>OX439037.1:38761167-40240879 GCA_949317995.1 Acholoe squamosa | reverse complement strand
CCATGGAACCGCCGGTAGCACCTTGAGCGTGGCGTCACTCCCGTTCCCGCCCAAACACTTCTCTTCAGGTTGATGGGCACTCAAGCAGAAAGCTGCCACCAGGTTCCCACGCTGTTAGTTCCGGAAGGCATGAGGTGTCACTGGGGGTCCCCCATGTGTGTGACGTCACAGCCCCAGGGTCCTTTTTCAACATACGGAATATATAAATAGCTTATACTTGGGAGCCCCCATCTAGATGTGTTCTAGGTAAATCCCCTCTTTTTGAAAACCCATGCCAGTGACCTTCTTGGATGTAGGGTTTCGTCAGAGGTTTCCGGAGTAAGCATCTTCAAGAATGGTCAAAATGAAATGACACAGACAACTTAACTGCATTGTGTAGACTTATGGTTGTCACCACATTTTTTTTAACAAATAAAATGACTCGATTTTAAGCTGACGGTCAAGATATGCATGCTTTATCATCTGCTTCTAATCTGAGTATGTTTCTTTTTATTGAACGAATTGCATGTTAGGTGCAAACTGAACTGGCTAGCCAATGCAGGCGACAACAAAGTTTTGCACTTTCAAATCTGCCCCTCTATGATTAAAAAGATTTAGAGAGGACCAATAGTTAATGCTTTTACAGGTCTACTTTAACAGCGATCTTGGAAAATGCGACAGTGACATGGGGCAGGATCTGAACATTTTAGATCTGAAAGAATTTTGTTAATATTCAAATTAGAACTAAATTAATGCTTATATTTTCTTGGAGCAATCTTCTCACCCCTGGATGCGATTTTGCCTTGAGGCACAAATAGCAAGAGACCCCCACATTACATTGGAACAAAATCGGACCCTACCAATACTAATGATGTCCTGCCAAATCATTTTGAATGTCTCTGTTAAATATGAATGTTTTTAAAGTAGAATATGAAAATCTCCTTGGAGCAATCTGCCCCCAAAACCTCAAGATCACATCCATTATAGCAACAGGATCTTAAGATTTTCTTGTAGCAATTTGCCATCTGAATTCCCTATGCTAAAACACAAAACTGCTTCGAGGTAGAAACTGAAAAATTTTCAGGAGTGATTTAGAAATAATTGCCCACTGGATCAAATAGAGCATATCAATATAGATTTATATGTACCCAGGCCTATAGAATCTGATTTATTTTTTCTCGTAGCAATTTGCTCCCAATCTTCTAAGCACCAATGTTTAGGGTCTAGGGTATATTCCCCCTGAATCATCTCTGTACCTATAGAATCTAAACAAAATTCTTGGAGCGATTTCCTCCCAAAGCTCCCATAACACACTCATTTTTTTTGTATGTGTGTGTGTGTGTGTGTGGGGGGGGGCTATGCCTCCCAAAACCCCCTAAAATACACAAATTTTGTGAAAAAGACCACTAGTTGCAAATTTTCTCGGCGAAAACTCCTTGCTACAAAGATTCATAGGTTTGCTCCAGCACTCCGCTATGTGCCCACCCCTGCTTTATACCTGCATGCTCATAAGATAAATGTTACAAGATGACCTCAATCAGAATATACGTCCACCACAGGAGATTAAATTTCCAATTTCAAAGCTCATTTTCCCTCTCAGATATCATATCTGCGTTGCACTTTAACATATTGAATAGGGAAGGTGAATGCTAGCATGGAGTGTGGCAATTAGAAGTGGGGTGGCAATCTACTACTATAACTTACACCCCTGTCTTTACAATGGCGTTTCTTTCACATGGAAGTGAAACCCTGCCCAATCCTCCCCACCCCCTCCGACATCTTCCTTTAGATTATCTATACCAGAGGCCATACTTATGTATAGCATGCCCCCCGAGCTCCATAAAATCTACATGTAGGTTACTGTTGGCCTATAGTGTGACCTACGCCAATGAAAAGGCTCCCTGGAAGCGACTATATACTAAAACCGAGGCGTATACTACTGGCATTTATGCCCTCCCGAGAAAATTTACCCATGCTTTTGTGTGCTGAACCTCACCATCACCCACTTCTTAACCTCCCCCCCACCTCGCCTCCCTTTTCTCCCATGAAGCAAGCGATGCATGACCGATATACCAACCCAAGGGTACCCCTTCCAAAAACCACACAAAATGTCAGTTCCCTTTTTGTATGTATGTTTTTTCCTGTCATACCACAGTTCTAAGTTATACCCATCAGAACAAAAAAGGGCAACATGAATTATTGATCATACTAGATGGCCGAATGAAAACTTAACTCTACAAAAAATATTCAAGGGTTACCGTGTACATCACCGGTATGGAATATTGGCACGTTCTTCAGAAAAAAAAGTATAACTCAATGTCTGTTACTACATGTAAATCAGTTGCATGAGTTTTTAGGATGCAAACATCTGTGCGGCCAAAAAGAATGCTACATCATTGACTGCTGCAATATTATGTTTTGATAGTGAGCTTACATATTTGGGCATTGCTATATAATATGTGCAAGAAAGTACATAACTTGGATATTGATGTTGTTATAGGCACAAACTAAATCAAGGCAGGTATGGCACAGGTATGACAGTTGCCTTTCTCACCTTCCAGGTGTGCTGAATGCTGGCTGACACCTATTGTTACCCTCCCTCTATCCCTACTAACCCCCACCCACCCGGCCATATCTCAGGGTCAACATATCTGACCTATCAGGCTTTATACCCCACCTTCATAAATTACAATATTAAGTCAATCAGAAACGACAAGCCTTGTCCTTAACTCACACAGACCCTTTGTGTCAGAGACTGGCTTTGAATCCAAATCAATGTCTAGATTCCATAGACCTGAGCAAATTTTGGTTCTACTGTCAATGATAATGCCATATTTTTGTTCCCCTATATCAACACTTCATCGCCCCTGGCTATCGATGAGGATGCTGAGATGAGGCCTGTTTCCAAATACTGAATGGAAATACAAGAAGCTGACACTGCTGCTGAATTATGCCACTTTTTTTTAGGAAACCTAACATTGTTTGAATGGCATCAAAGAGTCTGTGATATATAAGAACAGAACATAGGTTTACGATAAGGGCATAGTGTCCTGAGAACATGATTTCACGAATTCTGCTCTGTCACTATCAATTATTCGTATCCTTGGTAGGAAAGACAATTAGAGCAAACCAAGTGACACACATTGTATCGCATGGCCCAGATTAAGAGTATACAAAGACAAACTTAGAAATCTGAAAATTATCTGCCCGATAATAGTATTTCAATCAAGTTAAAAGGACATGTAAATGATATAAAGAATTAAATCCATTCCGGACAATTTCCAACGATCTGTTGCCTATATTGAGGCTACCTACTGAATACCGACCCAATACCGAGATCGAATATTATATAGTGCCCCTCAAGGTACCTGCATATTGTGAGGAATAGACTAATTTGGTAACCTACCTGTATGGGCTGGATGCCCACGAGGTTGGTTGAGATCAATAAGAACAAAACTGCCGACCACATTCATTGTGCCTGGGTATGGTGTATCTGTCATTAGATCTTCCAATCTTCCTGAATGCCAACAAAGGATCAAACAGCTTAGATCTTCTCTAGGGATATATACAACTCCAGTTTCTATATAGAATCAAAGAGAAGAAGGCGACGGAAGGTTAACACCATTTCCTTTTTTTGAATTGTAATTTGGAATGTCAGTGCACACTGGGGACCTCTTGGGACTGGGAGTGCATTGGTGTGGTGACAAAAGTTCTTTTCCTGTATTGTATGTGTGAAATGCCTTGGCGTGGCGTCATTAAGGGAGTCTTTAGATGTGCATCCTGTAGGGGATATGGGCATCTGAGGAGTGTGATCTTCATTTACATATCCATAGTCCTAAAAGCAGAAATCTTTCTCACGCAGGGCGTCTTCAGAAAAAGAAGGTGCATAAAGTTCTTAAGAATCCCAGAGCTAAAACATCGACAATGCACCTGCCAGATGATGGAGAAATGCTCACGGTTGGTGCTTTGTGGTCACACTCACATTGTGAACTGTGATGCCCTTCTTTTTAAAGATGCTTTCTCCAGATCTTTGTTCTTGCACAATGTACTTTGTAAATCTCCCAGATCCTAACACATCTATGCAGATGCCGTCCCAGCTTCCCGATGGATGTCTGCTGTCAATGATTATGCAATCCTTTCAGAAGAATACATGCATTGCAGGAAACAAATAGAAACAACGCATGTGAGTACAACGATGGTTCTAGTATTGGATACAATAATATATAGTCCCAATGCCGAATACCCGCACGACTGCACTAGATGTGGTCTGTTGGATCACAACTGACCAAGTGCCCTTTTGCTCCTCTCTTGCCCACCTCTTCCCCTCCCCTCCCACGCCCATTATCAAACGACCCTGGAGGAGATATAGAACCCACACAGGAGAATCCCCAGTCTCAGTCATCCTTTAGCCTGCACGTAGCCCACCCACTGAACCGCCATGCCAGGCCTACATATATATAGCTGAATCAGCATTGAGTGAGTCAGGTCCGTTGCCCTTACTCATAACACAGGATGCCATAATGGTAGTGCACAGACCTCCAGTGAGTGAGTGGGCAGGTCTGTTTTGGGGACAGGGACATGGGGCATCCCCTGTGCTTATGGATGGAGCGTGGAGGAGGGGAGGATTACAATACACCTTCCATGGATGGATACCAGCTATGTATGTATATAGCATAAAACCCCTCCCTCAGGCAGAGCCTGCACATCCCCTTTAATTGGGCCTTCGACGACAAAAGGGGCATTTACCCCCTGCCCCAGGGACCTATATAGGACGTAACGGCTTCCAGGGTGTCAAGCGTGTAAGGTTAGGTAATGGTATTCTATGGTAAGCTACATTTGGGATTGGTATGTTTTGTGCACCTAGCTGAGGTGTTATAGGATTAGTTAGGTAGTTCACTCAAGTACTGCTAATAAACGACCGTTGTTTACGAGAAGTTAAATCAATAATGTACAGCAAAAACATTCAAGACACAAAGTATTGGACGTTTTGAATCAAGACTAAAGTACAATATTCAATTAACTATGACCAAAACATCTCATGGCCAATGTATAATCAATTGCCCTACTTGTCTTATCGGGTGATTCTTTACTTAGTGATTTGTGCAAGGCACCAAAGTCTATGTAGCATTTATTAACTATCAATATCGATATCAATGTTTAAATCCAGAATAGTAATACTACATGAATGATGTGCACCAAGGAATGTGTATCTCACGATGCACCTTATATTGGATCGTTTATAGGCGCCGGGGTCTGAAATAAGCCGCGATCTTGAATACTAGTAAGCACCGGGGATACAGGGGGTTTAACGCGCCAGTACGGTGTGCCCTTTTAAGATGGGCATACTCCTGTGCAAGTGAACTAAAATTATAAATCGATAGTCATATCAAATTGCTATCTCATTGAACAATACGTATTTATACATGGACTGAAGATGTTTGTGGGCATTTTAATCTAGAATAGGAAAGGTACACCAAATATTAAGAGATATAGATTGTATCGCTATGGACCAAGGTCACTGCCTAATATAGTAGAGTACATGTGTACATTAGTCCGGGGGCTGATAGGGCCCACCATGCACCCCCCCCCCCTACATCCCAACACAATGGGTATTTTTTTTTCGATCCTTAGGGTCCCCTGAACAAGATTCAAGATGTTAACATTGATTATCTTGGGATGCACTACCGGTTTTGGCTCATTATCCATGTGCGGGTTCAGACCACTTTTGGGTCAATTTTGGTACCATGTCATTCAAGGGATATATGCTCAATCCCCAACCTTTAAGACTATCTTACCTTGTCTGGATCCTGAAGCTATTGGTCTTGATGGAAGGAAGAAATAATCAGCTTTTCATTAAGCCCTAATACATGTTTTTAAGTTCAGATTTGAGTGTACCAGACAGTCGGGAAGACGGAAGATTGAAATTACAAAGTTCCTTTTTTTACTGAAAATCTTAAATGTGCTCCTGATACATGTATAAAACTTGCCCTTATCCCCATCTAAGCACAATATCTAATATGATTTATGTAGGACAAACCTTTCTGAGTAATATGAGGATATTTTACAGAATTCCTAGATGACTATGACACACGTTATTGCCTTGGACGCAAAGACACTACCTTGAGCCAATACGATACTGTTCCATTTCAATAATCTCCCTCTTTATGTAAATGGATGTTTTTCCATGCTAAATCTTTATCAATTCTCCTGATTCTTGTGCTAAAAAGAGTGCTGATTAAGAATAAGCATGTTTCTACTTCATAAGATTTAATGGCGAGGCTGTATATGGCTGAAATTCAAAATGGCCGACAATAGATTCAGATGTCACTTTGAATTACATAAATGTGCAGTCTAGAAAGTATCTGGTGGGTCCTACCCCCTATAAATCAGCTTAGTAGAATACAGTGCTGCTTTTGTTCTGTTGCTAAGTGGTGTGGTTGCCTAGCAACAGCAGCTTTGCATAGCAACCAAGCCTGAAAATATGCTTGAATGCTCATATCTGCATGGTTTCCTTTCAGCAACATACTCCCCTGATGTAAACTTGTATATAACTCTTCTGTGACTTCTATCATAGACTAGGAATATAGGTGATAAAAGGTTGCTAGGTTGTGTGGTGGCCTAGCAATAGCAGTTTTGCATAGCAACAATGTCTAGATTCATACCTGTAGTGCATAGTCTCCCCTCAAGGATATAGTTCACTGATTTCAAATTGCATATAGCTCCCTTGTGAACATCACATAGTATGAACATAGGTAGAAATGATTGCTATGTCATGTGATTGCCTAGCAACTGCAGCTTTACATAGAACCCCATGTCCAAATCTATTCAGATAGTCACAGATAAGTGTATGGTCTCGCCTCAAGAACTTGTATGTATAGCTCCCCTGTACACATTTCAAAATAGAAGCACATATAACACGTTGCAAGGTCATGTACTTGATGTAAATCTATATTTTAAAACCATCTATTCAGAGACCATATGATGAGATACTGATAAAATGATATTTGCCACATCCACACCCTGTGTTATTTTGTATATACATATTCATGCATATGTATCTCAGATCATCCATGATTACACAGGATTGTAATTCCTAACAACTGTCCCCTCCTCCCTCCTTCCTCCCCCCAATATCAAATTCCTGTAACCACTGTCACATCATCAAAATTTACCAATGCTAGTACTGATAACACACATTTAGAATACAGAATATTGGCTCTCAGTCTCATAATATACTGCATGCCTAATTGATTATCTCAAAAGCCTTGGGCAGCCGACTTGTCTGAAAGTAGGTGCAAGGTGGAATTTGCATTGACCTTAGACAGTGCTGGTTTCATTCACATATTGAGAAAATGAAAGAGAAGGATTGGAATACAATTGTAAAATTCTCAGGATATTCTCTCATCTGTTACCTCTTCAGAGCATCAGGCCCAGTGTTATCAATCCTTACATATCTCTGAACATTACATTCTGGTTCAACTTCTCCCATAGCAGTGTGATCCCAACAGCTGGTGATTATGCTGCTGGACACTTCTGAGAAGGCATGTTGATCTGTTGCAGTTCATTATCCCCAACACATTTGGTATAATGAATTACTAGTTGACCCTAATAAAACTACTGAAAGCCACTGGCATACAGACCTTGAGTATCTTCTACCATTCCACATCACTCACAGTGGACATGGTGGTCGATTGGTCTAGCTTATAGAAGAGGGAAGTGTCATCCATATTGTACAAATTGCTCTTATCATATCTAGAAAGAACCTGGAGCTACTGTTGTGATTCTGTCACCATCACTATAATCTGCAGTCTCTCTCTCCATGGATCCTATGAATGGAGATCATTTTCTTGCCTTTGACAATTGATAGCCATCTTTTAAAATAACCCAGGGTTTGGACATTGAGATGCTAACCACAGTGCCAAGTCATCTATTGCATCTTTTAAACAGCAATCACAGACTTGACCACTAACTCTGTAATTCATTTTGTAGGAGGGTTAAATTAATATGGGAGAGAAAGAAAGCGTTGTATATTGAATGACTGTGATGGATACATAACTGCAAATGGACAGAATACTTAATGGGGGGTTTAGTGCATGTGTGACCACTATCAATGACATCTGAAATATAGGCACAAAGTGACAAGTAGCTATTAAGATCAAGCTGGCCATCCTAGACAATTAGCTGGCAACCTGCCTGTATATTGGAGACATGATACAAGAAGTTACCAGTCAATCATCCCCTGTTTTCGCCCTAACTTACAAGGGACACCCTATCACCCTAATGCTTCACTGTCTCTCCTATACAGATATTTAAAATATAAAGTGTGATTGGAGATCTCAAACTCCCATCTAGTGGAGTTCAAGTGAACTATTCAGGATCTGGGGGAAAATACCCCCCTATCTCTAACTTGAGCTGTCATGAAGTAAAACATTCCATCTTGGGAGTATGAATGCATGGGATAAATAAATGAATAACGACAACAACAACCCTCACATCATCCAAACACAAATTTACTACCTTGTTCTATTGTGTTATTGTGGCCAACAATTTCACACAACTAGACTGATTTTCTGGGATGGATCTGATCTCTTAACTAAGCCAGACTCTCACTGATCACTTCAGAATCATAATACTGTAGGCTTACTTTAAAAAATTATCTGTCATTTGAGGTCTGTTCAATGATCCTAGCACTTATTATCCCCAGTAAGGGTAAGTAAGCCTGAAGTTCCTATCCAGATCTTTATTCTATTTGAACAATGCTCTAGCATAATCATGACTATGCCCTTTACCATCAAAGTTCCCTTTCCCAACCTACGCAACTATTAAGAACTGTATGTTGCAATACATCCCTGAGGCGAGACCATACACTTATCTGTGACTATCTGCATAGTTTTGGTCATAGGGTTCTATGTAAAGTTGCAGTTGCTAGGCAACCACATGACATAACAATCATTTCTACCCATGTCCATACTATGTGATATGCACAAGGGAGCTATATGCAATTTGAAATCAGTGAACTATGTCCTTGAAGGGAGACTATGCAGGTATGAATCTAGACTTTGTTGCTATGCAAAACTGCTATTGCTAGGCCACCACACAACCTAGCAACCTTTTATCACCTATATTCCTAGTCTATGATGGAAGTCGCAGAAGAGTTATATACAAGTTTACTTCAGGGGAGTATGTTGCTGAAAGGAAACCATGCAGATATGAGCATTCAAGCATATTTTCAGGCTTGGTTGCTATGCAAAGCTGCTGTTGCTAGGCAACCACACCACTTAGCAATAGAACAAAAGCAGCACTGTATTCTACCAAGCTGATTTATAGGGGGTAGGACCCACCAGATACTTTCTAGACTGCACATTTATGTAATTCAAAGTGACATCTGAATCTATTGTCGGCCATTTTGAATTTCAGCCATATACAGCCTCGCCATTAAATTTTATGAAGTAGAAACATGCTTATTCTTTTAATCAGCACTATTTTGTTGCACAAGAATCAGGAGAATTCATAAAGATTTAGCATGGAAAAACATCCATTTACATAAAGAGGGAGATTATTGAAATGGAACAGTATCGTATTGGCTCAAGGTAGTGTCTTTGCGTCCAAGGCAATAACGTGTGTCATAGTCATCTAGGAATTCTGTAAAATATCCTCATATTACCGTAATCTCCCGCGTATAAGACGCGTCCTCTACGCCAAACAAATGCCTTGTGCGTCTTATAGGATTTCTTCAAGTTGGGGGTGCGTCTTATACGCGGGGTTTTCCAACATCTCATTTGGGAAAATGCGCCGATGACAGCTTGAACTCATAGCGCCAGCACCGCGGCAGGCCGGGAGCTGTCGACGCGCTCGGCGGGTTTGACGCCGACCGTGTGCCGATGACAGCTTGAACTCATAGAGCCTGCACCGCGGCAGACCGGTCGGTGTAGATTTGCTCGGCGGGTTTGACGTCGACCGTGTGCCGATGACAGCTTGAACTCATAGAGCCTGCACCGCGGCAGACCGGGAGGTGTTGACGGGCGCTCGGGGGGTTTGACGCCGACCGTGTGCCGGTGACAGCTTGAACTCATAGCGCCAAGCGTGGCAGCCCGGTCGCTGTAGATTTGCTCGGCGGGTTTGACGCCGACCGTGTGCCGATGACAGCTTGAACTTATAGAGCCTGCACCGTGGCAGCGGTGTACAGGCGCTCAGCGGGTTTGACGCCGACCGTGTGCCGATGACAGCTTGAACTCATAGAGCCTGGGGGTGGGGGTTGGGGGGGTGCGTCTTATATGCGAACCCCCCCTTGGTGAGTTGGGGGGGCGTCTTGTACGGGTTTTTTTCTAAATATCGATCCAGGGAGGTTGGATGCGTCCTCTACGCGAACCAGCCTACCGTGAGTTTGGGGAGAGTCTTCTACGCGCACCGCGTCTTCTACGTGGGAGATTACGGTACTCAGAAAGGTTTGTCCTACATAAATCATATTAGATATTGTGCTTAGATGGGGATAAGGGCAAGTTTTATACATGTATCTGGAGCGCATTTAAGATTTTCAGTAAAAAAAGGAACTTTGTAATTTCAATCTTCCGTCTTCCTGACTGTCTGGTACACTCAAATCTGAACTTAAAAACATGTATTAGGGCTTAATGAAAAGCTGATTATGTCTTCTTTCCATCAAGACCAATAGGATCTAGACAAGGTAAGATAGTCTTAGAGGTTGGGGATTGAGCATACCCCTTGAATGATGTGGTACCAAAATTGACCCAAAAGTGGTCTGAACCCGCACATGGATAATGAGCCAAAACCAGTAGTGCATCCCAAGATAATCAATGTTAACATCTTGAATCTTGTTCAGGGGACCCTAAGGATCGAAAAAAATACCTGTCGCGTTGGGATGTGGGGGTGGTGCATGGTGGGCCCTATCAGCCCCCGGCCTACATGTTGTGATGCACACTGACAGTGGTGGACACTCTGCTATCCACACCCACACCATAGTATTGACTACTGCGGTCCTGACTCAATTTGAAAATGACATAGAATGAAATAAAGAGACAGAAGGGGAAAAATGTCTACATCATTTCTCAGTAAAGTTAGGTGTGTGTTGGTGATCTCATTAGATAAAATAGAATTCACAACTGAACACCCACTATGACTAGTTCGTAGAGGCTGTAAGCTAAGGGAATGTCATTCCCATTAAATCCACTTACGTAGGTGGACGAGACAAATAAATCAATGTTAAACATCGAATTCAAGCCACGCATCCTCCCATCACCACAATTCCTTTACTATACTTCTGGTTAGTCATGCTGCACAGTTTTTACTTATACCGTTGGTAAATTAGATTCCATAGCGGCGACAGGCATGTCTGTGATGGAATTACTGCGTGTATATTCCTTACCACACAATCAGGACATAGGACAGAAAGAGAAAATAGAAAATGTGTAAAATGTATTGGACTTCTGGGTCGTGATATACAGATATCCTTTTCAGGTCTGGAGGCTGTCAGAGTATCGAGCCTGTGGTCAACATTTCTAGTGTGGATGTTGATATATGTGAACTGTTTCAATATGCTAGGTTGGCCTGCTACATGTATGTTGGCCTTTCATACTATGATGGACATAAAACTAACCTAAATCACCATGCTTTTTTTCTTAAAACATTGCGAGGTTTATCCATGATCTCTATTTCAAGTGGGTTTCATGAATGGAAGAATTCAATATTGTATAACGCTGCATAAGGGAAATGCCCTTGAAACCAATACACAAGGCGACATGCAAGGTCAGCATTGAAAAGATGTAGGAATGCTGGTGCCCTTAACGTGACCAGCAAAAAATATAAAAAGAAAGAAGTTATCAATTGGCAAATTGATTTGTCAGCCGAGTCTTCATATATTATACTGGCAACTTAACATGGCCTTACACGATCTAACAATTGACGGTCATTGGATGTCAAAACTTGGTAAATATGAAGAGCTGATGCATGTTGGGATTTATAACTATTTTTTAAACCAATTTACACCGTGCTGTTCGCCTCCTCCCGCTTTTTGAGCAGGGTGTGGCATGTCCATGGAGCCAAAGCAATCCAAAGCAATGATATCACATCACAATGACTTCACGGTCTAGGTCTGCCAGAGCAGGGGGCAATAGTGTACACACTTCACTCCCACCACCAATTTCCCATCCCTATCTCAAACCCCTCCCATTTCTTAGAGAACGCCCCCTAAGCTCTAGCCAGCATGTACTTGTGAATGCAGTGTCCGTTTAGAGACTTTTCTGTTTAAAATCAGGTGTCTATTCACCTCAAGTAGCATCGTGACCGTTAGTCAGTGTTACGGAGAGGGGGTGGGAGGGGTCTCCGTTAGTTTCTATGGGGGGCATGGGGGGCGTAGTGAATAGACCGTGGGAGAATCCCCAACCCCAACCCCCTTCTCACCTGTGATGACCTCGGTCTGGGTGTTTATATGAAGAAGCAAAGAATAACCGTATACCATTTGACCTATAACAATTTGGAAATATATTTTACTCGTGTACGTATAATGTAGGCTATCATATAGTGTAGAGCGATTCCACAGAGGTGTTCAACATAACAACAGTGAGCCAGAGTTACAGTTTAAACATGGGGTCAATGAAATAATTGGATGGCTGAGCACATCCCCACTGTCAAAATGTCCTATGTGCCATGGCGCATTTTGCTTATTGCAAAGAAGAAGTGGTAATTTCAATATATATCCTATATCTCAATTGCTCAGGAGACAACAGAGTATGAAACACTAGAAGGGGTGGGGGCATGGCTGAGTCTTCCTGACGGTACTCTACTATTATCCTCCCTAGTAAGTACCACTCTGAGACCATGACAACAATCATAACTTACTCCAGTGCATTGTTCACATCTCTGTATACTCCCCCAGGGTACTTGTTAATTTATCGACAAGTCCTACTGGGTGCTGTTATACAGGGGTGGACATGGGGGATCTATTAGTGCAGTCAAAGATAGGTATTTTAGATAAGGTCCTTAACTACCATCCACTGAGCAATACCTCCCCTAATGCCAACATTATAGTTACTGAAATGAAATATAGATTGCCAAAGCTGTGGCAAGGGATCAACGTAAATACAATAATTCTCATGCTAAAACGGTGGTGATTGCAGCTAGAATTCATCCAAAATTGCAGACTTCAGTAAATAGTCAAAGTGACTCCTTGGCTATTCCCTGTGTTGGCTTGCATGGCCTCAATGCTATAGCACCATGATGTTAATGGGCGACATTTTACTGATAGCCATTACCAAGTCAGCGCTGCTAGCTTAGAAAAGAACCTGGAGGAGCGATTAATAAATTCCCCACACGCTAGGTAGAATGAATATATCGACTGAACGTTTGGACCCCCCTCTCCAAACACTGTCATTCCATATCTTTCTTATGGAGGCATATAAACATAATATGGAAGCCTTCCCTTGGTCATATACAGGGAACTTATTTCCTCTTTTCAGCCTCTGTTTACACCTGATGCCTATATTTGTGCAGAAACAGACACATGTATTTATCCCTGAAAACTGATATAACGCAATGATAAAATCTAGTTTTGGGCTGAGGATGTTTGTGGGCGTTTTAATCTAGAATAGGAAAGGTTTGAAAATGACATAAAATGAAATAAAGAGACAGAAGGGGGGAAATGTCTACATCGTTTCTCAGTAAAGTTAGGTGTGTGTTGGTGATCTCATCAGATAAAATAGAATTCACAACTAGTTTTGCCACCATGAATATGACCCTAGCGATCGAAGCCATCACATACTCAACCATTATGTAGAAAATTATAATATTTATGTACACATAAGATTGTAAAATCATAAGATTGGATCTATGATGTTCTTTCAACCTATCACATGCTAGTGGGCTGATAGCATATTTCTGTATACTAGTACATACATCATCACCCCTCGTCACTCGTGCCTACCTTAGATTGAACACAATAGTCCATGTCTCACTGCAAAAACAGCCTGTCCAGCAATGCTCAATGTATTTGCCCAGGTAAGCTGATCGCAGCCATTCCAAGTGATTATTGGTTTAGTACAAAGAACCCTACCCGGTGTCATATAGAACATAAACACGCCACAAAGCCCACCCCAAACCCCCGACCTGTAGGTATCATTTTGCAGTGGACCTCACAATGGTCTTGTTCGTTCCACAACTAATTGTAAAACTCGGCCTATGGTGAGTGTCTCCTAGCCACAACGTGGGGTGCAGGGGGAGAGGTTTGAACAGGCTCCCTCAGCTCACACACTCTGATCCCTGCTTCTTTGAGCTCACTGTTTGGATAGTATCAATTGAAGCCTTTCCCTGAACGTCCCCCTCTCAAGTTGCCTTAGGTCCCCCTTGTCCATAACCTTCTGGTATTGATGCAAATGTTACAGGGTTTAGTTAATGAGATGTGCACAACAGGAATGGGGATGGTGGTTTTGAGGGAAATCATATGTACTTTTCATTCTTTTGTGCCTCTTTGAAGGGGGTGGAGAGGTACCCTGTTCTAAGGGAAAGGGTCAACATGTTAACACTACATAAAAAGGCACTCTCAGCCAAAAGATCGTGGAGGCAGTATAATGCTACATGAGTCCTGGTCAATAATGCTAAGACATGGACAGCATTAGAATCGACCACTGACGAACGAGGCGGTTCCTCCCTTTCCTGCCTGGATTTGTCTGGTTTCGGATTTCATATATGATGCAGATGTAAATTGCTCTATTGATATTACCCATATCAGATGATGTTGACATTAAAATGCAGGGGTATAATCCTGTGAGTTGTGCCTGTGTTTTCCAGGAAATGGTTTCATAATTCTTCATAGTGTTGGGACTCAATCTATCTAGAGATGCTGTACTCTGGTGGATGAAAGCTTACAAGAAAGATATAATGTTTACAAGTGTTAAAATGATGATACGATAGTCCTGTGTCACCTGATACACCTATCTGATATGTATTAGGGGTAGACATATGAGAGGGGGAGACATCATAGTGAGATCCAAAGCTACCCTTTTATATACATAGAGAGAACTAAACGATCTTGGTGTACGAGGTGGTCGATCCACCACGAGGGAGTCATCTCCCCCGAGGGGTGGATCAAGCACAGAGGACACCAGGGGAGTCTAGTTCTCTATTTATTTAATGTTTTTAGAAGGTTTAAATAAAGAAAAATCAGCAAAATCTGGTACCATAGTTCCCCGTATGAGCGGCGGTCCGCCATTTTGAATGTTTACATGCGCCCGGAACGAGGCTGCAGTGGTGGATCGGCTGCTGTGGTGGATCGAGACACGTTACACCACTGAAGGTGTGGCGATCGGCTCTGCAATGCTATCTCTATGGAAAGAAGTTATTCACATAAAATAAAAATGAATAGCCAGTGTGAATACATCTATATGTATAGGTATACATTTCCCAAACATGTACAAGCACATTGGTAAGGTGTAGGTGTACAGGTCTATAATGTGGACCAATGAATCACAGATATAGATATATGGATGTGCACGTCAGGCAGCAGTGTCTGTCTATGCAAGCATTAAATTACACATGTATTCATGTTCATATATGTGACTAGGATATATTCATAGTTTTGATAAAAGAGCTACGCCAGCATCTCAGTATAAGTATACTCTATGTGCATAGGCCGAAATGGTAATTTGCCTTTCAGTTTTGACATATGTTAAGAACATTATTGAGGCGAATGTATGGGAAACGATGGTTTTGTTTTATGCCTGTTATCATTTAATAGACAAGGTGAGAAACCCATCATTAATGACAATTGACATTATTTTTAAGCAAACCCCTGCCCACCGTTTGAAGTCTCCCTCCCTCCCGCATAAGAAGGACGGACTCTTTGAAGTTTATCATCCATAAGAAGATGCCGTTGAAAATTACCAGCCTTTAAAAGAGTGTTCCACCCTAAGCTGACACAACTCTGACTGTAGAGACACTTTGACCAACATCTTATTATCATAGATCACACTATAATAGACAAGGAGACACAGCAATTGAGGTTGCCAGCTGCCTGTATCAGCACTCAAAGTGTAAAACCCTACTCACCCATAGCCTATAATGTCAAAGGGTATACATCCTCTACCAGGAGACTAGATAAATATGCCTGGACAGGGTCAGTAGGGGTCCAGTAGGGGGCCTTTGGATCTTTGGATCAGTGATCACTGGGATAGCCGACAGAGTCCTGCCCTTTACAAATGAATTTTGAATCTAGGCGTGGTAGAGGAATTTTCACTAAATTCTAACACGATTTTGTATATACCTTTATCAGTGTATTCATTTTTAATTTATCATCAGTGATTTGTACATCCAAGCCTGGAGTTAGATTCAGAAGCATGTCCAGGTACCGTTAGTGTAGTGAATCCTCTGTGTATTCCTTACCTATATGCTATACCCAAACTAAAAAAAAAAAAAAAGCACCGACGTCTCCTCTTGAAGCTATTATGACTTTTTATGCTCTAAGTGTGCTACCATATTTGTATGTTAGTTTGTAATTTTGGGGGTATTAGCAGAATGGTGTCAAGGATGTGTTCAGAATTCAAGCAAGGGCCATGAGTAAATTCTATAAGGTCTTGAACACGATGTCCATGCATGACCCGAACAATTCACGCCTCCCTACTAATGCTATAGCTCATTTGAGAAGTATTTGAAGAAAAGTCTCCTACAAAAAAGGCTCAAGTACACAGATAGAGAGCTTACCTACATTTGACATAGAGACCAGGTTAAACCTAAAGTGTGTGGGCGCCCACTAAGCTCGAGCAAACTTTCTGTCTGCTAGGATGAAGAATGTGCCCACCTTGGATTGTCATAAGGAGAGAAAATGCTATCCTTAGGTGCTATATTAAAACACGACTCAATGTGCAAAACGCAAATGTTTGCCCCTCGGTGGGTATATTCTTCAAGTGTCACAGCTTGAGGAGGTAGGAAGGTCCCTGATCCTACATTATTATTTGCTGGTCAGGAGATGAATGTATGTAGTGTTGCCAGGAAGCCATCCCTTACAGACAGGCTGAGATGCTACTGTGACGAGGGTCTGGGTGAGGAAGAAATTCTACAGGATATTATACTTAATACCACCTGTAAACATTCACTGCACAATGCTCTGTGATGTTTGAGATACCAGTGACATGCATGGAGCTGTAATTTCAAGACAGAGCTTGCAGAGATGCATTATCTAACAACAAGTTAGGTAGATCTAAATTCACACTATACATCAAAATTTACCCTTCTAATATAACGACATAAGGAACAACATGGTTGCAGAAAGAATACAGTCGCTAGTACAGATTTGACAGTTGACTCTTCAAGCATGTCTGTCGTATAATGAAGGCTTTTCCCACGGTTTAGGACTTGATGGTGCTGGCGATTGAAATTCAGATCACACATATAGATTGAAAAGCCTCATAGTGTGAAGTACATGGTTTTAACTGGTATATTCAGAACTCAGGCACTTTGCATAGCAGGCATGACCATTGGTATGTCAGTTTACTGGGTTTTCATGTGATCATCTGCAGGGCCAAATAAAGGATTTTCTGTTATCTACCTCAGCAAACTATGCATTTTTTTTCGCTGCCCTTCTTTTCAATTAAAATTCTTTGTTTAATTTTAATCTTTTTGTGTCATAATATCGAGGGACCCTCTAACCTATACTGTGAACAGCAGCACTTACTTCTTAAGGACAAATTTATGGCAATAATAAAATCATAGACGTGTATTGTGATCTAAATTTTCGAACCATTGATAATGGTCTCCAGACTTGTAAACATAAGCATGTATGTTACTAAGTGATGAAGTCATGTCATCCTCCAATCTTTGGCCGGTTATGTTGGTGTATGTGCTACATGTACTCTGTTGTAACGGTTGGAGCTGACCAGTTGGTCAGAGAGATAAGGAAAGCCTAAGTCTGTATTATTTTTTACTTGTACATGTCCTAATGTTTAACCTGCTGTTAAAGGCGCAGAGTTATTGCCTCATATCTAGGCACTATGATGTACATACTATCAGTAATCTGCACCGTCAACACACCCAGCATGTGATAACAATAAAGAAACTGGCTTCTCTGGGGCAGGAGGCCAGAGTCTCTCAGTTTGTCAACCTGTGAACTTGTGGTCTGTGCTTCCTTCTATAGCCCCAAACCTACATGTATCCTGCCTGTTACATCTGGCGATCTCACCAGGATCACTGTAAATTTAGTTATAGTGTTGGGTACCTACAGTGAGGCATGGAGGTGGATGTTATGCTACATTAGTGACTGAAGCCTGCAGCATCATGGCAGCAGATATAACATAGACTGGAGGGTGTTTCTTCACACCAAGCAATCAGCTACAGAATAGGAGCAGCATTGTCATTGGGAGGAGTACTGACATTGGTATATGCCATAGCTGGGTATTTTTTTTTCTCCTGGTAACCATTTCTCGGAGGATTCAACATTGTCATGGAACAGGCCTTTATCATGGGATCACTGCACCTTCATTCTATCATGTAGGATGGGGGAAGTTATATCACGGAGGTGTGACTTTGTATTAATGGACATGAGGAACTGCAGATTGTCATTGGAACATTTTCATTGAGCTATAGCATTGTCAGAAATATGGAAACATTTTCGTTTCAACAATATCACAAGAGGAGCACCATTGTCATGGATCTTGTTTGGCCTCAACTTTACTCATGGACTTTGCTTCTTTGAAACTGTCTACATGGTTATATTTACTATTCTACAGGACTTTGGAGATCTCAACTATTGATGAAAGTTTGATAGAAGCACTAAAGATATCAATCAGTTCTCATTCTGTTAAAATATGTACAAAAGTATCATTGTAGTATGCTAAGGTACTTTGTAAGGACTTGTTTTTACATACACATGTTAGGCCTTGTGTATATCATTAATACTTGTTTGTGTATGCATATGCAGTATAAGCTTTCACAGCTCACTGGGTCCTTATCACGTTTTACAGGCTCTCAAAGCTATTTTAGAATTATAGTATTGGCTGCTACATATTTACCTTTAACAGAATTATAGTATTGGCTGCTACATATTTACCTTTAACAGGTATAATAAGGTATTGAGCACTGTATTGTATTACTAAAGCCAGTAAACCAGTCTTGAGTTTAGTACAACAATAAGTCAGAATAGTTAGAATAAGCCATGGTTCGGTACAGTTTACTTTTAATTAGGTTTCTCACAATTGTTACCTAAGACTGTTACAGTGTTTATTGGTATTTTAAGCATTTCCTTGGGTATTAAGTTGAATAGATTAGAATTACAAATGGTGGATCAGGAATGACGGTATGTTCATTTCACTAAGCAATTCAAATGTATAACCCTTTGAACTGCTAGCTTAGAGAGCTAAAATAGGGTCTGTATTGAGGTTCAGTTAGGGTAGGCAGAGCATTTTTTACTTCAAAAGGTGGTCCAACCACCTCCTGAAATGGAGATTTTCCAATCATGATTGTAGCTTTTGGAGGATATCTCTAACATTTTGGTAAGATTATGTAAGCTCAGTTAGCTTTAGCTACATGGGCCTGTCACTAAATTGTAAAAGAGGAAAGAGATAGTGCTAATTTACTGGTTATGCCAGTCAAACAGGGTTCCCCTCAATTACTAAAGTAAGGTATACCAAACTTAATTATTAGAAATATCCAAACAAAGGAAATAAAGGTCCGATTGTATTTTGAGTTATATTAGACAAACAAAACTTCAGTCACTAAGCGATATAGTTTTCTTCACACTATATTAAAAAAAAAAATGTGTTCTTCTCAATATCTATTTTAAGGCTTTACATGAATTGGGACTGATGACTGGGAATCCTGGTCCAATAACCCAATGTGTGTGATTGCACAGGGTGCCTAGTAGTTGGAGGTACAAATGATTCAACAATCAGATAGAGAGATGCTAGAGCAGTCAAGTGTAAACAAAAAGGGAAACAAATAGTTGATTAACAATCAGGTTCAGTGTATCAGGAGGTCAAGTGATATGAGTAGGGTCCCTGAGTATGGGTATGTTGCCAGATGCCCCCGGCGGGCATAAAAGGGTACAGGTAAATCAACAGTAGCGCCGAATCTGGATGGCACCAGCAGCACTTTATAGCATGATATAGGGGTTTACAGGGGGTTAGGATGAGATCACCACAAAAATTTGAGATACTGAAATCTCTGGTAGTGGGAATGTGGTTCCAGAAGATGTGTACATCACACATAAATGGGTCTTTGGCAGCACTGTAGCGGCAATGAAAGAGGTGGACACCAAAGAAGGGACATCACGTCCATAAGTGCTATTCAGTTGGACTTGGAGCTTGTAGGGGATGTCTGCATGTTTCTCCCCATCAGTGGTCCTTACAGATTTTGTGTGATTCCATAGAGATCAGCTCCAATTATTGAGAACACCTAATGTGTGGGAGGTGTTAATCAGCAGCAGGAGGTGGCTGTAGGTGATTAACAGAACATACCACATGTTATCAATGTTGATCAAAATGGGGATGCTCAATGCATCATAGGCAATAATATTTCTAATCAGCAGCAGGAGGTGGCTGTAGGTGATCAATAGAAAGTACCACATGTTTTCAATGTTGATCAAAATTGGGAAGCTCAATGCATCATAGGCAATAATATTGCCAATCAGCAGCAGGAGGTGGCTGTAGGTGATCAATAGAATGTATCACACATTATTAATGTTGATCAAGATGGGAATGCTCAACGCGTCATAGGCAATAATATTGCTAAGCAGTAGCAGGAGGTGGCTGTAGGTGATCAATGGAACGTACCACACGTTATTAATGTCGATCAAGATGGGGACGCTCAACACATTATGGGCAATAATATTGCTGATCAGCAGCAGCAGGTGAACGTAGCTAATGAACAGGACGTCCCACACATTATTTATGTTGATCAAGGGGGCGCGCTCCGCGTGTCATGGCCACTAACATTGATAACCCTGCGGGGGTTATTAACATCACCTTGGCATTGCATCTGAGGTATTTGATCAGTAAGATTTGTCATGTTATGTATTTATCTATTGTTACACTTCAGAGGCACAGAATAGCTGTTCATGTTTGATGCAGATCCCGTTGATGACTTTTTACAGGTCCTGCACGCAGTCATCACATGATTGTTGGGTTATTTATGGATTGTGCCAGTAAGTCATATGTATGAATTCTAGTAAGGTGTAAGCTAATCATGTTTGGTAAACATGCTATCTTGCATAATGGTTATAGATGAGGGCATAATTCATGTAATAGTTTATATTTGTATGTTTTGTTGCTACTATCTCTGACACCATTAACTGGCTGTAATAGGAATGCACACGGATGCTAGCTATAGACTCTTGCAGTCTTATCTCTTTATGATTGTATCCATGATAGGGGATTTCTTTTTGAACATGGAACCATGTATATGGTGACCTCTTGCAGCTAGCTGATATTGCACTATTTTCTATGGCCCTATGGAACCAATTGACTGTTTACTATACCATGGAGGGCTTAAGATAGACAATGCAGTGGACTCTCACAGTCAGATGATGAAATGATGCACCACAGACTCTTGCAGTTAATTGATCATTTTATCTAGGGGTTAAGACAGACCATAATGTTATGTGGCACCAAACTGCTAAGGTATTGCCCTCATGGTATCACTAGTATAAGGTGCAAAAGGTATGAGCAGCAATGCATATATGCATTATCCAACTATAGGCTTATGCAAGCACCTCTGGGAAATGCATATACCTTGCAATTCTGAGGTTTTCGAGATATTGTGGATCATATCTAATTGTTGGTCAGGGGATTGTTAGTGTTTCAGAAGCTTTGGGCTCTGTCATCTGAACTATGTTTATTGGGACCTGGTTGTTTACCAAGAGGGATTCATTATACTGGGGCTGGGTCCTTATCCTTGCTGTATGCATGTGCCAGCCTGCCTGGTATGAGTTCTATGCTTCAGTAAATGAAAGGAAAAGGTCCTTGTCAAAGGCAATAGTCCAACATGGGTCTAATGTGGTAATCATTTTGTCAGGTATGACTCTCCTTTAAATTTTATAAGTATAAAATTTAATATTTAAAGTGATGGAGGGATGTAATGGTTGGAGCTGACCAGTTGGTCAGAGAAATAAGGAAAGCCTAAGTCTATATTATTGTTTACCTGTATATGTCCTAATGTTTAACCTGCTGTTAAAGGTGCAGAGTTATTGCCTCATATCTAGGCACTATGATGTACATACTATCAGTAATCTGCACTGTCAACACACCCAGCATGTGATAACAATAATGAAACTGGCTTCCCTGGGGCAGGAGGCCAGAGTCTCTCAGCTTGTCAACCTGTGAACTTGTGGTCTGTGTTTCCTTCTATAGCCCCAAACCTACATGTATCCTGCCTGTTACACTGTGTTGTTGTACTGAAATGTTGAGTCCTTGTGATACATGTAGATGGATGCCAATGGGCCTTTTCTGTTTATTTATCTGTTTTCTACTTATTTCTCTGTGTCTCGTTTCGGCATGAAAAACATGATTATGAAAAACATATTTTTTTAAGGTTAAGATGTTGCCAAATATTTTACTTTTTCAATAATAGCACCCCTTCCCCACCCAGCATAATACGCCCATCGTTGTCTCTAAAACCAATAGCATTTATCATACCATAAAATTGGCCTCAATCTTATCTATGTATAATCTATACATAGTACATCTCTTGGATGAAGTCTACATGTATCCTCTACACACATTCACAATTGCAGCATTCACAAATGGACAAAGAAAATACCACATGTACCATAAACATGATGGAAATCAAGAAGGTCTAGCCATGTAAATAGTAGGAATGGTTGTGGTAATATAGGTTCTCTCCACACACATACATGCATGGCATACCTCCCACCTTGATATTGAGGTGTAGTGAAAATATGTTCATGGTACATTAAGCCCTCACCACCATTTTATAGGTATACCTCATTGTGCATGCTGCACCCAGGGGGCGCACTAGTCGGCCTCCAAAAGGGACATTGTCCTTTTCTTGTGTGGCACCTTCTCTGTCTGGGAAAGATTATATTAAGACATCGTCCTGCTGGAGGTTGCACCTTTAGTGGCCTGTTATACCCTGGTAAATTACTATCATAAATAGTGCCTAATAGTAGACCACCCAGGTCCTGGTGTCTCACAGAGGCGTTCCCACACACTTCACCTCCCAGCGTCAACACTACAATTTGAAATCGGGCGTACAGGCCAGATGAATGCCCTGCATAACTATAATCAATCTTATTTGCACGTGTTCTTTGATTTGTGTGAAATCGGGCCTTCCTGGTTATTACAATACGCCTCATGGGGTATGGCATACCGACGTTTACGGCCTCCCCAGACTCCACTTATGGCCGTGATCGGGGGCAAAAATGAAGCATATCACGAAGCATATCACGAGGCATAACACCCCCTCTTCATTTCTCCCACAGGTACTTAAGGCCATGCTCTGCTCTTTATCACTTGAGCTGTGATTCATACCAGGTCACTCTCACCCAAAACCACCACTGACAAGCAGTACAGTGAGACCTCGATAATCCGTCCCCTGATAGTCCGTCATACATGGGATCCGGCCATGCTCTGGCTGGGACATTCCTATACGAATCTATTGTAATATGCCTTAATAGGCCGTCAGTCTTGAGCTCTGATAAATTTGTCTGCAACAGGGATGGCCGGACTATCAAGGTCTTATTGTATTTTACTACTATCATCAACGCAATACACAATTCCCTGCACTCAATGTACAGCAATTTTCTCCAGTACTTGAGTTCATTTTGCTGACATATTATAGCGTGTAGATAAAAAGTGAGGGGTGCAGACAAGGCAGGGTGCAGCCAAGAGTCACTGCATGGACGTGTGATGAATGTGGTGCATTTTCTTAGGTTGGAGAGACAAAGTCAACAATTTAAGTGTAAAATGCCTAGCTGGAGGCGGAATGGAGGCCTAATGTGGCGGCTACAAGACGACAGTAGACACATTAAGGGGGTTATTTTCACTGATGAGGCTTTAAATGAAGCCGTCTTGCCCACTCTGCCCGGGGCCATGTTTTGGGGGTCGGGGGTTGCGTGGCCCCCAAGCCCCTATATAAAAAATGTAGTAGCTGCAGCGTCTCCTGCCGCCTTATCATGGCGGCCGCCGGGGTCAATGATAATTCACTCATTATGATTGCCATAAGTGGCCACAAGGCTGGAGCCATACCCTGCGGGCTTCCACTGCCCAAGGGCCTTTAAAACAAACCATAAACCTCCCCCCAACCCCCTCCCTATCCATCCCCATTCCTTTACAGGAGGACTTTTTTTCACGTTTGATCTGGGATGTAACTTCATAATCGTATTTCATGTCATGTACATAATGTTTGGAGTGAGGAGGGGGAGGTTAACCGGACATGGACTGCCCCGGGGACTGCCCCAGGCCTCTAGCTCTAGGGAATATATACCGTAATCTCCCGCGTATAAGGCGCATCCCGCGTATAAGGCGCACCCAGAGTTTCAGAATATGGTCAAAAAAATTAAAAATTCATAACTTTTGTTCTAATGAATGGATTTTCAAAATTCAAAAAGCTATGTGCTGTTTGGACCCCTGTGACCCTCCTGGACCCCAAATGCAGCAGATGAACTTATATGGGAGTGTAACATATCAAAAGAAAGGTCTTGGTGTCCCCCTTGTGGATCCAATGAGAACTAACCCCCCCGTATAAGACGCGCCTTATACGCAGAAGATTACGGTACTCTTCCTGTTCTCAATGAACACACGTGGGCATCTCTCAGTAGCTCAGGTATTCACAGGTAGATGTAGAGTCGGCACCTTTGATCTCAGCCCATAGGGACATCACCTGGTGTGGTGGCACCCGCCTGTACCTGTCCCCAGTGTATAACGTACCTGCATCCCCCTGCCGTCACCTTTCATCTCCTATTAACCTGTTTGATGTCAGACTTATGTGGATATCTACCCTTAAGGCACCTTACAGAACAGTAGCAGGTTATGGGACTCTGAAATGTTCCCAGATTAGGAATTCCATCCATTACGACTATGTACACGCTGGTTATAAGGCCAATGTGAGCCATGCCATTTCTTTGCCGTCGGCGACGTACGACTACAACGTGGCAATGCGGTGTGAAGATGAGGACAAACCACAAATCACACTGAAAATCATTGTAGTGTATGATTACGAGCATCGATGTGGCATCTCAATTACTTCTACAGTGAGGTGCATGCAGAAATGAGGAGTGCGGCTATACCTTGACTTTAAGGAGGGCACAAAGAATGACATGTTTCCGTTTTTATATACTACTACCCTGCATCAAATCAATATATCAGTGCAATTACCAATGGCTATTTGAATCAGGCATACAAGAGCCCTAAATGCATTTCCCAACAATACTAAGTAGCCTCATTAAGAAATGGCCTCCTGGAAGGGTTGGTGGGTGTTTCATGATAATGTTGATTGTTGATCTTGATTTTTGTAAAAAAAACCAAAAAAAAAACAAAAAAAACACTGCATGACCAAGTCATTTTTAAATGGTTGGATGCCCGCAATTAGAGAGATACAGAGAAGAGTCTCACCCCATGTAATGAGGTTCTTATGAATTTACACAGTATATAGTAATGCGTTGGACAATCCCACGCAGTGGAAGAATATTCGGTTTAGCTCACATTGGCCAATAGAAATTGACTTCGAATTAGGACAAAATGATAACCGGCAAATGTATGTAAGAGTATGGGACAAACTTTGACAATATCAATACATACAACATCGTAATCATATACATGTCTCCTGTAACGCAGTATTAATTTCCTTCAGTAAAATGAAATTGAAATGGGCACCAAGTTGAGCAATATGCATGGGCGTGGAAAGCAGGGGGGGGGGGGCAGGGGGGACATGTCCCCCCACTTTTGGCCAACTCCTCAAAAGGTCAAAACTAAAAGGTCAAGCAAAGGGAGGTCAAAAATTGCAGACCCCCCCCGGTCCCACCCACTCTGAAACTGCTTCCCACACCCCTGAATGTGTGCTAATGGACACAGTTCAGGAGCATATAGAAATTTCCATTTGAATGTGCAATGATAAGATTATAAGGTCGTGGTCAAGTAAGGCCAAGTTGATCAACTTCAAACATGAATGGAATTATGAACTCATCCCCATTCTGGCAAAATGGATATTTGTTAGGATGATGCCGAATTCTCACAGGGTTCTGTTCTCAATGTGTTCTTTTTCGACCTTTGATGAGGCCAAAACAGATGGGTTTCAGGTAACTGAGGGAACCTGGCCTCCTCCTCCTAGCAAAGTAGGTCCTATAGCCTACCCTTTCCTACTTTAGGGTTTTTATTTCTGAAAACCTAAGGATTTTAAGTTTTTTAATCTCTGAAGTTGCGACGTAAAAGATTCTTCCAGAATTTCTTTGTAAAATCAAACAGCCAAAACACAATACGATGTACAACAAAAGAGCCATACACTCATTTCTTTGGCCATGAAATCTTGAGAAAATATTATTACAGTCTCCCATGTACATACAATATTTTGTACGATCCTTTCTGCTAAAGCAGAGATCGCACAGATTGTCTGTTCTCAACTTTTGACCCTGGCTTCAAAGTGATTTGCACACGCTGCATTTTTGGCTACATGTGGATGATCAAACAGTGGGCGGCTTGCAGCATGTAATTATCATGTGACGGCCATGTCTGTAACATGCTCTGGTGGGCAGACAGGTTGAGGTTTACATGCTGAGGGGCGGGTCTGGCTACACTGACTACACCCTTGATCTACCCTCTACACATAGTTAGAGTGACCAGGTGTCAGGATATGTCCATTTCCTACATTTGCACTCTCTGGGTAATAACTAACTTAGTGCCCAACCTTGCATTTATTGGGACAATGTGCTTGGGGATATGCGTGTTACTTCGTAGGGCAGATCTATAATCTAAGTACATGTACAGTGTTATGTCTGGGATCTGGTAAAAGAAGGGCAATTCAGAATATGCAGACTGCTTTAGGACGACTGCCTGACAAAAATAATAGTTCTTAAGGCAAACAAAGGATATTGAAATGTGCTCCTACATCCCAGTATATTCCTAGAGGGATCTAGTTTAGTAAGAAATGAAAAGTTATAATCCAAATCTTCAAACCCATGCAACGCTATATACATATAATACATATACAGGTAACCTACCTCTTCTATTGTAGAGGAAAGGTGTTTCTGTGAAATCCTAGATCCTTACAAAGAAAAAAAGTATCAAAGCAGGCTTTCCTTTAAAGTAAACGTTTACGTCGTATTCTTCTTGAGCAAATGAATAACATGTCCATCAATGACTTTCCAAGAAGAAAATGACAATTGTATTCCTTTATGACTGAGAGATGTATTCCCATTGACTGCCTATATTTTGATAGGAATTACAAATATCCTCCATTCTTTGTGGAGTGAATACCGATATCAAATGACGTAAAAGACAGACTACTTTCAAACGCAGACGAGATTTGTCTTCCTTTTTTGCCGCGTCAGAATCATATTCTTCCCCAAACCAAACCAAACCCTAGTCAAACAGTGGCTCTCAGCTTCAGAGTGACCTCTCTGGTCATAAGACCCCTTTCAAACAACTCACACTGAGGTTATTCATGGTGTATTTGTTTCACGCGCCAATATATAGCCTTTTCAGTGTTTTGGATGGCCATATTTGTGAAACCATCATGTGAGTAACTGGATCCAGGATGACCCAATGGATGCCCTACAAACTTACCACGACTATGTTATTCTGTCTCCGTGACGTATATGACCAGCTATTGGAAGCCAGGTCTTTCCTCTTCAACAATACAATGCAAGCGATCCCTGCTAAAAGTAAGTTACACATGGATGTATTTCCTGTCTCTGGTTACACTTAGGCCTAGTACTTAAAAGGAAACTGAAGGAAATTAGTAACTTGGTGACAATTGTACAAAAATGGCAACCACAGCTGTATTTATCCGTTTTCATTTTTAGGGAGCTTATATGAGGTTATCCTTTGAATAACAATTGCCATTCTGAGAGGATCTGCCAAGCTTCCCATCCAGTGATAAATGACTTGTTCCTATCCACTTTCACTGTCTTTTCTTTCTTCATGTACCGGATACACATACCCACAATTTTGCTCAAAATACACTACGTCTTAGTATAGCCATGTTTAAGCAAGTGTTATATAACATTCAAGCACAATAGAATTTGAATTTTGAAAAAAAAGAGAAAAGAAGAGAATTCAGTTAATGCGTCACTAATGCCATCCAAGTTGAAGAACCACTTTTAATCTCTCAATAGATAATCTGTTTTTTGAGCCAAATGCCTCTTAATGCCCGACACTAACCCTTAATGGTGAGAGCATTTGTCATTGTTTGTACCCTCAGCATCTTGAGACCCTCTTAAGTCTTAACGAGGTTCACCTGGTCGCCGTTGGGGGCACTGAGTGTCTCCTAATGGCGATGGTGTAAAGCATTCTGGGTAAGGGTTGTGCAATATTGGTCGACAGCTGTGACCATTGACGCGCATACTGCGTTTGCAAAGGCTAAATATTAAGCTATATATTAGGAGCAACAGGTCCGCAGGGCATACTGCAATTACGTCATGGATGGCCAACTGCATTCCCACGATTCCCTGCACTCTCACAGTGCTAACCTAGGTTATTACCCTTGACCCCATGCCTTTCAAATGATAATAATAGTAGTAATAATTCCAACTTTGCTATTTCACAGATGCCTTGGTAGAAAGTACAATCGCAATCATTCTAGATTAGGCTTTAACCATTGGATTGGGGGGCTGATAATAGTTTTAAAGGATTTAATAAAGAAAGTGTTATGTTGCCGTTGTCATCGGGATGGCAGGTGAGTTTATGTGTATTGGTGCAGGTAAAGGGGAGGGTCGGCGGAGGTGGTGGAAAGCGGATGGCAGGAGCTAATAATATTAGGTCTTACCACAGTGGGACTGTCAATGAAAGCATTGCGTCACAGAGCAAAAAGACCCTAGCACAATACCCCTCATCTCCTCTAGGTGATGCACCAGCGAACAGTTTCTACCGATGCCTGATTATTTCAACCTCCCCGTCCTAAATGGCACCCCTACCCGCCTCCGGTGCCAATTTATTTGTCATCAATTGACTTGCTGACTCGCACACAGGCACTCGCCACTGTACTAACTACAATCGTGTTGAATAGCTGTCTGAAGGGCCAGTCTCTATCATGGCGGCCATCTTGCTTTCTTCACAGCTGGCAACCCCAGACGCCAGAGAGGTATTCAGACTTCCTTCATCATTAGGCGTCACTTTTGGGTGGTTTGAAAACTGTTGATTGCAGTCCCCCTCTGAGAAGATACCTCTCACACAATACATGATGAGTCTTTTTTTTCTAAAATGAGGGGAAGGCAGATTAAGTCTGCCTGAAGATAATATATATCTGTGGTATCTGGATGTCTGAATCAGGCAGACCAAACTGTTGTGGTGCCCATCTTTAAATCACAGTGTGCGTGGTGCCTATAATGAACTGGATGCACCTTTGGTGGGGGCCCCAATGTCCATTTTGTATGTACACAGAAAATCCTGGCCAATGGAAAAGTCATCACTGCAGATTACTTTAGGTCATCATTTATCACCGAAGAACTAAGGTAATCATTTTGAGTACTTAATTTCTGCCACCAGGGGGTCTTACTATACAATAATATGATATATTATATATACTCCAGGACATGTACTGATTTGTACCCTAATTAATACCATCCAGGAACAGATTAGCACACAACTATAGAGCTGGGTGTATTGTGTGATATCTCACTTGAGAAAGATCTCTTGTAAAGGTAGACTGATAGTTAGATAGATACATTAGATAGATACATACATTCAGAACATAGACACCTCTTCTATGTCAACAATCATATAGAGAGGTAGGACGATTGGTATCTACTGATGAAATAAAGTGATGTCGCATATGAAGCCTACTTCAGTCCAAAGCAGGCCTTATAGTGGTCAATGGGTGGGGGTGGGCACGGGCGTGGACTGGTTATACCAGGTTTAGTCTGTGTAGGTGTATGCTATAGAAGGGTGAGAAACTAAAGGAAGCAGTGCTGCACTCTGGTGCTTTTATTTGCTATGCACAGACCTTGATTACGAAGGTGAGTGGTGACTTTGCCAAAGTAAACCCTCACCTCCGTAATCAAGGTCTGTGCATAGCAAATAAAACCACCAGAGGGCAGCACTGCTTCCTTTAGATTCTCACCCTTCTATAGCATATGGATAACACCTACACAGACTAAACCTGGTAACCAGTCCACGCCCATGGGGGTGGGGTATTTCCAGAAGTTTGTCCACAACAGCCACCATGAAATCACAAATTACAAAGTAATCACACTGACAACATTTAGTAATCACAAATGCTCATATGAAAAAAAACTAATCAGTAGTGATTACTGTACACTGCAAAAATGGTGTATAGATTTTAAACATGTTTAGGTCTAAACACGTTTAAAACCTAAACATATAGGTTAGTTAGGTGTCTCATTGATTACACATTTAGGGAATGAACACTTTTATTCTAACTACATAAACGTTTACGTTAAACATGTTTAGATGTTTAGAGTTGAAACAGTTGAATAATAGGTGTTTAGATTTAAACATCAATATGTTTAGATAGTTGGATGTTCAATCCACACCAGGTAGCAGCACTACCTTTGAATGGACTATCTGCACACAGTTATAATCAGTTGTTGTGACAAATGTCCCCAAATCCCTTGTTTATCATGGTTTCATTTGATAGAATGTCATGTGAATAGAAAGGGCAATAGAAAATTGACTAGATTCACCTTATACCACCATCATTAGCATAAAATAATCAATAAGCTCCATGACTGACACCTATTTGATGTTATTCTGGAATGGATAAGGCAATTTTCTTCCTGCCAAGCTGTTGTACTTCTCAAGTCTCTCATTCTGATGCAGTGTGTAATACATGTACACATATATAGCTGTCGCTGACATCTTTGGAGACTTTGATAAGTAAATACCTGCTGATGTCCCCCCCCCCAGTAAATGAGAAAACAAACAAAATATATCTCTTTTTTTAATGCATACATGTCTGTAAACCTTAACTCTCCATTAAATCATTTAAACATCTAAACACAAAAATTCATAAACACCTAAACACAAAAATTCTCAGATATCTAAACACTAAGTTTTAACCTAAACACCTCCATTTCTAAACACTTATTACTGATAACTCAAATGGTGAAAGGGTACTCTCCCCAGTCTGCATCAATTTGAGCACCCTAAAGAGGTCAGTATTGATTAGTTTCTGTGTATGTAGGTTTTCAGTGTACGGCCCTTACTGCTTTTAAGAAATGGCCATGTTCCCATAATCGATTTTAAAAAAAAATGGCCATGTCCTCATGTCAATTTTAAGAATTTTTTCATGTCCCATGTCACTAAGCCTAAAATGGTCCATGTCGCCATGTCGATTTTAGGGGTCCAGGGTCATCTTTAATACCCCTTCAACACGATAAAGCAGGATTTGCACGCAAATCCCATAGAGTAACGGAAATCCAGGGGTGAAACGGTCAAAGCCTATGTACTAGTATTAGACGTTTGGGAGAAAATGCCTACCGTTATACCTACTCTTATTACAATAGATTCTGTCAATTTGGGTATAGACCGTTTCTGTATCTCATGGCAAAGACCAATAATTTTGGAATCACCGAAATCGATAAGATATATTTGGCCATTCTACCACCCAGCAAATTGTCGTGACTCCTCGTCAACCTGTGTGAAGTGGCTCACACATGTCGCTAGATGGAACACAACGTCGCTATAGCACAAGATCACCAGGAAAAGCAATGGTGGTGATCACATGGCCTCACCTCAGATGGCAAGGATGGTGATCACTCAGACTCACCAGGGATGGCGATGCGGGTGATCACTCACCTCGCTAGATGAAACACGCACCATGCCATAGCGCACGTTCACCATGGTTGGCGAGGATCATGATGATTCACACTCACCAGGGATGGCAAGGTGGTTGATCACTCACCTCGCTAGATGAAACGTGCACCACGTCACTCAGACTCACCAGTGATGGCGACGCTGGTGATCACTCACCTTGTTAGATGAAAAGCTCATGATCATTGACATTGGTAATCATGCAGCCTCAAATCTGCCAGATCAAAGTATGTTTTGCCAGAGAAGGTATTGCCATATGTATCTTCCCTCTAACCACAGACAAGGTGTTCATGTAGATATTTCCCTATGTATTTTTCCTGTAACCAGAGAAAAGGTGTTTATGGATAGTTGCTTTCATTTTAAAGATACCTCTATCTAAATTCAATTGATATTTTCTCTATATAATCTTGTTTAATTCAACTCTGAAGTATTACATGGAAATCAGTGTGAAACAAAGCACATTTGATACGTATGGGACTTATACTTCATGCCCACACTTCCTCCATAAGCTACATGTTGAACAGTGGTGCTGTCTCAACAACTTTGGCAATGGTGGTGATAAGTTGCCATTCTGAGTGAGAGTGAGTGACAGATGATGCAATCCTCAGAGAGCATTGACTTGGACTGACACAAATTCACGCATTGAGTGAGACCAATGTTGGCAATGGTGGTGATAAGTCGCCATTTTGTGTGAGAGTTGATGACAGTGGCACACACTCACACAGCGAGTGACATCCATGTCAGAGATGGTGGTGATAAGTCGCCATTTTGAGAGAAGATTAACTAGGAGTGACACAATCTCATGCAGTGAGTGAGAGCCATGTGGCAATGCAGGTGAAAAGTCACCATTCTGAATGAGAGTTGACAGACAGTGGTACATACTCACGCAGTGAGTTAGATCCATGTTGGTGATGGTGGTGTTAAGTCACCATGCTCATGAGGGATTACAAGGGGTGGCACATACTCCACAGTGAGTGAGATCATGTTGGCGACTGTTGTGATAAATCGCCATGCCATGTGAGACTGACACACAGTGGCAAAAGATGACGCAGTGAGTTATCACTCAAAAAGGAGTCACCATTGATGACCAATCATGGCAACAGATAACGACAATTAGCTGGGCATAGATGCAGCATGATGCAGAATACACTGTGTCGAATTTGTATTGAATACAGTGTGAGTGTTCAAAAAAGATAAGGACGATTAGGATTTCCCTAAACATCTGGATAATAGGGCATCCTGTTCAAATCCCCAAAAGTGGCTAACAGCCACACCAGAGTCAGTCATTTTGGCCCTGTTAGCCTCCTTAGGTTTGCTTGGAATAATTATAGTAGTATAGACATGAAGTCTCAGGGCATTTCTTATCCATCAAATATGATCAACTACACAAAATAATAGGCCCCCCCTCACCAATTTAGTGTTAGCTATATATAGACTATTATAGACTTATTTCTTAGATGGATTCTGTGACCCTGTCTCGATGATGTTTTACTCCAGGTACCTATGGCCTGGGGAAGAAGTCTGAGAGGTGTGTCTCTGGGAGGGGAGGGGTCATGAGAAGAGAGATGAGTCTTTCTGACATAGGTGTAGTGTAAGTATACTTCTTTAGGTGGAACGCTGTGTCAAGGTGAGGGCAGATTAGCCATGCTACCCCGTGGGAAACATACTTAGCATATATACATTTCCTTTATGACGGCATTTTCTGTAGACATGTCTAGAATCTGTTCTTCATATCAACTCCAGGTATCCACATGAGGTAGATCAAGGTGACCCTTGCCCAGTATCCTGCAAGCCCTCCTTCCTTTTTATTATTACACGGTTTCAATAGTTTTGCATGTAACCGATAACTTAAATTATCTATATTTCTCCAAAAAGCATGGACATGGACCCTGGGATATGTACAGTACAAGAATACAGCCTTTTAGGAAAACCAAGGAAAACCAAGGTCCCAGCTCCTTTTCCAAAACCCACTCAAAAGGACATTGACCGACTCAATAGTAGAGCATGAGCTACGGCACTTATCGGTACGAATCTTGGTGAATAAACCAGACTTTATTTTTTGGATTAGTATATGCCCAGGGACCCCCAATCACTTTGCTAGATATCTGGGTCACCCAGCTAAGCTTCGATATCCTCCAAAATGTACCGTAATGCTTTGTTCCACGTCTGTTTCCTGTATAGCAACCCTAAGGGCCGTTTTCCACCATCCGACAGGGTACCTCTTTCGACCGACAGCTGCCCCATACAACCACCTCGGCCGACGGGGCTGCCATAGGGTTCAATGGTGGGGCATGGTCTCTGTCGGCCGAAAATAGCATCTACTATGGGTCTAGCGGCCGACAGAGGGGACATATCGGGTGGTGGAAAATGGCCCTAACATCATTACTTTTTGGATAAGAGGCATAAAACTAGAACCAAATTGAAGTCAAAACAGAACTATACTCACTTAACACTCATCCAATGATAACTACTTTGTTTGCATACTTTACTCAATCCTTCAAATGTTAGGGTTGCAATTACTATAGCAAAAATGTCAGTCACAAGCTTGTTGCACTAAGGCGACAATAGAGTCTGGATTGTTCATTGAGATCCGATACACAAATTATATATAGGATGTAGGGTGATAGCCTGTGCATGAGCCCCCCCCCCATTTGGTGTATGCCTGTACCCCAATTATTAGTGGTTGTACGGTTGATATAAATTACCATAAGGATGAAAAGCTGAGATTTCACTGTACATTTGAAGAGTTTGGTTCCAAAACGCAACAAATCCATTTCAGAATTTTAGCATATATATATACCAATGTTTGTACCTGCCTGAAGTGAATTTTAGTGCTATCATGATAAAATTTGCAGTAAATTGACTCTGAAAAATATATTTTTCAAAGAAAATGGTTTGTTTCTAGCAATTAACCATCTCTAACATGAAGTCATTTGAAATATTTGCCTCTTTTTTTTTTAAATGGCGTTTATTGTGTTTTGGAACCAAACTCTTCATTTCAATCTATACGAAAGATTTATCCCTTCACAGGCTATTTGGTCCGGATTGATTTTGATAGGACCCGATATCCAAAGATTATCATTGTCAGTAAAGAAATAATGAAAAAAAGAATTTACTCACCATTCTAATCCTTTAATTCTTTAAAACTTAACACACACTATGTATTTTTGTTTCAGGCCGTAAAAACCTTAATAATGGTCCGATTTTCTAGCACAAAAAAAAATTCCACCTGACACCAACCGTTATTAGCAGGGTGTCCCACACTTCTTGGGTTTGCTTATCCAGACCCAGTTTCTACTTTAGGTGAAGGTGACTGGGCATAGAACCTCAAAGGGAGCCCACATTCCAAGATAGTAGATACAATCACCTATCGGGTTTCCCTGTCGCGTAACAATGGCCCTCTGGTGGGGATCAGTAGTGAATAGGAAGCATATCTCAGGGACATGCCAGCACGCCTTAAATCTTAGTGCATCAGTTAGAAGCCTTGGGTGACCCCCTATACCCTCCAGGCTATATGCTCTCCTTCTTCTGCTGCATCTCCACGTCTAGGCCCCACCCCTGGGGGTGACCACAACCCTGAAGAACATGCCACCAGATACCCCACTGACACGTATAGGTCTGTTAGTCTAGTTTTTACTGAGACGTTGCCATTGTTAGGTTGAATAGGAGGTGTCAACTTGATGTAAAGTCCAAGGTATATAAGTTCTTATGTATTGGCACTTCCTCTCTCGCCATATCTGGCATCAATCTACATGCACATGTAATCTTGTGCATATGGAACAACCCCATCTGTGGACGGTACGTCTCATGAGTATCGAACAACCCTTTTATGTCAAAGTATTTATGAATATGAGCATCGTACAAAGCTATCATTGTTCAAACAGGCATGGTTGCATTATGATTCAGTTTTAAGATTATTTTGCCCTTTTTACCAGTGGATCCTTCAGTTAGTGAATTTTGAGATGTTTCAATGAAGGATTCTGTTGCATGTTTCATGTCCTCGGGATGAGCTAGAACCCATGGAGAAGCCCTGGGTTTATTTAAGATAATAATTGTTATCAGTCCATGGTCACGGACCATTTACATGGAGCATCTATTTTTCACCTAACCAACATAATTTGTACGTACCCATGTATACCACCATAACAGCACGCTCCCACATATTCCATGTAAATAATTGAATCAAAGAAATATAACCAGAGATTTCCCTCCGCAAACCACGAATGTATTACATGACAGTAGGGGGATCGTCAGTACATTATATGGCTAAGGCAGATCTCCTGTCTAACACGGCTTCTAATCCCCTGTCGGTCAACACCTGCCGACCTGGTGCAGCCCTACCCACCAGCCCTTACAGGTGAGCCTTCCTCGGCTTTACCTAAAGATTACCTGGAGGCTGTTGCTCCTACAGTAAAAGGAAGAGCTGGCTAAAAATGCCCTCATTTCCAGTCCTTTCTTTTCATGTAGCTATAACTTGTCCCTTTTGTTGCTCACAAGTGGTAATTCAAGTACGGTGCTCAAAAAGTGGGATTTGAGTAGGTGCCTAGTTGGGAGAAGTCAGTCAGTACTATAAACTATAAATAAACTATAGAGCGTGTGACATGAGTAGGTACCTGGTAGTGCAGCTCTATCTATTTTAAACAAGGCAGTTGACTTTTCAGACTAATGTGGTGAGTGCAAGTACTTAGCTGAAGCAGTGCACGACTTGTTTAGAAAAGAGGGCATATACTCACAGCTCTTTTTACAATAGGAGCAACAGCCTACTGAGATCCAAGGTAACCCTCATCCTCAGCCACTAGCGGTCTGTTACTACCTATTAATCCCGACAAGAGATCTTGCCTCTGCTGTATTGTAAGGGGTGAATGCACTGTGTGGTTTACGTAGATTTGGGGTAATATGCAGGAGCGGGGTGGGGCGTAGTACGTGTATCGAGAGTGATGGAAGATGATCCCTTACAGATGTTTTTGGCTTAAGTATAGAGCAGGGAGACTGAAAAAGGAGATGAGATGAATAACGATGGGAGGGCAGAATTTAAGAGGATAGATAGATTTGTGTAAGAGGAAGAGGGAGGGAGAAAGAGAAAGAGAATGAGAGAGAGAGAGAGTGTGCGAGAGAGAGAGAGAGAGCCAGAGAGAGAGAGAGAGAGAGAGAGAGAGAGAGAGAGAGAGAGAGAGAGAGAGAGAGAGAGAGAGAGAGAGGTATAATTGATATCGGGGTAGCTGAGTATGTGGCATGTTGGAAATACGGATGCATAAGGGATAGGGCAAAGGTGTAGTTTACCGACCATGTTGGCTGATGTGGAATCAGTATACCTGGTAGGAGTTGATCCTGTTTGCTGTCGGCATTTGCAGGTGGCTTTCATGTGTCAATACCCCAACAATGTTGGTCTTGTTCACCTTTAATCCTCAGCTCCTCCAGTCTAAGCTGATGAGGCGAGGTAAGAGTCTTTCCCTCCTCCTCTTCCCTACTTCTCACTCTCTATTCCAACCTTAAAGCACGATCTTCCCACCAAATGGCTGCTACTACTGACAGTACCGGCCTTGGTAATGCCCCTGTGTGAATGAAGGCATGAAGCAGGCAGGTGAAAGGGTAAAACCTGGAGGTACAGAGCTTAATCGAACCCTTGACATTCCAGATGACCATCAGCTGCATTAGGTACTGGTATATGATATATACTTGCACCTCTCAACACATGCACATATTTAATAAATCAGTAGCGGATTTAGAGGGGGCGGAGGCGCGCGCACCCCCCCTTTTTCCAGTACTTAAGCGTTTTATGAGATGTGTTAGACCCAAAAGATTGCTCAAAAATAGGGTGTGTGCCCCGTCCTAAAGGGCCGCGCCCCCTCCTTTTCCAGATCCTGCTACCGCCACTGCATTAAGCACAGCTAACAATCCTAATGGAATCAGAAAAAAAACAAGTTGCCAGCTGCCAGTCCCCAGGCAGTGCACCTACTTATTTGAAATGATAGCCTGCCAGTGTACCCAATATTATAGTACATTTTGTGCATGTACCAAAAACTATCTCTCCATACAATCTCTACCCCCCTCCCATGTTACCTCAGTCTCCCGGGCTCAGTCATGAGCAAATATTGTCACTGTCTTGGCTCAGACAGAGGGGAGGCGGATGGGCGTGGTCTTACAACTCTTACCTAGACCATAGAGGTAAAGTGTACCTCTATGCATAGACTGACTTTATGTCGACAAGATGAGTTTACAAGTGAATACACATTAGGGAGTGGTCCTTATTTATCAACAGGGGGGGTGGTGGGTTTTCGCGCGGACACGCGGAAATTTTTTACGCCCCCCCTCGACAGCAGTCAAAATTTTTTGTGCTCCCCCTGCGCCGGAGGCGCAGAGAGTTTTCGCGCCCCTCTTTGATCTATAGTAGCGCGCGGGATTTTTTGCTAAAAAGAGGGTGAATTTTTTTAGCCCCCCCAAGAGGGGTCAAAATTTTTTTAGCCCCCCCCCTCGGGAGGGGTCTGAAAATTTTACACCCCCCTCAAACCCACCCTCCCCCCCTGTTGATAAATAATGACCACTCCCTTAGAAGGTCTACAGAGGCTGAATGTCTATACACGTCCCGCTACTGTGAGTTACTTTGAAGCTGTGCCGATCACATAACAATGTAAATTTGTCACACCAGAACTTTCTAGTGTATACCCTCCTCTGACTCAATTCTACCGATGAATTCCTAGTCTTCAAATAAAAATTGACGTCTTACTCTAATTCACCTCCATCTACCAAATCCTACCGTAGTGGACCGTTTAAGCATCCCGGCGTCTATAAATCTCAAATCCCCTGGAACCCGAAACTTATATTTGAGACCGGCTCTTATTGCTGTAGTGCCTTATATTGCTTTCAATATCCCCTACTCAGAAATGTTGAATAAACCAGGGCAGCATTACTAATCACAAAACATTTCGTTGTTAAGTAACTGTAAAACCAAAGAGGCTGTATTTCTCCCTGGTAAAACTAAGTAGGCCTATACAGGTTTTAGTGTGTTTCTTCTTTTGGTGTTTGTATCGCAGTACTCTTGATATGAGGCTCTATCCCTGTCCATCTTTCTCTCATCTATGGTGCTCCTTCCCCCTTTTACCCACCGAAAGATGAATTGGGAGACATGATTTGAACAGATAGGCTTTAGATGCTGCATCAGGATGAACCTAAAGAAGAGCACAATGAAAATAACAGGGCTCACTATCCTGTTCCCCATATCAGACCTTCGGCATTTGTTGCCTTATTGTACATTGTCCCTTTCAAGTCTGTCCGTCCTGCGTTCCCATCCTGAGCAGACGACATTTTATCACAAACCGGAAGTAGGAACAAAAAGAGTTACTAGGGGTCTCCCCGAGTCTGATGGGGCTTCCTCACGACAAGCGAGGCTTTCACTTGAAGGTCACTGACAGTAGTATAGAGAATGTCTCAAGGACTGCATTATGCCTTTACTTTCATCTACCTGTAGGTCGTCATGACGCACCAATGCAGCATTGACATGTCTACTCGCTATATTTTGTAGCACTGCACTGGTACATTATGACGTTCCTTCAAGGGTGACTCAATTCAGTAGGCTCTGCATAATGTTTGGATGCACCTCTGGTAAGTCTCCGTGCCAGAGTTGTATTAAAACATCATGGCACCCAAAGGAAATAATGAACGGAAGTTCTTTATGCGGCCCTTGGGGGGGTTTAAGGTGCAGGTGAGGGAGGGTAGCGGGGTTTCACCATGGGAAACAGAGATCTATATCTCGGATACAAGAGGAGGGGGAATGGGTAATAAGGTTTTATGTCAGTGTCAGCATGCTTGTCTGTGACATGACGACAATGACAGAATTAGAGGCTGGCACTGAGCCTAAGATGATATGGTAGGTGTTTGGAGCAGCAGAACAGGTGTAAGACCCATACTTAATTGGTGTTGGCAGGAAATGCAATCATTCTTTTGAAATAGTACATAGCACTAGGCATAACCATAGTTTCTCAATTGTCTTGAAAACGCTACATTTTTTTTTTGCGTGAAGTTAAAATATATAAGACCGATCCTTCCCATACCGCTATATATCTGCATTACAAAATCCTATATCTATCACATTGATCATATTAATGATAAATCTATATATCATTTTATTAACTAAAATAATATCATTTACCCTAAGAAATGCTGAATAGAATGACAAATTGTCAATCCTAAATTCAACTCTAAACCTTTCATCCCCTGCCATCCTTATTACGTCCGACCCAACCCGATGAAGCCCCGTAAGTCTAACCCCTCCTGATACCAGGGGTAAAAGCTAATCTCAGGTGTCATCAGCACACCTGACATGATAACCGACCCTAATCCCTATCACATCACATGTATTAAGCTTACAGGACCTTCTCGCATTCAATGCTATCTTCTCACTACATGGCATTGCATATTTGCAATACGATTGTGAATAGATTGATGACGTGAAAGATCCTGGGCGTAACTGCTATGCATCTCAGTTCATTTGGTCTTCATAGACACGTCTTGCACCGTTTGTGACACAAACGTTATAATCAAACACATTATACATACGCCTCTGTCTGCAGTAATACTTATTTCTGAATGTCAAAGAATAAGATTATTTTCAATTCCATCCACCATTTGCAAATGGGAATCCAAGGAGGCAAAGTTCCCTCAAACGAAATCAATTGAGATGGAGGGGGTTATGAAGGAATGTAGGCATAGGAGCTCAATATAATGCACTCTTATGAAACGAGCTGACACAGCAGCACAGTCAATGTATCAGATTCAGATTGTTCATTACGTGCCAGCGTTTATATTGGGACCTCACGGGACGGCTTCGTAAGCCCATACCATACTATCCCAGTTTATCCATCAAAATGAACGCTATCAGGCCGAAATCAAATACCATTAAACCTAGCCCTGATCTATGTGGGATATCAGCACTGCCAAAGTACAATACTTCAATAGCAAACTAATCACCCCCTTTGTCGGCATGCACTTCAAATAAGCCATTTATATACACTGTAAAAAATGTGTGTTATGGGAACACGGATAATGGTAACACACTTGGATATTCAACCCACTTTTGATATTTAACTCACTTTGTGAGCATCAACATACTTTTTGTAACACATTTACACACCTTCATTCGCAAAGTGTGTAGGTATGAGAAAGTGTGTACAGTTTACACACTTTTTATCAGAAGTGTGTTGTCATTCTGATAAACAGACATACATATTATAACCAATATTTATAACAGGGAAACGGTGAGGGGTTATATTGCAAGATTGGTAGGTGCCTCCAAGGTAATTATGTGTGATGTAGTAATAATCAAAGACAGTCACCACCGTAAAATCACACATACAAGCTATAGCTTGACTTTGGGAGAATGCTATAAGCCACAGGAGGGATCTAAAATGGTGCCCATTCCTTAGTAAAGTCTATACACATAAAGCGCCACCTATAAGATTCACCCTAAGTTCCTGGAGATACTAAAAGCCAGAATCCAGGAACCAAACCAGGGATATGAATGTTCAATAACTAGCTGTGGCTTATACCTCGGGTTTTACGGTACTTTGAATATAATTCTGATAAATTATTGAGATGTCTCAGGTAACTAAAGCTAGCTAAACAATGCTGATTTAATCTTTCTCTTTTTGTCAAACTTACCATTGAATATATACATGTTTTGTGGTACAAGTTGCCAGGACAGCTAGATTAAAGTCTAGGGCCAGAAATCGGATTATTTCAATGCTTCAGTGGAAAATGGAATGTTATCAATCATAAGCGTTTTTTTTTACTTGGCATGGTTCTGAAAACACACAGACTGGCGCCAGTCCCTCCATCAGCCTAACTAAACAACAGACTTATCACCCCACCTGCACACTGTCTAGCTAAAGCTAACATGTTTGTTAATGTACACCAATGGACATCCTCTGTCCAGTCTACTCTGTCCCCAAGTAAGAGGCAATAGGCATCAGGCCGCATGGCAGTTTATCAACCCCATGCTGCTAGTCAGCCTACACCAACTCACCCACTAACTCACAGCCCTACCCCGGCCTCCAAACCTGCCTCTTGGTTTACTGTTCAAACACATGCTGACGTACATCCTGGGTTTGGAACCTCAGGTGTTATAGCTACATCCACTCACACATGGCCCCAGGCCATGTTTGAGCACATCCCTCCCAAAGCTGCTACTTCCAAGCACATCCATCACTGCACACCATAGCCATTTTAGTAAAACCAGTCCACATGGTCCACTCTGCATTGGGCACAATATGAAGACCTATCCCCCCCAGTCCTGCCAATCCTAAAACATGAAATTTTATGTTAATTGTTCCTTTAACCCTAAATGATGACAGGTCATACCCTATCACATCCTATTTACGATATTCCAAACCTCTGTATAATGATTTAGTTGATAACATCCTTTCAGCATTTGAGTGACATTAAAAAAAATGTAAAAAAAAAGGGCATTTTCATGGGCAAACAATTTTTGTCCTCAAATTTCTTTTTTTCTGCCACTGGCGGCCGAAAATATCAGCTAAAAAATCCTGTAATCTAAGTTATTATAATACCATGGCATGGCCTTAGAAACAACTCCCACCCCCCTTGAACAGTCCAGGGCAGCAGTTTCAGAGTGAGTGGGACCAGGGGGGTTTTCTGCAATTTTTGACCTCCCTTTGCTTGACCTTTTAGTTTTGACCTTTTGAGGAGTTGGCCAAAAGTGGGGGGGGACATGTCCCCCCTGTCCCCCCGCTTTCCACACCCATGCAGTCAGGGGAGAGCATATGGGCTGTAAATCGGGGGTATATGTCTAAGGATTTCTATTAGTTTTTCTTAATATGGGGTGGGGGGGGGGGCAAGAATGTCAGTCAGACTACAACTACTTAGCTTCACTTGGGCCTACCAGCCCTGGTGGCACCAACCAGTCTGTTACTTTGTATATCACGTAGACTACCAAAGCTGATAACATACACCCCTGCACACACTGACGCACCTGTCGCTCATAGTGGCTCACTCTACAAACTCACACCTGCTTCTGTGTCTCACACATTACACCCCAGTGTTGTGCTATTGGCTTGGTCTAGGTCAACTGTCGCGCCTATTGTAGCTGCAGACAGCCAAGAACAATAGCCATTGAAAAGTCACACCACTCCTGCTGCTCACCAAACTTCCACTCACATTAACTCACACTACTAGGTATGCAGACACTCGGTCATGGTCTAGTGGGCCTCTGTCTACACTACTTAGGTGCAGGCTACCTAGAACAGAACAACTCTAACCTATTGGTCCGACAATTAAGCCAATCAGTGAGCCCCAGCCATAAGATATTAAGAGTCCCATCCAAAGCTGATGATGTATTTCTTCTGAGGCAGTGTAGACCTGCAGGTCATGCACATTTCGCCACCCACAAGTTCTTAGACATCACTTCCAGGACGTCCGTGGCTCTTTGCATTTATCCTGGGAGTAGGTTTCCTCAACCCCCAGGGACAGGAGTCTCCGTACCCACACAACCATAGGAGGCTAAAACATCTTCAACTGCAAGACCTTCACACGGGTTGAGGTAAGTGTACTCTTTTTAACTAATCTACATATATTTTGATGTAGGTTTCTTGATCTGAGAAAAGAGTACATTCTGCAATATAGTCTGTTTTTCTTTACTAATGTCACAAATGGATAGAGATAATTATGATTTCTCCTGTGATTTCATTTTATGTTTCAATCACATCATTGTGCTCCTGATATAACATCTATGATATTTAGGTCTAACTTATTTCTAGGACACTGGGAGTGGGACAGTGGGTAGCTTTGCTAACTCTATGGTGACAAAAGCAGGGATGAAAGTCTCAAATATGCTTCCGACCTTGATCTCATGTTATCTATTTAGTTCTCATTGATCTGAATTAGATTACATCCCTCCATAATAAGAACCAATGTTATCCCATGCTAACTAGGCTACTCCATGACCATGTATGCTAGTAAAGTCGACAGTGTTTTCCATAAACATCTATTACTCACTCACTCCATAATAGCCAATAAAATATTTCCACTTACTGGATTATAAAAGTTCCTGTATCTTAAAATCACATATATGAGGGAATTCATATTAACCACATGCCTAAAGAATCAACTCCAGTATTGCTTCACACTATAATCACAGGGGATTGCCAACTGTTGCTTTATAGGCAAGTCATCTTTCATGCGCGGGAAAGCCGGCAAAATACTGGGCCAGGTGAGGGTAGAGGGGTGGCAGGTGGGGGTGTGAAAAGCCGTTATAACATGGCCGTGAACGGGACTCGTGATTCGGGGCAACTGTGCTTGTGTTCTATACAGCACATAGGGTGAGAGAATGGTTAATGTATGTTGATCTAGTTATGAGGTAAGTGACAATGTTTTAAGATTACCTATAGGACAGGAGGAAAGACGAATTGATTAAGTTACATGGCTAGATGTGCACAGGTACCGGATGGCCATTTCAAATGTTTGAAATTTGAATGTTCTGTGGTTATTTCAATGCATACTCGGGTAAATTGAGCCACACACATTACTAGTATGGTGTATATGAACAACATCTGCATATTTTGAGTCTGAGATAATAAGTCCATGTCTAAAAATACCAGTAGAATTAAAGGACAAAAGAAGTGGCCAGTGCAGTAGATGGGCTGGGGAAGAATACTCAACGTACACTAATGGTTTCTGTAGGAGAATCATCATGACTAGTGTCTTCATAGCTAGAATATTTGGATCTTTATGGCTAAGAACCCAGGGGACCACACACTTCACATCATTTTATAGTAACCATGTGTGTACACCTCCCCAAATCTGTGGCTACTGGAACGATGGTCTTGGGGAATGATGGTTATCCAGGAGATATGATCCCATATATTCTTCTCCCTAGTTACAATGACCTCAGGTCCAATGATGGTGGAAGGAACGATGATCCCACTTTACAGTATCATTCCTACCTTACTTTTGTGACCGCTGGGCACTAGTATTTTATGACATTTTTGGGGCATATGTGCATGGAAATTGGTAGAAAATGATGAATAATAATCATCACAAAAAATGTACAAATCTTTTTTCTTCCCAGGCTAATTGGGAAGTGTGTATTTTAACTACAGTGGCGGGTGATGAGTTTTCGTTTTGGCCCCCTAATCTTTTCCCCCTATCCCCAAGAGATACCAATTTTTTTCCACCACCATGCTCAGGAGTGTTCAGCCCCCCTCCTCCAAACAAAAACTGAGCTCCCTTGGTGGCATAAAAACGAATTTTATCAGGTTCGTAAAACCTACTCATAAAAACGTTTTTGCACTCCCCACGTAGGAGTCAAAAGTTTTTACTACCCCCCCTCCAAATCCACAACCCCCTGTTGATAAATAATGACCACACCCTAAATTTGTCTAGGCTTCCTCTGTCCATTTGCCTCTTCACTTGGGGTGATAGCAAATAAAATTGGTGTATATTTATTGAGAAAAAGCCCCTAATTTTCGTCAGATTTTGCCCTGCTGGTGAAAATGAAATGGCTGGACCTAGTCATCTTATATACCTTGCCTAATCATTTGTGTACTGTTCCATGTGGCACTTACAGTTCTGTCACATTTATGTGTCTTATAGCAAAAGTGGCCAGTAGGAACCTTAGACTTTATTTCTGTTATCAATACCTTACATAAGTAGAATAGTTTCAGAATAAGATTGGCTTATACCATGCAGCATTAGATATTATGCTCAGAATGTGGAATATGTGGCATGTATGGTTCCTCTAAAACTAACTCAAGCCTACTTTAATTCACACCCATCAGAATAGTAGGGTTACTTCTTTGATACCTGGATTTCCTTTCTTGAAATAGACACACCAGATATGGTTTACATTTTAGCTACTCTGCAGGTTAACAGTCACTGACTTCTAACCCTTAGGTGCCCAAGCGCGCTTAAATGCGCGGTTTTGGGCTTAAATACATGTATAATGAAGGAAATTATCACTCAGATACTTCTACTGGTTCAATCTGCAAAGTTAGACCCTCTATAGAAAGGTCACGATGTCACAATTACAATACAACCATCCATTTTGCTTGATCTCCATTATACTAAACACAGGGAGTCAAAACCTGAAAATAAGCTGTCATATTATGTGATTCATTAGAGGACAACCCCCCAGGGGGCTAAGACTTGACTTGACACCAATATTATGCTGGATCATATATATCCAATGTGCCATACTGTCATTATATTCTAAAAGAACTGCTCATATCGATAGAGAATCCATGCATTGATACTAGCACATTATGTTTCCTGGGATGGCAGTACACATATGGGCAGAATAAGAATTGAATGTGGTGTGAGGTCTCAGGGACTATGGGAAGTGGGGGGGGGGCTATATCATAAGACAGGAGAGACCAAATACTACCAAATAACAACAAATGGAATGGTTTGGTAACTATGGCTACCAGACCTGACCAATAAATTCCATGTCCTGAACTGAAAGTCTTCACTGAGTTATTAGTATTCAGAAAGTGTAATGCAGAGCCCAAATCAAGACAAGATGAAAATAATACATGGCCTTTTAAACTAAGTGATACAATTGTGAAATAATGTAAAATCTTCAAATAATTCTGGGCATCAAAGGGTTACATAAGAGGCCACATATACTGTATTTCCCCATGTATAGGCTGGGCCCCATGTACTGGCCTGCCCCGTGTATTAACCTGGTTGAAAATGCAGTTAGTGTTATACAGGCCTGCCCCGTGTATAGGCCCAGGAGGGGGGGGGGTAGGGGCAAGGAGGTAGTATCCTTGTTAGGGGCCAATGTGCACTCAATAGAAATCATATATTTGGCCATAACTCCACTTCTAAATGTAGTTTTTACACAATTTCTTCGGCTATAGATAACACACATCCAGAACTTTATGCATACAGTATGTTGAAGGAGCATGAATACATTGATTAGTTAAGAAATAATTGGAAATATCAGAATAAATGTAGGTATAAAAGTAAAAAATTATTAGAGGGTGTTAGGGTATTTTCAGGTATGGAAATAGAGGCCTGCCCCGTGTATAGGCCCAGTCATTTTCCCAATTACTGCTTGTATTAACCTGGGCCTATACACAGGGAAATACGGTATTTGGCGATTGAGAAATCCAGAAATGGCTTATCACTCACCAGTATTAAACAGGGGCGGGCAAGGGGATATGTGCCCCTCCACCAACCTCCATGTTGGGGGGCAAGACTATGTTTTGCCCCCCCAACTTTTTCCAAAAATGGATTGACATTTTATGACGATATTTGTGTACTATTCAAAGACTTCCATTTGAATCAAATAGAACATTCAGTCATGCCCTTATACCTTACCAAAATTTAAAAATCGCTTTCAAAATTTCAAAAAAATTCTGAGGGGTATATACGGTTTGGTCGCCATTTCGAAAAAAAGAGGCAAATATTTCTAAAGCCTATTGATTAGAGATACTTGAATGTAATTCAAAGTAGTATTTTCTTTGAGAAATATATCTTTTGGCTGTTTAGAGTCTATTTAGTAAAGATTTCATCAGAATCAACTTCAGGGGACCATTACAAAAATGGGTATACTGAAAATTTGGAATGGATTTATTGCGTTTTGGAACCAAACTCTTCAATTAGATATTGATAATAGAGGGATAATAAAAGTAGGGTACCCAAGAAAACTGATAAGTACCCTGATTCAATGGAATGAGAGAAATGCAACATATTCAATAACTATTTTCCTTTATCCCCTTCCCAGAGTGACCACAACTCGATGCAATTGACCATATATGAGAATTATCAAGACTCATCTCATCTCGATACTGCCATTATTCAAATGATGAAAACTCATATTGAAGTTGCCATTTTATTACTCTAGTTAGATGCCAATTATGTTTTGTAGAATGAAAAATTGTGTCCCTCTATTCTGAGAACACGAAATCGTAAACAATTGCATGAATAACCAAAATTGTCCCATGATATACATTTGTTTTACCAGGCTAATACAATAGATGGCGCTCCAGTAGCCCCCCCTGCTTACATGGGCATGTCAAGCATCCACTCCTAGAGCTCCATAGGTTTCCCTAGTGCACAGACACCCCTCACTAAAATGCCAATTTATATTGTAAATTAGAGGTCAAAGTCTTAGAAATCAAAGCTGCACACTGAGAAATAGTGTGGTTATAGTCACAATCAACATTTAAAGGATATGCCAAGCCAAACAACATGCAGACCATTACAAACATGTGGGCCTATTACAGGCAGTGGAGTCAAAACCAGCCATGCCCCTGTAGGAGTAGTAAAGTGGCATGGTCGCCACTAGCGCCATCTGCTGTATCTAAGCTGATGAAAGGGTCGTATATACCCTAGAATATGCTTGGCGAAAATGTTTTTATAACTTTTGGAAAGGGTTTGGATACAGAAAAGTTTATATGCATGCATCCATTTACAACCAAAGACCTGCTGCTGAGAATACTGGGTACATCAGATACAAGGTTATTTGTTTCCAGCCAATTTGAAGTTGCTAGGAATTTATTCTTGTTGATGTTAGTTATAGTAATAGCATATGCCTACAGTATATGGTGGAGGAGTTCAGATATCTTACAAGATTAATAAATGATAATTATTGATAAGCAAATGGTGCAAAACTGTTTTGATCCGTTTGTTTTTGATAGGATAATGCCTATGCCCATTGAGTTATAAATCATGTCATCAAAGGCCATGCATATGTTGAGGGATGGGTATAGATATTTGATACATATATATATATATATATATATATATATATATATATATATATATCAACAGCCTCTGTATCAATAGGTAGTTTTCATACCTATTGATACAGAGGCCTGCGTTGTCATGGCTAGCTTTACTCCATTATATGCTAATTAGTTAGTATCTATGTTATTTTTATCAAAATCATAGGACACCACATAAAGTTGATTTGCCATCGAGATTGAATTATTTGTGCCTTCATTCATGCACCATGGTCCAGTAATCATTGGGAAATGCTTGATAGGCCATGGCCTATATGAGGGGGGGGGGCTTATCGTAACATGGAAAATTTGTACTGCCATAAATCTTCAGTTGCAGGATATACCTTGTATGTAAGGCACACCCGTTTTCAGGAACATGCTATAACCTAGTGGACACAAAACATTGAATCAACATTGATAACTGATTGATATGTGTTGATAGTGTTGATAAACCTGTTTTCAACATTTCATGATGTCGTTTCAATTTTGTCAACCACCAACATTTTAACACCAGATCAACTGTTGACATATCAATATTGAGATATTGTTCTTAAACCAAACATTGATTTGTCGCCAATTATAATGTTAATTCAATATTGACATGACAACTAGGAATCACCTCACAACTATCAATGTTGCAATAATTTTGAAAGAACATTGCATCAAAATAGAAATACATGTATGTTAAATCAGCATTGATTCAGGGTGACATATGCCTGAATTTGAAAGTTGATTTGTAGTTGAAAAATGTAAGTCCAAACCCTGATTCAGGACAATGTACCCATTTGGCAAAACATGTATTTTATATGATAAAAACGTTTTTATAGAACTTTTTTTGTGTGTACATGTTTTGAAATTTTTACCCTATATATAAAAAGGCATAAGTTTGTCGCATCCCATTAAAAAAGCTTGACTGCTTGCCAGGAACAGATAAACCAAAAGAGGCTAATTAACTCGATTTTTTGTCTTGAATCTAGTTAAATTAATATCTAAAGGGACTTATACACGTTCTTCTGTCTTCTCTGAATAATTTTTAGAATTTACTTGCAATTTATCAAAGGGCACTGTAATTTGAAACAATACTTTCATCAAGACTAGATCTACATAGCAACAGCTAGGTCCTGAAACATTTTAAAATCCACTATTATTTTCTTTAAAAACGGGGTATTGAAATAGTATAGATATGGAAAGATATTGACCAAATAAGATGGAAACAGAAAGGGTATAACAATAGTGTATTCCTCCTGAAATCTGATATCAAAATGATATGGGATGCCCAAAATATCTAAGCCTAAACTTCTGAACTGGGCAGCTCCGAGAGCATTTGCTGGGAGAGTGTCCAGAGTTCCATCACTAAGCAACATCATGTCACTAAGCAACGTCACCTCACTTAGCAACGTCACATCCCTAAGCAACGCCATTAAGTTGCCATGCTATCAGCCCCGGGATCTAGTCAGTTTCCCGTGAAAATGGGGGCACAATTGCTGTGAAAAAGGGCTGCCCCCCTAGTGCCTTTTTACATAAAAAAGGTTTTGCAAACTTACGAACCCAATAAAAACATGTCTTTTCACATTAAAAACGTTCTTATATCAAATGGATATGCCATGCTATCAGCCCTGGGATCTAGCCAGTTTCCCGTGAAAATGAGAGCATAATTGCCGTGAAAAAGGGCTGCCCCCCCTCTTGTGCCTTTTTACACAAAAAAGGTTTTGCAAACTTAGGAACCCAATAAAAACATGTCTTTTCACATTAAAAACGTTCTTATATCAAATGGATAACTCAAACTTCCTTTGCACCCTTATGTTGTCCATTCAACTACAAACCAAGTTTCAAATTCTAGCATATTTTAACCCTGATACAACTGTTGCAACATTCCAAACATTGATTCAATGCTAAATCAACGTCTTTGTGACCACTGGGAAGGTCCTATAGGGGTCTGACTTTAATGAAAGAATCAATGGTCTGATTAGCCAATGTTGTATGCCTTGGTCAACTAATGCATTGTGTTATGTGTTCTAACACTTCAAAATCTTATTCCTTGTATGTTACCCATCCATTCAGGAATGTCAAACTTTATGTCTTTTCAGAATGCCCCTACCACCATTGGCCATACCAGAGGAGGCCTCAGTTACTGAGGTGGCTGCCCGGCTTCAAGAATTGGAATTTCCAGATGATGTAATCCAAGGACTGAAAGGTTGGTAAACGAAAAATGGAACACAAATGTGCACTGTGCCCTCTTTTTTTTGACACACAAGCTCGTCTGCTAAGACACTTGAATGGACAGCATAAGGGCTCAAAGAAATTCAAGATACATTGTGGTGAATCAGGGTGTGGACGTACATTTTTCAACTACAAATCATTTTGTAGTCATGTAGAAAGAAATCACAATACATTTCAATTAGAAGCTGATCACACTGATGAGTTTGAAGAACCTATGGACACTGGGGAAATCGATGAAGACAGACCAAGTAGTCAGCAGTTTTCAGATGCAACATATTTGTTGAGACTGAAGGTAGAGCACCGACTCTCACAAGCAGCAATTGATGACATTGTTGGCTCTACAAAAGATCTTCTTGATGAGCGACTCAATTCATTAAAACAGGAGGTTCAAAACAATACTATCAGCACTGACTCAATCAATGACATATCAACTACTCTATTCCAGGGACTAGCAACACCCCATCTTCAGGATAAGTTTTACAATGATCACATGGGATATGTGAAACCAAAAGCAGTGAAATTGGGAACAAAACTTGTGGCAAATAACAAAAAAGGCAGGCATATCTTATCTGAAGTGGACGACTTGGCATATTGTGTTCCTTTCAAGGAACAACTTGCTTCCCTTTTAGCACAGCCAGAGGTGCAAGATGAATTGCACAGTTCAAGCCGAAAGGTAGATGAGTGGCTTAAGTATGATGTCCAGGATGGCTCATACTTCCAGTCTCATCCCTTGGTTCAGAGGTTTGGAGGGGAAACACTCATATTCAGCCTCTACTATGATGATTTTGAGGTCGCCAATCCCATTGGTTCACATCGAAAATGGCACAAAATGTCAGCATTTTACTGGGTTCTGCTGAACATTCCCCCTCAAAACAGGAGTAAGCTGTCATGTATCCAGTTGTTGGGACTCATGAAGTACACTGACTTCCGTAAATATGGCTCTGAACGTCTTCTCTCAGACTTTCTGCAATCAATGGTTGACCTGAAAAAAGGAACTGTTCTGGATATCAATGGTCACTCATCAGTATACCATGGTACATTGCTCATGGTGCAGGGTGACACTCCAGCCCAACAATTATTAGGAGGATTCAAAGAGGGTGTGGGAGGTGCAGACAAGCCCTGCCGCACATGTGAAGTGGACAAAAGCTCTCTGTCTAGCAGTCGTACTTCATCAAACTTCCCCCTCAGAGATGAGCAGGAGCACCGTGACCGAGTTCAATACCTACAAGAGGTATCAACATTGACACAACAGTATTGGTCCAAGGCATATGGCATAAATGGGCCCGGTCACCTCTTTGACATTCCAGACCTCTCCCTCACAAATTGCCTGGTGCATGACCCAATGCATGTATTGCTGGAGGGAGTATGGCGTCTTGAGCTAGCTGCCATGCTGGACTCATTCATAAATCACAAGAAATACTTCACCCTTCAAGAGCTGAATGAAAAGATCAAGTTCTTCCCCTACACAACCGAGGAAAAGCGTGACAAACCCCAACCTGTGGATAAAACACACTTAAAACCAGGAAATACCTTCTCTCAAACAGCGCAGAGCATGTGGGTTCTTGGAAAGAACTTACCCTTCATCATCGGAGCCTTCATCCCAGAGGGAGACAGCAACTGGCTGTGCTTCCTCCTTCTCCTCCAGATAACAGTGCTCAGCCTATCTCATGTAAGCAGTGATTTCACACCAGAAACACTGAGAAATCTCATCCATCAACACAATGATCTCTTCACCACCGTCTACCCAGACACATCATTTACCCCAAAATTGCATTTCCTAGTCCATCTGCCTGAGCAAGTCTTAATGTTTGGACCATTGAGGAACCAATGGTGTATGAGATTTGAAAGCAAAAATGGCTTTTTCAAGTCACGGAAATGGCAGAACTTCAGAAATATCGCCAAAAGCCTTACAACCTATCACCAGAGGTGGATGTGCCTGAAGATGTTTGGAACAAGGAAGGTTGGAGCTGAGGCATTTCTTGATGGGGATGATGTTGTGGGAAATGGAAATACCGTGCCTTTGACAGCTGTTTCAAGGTGGAAACTGCTATGTGATGAGGTGTCTTGGACTTATGAATCTGCAGAAGAGAAAGCTGTTCTTCTGTCATTCAGTCTCACACATCATGGCCATGAATACAAACCTGGAACCACCCTGCTAGAGACACTGGATCCTTTTGAATACCCTAGCCTTTGGTCAATTGAGCAGATTGTTGTGATCGACCATCAGAAATACTTCATTGTGCACAACCTTCAGGTGACATCCTTCAATAGCCATGTCAATTCATTTGAGGTGAAGCACACAGAAGAGGCTAAGGTACTCTCACCTAGTCAGCTGAGATATGAATGGCCAATGATTCACCAAATTGTTGATGGTACACCATATGTAATGCTCCAGCATGTAGATGATGTGTGGTGTCTCTGAGGAGCTCTCTTATATTCTGTCCTTTACTATCCTTCTACTTTGACTATGTTTTGTAACCTGTTCCATTTCAATGCAAAGTGCATTTCTGAAACACCTCATGCAAACTTCAGATACATCATACTCGCATTATCAAACTTCACTATTTCATTGTCTCATGTATTATGGTTTGGTAAATAGAAGCCAAAGTCACTACCTTTATTTGCATTATATGGAACAGTATATCACAACTGAGCCTTTGTTCTTTTTCTCTTCCTCTACCTCTCTCCTACCTTTCTTTCTCATCTTTCGCCCTAATAGCACCCTTCACATCTAGAAACTACATCAATGAAATGGACAATGGTTAGGCCAGGAAGGACTATTCACATCAATGACAATTAGTAACTTGAACATCAAAGCCTAGGCTGAAACACAAATTTTGCCACCTTATGTCACAGGTTAGACTACAACTGATGACAGCCATAGCACATGTATTGTCGGTGGGAGATGCCACTATACATCCTAGGCTAAGGTGAGAATAGCAAAACAGTTTGACTATGGAAATGGCAATTCTGAGAAAGGCTTCAGTATCAAAATAGAGACTACCCACGTGGCATCAAGATGTTTTTTTTTTAATGTTAAAAGGTGTTTTTATTGGGTTCCTAAGTTAGCCAAACAGTTTTTTTTCAAATTAGAAAAATATGTATTTTAATTCTTGGTCAAATAATTTTTTTTTACCAAGCAGAAGCATAAATAACAAACGTTTTTATTTGGCTGAAAAAATGTTGAAAAAACAAACACTTTTAATTAGTTGAAAGCTGGTTAGAAAAACATTTTTTTGTTATAGTTTTTTTAACATAGTAAAAACGTTTTTTACAGATGTTTTAACCCGAACCTAATAAAAACATTTGCATACTTTGAAAATGGGTTTTTTTGCCAAGTAGGTGTGCAGTCAATTATATCAAAAAGAAGGAAGACCCTTGAACCTAAAAAAGGTATAACTGAAATGTAAGGCTTATTCATCTCTGCTACAAGGAACAGTTAAGGATCTACCTTTATGTTCAAGATAACATGTATTATCTGTTAATGAATATCATATTGTTTGATACCTTTCACTTTACTAGAATCCATATTATAGCTTATGCAACAGCTTCATAAAACCTGTACCATATTGGTGAATATTAAATGACATACCTTCAATGCAATCCCAACAACTAATGACAACCCATTATTTTGTCTGTCTCAGATAATCTCGTTGATGGGTATACGATCTACCTTATGACAGAAGAAAATCTAAAGGATGTTGTCCCAGGAATAAAACTTGGACCTGCAAAGAAGCTGCTGGAAATGATAGCTAACCAGAAGGTATGTATCTTTGAAAATTCATTGATTAGGTTAGGTTAATTAAATGTATATCTAATCTATTGTGCTATATATGATTCTTATATACATGTACTTAATCATTTGCTGAGGTCATCTCTACTTGAAGTATCTTTCCGGACATTAGAAGTACTAAAACAATAATACAAAATGGCCCCTGACACTATTAGGTGCATCCAGAGTCATAGTTTGTTCACTTCAGCACTGCTCTATAGCAGAAAATCCCTGCGTCCATGGTGCAGCCTAATGCTCACTGCTTATATACAGTACAGCAGGGCTTTATCCTCATGTACAGTATCTCAAAATATGTACAGTGTTTTGTAATTCCAGTGATTCAATACTTGGTGTGGCTTCACAAAAAGTTATTTTATAATAGTTAAAGTACCTTATTGTCACTCTTGCTTAGTCAGAGAGGCATTAACATTTATTTTCTTTTATAAAGAAACAGATTCCAGGTGAACCCATTGCATCTCCTAGCTACCCATCACCAGTTCATGCCTCTTCGATGATGGAAGAATCACCCGCACCAGCAGCTTCCCGAACGCCAGCACAAACACCAGTAAGAACACAGTATCAAAGACCTGGAATGCGGATTGAAGATGTACCCCTCCCAGAGTTCTCACAGAAGGTGCGAACAGGCATTGAGACGAACAACCCTTGCATCAATGACATTGTGTCAGAAACAACATTCCATGTATTGGCCTACTATAACACAGATGACCAGACAGATTACAAGACATACACCCTGCGCATGATTGCAAAATATGGATCGATATTGATATTTCCTGGCAAGAGAAAACCATGGGTAAGTCCTAAATCAGTTTGTGACTGATGTGACCTTTAGTTAGGAGTGGCTGGTTGATGAAGTCCCAAGCACACCTGTTCACATTCTGCTCCCATAACCTAAATGCACCCAAACTCTCTCCAGCTTGCTTTGATACTTTGAAGCCCTTTGAATAAAGCTGAATTAAGGCTCCAGAATCAGTAGTATGGATGTATATGGTCAGAGTAACCATATTTAGACAATCATATGTACACACCCTAACACTCCTTAAAACATGTAACTGGTATGGGCCTTACAGGGTTGAGGCATGTGACGTAGCTCTAGATGAAGATGGAAACTTGGTCAAGGCCTTCTTACCACCAGTTTCCTGACACAAATATAGTTATCTGCATATCACTAAGGATAAGCTATTTACCCATCCCTCCTTTTGTTCCTACAGAGCCACTTTGCTGGCAAGATGTCACAGAAGGCAAGGAACATACGAGCTGCAGTAAAGCGGCGGAGTGAACGAGCGAGAACCAGAGTGTCAAAGCGAGTCAGAAGGACAATTGATCTGTCATTTACAGATCAGCCAACTGAAGGTAGATTTGCACTCCTCATTCTTGGGTATCACAAAATTGCTAATGTGAGTAACACTTTAAAATGTTATCACTGGAGCATATATGGAAATAACCTTATAAGTAATAATTTGTGCCCTATTATTTCATGGGACACAGAGGTATAATACATGAAAGGGGCCTAACAATATTATGTTGACCATTTATTTTGTGCAAGCTATTTAAAACTAACTTTTCTTTCAACAGAGCAAACAGTGACACTAAATGAGGCCCTTGAGGACATCAACTCTGAGTTACTCAAGCCAAAAGATGAGCAGGACCTTCCCCTACTGAGGAAACTTCACCGAGTCTGCATACAAGAGAGGCGTGACATCATTGCAGGGTTTGACAGTTGCCTAGTCAGCGGAGTAGTGGATCAATTCAAACTCCTGAAAGACATTCGGTTTGTAAGTGCCATATCATATTTGATGTACACTTTTAATGTGAGAGTTCCACTTATCATTGCAATCAAAACAGTTTGCTATGCATCTTTATCTTAGCACACCAATACCAAATTTAAGATTTAAGGAAGAAACATATTTTACTTTCATTAAAGCAATTACACAATTAGGAGTGCCCTTTTTCTACAAAATTTTGAGGAAAAAATCAAACATTTCATGAACATATTGAAAACCTATTGAGGCCATAAAGGTACAACTTGATGAGAGAATCTCGAGCTTTATGATTTGTAAGCTGTCAGCATCATGGATGTGTCTAGCCAATTGGCAAAATAAACAGGATGCACAGATGTTCTTATATAAATTAGGTATGGGGATGATTGAGTGTTATATATTGTAAGTACATCTTGTATTTTCCTTCTGTTCAATTGATAATAAATATGCATCATGGTCTGTTCCAATTTCAGATCCGAGAAGAATTCATCTATATAAATCCCTCAGCTGCCAACATGCAGCAGCAATATGGCATCCTTATTAACTCGCTCAAAGAAACACTGGAGTACTCTGGGAAGAACAACCATGTGGTATGTGTGAATATGATTGTCATTGGATGTCGTAAATAACTGTCCCGGGGGTCCCCAAGCAAAAGAGGATTTTACTGTTATATAGGGGATCAGGGGTCGGGTATGAAGTCCTGACATAGGTCATGGTGTGAAAAGATACTTAGAAACCTAAACTCTCACGTGGGTACAGAGATGAGTTTAGGTTCTTAGGCTTATACAAATAGGGACCAGGTGTAGGTGTGAAGTCCTGACAAAGGTCTCATCATGCCTATGACGTTTTCCCACCTACACCCACACACAGAGGAGAAAAGGGGGGGGGGGTCTAAAGTCCTCAGATAGATCTCGGCAGGCCTCTGATGTTTACCATCATTTATTTTAAAATCTCATCACATTTTTTTCCTGAAAAAAAGCAACAACTCATTAAATAGCAAGAAAAATTTGTTGTAAACGAATTCAGATCATGTGAAATTCGTTATAAAAGCACTCTTTTACTATACAAATGTACAAGACTGAATTGGGAAAAGTGAATTTGTTATAAGCAAAATTTGTTGTATCAGGATTTGTTATTTCAGAATATTACTGCATACTGAAATTCATGGGTGTCTTTTTCATTAACTGTCATTTCAGAGGAACATAGACATCCAACTTCTACTGGACTTGCAGGACACAGTCAAGACACGACGAAAGGGCAAGAGGGCTGCAGTACTCCCAGAAGCTATTTCAGTTGTTGATGTAAGTAGTATACTATACATTAAGGCAGGCTTCCCTAGCCCACTTAAAAGGGTCTATATCTCCTCTTTCCTATCCCCTCAGGATGTGTGTGGTGCACATATGCGCAGGCACTGACACATTCCTCTGTTAAATTATCAACCTGTGAAGCACGGGATAGCCACTTAGTGCCGCTAGAGTGCTGTAAAACACAAATCAATCAATCAATATACATTAAGGGTCATCACTCACTGTGCCCAATTAAACAATTTGACATGAAAAAATTCATTAGTAATATGTTAACCTGTTCACATCTTATGTATGTTTTGTAGCATGGGGTAATCTGAGAGGAGACTCCTAGGGGTTAGCTGTTGCAGCAGAGGGCATTTTCTGAATGTACAATATTAGAATGCATGGGCTTTATACATGTACAACATAAAAGTGTATTTTAGTTGGCAATCCAGAAACTAGATCAAGAGTATTTTCTCCCCTTACATAATGAAATCGTGAAACAAGGGCTAGTTCAATCACCTTGGTAATACCACATAAAGTAGTAGTGACTAGAGTCCCAGTATTTCCTCTATGAGACAAGAAGTAGCTCCATGTTGGGTATCCCTGAGCCAACCTGTACATGATGTTTTAACTCTAAATTGTATATTTTCTGTTCTTAACAGGTTGCGGAAATCAGCCTACACAGCTCACCCTCCAAGTCAGCACCCAGGCTTGTGCTTGTGAATGAAGAAGAGGACAACATGTCAGGCATCATTCTGGCCGATGGCACAAAGGTCAACATTACAAATGCTCCAGTCTGGCAGATCATTGCTGACTTGTTGGCAGTCTATTATGCATGGCAGTTGGCTTACCCGAAGCAGTACCAAATCCTTGGGTTCTTACAGCTGCACTATCTGAAGGACACAGACAATCAGTTTGAGTGGGCAACTGGACTCACTGAATTTCACAAGAGGTATGAACTCAACATTGCCCAATGAAAATTCTCCTCTGAGGCAAGAGGTTGGGGATCAAGGGTGAATCAATGTGAGCTGGCAGACATCTTATGAATAGTATTATGATACTGATTACCTAATTCCTGTGTCAAAAAAACAGTCAATAGTTGAAGTGTATGATTGCTGACTTTTGCCTGATTTTATTGAGAGGTAATAGCATGAGAGCACCCTATGGTTAATCTCTGAGATCCAAACACAGGCTTCATGGCCAAATGTGTATAACTAGAACAAATGGTGTAATTGTGTTATGTATAACTGCACATTATTTTCATCATTTTCATGGCTTGGCTTGGGTGACTAAATCAAGAAATGTTGTCAACTGGGAAAAAAAATGCAAAACGGCAAAATACATCTGCCATAAACAAAAATGCAGATTTTATGACTGACTTGCATGTATTTCTGTAGGTTTGATGAAAAAAAAAATTTGTAGAATTCATACTCAATGCCTGAATTTCTGTCTATATTGGCCCAAAATAGAGTCAAAAGCTTGTAACAGTCGGCAGCCCTGTATCAATCAAACTATTTGATTTTCCTGTACTGATGGATCTTTAGATGGTACATGCTTTTGGATGGCTATTCACAATATAGCATTTTGTGTTGAATTTCTTTTTTATAAGGGGAATTATATGAACTAGACTTGTAAATAGTGGTTATTGTCTAGTATATGTGAGCTATGTATGCTCTAGTGTATGTGTGTTATGTACCTGTTGAGCAAATATATGTTATTTTGACTTTTCCTGAAGGCTTACCCAATGTTTCTTATGATTGGAAATGAAATAATAAGCGGGGACTCTAAATTAAGTAAAATAAGTATCATTGAAAGCTCAATACAGTGTATGTGATGTTATTTTACCTCAGGATAATGTGATATTTATTGCCGAAATATTTTATTCTATGTCAAAATGATGGTTGTCAGGTAATTATCTGCATTTGCACAAAGTTATGTCAATATTGGTTACTCCACAGATGTGGTTCAAATATTGCAGGAATAATCATTAGCCATTGTAGATGGCTATGGTGAGATAGAATATTAAGCTTTGCTTCCACCATGTGTGCAACATTCAAATCATATTATATTATATAACCCCGAAAAAGGTTTATATAACATTCTTCTTCAAAATGTGTATATGTGTTTTGGTTATAAAATATTTTGTAGACATAAGCCATGCCTGAGGTCTGGTCCTATATGCAGCTTGTACATAGGATTATATAATATTTCAGGGAACTATTAATTTCTATCAGCACAAAGTTCAGGCTTAATGTATCTCCATATATATTGAATTGTATCTTTCTCAGGAACTGAATAAAAGATTGTTTTTATCATATCATTGAATTGTTGTCCTCGTTTATCTGGAAGTGGATAATATGTATATATATATATATATTTATATATATATATATATATATATATATATATATATATATATATATATATATATATATATAGCTGAATGGGAGTGGGTTAACACGCTTTATATGACTACACATATTTATCTAAACACTTTTTAAGCCTACACATATTTAGTCAAAACACTTAAATAGCTAACACATTTTATTCTAACACGGATTTGTCAGTAAACACTTTCTGCCCAACACACCTTTAAGGTTACACACTTTTTATGCCTACACACTTTTAAGATTAACACACTTTTGACCAAAGTGTGTAGTGTGTTAAAAGAATAAGCGTGTAAAAATGTGCTGCAAAAAAGTGTGTTATAAAGTGTGTAAGTTTAACACACATTTCTTACAGTGTATAGCCTTGGAAGAAGCCTTTTTGCCATGGGAGGCTCAGTATTAAACTCATGGCTGAGTGCACTGAAACCTTTTAGGGGCACATTGTGAACAGGAGGCTAAGGTCCTGGCTATAACATCAGGGGATCATCCCCTAACAGCATTTTGCTTCTTGGGCACACTTACTATATGCCCTGGATGATTATTTCAAACTGTCCATTGATTGTCGTTGAAGAAAAAGGAATGTGCTGATCTTGTTTCAGAAATGTGTGAGGTATGTTTCTAGGAACGGTGGCCTATAGTCCCTGGAGATATAGTTTTTGGATTGTATCATGAGCATTATTTTATATCTGTAGACAATAGTGTAACCGGAGTGTAACACAGCTTAAGGGGTGGACATCAATTACAGGTGTTACAAGTAATGATCGATATCTGAGTTGAGCACGAACACACCAGACGCATAGGTTAGAATGAATTCTATTATTTCATTCTATTATTTCACATGTATTGGGAATAGATCGTATTGTGTGAACCTTTCCTGCAACTAACATTATTTCTCCACTGGAAGAGCTGGGGGTTGTGGTCATATAGGTAACCCAGTCCTGTTGCTGCTTAATAATGAGGATGTACTAACATACCGGTAGGCTGGGTTCTGGCCGTACTGTAGGGCCTCTGTGTGGGTTTCATGTGCGGGTGAGGTCAGTAATTGAGTGTTCCGCCCCCACGTGGGAGATGGGTGAACTTGTCACACTCGCCCCTAGCAGGCCAAACAGGAACAACAAAATATCTTCTCAGGGGACAGGCAAGGAGACTCTTTCAGGGGATAGCCCTTTTGCTTGCCTGCTCATATTCTGGATTTGTATGTAAAAAATGACGGCTGGTGTGAAGTACACCACTCAGTGAAAAAACAACAACGACAACAACAACAACAACAAAACATTAGTGCCTTGACAATAACACTCGCCAAATCGTTTTTCTAAAGTGATTTTCTTTTATTGATATTTTACTTCCTCTATCGCATCGAGCCTATGCTGGTTAATATTTATCATAGTTAACCTTTAGGATAGCTAACTGTGCATGGGCTTGTATACTGTCTCAGGGCTGGGCATATTTTGAAGTTACGAATCATTGGAGCAAAAGGTAGTTCCAAGAAGACTTTTGGGCAAAATGCTTGGTGAAATTTTTCCATCTTCTAGTTCTACTTCAATATTGGTCTATTTCAGGGTGCTAGGGGATACAAAGGGAAAAATTACTCTTGGAAAATTTTGAGATTCTACCTTAAAAATGAATATGATACAGGAGATTTCGAGCCATAATTAATAAAAAAAAAAGAAATTCAGATTGTAGTTCCAAATTGTGTGTGTTCTTGTGGATGTGGGGGAAGAGGACTACCGTATTCAATGTAATTAGCAAACAGTGGGTTTAAAAACTAGCTTACAGGTATGTCTAGTAGTTAAGATTTAATTAGGCTTCCAAAATCAAAAAATTGGGCTCATTTCAATTCTAAAACAAAACCAAATAGGGGAGCTGTGCACTTATTGAAGTATGCACTCCTGTTGTGAATACACTGATTGTGTAGATAAAACTTTCAGCTTCCCAATCTAGATTGGGTGTATTATAGGGGATGGGAGGCAGGGGCTTAGGAAAAGGGGGGGTGTCAGGGGGGCCTGGACCCCCTCAATCATAAAGGAGGGGGAGCCTGAGTATGTCGGCCCCCCAAAAAAAAGAAAAAAAAATTCAACAAAAAAAATTATAACTTTTCTATACAAATTCTATATAGGTATATACCCAGTAAACACAGTTACGTTATACATACGTAGATTGCACATAGAAATTTCAGTATATTTACGTATTTTCTTAATGTAGAATAACGTATAAACGTGTATGCTGATGTATGTATTTCTGACGTAGATGTAGAATTTATGTACATATACCTCATTATTACCCGAATTAACGAAGAAAAATGATGTTCTTTAAACGTAAATGTTCCTATATATTTAGATATCCAACGTATATTTTCAATACTTTTATACTAATAACTACAATGTATGTAGTTTTGCAGGTTTTGGTTATGCTCCAATATATGTAAAATTACCTCAAAGAGACGTTCATATACCTACCCCTATACCCTCAGTTAACTTTATTCATTTAAGAATGTTATTTCCTTGTCTCATTCTATAATACTGGTATATTCAGGGCCAGTATTTAGCAAGAGACACCAATGCTTTAGCCATCAGTTTCATCATTTGAATTAAGAGTCAAGTATAACTCCTGATTGTATGTTGAAGGTTCTGTGATGCTAGGTGTAAAAGTCTATTTCTTAATGCTACAGCATGGGTGTTTACCATACCTGGATCCCGAAATATACATGGTAGCATCATCAATCATTGAATATTTTACACAAACCTATTACCAAATGAAAGGTTGATACAATGAGTTCTCAATAATGTGTTTTTAATTAGTATAGTTGATTAATATAGATGACAATCATCATGGAGGTCTAAATTAAATACAATGCTCAGCAATAGTGACACCTGCTGAGATAAACTGAAAGTACAGAAATACGTAGATAAATGTAATTTTACGTATTTCAGACCTCTTTTCAAGTAGAAAAATTTAGAACAGATTAGGTGAGCACTAAATGGAAATGAATCTGCCTTGTGATTTTTATTTTCTAATTTAGATAGACCCAGACTATGTTTGAAAGCTGTAACCATACAGCTTTCATATTTGTACTGGTATTGGATATGCTGCCATCTAGTGAGATAGGAGTGAAGCACAAAATAATGTATGTGGGACGTAATCTAATGTATTTCCAACCTCTTTGACCATGTGCTTTCTATATTCCCTATTATCACCCTCTGCACACCTACATTTCCACTGTTTGTTTGGAATCTATAATTCATTACTGAAAGAGATTTTCCACATGATGCTCTAACCCATATGGTACATATATTTTATATGACCAACAAATACTCTTGCTTAAATAATGCATATTTAAGATGTAATGTCAATACAGTGTTAATCCCCATAGGGATATGAAAATAGGAATTATTATCCATTATTACCTAAAAATGCACATAATTACAACTACTGCATGTAGGTCAGATGCCTGTCCACCAATAGATTTGATTATGATAGAAAACATGGTTTATTCCAGGGTCAATCTGTTATTCATCCTATCTATCTGTACTGGACTCTAAACACCATGATATGTACAGGATTCTTGTAGACCTAGGCCCAGCTGAGTTATCTTTTTTTTCATGTCAAGTGATTGATTTTCATCATTATTCATCCCTGATCTTTATAAGGCAGTTGTTAATGAAATGAAAGTTTGCTGAGATAAATGAAACAATACTATTTATCATTAGAAGTTTTTATCCAAAATCTACATACATGAACCAACCAATATCTACGTCTTACAATCGTTCTACCTACGAACAAAGCCAATCAAAAATATGGATCAAGATTTACGTGGATAAACCTCTTAAAATTGCGAAGCATAAACCTTATTTATCAACATATATCCACCAACCGATATCTACGTTGCTGGAACCTCATATAGAGGTTCAGTAGAAAACCAACCTAGATCTACCAGAAATCTACGTTGAAACACGTAGTGTGTTTACTGGGTATAGGTGTCATCACGCTTGAGCCGACAGTTTAAGGTGGTTGTGGTGGGGCCCATGCTGCCCCCCGGATGAAAATTTGCTTCCTATGCATCTGGGAGGGGGGTCGGGTATAGCTCTGAGGAATATTTGGTTGTGTTTTAATGGAGTTTAGGATATTCCAAGAGAACGTTTAAATGCATTGCGTTTCAATGCATTTTAAATATTCCAAGAAAACTTTCCGATTTCAGGTCAATGCTTGTAAATATGTGTTCTAGGGGCAGCAGGTGGCATATTGCTCCAAGAAAATTTTCAGATTCAGCCTTTGAATGGGTATGTTATGTGAGTTTTGGGGCAAATTTCTCCAAGAAAACTTTCAGACCCTCCTTCTGATTTTTTGTTTTAGAATTCATAGAGGATTGTGAGAGGGAACATATATAGCACCAAATATATTTCAGGTTCTGTTGACCCAAAATTCATGTAAAGTAATCCCCTCCTCTGTGAAATGCAATGAAGTATTCAGACAGAAACACAAACCACAAGACAATAGGTACCTTAGTTGGTGTGCTTGATAAAGACTTAGGGTAAAGTATGCCAAGAAAATCTCCACATTTCACTTTAAAACATTGGTGTGTGCTCTAGGTGATTTGGGGGGCAAATTTGTATAAAAGCATTTCAAAGTTTACAGTATAATGAGTGTGTTATGGTGCTTTAGGAGAAGATTGCTCCATGATAATTCACACATCTTAACCATAAAATGTCTTTTGTATGATTTAAGGCATGTTGCTCCAACAATCTGATCTAAATAAACTTTGAAATGTTATGGTCAGTGTCAAAGAAAAACACTAGTCTATTTTTCTGATACCGTAATTTGGTGGACTTTATGTCAAACAGAAGGATTCTGGCATAGTTATTCAAATATGTGTTATGATAGATTAGAGCAGCAGGTTTATATGATGCATCTGGTGACGTCACGATTACCAAAATGCATCAGGTGCTGCATTGCATATGTATGTAAGACCCTGCAAAATTGTATTTAGAAAAGTAAACAGTACAGGATTATCGTACTACTTAGACACCTTCTAGTGGGTTATTTATTGATATTTCTTGTAGGAAATAGCAAAAGATGTCGAAGAAAAAGCTACAAACAGCATCTGGTTGCATCCTTACAGTACTGTGCATGTATCATTGGGATGCATTTTGTCAATCGTGACGTTATCAGTTGCACCTACAGCTCTCCCCTATAGTGGCACGTGTTTCAATAACTAAGACAGACCATTTTTAGTTGACATAAAAGACATCAAATTACGCTATCATGAAATAGAGTAGTGTTTTTTCTTTAATCTTCAGGAGGTATGAAAGATAGATTGCTCCAAAAAAAGTCAGAAATTACCTATTTAGATTGAGGCATTTTAAGGTCTTTTGGAAAATATTTTGTAAATCCCATAACTTTGGTTCCAATTGGAATATTTGAAAAATTCTTTCCGGTCTAGAAAGCCCAGAACCTCCCCCATGTCACTGTTGCATTTTTCCAAGGTCACTATAGCACGTCTTTTGCGACGTTGCGACAACTGCCCAGCCTTGCGTCTGTGCCATTCTTCGAAGGTATTTCTTGTCCAATTACAATGTACCTAATTCTTCCTCCTAAACTTTGACAGCACAGAGATGCGCTACTAGAGGTTTGGAAATCTCAATGAATTATTCTGATATCATCAGAAACCCCAGCAGGGTACCGGAGGCGAGGATATACTCTCGCCAATGGTTATATTGAGAGAAATTATTGCATGAAATGTCATTGTGTTTGGGTCGATGGAGCGGAGGGAGGTGCCCAGGGGTGGGTGAGTGAGAGGGCAGCGGCGCACTTCATGTTGTATAGGCGTGACTCTTATTTAAAGTTGGTCCATCCTACGGTGGCAAAGGAAATGTATACATAATTTGCTAAGAATTCTGCTTTATAAATGGTGTAATCTTTGAATATAATTGGATTAAGTACGTTTGATTCTGGGTTATTGCAGAAGGGTGTCTTAATGAGATTTTTTTTTAAATTTTTTATTCTTTGTCAGAAATGTTTGAAGAACTGAAATGCGAAAACGATATCAGGATTATTTCCACTCGGTGCTACACAGCTGAATACTAGCAGGGTAATTTGCATCATTCTTTTGCAATTTGACAATATTGACATGTCCATAGGATCAACACAGAGAATAGTTATAATTCACACGAAATGCTATCAGTGACAGTCAAATCCTAATTCAATTGTCCCACTGCATTGCGAGTTGATATCAACCATTACTGCCGACCTCAAGATATCAATGAGGCAACCTTTAAATGATTATCAAATCCCAACAAGTATGTACTGTGTTGTTACCTGCCCCCCCCCATCCCACATTGTGCTGCCATTACTTATGGTTGGTCATAATAGTTATCATAATAGGTACCGTTGCTCCCTAAGAATTATGCATTTTGGTCAAATTCGATCTCGTTATACTGCATTGAACCACCTTAGTGGAGACCAAATTTACTAGCCCACCGTACATCCCGTTACCCCGGATGAGGTGTTTTAAATGCCAGGATTTTCACCAGATGCCTCATGGAAGGCTTCTTTTGCACCCGTCCCCTAAGAAACCCCAAAGAAAACAACTATTTTGCTGAAGGGGCTTTCCATTAATAACTTCCCCATGATGGACCAAATCGAGATGGGGTATCATGGCCCTGAGGACAGTTTAGATAGACCGGTGAACTGTTTTGGACACCTTTTCAGTATGGTTCTTCAATTTATCCCACACCCTGGGAGTCTGTGAACGAGGAGTGATGCACCCTCAAGGTTCGCAGTCAGATCTAATCGGGCATGAAGCACTTTGATCATGTCAAAAAGCATGTCAAAGGCATGTCAACACTACCAGGGATCGTTGTTGACCCTGGGATAAGTGTAAGGTTGACCTGGAATGACTCTACCGTCACCCCACCCCTATTCCCACTCAAGGTGCAATACCGATGGTAATGTATGCCTGGACACACTCACATAACGGTCTACCCAGGACTAAAAACATTCAGCAGTATATTGTATGATATATCTTCACTTCAATAGCCAGGGGCGACAAGGCAGGGGCTTAGCTAAGGGTGTCACGTCCATTTATGTAGTGCTTTTCTTAAGGTATTAAAAGAGAACTGTGTCCTATTCAATTTGACATGTTTCAAAGTGTCCCTATGTGTATGGTACAGGAGAAGGTGTCTGTTAGCAGGAGGTAACAGGGCATGGGCGACTCCAGTGTGGCGCCGACAGGTACTTTCACCCCTGGGAGGTGAGGCAGGACTCTCCAGGGGGTAAAGATCCCAGCAATGGATGGGGTGGACGTTGGCCATGGCTAAACATGACACACACGAGTATACAGAAAAAGGTGTGCCTGAACAAATTAGCGTTCTGCCAGTGTCAACATCTATAGAAATGACAGTTTATTTTCCACAAACCAGATCTACACCGCTGCTTGGCAACCCCTTTGTGTCATGCAAACAGACCAATACTTTACAAAAGCAGGATAGCCTCCCTCCCGCCCAACACCATGTCTTTTGATCATGTCTAGTGCGCTCCAGGGGTGATGATTAACCATATAGAGGATAAGGAAGGTGACACACACTCACTGATACTCTCCCTGATTGTTAGGCGTTGATAGACATGTATCCTTGCAAAAACCAAGTACTCTTCACTTCAAAAGCATATTGTGTAACAGGATTACTTTCAGTTTCGATTTGCATCCCCCCTTTTCTTGTGAGCTCTATCAATTTTCTTGTGATTTACTATATTTCAATAAACACCTGACACAATCTTTTCTCCATGAAACCAAGTTCATGGTTGCACCTTCATATGACTTGATATCCAAATTCTTTGAAGTAGTTAATTTATCTCCGCGATAGCCTATATCCTTTCACATAACAATATTTTCACTAGAGTAAATATAGAGATTCCTTTTCCACTGTACATAAAATAAACGGCTTGATCCCCTCCTTGCTTCATGAGTTGACGCTACACTTCAAAATCAAGACATTACTTCACTCGCAAAACGTTGAAAATGACATAGGATTCACGCTGATGTTACCTGGACCGACACCCCACCCCCTCTCCTACCTCCCCACTTTTCACTTATACCCTGCATCCTTGCTTCAAGAGTTGACCCTTGCAGACAGATATATGATCCTTATCAAAGGCCTCTGTCTGTGACTACAATACCCCCATGTGCTATCAGGCACACGCCTGGTCTCCTACGTCATATCCCATCACCTGTAGGATCTTCATACCACGTCTACCTAACCCCGTCCCCTGTGATCTTCTGTACCTTCTACCAGTGTTCTGTCACACCCCTGCAAACAGTGCAGGCTACAGGCGCCGCCCAGGCTCCATCCCTATCCACAGATGCTATAATTGTTCCACGTGGCTGCTGCTGTCCAAAACTAGAGCCTATACTCACTGATGTGTATTCGCATCATGGATAAGATAATTGTAGATATATATATGTATATATGTATATCGGTGACCCTGGATTTTTCCCCCCAGTCTTTTCTGCCTGTAGAGGACATGAACGTGAATTCTATGAACTTACACGAACATTCATTGATCCTAAAATTATACGAACCCGTCTACTTTTTAAACCGAATACTAGGTCTATATAAATAAGAAAAATGTCTCCTACAGAAATACTGTTAGCTTTTGTTTGCTGCGACATTCATTGCAAGGCTTGACCATTGTTGGAAAAAAAAACAGGAATTGTGCCCACAGTGCAGGTACCCCTCCCCCCCCCCCCCCCCAGCCAATCACAGAATTCCAGGACATGGCGGTTATGCATTCCCTCCCTGCGTGGGAATATTCCGTTAGAAAAGCACAATCACCTGTCTAATCTGAGTAAAGAGGCCTGATAAGCTGACCACCTCCTGTATGTTTGCTGTAAGCTTACATGCTGTGAAGGTCACTCCATGGGTACTATAGACATGCTGCGAGGTTATTCTTCTGCCCTCCAACTCCTTTCATCTCTCCAACAAAATCTTCTCTATTCACCCACCTAAACCCATTGTCTCCCCGTCTACCACATCACCCACTGCTTTGGGTCAGATAATATTTTTCCTCCCCGTGGAAAAGGAGCTGGACCTTTCCCTTTAGGCCCTCAATTGGTGCCCCTGACCTTGACCCTCAAGGTCATACGCTTTGACCTGGGTCTTTATTGAGAGATGGGCTAGCCTAGTACCTGGGTTGCCCAAGCCGTCAAAGACTATAGATTAATCCATGGGTCCACTTCCAAGCGTGGCACCTCTGTATTTTTTTCCCGCGCGTTCCGCCCCAGTAAAGAACCGTGGGAAGAAAGGGCTGTCATGGTCACCCCTGCCCGTCTCCATGAATAACGGGTTCGGTGGGAGGGGGAGACAATAGCAGGAATGACCAGCAAGTGTCAACCATCCCCCTCCCTTCAAACCTTTCTCCTCGCCCCACCCCTCTCTCAAGTCGGCTTTACAAAGGTATACGTCCCCTCCATACCTGGCACTGGGACTACCTGGAGTTATCCCCAGCCTCTGAGTGCCCTGTCTGCCTGTCAGTTACCTGTACTAAGACCCATGGAACTGACACCACCATAGTAACGTTATAGGAGCCCTGGTATGGTTTAGGTAGGTGAAGAGGTAGGAGGGGGGTCAGTTCTCCTGGTCACTTCATCCTTAGCCACTGTTGTGAACACTCAGTAGTTTTTCCCCATGGGAAGGTTAAACAGAAACTCTACCAGCACGGGGTAGGCTGAGGGTGTAGGATGGAATCTGATTACCTGGTCTGTCCCAGGCATGCAGGTATTGAATTAATCAAGCAAAGGCATAGGCATTTCATCACCATTGTACAACGTGCGTGGAATTTTTACACCTCACTGCATTGAATGCACATACATACAAGTGTCAACATTCCAATTCACTGAAGGGGTTATGAGAGAAATTGAAGATTTCCTCTGGATAAATTGTCCCACTTGACAAGCCAACTCCCATTGATATCCACTCAAGTATGGCATAATATCGGTAATCTTACTTGAGCATTTATGGCAAACAATCTAATTTTAAAGTACATATTATTTTTGATTGAATAATAGTGTGCCGTAGACATGATTATACACTGTATAGGTCCTATCATATAATGTATGTCCCTATAATTGAACTTTGAGGGGCAAACACCGTGGTGAAGGCTACATTTCTATCCTTTCATGCCCTTGCCATTTACAGCTACACATTGATATACTTTTTGTCAACCCCATCCATGACATTAAATACCATTTGATATTTTGACAGCTCCATTACAGGATACCTAAACACTCATCTGTACTATATTGCACTGATAATCATATCATTATCACAGTTGACACCGTGGTATCACAATTATGTTCCCTACATTGGCCCATACCAGCAATACCAGGAGCAATTTGATCTGATGTCTGGTGCAAGTGTCATTGGCAAATCATAGATGATACCCCTGATGTTGTTATTCTAATTGTGAGTGGTAAGTGAAACCCCCAGAATATATACTATTCGTCCTGGTGACAGATACTGTCAGGATATACAGGGTATACAGATGGGACAGATCAGCATGGGACCAGACACACCGCATTCAGAGTGCTGTCACAGATGTACAAAGCTGCTGTCATTGATGTTAGTATTGCCAGAAGTACCACCTACTTACAATATGTACCTCTTGTGTGTCTGGATTTACAAAACCTAGATATTCCCTTTCAGTCGTTGATGATATCTTTTTGAATAAGAAGAGGTGTGGAGTATATATGGTCTATGAATGATAATTGTGTACGCCTACATATGTGGTTTGGGTCACACCTTGTGTATCAATGATTATAGGTTCTGAGCACAGCATTGTTCAAGTCAATCTACACACAAAAATAAGATGAAAGTGCGTATCTACCTCAACAAAAATCCTTCGGTAATGGAAAGACATGAGTGAGGTACTTAATATCCTAGCGACATGCAATACCTGTAGAAGCCTATCTCTCTGAGGCGTATCACAACGCTTAATGATAAAAATTTGTTGATATTGATAGCCAGGAGTTCCTAGGCACCCTTCAGGTTCCAATCATTTGCACTAAGCATTTGGGAACTGGTCCCTATCAGCAGTGACCCGGGAGACCCTCACCCTTTCACCTAAACGATGTGCAAAATCGAACATTGAATACTAGCTGCAAATTCAGGAGCTAGCCTCAAAGGTATTTAGTAACCCTCCTTGTAGAAAAGGATCACATCCATCTCTTTGGGCATGGCCTATCTGGCACATACTCCATCTCCAGGGGAAGGTAAACGGCCATACACAGAGGACAAATTGGATATTTGCGTTTCGTGGGTGAGTGGACAAGGGTGTGGACGTGTGGCATGTCCTAACCTTTCCCTCTCCCTTTCTGTCCCATCCACCCTGCCACTATCACAAATACACATGTCCAGGCCCCCATACATCATATGTCCACCCGATACGTCTTCAGTGCAGAGACATGAAAGCTACATCCTCTCATGATCTGTCTGTGGTGATGAAGAGCTCGTGTGGCCACATATAGCCTCACCTCCCAACCCCAGCCTTGACCTCCCCACTCACCACAGAGCCCTCCAGGGTGACCCCAGACTTACCTGGCCACAGCATGCAGGGTGCCTGGTCACTGCCCTGTGGTGGCAAGGGCAAACCAATCTTATCCTCCCCACCTATCCTGGCAGGGCAATTCCCCTAAGTCATGGCGCCCACTTATCTCATGGGTGTCATGTACATACTGTCTATAAGTTCTTGAACATGGAGTTCATGTTGGAAGAAATGCCATCATTGTGTACATATTATATTCTGCTTTGCATTTCTTATTCATATTCACATTATCTTTTCAGAATTCACGCATCTCTGTAAAAACTACTAGAAAAGAACAACGATAGAGACCTCCATACAAATCCAGAGTTCAAAGAATTACATATTATACATATCAGGTATACACTTCAGGACCCCACATACAGCTCGGTCGTACAAAGCATGGACATGCAACTAAATACACATGTATACCTGTGTGGTCAGTTTACAAAGGATTAAAAATACCTCTTGATAATTTAAAGAATGAAAGAGGAAATAATGTGTACCTTGTATGTAGGGAACACCCTTCAGAATACACATGTCATCTTGGGTGTAGGTGCCAAAATGGGTGATAGGAGGAAAACACCTTAATATCCATAGTCCACAGCCAACAAAAGGGGGGAGATAATCAAAGTCGGGGATGTTTTGTTGGGAGATTCTTAATGATTGTCGGGTAGTTTACATCTGAAAATATCAATCAATTTGATATTAATTCTCCTTGCATTATCAGCCATTTTTTTCGGATCTTTTCAGTCAGAAAATCATTATCTGCAAGGAACTATCACATTTCAAAGTCCACAGGACATCTTTTACCCCCTTTGTCTGCCGATTATGCATTATCGGCCCTAGGATCGGCCCTGTGGATTATGGGTATAATACCTATTCCGAGTTAGCAGGGCGCTCCATGGGCGCCGCCATTACTGGAGCTTGTTACCGGCGAGTTCTACCGATAAGACATATCAGATGGGTACCAGTCGGCCCCTGAGAGGACCGCAGTGAATGAGAGGACAGCAGTGAATCGTTGGGGTTATCTCATTGGCTAACAAATAATCCTGCTAAGTCCGTAAAGTCTACTGGGCCTCTTCGGCCCACTTTTGTGTAGGAAATGTATGGCCAAAATTGACCGAATAGGCCCAGTGGACTATAGGTATAAGCCGTGTGTCCACATGGCGATAAAATTTGGTGCCGACAAAATTCTCAGCGATAAAACCACTTTTGTCATCCATTTCCGACGATAAAAATCAAACATGTTAGATATTATGACCAAAATAGGGTGATAAAAAGACTTTTCAGATGTCGGCCGACAAAAGTGGTTTTGTCGGTGTGTGGACATAAGGTTTTAAGGTACAGGGAGGTGACCACTGCATACGTGTCAACCACAATGTGCACTACTATAGCAATCAGCCTGTCTGCACAGGCCTACCTTAGAGGCACTAACGGTGCACATGATGATGTGTAAGGGAGGCATTATTATCAGAAAAGACATATCATTATACATGTAGTTATACTCTAAACATTTGAAAAAGAAAGAACCATATTGTTGATAGATATTGGGGAATTGTCACAGAGAAACTTGTAAGGTGGGCCTACTTTTGGAAAATATCGCTGGGCCCAGTGGGCATGGAATATTGAATCAACAACTGACGTGTTGTTATGTGTTGACAATGTTGTGATCAACCTGTCTTCAACTCTTTTCCAACAGTAGATATACCAACATTGAAATATTGTTCTTAAGTCGATATTAATGTAGTAGTGATTTTGCGACCATTGAATCAACACTATCACTTTACCCTTGATTCAATGATTAAAGAAATCAATGCTGAACCAATTTCATATAAAAAATTATGTGTGGATGTTGAATCATGGATGATTTGGCCATATTGTATACACTTCCAAATCCAACTTTATCTAAACCAACTGTACATAAACATTGATTCAACGTAGGTGTGTTCACCGTGAAGTGAAATGGTAACTAACTTAACGTGATATTTACTCCTTCAATTGGCAAAAAAATAAAACAGCAGAACGAATCATCTATGAATAGTCCAACCTCTGTGCAAAACAATGTATGTGCTCTCGATAGCAGTGTGATCAAGATTTGTAGACGTAAACGTGTTTTGCCTCCATACACCCGGTATCTAGTGTACAGTCCATATCAAATGTATCTGCCGATAATGCAAGGAGAATTAATATCAAATTATTTGATATTTTCAGATGTAAACTGACAAAACATCCACGACTTTATCTTCCCCCTATGTCGGCCTCCCTCTGTGACTATGGCTATTAACTTCATTTAATGTATGATGATTTGACTCCACGCTAAGATTTCAAACAGCTTGTTCCTCTTTGATCTTTACTTGTGGCCTTATCGACAAGCAATCAGGCGTCTGAACCTCCTTTTTACCTGTCTGAAGTCTTTGTATTTTGCTGAAGACCACCATCAGCTCCAAGAGTATCTCAAGGCAAAGATTGATCTCAAGAAGAATGTAATCGTGTGGACCACACACAATTTGTGTAGAGATCTGGATGATGAGGTCTGTATGGGACATGTGACTGTATTGATAAAGATCACCCATTATAAAAGGTAACACATCTTTATAGAGCACAATGAGACAGCCATGGATGGATCCTATACAATCTTTCAATAGGGGGGTGGTGGGTTTGAGGGGGAGCGTATATATATATATATATATATATATATATATATATATATATATATATATATATATATATTCGACTGTAATCACACAAAGAGTGTGCACGCTTATAGGCTTATAGGTAACAGTGACGGTGGGACCGACCTTTCAACCCAATTGTCTAGTCCTGGGGTACATCAACCACCCATCGGGAACATTGCCTACTTTGGATTTGTTTATGTTTAGAATCCTTTTTTTTTATGAAACGGCAGGCAGGACGACTGTCCAATGGAAGGTGTGTCTGTCTGTGTGTCTGCCCTTTTCACGGACCAACGTGACCCTTTTTTTCATCATTTTGACGATAGTTTTTTTTTTACCTTTGTGTCCAAAAATCTTCTTTCATGTGCATTTAATGTGGAACTATCTATGTGGCTCAAAGTAATTACATTCAATAACAAAAGATGGATGAATTTTGACTCCTCACATCAAAGAGATATAAAGGCAACAAGCAATATTCATCGCTCGACCTCACGAACGCATCGCATCTGAAATCAATAGAGTGGTGCAGTGTCATGGGTGGGGCCAAGTTTGTTTACGTTTTTATCAGCCAAGTTGCACATATCTTTGTTTGAAGGCATTAGATTCCTTAACATTATCAGGGTAGAATTTAGAGGAACTAGTGCACTATCTGGGTCCCCAGTGAGGGTTCTATAGTGAACCCTTTACCTACCCTAACACTAAATCTATGACGTTGCAAGTTAGGGACCCAGATTCTGCACTCTACCCAATTTAGACACACTGTTAGCATTTATTGGCCATTTTTAATAGTTGATGGTTTCAGCCGAGTTTGTTGACATTTTTCGGCCTTCTCTACAGAGCCTTCAGAAGGCTTCACTCTTACTGACACTGTCAGTTATGATTGATTTGTTAGTCCCACTCAAAATATGAGTTTGTTGATGATTTTTGGCCGAGTTTGTTGACAATTTTCGGCCAGGGAGTGACAGTGGCACACTTCTCTTTAGGGAGTGGTCATTATCTTTCAAAAGGGGGATGGTGGGTTTGAGGGGGGGGCGTAAAAAATCCAGATCCCTCCTGAGGGGGAGGGGGGGTAAAAAATGTTGACCCCTCTTGAGGGGGGTGGGTGTAAGAAATTTACCCTTTTTTTAGCAAAAAAGCCAGTGCGCTACTATGGATTTATGGATTTAAGAGGGGTGCGAATTTCTCCGTGCCTCTGGAGGGGGGATGGGGCAAATTTCGTAAGTCTATCTACTCCCGTTCCCACAGGAGCTGGTGGAGAGTGACGGGTTCACATGCAGTGTGGAAGATAAAAAGGGTGCCAGGGTCACACACATGCAGGGTGGGCCGAGGGTGCCAGGGTCACATGCGGAGCTGGCAGAGGGTGCCAGGGTCATGCGCAGGGTGGGCTGAGGGTGCCGCGGTCACATGGGGGGTTGGCGGAGGGTGCTGCAGTCACATGCAGGGTGGGCAGAGGGTGCCAGGGTCACACACGGAGCTGGCAGAGGGTGACAGGGTCATACACAGGGTGGGCAAAGGGTGCCGGGGTAACACGCAGGATTTTCGTGTCCCTCTTTAATCTATACTAATGTGCAGGTTTTTTTTGCTAAATATTTAGGCCCCCCTTAGGCCGAGCCTAACCCCCCTCCCCCCTTCCGTATGACATCATTTATGGATGGCCCCCAGGGATCAGAAAGAGAGAGAGAGGTAGAATTCTTACAGCTTACAGAGAGAGAGAGAGAGAGAGAGAGAGAGAGAGAGAGAGAGAGAGAGAGAGAGAGAGAGACTCAGTATTCATAGTTTTGGAGCACCTGCTGAAATTTGTAAATCGTATGGGGGGACTTAAAGACCAGGGATCAGTGAGAGAGAGAGAGAGGGAGAGAGAGAATGAGAGAGATTTTAGGGCAGAAAAAAAGATGGAAACGTGGGGGGGGGGGATTGGCTAAAACTTACAGACCAGGACAGGACCCAGACAGCCATGAAGTTTTTGATGATGCATGGGAAGAGTATGAACAAAGGCCAGTCTCAGAAAAAAAGAATTCAAACATGACATTATCCTGAATATATATATAACTCAATATAAGGAGGTCAAAGAGAGACCAAAGGTCAAAGCATTTGCTATTGACATGAACGAAAGGATAATAAGGTTATTTTTTGTGTGGCCTGAATTCCCCCACCCCCAATCCGCCACCACTCCCCTGTTGTTAAAAAAAATGACCACTCCCTAACATTACGTAGGCCGTCTATTCCAGCGCCGAAGGCGCTGGTATGTCCTCTAAATTGGTAGATGGAATAGCACAACAATAGTTATGTGCTGTAATACATGAATGAATTGAAGGCATGAATAACTATCCGACTCAAGGAATCTTTGCCTGTCCCCTCATGGTGAACTTACCCTGTAGACACTACTGTGGCACAATGTGTTCAATAGGAACCTGTTGGGAAAGGGTGATGACTGGCAAAGAGTGGTGGGATGTAAAGGTGTACTTCAACTGATAAGGGCAGAGGTAAAAGTTAACTGATGGCTGCACAGTGATGGATAGGTCTGATTGGCCAGGTAATGTCACTCCCAGAGAAAGGTCTATGTCAAGAGTTGTTACTGAGGCAGATTTCTGTCGATAACAGCCCACGCCACCTTCTAATACATTATGTATACGCTTTAAACCTGGCGACTATTGTTAAGTTCTGTAGTCTGATATCCTGGAGGAGATCATGAGGGATCCCTTCTCTAGACATCACCTTGCCTCATATTATCTATAATACTTAAGTTTATTGAGATGGACCAGCCAAGCAATATGTGGTAGCCCCGGGATGGTAGCCGTGAGGGCACTGATGTAGACACTGGCTTAGTAGTGAACATTCTCACCACATGTATCGTGACCCTTATTGCAATGATAATAAAATCCTAAGGATGGGCCTTTCTCAGTTTTACATATAAGAAGAAACAGTAACTCACCAAAGTAAAAATGATAAAGCCTTGTTTCTGTATGCCAAATTGTTACTGAATTAATGGAGAACATGACTATTGCAGTACAAATAAGTATTTCTTTTAAGTACTGATTTTAATCAGAACCTAGTTATTGCATCGAGTGGTGAAATTAGGTTTAGAATTCTCATATATCTCTCTTAAGTGATGTATTTAGTTAAAGGTGTTTTTTGATCTTGTTTAATTGATATACCTGATATATTAGGGGAACAGAAATTTAGACACATGTGGACAATATGATTACCACCTAATACATTTCTGACAGACACACTACAATGAAGCATCTGGAGACTTGCAACTCGTAAATCTCGTGCATTGTTATGTCCTGCTATTGACTCCATGTACTTAACGGTGCTGAACGTCTTGTTTGAAATTATTCTCTAAAGGGGACAAGTCATGTAATCTCTGAGCCAATCCATCACTCTAAGATTCCCTAAATCAGCCCATCTCAGTAACGTTCAGTCAAACTTCTCTTGTATTCAACTCGTAACTTTCATTTCCCTCTCATTATATCCATAAATCATGTGTGTGTGTGCTAAACTCAATAGAAGAGTCATATATTTAGGTGTTTGTTAGCAGTTGTTGAACATATTGTTTGGCGAGATGGTGACATTCTATAGACATTTTTAGTGCAAAACATGCGGAAACAACCACACCCTGGGGACATTACCGTTGTGCCTTCTGACCGAGATCCTCGGAGACTTTTACAAGAGTATCTATCATACGAGTGATAGGGTATGCTTGGATCCCATGGCACACACATAGATACATGCTCTGAGTAGGTGTCAGATAAGATCAGATACTTCTCAGATAAGAATCAGCCGCTACATAAAAATGTGAGCAGATGAGGGGAAGGGCCCTTCCTGCGGGGTTGTTAGTACTGCATTTGGCCACTAGGGGAGCTACAAAGGTAATAATGTGAAAAATATACCGAAAATAGCTTTTAGGTACTTTTTTACACAGAAATAGGTGGTTTTCTCAAAAACATTCTATTTCCTGGCACTTCGTGTATTATTTGGAATGTAAATGGAATGTTTTGAATCCAACACAAGGCCTAAATAAGGGGTCCAAAATTTTATTCGAAATAGTAAAAGTAATAATGTCAACTGATGGAATGATTCATGGAGATTCATATGCTGAAAAAAGCATAAAGATACCATTTCTAGATCCAAAGTTATGCCCAAATGTATAAAAAAGGGATGGTCATTTTTTAATTGATTATCTGAATTATTATGCTAATTAGAATATGTGGATCAACACGGTAAAAGGTACGCCTGTGAGGGGGTAAGTGGGCATACCTTTCACCATGTTGATCCACAGATGCCTGATTTGATTTAAACAATGAACGATAGAGCTTATTGGCTGTATTGATACAGTCATGTCATTACATTTTTGTGAAGCAATATCTCCAAAACTAGAAGGGCTGTGTGCAAGTGTAATACCTCATTTTAAAGCTGATAACATCAATTTTAAATTTCATATTGAACCTCGGAGGACCCTTTCCCCTCATCTGTCCACTTAATGATCAGCTATCCTCGTAAAGCACCATGTACTGAATAACACCAAGTACTGTGATCATGAGGGCGGTGCGCTCCTCAATTGGTCTTGTGGCTCTGCAATGATATAGACACCGAATGCTAGTTGTGGTATTTGTTAGTGGCTACCCATGCCCATATATCTTACACAGATCTAGATGGGGATCAGAACTGGCCGCAGTCATACTGCTGGGGCTTGGGGATATCAGAAGACGGTGGAAACTTCAAAGAATGACTTTAATATAGAGCAGTCCAATTCTATAGTAGTCCATGGTACTATATGTGTATAATATTATATCAAAACTGTGAGTGCGTATGTCCATTATTATAAGCTGAAGTTTTGTTAGCAGGAAGTGATTTAATAAACACATGAATGTCCCTTTGAAGTTTCTACCTGCCTGCTCACACCTTTAGAACTATGAAACTATAACTATAGAACTATGGAACAATAGAACTATAGAACAATAGAGCTATAATATAAAAAAATAGAACTACTCTGAGAAAATAATGACAAATATTGACTAATTGCTGACAAATAATGAGTAAGTACTGACACATATTGACTAATTGCTGACAAAATAGTGAGTAAGTACTGACATATGTTGACTAATTGCTGAAAGGTATTGAGTAAGTACTGCTATATATTAGCTAAATGCTGATAAATAGTGAGTAAGTACTCACATATATTGACTAATTGCTGGCAATAGTGATTAAATACTGACAAAAAACCTTTGGGGACATTCTCAAACTATGCATTTGGATCCAAAAACATGGGAAATCGCAAAAACAATTTTTTTCGACTGTCTAAATCCACCCACAAGGATTCAAAGGTTTTTGATTTAAAGGACATTTATGACAGTTGGGGTAGATTTTAGATTGAGGGTTTTGATATGTTACAGAAAGTAATACAACATCGATGTAAATGCGGTAACTTCTCCTCAGATTAGTCATTACAGATAGCAGACTAATACTATTACAGAGAAAAAGTGCATTATTACAGACATATCTTAACGAATTGCTGACAAAAAGTGAATAATTACTGACATATATTGACTAATTGCTGACAAATAGTGAGTAATTACTGACATATTTTGACTAATTACTGACACATAGTGAGTAATTAGGCCAAAAAAAAGCTGTGTTTCCGGTAACATGGTCGAAAAAGCTGAGGCAGGTAGGTCGGATTTAAAAAAAAATTCTTTTTTTTTGCATCTAAGGCCTTATATAGTCATACTTGGCCAGGGTTTCGATGGTTATTATAACAAAGGATTGTTTCCTGTATGAAATATAAGAAAATGATGGGGAAATACTCGTTTATCTTACAAATAAAAGTTTTCACATGAAAACCTTTAAAAATTTGAAAAAAATGAAAACATTTGAAAAATCCTTCAAAAAATTGAAAACAATTATAAAAAAAAGTCCTAGGTTGGCCCCTTTTCCCTGAGGACAGTCGGGTGACCGGAAACCTTTTTTTTTTGCCTTACTAACATATGTAGGGGCTCGTGGAGTGTCTTATATACTTTTAGCTCCTTATTCCAGAGGGCAGGTCAGTCGGTGCGGTTACCACCAGTAGTACCAGAGGTCGCCTCGATCTCTGGCCACTATGGGGTAATAGCAGCACTGGCCGACACTGTTCCAGTCCCTACCTGGGACCGTGTAAGGAGTTCAGTTGGCTTCCGGCTGCGGCCAAAGCAACACCCCTGAAGCACTAAGCTATATCCATAGCACCATTTCGAACCTATGTAAATACTGAATAAACATATGCCGGTTGCACTAACCCGAGCTAACTTGTCTGGTTTTGCTTGATATTGACATATCTCAAACTTAATTGAAGTTATATAAAAACTCAAACCATTACACTGGTGCCGTGACCAGTCTTGGGTTTTAGTGCGCGACCCTGGAGGTCGAACCAAACCATAATGGATCGACCCAAGGAGACTTTGGATCCAACAGTGCTGAGTCCACTGAATCTGAATTCAGCTACTAAGGTTCTGAAGCGAAAGCGCCACCATTTACGGTTGGTACAGGCCGAAGACTGACTATTGAAACCGAAGATGGTTGCACAACAATTGCTGATTCATTTGCTGAAAAGGTAGTTCAAACTCCTAAAGTGACAACAGCTCAGATACAAATGATTTCAAACCCAAGGAAACCACATTTAGCAGGATCATTACAGGATTTATTCCTACAAAAAATGAACTGAATCCTTCAAATCAGACAACTCGAAGTCACATCGTAATGATGAATACTTCAGTTCGAAGGCACACTAGTACTACTACCAGTACTGCAGTACCAGCATTGATTACTGACAGAAAGTCCTTAGAAGGCTTAAGTACATCTATATTTGATATAGGTGGAAGCAAAAGCCAGTGAATAACTGCTAGAGAGTACTTGAGACAACAAGCGATCAAACGAGATGAAATAATGAGACTTGATCAACATAAAAAGTTGGAGAATTCTAAACCCAAAGTGTTGCGACTTCGAAATCTCGGAAAAACAATGCGAGAAATAGGAAAATGAACAAAAGATTTTACTTTTTACTTTGAACAATCTAGAGCAAAATGTAGAAAAAAAAGATGCTAGGAATAAATCCCTCGAGAATGAGTGTCTAGTTACCAAAAAAGAAGCTCAAAATAACGAGAGCTGAATTGGAAAACGAGAAACTTAAACTGGAAATCAAGCATGAACAATGGGAAGCGGATCAAGAAGAGAAACGGAACCAATTATTAGCTGAAGAAGAAATGATCAAAAAACACATTGATCTTGAAACTGAAAATGAAAAATTAGTACCGTTTCGAAATGCTCTGATAGACGACAATAAGCAGTTAATGCAGGAGATTAAGGACAATAATGAGGACTTAATCACTCACCAGCAGGAGCTGTGTCTACAGATAGCCCAACTGACTACAAAGAAGATTGCTCTAGACTGTTATGTAACAGGTATAGGGACAAGGATACCACCACCGAAGTTGACTACATTTCAACAGAAAATGGTAACACAGTTTGCGGCTGAATGTCAACTAAATGACGATGATACCTCGAACATTGTAGATGTCGAGCTAGAAGATGATGAAAAATCGTTTCATACAAACACTACTTCAACGTTGTGTTGTGATGTGGCTGACGAAGCTGATTTGGAGGAATTTGAAGAAGACAAAGCGATACCTTCAGATCAAAAGGTGTAGCACTAATGACAACTTCGACACCAGCAGATGGTTTGGTGAGGCGTGGAGCACCTGAATATGATCCATTCATCAATGATAATGCTATCAACCTGAACATAAATCTGATGGGGGTGGATGTAAGAATCTGAGATTTAGTGTCGGAGGTGTTACTTTGGGCGCCTACACTTATGAAGTTGGTGGATCCTATCAGGGTTCGGATACAGTTTGTACCGGTGAAGATGGAGCACCTGACATTTCATATGAAGAAGAGACCTCTCAGCGTGATTTGGGAGCTGGGAATCCAGGAGCTGCTAACAACCAGAACCAAGGAGCCATACTGGAGGAACTTCACAAGCCACTGGAGGTACTTCAGATGCGGTGTTTGAACCTAACCAGGAGAGATTAAGTTCTCTATGGTTAGAATCTGTTGATGCACTAGTTGATAATGGAGCTTGGACAGTAGTCCTGGTGACAAACCGAGGATCTGATACTATATACTTGCATAAGAGTGAATATATAGGGCAGATGTCCTTAACTGAATACATTTCCGAAGCCCACTTCGAAAGTGAGATAGAAGCCTGTTAAGAAATTGACAGGTGAACTGGATAAACTAGTTCATGACTCTTTATTGACTGATGTTGTTGAGAAAAGGAGACTTTGAAATCTGTTAACGGACTATTCTCATGCCTTCGGGGAGGATGGTGGTCCTGTGGGTAGAACTGATAAAGTTTTACACAGTATTGATACTGGGGATGCTAAACCATTTAAGATTCCTTACCAAAGGCTTCCTTTATAAAAGAAGCTTGAAGTGGAGAAGCAAATCCTTAATCAATGAAAGCAGGGGGTTATAGTACCTAGCACTAGCTCTTTGTCTAGTCCAGTTTGTATGACTACGAAGAAAGATGGAACCATAAGGTTCTGTGTGGATTATTGAAAACTTAATGGTTAAATAAAAAGAACTTCTATCCTTTACCAAGGAAAGATGAGACTTTGGACTCTCTCGGAGGGAATAAGCATTTCTGTACTTTGGACTTGCAGTCAGGGTATTGGCAAATTGGGATGGAACCTAAAGACATGGAGAAGACTGCCTTCTCAAGTCATATGGGACTATTTCAATATAATGTATTGCCCTTCGGGCTATGTAATGCACCAGCAACGTTCGAAGCCATGGTGGAGACCATGTTAAGGGATCTTCTATAGAAACACTGTTTGGTATATCTTGATGATATTGTCGTGTTTTGAAAGACTTTCAACGATTGTGCTAGTAACCTCGAACTGGATTAAAACTCAAGCCTAAGAAATGCAATCTCTTTAACCCTTTCGTGCCCAGAATTATTTTGAGAAAGCAGATTTATTCAACACACTTGACTATACTATATGAAGCATAGGTTAGAGTAGTATATGAGTCAGTACGGAATGGTGACAGTACAAGAAGTTGAAATGGGCTGATTTGGATGAAGGTGCCCAGAATGCATTTCTATTTCATTTTATTCCATTTTGGTGTGGAATAGGCTATTTTCAATTTATAAAGTGTTATTTTGAAATTTCAAAGAATCTATATTGATGGTTTTTGAAAACAAATAAATTCTATACTTGGATTCCTTGAAGAAAATTGTATGAAAAATAATCTTGGTATCTTTATCAATATTTTTGTGAATTAAGTGTTTCTTTTTTGTATTTTCCCTTTATTTTCATGCCCAGGGCGCACACTTTTCCTGTATTGATCCTAGTGAAGGAGACGACAGGGACAAGATAGCCTATTTATTAAACCAACTTAAACAAAAAGAAATAAAAAAGAAAAGAAAAACACAGAACTGAACTGTCTCTGCACCGGTGGGATGACTGAATGGCTGCTGTGGGCCTACCTGTGCAGGTGAGTGGAGAGTGAGGTGACAGGTAGAACTGGGTCACCCTGGTTGGACACAGGTGGATGGCCTTACAGGACCAATACCCCTGAACAGTGAGTATGACTACTGTTCGATACCATTTTTAGCATATTTTCAATGCATTATCATGTGCAATAAGATCTATTAATGATTACATACCTAATGCATTTTGACAAAATTGGTATCATTGGAAAGCTCTTGGCATTACGAGAATTCTGGTGTCAAAATCATCGAAATCTGATTACAATTAAACACATGATGGTCTGTTGAACATATATACATACTTAAGAGCGCACTTTTGCTAATCTGGGCACATAAGGGTTAAAACATCTATTACTTACTTAGGCCGAATTATCACACCCGACGGCATAAAAACCAACCCTGACAAACTTCGATCAGTTTCAGAATGGGCTAAGCCTGTAAATCCTGACGCTGCCCGCCCTGACTCTGTGGAGGAAACTTTCGAAGAGTGAGGGAAAAAGCAGGCAGCGATGAAGAAAGAGAGAAAAGCTCATGTTAGGAAGACAACCGACTTGAGAAAGAACAGAAAGAAGGTTTTGCAGAGGTTAAACCTCGGCGAAACAGGAAATGAGTAACTAAAAGAAGAAAGAAGACTCTGACAGTGAGGACTCCACTGCCTCCAACAGATCTTCTAGAAGCAGAAAGAAGTCAGGTTCAAAGCCTGAGAAATCGACCTCACCTCAGAGAGGGGTGGGGCCTACTCCTTCCAATTCAAAGTCTATGACTCCGAAGAAGGTAGAGGCACCACCACCTGTCCCAGCCTTCGAAGTGACCGAAGAGGGTGAGATTTCCGACATGGAAATTGAAGGAAGTGGGAATGGAGATAAGGATAAGTCCCTTGATGAAATGAACCGACAGTTGTTGGAAAACATTGATATCGATGAACCTCTTGAGGATGCTACCACTCGAGAACCGAAGGAGATCTGGGCTAACACCGGGTCTTATTTCAAGTCATTCACCTCGAGGTATTTTGGATATTGTGAAAGGTACACCGACTCATACTCTATCCCACCTGCCAGGAATCGTCATGACGAAAGTGATGACGAGGACTGGATGAGATTGAGCGAGACTGACACTACTCCTTCAAAGTTCTACCATGTATGGGTAGCGACTTTGAGTGACACCTCAAAGACAACGAAGTCGCTTCGAACTATAGCAGTCAATAAGGGACTTGTCCTGTCGAGGTATGCGTCAATATGCATGAGACAGAGAAGAAGTGGGCCTCTAAGGATTGCTTCTATCGACATCTTGTTGAGGCGCGTATGCATCATGTACCGATGTACAAATGAAAGAAATTAAAATAAGACGTGTAATGGCTATGTCACCCGCAGTCGTGGCAGGCTAGCCAAACACTTAGTAAAGAAACATGGACTGAAGGCTGAGGATGCCATGGCCAAAGTCCATAAGTTACACTTGGCTCTAATGAAGGACATGAAACAGAAAGATCGAAATGACTTACTCATTACCACTCTTTTGCCACGTGTCCAAAGGTAAACAAGATGCCTACTTTAGGAGAAAAGTGAAGTCTCACAGATTCAACATGGCAGCCGAAACCCACTGGGAGGTGAAGGTCATGAGAAAGGACAAGGATACCTTGGATAAGCACGGAAAGGTGAACCCCTTTCCAGGGGTGGATCCTCGCCAGAAGGAGAAGAAGATGTCAAAATCCGAAACGCAGTCACCTGCTCCACCAAAGACTCCAGAGAGGGAACGATCTCCAACCCTTGAAGAGATTATGTCTCAGACTAATCCTCGAGGCATAGAGCAAGTCTCCCCTTTGATGCACTGATCCAATGCTGGTGACTTCCTGACTTGGCTTAGGTCAAGTAGCCAGTATAGCTACGATGATTAGGAGGTTTGAAAAGTGTTTATTGTCAAATCACACAAAATCATACAAAAGTGGTAGCATGACAATAAGATGAATTCCTCAATCATTTGTTACACCAAATTTGTTTGCACAGATAATGAATATGATGATAAACCAAATAAAAATGAGAGATGAAAGCATACAATAAAAGATAAAAAAATAATAAATAAACATTACAATATATACTATATACAAAAATAGAACAATTGACCTCATCAGTGATTACTAGTCAGAGTGCCAACTCACACTAGTTGCCATGAGTATAAAGAGGGAACATAATGGACTGAAATTGATAGATGGTACACTGATTCTTGTGTCAGAAAGCAGTAGCCCAAGACAAGAGACTTAGTATAGACGAACTGTAGCTCATTGTTATATTATCAGCCACCATAGGTAGAGTCCAAGCGAACAGCTCCCTAGTGGCCAACTTAACATGTAAACAACTGGATTGGGTTCGAGGTCAGGTAGACCAATCTCAAACTCCAGTCGAAACTTCCGATTTAAGACAGAACGTGCACACTACTACAGAAGTGGTCAAAGGTGAAAAGAAGAAGGATGACTTCCCTGCCCTTCAGGCAGTAGTGACCCCTGGAATGGAGTCACAAGTACTGACGGCCAGTGGGAAGGTCAAAACACTGATGGGTCCTCCTTCGAGCCCAGCACCGACTGCAAAGGGAACGACAGGTGGGCATGGCACCCCTGCCAAACGGCCTGGACCTGGTAGAGAGGTAGCCGTGAAGGACCCAAACCAATCACTGCCTATTCCAGGTGGGGCTGGCGATTTCTGAACTGTAACTTGTGCTAGCCCCACTCTGAATACAGCAACCATGAGCTCTGCACACTCCGACTATGCCAGTGGTGGGGATAGTTCTTCTATGCCTCCACCACTGTAATGTATTGGCGACCTATACTACATAGGGTTAGGAAAGCCACTGACCTGGAAGTGAAGGATCCTGATGAATACATAAAAGAACGATGTCAGCAGTCCATTCACATTCAGAAGGAGGTGTTCCAAGCCTGGCAAGAACGTCATCTAAATCAGAGCGTGACCTACCTCCGCAGTATGACCGAAGGTGTTTTCGAATGCCTTCACGAAATACTGCGGAGAGGGACAGAGCGAATCACAACAGGAGCGTATGCTAAAGTTAATAAGCATCGCCAGACCACAGATCAAAATTTGAGGGAAGCTGCCAATACGAAGGGTATGTGTGACTTGAAACTAGGGAAGCTAAGGGAGGAAATGGATGCTAAGTTCATGGGGGCTTTTTGGTGCCTATTCTCTGAATGGGATGGCACACCTGAATCTGCATTTGAGATGCTGATGAAACAGCAATCAAAGAACCGACCTTCGAAGTCCCTGAATCCTAAGTCTGGACCAAGTGCTGCAGCCGGCTCTGCTTCAACTTCTTCACCTGCTAGGCCTGATAAACCGACTGGTACTAAACCAGAAAGACAGAAGTCTGACCAAGCCTGTGCTATGGACACTTCTGATAAATAACTGTTTTACTACTGATCCAACTTGGAATAATTTTTTTCTTAAATTGGAGTATGACTTACCTGGATCCGACCGGATGCAGTGATGGCCTTGATGACCGGACTGATGCAGCCTTGAATCGTCTTCAATGCTAAGGCTTTAAGACAGATTGAGCGTAGCTCGAACGTTATGACGGTCTTTATTTTCAAGTTTGACAAAGAATAAAAAAGTTGGATGCTATAATTCATCCATAAAGGGACTTAAATGATGCTTTAAGGCATCTTAACCATCTTAGCAGTACCATATGCCTGTATAATGATGTTCAGGAGTTCATAGCGGCAAGCATGGTCCTGTTTTATATAGTATAGCTACCCCTGTCTTAAATGAACTACGACACTGTGTAGGGGCTATATGCATGGTGTAGAGAATATAATCAAATTGATTCTGTTACTGGTGCCTTTTGAAGCACTATGACAATGTATAGGGCCTATATACATCGTGTAGAGAATATAATCAAATTGATTCTGTTACTGCACCCTTGTGAAGCACTATTGCGGTGTGTAGGAGCTATAAGCATACAGAAGAGAATATGATTAAATTGATTCTGTTACTGGTGCCTTGTGAAGCACTATGGCAATGTGTAGGGGCTATAAGCATACTGAGGAGAATATGATCAAATTGATTCTGTTACTGGCGCCTTGTGAAGCACTGTGACGATGTGTAAGGGCTATATACATCGTGTAGAGATATTTTAATTGAATTGACTCTGTTACTTGGGCCTTATAAAGGCAAAGAACGAGTTCCTGACCAATTAACTGTATTTCTTATGTAATTATATAACCACTGCAGACTCGTCATACTGGCCTGTTTATAGGACTTGTACAGCCCCCACCCCCTTGCACTGGACGACCCTACTCACCCAATTGATGATTGACCACTACTTGAAAGTACTGACCCTACTTACAGTAACATGAGCCATCACTGTGTCTGGGACATTTGGATTACATCTGGACATTTGAACCACCTGTAGGGGCTCTATCTCCACATTGAAGATCAACAAGGCAAAAGGTACATCAGGCGGCATACAGGATCCTTTTGCCTTGATGATCCACATACATGTTTAGAGAAAAGGATAGCTAAACCAAAACCTGTATGATGTCCATATTAACAGCCTTCAAAAGCACATTTCAATTGAATATCTATATTAATCTATACCTGTCCCTTACAGAACCAGTCAATGACATCACATATATCAAGAAAGAAAAATACAAAACAAAACTTCAGAGCTCTAGAGGAGTTAGAAAAAGCGGACATGATTTAACTTTAGAAGTGAATGGCAAAATCATTGCAATAAAGGGTGCAAGGAAGAAATTCTGAAGCAAATTATCCCAAAAAAACAATGAAACTACTGTTCTATAATTGTATTTCTTTGCATGCAATGAGATATAGCACCAATGCACACTATAGCACAAGAAGTGAACCAAAATGTAATTCAATGACTTAGATAGAGCAAAAACAAAAATGTCGAGGACCTCTAACTCATAGACTGTGAGTACTAACAATACTACAGCAATACAGCAACCTAACCAATACACACTCACAGAATAATTGCCGACTGGGGTTCAAACCCAAAGTGATATCTTCATCACACTTTTTGTATCTGCACATATGTATACACGTAGGCCTATCATGAATTTCAGAATTCAAAGAATCTGACAGCAAAATCTAAATGGTATCCTTTGAACACTGCATGGTGTGAGACTGTGATAGACAAAAGGAAGATAATCTCCTGCATATCTACAGTACCACTGTAAAAAATAACTGTTGAATCTACCAAGGATCCTTATTAAACTGAAAAGTGAACCAATGTAATTATACAGTAGTTTTTACAGGAAACCCCAGGTGGCAGTATGGTGGTATCTCTGTGAAAATAACGACTTCTCTGAGAAACTTTGGGACGAGGATTGAATTGTTATTTCTCTGAGAAAAGTAATTATTGAATGAAATTTTCTACTAATTTTAGGAATTCTAATGCAACTCAAAAATAGCGTACACAAGTTCTGCACTAGTTTCTGAAACTAGGTGCAAAATACTTCTCATATTTCAAGTTCATCATATATTCATGAAAAGTGGGAGACACATCTAATCTCCAACATCAAAAAACAAATAGGCACAAAGTGGGGACGTCAAACCACATATGTCCACTTGAACACTGTCTCTGTAACAGCCTTGATGCGTCAGAATAGTCACATGATCCTCATCTTTGTATACAAAAACAAAATAAACTGATGGCCTATTGATGGCCGTCAGGACTGATGCATGGCGTAGGGACAGTATCCTTATTGCCCCTGGCTTTCTAGTTCAAATAGAGCTTGGAGTTTGTTATCTTGGTTCCTAATTCAGCCCAAATCTTTTAGATCTCATTATCACTGCACACTGGCGACTGATGGCCAGCCACCACCGCTGCATCGTTGTCATGACTTCTTGACCTTATTCATGGTCATGTGACCATTCTGCCTCATGTAGGCCATGATGCCTTCAACTGATGACAAATCCCATAGAGTTAACCAAGGAAGTCCGTAACTTCTGCATGCTTCAGGCCTGTCACAACTGTTCGCAGGGCATCTCCTCTTATTTTAACCATAACCTAAACCCATGATCTAATATTACCCCCTGCACATCATAATCATCCTCCTATACATGGAGCCCCGGGGAACCAAGCAAATACTATAATACATCATGGAGATTGATCCTATGACGGCTCAATCATAGTCAGCTCACATCCTCTATACATATGTATACCACCCCCAGCTGTGAAAGCCTTTCACCTTCTACATTCCCAGTGATGGGTAGGTGGTGAAGGGCCTATTGAGGAGTAGGAGATGCCCTTCTTCTCCTGCAACATGGAGGGTAAACACCACCCTGGGGGCCACACACAGTGGTTCCTCCTGTAGGTGCAGGGAGGAGTTTACCTGATCTGAGATGTCTTTATAATAGTACAAGGGTATTGATATAATAATACAGGGGTGTGGACATACTGTGTGGGGTCCATGTGTGTAGGGAGATGTTGCATTTACCGCCAAAAGCAGTAACATACACCAGCTCTTTTCTGTACACTGTAAATCCCGGTGTGAATACCTTTGAAGGCCACAACTAATAACTGTGGGCAAGTAGACGCCCGGTAGGCACACATGTCAAGCATGCTGTGGCCACTTCTGTAAAGGTGTAACATGGAGGTTATCAGGTAGATAATCCGATAGAATATCAATTGAAAGGACAGGTCCTGTAGTAAACTTAGTTTTGGTTTTGTGTGCAGCACTCGAATTGTGGTGGGTTGCAGCACTCGAATTGTGGTGGGTAGTAACAACCTCCTGATTTTGAACTTCTCTTTCATTTATCAATGACAGCTTCCTTTTCACTGGCAGCCGTGGGTGGCTGAGGTTTCCCTTTATTTTAGGGTTCAATGTTGCTCCCAGATTCAATGTACAGTGAACAGTAGCTTTTCAATTGGAATTCACCGTAGTTTATGGTGATTCATTGTGTCTTTACGACAATATTAGGTTGCTCAGGCAAAGTATAGATCTGATTCCAGTGAAAATGTCAAAAATGCTTTCTACATTCAGATTTTGCTATACAGATAATGCATAAGTACATAAGTGCTCATAGTCAGTACCTCATACATTGGAGTGTCCAGGACTAGACACTGTCCATCATCAGGGGAATGTAGACCCACTGCCTAAATCCTTGGTATGCTCTTGATGCAAGAAGCTTCAATTCTTGCTTGATGTACCAGTCTGGGTGTATATTTTAGGAAATGTCACTGGGAATGGTGTTTAAAATTCCTATTCTGAAATATATGGTTTGGGCCCACTATACAATCACATTTCCAAGTCTATTCTTGGTTAGCGGGATCCTAAGTGGGGTGACCCCTGCAGAATCTGGTACCTTGAGAGATAAGGACTGATAAGCCAGTGCGATGGTTACATCTACCAGGTGTTACGTATTGCACCTTAAAAAGTCTGCACTGATTGAAAGATACTTTCTGATTGGTCAATAATTTATCCCGCTAGGTCGTAATTCAGGCTACATGTTTATGAAAATGCATCGTGTATCATAAATGCAGTTTAATCTTACCCATTTTCAATGAAATTGTCATGTTATCAGAGAATTGTCATATTATACTTCTTCTTGTGGTCATCAGGTTGCATCCAGTGACATGCAAACAAACTACAGTGTAGGTGTTCCATGATGAACCTGACTCATTTGGCAAAGTTACACCGCAAAGAGATGTCAGTGGACCACCTTAGGGTGAAACAATCTGTCACATCAGGGAGTGATCATTTTTAACAGGGGAGTTGGTAGATTTTTGTGTGAAAAAAAAAACAACACAACAACTCTGCACCCCCCCCCCCTTGTGAGGTTCAAAATATCTTTTACATAAAATCATTTGGACCCTCCTGAGAGGGATTGAAAAAAATCCCCCACCCCTCAAACCACCAGCCCCCTGTTGATCAATACCATAGGGGATATCACAGTTCTCCCGCCACCCTCCCCGAAAAAAAATAGTTGGACCTCACAATGAAGTCAAGACCAATGTGACATTTACAGGGAATAGAGACCTTAATGCATTCTGCGCTAAGGGGCCTTTTTTGCAGATCTTGACACAATTATGTTATTCGGACATTGGGCAAATAGGGACACGGGGCTCAAATTAGAGCAAAATGTCTACAAGGATACAAAGGTAATGGATATAAAGGTAAAGGATGCAAGCTTTATGAAGACTTAAGGAGGTTTAAGATACTTTTTAAAAAGTAACTGATAGGTACAACATTGTTGTAGTGGCAGATGACCTCTTGAAGATTAAATATTGAAACCTTTCCATTAAAAGGATGCAAAGGTAATGGACACAAAGGAAAAGGATGCAATAATTATGAAGGCTTAAGGAGGTTTAAGATTAATTATAAAAAGTAACTGGAAGGTACAACATTGTTGTAGTGGCAGATGACCTCTAGAAGATTAATTATCTAAACATGATGCTGGGCTTAAAGGATTAACATAGCTATAAATGTTTAATCCTACATATATGCATCATGCCGACCTTAAAGGTTTATTTAAATCTGCAAACATGCATCATGCTGACCTTATCTTTTAAAGTCTGTGTTATATGCAGATGCATTATGGTGACCTTGAAGGTTTATCACATGTTTAATTCTACATATATGTGCATCATGCTAACTCTAAAGGTTTACACATATTTAGGATTGCATCAATGCATTGTTCTAATATTAAAGGTGTAAGTCTGCATACATGCATCATGACAAACTTAAACATTCAAGTTTCTCTATCCCAATGTATCAAACGCCGTCATGATGCATGAATGCAGTGATAGGGAGTGTGGGCTGAGGGCTCTACCAGTTTTTTATAGATAAAATTAGGAATAATCAGTTGATGACACTAGCCTTTCTGCAGAGCTGTGGATCAGAATGTTGATGTGTGGAGGGCAAGGGATGTGTCAGCTATGTATAAATATTATCAGGAGCAATGTGTTCACAACACCAGTCCTTGTGTGTGCTGGGTTGTTATGTATTTACACACTAAGACATACAACAATCACTACAATGCTCCTTATCGACCAACCACCTCTCTCTCACAAACTCGCCCACAGGTACACACTATTTATAGTGATATCATGTACAATGGATTCAACACTGTCTAACAGGGACACACTGATTCCACTCTACTATCATCTACAGGCCGTAGTACTAATAATAGATGTATTCAACAGGTCAGCAGTCACCTTGGATGGCATCCTCACTTACACAAACATGACGAGACTGAGGGTGGGGGCTGAACAACAGCAAAAGCCTATTGAAAGTCGGAACCATGTATGAGCCATGTGCACCTTGACAATAGAAGATCAGGGCATTAGCAAGTCTAGGCCATTAAGACTGAGCCTAGTCCTATGAGATCTGCTAGAACAAGGTTATTATCCACATTATAGCCTGTTAGAGAGGTGGGGAATTCTGTTCTCTCCAATTCCTACTCATTATTTAGGATTACTAGGTTTAAGGGCAACTGTTGAAGGGGTATTTCTAGGTTCTATGGGGCTACATGCATACTCCAGGTACACCTTTGTACTGGGTACTGGGAGTAGGAAAAACTGCCTTTAAAAAGGAAGATTCCAGGGGTGGTAATGCTGTAATAAAGGTATCTGCCAATAAATAATGTACACTATAAATAATGTACACTGTTGCCATTATCATTGAGACCTTCAGGTAACTTCAAATAATCATGTAAGCTCTACATGCCGAAAGACTGGAAAACACACCTGAGTAAAATCTCTATCCCCTCAGGGGTCACATGATGCAGCCCGGGTCCATGTTCCTCCTTGGTCGCCATGCTGCATCTTTGCAGCATGGCGACCAAGGATCTACTCACAAACAGTTCATTGGAGCATCATGTCGACCCTTCAAGAGTGCATTATTCGCATGGCTCATGAATCCAGCCCTTCAAAGTGCCAGGGCTACATTCTATGCAAAAAGAAAGAGCATGATATGCGTATTAATACACCATGAGGCCCTTAAAGGGCCATATCACACCCTACTCCCCAGACACAGGAGGCACATTTATAGGCGTTAACTGACAAAAAGGCACTACTTTAAACCGGAAGTCGTCACACCAGGCACCAGACGGCGATGTAAAAGCAGCGCCACCATGTGATGTCACAGGAACCTACCATCTATGTTAGGCAGACGCCAGCTATTGTCATATTTGAAAAGGGGACTCAGGGAGGGGGTATACAAGGGAATACTACACACGCACAGGTTATTACTTATTTGTATTCTATGGGTATGCATGAAGAGCGTTGGCTAATATAATGGGATATGTAGTCAAAATTATGAGACATAGCTTTTTAATTTTAAGGTTAACTGGCACAGATCTTGATGTCAAAAGTTTAACTGGAAAGGGAGAAGGAAAGTATGCCCCCACTCTAAAATGTCATTGCTGATATTAAAAGAAAAATTGTATGTCCCTGAGTTCCCCATTTGAATAACCATCGTCTGGGCCATGACACTAGTACATGAGCTAAATTAAAGGTCAGATTTAACAGTAATATAGCACAAAAAAAAGAAAATGAAGAGAACTTGGCGATGTCACAGTATTGAGCAGGGTCAGGGTCAGGTGTTGTGACAGGCCTTGGTAGTCACACAGCCGGATGATCCCGCAGAGTCCCAGCCGCCCAGAGCCTAAATATTTGTTTGTTTGGCGATAGTGTGTGTCTTTCTGAATGGGCGTTGGTTTGAATTTCAGAAAGAACTACCGCTGCACCCGACTCCCAGTCATGCCTTTTGGCCCCATCAAAGAGGGAATTGTCCAGCAGGGGTGTGCAATTGAAGGTAGGGACAGGAGATCTGGGGGACTCTACATGACCTGGGAGGGTTACCGATTGGACAAACAGACTATACTAGTCTCCCCAACTTCAAAGTAAGGGGTTCTAAATATTGTAGTTCTGCATGAATAAACATATCGCATTTACCCAAACCAAGGTGGGATTATTTTACATGTTCATGCAGTTCATGAAAATCATGGTACCTACATAATATTATGTATTCATCTTCAGATTGGAAATGCTGAAGATCTGTTGAGTACATCACCATTGACTAGAGTGAAAGATGGAGTAAAACCTGTGCGTAAACGGCATGACCATCCACAGTTATTCATCTAATATTCCCTTACTTATGCATGGGGTACAACCGAGTACATGGTAATTTGAAAACCAGCCAGAGTTCTGGCTTATCCGTCTGATAATGTCCGTCTGATAATGATTTCATTCAGTACCTGTTTGGGCTTGTTATTCATAAAGCGTTTGAACAACTTCCTCTTGTATAAAAGTAGAAACGCGCTATTTAAAGTCCCTATTCATTCAATCTATATTCATAGCAGGGTCTACTTCTTATATTGCCATGTTTATAGCCACCATGCCTATCTCTTTCAACCCTGCAGACCATGGAATAATGCAAGTTAAATATTTTGCAACCAATTAAGATAGCCATCTGCAACACAATAAATCCCATCCTTCACTTCTGAAGCTACATGGGAGAGGGCTGCATCTTCTTATTTATAGGGAACATGGCGATAAGCATGAAATCAAACGAGGCTTTTGACTGCACATGTGAGTGAGGATACATAAACAATGGCTTGTCTGCCTTATGCTGCTCCCCCATCCCCCTCCCTATTACCGAATAGGAAGGGACGGGGGCATTAAAGGATGGCTGGATGTGTCAATGCAAAATTGCACAAATAGTACGTATGTTTCAGGCTATGTTACCTTGAATTATAGCCATACGCTCGGTAGGCAGGATCATAAAAGCTATTCAATCACTTAAAATCCCCCAAAATGTGTTCTATATGCTTTTTTTTTTTAATTTGCTCTCGAGTTGCATAAATATGACCAACAAGTTTCGTTTTAAATAGATAGAGATTTGTAGGATATCTCCTGTCTCAAAATTAGGTTTGGGTAACCAAAAAACAACAATTTCTTTTCCATCGCCAACAAAAAGAAAGACTTCACGGTGTGTGGCCCGCCAGTGATTACAGGTAGCCAACAGAGGCGCGCGACGTAAGGTCACACCCCCTACATGCAAGCTATTACAGAAGGCTATAAATAGGAGTTGGCCCAGGATCACCACGGAATAGGAAAGACATAAAGACTTCATTATTTTATCACTTTTTAAGTATTGACATGACAGAGACAGCTCTGTTTAAGATTACTTGAAGAAACTGCACTCACAAGCCTTGTTTATTCTGTAAGAATTTTTATTTTCCTAACTAATGTTAACTCTGTGTCTACCAGTCCAAATACCAAATGATTTTGAAATGAATTTTGTTCAAATATAACGTTAAGTATACGATATCAGCATTAAGGATCTGAAAGAAGTTTGCATATACTCCAAATATGAGTGACATTATAGTTAGGAGAAATTTATCTAATGTTGAACCAAATATTTTCTTAGTCGCCCTATGGGCCCTAATAAGGGAGATATATAACATCAATAACATAGCAGGTATGTATGTATGTATACATAAGACATTTGAAATATTTTAGCCAAAAATGCATATATCAAGATAAAATAACTTACATGTTTTAGGTATTCCTAAGGTGAGGCTCCACTACGCGATTTTTGCTGAAAATCGGAGCTATTCTCACAAAAGCAGACACAAACACAGATTATAGAGTGGTATTTGTTATTATTTCAAGGTGTAAATAGAAGATTGAGATAGCTTTCTGTTTATGTGAGGAAGGTTTTGTGTACAATCTCAGGCACATTTTTGTTGCCAAAAGATGTTTTTGTTTACTAAATCAAGTTGACCAAATGTAAATATTGCAGACTTTCACACTGATGACTCTCCGCAACTCAATATCAGACAGGTTTGATTTTTGCAGTACAAGACCCTGCGATCTGTGTGACTCCTGTGTTGTTATTTATATTTTGCTGTGTTGATGTTTATATATTGAACTCCCACCAAATCACAGAGTCTATGCAGGTGCAGGTTAGTTAGTAAATATGGCACACAAGGAGAGAGATCACCCATAAAATAACCCCTGAAATCTCATGTTTACAATTTTGAATCTCATGTTTACAATATAGGAATGTCAACACCCTATACCTTAGGCACTATAGGGATAAAATAAGGTGAGACTGTACTAAAAAATCCGCGTAGTGGAGCCTCACCTCTAACAGGGAAGTAGTCAACAGGGAAGGTTTGAATACTTCCCTGGAGGAAGTTATAGAGGGTAAAAATCGGCCAAAATTGGTCGAGAATTCTCAAAAGTGCGCGATTGGTAAAGGAGGGTAAATTCACATTTATAAATGCGTGAATAGGTGAGGCTCCACTACGCGATTTTTGCAGAGAACCGCAGCTATTCTCACAAAATGGGACACAAACACAGAGTATAGAGTAGTGTTTGTTATCATTGCAAGGTAGAAATCGTATGTTGGGGGAGCTATTTGTTTATCTGGGGATGTGAATGTGTGTGATCTCAGGCATGCTTGTGTTGTTAAAAAGATGTTTTTGTTTACTAAATCAAGCTGATGTTATGTAAATATTGCAACCTTTCACATTGAGAAGTCTCCACAGTTTGATATGAGACAGGTTTGATTTTTACAGGACTGGTTATTGTTGGACTGCTGTATTGTTATTTATTATGGTAATGTGTTATTGTTTATACAGCATGAGGGCACCTAGCCCTACCTGATCAGTGTGGCAACTCAGTCACAGGTTTGGAGAAGATATAAACAGACCTGTATAGGTAAACACACTCCCTGTTATTACAAGTGACCCCTCAAATCTCATGTTTATCACTTTTAATCTCATGTTTACAGTGTAGGACTGTCAACAGCCTATACCTTAAACACTCATATATGAGAATGTTCCAAAAACTCGCGTAGTGAAGCCTTCTCTATTGGGAAGAGGAAGAGTTAAAAGACTTAAATGAAATTTAAAGAAGAAAATAATCAGATACAGGTGACAAAGAAGTACGTAGGTCGTAGGAAAAACAGAAGGGTATTTTATAAAACTCAATGCAAATTTATTGCTATTTTGAATATCAATCACAAGAATACTGAGTTCAGCGAAAATCCTATTTCTGGGCGCATTGAATTGCTTTTTCATTCTAGATTTGAGATGGGAATGGGGATGGTGCATGGATCAAAAGCTGCTGGTGGTGGTGGGAGGGGGGGGGGTCAAGCCTCCCGCGCCACTCTGGTCCCTGGAGGGTGTTGCTCCTATAGTAAAAGGAAGAGCTGGCTAAAAATGCCCTGATTTCCAGTCCTTTCTTTTCATGTCGCTATAACTTGTCCCTTTTGTTGCTCACAAGTGGTCATTCAAGTACAGTGCTAAAAAAGGGGGATTTGAGTAGGTACCTAGTTGGGAGAAGTCAGTCAGTATAATAAACTATAGATTGTCTGACATGAGTAGGTACCTGGTAGTGCAGCTCTCACTATTTTAAACAAGACAGGTGACTTTTTAGACTAATGTGGTGAGCTCACGTTAAATGGTAAAGCAGTACATGACTTGTTTAGAAAATAGGGCACATACTCACAGCTCTCTTTACAATAGGAGCAACACCCTCCAGGTATCGTAGGATCGTGAGAAAGCTTTGCGCGTGTCAGCTGCGAGTGTGTGTAGGTGAGCTGACACGGTTACCTGAGTGGTGGGACTGGAGATGTTATCTACCTGCCAAGAGGACCACCTACCTGCTCTGTCGGTGTACCCCTGTGTACCACTAGCACACCTGTGGAAATCTTGTCCGACCAAAATTATTTCCCGATGCCAGAAAGAATAAAGAGTACTCTTTCTGAGTCTCTATAATGTACGCTTTATTTGCAGACAAATTAATCATTGTAAGGTCGTTCTTACATATATATGCTGCCTCACCACCAATAGTATGTAAGTTCCAACTGAACAGGGAAAAAACAACAAAAGAAACAGGCAAGTATCCCTTTACTGAGAAAGAAATGCTAGGGAATTGATGGAACAGTTGCATTTTAACAGTTTCCACCTTTGGAAATAAATGAGGAGAAAAATACCCCCACCCCCCACTAACAACAAAGTACACTCTTTTCCTTAGATTCGAGAACCACCTTAGAAAGCATCCGAGTTAAATGCTACACTGGTCAGTCCAAACCAATCCCAAAAATCTTCTTTTGTTTTTACCTGAAGTAGCTTATTGGTGATATGACCACAGAGCTAGATACGTTTTCTGGAGTGGTGCCTCATAGGTGACCATCACCTGCGGACCCACCACCCTGGAGTGCCTTCTCCAGACACTTGAGAGTGTCATCTGCCTCCAAAGTGCCCTCAGCATGGGGCACAAGTAAGGGGTGAGGGCACCGTAGGAAGTGTCACCGTTAGTCAAGGAGACTCAACCCCTTGACGACCAAACCCTTACAGTGTCTGACTATATATTTAGAAATCCAACTCAAAGTGTGGTCGTCTTGAATGGTGATTATTCCCATGGGGTATCACAGACCATGGGAATTTTGTACACTGAAAGACGTGCTGGAAGTCACATATATTGTCTTGAATTCAATTATTTTAAAAAGAAGAGAGAGGGAGTTGATATTGTTTATGGCAAAGTTATGACTGTGCAATGCAAACATTATATATCGATTTCTTTAAAGTTTATATTTGACTGATTATATAAAGTATTCCCTGAGGGTGATTCATAAAAAGTGACGACCTTTCTGTGGTCAAACAAGGAAAGAAAATATTTTGGAAACAGTGCATGCAATATGCATTTCCAGTGTTATACATGCCTAACATAATATATATATATATATATATATATACATATATATATATATATATATATATATATATATATATATATATATATATGTATAACAGAGGCGTAGGAAGCAAATCGTCATTGGGGGGGCCCACCTGGGGACTCACATCGACCACCTTGAATTGCGGGCTGAAGCGCAATAGCGCCAATACATACCTATATAAGACTTGTATAGAAAAGTAATTTTTGAGGAATTTTAGATTCCATTACTATATCAATCTACTTTAAGATGAAAGTTTTAACTTCTTGTTCAATTTAATATGTGACCTGTACTTGGAAAGGGGACCTTATTCACCCTGAAATAAGGTCCCTTTTCGCAGATCGTTTCACTTATTAGGAATTCTTGGCAAATTTTGGGGGGCCCAGACATACTCAGGCCCCACCTCCTTTATGATTGGGGGGAGGCCCAGGCCCCCCTGGCCCCCCTTTTCCTACGCCCCTGTATAAATAACACGCATCAACTTACCTAAACCTCCTTAGGCGAATCTTTGGAAACTGACAAAAAATGCAATTCCATATCGTGAGTTTTATGAATCATATTCCTGGGATATTATATCCATTGAAAAGTTAACCATATAGGTAGCCTAATACACGTACACTGCCTTGCATTTAACGGCATCGTCCTGCATTGTCCACAGGGCGACGGAATTGGTGAGTGACAGAATTTCCGACGACAAAACCACTTTTGTCGTCCATTCCCGACGACAAAACAGCTTTTGTTGTCCATTCCCGATGACAAAAATCAAACATGTTAGATATTATCATTGGCAATGGACGACAATTTATCATCGGCAATGGACGACAAACATGGTTTTATCGTCAGAAATGAACAAAGGATTTCGTCGTTATAAATTTTATCGCCCTATGGACACGAGGCTTAACATGTTGCTGAGCATGGGAGACCCTGATATACATTGTATATCATGCCCTGAATATGTGGCTAATCACCAGATTACTTGATTTCTTAGTTTACAAACATCTTGTCGTAAACAATTGGTGTAACAGTAATTGTAATCAAATGGCTTGGCCATTTCATGGACGATTCGATTTGTTGTGTACGATCACACCATCACTTGAATGGTAACATAGTGTACCAAATTGGCAAAGTAAGATCACTTGCGTGGATGAGTCAATAAAACCTTTTTGAACCTCAACCTAACTTGAACTATATATATATATATATATATATATATATATATATATATATATATATATATATATATATATATTGTGGCGGAGACGGAGGGGCCGTTGGCGGAGCCGAAACCATCCTGGTGTGGGGGCGGCGAGGCCAGCGGTCCTGAAGTAACGCGGTTACGTCGGCAATAGTAGTCGGCGGAGGAGATCCTCCGACGCTGGCCTGCCGTAAAGCGGGCCGGGGTCGGAGTATCTGCCTATGTATAAATAAGGGAGTTGTTACTCCGATTAGTGAGTTCCGAGTTGCAGACAGAGAGGAGCAGAACTCTAAAAGGGCTTATCTCCGGATTAATATATACGATATAAGACTTAGATGGTGTGGCGAGGACTGCCAGGAAATAAAAGACACTGAAGTCAAGCTGTCGGAGTTGTGTAATTCTTTATTAACCATAGAGTCGGAAAACGCTACATTGGTGACAGCGGTGTTTGAAGACCCACGAGAGAAAGAAGATGGCGGAGGCTTCAGAAACGATAAACTTACCTGTGGAGAAGAGGGATACGGAGGAGATTAAGCGGGAAAAAGGGGTTTTGCTGGAAGTGGTGGACGAGGAAGTGACGCTACGGCAGAGAGGGGCGGTGAGGCCGGAAGAGATGAATCCGGAGAGACAAGCAGAACCCGCCGATAGAGCATCCCGGGAGGAGGTAACGGACACGGGATATGAGGAACCACGCGTTAAAGAAAAGGAGCCCTACCTGTGGCCATGGGAGAGGGAGGAGAAACCGGCGGCCTGGAGGTTGAGGCACCCTAAAGGAAAACTGGGTGATGCAAATGCCTGGCTGGGGTTCAACCCGGGAAGGGACGATGGCGGAAAGGTGCTTTGGTGGCCGGAGGAGCAGGCGGAGATGAATAACCCAAGGAAGGGGAGCAAGCGGGCACCGGCCGAGGTTCGCCCCGAAACCGGGAGACGTGCGGAGGAGGCGGATAAGGACGAAGTAGGGGAAGGTGGAGATCTCCGGCAGGGTAGAGGAGTTATGGGTCGTCCGGAGGATGGCTGGAGAGGAGGTGCCGATGGGGAGAAGGAGGCAAAGGGTAAGCCAGTGGTGAAACCCGCTAAATATGATGGCACCACAGACCTATCTGACTACCTCAACCACTTCGACCTGTGCGTCAAAGTAAACGGATGGAAGCCAGAGGAGGCGGGTATGTTCCTAGGTCTGAGTCTGTCGGGGGCAGCCCGGAGATTGTTGACGGGAAGGAAACCAGCCACGCCGGAGGGGTATGAGGAGTTAAGAAGGGCACTCGTGGAAAGGTTTGAGCCTACTAATCAGGAAGAGATCTACAAAGCGTTCCTCCGCACTAGGGTCCGGCGAAAGGGGGAGGGACTGCAAGAGTTACAGGAAGAACTGAAAAAGTACACTAAGTTAGCATATCCGGAGGCAGACGCCCGGACGACAGACACCTTAGCGCTCGATAGATTCCTATTGTGCCTCGACAATCCACTCAGGCAGTGGGTGTATCAGTCAACACCGAAAGATTTACAATCCGCAGTAATGACGGCGGTGGGAGCGGAGGCGTACTTACAAGTGGAGCAGGAGAATATCCACAAAGTGCGGGCGGCGGATGCGTCAGTAAATGAACACCTCAAGTCCAACAAGGAGGAAATGAGCAAAATGGCGGAGTTGATGGAGCGGTTAGTTCAAAGGCTGGATGATCCGGCGGTGTTGGGGAGGAAGAAAAAGCCAAGCGGTGGTGCTTGCTTCGGATGCGGACAGGAAGGCCATTTCAAGCGAGAATGCCCAAATATCAAGGCCAAGGAGGCATCCAGGCCGGTGAGCGAACAGGCTAGTCCGGCGGCGGGAAACTAGAATCGACCTATACTAAAGGCCAAGTACAGGTCGAGGGAAGTGGGCCTATCAATGTGATACAGGGCCGCCGAGAGAGGGGCGGAGGAGGATTGATAGTAGAGGGTCGGCTGGCAGGGGCCCCCATCCAATTGCTGGTGGACACTGGTGCGTCGCTTAATCTGGTCTCCGAAGGATGGTGGAGCAGGTGGGGCGGACGGGGACGCCTGGGGGAAACGGCGGAGAAGATCTACTCCGTCGACGGGCGGCCTATGGACATAAAAGGGGAAGTGTACACAGAGCTGGAAATCGGGAGGCGCACTATCAATGTGCGTTTCGTAGTCAGCGACACCGGGACGGAGGGAATCCTGGGGGCGGAGTTCCTCCGCACCAACAAACTAATGGTCGACGTAGCAAAAGGGCGCCTAGTGTGGACAGAGGAGGATTCCGTGTGCCGAATCGTCAGCACCCGAGCGGCGGTGCTGGGATCCGGACAGGAGGCCATGCTAGAGGGAACTCTAGCCGGACCCTGGCAACAGGGGGACGACGGGATGATTGAAGGGATGGCCGGACACAAGGGTGAACCGAGCTTCCTGGTGGGGCGGGGGCTGGTATGCCCCGAGGGGAGGGCAACTTGGGTCAGGGTGCTCAATCCCGGTCCTGAGCCAGTGGTGATATATAGAGACATGACTCTAGGGGCCATTCAACGAGTGGAGTGCAGAGGCGGAGGCGAGACAGTGGCCGGAGAGGGATGGTGCCGGATGGTGGAGAGAGGTGAGCCGGAGGAGCTAAAGTGTTTGGTGGACGGGTTAGTGAGCGGGACGGAGGCTCACCGTAGAAAGGAGCTTGCACGGCTTATAAGGAAACACCTGGGGGCATTTCAGAGGCATAAGGGCGACAAAGGGCACACTCAATTGGCCAAGCATAGGATTGATACGGGGGTACATCCACCTATCAAACAACCGCCGAGGCGATTGGCACCCCATAGACGAGAGGCGGTAGAAGAGGAGGTGGAGAAGATGTTGGAAGCCGGAGTGATTGAGCCATCCACTAGCCCGTGGGCTTCTCCGGTGGTCCTAGTAAGAAAAAAAGATGGTACCACTCGCTTCTGCGTGGACTACCGGAGGCTCAACGCCGCCACCGTGAAGGATGCTTATCCCCTGCCTAGAGTGGAAGATTGTCTCGATACCATGGCGGGGGCCGCGTGGTTTTCGTCAGTGGATCTGGCCAGCGGCTACTGGCAGTTGGATATAGAGGAGGGGGATAAAGAGAAAACAGCATTCACGACACACCGGGGGCTGTTCCAATTCCGGAGAATGCCCTTCGGTTTGTGCAATGCGCCAGGCACCTTTGAGAGGGTGATGGAAGTGGCCATGAGGGGACTACAGTGGAAAACTTGTTTGGTCTATCTAGACGACATAGTCGTATTCTCCGCCACCTTCGAGGAGCATCTTGGCCGGCTTGGGGAGGTACTTCAAAGGCTGGAGGATGCTGGGCTTAAGATCAAGCCCTCCAAATGCCAGTTGGCTCGCCGCAGAGTGTTATTCCTGGGCCACCAAGTGAGTGAGGCGGGGGTAGAGACGGATCCGGAAAAGATAGAGGCGGTGCAGTCGTGGCCCACTCCGACCACGGTGACGGAGGTCCGGAGTTTTCTGGGGCTAGCCGGCTACTACAGGACCTTCGTTCCTGAGTTCTCTACGAGGGCTAAGCCACTGAGCGCGCTGGCCGAGAAAGGGAGGACGTTCCGGTGGTCGGAGGAATGCGAGGCCTCATTCCAAGACCTAAAAAAGAGACTAACCGAGGCCCCTATCCTGGCTTTCCCCCAGGCGGAGGGACAGCTTACCTTAGACACCGACGCCAGTGACACAGGCCTCGGAGTGGTACTGTCCCAGGAGCAGACGGGGGTAGAGAGGGTCCTAGCCTATGGCAGCCGCACTCTCAGCAGGCCGGAGCGTAACTATTGCGTTACAAGGAGGGAGCTGCTGGCTATAGTCTTTGGCCTCAGGAAATTCAAGCATTACCTAATAGGGAGGAGGGTGGTAGTCCGAACAGATCATGCCTCCCTGCGGTGGCTGTTGGAGTTCAAGGAGCCGGAGGGCCAGCTGGCTCGATGGCTGCAGATTATAAGTACTTACGACATAGTGGTGCAGCATAGGCCGGGAAAACTACATGGGAATGCGGATGGGCTGTCCAGGAAGCCCTGCAAGCAATGTGGGCGAGAGGATGAGGAGGAGCTACTGCATTGCCGGGTTTTCACAAGGTCTCAACGCCAGGAGATGGTTCGGGGGGCGCCTCCGGCGGCGGGGGACTCCACTCCGCCGGCAGGGAGAGAGTGGGGCACACTCCAAGCGGAGGACGCTGTGCTGACTCAGGTCAGAGCATGGGTGAACGGGGAGGCGACCACCACAGAGGAGGAAAGAAGGACCTGGGGCTATGAGCTGAGAGCCTGGCATGCCCAATTGGGGCGCATGAGTATAGAAAAAGGGATACTGGGCCGGTGGTGGGAAGGTGCGGCGGGGGAACGATGCTTCCAAATTGCTGTACCCACCCTGAGCAGGAATGATGTGCTCAGGGAGGTCCACGGAGAACCCTTGGCGGGGCATCTGGGCCGCAATAAAACCATCCGGCGCCTCCAGACAGGTTACTACTGGCCTGACTTCAGGAGGGAGGTGACCCTGTGGTGCGCCAGCTGTGAACCCTGTCTCCGGAGGAAGGCGGCTCCACCTCCGCACCGGGCACCAATGGGACATGTGGGTGCCGGACTACCCCTACAGAGGATAGCTCTAGACGTGATGGGTCCATTGCCCTTGTCCTCCGCCGGGAACCAATATATTTTGGTGGCGGCGGACTACTTCACTAAATGGACGGAAGCGTACGCTTTACCCAACCAGGAGGCACCCACGGTGGCCAGGGCTGTGGTGGAGGAGTTCATCTGTAGATTTGGAGCCCCGGCGGAGGTGCACACAGATCAGGGCAAGAACTTCCAGTCGGGACTATTCAGGGAAATGGTGGCCTTACTGGAAGTCAGGCAGACCAGAACTTGTTCCTTTAGGCCCCAAAGCGATGGGATGGTGGAGCGGGCCAACCGAACAATTGAAATGCTGCTGGCGACTGTGGTGGCGGAGGACCAACGGGACTGGGACCGGCGGCTGCCATTTGTAATGGCGGCGTATCGCTCCTCCGCACACGCCTCCACGGGATTGTCCCCCAATCTTCTGATGTTGGGGCGGGAAACGGTCATCCCCCTGGATTTGGTTTACCCGCTGGAGCCCAATGTAGGGGGAGGAGTCGGTTATGTGGCCGAATTACAAACCACCATGACAAAAGCATACTCCGTCGCTAGGGAGGCCCTTGGAAGGTCCCTCTGCAGGCAACAGAGGAACTATGATGCAAGAGCCTCGGCAGGCGAATTCGCTGTTGGGGGCAGGGTCTTCTACTACCACCCTCTCCGGAAGAGGGGACTGACACCTAAACTCCAGAGTTATTGGACAGGCCCATGGGAGATAGTGGGGCGCTTAGGGGAGGCGGTGTATAAAATTAAAAAGGGTAAAACTACCAGGGTAGTCCATTACGACGCCCTAAAACTGGCCCCGGCGCGGGCCACGGCGGAGGATGTTCCCATGGAGGATGAAACAAGGGAGGCCGAGCCCCTATCTTCGGACAATTCAGACGAGGAGGAAGGAGGATCCGGAGGGGGCACCATCCGGCTGGTTCAGGTGACCCCGGGGACTGGAGCTGACCGGGAGGCGAAACTGCTGACCTGCAAAGAGAAAAAGAGACATCAAATAACTGAAACCTGTAAGGGAGGGGCAGCGGATAATGGAAATCGGAAAGAAGGTCTGCGGAGGAGTGCACCGAAGCCTGCCGGAACCAGCGCAGCCCGGGCCGTCAGACTGGCGCCTCAACTGGATACTTACCTTGGGGCGGAGTGGAGGAGCTGCAAAAGCAAGATGAGTCAAGAAGGCCGCGACTGGTGCGATGTATGGCTGGAAAATGAAAAAAGGTTGAAGGAAGAAGCCGAAATGTCACATTGGAGGGGGGTAGAACCAGAGGAGGACCCTCCCTACGAGGAATGGTCCCTCCCCGAGATGGGCGAGTCGGATGAAGAGGGGGTGAGTGATGAGAGTGAGTTGGCCCACAGAAGGCGGAACCATGGCCAAAACGAGGAAATCAGGGCAGAAAGGTTAAGGAGGGCGGCGGATCCTGGCCGGAGGAGAATCAGGGAGAAGCATAGGGAAAGATGGTTTATTTACGAAATGATCGAGGAAGCCATCTACAACAACCATGAAAACGAAGAGAGGGAAGCCAGGAGGGTTGGACGCTGCAGAACAGCCATGACGAAGGGGAGGTCGGGAGGCCAGGCTCCAAATTCCTCGACGGCAGGCGGTGAGGCCGGCCGGCCGGCGGCCGGAGCGCCGCCTAGCGGAGCAGGGCCGGAGAGGCGGGAGTCACTAAGCAACCCTCATAACAGGTTCTCCCCAATAAAAGGCGGGGGAAGGACCGTTAACGGTCAGTCTACAATGCAGGCCGGAGATGACACGCGGTTGGTGGTTCTAAGAGGGACAAGGCCCAAGGGTGAATCGAGTCGGGGTAGAAATGCTGGTGGAGGGTCAAAGAAAGTGTCTTCCACAGTGTCCAGCCACTCCCGGGAGGGCTCCACACGCTCAAGACACAGGGAGAGTCGGCGGAGGAGGAGGGAGAGAGAAAGATCTTCCGGCCACTCCTCCTCTAGCCGCTCCACTAGTGGCCACAGAAGGGACGGAGTGTCTGCCCGGACGGAGGCAGCCAGACATGGGAGGAGGGACTCGGAGAGCCGGAGTCGGAGTGGGAGCTATCGTAGGCGGAGGTCCTCGGCTGACCGCGGATCACGTTCCCACGGCTCACAGCAGGCACGTGAGAGCGGAGGCGCCAATGGCGACAACGGTGTCCGGAGTAAGGCTATGATGCAATCGGGGGTTTCCCACGGCGTGGTGACGGAGGGTGGCCTGACCCAGGGGACGGTGATTGGAGGAGTAGGAAGAGGGGGCGTGACCACCGGGGGGAATATAAGGGAGCGCTATCCGCCTCACCCTTCAATTCCTGTTAGCCTATGGACAACGCCACAACTAGTAATGCCTGTCTTCAAAAACAGGGACCAGAAGCCGGTCCCCACGGAGTGGGTGGACGGGGTGGAGCTGCCGAAGTATCGGTGCGAGATCTGCCGGAAAAGGGGGGACTCCAAGCAGTGGTACTTCATGAGATCCGATGGGATGAACCGCCATCTCCGCACTCACGACGAGATGCAAGAGGGCTACCAGTGCCCTAAGTGTGAGTACATGGTAGCCAAGATCCGGGTGGATGATCTCCGGCGACACATCACGCGTATCCACCCAGAGCTGGAGGACTGGCAGCCGCCGGAGGAGTGCAGGATGCTACCGGTGGGCCGGGCAACGGAGGCGGGAGGATCCTTGGCGGACAGTAGCCTTGTGGCTGCCCCAGCTAGCCCGGAGGAAGCTGTCAGGCTCACCACCACAAAGAGGAAGAGGGGGAGTGCGGTGGCCAAGAAAAAGAAACCGGTAAACGCCGCCTCCAAGCCCGGGGTCCCCCCGCCGCAGCAGGGCACCTCGGCGGGTGGAGGGGGTGCGGGGGACAGCCCCAGCGGATCTACATTCAGCGGCATGGCGTCGCCGGGAATAACGTTGGAGGAGGAGACGGAGGCTGCTGTCGCCTCCAAATACTTGGAGCAATTGCTGGGATTCCGCGTGGAGGGGACCAGCACACCCCAGAGCTGTCTCTCCGTCAGGTCCACCCGGAGTATGTCAGGGAAGGGGGTCAAGAGGGCCTTCGAGCCGGAGGGGGGGGAGGAATCGGCGGAAAAGAGGAAGAGACAATCCCCACGGGGTAAGGAGCGGCAGGCGGAGGAGGAAGCGGGACCCTCCACCCCGCCACTGGCCACGGGGATACCCGACCTGACACCTCTACTGAGCGGGGGGGAGGTGGAAATAGACGAGGAAATGGCGGGGAAACTGAAGTTCGTCATAGGATTACTGGTAGAGAGATATGGACAGGCGGGGGAGACCCCCACCAAGACTCTGTTACGAATGCAACAGGAGGTGCCTCTAGGGGAAGTCAATGTGAGAGCCCTGGAGGCGGAGTACGAGGAAACCAAGAAAGACACTCCGACCTCCCGAACCTCCATAAAGTCGGCTGCCTACGAGGACATCTCCGCCACGAGTGGGGAGGACGGAGAGAGCTTGGGACTAGGGGGAAATGGGCTGGACTCTAGCCCCGAGAAGCAGCCCCCTTACGAACTAGTTAACAAGCCCAAACCCACCCTCTCCGGTGCCAGTCCCGAGACATTGCCCTCCTATGAGGATATGAGTAAACCTTCCCCTAGCAAACCGAAACCCATCCTGAAGACAGTTACAATCGTGACGCCTGAGCCGCCGGAGAAGGGTGAGGCGGGGGAGGTGGAAGGGGAGGATGAAACCAGCGAGGAGTCGGAGGAGGTGGCCATCCCGGCATACGTCCAATCCTGCCCTAAACTGAAAGCCCAGTTCCTGGCCGTACTCAGCGATGCCAAGGAGGAGGAGCGAAAGAAGAAAAGAGAAATTAAACGGAAAGAGAGAGAGGAGGCGGAGAGGAAGGCCAGAGAGGCTGAGGAGCGCCGGAAGGCGGAAGAGGAACAGCGGAGAAAGGAGGAGGAGGAGAGGAAGGCCAAAGAGGCGGAGAAAGAAAGACTGAGGAAAGAGATGGAAACTAAAAGTAAAAGCCCTAAAGGAAAAGGGGCGGGAAAGTCTACGAGGAAGTTCAGCCTGGAGGGAGTGTTAAAAGAGGCGGAGGAGGAGGCCATACAGAACCGATCCATGGATGAGGGTACCGCCCAATTAATGAGTAAATTTCAATCGTGTTCCGTAGGGACACCGGTGAAGGAGAAAGGACAGGCGGAGAAGAAGGTACCGAAGACCCCCCTCGTAGAGCCGGGGACCTTATTTGCTCTACCCAAGTTGGATAGGTACCCCCGATCCGTGACTGTGGGGTTGGACGGGTTAGTCCTTTGCTCGCCCAAGGGGGAATTCTTGCTGCAAGTAGAAGTGGGGGAGGAGAGTGGACGGGCGGAGACTATGGTGATGGTGCCGGAGGGGGTCGAGACGGTGGTCGGAGGGCCTGGGGATCCGGAGCCCCTACCCAACACTGAGACAGACCGAGTGATTGTAATAACCGGATTACCTATAGGAGATATGGGGGAAGGGGGAATAGCCAGCACTGAGGGGTTGGCGGGGGTAGAGGAGGTGCACCGCCTGCTGCTAGATCAACAAGGAGATAAAGCGGGTGACAATAGGGACGAGGAGGCGGAGGAGGATGGGGCTATGCCATGGCATTCGGATTTTACCGGGCCGGAGGCCCTCAAGGAACACTCTAGACGACTGGGGCAGCCTCGGACCCTAGGACCTGAGATGAGGGTTATACCCGGGGGACTGCAATCTTCCTCCATTCACACTCTCCCCAATGGGGATATTGAACTGGTCCATGTTACCCGGACCCGTTATGGCCGTGATCAGAAGGGATGCTGCAGCCGCTGCGGACAGCGGTGGCCAAAGACGTCGGCGGCGCGGACGACCAAGGCTGGAACCAATGAGGGCGGCGACAAGACAGCCTGAGGCGAACGGGCGAAGAATGTCTGCCGGATCCAGACGAAATGACGTCGTATTATTGTGTAAAAGTTGTTGTTATGGTTATACTCCGCATAGGGGACGGCGGATTCGGTTTACTTAGTAGTTAATGCCGCCTACAGAGGAGGTTTAAGTAGGATTTACTGTGTGTATGTTATGTGTAGCTATTTACTTAAACGCCCAGGGGCCATGGCGTGGCAGGATTATTCAAAATTGGAAACCCATCTGCAGGAGGGTAATATCACACTCTTTCTCCCGGTAAGGCTATAGATTAGTTGGGGAGAGTGTGGCGGAGACGGAGGGGCCGTTGGCGGAGCCGAAACCATCCTGGTGTGGGGGCGGCGAGGCCAGCGGTCCTGAAGTAACGCGGTTACGTCGGCAATAGTAGTCGGCGGAGGAGATCCTCCGACGCTGGCCTGCCGTAAAGCGGGCCGGGGTCGGAGTATCTGCCTATGTATAAATAAGGGAGTTGTTACTCCGATTAGTGAGTTCCGAGTTGCAGACAGAGAGGAGCAGAACTCTAAAAGGGCTTATCTCCGGATTAATATATACGATATAAGACTTAGATGGTGTGGCGAGGACTGCCAGGAAATAAAAGACACTGAAGTCAAGCTGTCGGAGTTGTGTAATTCTTTATTAACCATAGAGTCGGAAAACGCTACAATATATAATGCACTCGAATCAATTAGGCCCGTCATCTCTATAATTATAAAGTGCTAACGCATATTTTTCGACGTCTTCAAATGATACATCCGACAGATCATAGTGAATGATAAAACGGGCTTTGTATCATAATGAGTCTACTACAAAACTTGCCAGTGGTTCAAATGCATACTTATTAATTACATGTTCCTTCTAGGAAAAGTATCTTTAATCCATCTACAATAATTCTGTTTAATATGATAATGACACTCTTTGAATGAAAAAAGTACCTTGAAAAATATTGGGTAACCATCAAAGCAAGGTGATTATCTTTTTTTTTTTAATCATCTAGTTAGCCCTGTTGATAAGGAACTCTGGTGTAAGGATCGAGCCATTGCTTATCTATTTTCCATGTCTGTTTTCATATATAATCATACTCCCCTAGTGTGAAGACTATTTTGGCTATTTTTACCATATATTCACGATTCAACTTGCACTCACCACATTAGTCTGGAAAGTCACATGCCTTGTTAAAAACAGAGAGAGCTGCACTATCAGGTACCTACTCATGTGACACACTCTATAGTATATTATACTGACTGACTTCTCCCAACTAGGTACCTACTCAAATCCCCCTTTTTTAGCACCATACTTGAATGACCACATGTGAGCAACAAAAGGGACAAGTTATAGCTACATGAAAAGAAAGGACTGGAAATGAGGACATTTTGCAGCCCTTCCTTTTACTATAGGAGCAACACCCTCCAGGAATAAGTAGCATATAAAAAAGGGAGTAACTCACATCCAGGTTGAATAAACAATGGGTAATATCGGCTTCAAAATAAGTCAACAACACAGATTTTCATTAATATGTAATAATTATTCTGTATTGCACTGGTACGAGAGACCTTCTTGGAGGCACTTTTACCCCGGGACTTTTACCTCTCCTGAAACCATCTTCAGAATAGTCAACCCTGCTTGTTAATAGGCTTTGCTTATACGGAGGAAATTGAAAAAAAGTTTTTCTGTCAATTGACATTATGATAGTTGTCCATAAACAACTGTCTTTATGCATGCTCTAATTTCGGCAGATATAAATTTATTTCAATTTGGAGAAAAAGAAAAACTCTTCAGACAATACTCTCAAGATCAACCGCACCGAAAGGACTCTGGACAGAAATAATTGTAGCTCTAGGTAATGATTTAACTTAACCGTAATATTGGTGATCTTGCCCTGAGAAAAAGTAAAGTGAAGCTATAGTCATAAATCAAACATACCCAGTCAACCCTCCAATAGATGAGTTATCTGTGTCAAACACCCCGTCCTAAAGGGTTAAAGGTGAGTTCAGTCACACTAGGGTGACCTGCCCATCTCCAGCAGCATTCTGACCTTCACCCACACCCACCTACCTCACCAACAGTGGCTGTCATCACTACCCCTCACTCCACCTGATCAATGGGCACCCCACCCACCCCAACCCCTCCTCAGATCTTTAGAAGATGTTGTCGATGTGTGAAGGCTGGCGACTTATGCAAATCCCACCATAGAATGTGGTATGGACTGTATGATCTTTTGGGTATTTATTCAATATTGAATCTGCAGAGTGTAAGGAATGAATTATAGATAAAGAAAAGGAGAATATCAGATGAGCGAAAGACGCATTTCAAAGCATGACATTCAAAGTCCAGGGAAAAAAATACAGTACATGTAACAGATTTATTATAAGATATAACGGTGTCTGTGTGACTTACCAATTTCGACTATGCATGTTGCATTTGAAATCATGAGCATTTTGGCCGAGACACCATCGGGTAGTGTTATTATCATTATTTCTTTACCCCAACCCCTCCCATCACCTTGCCCCCAGGGGCGATGGGAGTCCTGCCTCATTTACCAGCCAGAACTGCCGCAGGGATGTAACGGTTACCTCCTAGTTGGATCCTGTATGCCCTGGGGACTTACGTGCATGCACGTTGTCATGCTCCGCTGTGCAGGGTTTACTTGTAGGTTACTTGTTGAGTATGGGATGACGTTTGTGGACACTAGATCCAGGGTACTAGCTGACACATTCGCGTGGGAAAAATCGTCAGGTTTGTTAAATTGTAAAACTCGACAAAAAAACAGTAGTTACTAGGAAGTTAGTTATAAAAACATGCATTATCGCACACGATTTCTGGCCCCACAGATGCATGTTTCAGTGGTGGGGCCGGGGAGATTCTTTGAGCTATGTTACTGGAAACACACAATATATTTTGTTTGCCCTACTGTTGTAAGGTGCACAAGAGTGCAGTATTTCAGGCTTGAACATTCAAAGATTTCTCGGGATGGGGCCTGATTTGCTTATCGCCAAGATAAAAACCTGATTTCTTTCCTTAAATTTTACAGACCCCAATCCTTTATATGATTATGATGAATGACAATGGATCAGAATGCACCATATTTTAAGTCTAAAGCCTCGACGATTTCTTGGCGTCATGCCGCCTATAATCCCACCCTCACCGCTGCAATTTGCATGCGCTGCTACGGGGTATATATGACCTTTTCCCCTTTTCCATATCTCATGATCTCGGTGGATCCTGAATCCACCAATTAATAATATGCAATCATCATGATAAATTACTCCCCACAATCAACGTGGCAGAAAGGGTGTCATTAAAGTAACGGCCTTATATAGCTCACCTACAAAGTATGACAGCCTTCAAAGTGTGTCCATATTAATTTTGTTATGACACTATTTATCTGGCTATAAAAGCTGTCATTATAATATCAGGTCTACACTGCAAAAACACCAAAAATGCTAAACATGTTTAGAGGCTACACATCTATCAGATCTAAACGGATTTCAGAGGCGATTTCTGAACACCTAAACAGCAAAGATGCTGATGTGTTTAGATGTGTATTGTTTAAACACCAGGATTATGAGTGTTTAGTCATTAAATACCAATGATTATGAGTGTTTAGTTTTTAAACACCTATGATTATGAGTGTTTAAACTTTAAACACTCATTTCTTGTTTGTTTAACCTTTAAACACATGTTTTCTAAACAATTGAGCAAAACATGCTTAGGTGTTTAATCACTTAACACATGTGTTTATACATTAAACACTTGTAATCTATCCCACTAGGTGGCATTATGGTTCATGACACTATTTTCTCCATACAACTCAAACATGTCAATTTGCTACTCAAACCTATCATTTTTGGTGATAAGACAGGCAGGCATGTAGTTTATCCTAGAAGGAAAGGTTCATTTGCAATTTAGTGATTAATGATGTGCACAAGAGGATTGGTTTGCTAAGACACCCATTATGTGGAATATAGAATTAGATAAAGCAGAGGACTCTTGGACATGATACTGTACACTTTCAGAGGCTACTTTCCCTCCCTCTCTCTCCTCCTCTGAGAGGTATTGTAGTGAGAGGTTTAACTACACTTCCCAAGAAGTGTTTTTTTACCCACTCAGAAACATTAAATCATTTGCATAAAATATAATGTTACATCAGGAAGCAGCAGAAGCTATTCATGGAGCTAAACATTTCCCAAGTTAAACACAAGGAGGGTGTTTAAACACTTACTGTATCTAAACATATTGGTATCTAAACACACTTTCTCTAAACATGCTTAGAAATTAAACATGTTTAGATGGAAAAAGTGTCTCAAATGTGGGACAAGGTAGTGTTTAGAAAAGTGTTTAGCTGCTAAACATGCGCCGTTTACAATCTAAATACTGATTTTACAGTATAGGAATAGCCAGAATATAATCTCTCTGTGTGCTAAATATCAAAGGTCACGTGTGATGAATCACATATACAATTATATGCAATTTTAGTCCAGTTTAGGGATGTCATGCGAGGGTGTCTTGTTAATTACTTTCAGTTTGGGTACAACTCTTATGGTTTATCAGATAATAATACTGGTATTAAAATAGGGTATTGAGAGATAACTATGAGTAATCCAAAATCATTTTAAGTGTAACTTGATATCATTGTACTGATATTTTTTTTTTTAAAAAAAAGGGGTTAAATAAAAAAAGCATCTAGGTCTAGTATGGAGCTCCCTGTACCCCGGGGCTTATTTCAACGTACATGCTGACGATAGCCAATTTGTTAGTCCATTTTCAGGTCCTTAACTACGTGTATGTCAATATAAGCCCCCTGTCATGAGAAGATTACTCTATTACACATACACCACGCATATATGACATCGATCTGCAGCTGTTTTATTCCATATTCTTTATTGACAAATTCATAAGTGTATGTCACAGATTCATTAAATGGCTACAGCGTACTTATGTATACACTATGCACATGAAAGGCTACTCAAAAGTATCGAGGCTGGCCAACCTATATTATAGCAGGGGCTCCACTACGCGATTTTTTGGAACATTCTCATGTGTCAGTGTCTAAGGTATAGGCTGTTGACAGTCCTAAACTGTAAACATGAGATCTAAAGTTGTAAACATGAGATTTGAGGGGTCAGTTGTAATAACAGGGAGTGTGTTTACCTATAGGTCTGTTTATATCTTCTCCAAACCTGTGACTGAGATGTCACACTGATCAGTTAGGGCTAGGTGCCCTTCTGCTGTATAAACAATAACACTGTACCATAACAAATAACAATGCAGCAGTGCAACAACAACCAGTCATGTAAAAATCAAACCTGTCTGATATTAAATTGTGGAGACTCCCCAATGTGAAAGGTTGCATATTTACATAACATCAGCTTGATTTAGTAAACAAAAACATCTTTTTGACAAAAAAGCATGCCTGAGATCGCACACATTCACATCCCCAGATAAACAAATAGCTCCCCCAATATACAATTTCTACCTCGCAATGACAACAAATACCACACTGAAAACATGGAAGATCCTAAACTAGTCAGCGGTGACCACTTTAGCATAAATTATGCTAATTCTAGTTGTATCTCATGACCATGGAGACGTATGGCTTATTGACATTCACGAAATACCTACCCATATTTAGCAAGCTATTCCTCCAAAACTAACAGGAGTATCTTCTCATGCCATATATCACTGTAAAGCTAGTAATCTGAATTTTAAGGTTGACTTCTAGCATGGAGCACCCTTTCTCCTTGCCTCTACACATTTATTTAAGAAACCCCCCACTTTATTCTGCGTATTCCAATTAATGTAATCCGTTTTTAAGTATAGTAGGAATGGAATCTAAACCTTTGGCGAAATGATGCGCCCACCCGTGCCAGCCCCACGGCAGCACCCGCCGCCACGGTTACGTCTTTCGGGGAGAAGCGCTAACGTGGCGCCAATTTCGCTTGTTAAATATGAGCAGGTAAACTTTCAACTTTCGCCGGTACCAGGAACACACTTCCGATCATACCGTTTCTCCTCGAAAGGGTTCACGCGCCGCCACATGGCACACACACGGCCCCTACCGCCGATCTACGTGACTAACATAACAATTATATCAACCCAACCGTCACTCTCCAAGCACGTAGGCTTCGTCTTAACCCATTAAGGAGGGCTCAATGTCTTAAGCAAATGTTGGGGGTGTGGATTTTAAGAAATGGCCATGTCCCCATGTCAATTTTAAGAAATGGTTATGTCACCATGTCGATTTTAAGAAATTGTTCATGTCACCATGTCAATTTTAAGAATTTGTTCATGTCCCATGTCACTAAGCCTAAAATAGCCCATGTCGCCATGTCGATTTTAGTGGTCCACACCCATAATGTTCTTTGCCGCCACGACGCCAAAATGAATCAATGCCAGCACTGCATTGATGCATCATGCCGGGTGTATAGGACTCAGTAGGGGGTGTGGATGGGGGGTCCCCCATGTCACATGTCAATTTAAAAAAATGGTCATGGCACTTGTCACTTAAATCCCCATGTCCCATGTCACCTCTAAGAGCCTATCATGTCCCATGTCGAATTTAAGAAAGCACCTTTGTCATGTCACTAATTGTTTTGCCTCGTGTAGGGCCCTAGACAGGGGGGTCTCAAGTCACTTGTCGATTTTAAGAAATGGCTCTTGTCCCCTTGTAGATTTTAAGAAGTGGTCTTGTCCCCTTGTCGATTTTAAATAGTGGTCTTGTCCCCTTGTCGCTTTTAAGAAGTGGTCTTGTCCCTTGTCAACCAGCTCTATGTCCCTTGTCGATTTTAAGAAATGGACTTGTCCCCTTGTTGATTTTACCCGTCTGGGGCCCTTCATGTCACTAACGCCCATGTCACATGTCGATTTTAAGAAATGGCCATGTCACCATGTCAAATTTAGTGGTCCATACCCATTCAGTATGGAGGCCTAGTGGAGCCACCATTTTGAATTTCGCTGGTTGAGGAAACACGTAACCTGGCTTACCTTGGGAGTGTCGCAGAACATATACTCACCCAGGTATCAGCAAATGCAGAAATGGCCTTCACCCTACTCCATATAGCCGTGCATTTAAGCTAATCATTTAATGGTTTTATTGCCCCTTTGATCAAGATAAGAATCTCATTGAAGTTGATAGTGTATTGGCTACCCCTCCCACCCCCTTCCCCTCCCCCCTAATCCCCCTTAGTACAATACACATCACCCGGACGTGCATCTCCTACCTCCATTGACCAATGAGAATTAAGTCCAGTTATCTACTTAGCCCCCGGTCATATATATGGCCGACTTTGCAGGAGCTGATCTCTGCCTGTAGTTTAGGTACAAACACGGGCAGCTGGTCAGCCAAGGTAACACCCACTGAAGACATACCATGATGGGCACCTTGAAGACATATGGGCACACTGACAGATGGGCACACTGAAGACATACCATGATGGGCACCTTGAAGACATATGGGCACACTGACAGATGGGCACACTGAAGACATACCTTGATGGGCAGCCTGACCGTTGTACGACTGAGACTGTACTCCAGATATACAAGCAGCAGCTCATTAGTAGTCCACCTGAGGCACACAAGGGTTTCAGTCAATCAGGAGTTGGCACCTCCAGCAGCAGATGCATCTGCTTCTGTCAAGATGGCAGCTGTCTGGTCAGTCAAAAACGTCCATTCAAAGCACAAACTACTCAATCTCTCATGATTTACAGAAAACTAGACTATAGAATTTGATTCAATGATTGGGGTATGTTGACAGATGATAAATAGATTTATAACTAGAAATGAGTATGGGACTTGCCTCATATTATACAGCCCCCCTGTATTCTTCTTGGCTATGGACTTGTTCTTTTTACCAGCAGTCACCTGTGTACCCCAGGTACAGAATGACTCGCCCCCCCCCTGTTTCTCTGTCTAAGATTACCCTAGGTACAGAACGACCCCCCCCCCCTGTCTAAGATTACCCAGGTAGGCTACAGAACGACCTCCCCTGTTTCTCTGTCTAAGATTACCCCAGGTACGGAAAAGAACGACCCCCCCCCTCCTGTTTCTCTGTCTACCCCCAGGTACAGAACGACCCCCTGTTTCTCTGTCTACCCCAGGAACAGAACTACCCCCCCCCCCCTGTTTCTCTGTCTAAGATTACCCCAGGTACAGAACAACCCCCCCCCCCCTGTTTCTGTCTACCCCAGGTAGCCTACAGAGCTGTTTTTACATCTATATGTATTGGTCATTTTAAAGGGGGGCTAGCACGGCGAATGCACGCCCACATTAAAAGGTCACGTGACCACCCATTGACCAATTAGATCGTTGCAAAATTTCCGCTGGGTCCCGCGAATTTGTGCACGATCTTTTTTCAGGTACCCATATTGTTAAAAGTCCATGCTAGGCCCCCTTTAATAGAGCATCTTGGTGGAGGGGGGCATAAACCTTCACACTCGGGGGGGGGGATGTCAAAACTAAATATTGGCAATTATTTGAGGCACGTCATTCCATATGTGTATCTGATTCTTTTTGGAGGGGGGGCATTTTGCAAAATCAGTTTTAAGTGGGGAAGGGTCGTGATAATTTTTATCATAGGGTGGCGGGGAGTGGTGGTGGAAATAATCTGCCAATCCGCCAAAGTCCATAAAGCCCCCTAGCTGGCAATAAATGACTTGGCCCCTGTCCTACTGTACCCGAGGTACATATATCTCGCCCCTACTGTACCACAGGTATACATCCCACCCCTACTGTACCCCAGGTACCGGTACACATCCCATCCATACTCTATCCCAGGTACACATCCTTTCCCTACTGTACCTAGGAGTGTCATTGATATGCAATTTATTCTGATGATGATTATCAGAATCTTGGTATTGATATTTCAAATATATCAATATTCACAAAGAAGGAAATAAAGGACAAAAGAAATGAAAGGATTAGGCCTAAAAAATAAAGCTGTTGGGGTCGAAAAAAATTAGGGTAGGTAGGTAGGGACATTTTTTTTTTAGATTTTTTTTATGCCGGCTGTAAATTTTCGCGTCTACACGACGTGAATTTGATGTGCAAGATCATGGAAATAATTTCATGTCTCGATAAGTGCCAAAATATGCCAAACTATCAGATTTTCCCCCAAAATGCCTATAAAAATGTTAGGGAAGGGCCAAAAAATTGTGTTCAGCGTTACCTGAACACAACATATTTATTTTAGGCCTTATGGGAAAAGTAAATTTATTGACCCAGGGTTCATTGCTGGCAGGTTCCAGGCAAAATTTCATCATTTCTAATCACCAACCTTACAGTGGAATCATTGGCGGATCCAAGTCTGTTATCAATTTAATTCAAAAACAAAGGGATAGGTTGGAATCTCACATCCCACCTTTCACAGGGATGTCAACTGTTACGGAATTTTGTAAAGTAGGGGTGTGATGTGTACCTCAGGTACAATAGGGGTGCGATACAATAACCACTGTCAATTAGTGCATTCCCTATATAAGGGATACATCCCCTTAGGGGTGGGATGTGTACCTGGGGTACAGTAGGGGTGGGATGTGTACCTGGGGTACAGTAGGTGGGATGTGTACCTGGGGTACAGTAGGGGTGGAATGGGTACCCGGGGTACAGTAGGGGTGGGATGTGTACCTGGGGGTATAGTATAGTGTTCAAGTTCAAGTTCAAAAACATTTATTTGTTCAACGACAATTCAATAATATGTATGGGATATGTATCTGGGGTACAGTATAGGGGTGGGATGTGTACCTGGGGTATAGTAGGGAAGGGATGTGTACCTGGGGTACAGTAGGGGTTGGATGTGTACCTGGGGTACAGTAGGGGTGAGATGTGTACCTGGGGTACAGTAGGGGCAGGATGTTTACCTGGGGTACAGTAGGGGTGCGATGTGTATGGTACCTCAGGTACACTAGGACATAGATACAATAACCTTACCGGTAGCAAGTCCACTGTCAATAGGGGGCCATCCACAAAATAAATTTTCCGTATACCTTCAGCATTGGCAAATTGGCAAAAAACATGACGAGGGGGAGGGGGTCAAAAAAGGTCAAATTTTGCATTATGTCATTTATGGATGGCCCCTAGTGCATTCCCTCTTAGGGTGACTACAGATGTCCAAAATAGAAAACTACTCAATACTAGTACAATCTACTGCTCCCCAAGTCAATAGATTTACAATTTACTTGGTAGAATAAAAGAATAAGCCACAATTCTGCCTAAATTCCTATAAGTCAGAGTGTTTCTAGCTCATATACAGACTCAAACTAGGAGTTAGATCGCTGCCATATTGCCTGCAGCAGCTGCTGGCCTCCTGCACCTGCTGCAGCAGACCCTGCCTTCTGATTGATCGGTTTCCTTGTCTCCCTCAGGTGGACTACTAATGAGCTTCAGCTAGTGTACCTGGGGTACTGTCTCAGTCGCGATGGAAATTTAATAAAAGATGATGAAAAAAACAACAACATTAAGGTGAAGGACGTATTTTACAATCTTATATGTACATCCTTTTGAAGTCTCTGTTCAGAGGTCGTTGTGCCAACAGGGGCATGTCGCAGATCAATTATTGCTTTAAAATTATTGTTGGGTTAATGATGATGCCAAACTATTCTTACCAAATATAAAATCATGGACCAGGCTGAGTATCAAATCATACTCATTTTTTGGCGACATATGCCACAGTCTGGATCCAGCCTCAAGGGAGTAAGATTTTTTTACAGAGTGTATTTGCATGCTTTTTGTGGGGACTTCGTCATTCTTTCTTTCTCTATTTTTTCTTTTACAAGATTGGTTGATTAATCACTCCAAAGTTTACAATAATTATCTTTATCAAGGGGTGGGCTGCAGGGTGGAATGTCATATGGATGCTCGAAAAGGTTTCTTTTTGCTCTTCGAGAAGACTGGAAACCAAACACTTTTGCACCATGTTATTTTTAAAACCTAATGTACTGGATACCCCCTCCCCCCAAAAAGAAGTTTTCCCCTACTTTTCAAATGAGGAGTAAATATTTCCCCTTGCGGTTAACTTTTTTTCTGCACCAATCAAATCTATTCTTGAAAGAAGTGTATCCCGGTACATCCCTTCACTTGTGATACTGTATATGTTATCTTGTTCCCATGTTGACCAATTTGGTGTTTGTGTCAGCACATAATATCCTGAGACAGACAATGATCTGAGAGGAAATGTTTGAATAAGAATCTTGTTCAGTCTACTGCAGTGAGAATTCTGACATCGCAATGGATAGAAATCCATGTATACGCCATACATTAGCTAATTAGAAATGGCACCCAACATTTCCATTTATACGGGAAAGTAAACATCCATGTATAAGGATACCTTTTCCGCAACAATTCCTTATATTTCCTAGGTGCCTGGACCATCATTCCCATAAAGGGTATTCGTACAGTGGGTACGAACATATCCATAGGCAGGTAGTCTCTGTGACTAGATACTTCAACCTGGTTATATCAGTTACCTTAAATGGCCAGTATTCCTCCAAGTGTTTCACAGGTCTCCCAGAGATGTTTCTATACACCACATCATACCTGAAAATGTCACAAGACACCTCCTTCATTCCTCTTATCCTATAGGAAGCCTGTAGTGGATTTGCCCTAATACCAACATGCTTAAGACGTTGTAAAGCCCTGCCCACTTCATCCTCCCTGGAGGAGTTGTGCAGTCTCCCTAAGTCAACATCATGATCATGTGGCAGGAGGTCCTGGTGTCGGACAGCACCCAGGAGGGTTCCAAAGTCAATCCAGTAGGTCTCATTGATCTCCTACAGCTTTAGGTAGTCAAAATGATGACATTAGGTCATCATCCTGACGACCTAAGTCGTCAGTATGACAATACTGACAGTACAGATGAGTGGTGACTTTGCCAAAGTAACCCCTCACCTCCGTAATCAAGGTCTGTGCATAGCAAATAAAGACACCAGAGGGCAGCACTGTTCCCTTTACTTTCTCACCCTTACTATAGCATAAGGATAACACCTACACAGACTAAATCTGGTAACCAGTCCACGCCCATGATGGCACTGGTCCACAGGTTACAGCTGTATGTAATTGCATGTATTCTTTAAGGCACTGGCCATATCAGTCCTTATATTAGTTAATAGCATGCAAAGGCTCATGCATGTATACACATCACTATGAGTTATATTCAGAGAATAGACAACGATGTTCTTCATGTTGAGACTCTCTGTTGGATTATAATGCACGATGGTCGAGGGCCTTCATAAGGCCCGACACCAGAGTGTGTTATGGTCCAACAGAGAGTCAAGACATAAAGAATGAGTTGTCTATTGTCTTTATAAAACATGTTAGCATTTTCATCACATTGATTAAAGTCTTAAGCCTCTGATATCCCAATGGAAGGATAGACAAGCTGTGACCTTGCTCAGGCGTGCACTATACTCCTATAATGCACTCAAGGTCACTTCTATCGTGCAGCAGTGAATGGGCTGCCGTTTTATAAGTGTGTGTAATAATCCTGGAGACTTCATTATCAATACAAGCCACCACATGTGCACTATGTTAGCCCTGGCAGCATATATGATTTCTTGTTTCAGCGTTAGGTCAAGGCTATATGAATTCTTTTAAAACACCTCTGCTGCGAGAATAATACATGCATATGGGGACACAGAACGATCTGTAGGTTTTCTTAAATACATGTAGTTATGCTTTGCATGGGGCTTTTCAAAAATGCAAAAAAAATATAACATGTATCATTTTCATGGTGTATGTTTGAGACATTGTGATTCGAACTGCTTTACTATATTGTTTGATAGCACACGTATTATGTTCTATTGTCTATGCATGTTCAATGACAACATTCAATAGAGACAAGCACGAATTTTGTTGATCTTGTACTTAAATCAACTACCACAAGGTCCCTCAATTTCAGTGCTCCCCCTTTGTAACTATTTCAGAAATTATATTTCAACATATAGTGCCTGTGCCATAAAACACCATTATATATACCCTATCTCTGACCTCCCTCCAGGGCGTCATCTCTGGTCCTTCTGAAGCTTCAAGGCACGCCAAATAACACACCATTAAGCAGACCCAGATTACAGGTTAGCCATGGAGAAGTGAGTGTAGGGACACCTGCATGGTACTACTCTGACGTTATGTTATATATAGCCTGTCCCTGGAGCTAGTTCTGTGTCATGTGCGACTCCTACCAACCCCTCATTAACTCTGAATGGATGCACAAGCCTCCACAGCTACAGCTACCAATTTTACGGCTTGCGAGGAGTTAAAAGGAGCAAGCAGATTGAATGTTTCTTCTACATTATCCACTTTCCTCACATCGACTAGCTTTGACTTTCTCATCACCCTACGCCCTAATTGTGTGTTAGGAGCGATATGATGTATTAGGGTAATTTCTCCTGTACGAGATGATATGGGAGTGACGTGCACGTATGTTATAATTTAACTGAAATGTATTCCATATATACTTGCCCATCAGGTGCCGCATCGCACTCCGCCCTGCGGGCGTCGTGCGATACGGCACCTGATCGGCGCGTGAGATAACCCTCAAAAATTCTCCCCACTCGTGAACATTTGCCTATGAACTACTTGTCTATGATTTCAGTATTACAGGTAAGGCAAAAATCAAGAACACAGTGGTATTTTACTGCGAGACATCTTTACAAGCTACAGTTATAGTCAGTGTATTACACGCCCACAAGACCGTATACCATATAGCACACAGTCAAATTGAATGTTTATTCAATTTAGCTGAGAAATGACCAATGGTAAATTGTGTTTTTCCTTACATTAACTTTTTTTTTGTCTGAACCTTTAGAACTAGAGCATCCTACAGGTACAAGCTCTATAGGTGGGGGTTGTAAGCCATCACAGATCTATGAGGCCTTCCCTGACCAAAGAAGCTCCACGCATGAATCACAGGGACTAATGCTGATCCGCCCACTCCAGCCTTGGAGAGGGGCATATTTCACTGCGCCCCAATGAGCCCTTCGCCATGTCGCTAAACTTAATTGAATTCCCTTTTCAAATACCCCGTGCTGGGCCCAGGACTAATGGCTACTGGGTTGACATGTTTAACATTAGTGAAATATATGGCCCCCTGTGTGTAGGCTATATGTTTCTAGCATCAAGGTGGTCTCTACTATCTGGAATTAAACCTTAAGTGTAGACATCAGCCATGAGAATAGGTGTTACACTTAATGTAGCTTTAGATTGTAAGTCAATGTGTTGTATAGTGTGTTGATGGTATATTTATGAGGTATGATAAACAGATATTGGCCACGAGTACATACATGCATACACGGTGGGTCAGGTCACCAGAAACCATTACATTTCATTTTTTTGGCCCATTTTGCACTCTGGGGGTCAAAATAATTTCAACCTTTTTCAGTGGAAAACCCCATGCATTTCTATAGGTTAAAAGGGCACGTTCGTGCACGATTTTCGCTCCTTATGGGGGATCAACAAATTTTTACCCCCTTGAGAGGGGGGGGGGTCGAAATTTTGTTCGCGCATCTGCGCGCAAACCCATCAACCCCCCCCCCTTGTTAAAAAATTATCACTCCCTTAGAGTATGTAAAAGTCACTTATTGGTTAGGTTACTATCACAGCTATCATTACCATCACACTCTAACAACTATGCAATATCCCACCCTGCCAGGTCATCACTTTGACAAGTTTTGATCTGTTGATTTCAAGCTGATATCCTAGAAAATCCAATCTAGAAACCTTATGATTTCTCTTTCAGTGTAGGGGTTCATACATTCCTACCTTTATGACAATGTGTGAGCCAGCAAGCAGAAATGGGGGTTCCTGCGGGATTTAGTACCTGTTTTAGCCACCAGGGGGCACCACTATGGGCTAGAATAGGAAAGATATGTCTAAAACAATTATAGGGTACTTTTCTATGGAGAATTCAATGATTTTTGATAGAATGTTATATTTTGGGTGAAAAGGTTCCAATTAGGCTTGTAAAAAGAATGTTTTTGGGCTTAAATAGGTATTTTTGTTGATTTCTGTTACCATGGAAACATGATTTTCATTCTAAATAGGAAAATCAATGATCCCATTCGAACGAATTTTTCACCAGGTTTACTATGGTGAAAACAGAACGAAAATACCATTTCTAGATCAAAAGTTATAGGCAAAAGTATAAGAAAATAATGATAATTTAGCTAATTAGCATAAATTATGCTAATTATAGATGTATCTGACAACCAATTAGGCGTAGAGCTTATTGCCATTCAGAAATGATCATACCTACCCATATTAAGCAAACCATTCCCTTGAAACTAACAGGAGTATCTTCTTTTGCAATATATCACTGGAAAGCTAGTGATCTGAATTTTAAAGTTGACTTTAGCACGGAGCACCCTTTCTCCTTACCTCTACACATGTTCTTCGACAATTCACGAATTCTTCACGGTATAATAATAAAGGGATAGTACCTATAAGAATGACATTCTGCTTATGACGACTTTAACCAATCACTTTTCAACGACTTCAATAGTCAAAATATCAGCAACAATAATAAACCAAAGTGACACAAAAGTACAACTCAGGTACCACCTCCCCCACCCTCACCCAGCCGCCCCCCCCCACCCTGTGCGTGACAGCTGTCATATGCCGACTTATGCTTGAGTAAAATTATCTAATTATACAGGTCGTGAATAAATCAGTGGTGGGATGGAATAGGGTTGGCTATCCTTGGGAACTGCGTAGCATACATTGAGGATTTTCACTTGGTACTGTATATGTAATAGTGCAACTTGCAAATCCTGCCTAATGGATATAAATGAAAAATTTCTATTAAGAGTCCATTCGGGTATTTTGTCTATAAGTCCTCCCAGCTATCATTGTCGGCTGAGGGTCACAGGAACTTAATTAAAAATAAAAACCCCCAATCTTCCACTAAATTCCTAGACCTTGGTTTTTAAATTCCAATTTACACCCCTCTGATATCCTTAGGGTGAAACATCCAAATCCATCACTATTTCTATAACTGTAACCTTCTGTTATCCTTTCAAGTACTCATGTATATGTATATTTCACCCTGTGCTAAAGGCCAAATCCCACAATGTGAAAATGACCAGGAAATCCTTGTGATTTAGGAAGATGGGGTTCCCTAGCCGATATTAGGGTGGTAGTATCATCTTTGAAGGGTCATAATGGCCACGGAGCCTTGCCAAGGTGTTGCTATTTGTGAAGTGGACCACATCAACAGATTTTGATATTTTCCTCACAAGAGGCTGGAAATCTCTGTGATACACTTAAATTCCCTGTGATTTAGAGTAAGACAAGAGTTTCTAGTAAATCACAAGAGGTATGTTATTGATAAATCAGGATCCAAGTTCCACATACTGTGGTTAAAAGACAGCTGTCATATGCCGACTTATGCTTGAGTAAAATTATCTAATTATACAGGTCGTGAATAAATCAGTGGTGGGATGGAATAGGGTTGGCTATCCTGGAGAACTGCGTAGCATACATTGAGGATTTTCACTTGGTACTGTATATGTAATAGTGCAACTTGCAAATCCTGCCTAATGGATATAAATGAAAAATTTCTATTAAGAGTCCATTCGGGTATTTTGTCTATAAGTCCTCCCAGCTATCATTGTCGGCTGAGGGTCACAGGAACTTAATTAAAAATATGAGTTTGTTCAAGATATCTGGGTGGAAAGGAAATCCCCACATATCTGAAGCTCCCACCGTGAAATTAAAACCGAGGAAGGCCTGAAGGATGGTGTCTGTAGAGGTAGTAAGAATTTCACAGTAATTCATTGAATAATGCCTACGTTTCCCCTATCAATCTTATCACTATTGCTTGTTATCATTCACACCTGTAACAGACATAGACTGCAGCGATCCCCCAGCCAAACCCAATACTCCAAGTAATAAATCACATTGCTGGTCTTTCACAAAGTGCAGTCTGTCTCTGGTCGGTGCTCAATGGGAGACATAGACAGGACTCCAGGAGTGTGGCTACAATAGTGTGCTCTTAGTTGGATGTCTTTAGACATACAGCCACTGACGTCTAGGCCCACTGACCACGTCCGCCCACCACTTAATATGCCCAGGTATTTTTGTGACAGGCAAGAGAAAGGCAAATGAGAGATGCCACATCAAAGTGTATCACACTGTAGGGGGTCACCTGTTTATAAACGATAACTATGCATGCATGGGATATATTTGGATCCCTGTGCAGTGGTGAACTATATGTGACAGAATTCCCTACATCGGTCATATGTAATTGATACACTCTTCAAGTCTTGAATTTACATAAAATGTCACCCCCAATCTTCCACTAAATTCCTAGACCTTGGTTTTTAAAATCCAATTTACACCCCTCTGATATCCTTAGGGTGGAACATCCAAATCCATCACTATTTCTGTAACTGTAACCTTCTGTTATCCTTTCAAGTACTCATGTATATGTATATTTCACCCTGTGCTAAGTGCATACAAAATGTACTCTGATTTGGGGCTCTATTAGCATTATCAATGTGCTATGGGTATTGAGAATCAATGGACAATGAACAGACAGCATTATACGTATATATGTATGGCACTAACATACAAACTTTCACTTTGAAACATCATCTACTCGTCTATCCAATCAGTTCAGTTGATAACGATTAAATACACTATCCAATGTATACCCTTAGTACCTCCCCACCATGCTGAGCTGAATGTCAATGATATTGATAAGAAGCAACAGTTTGTCCCTGTACCATTAACTGTAGCCAGTGTAGGTACATGCATTACAATGCAAATGTGGGCAATTGCCATTTACGACTAGACAAAGTAATGATGGTAAATACCTGCATTGTGCTTGAGAGGATATCAGTGTGTTGTAACCCTAGCCTTGTTAGATCCTGTGTATGATATGCATCTTGCTAGCGACTCAACCCCAGGAGCTATCTGGAAAACCAGTTTATATTGCAATAGTGTGAGTTACAGTTACGACTTTACTATGTCACAAGGTGGTTAGCTGCGGGCAAACATTCCCTGCATGTGGTAGATGGTTCATAGGTAGGAACCCTCAAATGTCCAATGTGTCTGCAGTGGCTTAGCTATATATATCTATAGAGGTAGCCATTGACTTTACCCATGGGTAAGTTACAGTTGTTGATTGCCTCTAGTTCTATATATGGGCCTCAGGGAAAAGACACCAATGTACTATATAAACCAGTTGATGTGTGTGAAAATCTCTCACTCACTTCTATTGCCTCCATGTGGTTAGGTAGCTAAACCATAAGTGACATATACTGGGAATAGGGACCTTAATGCACCCTGCACTAACGGCCTTTTTCGCAGATACTGTCACATTAATTAAGTAAAAAGCTTCTCAAGATATTAGAATGTGTTAGATAGGATATTGTTAGATAATTAAATACAATAACACTAATAATTCCAATATGCATTCTTTACTTACGTGAGGCGTAGTCACCTTAATTACCAAGAGGTCAATTCAGTGCATTAGTATGTTGCCCACAGAGGCCTATCTATAGAGAAAATCTGCATCTGTCGCTCACGCCATATTTTCTGGAGTTTCTGCTCATGCTGAAGGTACCTAACCAATTAATTGTTGGTAATGGCTGTAGCTTACTTGTGACGTAGTAGAGGTCGAACCTTAACTTACCCTGTAGCCATACTTTCTGGATTACTTCTTTCTTTATCTACATTTTGATGATACACAAACCTCTGAACTGTGCGTGTGGATTGTGGGCCTATGCGTGACGATCGTATATATTAAATTGATAACAATTTTGTATGTGATAGTGTCAAAGGCATGGACAAACTCTGATTTTGTGACGCATTTTGTAGACTTTATATTCGTGATGTGTTTCCTGCATGAATATGGGCAAAATGCGATAACCTACTGATGTGACCCTAACAGGGCAGAATCCTACTGGGCATGAAAGTATGCATGTGTGTAATATTAGTATAGGGGTGACACAGATGCAATTCTACATCCAAGTAGGGTTACCTTGCTCGACTTGGTCAGTTTACCATTCACCCAACGAAGGTCCCATTTAGATCATCTTTGCCTGGCTTGACTCATGTGCAGGCGTGATTGGCCTGACAATTGACACTCGACTAGATCTGATTGCGGGCCTAATTACTTAGCACATAACAACACGGAAGAAACGTGGCAGGGAGAACCACAGTGTTCAGAAAATATGCTGGCATTATGTTATTTGGAAACAACTAACTAAGGCATCTTATACAACACAGGTACGTCCAGTGTGAGTTACTTATTTTCCCATAAACCATTGACACCTTTAAAGTTGCTTTAACCTTGCCCTCAGCCAATCATTGAATTGCATGGGGCACCAAAACCTCACAATAGAGTGTAGGGCTATTCTAATGCATATAGGAAGACGTTCCTCTAGTTCATCTAGAAAAGCAAAGTAGTCAATAAATATATGTATAAATATATCAATAAATCCAAATTAGGTGTGATTACAATGTCTCTGGTGTATCTTCATTTTGACATTTGATACTATAGTGTTCAGCCATTTCTATACACCTGTCTCCACTGTCCCATTTAGCACCTGACAAGGTTGTTAGCAGGTAGACAGTGGGGTATGGGTTCTTTTCCCTACCCCCCCCCCCCATTTTTATCATAGTGATTGGCAGAAGGGACATTGTGTCCAAGTAAAGTACTCATTGCCACCCCCACCCCCCTCCCCACTCCCTTACGATCACAGTCATTCAGCAGCACCCCTCTCAGGGTTGATGCCAGCTTCCCGCTTCAAACTGCGGGTGTTAAATGATAGGTTCTTCAAACTGTATTGACATGTTCAATAAGGGAGGTTTTCCTCACCCGCTGCCCCCAGTCCACAGAGAGCCCAACCCGAAATGGGCACTTTCTACAAGGAGAACTGCACTACAATTCCCTCTCTAGGTGTATTGTGGTAGCACTTGTGCCTTGGAGGCATGAAGCCTCCAAGGCTAACCCCGCCCTGCTGTAGGCATGCATGCAGGTATACATACCCTCAAGGCATTGGCTGGGCAGATATTGTACATTCAGCCCCCCCCCCCCCTTACTTCCACTTCCTATCTTAACACTGTATTCTTGCACGTAGCTTTAGTTTGGGTCGATGCGGGGGTTCTCTGTGGGTAGGATTGGGGTGTGGTTCTTGGGTCCCATTCAGGGTCTAAGTACTACCATCACTTGGTATTTAGATAAAAGTATACGTTCATAAACAGGGCTGCACTGGCCTTTAAAAAAAAGGGGGGGGGGAGAAAAGATTCACATGTACTCTTAGTCATAAGATGATACACGTATAGTACTCGGGTTGATATCTATCTACCTTATGCTGTTGAAAACAGATGGCATTTTGTAAGAAAGAAACTAAGAATAAATACAGAAGAAGGGGAAATAGCCTGCTAGATGATGTGGTGTAATTCGATTTTTAAAATTGAGGCCAGTGGTTTTCGTGATCTGTATCAACAGAGTGAAAAATGATGACTAAATCCATCAAGCGTACTGCAGTTTAAGACTACCTCCATAAAAGCCAATGTTGGGGAAATCTGATTACGTTGTCTGGTGAAAAGGAGCACGTACAGCTTTGACACTACAATGCATTAATTGCATTTAAAGATGCAATAGGTGCGGTTCAAACTAATCACAATTGATTCCAATTAAGCATTTCCAACCAAAATGCCGCGCTTCCTCCCAGCAGCTCACACCAACCCCCTCCCTTCTTCATGGACACCTCCTGTGTGAAGTTCTGATCACGCTATGGTGTAGTTATAGCTGACATGGTGTCCTGTCAGACAGGTGACAAGTCCACTACAACAGGTGCATAGCTCTTTGTGTGCTCCTCCATGTGTGACCGACCCCATTGGGTAGGCCGACCGAAACGCGACCATTTAGCTGGATGTTGCTGGTCGTTCTACCTTTGGCTTATACCATGGTTATCACATTTCAGACATTGACAGTGTTCTTTTTCTATCCTCTTCTTATATGTGACAGTAGCTGAGGTTTACCTATAAGTATAAAGCTTTGACAGTGGTAGGTACCAAAAAGGATCAGCATGGGTGGGAGTAGAACCAGCAACCTTCTTTTTTGTCAGCAAATGCAGAATGCATTCTGATGCATCCCAAAGATGCAGACTGTGGTACAAACGCAATGTGTGATGATTGTGGATGAATGTGTGATGATTATACAGTCAAGCCTCGATATATTGGTCTTCAAAAAGCCGGTTAATTCACTTACCAGCCACCTATATCACCAAACAGATTTGATTATAGCCATTGAATTCTTTTTTTAACCATGATTCAGAGAACCAGCCGATTCAGGAACCAGCAAAATTCTATCTCAAACAGAGGTGGTCGGTTTATAGAGACATGACTGTAGAAGCACTCGGCTTCGCCTCATGCTTTTATCTGGCCCTAAAGCCCGGGGGGGGGGCATTCCCCCAACTTGTGGATACTATGTGTGAACATGATTCCAAGGGAAAGGGGCCATTTTTAGGCCATAGGCATGGGCTCTCGAGGGCCCTTCATTAGGGGTGCTTTTTAGGCAATTTTGAGGGAATGGGGGGTATATTTTGGACCAGATATTCACCAAATGCAATCTGATCTACGTATTTTATTACAATATGGCTGTATTAGCTTGTATTTAGGAACAACCTTTAGTGTTTGAATGTTATCAGAATAACATTTCCTAGGGTTAGGGGGTACCTTTTGGAGTCCCTCTCATAATTAGGGTATGGTATTTCGTATCCTTTACTTGATAAGGGTCCAAAATTAGCCATACATATGCCCTAAGTGGCCCCTTGAATAGGGTACCGAACCAAAGGGCTTGTTCGCACATGGAAACTATCGAAAAGATAGGGAGTGCCCCCCCTGCCCTAAAGTCATCTTGTGTATCCATAATCATCATATGTTACACTACTGTGTATTTTTCTCTCACAAACTATATATGTGTCATATGTATGATACAATTAACTATTTTATATGCTATCTGAAAAAGGTACCGATACTAGAACTTTTGAATGGTTGCCATTTGGTACCAAGCAGCTAAGTGCTGGTCGAGTTTTGGGCTCTCTACCCACTATATCGCTTCTTACTGCTGCTGCTTCATTTATCCTGAGGAATGGTAGTGGTGTGCGCCCTCAAATATGCTGTATAAAAGGGAATCCATGCAAACGCATGCATACCTGCTTAGGGGAAAGAGAATAAAATCAATTGATGGAATCCTAAGGTTGAAAAAAATCATTTATCATTCCACTTATCGTACAATCAGTAGTAAGACAAAACATTATGAACCCATCACAATCATTCACACTTTCATATTGGTGATACATCTGTTGATGGTGGATGGAATAAGTATAAATAATCATAATCGAATGAGTAGTCACAGCTAGCTCAGCATAAATGTGGTGATCTCTTACACTCATTTCCTTTCAAGTCCTTTTCACGGTTGCCAAATGATCTAATGGGGTTGCATGTTGTGAATATTTCTAATGAAAATATAAGGTCTATGTTAAATATTCTGATTAGGGTGGGCTTCTGAGTGCATTGCTTGTTCATTAATACATTTTCGCTGTCATTGATTTTCTTCCCCTTTTAACCTGGAAATGATACCATCATATAGATTAATCATACAATCTAAAGATATTCTCTTTAGATTGTATGATTTATCTATGCAGCGCGGTATAGGAGAGATCTTCCCTTGATTATAGCCAAGACAGTACCCAGGTAGCAAGGATACTTTGGGCCAATGTCGGCTTATATTGGGCCAATGTTGACTTACATTCGGACAAGCATGGCCCAATGCTCCATTGCTGATTGGGTACGGGCAGTATTTATCTGAAGGATGCACAGAAAAGAAGCAGCAAACTATAATTATATCTTAGTCAGAAGTTAGTCGAAAAGCCTAACATGCTGAGCTGAGTAGGGATTTTGCATGTGCCCAAACGTCTGAATTTGTCTTATGATTTTCCGACTAACCATTAGGACAATACCCAAACGTGCTTGGTTTTGACTATGATTCTTCAAGCCATTTTGGAGGCCTACTGTCATTTATAAATGATTCCCGAAGTCAAGGTGTAAAGTCCTCATGTAAACCATACCACCACCTGGCGGGGAGAGTAGGCCAGGTCCGCATTAAAGTCCTCAAATTCAGGTCCTACCGTCCTCAATTTTATAACTTTTCATGGGGAATCTATGCAATCAATACGATGGGTCTGGGTAGTCAATTTGATAACCTTCATGAAATGGTAAGTAGATTAATTCTAGAATTCCCCCTACCATTGCCAGACCTTCATTAGAGATATTGCCCTTCTGCTATAGGCCCAATGAGTGCATGGTATCATTATGTGACTGCCAGTCCTTACACTTCTAATTATGCCTTCAGACACATGCATACAGATAGCCCATAGCTTTTTTAAAATCACTTGAGTAATGGCCCATTTAAGCACCAGGGTCTCAAATAAGCACCGGTCTCCTACACATACTGAGGGTATAGTGGAGTTGAAACCAATGAGCGCCTAGGCGCTTATACGGGCCACTATATCCTACTGTACTTCCTATCCAGCATAAATATAAATGGATATTGCAACCTTTGAGATGTACATGTGGACAACCAAGGAAAAAGTGACCTCCAAAGAAAGAAATCTATTTTAAATGTGAAGTCATGATATATCACATTAGTTGATGCCTTGTTCAAGTTTGGAGAATTGACATGTAAATATGGGTGCTCATCATCGTATCTTAATGAGAATAGCTTCTTTGGATCTAGGCATGAGATTTTTGTTCTGTTTCCACTATAATAATCTCTCCTTGGAAATTTATCAGATAGGTTATTTGAATTTTCAATTTGGAATGGAATTGATGTTACCATGGCAACCAAATTCAACAAAAGCAGTCAATTCGACCCTAAAATGTTCTTTTTACAAAGTAGGTTTACCGTGTTCCCCATCAAAAAGTGCCCTAAATCAATCTTTGTAAGATTCTCCTTGTTTTTAGCCCTGTCCACCCCCTGGTTGCCACAACCAGTAGTAAAATACCACAGGGAAGCACATTTCCTCTTGTTGAGCCACACATATTAATCAATGAAATTACCAAAAAGCGTCTTCAAAATAATGTCCCCCATCTTGAAGTTGATGACCAGGGGTCATAAATTCTAAAAAAGATCAAAGGTCCTCTGCACAGAGGCCTAAGTTTAAGTATGAGGGTAAACTGTTATAAAAGGAAGTAAAGTTCCACAATGCAGTTATGATGCTGGGGTTATGATGTCCCATTATGTAAGTTATTCAAAACTTTAGTTATATTCTTCAAAGACGTTTAATGCAAATCATGGTAAATTCCATACAAATTTATGACAGAGCCAAAAAAATATTGTTTGTTTCCAGTAACATGATTTGAAAGGTTAGGGTCGGTAAGTCGGATTGTTTTTTGAATTTATTTTTTTACATGATAGGAAATGTTACGGCACATATTGGACGCATCAAATTCTTTGATTTCATTGCAAAATAATTATGGAAAAATTGACAACTTTGAAAGAGGGGGGAAAAATGAAAAGGAAAATGAATGAAACAATATAAAAATCCTCAAAAAGGTACGAAAACTTTAGAAAAGAAGCATAGATATCTCAGAAAATAGCTCGGGACCTTTTAATATGCTTCCTTGATATGCACCAGACAGACTTGTAACGAAAATTTCTTGGACATTTAGCTACTTTTAAATCATGGGCGCCATCCACTTCAACTTAGATAAGTATATCCAAAAAGCACTCAAAATCCCAAATCGTGTGTATATCCACTGATAATGAACGGCTGATATCCACGTTAGGGCACTGGTAGAACATAATAGTACACGGTAGTCAAAGATACCTTAACCTAGGCATAGTGTGAGGTACATGCACATGCTATAGATGAGAACAATCATCATGGCGATTGGTATTTTTCCTTCTGGCACAAAGCAGGGTCAGGTGACCCTTGAAACCAGTTTCCCTTTCATCCTAAAGTTTGAGTAAACTTTCCCGGTGTGCTCACGGAGGCCCTAGCTATATCTATAGCTGGCAAGTGGTCAATAGACGAGTTTGTACGTTTTACCCCTGACCCTTGGCCAGCCACAAGCCGGAGACAAGACAGGTCGACAGTGGGTGAGCTTTGATCGGAGTGAGATTCGTTTATGATTGTGTTTGCGTGATACCGGTGCTCGCCGCCAGAGGGCTGAACAGGTCGATGAGGCTATTCTCTAACACCACAGGAGTCTGACCCTTCCTGGGCCCCCAGCGTCTGTTCTTGGACCCCCAGCGTCTCCCAGCGGACAGCTAAAATGGTTGTGCTCATGGATACCCCGCGGACGCAGTCGCACGCCGCTTTGATTGACTGAGCATCGCGCGCATGCACTGAGGTGAGCGTTCACTTTGTGACGGCGTTTCACGTCGTGGAGGTTACGTCCATGTCATGGCATACGTCACTCAAAGCACGGGAAGAAAAGATCCGACCGACCTCGTGACAGACAGGGTTATTCTACTTAAAAACACGAGAAAATGAGCATAGCCAAAAAGTATTCCAGAATTGGCTACAGGCTTTAGGTGCTCTGAAAAAAGTCTTTTGGTATGTTGACGACTGTAGAATGAACCAGGATGAATGAAAAGAAATTACACAGGCATTTTACTCCAGGCCATTCAAAGATACTAAAATGTGTAATCTTAGAATGTTAGGCCGAGTATTTAAAGGTTGCATTTTGTGGTAGGAGCTATACATCGCATTTGGTAACATTGACTGTGAACATCACAAAATGAGTATAGAAAAAAACCTGAACGTCCAAAAATCTAACATTTATCCATGTGGCCTACATAGTACTAAGTGTCCACGGCATTAATTTCGTTATACCATGTTCATTACATTTATTATGTTGAGATCTACTACATGTATATTATCCAGAAAATGTGACCATGGGGCATTGCAAGCTCAGCATTTTAACTTTCAAAGTGTTTTCCCAAATAACCGTCCCATAAAATGAGAAAGCCTCAAGTTGAAATGACATTCTCTTAAGTTGAGCGGTAGTCATTCTTTCAGAACATATAAACAAAATGACATTTCGCCTACCTGTCTTACTCGCCATTAACAAGGGTGCAGCTGTCGATAGTTTCAAGAAGTTCTCGTGCCTCCGCCATGCACTTGATACCGTGTCAATTCCACTGTGAAAAGAGACATGTGAAAAGAAACAAATAATTTAGGCTAAGCAGGTGACTATAATGCCTCACTTACTTGGAATTTACACACACACCTGGGGATTCTATCTCTAGCTCTCTAGTAGATAAGTACAGGAGAGGGCACTAGGTGGCAGGCTAACAGGTAAGGCCTCTATAGGACCCAGTATGGAGGCCTAGTGGAGCCGCCATTTTGAACTTTGCTGGTTGAGGTAAAACCCACTGATAACACATACCATCATGGGTATCTTGTCCCTGGTTAACACCCACTTCCAGGGACATGCTGGTCCCATCTTATCAGTGTGTGTTGCCGGGACCAGCTCCAGACCAGCTTGTGGTCAATATTTTGTGCACAGAGGAGTTCCCACACACCCCCTTATTTTGGTCTAACAGTGACCTTAACTTACTAGATTACAGAGTGTTATCTGGCTTATTTGAAGGACAATGAACTGGATGCCAAAAACAAACCATCTGTAAAAAGATCAAGCTGAGCTATCTAGTCTATCATGGACTAGATAGCTCTTTCATGGTGCATACTGAACCCAATATTCACCATCCAATATTATTCGCGTAACAGGGGTGTACCTAAGTATGACTTACAACACATATCTTATGGAGAAGTTATTTGATGCAAGCCCCTACAAGCTAATGAGGATTTAATGTGCACATGTGGATCAACACAGGAAAAGGGACCTCTGTGAGGGGCCTCCCGGGGTCCCCTTATATGGTTTATTTTGGTACAGGAAAACTCAATCATGTGTCTTAATTGGTATTATTCATAGTGTGACCAGACAACCCTCTGCACCTATGCTGACTGCTCTTTCAGGACATGATCTATTTACAGACCCTAGTATGCTAACAACCCTGCCTACTCTTAGCTGCAGTGTGCAGGCCCAGTTGTAACTCAGCCTGAACTGGCCTTGTCAGACTGCCTGCAGACACCAACTCCCAAATCACAATTTCAGACACCATTCACACTACAAACTAGTGTTCCCAAAACACCCATATCCAATACTTCTAGGTAATGTGAAACCAAAAGAAAAACTGATTTGGACCATGGCTTGCATGGACAAACAGATATTCTGACATCGGAATTATTAGATGGATTCTAAAATTCCTCTCCTGTTCCTATAATCTAGGTATCTTCTTCACACTAAAAACCTTTAATTGAAAAATGTCCTCTGTGGAGACGACTTTAGGTACACAATTTGAGGGCTTTAATTAATGGCTCCCTGTCTTGGAATCAGGTAAACAAGGGGCAATTAGTATATTACTGAGTCATCCTTTGGGGTCAGTCATTATATTGTCGTGTGAGGGGCTTTGGTGGCGCTCAGAGGGTCTCAAATCAATTCAAAAGTTTAGATGACAATAATTATATAGGTGATGCATTGGCGCTTTAAGATGACGATACAGATTGTTTTGTCGAAGGGTATGATTATAGATATGAGGTTGCAAGGAAGAACCAAGGGGCGGCGGAACCTACCCAAATTTGGGGGTGGGGGGCGTGGGTACAGATAAGCGCTGGGGTGGGGATGGGGTGGGGGTGGAGGATGGAGGGTTTGATCCTGATCATGAGAATATCAACATAAAATGACCATTGTAAAGCAATGACCGATTAGCTTTGTCTGATTCAATATGATATCCAACGAAGCTTATAACCCCCCCCCCCCTTCCCCCATGCTTTGAGAACATCAAAATCAAAGATTGGTGTTGGGGCAGGGGAAATATTTACCCTGTGGCATATCTGGGGGAAATGGATTTTGCACACAATTTGGTACAAAGGACTGTGCATTGTCCGGTGAAGATGTTTGTATACGTAAGCGTATAACCAGTTTTATATTGACATTTTGTAACGATTTGACTACCAAACTAACTTGGCCTCTGGCCAAGTGGACTATGGGTCTAATGTCGATAGTCCACTTGGCCTCTGTCGCACGATTGAGCCGTACATTTCCTATATGAATTCCTGCGACAGAGGCCTAGTGGACTATGGGTGTAATATCGATAGTCCACTAGGCCTCTGTCGCAAGAATTTATATAGGATATATGTATGGCCCATTCGCGCGAGAGAGACCAAGTGGACTATGGACTTAATAACTTAAATATGTAAAGAGGAATATTGCACAAAATCAGACATCGGGTCACCTACTATACATTGCAATATTCTTTCAATTTCAATGCATGGACCAATGTTCATACAACTAAATGATGGCCCAATATTGTGCCAACATACAGTCACTCTTTCAAGCATAGGCCAATAGAGTGCCCTATTGTCAAGCCATCCACTTGTCAATATGAAAATTCTAACACCGGAATATTCCACGGGTTTATGTTGGTCCACGCATGGCCCAATGCAGCGATGCTACCGAGGGTGTATTTTCGAAGCTTAATTTATTTGTGCTGTGTGGTGCAAAAGGACAAATCAGTCATGAGCCCACCACTGTAGTAACAAATGTTAGGTCCCTTGATCATATACATTGTATTCGGAAGTTGCATAGCGTCCCCCGCCCATCACCCCCATCTCCCTTGTAACACTGGAGGTAGCATCTTGCTGGGCAGGTGTTCCCAAAGGTATAACGACGATAGGGTCTGTTCAAACAATAAATTGGTGGCAAAAAGCTGATGCCAGGTGCCAGGTGCCAGGTGCCAGGGCCATAACCATCAACGCTATAGTGGGGATTTTTCTTTTTGCCTGGAAATATTAGGTGAATTCTGATCGGGTGTCCCTAGTTCTTTATGATTTTTGCACTATATCAGAATTCAAAAGTATTAAGAATTCTTCTTCTGAAAGATATGGTTTTGAATTTCATAAATCCTATATAGACTTGTCTTGAGGGTGGGACAATATGTCCTCACCACCTCCTGACTCCCATGGTGGTTTCGGTTCATCTCTTGTATGATACATTTTGAGTTATCCTCCTTAAATATGTATATGGCTTCATGGAGCCTTCATCTCTTAGCGATTGTTTTCATTGGAATATATTAGAATTATCAGGGGGATCACAAAGAAGAAAGGGAGAAACAAGTGAAACCATATTCCGAAAGTAAAACGGTAAGGCCACTTGAAAAAGAAAAGAAAAAAGAAGAAGATATATCAGAGTCCTAGATAGAAGCTTCCCTTTTTGATCATTTATCTGACCTTGACTCATGCTGGGGGTCCTTTGTACACTGATGTCCATATTATCCTCCAGTTTTCATCATTTCACAAATAAAAAGAAAAAAATAAGCTCAAACATGATACCATAAAGCAAACGAACAAGACGTTGTTTTTTAACACCCTAATAGGGTGAGAATCAGATGTGGATTATACATATCCAGATATAGAATCTAGATAAAATCCCAGTGAACTTCTTCCCCTCTTTCCAGCACTGGGTACACACATACAGCCTATGGGTGATACGGGGACTGAGTCGTCTGCCAGCCACGGGTCGGTGGGAGGGGGAGATGGCGTGTGGCGGGTCGTGTTTTTGGCGCGCTTCAGGGATCAGCCATCACTCATATGTCGGCTGCTCACAATCAACAAAGCGCGTGGCGTCTCATGGCGGGCCACGCTTGCGTCACGCTCTCAAAATTCCAAACTACCAAGCAGATTTTCCCCTTTGCTCTATCTTTATATATAAGAAATAAATTGAAGCTGCTTGTGCTTGGAGACTTTATAACTTAGCGTCTGCCGTGCAAAGACGATGTACTAACTTTGCATAGTACACAGAGAAAAAAAGAGGGCAATGGGAATTCGCCTTTTGAATAATATCAGAAGTGTGGCAGCCCGAAAGACATCTTGTTGAGTGAGATTAAAAGGAGTGCAAAGTATTAATTGAATCGATAAAGAATGATCACATCACAAACATATTCACTCTCATTTCAGAAGCAAACAACTTTGCTATAAGAAATGAATATAGGCCTAGTTGGTGTATAAGGATCTGGCGTCAGAAAGTAGGTCTAGGCAACACAGGGACACCATCCCCTGGACCCAGACTCTTGTGTCACTTCTGAAACTATATCATAGCTTACTCTTTGATATAATCCCTTCAAAAATTAGTATATATTACATTTCCCCTTCATGTTCTGCTGGTTTCCCCAGGTAATTGATCATAAACTGAAACAACAATTAACCCTCGATATGGGTATATGCATTTATGGCATCTATAATTATACATGTAAAATAACAAACAGTGTAGTGGAAAGTTGCCATGCAGGTTATCTGCCATGTTTTAATACCTTAATCCTAATGCACATCTTAGTTTAAAACTCCATGGTGAGTGATGAATTTATTCTAAGCATTAATATCTCTGGAGGCATCTTGATGGTAGGCTAAACACATGCACCTTAGGCTTACTACTATGATGCATTGCATTGTATTGCCCCAATATTTATAGCGATTATTTTCCCTGCTGCTACACCACCGCGTCTCTTTCTTTTCCCTCTCACTCTCTTTACTCTATACCCCTGTATCTGTCTTTGGACTAGATGGAAGTAAACTAGAAGCTTAAGTGTTAATGACATTTTCGCCACCCAAATGCTGTCACATAAAATGTTAAGGATTAGCTAGGTCTGCCTCATATTAGGTCTTAAAAGGGGACATTAGAACACCTGCACACTGTTGGTCTGTCCATTGCATGACGATTTTCCTTTGTACCAGGAAAGATCAAAATGCACCTGATGGTAATAGCCACCATTGACTTCTGACCGGCCACCTGTCGACTGAACACCCAACTGACAAATTTTATCTTGTGGGAAGAGGGCATATTGAGACTGGAACCATGGAAAGCCATATGCACCTCTATAGCATGGGATCTTCATTCCGCACCATTACTATTTTTTGTTTGCTTTTTAATTCTTTCATTCATTTATAAATCTATCGATGTATTATTATTATTCAGAATAAGCTTATTATGGGGGTGTGGATGGGGGGTCCCCCATGTCACATGTCAATTATAAGAAATGGTTATGTCACATGTCACTTAAATCCCCATGTCCCATGTCACCTCTAAGAACCTCTCATGTCACATGTCGATTTTAAGAAATGGTTATGTCACATGTCACTTAAATCCCCATGTCAAATGTCACCTCTAAGAACCTCTCATGTCACATGTCGATTTTAAGAAATTGCCATGTCACCATGTCAAATTTAGTGGTCCACACCCATTATTATGTTCATTCCCACGAGGTATTTATGTCCTAGATATGTGGATGTTTGTGAAATGGTATTGGAATTCATTTTTTCTATAGCTGAAGATAAATTTCACCAACAGGTATATATATATATATATATATATATATATATATATATATATATATATATATATATATATATATGCAGAGGGAAGAGGATTAAGACATCTAAACACCATTATACTTTTATAGAGTACTTGAATGATGAAATGAAAGGCAGATTACTTCAATCTCGTTAGGATGGTAATGCTGTAAATGAGCATGGATCAGACATTCCATCATATCACGTGTGGCTGTACAATGAATTGACAATCCCCCCTCCGTTGCTCAAACCTTTACACCTTCAATTGTTTACTATTTCAGACTGGGTGTTTTTAACGACATACTTGTATATTACCGGGTACATTAAGTTAGACTTGGAACTTAATGTATTTACGTTTGAAGTGTTCTTACAAAAATTTCACCCTTCATTTTGATACTACATACATGTATCAAGTAGAGACATTAGTTTGAGGGAGTAACTTATATTATAGGTTTGACTAATGATTTCTCTCAAGAGTATCAGAAAGATATCTACAGGGGCCTCGCCTTATATTCCTGGTGCTTTTGATACTTTAAATCACAGTGATAGTTAGAGTTTAAAATGAAAACACACACACACACACACACACACACACACACAAAGACAGAAAATATCTAAAGGTGTTGATGCTTGCCTCTGTCTAATTCACAAGAGTTTTGGCAAGGCTCCTTAAGGCCAAAAAAAAAAACCACAGCGTGATAATGGTCGGAAAATCATTACACGACTTGGGACATTTGGTTGCTTAGCCGATATTGGGACGGTATATTTTGTCTAAAGAAGGTCTATAACGGCTAAGAATCATTGCCAAAGTGCTGTTATTTTGGGTGTGGAATACATCAAAAGTTTTTGATATTTTCCTCAAAAGAGAAATCTCTGTCATTATACTGACATTCTCTGTGATTTAGAGGAAAACAAGAGTTTCAGGAATCGTTAGAGCTGTGTCAGGTGTAAGAAGGTTCTGCATGTGAAATCTGCAAGTGAAGACCAATAGGCCTATACGTTTGTATTGAAAACTGTTGAAGACTAAGGAATTCAGTCAGAAACACCTGTGATATTGATATCAGATACTCGATCTCTGTGAATCAAACCAGCACCTAGTCTGTACAGAAATGGAGTTGACGGAAATTCCCTTTTCTATGTGAATGTAAAATATAATGAACAGACCTGAACAAATGCCTTTCAGGGGATGATATAGGCACAACGCAAAGTGGAGTGCCTATATAAAGCCTCTGAAAGGCATGAGTTTAAGTCTTTTCATTACACATTACGTTTATAGCATGTTTTTTTCACCATTAATTGTATTTATTTTCCTTTAGAATTGATAGAATCCATTGATTTATGTTTGAGTCGACAAGAAGGCCCTCCGCCATCTTGGTTTCATGTTGACTTATAGTTAAGCTGGCAACCTGGTGCAACTCCCATTCTCGTAGGCCTACTACTAAGGATATGATGGGACAGGCCTGTGCCAGTCTAAAGGCTAGTACATTCTTAACACATCAGATGGAGCTACCTGTACTATTGACAGAATGGCGAAGACACACAGCCACAAGTCTGCTTCGAAAGTTTATGATTTTTTTTATATCAAATACAGTCTTAATATCAAGGAATCAACCCAACCGGGAGTAAGAATAATGTTTCAAGGATGTTCTGTCCAAACCATATCGTCTCATTTGGTATATATGCTTCACAAGTGGAGGAAATATATTCGCTGAAAGTCGCTGTCAAGGTATGTCCAGTCCGCTGTCATTTTGGATTCCTCTATCCTGAGATATGGGGGTTGGTTTTATCCACTTTGAGCACTCTAAATCATTCCGAAACTCGATAAGCATGCTATAATGGCTAATAGCGGGACTTTAGGAAGGGAGAAGTTGGATAACAGCTCTTGTGATTTACAATATCAACTAGAGTTCAAGGCTGCTGATTTAAGAAAATCACAGACAGGTTAGGTCTTGGGCAAGTTCTTTTTTGTTAATGTCAATTTACCTCATTATTCACCGATGAATAAATATCACAGATGGAGGTTGTGCAGTGTTTGTGGGGTGGGGGTGAATGTATAGCTGCCATGGGTGCTAGTTGAGATGTGTGCTACTTAATGGCCTCAAAGCTACGGCTAGTTTCACCAAAACAGCTTCTGATTGCTCCCTGCTGCACTCGGCTCTGTCAAAGTACAGACCAACTGCCAATTGAAGCGAATATATAGCGATTATGTCGGCAATTTGGGGATGATCATTAAATATCATAGAATAAAGGAGCCCTTGTTCACATGTTTTAGAAACACAATAGTGTGTATATTATGATATTTTATATGCACTTCCTTATTTCACGTCATTTGAAGGGACTAAGTATGTTGAAGTTGAACACTTTTCTTCCTATGTCATTTTCACCCAACTCACTCCTGAAATTCATTTCACCTGCACCCTCCCCACCGTTGTTCATACTGAGAGAGGGACCATGGGGAATGATGCTCAGTGGTGCGCCTCTCTTCAACAGAAGACACAGTCGACAACCTACAATTACACCAGTATACGAGACCGGGCAATTAACACTGACATATTTATGTTCATGTCAATTGATCATATCTCTAACTTTGCTGAAAATGATCTAGTGGGAGTGCAGAAGGATGGCCAAATACTATAGTATAGCTAGAAACACAAACCTCGGTAACCCAATACTCTGGCAGGGGAAGTGGATGGCTTGTGTAAGGTGGGGGAAGGGCAGACTATATTCTAATGAATTATAATATTTATGGGCGGTTACCTGTCAGCTCCCGCTCCAACATGTAAGAGGAGAGGGATCCAGTGTCCTACTACCTGAAGGTAGGCCCTCAGCTGGGGGCCATGGCCCTTCTCACCCGGGATCTAATAGAGGGTGTAGAGCCCCTTATGACCCTTGTGCTACACCCGAAGGGCCCCGAGGGCATTTGTGAAGATCCAACCAGCTCGCATTATGGGTCAGGGGTGGGGCAGGGGTGTAAGGGGTGTGGGACACTGGATCCTAAGTGACTGGGGGCAGGTGAGTGAAGCCCTGCCGAGAGATGGGGTGTGTGAACTCAGGGCCCTTCATATAATGGCGGGGTGAACGTGCATGCTATAGTGCCATCTTCCCCTCTGTTGGGGTTATTGTCAGCTGTGGGGTAGAGAAGCGTGGGATTACCCAACTGGAGGGTGGATCCAAGCTAGTGTTAGAAAGGCGTAAAGAATGGGGGAGGGGGTAAGGGTTATATGACTGGTGTCAGGACCATGCAAGATCCACCAGTGACAACAATACCAGCATGAGGTGACACCAGTGTCATCCAGGCTTTGTCACTTGGACGTCGTCATAGCAACTGCCCATCGTAGTAGGACAAAAGGATGGATGGTTCCCACAGCCTTCTGGGGCAAGGTGTATGGAAGAGGAGGAGTTCAGATATAAATGAGTTCAGACTCATAGTGGTAGGGAGAGGGTTAACTCATCCTGCTTTTTTATCTCATAGTGGCGAGGAAAAATCGTGGTCTCAGTGGTGGTGGTTCCCATGGCCCTACATGTGTCAAGGTTAAGCGAAAGAATATCCAACCCAGGTCACCACGGTGTAGCAAAGAATGGGGGGGGGGGTGTGCTTGCCCCAGGTAGCATGGAGTGAGTGAGTGAGTGAGTAATAGAGGTTTTACGCCATTTCGACAACTAAGGTCATATTCATGGCGAGAACAACATTACACAATTTCACAGAGGAATGTATCGGTGCCCGCGCATATGTGCACCACACACATCTGAGGGGATAGGAAAGACGAGATATAGACCCTTTTAAGTGGGCTAGGGAGGCCCGCTTCACAGGTTGATAATTTAACAGAGGAATGTGTCAGTGCCCGCGCATATGTGCACCACACACATCCTGAGGGGAAAGGAAAGAGGAGATATAGACCCTTTTAAGTGGGCTAGGGAAGCCTGAGGTAGCATGGATACATTGGGCCAATGTCAGCTTATATTGTGCCAATGTTGGCATACATTGGGCCAAGCATGGACACGCATGGCCCAATGCTCCATTGCTGATTGGGCCTAGGCCTCTGAATAGACAATATATCTTTCTTCGCGATATGATGTAGATTACTGTATTATCTAGTTGAAATATAAACTTAGAGTGATAAAACTCTAAATACTGTGATATATACCTGGTAGGTAAATATACCCTTCTGTATCTAATATAGGGGAAAGTTGCCTAATTTGGACCCCCTAAGAACTTTTCCTGTCCAGTGATTATTTCTATGAATTTTAATGTAAAATTTATACACTTTGTGAGGGTACCTTATAGCTTTCTGGTGATAGCATAAAAGTCTAGGAATTTGAATTTCTCTAGTAAGGGTATGCAATTAACCCCCTTTCACCCCTGGATTTCTGTTACTCTATGGGAATTTTGTGCAAATCCTGCTTTATCGTGTTGAAGGGTTAAAAATAACAAAGACTAATGGTCCAATTTAGGCACCTGGTTGCCTAAAATGGACCACTATCCTGAATTGGACCAATGTGCATTATTGTTCTCTATTTCCTTATTATTTCATTATATTGAAAAATATATAAAACTAGGGAGCTTTCAATATGTAATATCACATGTCTTCTTGTTATTTCTATCAACATCATGTGAATTTACTCCATACCGGAGTAAGAAAAAGGTTACTTTTTGGTCCAATTTAGAAAGCTAGGCTGAGGCCGTGCTGGGTGGTCCAATTTAGGCAACTAAATTTGACCTAATATTACAACTATGGTCCAATTTAGGTAACTCAAGTTGGTCCAATTTAGTGGTCCGTTTTCTAAAACAGGACAATGATTTTTATCAAATTTCACCTTAGTCTAAAAGGCTAATATGACATCTAAAAATCTGAAAGGATTTTGAACAAAAAGATGTTACCTACCAACTAGGAGGGCTTAAGTAAACAGTGATTCAAATAAGATCGAGAGGTCCAAAAACCAATTTTCACAGAAAAAGTGCGTAGAATTACAAAACAATTACGTTTTTGAAAGTTAGTAGGAACTTTAGTGATATTGACTAAAAAATGGCAGCATTGGGACCTAGTTCCTATTACTGCCACTATGGGAAACATGGGTGGTCCAATTTAGAAGCAGGTCCAAATTAGGCAACCTTCCCCTACTTCAGGCTCCCCTCCAACTTCCCCATCTCCTTGCAGCAGGAAGGGTTAAACTATTCAGTTATCAACTGAAAGATGAGTGTCTTGCATGACCTTTGTTTGATAATATTTTTGTTATAGGCCTTATAAATCATATCGGCATGCCCCATTGTACTTCATTATCTTATATATTAAAATCAAACGGACAGAGTCCGCTGAATTAATACTACTGTTTTTGTTATACCCCTGTGAAGGCACCCGTATACATGTACACCTGTAATCCTCATCTTTGAATTCTTGAACGGGATTTGGGGATTGCTTCCGGGAATACACGTGTGCTCTGATTGGTTGTTAGTCTCCTGCTGGGTAATGGGTGCATTTGATTGGTCCTCAGCCAGCGGTGAACCAGCGTTCCTTTCAAGTCTTTAAAATACCTGGGGGTGAGAGCTAGGCCCTTGGTGTAGGGCAGATTTATGTGGCCACTTAGTGGATCAGCGGTAGAACACTACTCGAAAGTGTGGGCATCGGATATCCTACGAAACACCTCAAAGTCATGAAGCAACACATTAACTGTTGATGTGGCGGTAATTGGTATCGACCAACAGTCTGTCACATATTTTCTCCCTCCTATCAGATGGCCACCTCCTCCCTCTCACCACCTCTATTGGTATTCGTCTCTTGCCACTTTTTCTTTGGAAGTTGAGTCTGAAAGTCAAATTCCACCACGCAAAAGTGGTCCACAAATCGTTGTGATTTCGAAATGGATGGGTCCTTAGCCAATAATAAAAGGCAAGATCGTCTAAGGGAGGCCTATAATGGCTAAGGAACCTTGCCAGGGACTTTTTTGTGGAGTGGAACACATCAAAAGATCTAAATATTTCCAAAAGGAAACCATGAATATCATTGCGTTTTACATTATCACACACATAGAGAGTTCAATGCGAGGTCACTGCAGATATCTTTGAGCTATTCTTGATATAAAGTAACTCCCCAATCACAGAGATACAATGTTCAATATCAACTATAGTGGAACTTGGAGTGGGCATAAGTAGGGTAAGATTTAGGATATTGTTAAGAGCCCAGTGCTGCTGATATCATTCCAAATTCACAGGCATTTCCCAGCAAATCTGTGTCAACTTTTGTCATGCTGCGCCAACCCTCAGCCAATGCGCTCTTAGGACTTGACACATGGGTGATCACGGACCATGACAAGATATGACGCATGCCTGAACATCCCAGCCAAATTTGTGAAGTTGAGTCAACATGCATGAACCTTCACCAACAGTGACACATGATGACATCATGTGTCATCACACATTATCACACACACTGACACATGGGTCATGACACAGTATCACATATATTGACGCACAGACTAATTTGTGGGTGGGGGATAGGCAGGAGGGGGGGTGGAGGTGGTTGTGGATTTCTGATATAACTTTATTAACATCAATTCAGCTCTTCAAGCTGGTTCCCATTGAAGATATCTCTCCTCTGCAAGTCATGTGTTGCCCACTTGGAAATGAATAGATATTCTGTCAGCTGTGTGAGTTGAATTTTCCTTGTATCATTCTTGGGAATGCCTGTTGAAATGATAAGAAAGGGTCATAAACGAACAGCAGCAACCTAATTTTGACCACCCACTCACATCCAAGTTGATAAACAATGACCACTCCCATATGACAGCCTGAATCCCCCAGAATTTCCCTGAGCCTTGCTCACATAGAAAGTTCTACATTAATTTGGGGTGTTGAGACAAATAGCTGAATTCAGCAACAAGAAAGATGTTCAGGGATTATAGATAATATCAATGTGTTACTGAATAATTGCTTATCACATAGGATTTCAAGTCAAATCAATCTAGAACTGTGTGACCACCTACCACAAGATCTGTTCTCAATGGCTGCCTCTGCCTGACTGTTTTGAAAGCAGGAGGAGAAAAAAGAAAAGGGAGGGAAATTTGAAATGGACCAATCAAAACACAGAATAGTACATAGTGTGTCATTGTGCATGAAGTTCTGTCATGGTGGGTGAGAGTTGGCGAACCTTGTCACATGCTCACATCTCCTCACACAGTTTGTCATGCTAATGTTGGACAAAGTATCTGCCCCTATTATCACTCAATACAGAGTTTTTTAACCAGCCTATGAAGAGTTCCTGTATATTTGCTCTAATCAGCTGTGACCTAGCTGATCAGTAGACATTAAACCTTCATATCCTATCAAACCAGGACAAACAGATACTTAGATATCATGTAAAACATAGGCAATTCCAATTCAGTGCTATGTCCCATAGACAAAACAAATGAGCTTTTATGTCTAATGTATGCACTAAATCACAGGTACTTGGCTATCATCATGTTCCTGATTCATATGTATTTCATGACATGTAAGAAAGGAACTTGCTCTGTGAAACATAAATTATCATATTGACATTTACTCAATAGGCCCACTCTGCAAAGTACAAGCCATGAGAATCCATACAGTTTCCATAGTCTCTTATTGTTGAAAGCTTGGTGAAGGAATGTCATGCTAGGTGAGAGTTGACAAGTATTGACACATGTTGACACTTGCTCACCCAGTTCCCCTCACATCTTTATTGAAGTAAGTGAAGACATGTGAAGCTGCCTGAGAGTTGACAAGTATTGATGAATGCTCACCCAGTTCCCATTACATCTTTATGGAAATGAGTGAAGACATGTGAGGTTGGGAGAGAGTTGACAAGTATTGACACCTGTTGACATTTGCTCGCCCAGTTTCCCTCACATCTTTATGGAAATGAGTGAAGACATGTGAAGCTGTGTGAGAGTTGACAAGTATTGACACATGTTGACACTTGCTCACCCAGTTCCCCTCACATCTTTATGGAAATGAGTGAAGACATGTGAAGCGGTGTGAGAGTTGACAAGTATTGACATATGTTGATGCATGCTCTCTCAGGTCTTACTGAAGTAAGTAAAGGTTTGTCAAGCTGAGTGAGAGTTGACATTGTATCACACAAAATGACATTATTCGTTATCACTCAATGTACTCACACATTCCTCACCCAGCATGACTCATGTTCACTAGGATTTGCTGGGTTCAGTACCATTTTGTTGCAAAGTGGGATTTGACCTTAATATTTATAAGTAATGCGTTGGCGAACTATACGATAGCTGTAGTAATTTGCTCAGACCCACAAGGATTTTATCTATTATCTTCCCTTTTAGCTACATCGCATTCCATATATTCGACACTCCGTATAATCAGAGGCAAATCACTAGACCTGTAGTACTTTATCAATTGTCCCACTATGCAGTATAGACTATAAGGAATACATGCATACGGTACGTGTTTTCGTGTTTGAATATTTGGTGGACAGGAAGGGTGGGGGGCATTATTGAGAAAGCTGTATTATATATTTAATTAATAATCATGACAATTGTGTAAGCCATGCCATTTAAAACAACACACAGAGCTACGAGTCTGATTCGAATTTGTTAGTTTTGTTGACACATACTTACAAACGACCTGTTCCATACAAATGACTATGTATATACATCTTTCTTATGTTGAGAGTTATAGGCACATATATCTATTTTAAATACACATAATTATCTGAAAGATAATTAAGATATAAGTAAGAAGGTGGTCACACATGGTGCTATTCAATTTACTTTCATCTCACCACTGCCTCACCTCGTTCCTCATGTTTATTTAATTAGGCAAAATTCAGAGACTTACTTCTCCAGTTCTGTATATGTAGACCATGCAGCTACGTCACGACCGTCCTCTACCTCACCAAACAGGTTTTGGGTTTGCTCAGGTGTGTTAACCCCACAGGAGCTTTATAATAACAACATCTCCTTCCTCCAGTACCCTCCACTATACTGCTGAACATAAAGACACACTCCCTGGAGCTGCATGCATGAAGGTCCACTCCAGTACATTTAGGGTGGTAAGGAACTGCTGGTGTTGAATTGAGATGCAGGTATACAGGTAGGTATATGTATATTCCCCTGTCTAACCCACTTCTCATGCAGGTATAGTAGTGTATGGGTGAGATCGGCCATAGGCAGGATAATATAATCCAGTATGTACCTCTCCCCAAAATCCGGGCTTCCCTAGCCCGCTTAAAGGGGTCTATATCTTCTCTTTTTCTATCTCCTCAGATGTGTGTGGTGCACATATGCGTGGACACCGACACATTCCTCTGTGAAATTGTGTAATGTCGTTCTCACCATGAATATGACCATAGCTGTCGAAATGGCGTTAAACACCTATTACTCACTCACTCACTCCCCAAAATCCAATATTGCCAACATCCAGTGCACTCTATATATGAGCAGGTAAATGAACATGTATTCAGGGGCGTGGGAAGCAGTTTCAGAGTGGGTGGGTCCAGGGGGGGGGGTTCTGCAATTTTTGACCTCCCTTTGCTTGACCTTTTAGTTTTGACCGTTTGAGGAGTTGGCCAAAAGTGGGGGGGGGCATGTCCCCCCTGTCCCCCCCCTGCTTTCCCCGCCCATGTGTATTATCACCATCACGGAGAGGTGGTGATGTATTGTAGGGTTGTTATCATTATGGAGCTCTGTGTCAGAAATGTACTTAAGGAATCCACTCCTACCTAGATCGGGGACCCATGTCACCCTGGGGGTGGTCTGGTATGTGAGAGGCACTTATTATACATATTATGTTTATAGGCCTTCAAACAAGGAACACTTTGCACATCTCCCGTAGAAATCTACAAAATTAATGTCCTTATATTAATACCACCCTTCCTGTAATTGGTGGGGATTCAAGATACAATGCACAATAATAATTATCCGCATGCCCTTAGGCATTAAGATGTTCTCCCCAAACGAATAGAGGAGCTAAGAAAAAAAAAAAAGAGTAGGCCCTATCCTATGTTATAGTCCCTTACATCAAAATAGGTTGTCCATCCTCCTGTGGGTATATGATATGATGCCAATTCCTCCTGACCCTTCTGTTCCTCCTCTCAGACTGAGATTTAGGTAGAGCCTACATCCACCAGATTGTAGATACACCTTACCTGCATAGGGATGTATTCTTTGTTCAATGCTCAATTTAGATAACTTCATACCGTACAGGATTGCCCATTGAGAAAGGCCTTATATAATGATCCATCGCCATATGTCAAAAAGATTCTGCGTTCGCCAAAGGGCGAAGCCCACATGGTGATTTAAGGCTCAAGTATATCTTTGCGATTTTGTCCGTCGCGTTCTTAATTGAGGCCTATGTACAACCACTATCTGTGTAAAGAGCCATTATCTGCAGTATTATAGATAGAGGCTGACCATCCAACCACTATCTGCGTAAAAATAACGCTAACTGTATTTAATTCAGTGTGTCAAACAGCTGATATCAGTAATAAAGACACATTAGATTACCCCTTACTTAAAGTGTATCAACATTGTTTATGTGACTTAACATGTTGCTGGGAAAGTTCCTCCAGATAGCGTTAATTTACACAGATAGTGGTTGGATAGTTGTTACAGATAGTGTTCATTTTTACACACAGATAGTGTTCATTTTTACAACAGATAGTTGTGGGATGGTCAGCCTCTAACTGCGGCAATTAAGATAGCGGTCGTTTACACAGATAGTGGTTGTACAGCCTTTCCGAGCCTTCCTGAGCCCCTAGATCCCAAAGATAGCTGCTCACTGTGGGATTCGGTATAAGTGTAACAATCTAGGGGCTCAGGAAGACCCCAAAAATACATGGGACAGAATCGCAGAGACATTTGAACCTTAATTTGTCATGTGGTATTCTACCTTAAGAACCCACATTTAAAAAGGCAGTAAGTACAAAGCAATTCTCATTGCCTTGGTCTTTAGATGCTGTTCTAGTGACAGGTTACCATAGCCGGAGCCATAGAAACTGTAAAGCTTTGTGACTGACATTTCTCAAAATTTGACAATCTAATGTGGACTCTTGGGGCACTTTATTCTTGGGCTAGAATCAATCAATGCCTACAATACATGTCATATTACCCTCAACACTGAGAGAATTCGGTACTTGCCTAGGCGCAGCTAGAGAGTAAAAAGTAAGAGGGAAAAGGCGAAATACAAATACACACACAGAGATCACCTGTGTGCTGGCTGTTGGATGACTGCACGTAGATATAAGGGGTATTTAGGGAGCTCTCTCATCCGACAACTTGGCCAGACGAAGGCTGCCTCTCGCCACGCTTGTGGAATGTCTACATGTGTCAGTCGGCCAATCACAGTCAAGCAACCAGTCAGCGTGGGACTGTCGTGTGTCGGTCGCGAGGCCCCGCTCGGTGACATAACATAATCATATCGGTATAACTTACTATCTATTGATCTTGTTTCTAAATGTTACTGAACACTTAAAGTTGAATATAATTGTGGATCAACACGGTAAAAGGTACGCCCGCAGTGTTGATCCACATATATGTTACAACTCGTATTCGTATTTACGAACAGTTTTACCCTCCACACCAACGACTTCAGGTGCTACGTCCCATACACTGCAAGCTATTTTTCTTATCATATCATATCATTATGATAATTTTACCTTATCTGTAAAGCATGATAAGTATATACATATATAATGATGTATATTCCAACCTGTAACATTATGACCTCTGTATAAACTCTACATATTGCCATCCTCTGAGGCCATGCATGGTGGAAACATGTACAGGTAATGCAATTGTGCTCAACCCAAAGACATGATTATTTCTAGAAGTGGTGCTACCCTTTTCATCATTCAAATACTGATGCAACATGTAACTACATGTATCAGCTACACCCAGCACCAGTAATTATCTTACTTTCTCCCCTTTGCCCTGAGTAAAATTGATGTTAAAGTTATAATTGTTTTCGTATCAATCGCACAATTATAAGATCCTCAAAAGCCTTTCTCTGTACTGTTATGTGGGTCCATAATCCTAGTGTTGACCCGTTCTTTTTTTCATTCTTAAGTTGTTTTATCCGATGATCTTTTCCTATTAACAGCATCGCTCAAATCAAAATCCTGCATATTATAATAACCGAAAGGTCCATCAGGCAGCTGACTTTTGCCTGGCAGTGACAAACCTGATTCAAGGCGGGACAGGTCGGTCAAACGTTAACTTTCTAAGTCAGACCTTTTCAACAAGACATCCCAAAAAGATCTTGCAAATTAAGTTAAAGTTAACTTCTGACTGACAAAGTTAGATTTTTCAGTAAAAAAAAAGTCAGATTTCTAACTTATTCTGGACTTCTGACTAAAAATGTTAACTTTCCAAGATCTTTTGATATGTTGGTATCATGTCCACTCGGAAGGAACTGCTGAACAAACTATATTCATGCTGCCCACATTGCCCTCTGGTGGGGGTTGTTCTGCCAACATTGGGCCAATGTTTGTTATGCTAGGTTGAGGGGTGCCAACGTTGGCACAACATCTGAATACCAACGTTGGTACAAAATGAATTATCTGACATTGTACCAATGTTGGCAGGAGTACTGGCAACATTGGTCTGACGTTTATTTGCCAACATTGGTATTATTGGTAGCCTGATGTTGGCCCAGCATTGGAATATTGCCCTCGACGGTGCCGATCATTACCGATATTGGCCCAATGTATCATTGCTAGCTGGGTAAATTGGGTCAAGGCCATTTCAATGATCATTCGAGGCGTTCGGAGTACGGCCGAGGGATCAATGCTGGTTTGTAAGGCCACCCCCTATTGGTCTACCCCGTGTGGGTCAATGTTGATCCCTGAGTCAACTTACTACCCTCCCAAACATAGTTAGGGACTGGTACCTACCCAGACATGGCTGGGGTGGAGAGGGGTAGAGGGAACAAGCTAAGGTGGTGTGGTTAGCGTTCGAGGTCACCCCTACCCATAATGCACTGGATCTAGTCAGAAAACTGTACACCGAACGCCTCGAGTGTGCACATGGTGTCAATGATAGCTGAGATTGGACTATTAGTGGACAATAGTTACATCCTTGTGGTCTGTTGGAGACCTTCACTCTAAATCTAAGTTTTCTGAGCTGGTGTCTACTGGTATGGCAGGTGTGTTGGCTTGAGGTTGGTCATTAAGGGTAAGATATGGGTTCTATAGAATATAGGTAAGCGCCATTGAAATTGACATGGTGAGACCCAGGTGGGACCCTTGATGGGGCTCCCAATGTCGCATGTCGATTTTAAGAAAATCCATGTCTCTAAGGGAAACCTCTTGTTAGCTGCTACATGTACCATAATTTGAATGTAACAATGGATATGGAGGCATCAGTTGTCAATGTAAATTATGAAATTATAGTTGCTGATGTGTTGCTATATGAAAAGAAGCATAAGGTGATGGTCTAATACAAAACACCAAATCATTGACCACATAAGTAATGTATGGACAATTGTGTGGGTAACTATAATATATATATATATATATATATATAAATATATATATATATATATATATAATTGCTGGAGATATGAATGTAGATATGCTGAATGGTAAATCATGTGAGGAAATTGATAACCTGTGTCTTAATAATGGGCCGTCACAGGTGATAACTACTCCGACAAGAGAAGTTGGTGACTCTTCTACACTCATAGATCATATTTATACCAATAGTGAGATTGTCAGGCTAGCCAGTACAATCAATGTCAACTATAGTGATCACTATCCCATCCTTATGACATTGAAACATGAAAGAGTCAAAATTGAAAAGAAAACAATACATGCCAGAACCTATAAAAGGTTTGATAGTGAGATGTTCATACATAGATATCAAGATGCCGATTGGACTGAATTTAATGATAGCAAAACACCAGATCAATTATGGCATATTTTGTTGGGAAATATTAAGGTAGCACTCTCAGTGACTGCACCAATAAAAAAGATGACCATTCCTGCTCACACTGATGAGTGGCTTACTCCAAGGGTAATCAGATTTATGAGGGAATGAGACAAACTGTATAAGAAATTTAGGAGAACAAAATTGAAGGTTGATGAGGAAATAGCTAAAGCAAAGCGTAATGAGGTTGAAATGGCCTCTCTGCACAGCAAACAAACAGTAATGTCTAAATTGATAAGTAAGGACAACAAAGACCCAAGAGCCTTTTGGGAAGCTGTAGAAAGACTACTGCTGAGGAAAGGCAAAGCCAGTTTGATTAGATTGATAGACAATGTCACTAAGGCTGATATACCCAATGGGGATGTAGCTGATTATATAAATAACTATTTTTCAAACAAAGGGGAGGAGCTTGCTATGCGACATCCCACTGTACATATAGCCCCCCTGCCTGCAGATAATCCCTTAGACATTGAACTACTTCATACAATGATCTCCACAGAGGAAATGTTAAAAGTAATTAGAAAGATTGACTGTAGTAAGTCATACAACATCAAAGATGTCAAAACATTTATCCTAAAGAAGGTACTTTTATGTGATCCTGGCAAACTGGTTCTTATTTTTAACAAATGCCTACAAAGTAGTTCCTTTCCCAATCTGTGGAAAGCAGCCACAGTTATACCTATACCCAAAAAAGGGAATTGTAAACTAGTTACTAATCTTAGGCCTATTAGTCTTTTGCCCTTACCAGGAAAAATTTTTGAAAAAAATAATGGCCAATAGGTTAAGAGGTTTCTTGGAGGAAGGGGATATTATGACCAACACTCAACATGGTTTTAGGCCAGGACGGCCCACATTAACTGCAACTACCACATACCTAAACTGTCTGTATAATGCCATAGATAAGAATAAGGACACATATAGCCTGTTCTTAGATTATTCTAAGGCTTTTGATACTGTGTCACATCCATTGCTGATAAATAAATTAAAAGACTTGGGTTTATCAAGAAATACTTGTAATTGGTTCTCCAGCTACTTAACTGGCAGAACACAGAGGGTTGTGGTAAATAATTTTGTATCACAGGTAAAGGCAGTGAAGTATGGGGTATCACAAGGGTCAATACTAGGTCCCATATTGTTTACATTATATATATAAATGAACTACCAACATGTTTCCCCTTGTGTTCAACTGTCTTATATGCTGATGATGCTGTGATGTCAGTCCATAATTTTGGACAGATGAGGCAGAAGGTTCCTGCTGTGAACCAATGGTGTTGTTCCAACCTGTTGACTATCAATAAGGATAAAACAAAATGGATGCACTTTGGTCCAAATAATGAAGCTGCAAATGACAACCAGGTTGATATAAATAATCAGCAACTAGAATGTGTTAAGGAGTTTAAATACCTTGGTGTATTGATAGATGATGAATTGTCTTTTGATAAGCAGAGGCAAAAAACCAAATCAAATGTCATGTTTAGGGTGCACCAGTTAGCAAAGATTAGGAGATATCTTGATGTACCAGGTGCAGTTAAATTGTATAAAAGTAAGATCCTACCAATATTTGACTATGCCGATATCATATGGGACAACCACCAAGCAACTTATGCCCAAGATTTACAATTAATCCAGAACAGGGCATTTAAGATTGCCTACAAGGTTAGGTTAGAAAAGAACCCCTTGCACACTACCAATGAGCTTCGTGATATGAGTAAATGTAAGAAATTGGAAGATAGACGTGACACACATCTTTTAATTTATGCATATAGTATTCAAAATCAACCAAATGTTATTGATGTTAGACCCAGGAATACTAGACAGCAATTAGGCCTGAGATACATTCAAAGGATATCCAGGAATCCGGTTGTACAGTGAAACTTGGTTACAACAAACTCCCTGATAACGAAATTTGGATATAACAAACAAAAATGCTTAGTCACAATCGACTCCTATACATTTCTATAGTAAAAAAAACTTGGTTATAACAAAGTGCTCTAGCCAAAAACTTGTTTATAACGAATTTATTTTGATCCACAACCCTGGAAAATATTCAATAAATGCCTAAGTTTTGTCCATTTAACTTCTATTCCTGTCCTCAAATCATCAGTACAACACAGCCAACTGCTGCAGTCGCACAGAAGTGGGGGAGGGAGGGATAGAGATGTCCTTAAACAAGCCCTAACACCCCTTAGATCCCGCCCTCTGCTACAGGTGACAGGGTTGGGGTGGGGTGTGTGTATAGATGTCCTTAAACAAGCCCTAACACCCCTCAGATCCCGCCCTCTGCTACAGGTGACAGGGTTGGGTGTGTGTATAGATGTCCTTAAACAAGACCTAACACCCTTCAGATCCCGCCCTCTGCTACAGTTGACAGGGTTGGGGGTGTGTGTGTATAGATGTCCTTAAACAAGCCTATAACACCCTTCAGATCCCGCCCTCTGCTACAGGTGACAGGGTTGGGTGTGTGTGTGTATAGATGTCCTTAAACAAGCCCCAACACCCCTCAGATCTTGGCCACTGCTACAGGTGACGGAAGGGGTGTATAGATGTCATTAAACATGCCCTAACACCCCTCAGAACTTGTCCACTGCTATAAGTAACAATTATTGATCCCTCTATCCAACATCAACTTGTCAAAAATGTACCTTTTGATAGCAAAGCTAAAAGACCATGTACGTTTGGTGTCCAAAAACGGGACTTAAAATTAATGGGTTTTTTTTTGCTTCTGGACGATGTGTTTTTTTTTAGGCTCCATATTGGAAATTTTTTTTTCCTTTTTTTTTTGCCTTTGACTTACCAAAATGTTGATTAAAAAAGTCTGTATTCTAAGTTATTATGATAACATGGCCTAAGCATAGAAAAAAAATTCTTTTCATGCATACACAAAAATAGATGAATAAGGTTGATGTCCAGAATATTTCTTTATGTTCCTTTTGTATAGGCCAAAATTAACATACATGTATTTATATTAGCTGGGTATACATAAAAAGGGGTCTGAAGAATCATTACCTGGTAAACCTTCCTGACATGCAGAACTTGGTTACAACGAAATTTGGTTATAACGAATTTTTTGAGCCTATAACTACTAGTTCGTTGTAACCAAGTTTTACTGTATATAAGAGTTTCCATCAGGAGGCCATTAGAAGATGGAATAAGCTAAAGATAAAGTATACACTGATTAAGAAAAAAGAGGTCTTTAAAGAAGAAATCAAAGGAGATTATCCTAAATGTTACATCAACGATAAATATACCATACTTGTCTAGTATACACACTCTTTTTGAATTGTATGATAAACTATGATTGCGTGCTGGGTCCTCTTATGACAGCTATGTATGAATCTTCCATGTATACCTGGTTAATGACAGATATGTGTGTGGTGCATTAAAATGAAACAGACTGTTTATATTATACATTGGTACTGTGTAATCTACACCATTACGTGAACTCATCATTCATTCCCATCTAATTATGTGTTATATTACATTGTGCAGATATAATTATAAGTGGTCTCTATGTGACATGTAACATTGTGTCCCATTACACTGATTACTAAATAAATTGAATAAGTCACCTATAAAGAAGGCCCGAGCATCATAACAGCTTTGCCGAGCTCGGAGACAGGTTTTGTTTTTACATAATTTCTGTGAACCTTAATAAAACACTTAAAAAAATATTAATAATTACCCATGTATAATAATGGGCATCCTTCATATAAGGTGCACCCATGGTTGAAAGAAATGCTGGCTGCAAGGCACAGCCGGAGCTTGATTCTCTGAAGGTTTAGAGTACCGTTCTATGATGATATTAATCGAATTGAACTGCAATGTGTTTGGTTTCATGTCACTTTGCTCTATGTCACATGTCAAATTTAAGAAATGCCCATGTCACATGTCACTAGTGTGGCCACGTCACATGTCGATTTTAAGAAAAGGCTGTGTCCCCATGTCATTTAAGAAATAGCCATGTCACTGTGTCGATTTTTGGGGTCTAGAGCCCTTTAGGTCCTCTGTCCTAGACTGAAGACCCGCCTGTGTTCCATACATACACTACTAGTGATACCACCCGGGTACCACTGTCCTTCCTAGTCTACTAGCACACTCATGGCATTTACACTAGATGGCGGCTTAGTGCAGTGTGTGGCTTCAGTTTGAGAGACATCCATCAGATGGCAATCCCGTCCAGCATATTCTCACATTCTTTGTGATTCTCAGTAAGTCGTCTTATAGTTAATAGATGTACTTGGTAAGTCAAATTATTGCAGATGAAGGGTCATCAACTGGCTCGAAACGTCGATTAACATTAAAATCATCAACTCACTTCAACTCATATTGATCTGATGTAACTGTCTAATTTATTTATGAATAAAACTGTACTTGACCGCGTCTGGTTTTGTGTGCATATTATTCATCGATTTCATCGTAAATTATTGCAGAAATATTGTTGTTGAAGTTCGATGCCTTTGTATGGTTAAAGCAGTTCTTACGCTAACAGTGATATAGCCCGGGATACAACCTAACTTTGACAAAGGAGTCATTGGTGAGATAGGCGTTAGAATAGAATTCTACCTTTATAGTTCTGACATTTTTTTAGGACGAAACCATCTACGTGAAAAACTGAGATATAGGACCTATGACAAGATGGGAGTTAGCAATTAATATTCCGAATCACAAGAGTTCCTATCAGATTCAAAGCTTCACCAAATCCCACTATAGTCTATATTCAACAAATGTATCTCTGCGATTTCAGTTAAGGGGTAGTCTGGGGGTTACTTAATTACCGAAATTTTGGTTGATTATTTCTCTTATGAATATCTCTCGAGCAGTAGGCTCCCTTCAACAGCAATAAATGCTTGCATTAAAATGAATAAATGTTTTCTGATGTCTATCCAAATAACAAATGTTGTGCAGGGATTCTCAGCCAATGTATAGGCCTACTTTTATGGTATTGCATGGGGACATTGTCTCTCCAGTATAGACTCAAGTCCACAAAACAGGTTTTAAAACGCCGGGATATTTTCCAACATATAATTGTAGGGTCGGCCTTGCTTTTATAGGTATATAGACCCGAGTCATCTTACTATTTCTTTTTATTTCTCCATCACCAATATTTGGCAGCTCCCCAAAGCAATTAAACGTTCTTAGAACAGGTGCATAGATCTATGTCGGATTCTTTCCATGTCTGCTCTTTCTATGTAATTGTTGATATATTTCTTCCAATTCTTTTAAATCTACCTTTTGGAGCACCTCGGGTAATTCTCCTATATTGCCTCCCAAAAAGATTCTGCTTTCCCATCACAGTGCGCATGATAAAAATCTACAGTTTTTAAAGGAACATTTTTTTTTTGATAATGGGGTTCACCGCAAACCTAACCTCTAGGTGTTATCGCTCCAACGTTTATAAAGGCTATTACCATCATGATTATAGGCATATGCAAGTGTTCGAAGAAAGTGCCTGAGGCAATCTAACGTTTGGCTAAATTGTATGGTGCATGTATATAAATGCATCGAAAGGCATATCTGGGGCAACAACGTCTACATTCTAGAAAAGTGGAGACACTTTGTGCTGTTAAATGTAAATTACCCTACAAAAATGTTTTCACTGGCCCCGACTCTGCCCTCTCATTGAAAGTACGTTGAACCAGCACAAATATTTAGGATCACATTGTCTTTTGTGACGAAATCAACCCAGGGGATTAATTCAATCGTGCTGCAGGGGGTTACCTAAAATATCCTATAGATCTAATATTAATTAGCATTGTTTTGAAATGACCTCCAGGGCAAGTGCACGTAAGGGATTTGCTTGTTCGTTGTAAAAGGAAAATAATCAACACTAGATTCAAGTGCTTTAAAACTGGTCCTATGTAAGGCCAAAAAAAAGTGTATGTTTCCGGTAACATAGCCAAAAAAGTTGAGGTAGGTAGGTCGGATTTTTTTTTATTATTATTTTTTTTTACCTCAGACCTTATAAAGGTAAACATTTGCATTGAAATGAGGATATCATAAGTAATTTTTTTCCCTGTTATCATAGTAAATAAAGAATTTCTTCGGAAATACCATAACAAACAGTAAACAAGGGCATATATCTTTGATCACTTATTAAACTGATAAAAAAAATTCAAAATTAATCAAAAAAATTGAAAAAATGCTAAAAATTTAACAAAAATTTACCAAAAAAAATCTGAGGTCGGCCCTGTTTGGCTGAGGTAGTTCGAGTGACCGGAAACACTTTTTTTGGGCCTAAGGTGTAAAAGCAGATTATTATCATTGTAGATGACCGAAAAGCTAAAGGGGAATAAACAGAAATCAATATTAATGTGAGCAATAGATAAATGGTAACGTTTGGAACATTTTATTGCCCCAACAGGAATATCCCAGATAAAATAAAATGAACAAGTGTGTCGCATTTGGTGATATTTTTAAAAATGAAGAAAAACAATTGCAAGATGATGAAACTGCATACCTACCACTTTAATATAGATTTGCATAAAAGTACATGCATTATACATTATGTTCACATAAAGTAGGCCTATAGCCTAACCGTAAAAAAGGATATAATATTGTCATCTTTTGATTCTCCACCTAGGAATTAAAAGAAAAGACCATCCAATTTTCATTTAGTCATTTGTGAGCTCACACAATGCCGCAGAAAGGTCTGCTGCTCTCCCTTATAGTAGTGCATATTTTACCAAGTATGCCAAAAAAAAATATTTGCACAAAGGCTATCAAAATACCTCAACATAAAAATAGGGTGGTCTTTTCTTTTAAGCAATCTACTAGATTTCACAATGGTAATAAAATGTCATGTATGTTCCATACGGCTTGCTTGGTTAGAAGCTGTACATGTATTGATCACCGCAATGCATCACGCATACTATAAACTTTTTATCTCCCCCCAAGAATTGTAGAGTAAATTCCAACGTCTAGACCTATTATGCTAGCACGGTAGATCCTCGTCGGTTATGGACGGCTCCAGCGAGACTTGAGTATTATATATTATGTACAGCTCTATGGCTATGAAACGTCCACCTTGTTTACCTATAGGAATTGTAATACACTTGTTTAGGTAACAGTTATGCATTTGGGATTGGTATTGCCAATTGACAAGTCAGTAATTTAATCTAATCAACACAAAAACCATATCACAAAATGCTCTTTCGCAAAAGATCACGAAATAAAGGAATTGACATGAAACAAATTCCACGTGCTATATAATACATCAATGGCACTGACATTACTCATAGCCTGAATGAGTGCCCGGGACAAATAAAAAAAAAATGAAGAAAAGAGACAATGATGAGTTATAAAAAGACAAAAAGGGCAAATCGAATAGGATGAACACTGCGTATCAGCATGAGTGCAGAGTGATATGTGGAATATAGGGTAGAGAAATGAATGGTTTTGTTATCGCAGTACTAAATATTTTTTTCAAAACGTAAAATTGTATTTTTGTAGAAATGTTTTTCCCAATGGTAATTGAAAAGAAAAATTACCTTGTTTGTGTACTGGTTTCCCTTAACGAAATTATGCATTTTTGATAGCTAAAGAATAAGATCATTTGAGCAAACAATCTTTTGAATCCGCGAACCAGATGGTCCCCAAAATTCATGTTTTTCCACCTAAAGTATAAAGGTAAGTTCCCATGTCAGACACATATAAATTAGTTACATTCCCATTTTAATAATGTCTAATTTACGTACCTTATTCTTATGGCAGGGGATCTTCACGGAGGTGACACTTAGGTATATGATATCAAAGAAGAGCTCGACAAATTCAAAGAAGGTCATGACTGAGAAGCCAAGCCATAATCCTGTTTGTCCTCCTAGATCAGAAAGAAACTGAAAAACCTGCAACAAAGGAGGGGAAACTTTTGCTGAAAGTGCGTACACAATACACAGAAATGGTTGTTTCGGAACCCAATAGTTCCCTATGAGGCGGCACAGGGAGGGGGTGAAGCTAATTCAAAATCGTATTAAAAAAAGGTCAAAATTCAGACTGTCAGATCCTGATTACAGCTCGTCACGAATGGAAAAAATGGTAAAGAATATCATCATTACTGATCAGGCGGTTGGGGTGGTTGATAAAACTGACAATATGTTTCCAGATAAATTTCGCATTCAGGAATGGGCTTTCTAGGAGTGAATGTATCTACTATGTATAACCAATAGTTTGTACGATATGCACAATTGACGTTTGATGTATCTTAGAAATGACAGCCATCTGAAAGAGAAAGGTTGAGTTGACATTCGGACCTTGATGATCTATATTGTTAGTTTTATGAATCACCCTTCAGTTTACTCATATAATATAAAGATAGCTAGGATAACGAGATTTGAAATACTTCATTGACTGTATCATGTATTTAATGTAAGATAGAGTTAATAAAGTGGATTCTGGAACTGCAATCCATTTACTTCTATCTTATGTGGTAGACTGTAGGTGGCATTTCAAAGTACCCTCTCCAGGAAAATGAACCTGTCAAAATTACCAGCTGGTATCTCCATTCAAATTGGTCATATATAGTGGTCACAAGGTGGTGCCACTGGGTGCATACAGGCCACTGCTACTAATGTGCGATTGAACTTGATTGCTCTTTAAAGTGTTATATCATACCTCTAGGTGGCAGCAGCTCTCAGCATGTTCCCTGCCTAAGGAGGGTATTTCAAATAGAATGTATCTACAAATAAATCCCCAGAACACAAATGTGGCATGACCTATTGCTACGAATCAAAGCGTTATGTTGATAATTAGTGTTTGGCCTATGTATTGGTGGGGGTTCAATGGGGGTGGTCTATAATAGTAAGCTAGTTACACCTTAATCCTACCAGAAAAAGTGTCCCAGGTCAAAGAGAAATTTGGGTGTTAGCAATCTTTTCCCTATCAAAATTACCCTTTTTATTGAATGAACCAATTGTAGATTTACATGTCCATAAAGACTTAGACCCCTCCTGTACTACTAATAGGCTATAATGTGCCCTACATCCATTAGAGACAGACCAGGGCATGTGTAAAGTTGAGGTCTTTAGCACTGTGACACATATAGAAGTGAATGTTGAATGAAGGGCTGTCCACCCTACTTTAATAAAGACCTCTAGATTTTCTAGACACGTAGAAGTATCACCAATGGTGATCATAATCTATGCTCCACAAGATAGGTAACGACTTACCAGGTATGATGGACTTGTCGTAATAATTGTCTTATCTAGAGTCGAGAAAAATATTCTCAACTTGAGAACATTCTTTCTGGAAAAGAGAATGCTTGGCGTTAGTGAGAAGGAAGACAACAATACTGTGATTAATTTTGGAGGCGCATTTATAATGGTGGAATTAAGGTACAAGTTATCTCATTGATCAAGCCTTATCCACAATTTCTGTTTGAAAACCAAACAGTTTAGTATGTCTAAACCATGAATCCCAGTGCCTATACAATGTACATAATGTAGGTAATCTCTTGACGTCTACTATCTGACTAGAACAAAAATATGAATGTATGAATTGGGTTCTCTGTACAAAATGCAGAGGAGGTATTATCTATATTTTCCCTACAAGGCTGAACATAACCCTAGCCTGGATATGTCGTGTAGTATGATATGATAGGTGTAGGTTATTGTAGATATTCAAGACTTCTGTCAGAAATTGCCAGCTTACTCGAAAGCTTACTTTAGGAAGGCTGTTTGTTCGGCTGCTGTCATCAAGGAGTTGGTATCGTACAGGCTTTGTGAGAGTGAATACATTTCATACATAACATCACTCTGTAAGAGAATGTCAAGAGGTAAGGGAATAGTATAGACGTACTTTTCACCTTTTCACGTCGGAATATGTACCAGTCATTATATATATATATATATATATATATATATATATATATATATATATATATATATATATATATATATATATATGCCTTCTATATCAGAACATGACAGGTATGCATGCAAACGAATGCTGCTGGGCATGTTCTATTCAAGACGTAGACTCGAACTTGATGCTGCTTCAAATTTTAATGGGTTTATTTTGTTTATTTAGAGTCTAGTTTCACCAAAGACCAACCCCCCGGAGACCAACATATGATATAGATATCAATAACTCTGAGGAGTAATAAAGTGCCTGATATAATAAAAAAAACAAACAAACTCCATTTCCAGATTCTCAGATTCATCTCTGTAAAGCTGACGTTCATAGTATAATTAGTTTACCCTACATTGATTCATCTTCATTACTCCAAACAAAATGCCAGTGATCAGAATGAATATATTTCTGAGGTATTTATGTGTAAATATACATTTGCTTGCCTCTTATTATACACTTTCTGTAACATCATAAGGAATGGTGTCAGTTTACCTCATACACTTCTGATGGCCAAAGCGTCTGCGTTATGTCCTTGCTATAGGAGGTACCACTGACAAGAATAAAAGGGGTATGAGAAAAAAAATCGTATGATTAATGTAAACGGTGGTGCGTATAATGTATACTTTATTGGATGTGTTTTCCCGGCTCGAACACCTAGTCTTTGATTTTACATTTTCACCATTATCAGCCCATATCTAACGAAAAGTAATGATTTTGATAATACAATTATTATGAAAAAAGACAGCGCAAAAAGTTCACGAAGTAACACCAGTTGCACAGCTTGATATGACAAGAAAGGGAATGGCTATCAAAAGGGAGCTCCCATAATGTTTTCCGCCCTTACTTGAACAAGAAAAATGTGGCAAGGGCCACGGATAGGAGTTGCCACTCTGCGGCCGACGTGTGACGTCACGGCCGACGTATGACATCACAAATTGTGTCACAAGGTGACTGTGACGTCACTGACAAACCGAAAACAAAATGAAGGAAGTCTTTTATGTACTTCCATTAAGTGGGGTGCAGCCCCCAACCGCACCCCACGTATATATATATATATATATATATATATATATATATATATATATATATATATATGATTTGTGTCAGCATGTGTGCATGGTGGCGAGTCACGTACTGTATCTACCCAGTAATTACTCAAAATGTAGTTGATGTACCACTGACATAATTAGCATGAGCTCAATGCCACTTTGCAAGGGGATGCTACCATTTTCTGCTTTCATGATCGTTTTTGCTAACAATCATACATACCAAGCTTTCTTATCAATGTCTCAGTGTTCTGTTAATTTGTTAACCTTTGTTAATTTTCTCGGAGAGTACTGAGGCAAACGTCCGTGGCCTAACTCGTTTTCTTAGTACATGTACATGTATTGACAATTATAGTTTAACAGCAGAATGCACGGAAAACACATTTTGAGGTGTCAAAAAACGCGCATGTTTTCTCTAAACAATTTCAAGACAATCTTTTAGCAAGACAACAACGTGCATGTTTTCCTTTTTGGTTCTCGTTTGCTTTTTAGCAAGACCCTCCTGATCATGATATGCTGGTCAGTGTTTCATGACCAAATTTGATGAACAGAAACAATTTCATTAGATTCATGGAAGTGATTGTGACCCTATACACGACATATTGTGCTGGTTCTTTCTACCTTTTTTTGCCTAACTGTTCAATGTTGGATAATTTTAAGCTTTTCAAATCCCATTACACTATTTTATAAGCGAAGTGCAGCAATATCACATACAAACAAATACTATTTGATAAAAAAAAAGGGGGGGTCTCCCAATCAGCCTCCCTTTTAATAACTTATTTGGGCTTACCTACAAGCTGGAGGACAGTCTTTGTCACAGCCAAGTTTTCCATCTGAGAAATCCTCATTCACGAGATATGTACAATAGTCTACCAATGTAGAGTAATAGCACATGAAATTTCAATTCGTTGAAAACCATGTATGGTTTACATGTGTACTTGACAAGGTGAGTGACCAGGCATTATTCCATACTTATTTACATGTACTAATCAAGCTGTCATGGGGATGGTATCATGTAAGATACTTTATGGTTTGAGATGAAGGAGGACGGAATAATTAATAGGACAACATCAGTTAAAAACCCATCAAATCTAGCCCCTTCATAGATACTGTATACCCTGATAGATAACTTATTACACTTATAGGCTACTTGAAGTACCACATAGCTTGAACCCACAGATGCAATTACATACCGGTTAAGTATATCGCATTCACTAAACACATTTTATGATTAACAGAGGGGTTAGATATAGGTCCTTCATCCAACACCTGAATCCATTTAACTTTTGCTTCTGTGGAATCAACAAATGTGACATGATCTGCGAAAAGGGACCTTATTTCAGGGGGAATAAGTGTAGCCGTAGGCTAGGTCATAGGGGGAGGGGTGTGTGCTGGAGGGGAAGGTGCGCTGGGAGTGGAGTATGGGTAGGGGTAATAGTGGTCAGGAGAGGTTGCCATAGGGATCACTAAATATGTTGGATTACATGCTAAGCCTGGAGGGAGGGGGTATGATGCATGCTGGTAGGGAGTGGAGCATGGGGAGGGGTAGTGTACTGGGTGGGATGGGGCAAGAGGAGTGTAGAGTGGACATACCCATATATGGGCATGGCTTGGGGTTACATGTTAGTTACTTATTGGTTCATGGACTGGATCCACCTGATTGGATCATGTACTGATGCATCTGTGAGATATATGTTTTGGATTAGAGTTATACTGCACTTGGTCTTGGCGTCATCTATTGCTACTTTACATAAGGTCCCTTTCCCAGTTAAGGTCACAAATGCGCAGCACAAACTTATGTGCTTTACCATAAAAATAGTTCAATTTATATTATCATATATACTTACATACATCTGTATCCTCTATGTCACAAAGACTAAAATTGCCACTGGTACCATTGGGACTTATGCCATCAAATGCAGGACCACTATGAGGATAAGATGCCAGGTAGCAGTTACATTTCTTCATGGTCGATTTCTGCAGACATGTGAGTTTGCACGTCTGTCATCAATAGAAAATGTGAATAATTAAAAGCCATGTTCCACTAAAACGTGCAATAACTTAGATTGATAAAAGTAGACACGTTATAAGAATATATATTCTCTGTATCTAATGCTAGCACCCAGTGTGCATGTGTGTTTGGTTGGTGAGAGGGAGAGGGGAGGTAAACCTTGGCAGTATAAGCTGTTGTTCGAGCCGGATCAAAGTTGGCATAGGCATTTTTCTCTAAGTTTTGTGCATCTGTGATCTGCGCACAAGGTCCATAGGGCGGATAGGTTAGATGGTTGTCAACCTGCAAGGAAAATGTAATTTTTTGTACATGTACCGTATTCCGTTTCACAACAGTAGCTAGATCGATTTCACCAACCATCGTCAATACTGCAAAAATGTAATTTCTCAAAAGTGGTATGGGTAGAATATGACCGAGTACTATGGAAGCCGTCAAGGGCCACACCAAAAAAAACATGCACTTCAAAATCAGCACGATTTTCTTACAACCACCAAGATCAAAAAAATCATGTTGACACCTGATAAGAAAACATGGATTTTCCCCTGTCAACTGTCAAGTTAGGGAAAAATCTGCCGTCAACTGTCAACTTGACAGTTGACAGGGGAAAATATCATATTGACAGCAGATTTTTTTTTCTACTTTGACAGTTGACAGGTGAAATTTCAGGTTTGACAGTAGTTTTTCACGTTCCATTTTATGTTGTTTCCATATTGGAGAAAAAAAAGTTCAAGTTGAATTTTTTTCAAGGTGTGGCCCTCCACGGCTTCCGTAGTATGGTATCTCAGGTCAATACGTTACTTAGAGACGTTTTATAAATCATGTAATTAATCTAGAAACGTAATAAAGATGCCATTTTGACTTACCATGGTATACAGATAGACATGTGAATTGATTCGTGGATGAATTAAATCTGATGAGCCGAACTTTATATCACAAGCAGAGCGAAACAGGTATCGATTTATGGTGGCCTAGAAGTGCTACATAGAAATTGACTATGCTTCCCAAAGTGCACGCCTAGACATCATGTCCTATACTAGATATCACATAATGCATTATGCACAGTAACATATGGCTACAACGAGCTTAGATATCACCAGTCTCGGACTTGCCCAGACTGTACTATATACAGTCTGGGAGACTTGTTATGGATCCACTGATGTTGAAACATGTGTTAAAAACTTACCTATGCTATATCCTAACCCCAGTAAACACATGGTATGATTCCTGTATGGTTAATGAAGACAGGTTTATTTGCATAGAGTTAAGTGGCAACTACATAGTTTTGTTTGGTATGTGAACATTTAGGCATTTAGTAATTAGTAGCAAAAATCTACTTGTAGGATATATATATATATATATATATATATATATATATATATATGAAAAACATTGATAGAAATGTGCCAAGCTGAAGCCTTGAACTCTGGTCCCTCCACATGCCATGCCAACTTGCTACCACTGTGCTATAGATTCTGGTGTAGATTGGTCTGTTAAAGGGCCATTATGTCATTTTCATTACAGGGCACCTGCACCTGTAGCTAACAGAATATGTCATTCCCTTGGCTGCTTGTAAATTAATTGCCTGGTTAGCTCAGTTAGCGCAGAGGTTTCCAATTGCAGGTGTCGTGAGTGCGACCCCTTAACAAGGCCCGGTACACAGCGGGAGTGGAATATTGAACTATAGACCCACAAGTGCTCTCTCATAACATGGATTAATGCGTTTATCTAACGTATTCATCCATTATGTATGAATTTCTTACCTTATAACCCCAGAATTAATCAAGGAGAAGACATTTTGTAAGTGCATGCAATCTGCACAGTTTGCCAAGCCGTCGTGGCCATTTTGTCGCTCTGCCCAATATACCTCCACCTTTACACACATTTTTCGGGTATAATCCAAGCATGTCAAGTACTGTACTTCTAGCACAGCCAAATATACGATCTCTAGTTGGTGTTCATGAGAATCCAATGATTTTACATAGCGATCCAACGCACAAGGCCCGGTACACGGCCATTGCGTCTTGTTGACGAAGCGGGTAGGTGCTCGGATGTACCTGACCTACTTTCGGCTGAAGAACTGGGTCAGCAAGCCGCACGGATTATTTACCGCGGCGAGACACAAGTTGTGACGTTGGCATAAGCTCTAAGGGTATTCTGGCTGTCGCGTGCAGTCCTTACCAGCGGTTCTACTATGAAAATGCCTGTAGGACACACGCCGAGGTAACACTTTGCGTCCAAGCAGCCTTGTCGTCTCGGCGAGAAACCAATATGGCGGAGGACGGATTAGATCGACTCGCAACACATATCATTGATTTCCATTGCTTTATAAGGTAAATATATTTAATTTTATTGTGCAAACCATGGTATAAACGTCATACATAACAAATAGAGGTTCACTCGTTGATTGTAGGGGCTAGATAAGAAGACACTCGGCCTACGGCCTCGTGCTTCTTATCGTGAACCTCTATTTGTTATTTATGCCTTTAATATCTAAGGATGTTTCCCTGTTAATAACTCCACCTGGCACCATTGAATTCTATGCTAACGAGTTGTGTAAACATCAGGTATGTCGGAAAACTTTTTCAAATACTCCATGGGCATTGGTTTCTACCACCGGTCAGCTTGGTATAGTGGACAGCGAGCTTGTCTCCTGCCTCAGCGGCCGGGAATCGATTCCCCGTTGAACCCTGAATGGTTTTAACTGGAAATGTATGGAGGAGTTGACTTTGTATACTCCTCCAATTTATTAACATATCCAGATTGAACCTAGTGCCTTCTTGAAGATGAACAAAAGGTCTGAGAGTGCGTTATGGCTGGATAACGAACTGGGGTTATGACCAAAAAAGCACTGTCCAGGCCCAAATAGTTAGATAAAGAGGCATAATCAATATCTATATAGCCCACCTAGGCCATCATATGTATATACGGACAAGGGTTGAGTTGAGGTTTCCGATGGAAGGGTGAGTGTGTGATTAATAAAGGTTTAATGCAATTTCGACAGCTAAGGTCATATTCATGATGAGAACTATATTACACAATTTCACAGAGGAATGTGTTGGTGCCTGCGCAAAATTTTAATATGTGCACCACACACATCCGAGGGGATAAATAAGAGGAGATATAGACCCTTTTACGTGGGCTAGGGAAGCCCGTCCAATGTAAGACGTTTCCTCACTTGTTTTATGGCAACATAACTCTCTGTCCCTGGTCTGACACTGAAGCCTTCATCTTCGGGAAAGGGCATATGTTTAGGTGAGTGAATGACCACTCTTATCCCAGCAGATGGTGATGCTGCTCTGACATACTCATTCTGGTCAATATACAATGCAATCTGCAATGCTAAAGAAAATGAGACACTGATGTCAATGAGTTGTGTAGTTGATTTTCTCGAAGATAAAAAGGGAAAAAACTCTAATATGGTTAGAAGTGAGTTCCAAATTAATCAAGGCCCAAATCCTTCAGGAGGCCTTTGCGAAAAGATTGAGAATTCAATTCTTACTCTAGCTAATGCACATTCTAGTTCCTCATGATTCTCCATCCTGATTCCCACCTTATACTATAATGGAATTGACTTGCTCTGAATTAGACTCTGTTGCAAAAAGTTGGGGTAACTGGTTCCATGATTCGTTCTATGAGGAGGGAACTAGCTGGGAATTGGTTCTAAATTGGGAAGCTTTAAATTCACCATTCCCGACCACCCCTAAACCACTTCTATGACCAATCACCTTTTGGAAACCGAACAGAGAATTGATTCCCTGAGGTCAATTAGTTCCATTTTGGGAATAGCACCTAGAGCTCCAACAGAATCAGACCCAATCTTTTCGCAACAGCCTCCAGGACTATTTGACTATAAAGGACCCCCATTTGACAGTCATGAAACTATTATTTGATCCCCATGATATACCGACTTTTACCAGTTTTACCATAGAGGCTGGGCATTCAGGTGTGACTGCACTGTAGCCTAATTAACATGCATTCTCGCGAGATTTTGGAGCTTCCAGGGGTCAGAGTCTACTCTATAAATGGGTGGTTCTCCACACCTGTAGGTGTGAATACTCCACACCTAGAGGTGTGGTGAGTGATAACCTACACTAAACATACCTTTGAAGTTGAAATTATATATTCTTAAGCTACAGTGAGGACACTTTCTGAGTGGTAACAGTAATTCTGTGTGCAGGGTGGGAGAGAGTGGATTCCCTTCAGGTATTATGTAACTGACCCCTGAAACCAGTGTAAGGCACATGCTGATAACCAGCTACAGCTAGACAGGCTGGCGTCACCTACACCATGCTAGTTCGGAATTATAAGGCACGGAGCACATGGAATGGAGTTCATAGTATGTATACTCTGGACGATTGGTTGATTATCTACCATCAAAATTATATGATCCAATATGTCTTCAACACTTCTGCACTGGGCCCCCGACTGGGCCTTTGACCATATGTTTATAGCTACTATTGCCACATCATATTTCCAGATATAACGTAGAAGATATATTCGTTAACAGTCTTACCGCTTCGGGGTCCTGACTTTTTTATTGTCTGTATTGCTGTGCCATTGTATCCATTGTTGAAGGTGAAACAATTTCCGTATTGAGCATTTAAGAAGTTGGAGAAATTACTGAAAGTATTTGAAAATATCATAATTAGGCTTTTTTGGGCCTTACTCTAAACATAATCTGTTCTGCTAGTCAGGTAAAGCTCGGTCTTCTACATTTGCGCACTGACATCAATTACCTTAATAATGTAGCACATTATGATCTACCATAACATAAACTTTGGTGAGGATTCTAATATATGTTTTTTTTCCCCAGAATTTGAACGTTGGTGCTTATAACTGCTCCTGCAGACTACATGTATACAAAGGGGCCCTTACCCACATTCCATTGTGTTCACAACAGTGTCAGGAGCATCTGGTATGTAAAATACTTATACTACTTAATTAAAACATAGGCAAAAAGAATCCCTGGTAGAAAGTCTCAGAGGAACCAATGTTCATTGATGAATAGAGCTCACCTTGGACCGCAATATTTGCCATTGAATGAGCACCTCATGAGCATATTTGTTAATTGATGGCCGACATCCTGACGTTTTGCAGCAGACAGTTTAGCATATTCAAATAGGAAGTTTTCCTCTAGAGCAAAGCTTGTGTCGTCAGCATTTGAGTCAGTATTTTCAGCGTCTCGGTCAGTGAAGTTTACGCCAGCAGAAGGATCCTGTGAAAGGGAACTATAATGCAATGAATCAACGCTCAGGTTTTACTAAATATGTATTCGCAACTATATATTTTCGGGCTACCCCATAAAGACATAGCGGTTACTGCAGTCTTGGGTCAGCAATTTACATGTACTTATTTAGATTTTCTCTCTTTATCCGTCGTCAGAAAAGGTATCAAACCCCTTGAAAACGTGTTTTCCATCCTAATTAATCTCTGAATAAATAAGCAAATGTCCATGACATGGAATATTTTTGCATTGTATTCACCGAGGTGAGGCTGTCCGTATTCAACGACACCTTATACACACAAAAAAAATATTCTGAATATCTTAGGCCTTTCGCCTAACATTTGTTGGACTTGCTAACCCAAGTTGGGAGTTTGCACATCCCCAAACCACCAAAGTTTTCTTGGGAGTTTACGCCTAACCCTTAGGAAAAATGCCCGACTTGCCTGATTTCTCCTAACTTGCCTTAGACTTTTCCACTAACTACATAGACTTTCAAGCAACATAGCAATTCTCTTAATTCTGAAATGGTAAGTGTAAACTCCACATAGGTTAATACATCCAAAACAGAGCCTCTCCATTTGAGAAGCAAGTTCAATCCCTCACATCATTTTCTTTGCAACCCATGAACTTAGTTGCTCTGGGTTTATCATAATGTCAAAAATGTGGATATATGAGTAAATTAAATTTCCACAGAAAAGGTGTTTCCATTATTCTTCATTGCTCCTTCAATAACAAATATATATTTATTAAGTGTATTCTGTTAAATCACATGCCAGGTTGAATTGTAGAGGGGTTATTATGTCAATAGTCATTGAAAGCACCATTATTCTGACATTCGTAGGCTTTTCCATGATATGCACTTACCATAAAAATCCTCATACAAACCACACTGCCACCTGGTGTGAAAAAAATTTACTACCCCTTAGACAAAACTGCTACCCCTTAGACAAAACTACTACCCCTGAGACATGGCTAAGTCAAGTCAGTTTGCCTTAATAGGTTAGTTAATACTACTAACACATTAGTAAAATGTTACTAACATGTTGGGTATTTTGTCTAATGGGTGATTTTGTCTAAGTTAGATTAGTATTTACTAACTTGGATTATTTTCTGTGTAGTACTAATCTATAGTAACGATCGTATCTGCCAAGACATAAAGTCTCTGAATCCCATAGGGACCGTCTGCAAGTCACTCCCTCTAAGGCCCATTTTTCACCACCCGATATGGCCCTTTTGTCGGCCGCTAGACCCATAGTTTCACCACCGTCGGTCGACAGGAGCCATGCCCCACCATTGAACCCTATGGCAGCCCTGTTGGCTGAGGTGGTCATGTGCAGCAGCTGTCGGCCGATAGAAGGACCATATCGGGTGGTGGAAAACGGCCCTTAGGGCCTGTCTCCACTATCCGATCAGGGCCGTTTTCCACCACCCGATATGGTCCCTTTGTGGGCCCACAGCTGCACCAAAGTACCACCTCGGCCGACAGGGCCTTTCTCCACTAGGTGACAATTAGCCACACCGACCATCGGTAACATATGTCAGTATGTGAGAGGGAGTGGGGTACCTCTAGAGTAGACCTCTCGGTACCCAGATCGGTACCAAATCATCTGAAAAAAATCAAATATGTCAGTCTTTCAAGGTGAATATCGTGACAGATACGTGCATTGGTCATGATGAGGCCCATTTTCCAGCAATCGGTGTGGGCCCTGTATCGGCCGACGGTAGCGTCCACTGTGGGTCTGTTGGCCATGCCTCTCCATTAGGTGAGGCTCCACTACACGATTTTTGTTGAAAATCAGAGCTATTCTCACAAAAGCAGACACAAACACAGATTATCAAGTGGTATTTGTTATTATTTCAAGGTGTAAATAGAAGATTGAGAGAGCTTTTTGTTTATGTGGGGAAGGCTTTGTGTACAATCTCAGGCACATTTTTGTTGTCAAAAGATGTTTTTGTTTACTAAATCAAGTTGACCTAATGTAAATATTGCAGACTTTCACACTGATGACTCTCTGCAACTCAGTATCAGACAGGTTTGATTTTTACAGTACAAGACCCTGCGATCTGTGTGACTGCTGTGTTGTTATTTATATTTTGCTGTGTTGATGTTTACATATTGAACTCCCACCCAATCACAGAGTCTGTGCAGGTGCAGGTTACTTGGTAAATATGGTGCACAAGGAGATAGATCACCCATAAAATAACCCCTGAAATCTCATGTTTACAATTTTGAATCTCATGTTTACAATATAGGAATGTCAACACCCTATACCTTAGGCACTATAGGGATAGAATTAGGTGAGAATGTACTAGAAAATCGCGTAGTGGAGCCTCACCTATTGACACCTATGGCAGCCCTGTCGGCCGAGGTGGTACATTGGTGCAGCTGTGGGCCGACAGAGGGACCACATCGGGTGGTGGAAAACGGCCCTTAGGAGCCTGGTATACAGTCTGCTATGAGGATTGAGAATGTATCGACAGCTGGTTAAAGGCACTGTCGGTGAGTCCCAGGTCAGGTTATCGATCCTGGTAACATTACATATATACCACTGAATTATTAATGCCGCTACAATGTCTTAGCTGAAATTATCTAAGCCCAATCCAACCTTATTACAACGTGGTTAGGGGAGGGTGATTTTATAGCTTCCAGTTGATAGCCACATCCTCCATAGATCATGTTGGTATTGGAGTCCGATTAGGAATGTTTCTTGCGTAAGCATCGATACTAAATCCAGTAGCGGATGGATCCAGGGGGTGGCCTGTGGGGGGCACTTGCCTCCCCCCCAAGATCTCCTGAAATTGGCCTTCAAATGACTCTTCATTATATGGAATTAGGAAATGTGGCCCTGGACTCCGACTGTGCCCCCTACCCCCCTCCTTAGACCACCACGTGCTTCCATAGATCTAGAAGAGCCATTCCGCCTGGCTACCAACCATCTGACCAAGAAAAGTCGTATTTCGATTTGATATGCGACTTACTTCCACCCTCATAATTATGTAGTTAAGGAAACCTACTGTTTGTTGCTTATGTTTGAACGAGCCAACTGTGTATGTATTCCTGTTTTTCTATATTATTTGTTTCACTGGGACAAAAAAAAAGAAAAAAAGTTTTGGTTCCGTTCACCTGACATTCATGAACAAGGAGAGTGAGCCGACCTCTGATTTCTCCTTATGTCTATCAATTTTTTTCATTTTTACATCAATTCTTGTCTTTACATTTCGTTATGAATAAAAATGCAATACATGGGACATGGGACAAATAAATAAACTAAATCCAACGTACCTAACAATATGTTTCCGACCTTGTTAACGGAATTTTCTTTTAGCCTTGGTTATGATGGGCAACTTTGTGTATACCGAATATATGATTTATAGCTTCCCAGTTATTATACGTAACTTCTCAGTATACATGTATGTATAATACAAAATTATACTAAATACCTTCTTACCACAGAAGCAGCCTGGTATGAGCTAAAATCCGATAGCAGAGCCACTTCACTGTATCTCATCGGGTTCACATTACAAAAGGTAACTGCAGGAAAGTCACGTCTAGAGCTGAAGTCCTCTTTGATGGTCGTCTCAGTTGGCAGTGATATCAGCTTCTGGATGCACAAAGTGATCTGCCACACTCCAAAAGCTGTGAGGAAATAAAGGTAAAAAAATAAAAAGGAGGAAATAAATTAAATGAAAATTGGGAGGTAAGAGGTCTGTAGGCATACTTCGAATAAAGGACAAGTTAATTCAAGAATACCCCGGTAATGAACTTGCCCTGTCTTTGCAGGGAAATGGAGGGAAATCGGATCCAAATTATGCAGTATAGAATCAGTTAATTTTCCGAATAACTGCATGTGGGTGAAACAATTATGTCTAAAGATTATAAGTTTATTCTTGAAACTCTGATTATGTTTTACATTCCAGTGAATTATAGGTCTAGCATTCGAAATCTCAGTATATATAATAACGAAAATATAGGCTTTCAACAAGAGCTTCTACATTGACTGGTAGTATTAAGATTTACACAGATTTCCAAGACAGCCTCCATTCAACTTCTCTAGTCCTATAGGATGTGTTTTATAAACATTGTACCATTCTCGTCTATAAAATTTCCAAGTGAAGATGGCTAATACTTATAAATCAAAAGCCGGTGGCATGACTAGTGACATATTGGGCTTCGGATTGTACCTTAATCGCCAATGGAAATGAATGATCGATGATCACCGTGTACTATACAGTCGACCTTTGCTTCTTCAGATATGGAAAGTGCAAGGGGACATTATCTGAGGAGTTAAGTCCAAATATATTAGAAAACACAGTGGTAGTTACATATTTTCTGTCTGAGGTAATGAGGGATCTGAGGAATCAAAGGGTCAAGGAATTAAGTGAGGGTGACTTTATATGATTACCATTGTTAACGGCTCGTAAATGTGTTCGTCATGCATCAGAATGTAACGTATAGACCTATCAATGATAGGTGATGATCTCCTATGGGTCTGGGGATTAATGCTACTCATCCTAAATGTGTTTGGAGGAACACGTGTATTCCTGTGCACAAGTAAGAATGGTGGTGTAATGAATGTTTTCAAAACTTAATGATGCACTATTTGCCATGTGCATGGCATGCTGATGAATGTTTTATGAGCCGATTTTATCAAATCCCACAAGGTCAATTCACAAGCAGGTGCTCAATTGTAAGCCCTCCACAAAATAATAACCATTTCGTTGACTCATATTACTTTTTTTTTTTTCTTTTTTTTTGGAGGGGGGGGGGTTGGAACATATGGCGTTAGAATCTGATCGGCTACGAATATTGTATTCATTTCTTCAGATCAAACCTCAACTATCAGAATGATATATTAATGATGCTCTCCAGCAAAGAAAAAACCCAGCCGGGAAACTCTACCTTTCGGAATATATCATATCGTATGAAAGGTGTACGGACTGATCAACTAATTATAATTATAACAGATTCGATCTATATGGACAGGTTTAGTTGAAGTATACAATAGTGCAAACTAACATACGTGATAAGACTTGTGACTGTAAGCAAGATTCACAATTTACTTCAGTTTAACTTCAGTTATACAGGCTGTTATGCTCTGCATGGCGACAATGCAAGCAGTTTTATTTGGACTTTTACCACTTGTGAAACAAGTGGTATAATGTTACATAGAGATGATACATGTTGAAGGTGTTACATGAGCAGTGATTCTAGAAGCCCTTGACTTTCAGGGACGTAATGTTGATCAACCAACCATGTGCCCGCCGTTTAAACTTTTGTTTGGATTCAGCAGGGTTGGGGCACTTCGCCAAAGAATTAGGGCCAGTTTTACTGGAGCGTGTTGCTCCTATCGTAAAAAGAGCTGTCAGTAGGTACCCTCTTTTCAAAAGAGGTCACACTCTGCTTCACCATTCAACTTGCACTCACCACATTAGTCTGAAAAAGTCACCTGCCTTATTTAAAACAGAGAGAGCTGCACTATCAGGTACCTACTCATGTCACACACTCTATAGTATATTATACTGACTGACTTCTCCCGACTAGGTACCTACTCAAATCCCCTTTTTGAGCACCGTACTTGAATGTCCACTTGTGAGCAACAAAAGGGACAAGTTATAGCTACATGAAAAGAAAGGACTGGAAACAAGGGCATTTTTAGCCAGCTCTTCCTTTTACTATAGGAGCAACACCCTCCAGGCTTACTGGCTTAGAAGTTAGCCATGGGCAATCCATTGGCCTTGTATCTCAATACTTGCTTTAAAGGAGCGATCGTTTTTCAATTACAGGGGTGAGTGGTGGGTTGAAAGGGGGGGGGGTCAAAATCTTATCGACCTATTGATGGGGGTGGGGCAAAATAATTTTACCTGTTTTTAGTGATAAAGCCCATGCATAACGAGGGGGGAGCATTATTTTCATGCAATCACGTGTGGAACCTACAACCTCTTAAAACAGGATCACTCCCTAATACCAACCGACTACCCAGTCAACAAAAATCGTTGCAAAACGTTTCAGAACGTTTCCCTATGGGTACTTATCATGGCAAAACGTTTTAAAACGTTAAAACCGTTTTTTTAAACGTTAAAAACGTTTTTTTCTTTACGTTAAATAACGTGTGTTTTTTTTTGTTGAGTGGGTAGGCTGTGCTCCTGCAACCTCAGCCACCAGACCCAATGGACATTGGGTTGTAAACAAGCTACCAGAGTCTGCGCTGTGTGCTTAATTAAGAAAGAAAACAGGCACTGATTGTTCAACGTTATAAATACCTATATTTCGAACCAAACCGAGTTAGATGTTTTCTGAGAAAAGAAAGAAATTATTGAAACTGTTGTGACATTAACTATCTTTCAATGTGCAAAGTGTCCAGGAATGCTACCACTTACCGAGGGAAGTAAGCAATACAAGAATCCAAAATATTTTCTTAGTGATGCTTGCATGACGTCTGATGTTACCCAGACCATGCATGCCTGTGTTATCAGCAAGTTCAGTAAGCATGATCATCCATGCTACTCCAGATCCATTGAATTCATTCTCCACATCTTCCTCGAGAGAAGGGTGATCCTTCTTAGAAAAGCTATCCCTTTTTGCTAAACCTCCAGAGAACTGGGTAACTGATGTCTTTTCGTCTGCTATCATCCTGAGTTAATCCTTGATTGGTTGCTGTTATCTAATATCGTAGTACCTCGCGTATACTTATAGCATGTACAATGAGTTCAAGCCAGAACTGTAAAGAACACCCGGTATGGTGTCTTGGCCACTTAAATACTGATCTACAGCACAGAAAAGCGAATCTTGAGCAAAGGGAATTTATCCTACCCTATATGCCCCGCCTTATACACGAGGTAGAACGATGTCTTCAATTGTGTATCTGTCAGACGTGAGATTATCCAGCAAATTGGTGTAACCAACATTTCATGCTTATGACTTGTCCTCACGCTGACATCCCACTCGATGTGCCGATCGAAACATGCACCCATGTGTATCACGTATCGTTATGTAATTATAATCCTATGTACAAGACACCCTACTGTTGTGACGTGACCTTTTCTAAATTATTCAGTGTAAACTCGCCTACAGATGGGAAATAGTGTGCTAATCTCCAAATGCAGGGGCCACAGCTATAGGGTCCAACCCGAAGTAGCTCCCAAGTACAACTGTTGATGTATGGGCAATAAAGCCACACTAATAATAAAACCTACAGTCAGTACTGACTATACCAGCATGTTCTGAACCCAATAGTTAGATGACTATTATGTACTATAGTCACATTTTAGTTATAGGGACATACTGACTGTGTTTGGGCCTCATGAAGTGATGATTTTACAGTTAGGATTCAAAATTAATTCTTAGCTGACTCCAGTTAGCACATGTTCTCCTCAGTTATTGTTCTATAGTCCTCCATGTGTGTTTAGTCATGTGTTCTGGTTATCATTATGATCATGCGTGCCAATTATCATTTGCAAATTACAGGTTCCTTACTACCAGCTGCCACATAGGGTCAGTTCAGTACAATTGGTGGCATACAACTTTTAACTGGAGATTTGCAATTTACAATACTCCAAAAAGTGACTACTGTCAATGAGAGGCAAAAAGAACAAACTACCAACTGAAATCTTTGACTGGCAACTGACATCCCACAACACATGGGAACAGTCAGCGGCAGCCTATAGACAACAATTAGGAACTGCCAAATAGCAACTGATTATCTATAAATTGTATTAGTTACAATTACGTAGATCAAGCATCAAGGCATCAGATTCATGGTCCAGCGTTAATTCAGTCAGTTTATCGCTTGACTATGGACAGACTATAATAACTAACTTAGTTAGTCATAGGTGCTTTAGAGGGATAGCCAACACTACACTGCAAAAATGGTGTTTAGATCCTAAACACAATTCTAAACATATTCTTGCAACGTTTTTGTAATCACATTATTTTCCTAAACATGTTTAGCCAAACAATGTGCTTAGCTCAAGTGTTTAGAACTCTAGGTGTTTAGGTTCAAAATTTGTGTTTAGATATATATGAATTTTTGTGTTTAGGTGTTTATGAATTTTTGTGTTTAGATGTTTAAATGATTTGATGGAAAATTAAGGTTTGCAGACATGTATGCATTAAAAATGAGATATATTTTGTTTGTTTTCTCATTTACTGGGGGGGGGGGACATCAGCAGGTATTTACTCGTCAAAGTCTCCAAAGATGTCAGTCACAGCTATATACATGTACATGTATTACACACTGCATCAGAATGAGAGACTTGAGAAAGTACAACAGCTTGGCAGGAAGGGCATTGCCTTATCTATTCCAGAATAACATCAAATAGGTGTCAGACATGGAGCTTATTGATTATTTTATGCTAATGATGGTGGCATAAGGTGAATCTAGTCAATTTTCTATTGCCCTTTCTATTCACATGACATTCTATGAAATGAAACCATGATAAACATGGGATTTGGGGACATTTGTCACAACAACTGATTATAACTATGTGCAGATAGTCCATTCAAAGGTAGTGCTGCTACCTGGTGTGGATTTAACATCCAAGTATCTAAACATATTGATGTTTAAATCTAAACACCTATTATTCAACTGTTTCAACTCTAAACATCTAAACATGTTTAGCGTAAACGTTTATGTAGTTAGAATAAAAGTGTTCATTTCCTAAATGTGTAGTCAATGAGACACCTAACTGACCTATATGTTTAGGTTTTAAACGTGTTTAGACCTAAACATGTTTAAAATCTAAACACCATTTTTGCAGTGTAGTACTATCTTATGTTCGTCACTACTGACTAAGATTTTTACCTCTATTTTTATCAGTGCAAGCACATTCTCTCTCAGTGGTGGCATTTGTAATAACTGCAGAAATCCCTCTACTGGGGTTTGTTGCCAATCTTATGCTATTTACATAGGCTAATCAACACACATTGCCATGCCACTCTAATACCTGCTTTAATAGTTAAAAATGACATTTTGCCATCAACATAGACTTGACAGGGTCTCTATACTGCAGAAGGTTTTTTAAATATTGCTGTCTATATACATGTAGGGCCTATCCGACAATCCATTCACAATTTGGCCATTAATTTTGAGAACGAGGCTTGCTGTGGTAAGAGATTGTTCTCAATGGCAGTTCCGGGATTCGGAAAAGGAGGCCCAGAAGGAGCGGCGTACCCCCTTTTTCTAAGCAAAATATGCAAGTAAACAGTGAAGTATACTGACAAAAAGGAGGGGGGCGCACGCCCCTGTGTCCTCATCTAAATCCGTCACTGGTATAACAGTCTCCACCACTGGGACTGGGCCTGAGCCTACCTTGGGGTGTACATAATTAATGGATGTTGTTGTTGAGAATTTTATTGAGCGATTCATACACACATACAATAGTGCTATTTTCAAAAGGATCAATGTCGACATCTAGTCATTCCTAATTCAGTTCACAAGCCACACTGCTAAAGACGATGATAACCAAAACCTGAACAAAATCTAAAGATACAACCAAATCAGACATGCATGCAGCACAAACAAATTAAACATGCATACAGTATACAGCATACATTCTCACATATATTCCATTATTAGGACATAGTATATATACAAAGGAACACAGAAGTGTTTATATGTATGTAGGTACAGACTTTGCATCATTAACAAGGCCCATTTCTATGTCATCTGAAACATTAGATTTTAAAATTGCTCTCCGCCTACACCAGATTTCTTTCGCGGCCGTTTTCCACTAAGAGATAAATAGCCACAACGAACATCGTTACCGATCATTGTAGTCTTGTGGGTGGCTGTTAGTAATGTAATATATGATGATTATGGATACACAAGTTGCGTTTAGAGCCAGATAAAAGCATGAGTCCAAGCCGAGTGCTTTTATCTAGACTCTTAAGTCAACAAGTGCCTCCATTATCATCATACATTGCGTTTATACCATGGTCTGCATCGTTAGAGTGCATCAAAATGCACCAGAGCTGCTGTCACATAAGATAATTGTATGAAAAAAGAACACTGTCAATTTTCAAGTGTCAACTCAGTGTCTTTATCGCGTGATAAAATCACTTAGATTATCCAGTTTGGGCACCCAACATCGTTCTGAAATGTGATAACCGTGGTATAATGTGTGAGAGGGGTGAGGTGCCTCAATACTAGACCAGTCGGTTCCTAGATGGAGACCTAATCGTTTGAAAAGAAAAAGATGTCATTCTTTTAACAATCTTTTAATGTCTATATATGACAAATATGTCCATTGCTACCGACAATCGTATAGTGGAGACCCGCCCTTACGTGACCTGGAGCTTTGGAAGATAGTATCTACTGACTAGAGCAGTTGGATGTCTAGTCAGAACATGTTTTGGTCACCACGGCTAACGGCTATATACTATGATCATTATGGGCCCACGTCAGCTGAGAATTTTACAGGAGCTTGTGCAAACAGAGGCCCAATTGACTTAGGGTCTTGAGGCCAAAAGAAACATTGCATCTTAGGCCTCCGAACATGTCTTTTGACTTCATCCAATTCCCAGGTGTATATAACGACCTTTGCTTGTTTCCAACCACTATAGCCCATACAGACTTTAGTTAATCACTCTGTATATGATTGAATCCCCTTATATCCCCGGCATTCCAACAGATTGCCAATAAAATGGTACACTGTCAGACCGGTGCAAGCTTTTTGCAGTAGATTGCTTCTATTTGTGGAAAACTGTGGTAGTTGCTGCTAACACAAATCCAATGACCCAACATGCAGTGGGTTGCCCTGTTTCCACTACAGTGGTCTTTGTAGCCCATTTACAATTGGGGCTGAGAATGTAAGCTTCAATTCCATTGTATGTCTGAGTGAGTAATGCTTGTTTGTCATAATCTAAATAGCTATTGACATTCATGGCGAAGAAACTATATACGAGACATTAATTAGTATGATGACTTTGAGTGTTTGTGCCCATGTATATGTGCATATGACACACAGAGGGGGAAGAAAGAGGATATTGTCAAAATGGGCATACTTTATCTATATAAGGATCGTATACAGGTCATATCACTGTAAATCGTAAAATGTAAATTTACAGTAGAATCAGTTGTGTATCTACGGAAATTTACACTAGAAGTCGCTGTGTTATGTTAACATATTGACTGGCTGATCAACAGTAATTACACTGTCAGACTGCGCCAAGCTATTTACAGTACATTGCTTTTATTTTGTAAACAGTAGGAGCTGGTGTTAGTACAAATCTAATGACCCTACAGTAGCCAATACAGGGCAAGCTACTGCCCATTTACAATCGGGGCTGAGAGTGTACGCTAGGTAAACATCCGTTGGCATCGTAGGTAAATTTGTATAAAAAAAAGAAGATACTTAAAAAGATGGATCAGTGGATGTCTTAAAGTCTCATGAGAAATTTACAATTCAGTAAAATTGATTAGCAGTCCATGCCAACATCCATGAGTCATTCTAGGCTAATTTTAGAGTAGGAAATACAGTCTCATATAGTTTTAAGACATTAGAAAGTAGATTTACTGGAAATAAATAATAACAAAAAAAAACACACCCATGATAGCGGCAACAGGAGGGGGGGGGGAATTTGTGGCAGAGTTTTATTGAAGGAGATGGGGTCTGCCCCATTATAGTCAAACTGCACAATTCGTGAGCAATTACATTTGGGACATTGACTATATATTTTCTTCGAGTTGTTCAGCTACCGTAATTTCAATGGAGGTTCAATCTGCCATGCAAGAGAAGATTGAATTTTATTAACTCAGTAGATATGAAATCAAGCCTATATGCTTCAACCGAACATCCCTGAAGATGGAACCTTAACTAGGGAAGTCAAAAGAACAGCAATCCAGAACAGTTTCTTGATGGTGTTTGTATGACGCTTGATGTTACCCAGGCCATGCATACCAGTGTTGTCAGCCAGCTCGCCGAACAGTGGCATCCATGATGCTCCTGCTTTGAGTTCAACCTCCACCTCATCCTCTAGAATAGTGTTATCCTTCTGTCCAATCCCACCCTTCCGTAAATTACTCTCTGGAAACTGAATGCTCCACTTTCTGGGATGTCTGGGAGTGGGTCGGTTCTTGGTTCTAGCTCTTGGTTCTAGCCATCCTGGATTGATCCCTGACAGCTGGATATGCCTGCAGCTAGTGTTTCATCATGTGCAATGTTGCATTTACATGTGAGATTAAAGGTGTTAACCCCAGGTGTCTACCGTTCAGCTTCCGCGGTATATAAAGGTATACGCATTGCTTCATGCCTATACTCTATTCTCAACTCAAGGATCAAAATCACCAACACCAACAGGGCACTTTGAAACGGCACGTAGATGTGGTGAACAAACTAATGGGATGAGAATGACATACAGAAGAAACTCCCTACCACTCTCATACCTCAAAAGAGGCCCATCTGGTGGGTGCTTGCTAGGTGACTGGCGAACCATTCTTCTTTAATTGGCAGATGAAAGTGTTAATCCCAGTAAATCTGGGTTTTTTTTCTTGCTGGCCATTCAAATCTTAGCTATCCGAAATGCCAAATCTCAACAGGTTGTGTTTAGGTTAAGTAGACCTGTGCTTTTCTTCATATAATTAGTAGTCGCAAGTACTTCAGACTGAACTAAAGGAAAGCAGAGTTTTGTGGATTATTAGTTTCCTCAGATAATCCCTTGTTTGTTTAAAGCATCAATGGATTTTGTCCATAGGGGTTCTGCGGACATACTGCTTAAACAGAAAGTGTTGACATGCATGATATTATTGATTCTGGGTTTGAATAGGTGCATGTGATTATAACAATCATTAATCTGTCACAGCAACTAGGCCTATGGATCAGTATTAAGGATTGTAAAATGTATCTATTCGCTGAATCTTTCATGTATTTGTATATTATATTTTGTTTCATTACGGCCCATGTCACTGTCGGACCATTTTTAGAGACAGCCAATTACTGCATATATACATTATATGATAATACAGAGTTTTCCTATTGAAGTAAAATCAACCACCTTGTTTAAAGCAGCCAACAGTTGGGTAGCGATAGAGGACATTCAACCTACATGTTGGCATTCTGGAATTAGTGTTTGGACCTTGGCTTGAATAGGGGCGCATGGCCATCCGCTTTGATTACTTAAACATTTTTCACGTGAAGGGGGAGGGTAGAGAATTAAATGGGCAGCTGACTGAAATGAAATTCATATAGTTCACATGTAGTACACAGTCTATATGAATGTGTTTATCCTGCTTTTCACAAAGCTCCCCTTCATTTATATGCTGGCTTGGGAGGGTATGCCTATAGATTTAGTAATGGCTTGAAGTGGCGAACAAATTTGTCAGATTTGTCTCTTGTCCTTCAGACCTGTCATGGGTAATTGGTTGGGACAACACTCCTCTAAGATAATAGGAAATTCGTGAATTTGGATACACACGAAAATGTTTTTAAGGAAAATTTGCAAAAGTTTATACTCATGAAAATATCCACGCTTACAGTACCCATGTCTGACTTGTTTTCAACCTGACCAGCTAGCCATTTTGCCAGAAATAAAAATCATGAAATCTTTGTTTGCATGTTGTAAATGCCTTTCACTGCCCTCATGTAGCAAACTTGCTTCAGACCACACATACTGGTCCCAGAGTTAAGTACTAGCGTCCTAGACTTTGGTCTTCTGCCCTAAGTATGATGGGGAGGGAATGGAAAGTAGTCCCTGTTATGTATGGATGAAACACTAGAGGGAGCTGTGGTCTGACTGGTCAGCATGCATTGTGAATGGGTTTGGGGAATTTAACGCCCTATATGTAACCTGTCCAGAATAGGGGGGGGGCGCGTCCCCATATAAATCCGCCACTGAATTTATCAACGTCATGAGTATGTCCCTTTTACAGTTGGAAATGAGTGGCTCATGCTCATGTCTATTTATCAAACATAATTGGATGTTTAAGGGTTTTAACAATAGACCTTAGGTACCTAATTTCTCATAAATCAGGATAACAACATAATATTTCCTTTAATTCTCTGTTTATTATCAATGTAATATATTTGGCAGATAGCAACATCTCTACGAGATTATCACAATATATGACAACCGACTTTGGAACAAGAACTCTATAGACCACAGAGTGTATTATACTAATATAAACCATGATCGTATCCCGTACCTATTTAAAAAGAAAACATCAGCACAAAGTGCCACTAATTGCTGCTGAAATACAAATATTTATATCGGATTTGAACGGATGTGCAGAACCGAATAACTCCTACATAAATGGGGAAATAAAAGTTATGTATTGAGGCAGACCCGAGTTGGGTTGCCTCATGTATAATATTCCACATTAAGACAGTATCCATCAATGTTTATGGCACAAATAGAAAAAAAAATAAAAACCCGCTTCCAACGAGAATGGAAGGAGAAGACAAGAAGCCCAGATTTGATGTGTTTTCTTACAGTGCCAGTTTAGAGTGATAAGATGCATTCACAGTTTATGAGTCATCTTTTATATTTGATATAAAGTTTGTGCGCATGTACATTTTTGTTTGCTCTTCGTGCTGAGGTATACAAGAAAGTAGGATTGTTTCTAATTTATTCACCTTTGATTTCACAGAAATGTAGGGGAGCAATCTTGTGTAAAAATACCAGTACAGTTGGTATCATGCTTGTGAAAAAAAATACTGATAAATCTAGATCAGTAATAGAGACATAGGGTCATTCTTAATCAGAGCGTCCAAGGATTAGTTATGGAGGGCAGTGGCTCTAACTTTTACCATTTGTGCTAGTGAATATTGGTAATGTACGTATAATATCATACAATATTGTGCATATGATTTTCATATTCTTATTTTGATGTACAATAAGGTTGTCACATTACACAGCAACCGACATTCATACAAACTACCCAGCATCCATGTATCTCATCATTCAAACAATAATAATATGAATAACAACTAAAATATTTTGGTCCTTTCGGTTTTCAGAGATCCTTATATACTGTGTAAGATCGTTCACTAGACCAGTACAATCACCACGACTAGCACACACAAAATCAGTTAAATCAAACCTAACGTACACTGTCATTCTTTAAAAAAAATCTATGATTTTCTAGTCTAGTCTCAAATGAATTCATTAGAAACATATAGCATATCGATACAAAGTATAGGTTATCTGTTGATAAGCAAATGATAATAAATAAGTGTTATCAGACAAATAGCAGACGACAATTGAACGAGGTGATAGCCAACAATAAAGGCGGGAAACTGGCCTATAGATCACAGACAGCCCAAAGTGAGGCTCCGATTGGTGGTAGCCATTTTGACAATGCCACTCTTAGCAATGACACGCATATATTCTTATAGTTAGGTAGACCTATTGGAGATACTTTAACGCAAATATACAAATATTGATAATATACTAGGATTTTATACGATGATGATGAGTGACGTGAGCGAGAAGACACACACAAACTTGATGAAATGGGATGTTATAACAATGCTACAATGCAGAATCATGTCTGAGACTAATCGCATCTGAGATATATTACACATGTTATGAATACACAATTATCAAATCAAAATTCTTAAATTACAGTCCCTTTATGGGTCTGAAATGCCCAACTTTGTTTCATGAACATGCATGAATTTTGGCAGTCCCTTTTAAGAACATTCTCGCAGTCCCTTTTAAGTCTCATATATGTATATCTTACTCAGAGATCTGAAGTGCAATTACGACTATATACTTCACATACTTGCCTGTCATATATTTTGTACATTGATGCTATACATTCAGGACCCATGGCATCCGACTTGCTTTCCATATTCATAAACCGTCCCCGTTTGACCCATTCTAAATGATTTTAAATAAGGTCTTCTTCCTTGTCCAATAAAACTATCTCTCATGCAAATACATTTGCCAAATGACATTTAACATATATAAAGCCACATTGCACACTTACTGATTTAAACTCAACAAATGTAACTCTATATACAATAGAAGCCATACAGAAAAAAATACTAAATGCATGTGCATTGATAACAACCCAACCCCATTTGTCTATTATGATTCTCAGATATTCGCCATGACAGTAGTCGCAATAATAACAAGTGGCACAGACACATATATTATATGAATCAATAATCATTCAAATCTTCAGTTTCACATCAGGTATACCCATGGAAATCTAGCATCCATAATTATTTTTCATGGTCTCACAATCTCAATTGCACAAAGGCTTTAAGTAGACAGAATTAAAGCTTTATCTACAGAGTTCAGTTATTTACCAGTAGGCCTAGTCTTCAAACTCACTAGTGCTAGAATTACCTCTGCCTGCCATTAAACATCAGCCTCCAGGGGAAAGAGCAGTTTCCCAATGGTAACTTAGAAACCTTAAAGGTCCCTTATGTTCAATTGACCTCGATCTGATTTGTTGCTCCTTGCCTAGTCAGACCTCTACATGTAGAGCATCTTGTGCCCTCGCCAAAGAGGCATAGATTCAGACTTAGAAGGGCATAAGGAAATAAAAGAGCTGGCCCCTGAAGGAGTTCCCCAGGCAGTGGAAGTGCAGATGCAGTATACAGCGGCGGGGGATCATCTGTGTTTGTCTTGTCACCAATGGCAGCTGGCACATCATCTCCCTGCTGAACTCACCCATTTTTGCAAACAGCTGAGTTTCTTCTTACGTCCAACTTTAGTACACGTACAGGTGTACTGGTATTCACCTTTTCTGTAGATGCCTGTCCCTCCTATGTGGACAAACATGCCATCTGGGGAGGTGGGGTCTCTCACACAACCTGCAAGTATGTGAATTCCAATCAGCTTTTGTTTAAAATGAATCACTTGCTAACACCATTCATAGGAAACAGTTCTCCTCTCAATGTAGGCATTTCACAATGGGACAATTAATAACGTCTTGAATTGTTTAATTTGAATTCTTTTACAAGACTATAGATATGGGTTTATCCAAATGGACCCCAAATACATTTGGTTCAAACCTACAGAGGTCTTCTGGTAGAGTGTGAAATCTATCTACCAACAAGTTTAAAAGTTTAAAACTGACTATACCTGAAGTGAATTTAGCCCCAGCCGTAGTACAGTCTACTCGTCCATAATCCGTCAGCCAACTCGACCCTGGCTGGAACCGACGTCCTTCATAATCTACACATTCACTAGCTACAAACATGAAAGAACATCATAGTCAGTCCTTTATTAACATGGAGACGGTTTATCGTGTATCATTAGCCTGTTTTCCCAGTTCTTGTATACTATTACTGGAATAGTTTGATGTCATTTTATCTGAAGCTGGGAATTCTCCTTGTGACAAGGGGAGCATCTCAGTCAATCGAATGGGAGACCCCTTGTGAGTTAACCCTTGTATGTTAGCATAGTACTTCAATGGTCTCTTCTCAGCATTTTACATGAGTGCAATACCAGTGAGATGCTTGTCAGTGCCGGCCTTATCTTGGACGGCTATTGCACTTCTCAGCATGTATAACATTGCAGCATTTATGACTTCCGAGCCAACGAATTGTTGATGTATCTATACATATAACAAATGGGCATGAACCTTTAGGCACCTTATCAGATACCATGATAACAGGTAAATTGTGCCATGCAGTATCCAGGAGCAGTAGTGAGTAGCTCACCTGAACAGGAGCCGCACATGGCAGGGCAGGTGAGCCTGACCCTGGAGTTGGAGCAGAACCTTTTAGGGTAAAACCCTACACTGTGGGGCTGGCCACATATAGGTCTCTCTGCCTTCATACACGCTGGTGGTAGTGTTTCCACCTCTGTCATAGAGAAGGAGAAAATATTAGCATAACCCTTTATAATATGGGATGTATCGTTGTAAAGTAGTAAGAGAATGACACGAAGCATTACGTGTTATGCTGGCCAGTATTTTCCATGCGAGTTACTTGCTCATACCCCCTCCAAGAAAAGGACGATTCTTGCTACCTCCATAAACCAAAAGATGCCGCCACCAAGGCCCCATTTACTAAAGTATGAATGGACAAAAAATAGGAAGGGGGCTACATTGCTAGAAAAAACTTGTGATACAAATACCTTATAATTTTTTAACAGTAAACAACAGGCACTCATTAAACTTGACCATCTAGAACATAACAATCGGGCTGTCAAGAAATAATATAGAATATTCTTTTAGAGAATGTAATCTTCTATATCATTCATCAATGGGAGTCAAAATTGGTTGAAACCTCAAAGCATCAAATATTATCTATATATTGCAGTCGGCTCCGATCTCAACTAACTGTTCCATCCAAGACATGCCTGAATATTACTTGTGTTAATAATATTCGTTTTTATTGATGAACTATGCCTAACCTCGCATTATCAAGCCACATTTACATTAATCATTAGTTTGGTGTCCATCTACCATTGCCTTGGGTCAACTGACACAATATTCAATCGACAATCAAGTGTAGCATTGGGGCAGGTGCAGTATGACATTGAGGCATTTCCAATGCCACATTGGAACAATTGTTGTTTGACAGTGGGAAAATTGAGATGTAAAAGTTGTGTAAACTGACACTGGTCATTAAATTGATATAAGCAAAAGGAACGTTTGAAGTCCCCCTCCCCTCCTAGTTATCAAAATTGATTCGGACTAACTTGCTTTTCAGAAGAAAAAGAAGGTGGGTTGAAGAAGTCAGATCTATGAAAACAGTCCCACTGATGGTTTGTGAAATGCTGTAAATTGGCTTCCTGTAGTAGCCCTGTAATCACCAATGGCTGCACTGAAGTTTCGCTGTATATGATTTCGTTTGAATGGCGTCAGTGGACCCTGGCCATGATTACATTACTAAGATCTACATCTAGCTGGCAGAACAGTGAGCTGGTCGGGCATACCTGCTGGGTAGTTAGTGGTGGTGGTGGGCGCAATGCTGGACGAGCTGGTGGTGGTGGAGGCTACATATGGCGTAGTGGTGGTGAAAATGATGGTGGAAGTAGTGGTAGAAGTGGTGGTAGAAGACCGCGGAGGCTGGTCCCCAAGCGGTAACTCGTTCTCACCAAATGGCTTTGCTTTGCTCTTGCTCTTGTTGTGGCGAGGGCGGCTGTTGTAGCGGCCCTGGTTGTAGCCCCCACGGTTGTAGCTTGATTTGTGGCTGACAATTGGGGTGGGTCTTGGTGTCGGAGCTGCAATGCGTGGGGTGTGCTTCCCACCCTTAGCTGGAGAATGAAGGAGAAAGGAATAATATAAGTCAATTTGATATGGCATCAACATCTATATGGTCTATAGCGGCCAACCATTTGTGCTATTCATGTTCTAGGTGATATAAAAATGATTTGACCTGCCACTGCATGCAAGCTAACGAATGTGAATGGTCACGAATTAGTAGTCACGAATGTGAGTAGTATATGGAAACAGTTCCATCATTATGGCTATAGTATCATCAGTATTTACCATGGCGATAAAATTATCATTGCTATGTGTGCAAGTTTAAAAATAGAATGAGGGACTATTCAATGAGATCTTGATCTTGAAATAGAACCTCACACTTCGACAAATAGTCTAAACGGCTCTATGAAACATAGGGAATATCGTTTTATATACTACTCACATTAGTCCAGTCAATCCACTGCAAAAAAGGGCTCAACCCACCACAAATTAGAACAGTTTCATACAATGGCTTTTCTTGGGTATATCTTTACATGATATTAAAAGTAGAGGAAAAGCAAAAATCCATGTTCTGTACCAAAATGAACTGGCAGGGAAACACAGGTTTCAGGTCATCGGGGGATTGAGGGGCAAAATTTGTATCCTGACCCCTCCACCAGAACCCCACAGAAAAAAGATTTTGTTAGATACCACATTTACAAGGTACACCCTGACTATGGCCTGATCCTACAGGCTTTAATCATGACTGGAGCTGGTTCAGGCAATAGACACTGATAAGGTAGGGATCAGATTGTTTCTGAAAGGAGTTATCCAGGGACAATGCATCAATCATGGCATGTCTTGCCAATGTTATTTACCTGATTCAGCCAAACTCAAGTAGTGGACCCACTGGGTATTGGTCTAAACCCCTATAAGGCTCATTGCTACTGTTGGTTCCACATAACCTCTACTGTCTCCCAGCTTTACCTGGTCACTATTCACATGTGTCTAAAAACTCACCTTCATCAAAAAGTGACTTCATTGTCCATTCTTCTCCATCCCTTCCCTAGCTTAAACTTATTTTCCCTATCTGTTTTTCCCATGACATGTGTAATTTGTTCCCTGTAATATCCCATAGGCCTCCCTCCCCATTGCTTTTTCTATTTCCTGCCTACCTACTACTTAGACTACCCCTAAGGTTACTTGCATATGCTTTCTTCTGTACACATTTCCTGGACAATCAAGAGCGACAGGGAAGTGAAGCAAATAGAAAGTAGAAAGATGAAGTTCTGAAGGCGTAGGTTATACACAAATTCCATTCGGAGTGTGTCTCATAGAACAAAACTGGGTTAGCTGGGCTGCGTTTCTGACTAAATTCGGTTTAGGCATTGATTTAGGCATAGAAACTTTTAAGGAAAAATCCAAGTCAATGATGATGGAAACTGTCCCTAAAATCAATTTAATTAACTAATGTAGCCCTATGTTTTAGAAAGAGTTCACCAACAAATTGGTATTGAAACCCTCATATAGGAAGAGTAATTATTAATTAGAGAGGGGGAAGGGGGGTGGGGGGGAAGGGGGTTATGATTTATATTGTATCTTTCTAATGTCGCTGTCATGACACATAAAGATATTATTGTTATTGTTCTATTGATCCTAAGTAGTTCAAGCATTGCATTCAAAGGGGTCACCAAATAACATAAATATGAAGGTGGCTCTGTGAGCTAATTAGTCAGTGTCATTGATCCTATCAAATTAATTTATTTAAGAGATAGGATGTTAATGTACAATTTTTGTTGTGTGTTGTCATAAGTGTCAATATACTGTATCGTTTCCCAACAAAAAGACTAATAAAGCTCAGAATTTGTTCTAAAAAAAGTTATTTAGGGTAAATTTACATTTTACCTAAATCTAGGGCTGAAATTCATGTTCTCTAAATGCTCCCTAAATATTTATGGCACTGCATAAAATTTCTCTATCTAAATCTCAGGGATGCAGTGTAAAAGTAAAGAATCTACAGGAAACCCCCAGGGGATTCCTTGTGTGATGTCATAAATTTAGTTCATCTCCCTCACGCATGGTGGCAGGAAGGTAATTTAGGGCAATCCCTAAATTTGTCGTAAATTCCTGCATAAATTCGTCCTGTCTCTAAACTTGATTTTCTATTAGAAGCATATCAAGGGTGATGCTGACAACAGTCCACTGTGGGGCACTTCCCATACCGGGTAACATAGTGGACAGTGCCATGGACAGTGGGAGCAGCCTGGGCAGGGGAGAGCGGCTTGGGACATGGACGGGGGGGGGGGGCCAAACCATAAAGTTTCCTACGTCCCAAACGTGGGTTTTAGTCAACCCATAAAGATCCCACGTTTCTAACGTGTACCTCATGTTTTATTCACGTCTGCAACATGGAGCCTAATTTCCCAAGTGAGGAAAATATCCTACTTGAACTTTGAAAAATACTTTTTATTCGTTTCAATGGAAAACGTTAGGAAATGTTCTCTGTATGTTTGAGAAACATTCTAGACCCATCTGACACAATTGCCATGCAGAATAAATATGATACAGTGTGTCTTAACCCCAAAATGTGGAGAAAACGTGACTGTCACATTTGAAACGTGGAGGTGTATCAAAATTCACGTTTGAAAGTGGGATTCACGTCCAGACTTGGAACAAACGTGGATATTTTTATGGTCTGGCTCCCAGGGGTGGTGTGCCAGGCCTGGGGCTGGGGCCTGGGGCTGGGGCCTGGGGTGATACCCGAGTTCTTGCGGCAGGCTGAGCTACAGGTATTTTACTGTGACAGCAAGTGTCCAGCAAGGTACCCCCCTTCATCCACACATATTCCCAGTGGTATTTCAATGTCTTGCCCCTACTACACATTCTGCTGGTACCAGTGAGGACATATGTGATTTACACAGGTACCATCCTGGTACAAGCAAACTCAATTAGTTAATGATTATGGCTGTGCATAAATTTATTATACAGGCCCATAAATTTACGCAACCTACTAAATGGCAAAATATACCTGATTTTGCTTTAGATAAACCTACTTTGGTGAGGTATAAATGTTCACATTTATGGCAAATTTAAGCAGATGACTAAATCACAAGAAACTAGAAAAGTTGAATAAAAATGTATGCACCTGACTAAATGAGTTTTAAATTTAAGGGGGGGGGTCTCACGAGAAACTAGAAGACCTGAGAATTTGAGAATTTTAAAGAAGGACTTTCACTTTGACAGGGTCCTATTCCTGTGTCTACATTTGTAGCTTTGAAATGATGCAGAATATTTTGGTGAAGAAATATTTTGAGGTAAATACATTATTGTCATGATTAAGCACTTTGTTGCCAATAGATTCAAGGCCAACTTATACCAGCACATTATACAAGGTGCTTATTCAAGTTTCTGTTTACATTCTAATATCCTCCAACCCCTGTTGCTTATAAAATACTGGCATGTAACAAAAACGTGGAACCTAAAGGCAATGATACAACATTTATACTTCCTTTTAATAACAGTTCATGTCTTCTTCCTCTCACTAATAGATTAATTGATTAACTAAGATGTTTACATCATAGAAACAAAAACTGATATATTCGGGTAGTAATGATAAGAAACTATTCTACTGTTTTATGGAACTATTGGATGAAAACTTGCAGACAGGCAGTTTATCTGGTACAACTTATCCATGACTGGGTCATGGAAATAGGCATCTTGTCAACTTGGCCATCCAATCCAATTTTCAGATAGCCAGGTGGCAGCTATTTTAAAAGGAAAAGACAACCCTATTTTTATGATGACTTCATTTGGTAGTATCTTCATTGACTAAAATTATTCAGTCATACTTTCCAACAAATCTGCTATTGTAAGAGCAGGAAGGAGACGTCTCTAATGCAGAGTATCATGTCACAGGAGACCAGATGCACCCCAGTGTTAACTACACAGCACTGAGTCCTTACAAGTGTCCTTGGACCCTGTTGTCATATTTCCATTTTATTGCCAGCACTATTATAGTCCCATTGAGTTAATCCTAAATACTCTCCATCAGAGAGGACTCCCTCCTGCTCTTAAATTAGCAGATTTCTATCTTGCTATTCAATACCAAATGAAGTCATCATAAAAATAGGCTTGTCTTTTCCTTTTAAAATAGCTGCCACCTAGCTATCTCTGATAGATATGGATGTCTTATACCAGGCTTTTTTTATCAATTATAGATATATTATGTCACAATATATTCTGTGAGTCAATGTGAGTAAAACATGAACCATAAGTCGAAAATCCCCTAGAAATTGCAAGGTATTGACTGTGACCTTATTGACAAGAAAAATGTGGCGAGAACCACAGATAGGAGTTGCCACTCCTATCCCTCCTGCATGACTTGCCACTCTGCGGTCGACATGTAACGTCACGGCCGATATATGACATCACAAATTGCGTCATAAGGTGACCGTGACGTCACTGACAAACCGAAAACATAATGAAGTTGCTACAGTCACTGCGCTCCCGGCGCTCCGCGGCAAGCAACTCCAAAAAATTCAAAATGGCTGCCACCTTTCTATCTATGATAACTATGGATGCGCTACTTGGCCTTACATTTTATGATAGATGAAATGTATAGTGTACCTCAAAGTGAGTATACATTAATCCTACATAAACCAGAAGTTGAAAATCTTATAGAAATCACAATGATTCTGTCACCTCATTAAAAATTCAAAATAGCTGCATCCTAAATTTATAAGAAAAAAATCATAGATATAAATTCCTTGACTTCATTCATGTATATTTAGAATATGCATCATCTTTCTATGTTGATAATGACCAGAAACGACTGTAGATACAGTCAGCCAGCTTCTTATAGTTTTAACCAGGTACATGCTATAAAAAGTTGAATCTTGTCACTTCGGCCATATTCAAAATGGCTGCCATCTACATCATGAGGATAAAATTGAATCCATAATCCTCAAAAATAGATGTAATTTATGCCTCAAAGTTGGTACATACATTCATGAAAATGATAAATATGAATTCCTTTACTTCATAAAAGTATGTTTACAACTTTAAATAATCTTTCTATGGTGATAATTACCAGAGATAGATAAATTTCTAGTAATTCTGATATTCTGGCGGCCATCTTGGATAACCCCCTGAAAAAGGTCTGCCCCTCTGAATTTTTTCCTCTACTTTTAATATGATGTAAAGATATGCCCAAGGACTCAGAAAAACCATGGTAGGAAACTGTTCTAATTTGTAGTGGGTACATCCACAGATTGACTGGACTATATGGCAATGCACCCGTAGTAAGCACAAGAATCAGTTCTGCGATGTATAAACCGTGACAATTAAGAGCAAGATACTAGAATTGAAATGTGAGAGTTGATATACCTTACCTGGACACCAATTACACATAACTGGACAGTACTGGTAGGGCACGTTGATGTATTTCATGCAGTATTCTGGTCCATAAAACCTGCCACACATCAGACCATCACGGGCACGCTCACATTTCACTGTAGTAGAAAATTACTGTGAATGACTCAGGAATAGCAGGCCTACTATTGTAATACAGAATTATAGAATTATTACTATTAGATCCATATTAGATTTTAGTAAAATGATTCTCATCATTTGCTTTTTATCCAATGATAGTTGCTTGTTTGAATTACCCAGCAATATATTGATACCTAGAAGAGCTATTTTATTCAGAATTTAACAGCAATTGCCAATCTCATGCCTTCCCTAAAATACTCACAGGCACAGTTGTTAGTTTTGTCAATCCATGGACGGTTTACACAACGACAGGTACAGGTGGCGACATCTAGAGTTCCTCCATTGAGGCACACCTTCCCATGGCAGTCTACAGAACACGGTGTATAGATTAGTATATTACTGGTATCATATATAATCAACAGGGAATCGTGTTGATTCAATACAAGGGCCTTTGTGAATAACCCGATGCTGTCTTTAGAAAGCCCTTGATTTATTTTAACCGTGTGATCATATCAACAGACTGAATCCTATGTCGTATATACGCTAAGATGAAAATAGATGAAGATGAAAAATATTATCCCAGCAGTCTATTATCTGACACTTTTCTTCACAGTCAAGTGTACACCTTATGACTTTGTGCATCATTTTATTTTTCATATCTGTTATCACCACTATACGGGCCGGTATCATTAGAATTGTCTTGGAAAGGGGGTGACGATGTTCTAAACTCACCACATAGGCCATCCTTCCTGTTGTAAGGACATGAGGACAGACTGGGGCCCACCTTGTAGGGTCGATACATGGCGTTCTTGTCATTGGGCTGCTCGACGTTAGCACTGTAAACATTTATAATCAAATATAAGATCGATTGAAGGAGAAGGAGGAGGAGGAGGAGGGGAAGGAGAAGGAGAAGGAGGAGGAGGGGGAGGGGAAGGAAAAGGAGGAGGAGGAGGAGGAGGAGAAGAAGGAGAAGGAGAAAGAGAAGGAGGAGGAGAAGGAGGAGGAGGACAAGAAAAAGGAGAAGAAGGAGAAGAAGGAGAAGGAGGAGAAGGAGGAGGAGGGGGCCCATCTTATTGCGTTCCTGTGGTTGGAAGTTTGCTTTAGACATAGCCCTCCCACCACCAACCCCTCTGGGATCCATCATGAGTGTAATACATCAACTTCTTTGTTGCTCCATTTATGGGTGTGTTACTTTGTTTTGCACGGTTGTTTTCGTAATAGGAGATGGGAGAAAACCACACAAGCGGTCAGGGGATAGGTTTCAAAAATGAATACCCTATATGCATTAAGCCGTGTGTCCATATACAGGCGATTAAGTAGCTTTTGTCGGCTGACATTTGAAAAGTCTGCCGACAAAATGACAAAATATTGTATATGTTTGATTTTTGTCGTCGGGAATGGACGACCAAAGCCATTTTGTTGTCGGGAATGGACGACAAAATTGGTTTTACCGTTGGGAATGGACGATAAAAGTGTTCTTGTCGTCAGTAATTTTGTCGGCCCCAAATTCTATCGCCATGTGGACACAAGGCTTTAGGGGCCGGCTTTTTTTTTAAAAAAAGAAAAAGGATTAAACATATATACTATGTCCATACATGCTATATTCATGTAGTGCCTGACATACCACTGGCATGATACCAGTGATGATGTACAGAATAATATAACTATAAATATGCGTTTGCTTTTCCTTGTACTGTAGCGACCTGTTTTGTATCGTATGTATACTCCTACTTCTAAGCCGTGCCCTGAGCTATTGACCCTACTATAAGCCAGATTGTGGGTAAGAAATGGTTTATATATGCAAATCCTCTTTTACATGTATTATCCAGCAGTAAGCATTTGAAACTTGCCCAGTGTTTTAGCATAGGATTGAGGGTGGGCGGGTGGGGGTAAATGAAAGAGTTCATACTGATCATACCACAAATAACCAGGACTCTACTATATGGACACATGGAACATATCTTTCTTTCATGCTGCCCTTAAAATTAAGGGATTATATATGTTACTTACACAGGTCCATAGTTACAGACGTAGTAGTGACGGGTCCCATTACAGAAGGCGTAGCCACAGCCAAGTTTGGTGGACGAAGCCCACACCATCTGTGAAGAAAAGAAACATTGATAAAACTCTTACAGACAGAAACAAAAACACACGGTGACAGAAGAAGTCCTATTGTACGTTTGAAGGCTAGGAATGGTAAATCCCAAAACACATTTTTGTTGTGGGAGTACGGAGCCTCCGCCCCTAATGCTATATGTAGACTCTCATACTCATAGTGCACCCATAGAGGTTTTGAAAGAGGTTCTTTGAGTTAGAGGGGGCATTCCCTCACTCAGGGTTGCACTCATCATTTTCCAAACCGGACTGAGGATCGACTGGACTGACAATGAATCAGCAAATAATTTGGTGTGTGCTCTTTCTGTGTATATATAAAAACAAACCAAAAAGGATGAGGTTACACCTATATACAGTCGCCGTGCTCCCTATGGAAAATGCAAGTAAAATTATAGAGACAGTTGCAAACCCTCCATCTGCAGTTTCTTGCATGCATTACCCGGATTGTATCCATGACCCAGCATGCTTCCAGGGGAGAAAGGACTAACTTCGATTAGTCTACAGACAGAGTGACACACCCATTCAAGCATAGGAAGATGGATAAGTTTTAAACATAAGTAAAGATCAAGGGCAGACATTGCTGGCAGTATGTCAGAGCGTTGGGCTGCTCGTGTGCCTGGGGTCAAAGAGGTGAATAAATTAGCACTCGTTCCGGTTTTAGAGGAGGCCCCTCGGGGTTAGGGAGAAGAAATTGGGGGAGTGCCAAGATATCTGGGCAGCGCAGTTGTCCAACAAGCCATTTGTTTAACTGTAAAGTGACGAGTCGTCTAGACTCTGTCTGGCTCTATTGTAGTGTCTTTACACGGTAAAATGGGGGGATTATGTTAAAAGATCTAAACCACTTTATGAAGAGTATCTTACATTTTAATGACAATTAATCCTTTTATCCGTTTTCATAAAAAAAACTACGTCAGGTCTAGAACAGAATATGTAGTTAAGTCAAATAGATCAGTGGATTAGCCAATTTGAGTGGGTGTCCGTGAATTGGCAGTTATATATGTGTGGCTCTACATATGAAGTGTGCCCTATAGACCATTATATTATTTTTTTGCCAAAATTTGGCCCTCATGATGTTGCCAAAAGGCAATATTAGGCATCCCGTGAAGATGCCTCATGGCAATATTGGCCTCAAATTGGCAAGGGTTATTACAATACAGTTGCACAGTCATGAGGAACACATATCAAACGAATGCCACTGAAACCGAATCTATTGGTAGAAAAATGGCCCGTTTTTACATATTATAACGCTTTCATAAATTGGAGGTTTGAGATACATTGGAAAATGTAGCCGTTACTGCCTATAAACAAATCAAAACTTCGTTTTGACAAACTGAACTTGAACAAATTTCCACTCCTTAAAATGGTTACAATGAATATTGGTGATAACGAAACCATTGGACCTGCATGCCTATCACTCTTTGCATTTCTGAGGTGCAATAGATTAATACATTATCACAGAATTACCTGAGTGTAATGCCCAACACGTTTGTCCTTCATGGTTGGTCCATAGCCATATTGGAAATACTTGTGTTCTTCATGCCATGCCTCCATGGTGAACTTCCAGTCATACAGGGACGTCCAGGCAATGTTCTGCCCCACATAAAAACGTCCTGTAGCAAAGCAGAGGCAATTTATACTGAGAAGCCAGAATGGTTATACGAATTGAACTAAGGAATCCTCGGTATGCAAGGTACTTGGTTTAGGTAATGGAAAATAATATCATACTCTTAATTACAGCAAGGGCTCCTTGCCAGGGGACCATTTCTTAAGACGTTATGACTGATCTTAGCCTTACATTGCAAATTGTAATGCTATTCCTGTGGGCATTTTGGCATGTCTTGAAGGATGCACTGCTGGTAAAAGCATTCTATATCTACATTAAGTGTTCTGGGTATTTCTGTGTTACTGTATACTCACAAACAATATAGAATAGTAAAATCTTTACCTGGTATGACTCGGTTCTTGTGGTGGTCATGTGAGTAGATACAGTTGCTCGCCCACCTTTGAGCAAGTTCTGCAAGCTCATGGTCCCACGTCTATAACAAAGCACCAATATGATACAATGGGCAAAGGTATGAGCGCCTCTCTTTTAGAAACAGCCGCCACAGTGGATGATGAATCATAGCTGCATGATTGTCAAGAGCACTATATCAATTCAATAGTCATTAGGGGTGAAACCATAATTGTAATAGTAATGGTAATAGACGCCTCAGTGGTTGATAGTAGAAATGTGTTAATCATGCAGTCATAACCTGAGTCGAGTCAATATCAACATTTGTTCAAAACTTCTTACGTTCTACTTACCATAACTTGCATGTCAGAAGCTGTATATTGCCCATCACCTTTGCCAACCTTTTCCCTGTAATAATTGTGTATCCCTAATACTACATCCTTGGTCTCTTTGGACATTCCTGCAAGAACATAGGAATCAAAGAATTGTTTAGTTTCTTGGGCACATTTTTCAATTCAGTGTATGGAGGGAAAGATTCATTCTATGACTGGTGTTATAGTATTGTTCTATATTGATATGGAACCCTATTTTCACCACAATACTGTAGAGTAAGTATTTCCCTATTTTCTCTAGGTTGGATTTTTTCCCTAAATATTTTTTCTCTCTTGTGTGTCACTTTATCAGTGGGTGTGTATTTTGTTCATAAGAAATAATACTATATGTTATATAACACCGCCCCGTCATCTCCCACTACTTCAATATCTCTGGAGGGCATTTCTCAACTATGGTGATCAACACTACTGAGAAATGCCTTCCAGTTCTATTTGAATGATTTCCCTGCACTGCAAAAATGGTGTTTAGATTTTAAACATGTTTAGGCCTAAACACGTTTAAAACCTAAACATATAGGTCAGTTAGGTGTCTCATCGACTACACATTTAGGAGATGAACACTTTTATTCTAACTACATAAACATTTACGCTAAACATGTTTAGATATTTAGAGTTGAGACAGTTGAATAATAGGTGTTTAGATTTAAACATCAATATGTTTAGATACTTGGATGTTGAATCCACACCAGGTAGCAGCACTACCTTTGAATGGACTTTCTGCACACAGTTATACTCAATTGTTGTGACAAATGTCCCCAAATCCCATGTTTATCATGGTTTCATTTCATAGAATGTCATGTGAATAGAAAGGGCAATAGAAAATTGACTAGATTCACCTTATGCCACCATCATTAGCATAAAATAATCAATAAGCTCCATGACTGACACCTATTTGATGTTATTCTGGAATAGATAAGGCAATGTCCTTCCTTCAAAGCTGTTGTACTTTCTCAAGTCTCTCATTCTGATGCAGTGTGTAATACATGTACATGTATATAGCTGTGGCTGACATCTTTGGAGACTTTGACAAGTAAATACCTGCTGATGTCCCCCCCCCAGTAAATGAGAAAACAAACAAAATATATCTCTTTTAATGCATACATGTCTGCAAACCTTAAATCTCCATCAAATCATTTAACCATCTAAACAAAAAAATCATAAACACTTAAACACAAAAATTCATATATCTAAACACAAAGTTTTAACCTAAACACCTACATTTCTAAACACTTGAACTAAACACATTGTTTGGCTAAACATGTTTAGGAAATTAATGTGATTACAAAAACGTTGCAAGAATATGTTTAGAATTGTGTTTAGGATCTAAACACCATTTTTGCAGTGTGCGGCCGCGGCATCAAAATGGTAGCCTGATAGGACATACTAGAGAGGAACTGCATTGCTACGGAGCTTTTTCTCAAGTAAACTAATTGCTCAAGCAATGACCTCTGTCTCTTTTTTTTCTCATAACAGACCATTATTATGACGGCTACTAATGTGTGTATTTCAGCTTGACCATTTTATGCCGTTCAGGTTTGTTAGCATCTTGTATCAATAGCTGAAAAACTGCCTCTTTATCCACAAGAAGATGGTCTATCTGTTTGGCCCAAACCCCTTAGCCATGTGCTGTGTCTCAACTCTATTACATTATCACAAATTGAGGGTACAGACTAGGGAGAGGTGCGTGGGCGGACTATAAAGAAGATTGAGATGGCAAGGATACCTTCAAATCTAACAGTTGTTGTAGGGATTGATGCTCTAGGCTTCTGGCCCCAATTCCAGAGGTGCTGGAGGCTATGGTCAATGTCTGTGGAGGCGTGGTATAGGGTGGGCATCCTGCAAAGACTGCTTATAGCAGAAGGTGCCTGGAAGTAGGCTATTGGACCAAGAAAGAGGCGGGGGCGGACAGGTATCTATATGATATCTCAGACAATAAAGGAGAAGGGGTTGATCTTTCTGATTAGATTTCGAGGAATTCGGAAGTTGAATTACCCGTTTGGGCATTATTATTCTTAGCATAGACGCACCGATCCAGAGGATGTATATGAATAACCACACAGGGATAAGGTGTGATTGTATAAAGGAAGACATCATCTCCCTTCACTGTCTCGTGGAACCCCTGATGCGGGAGGTGTCTTCCTGTCAGTTTTGAGAAATGCCTACGTCCTATGTCACTAGGTCCGAAAGAAATACTCATGTCTTCCTGTCGAAATTAGAGCATGGATCCTCATGCAGGATTGGTTGTGAACGTACTAACGCCCAGATGTATACGTAGCTTTTGAATCAATGGAGATTTGATTATGTTTCAGTTAACTTTCACATTCAACCATATTCTGTGAACCTTGCATCAATTGTAGATAACCAAGGTTCTGATTAACATACGATATATCAACATTGATTCAATGCAACTGTGCCCACTGGAGGATGGATGGATGTTTTACCCATGATCTGACAGTGAAAGGTCGATTCCTTCAGGCAGAGTGAAGTAGCCTAAGTGAAGAATACAGCTATTATCATCACAAATGAAAATTGCCCCAAGGGTAGACCATATGAGAATCTAATTTCACAGCCAGGCAATAAGCTGTAAAGTGTACCAGCAGATCAGGTTATAGAAGTACAGTTATGGGAGGATCATGAGGATGAGGGGAGGGTGGTGACAAAAAGACGATCTTGTCGGCACCTTGACAAAGGCCAGTGTTAACATGGTGCAGATTGTCCTTATATAACACTTATGTGTAGCAGCCAACGCCTTCTACAGACCCCCGGCTATAGACCCACTGTCTCCCGTACATTGGAGCATGCAGCCAACGCCTAAACCCTTCCTAACTCTCACAGGCAGCTATTTTCACATGTTTGACATGTAGTGTCAAAGTAACTTTGTTTTCTCACATTACATTCCGCCTATGCACTCTAGAGAGGGATCTGTCTGAACCTGTCTCCTTGATTGTTTTTATTTGTTTGCTTTTTAAACAAATCAGAAACAGCATATAGACTAACCACAGTCTTCAATTTATCTCATATTATATATCTATAAGAGGCACGGCATCACAGATAGGGGAGGGACGCTAGGACAGGTGGCAACGCTATGAGAGGTGATGATGGTCGTGTGAGGAGTAGTCCAGGCAATCTGGCTAAAATATAGGGGTCATCTCAAACAAATTGCAACAAAAGGTTTTTCACCACAATGTATTTCCTTAAGGTCTCTAGAATGACATACTAAAAGTCCGAAAAAATCCTGGTAGGGGAACTATGCTTAATTAGCGTTAACCTTGTCAGCACTGCTATTTCTATATAGTAAACAAGGACTTAGCTATAACCTTGGTCTCCCTAGGTCTTTTCAAGTGATTCAAAAGCTTAAAACATGCATCTTGAGATATACACCACAGTATAAATGGGATGGTCCAAATTAGCATAAATCCAATATGGCTTTCAGTTCTCCCCATTGTAGGTCATCTATCTGAATGAGAATGGTGACAGATACCTCAGGAAAGATGCAATAAAGAAGTTCTTTTTGCATAATGCATTTCTTAATAGTCCCCTGGTGATATTCTTAATATGATAATGTATGCAAACACATTGTCACCAGAATGAGGCTTCTGGAAGGGGAACAAACACTGCATAATTAGCAGGTATTCATTAGTATAGATCACAGATTTTGAGAAAGAAGCCTGCAAACTCTCATATGATGATAATTCTGTATACTTAACCAATGTTCCTAGCTATTTCAAATGTCTAAATTGTACTTTTTATCATGGCCAATACTTTTGCTTTAGAATTATTTAGATTGAGGTAATTCTTGATTAGTATAATTGCAATTAATTAGCAGAATTCAGCATTTTTCCAAACATTTGACTGAGTCTACTAACCATGATGGTTACCTCATGTCCAATGGGTGTTTTTTTACTCAGTTTTTTTCTTCTCCAGAGATTCCAAATTTGCCTGGGGCCATTCTGGATTTGCATATTAAGGCCCTAATTTGCATATTTAATTACATAGGCAAAGTTACCTCATTGAACCTCAAAATGATATAACATACAAATATATAAAAATGGCTATTTGTCAAAGAAATAAAGTCCAGGAATAAGATTATACCATAATGAAAATTAGTGTAATGTATGCAAAACCCTTAATCAATTAGCCACTTTCCCTTTTATTCTGGTAAATTCTGGGGGAAAAAATATGAAAATTTGGGAATAAATCAATGACACATTAGAAATATGGTGTAATCTGGCAGTTTAGTGCAATATGGTGCAGTTTGGTATCCACTATGGGTCTATTCCTGAACGTTTACACTTAGTTTTCTGTATTACATCCTATGGAGATTCTCCCTGTAGAGTGGGACCTTTGCGGCTAGTGCATGAATCAGCAGGCTAACTTCAGCAAGTTTTTTTTGCTTTTTTTTTTCTCATAAATATGACAACTTATGGCTGTACCTTACATGTACTTAGGTGCTTGGGATATTCTCAAGACACTGTAGGTCTAGCTCAAGACACTGGACTATCAAAAACACAACGAAAAGCGAAAAATACAGCATATGGAGGCCATATTGGATCTTTGCAAAGTATTCTAAGTTTATGCAAATGAGCCTCATTCTAGTGACAATATGGTTGCATACATTATTATATTAAGAATATCACCTGTTGACTATAAATAAATGCATTGTAGAAAGAACTTCTGTATTGCATCTTTTCTAAGGTATCTGCCACCGTTCTCGTTCAGATAGATGACCTATAATGGGGAGAATTAGAAGCCATATTGAATTTATCCTTATTTGGGCCATGTCATTTATTCTACTGTGGTGTATATAGATTTCCCATCTCAAGATGCATGTTTTAAGCTTTTAAACTACTTAAAAAGACCTATGGAGATTTTTCGGACTGTAGTATGTCATTCTAGTGACCTTAAGGAAATGCATTGTGGTGCAAAACCCTTTGTTGCAATTTGTTTGATATCCACCCCTACTTTGCCTGGACTAGAGAACGGGCAGGTAAAATAAAGAAGGGATATTTTACTCCATAGGAAGATAGTGGTATATCCCTGGTCATTGGAGAACTATGGGTCAAGTGTTCTCCACTGCTGGGTCTCCCTATACCCACCACACCCTGAGACAACACCCCATATTCCCTTACCGGTTTACGTGTAAAGGATCAGAGTGGGGAGAGGGGGGCATCAACAACAGACATAATACAAGAACAAAAAGAGTACAGTCTGGAGGTTAGAACTCACACGGCCCACTAGCAATCTTAAAAAGTTATTTCACACGTTTGTAAAATTCCTAAAGGGTCACAATGGCGTATATATCTTTAGTACTCAGTTAAGCATAGGACATGCCTGTCCAAGTGTCTTATGTATCATTTTGATGTCCATTATATGACTGCAGGCCACACCTACAAATTAGTGTTTTAGTACTGTTTAATGCTTCTTTTCACAGCCCTCACCTCACTTCCTTAAGATCTTAGACCTCCCACAGTCGCAGACCCCAGGTTGAACGAAGAGATTTAAAAGAAGGCAAAGGGATGGGGTTTAGCTAGGATATGGTGGAAGTGGTTCGAGGTGCGGCCTGGATCTGAAGAAAAGCCGCATGAGAAAGTTGGATCCTCGTTTCCACACCACCCCTGATCCTCTCACAGCCAATCAGAGGAGTAAAGGTGAGATTGTAGGGCTGGTACCGGTATATAGGAAACAGCACACACTTTAGAGGGAGCATCTGGTCTAGAGGGAAATAGGAGGATGCCTACCACTTTGAACCTGGCCTTTTTATGTGTACAGCGTATACCTTTGATATATATTTAATGTTTTAGAAGGTTTGCCGGCTAACGATGAAGGTTTATGGTATAATCATGGCAGGGTCCTATTTAAGAGTTACACTATATATCTATAGTGTTGGCATGAATGAGAGACCCTGGGACATTAGTAGCCATGTAGGGTTTATTTCCTACTAGGGTCATAGGTAAGGGATGGTGCAGTCTATCATATTAGACAGCACAACACATGAGTGGGAGGTAATCTCAGTTCTTATACTGTACGCAGTGTGGCCAGCTGCGAGTAGGTAAGGGCAGAAAACTTGTTTGAAGTTACAAGCTCAGAGGGTGGTGTGTATGCTCTGGCATAAACCTTGTAGGTTGAAAAAAAGATTTTAGTGAAAAAGCATACATAGAGATGAGTTTGTAAACGTGAGGGAGGAGAGGGCAGCATGTAGGCCGGGAGACTGGTTTGTCTTCTGAGCACCTTGAATGGAGGTGTGGGGGAGGGGGTTGGGGCTGAAAAACATTTAGCATCTACACCTTGCACCACTCTCAATCAGCAAAAATCACTGCTTTTTAACCACCACAACAAAGCAGTGACAAAGCGGAAACACGTCACACACGTCAGGGTCACGTGGTTTTGAGCAGCTCGAATTTCCTCGCGAGATCCGAGAGGAGAGGAGAGCCGCTCGACAGATCATTATTCATTGAGTGGTTTGGATGCTGAGCAGCTGGTATGGCCTATGGAGGCGTGATGGGGTGGGTGTGTCCCCTGGAGTAGTAGCCAACCGCTCCCAGGAGCCGCTCCTCAAAGCTATGAGTTGCTCGCAGAACTATATGGTCGGTCCACCAATATCTGATTAACACAGGGTACTACAGATACAACCATTTTGGTTCACATCCTTGCACGATGAACTATTTCCGAATGACGTAGGATATGACGTAGGATGGTTTCGGGTGACGTAGGATATGACGTAGGATGGTGCCAGCATGACTGCCAACATTACGTTCATCATTTTGCTCCTATGTAACTTGACAAAAAGTCCACCGTGCAATAAGACCATTAGGTGTGTTTAGATTGCAGATCACATAGGAAATACATCATATACATAAAGCACTAAGAAGCAGTACTATCGTTCCCCCATTGCGGGAATAGCTGGAGGATGGTGACAGGCTTTTGTGTAGTCTTAGACTATTGGTGCATCCTGGCTACTATAGAGATGAAGTCTTAATACATAACGCTGTCCATAAAGGGTTAAACTCCTTTAAAGTTCAACAATGAGCAGCTCCGCAGGTATTGATGGACAGTCTTTATCCTAAGTACCAACAACATATGGAGGCAATCAGAGGAAGCTCAGCAGTGTTATGCTGGGTCCTTATGGTGGAAGGGATATCCTGTACCATATAAAATGTGCCCATTGGGCTGGTTATATAGAAGGGGTCTGCAGCAGTAAAACCTGCCATATCCCACATCTGACAGGCAGCATTTTGCGTCTGTCCCATATGCCACACTACCACATAAATAACACTCATCATGTAGTCTGCTGCCGTCTCTGGTTGTGGGTAGACATTGACCAGATTTGTTCTCATTTTCCAACCCTCCTACATCGAGCTATATTCTTTATACAAATCACATTGGCTATTCTGGAGGCTGAGGCTTGTTCAAGTAAGAATGGGGGGACAATCGCCAATTCCTCTTTTAATCAGGTGAATAGATCACAGCTACCGTTATATACCCCCTCCCCTCGATCGTGCAGGTCCCGATACCTCAAATAGCTCTCTATACTAGTTGATGTTGTAATTGTTCCAGCCAGAATTATCATTGAACAGGCAAGATTGCAGACATACATTGCTGTTATCATGGGTGTTACTTGGTACATCGATATATAACCCCAATTCTAATTCCGTATATCATAAGAACCGAGGCCACTTTTCATCCATTACTTGATCAAGTCTAGTGGACGCTGGACTATATAGCCTATATCCCCGCCTATATCATAGGGGATAACGCTGTTGACAATACACAGGTGTCTCCTAGTCGGCCAGACGGTACCTTGCCGTGATGTCACAACTTAATAATGACGTGTTAGTCTGTGACATACAGTGACGTAGCTCATGTAGCAGCTCATGTCGGTGTGGAGCAACTGAGAAACTACCGTAGCTCACACATGCCTGTATGATTAGTATGAGTGACAGACACTGATGTCCGCCCCGACCCCCGCCAGAAGGCCACTTTGACCTGCAAGGTCTGTGAACTACCCGCCCCTACCCACAACAAAGGACATGTACGGCCACGCCCAGTGGGACCATTATCATGTACCTCCTTCTAAGGGAGTGATCAATTTTAATAAGGAGGGTCGGGTGGTGGGTTTCTGCATGGACAGGCCAAAAAGTTTTGCCCTCGCGAGGCTCAACATTTTTTGCGCCCACGGAGGAAGAAAACGTACCCTATCAATCTATAGTTACACACTGGCACCACCTCAGGCTTGAACAAGTGCCCCCCAAGCTAAGGGGTCGAACAACCCCCCCCCCCCCTCCAACTCTAACCACCCTCCTGTTATTGAAAAATGATCACACCCTAATAGTTTCCTTCCCCTTTCCCCAACCCCTACTCCCATCCATTACTCCATTTCCCTCACCTCGGATAACCTAGCTGATCTAGACATGAATAATCGATGGCCTTTTTGTGGTTGTATGTTCCAAACGTAGAAACTAATTATAAATACGATTGTGTATTCCTTTCAAAAATATTTCTGGTCGGCTGTTGTTACGGCAGTAAGTGCTCGGACTTTTTTTTTTTTTTTTTTATTACAATTCCATTCGAAATTAATCCTAGCATTATATCACATTCATGATTATGATTATATAATCACCTTACTGCAGATTGAATGGAGGGTATTCGAATCATCAGAGGTTTATCACAAGCAATATATTGTATCTGCTAAGTGACACATGAGCCCGTACATGAGTTCCTCTGAGTGAGTAACTGAGTTATAACCCATTGTGAGCTGCTCACTTCCCACGGCCAAAGGACGCACCCAGACAAGGGGATCAGATGTGCCCTGAGCAACAGTTTTTGAATTGTTGAGCACTTTTTCTTTACTGAAAATACTTGAGCGCCGAGAAACAATAGCCAGCTCACACAGGAAACAAGTAGAGGGTGTCAACAAGCTGTCAAGCAGCCATAAAATTCAGTTGACATGAAGTAGCAAAATGGCCAACTCCCCATGGAGCTTTGAGTGCAGTAGTTACATGATGTGATGTATTGAATTGATCAGCACTGTCTAACTCTAGGGGAGTCGTACCGTGTATGGGATCGGGAGGGATCGATCAGTGGTTTGCCATTCAAAAACGATTATGCCCAAGACAGACATAAATGTTCCCATCCTATTGTGTCTTCAGATGAATAAACATACCGTATTACGTACATCTATGCCAACTCCCACTCTGAAACATCAACCACCCTGCTTTTCAGAGACGATAACCCTTCTCACCTGGCCAAGCGTGCTACATGGATAACTGGCTGACCAACCATTTTTAATGTTGATTTAATTAACGGTAAATGAGGATTAAAGATTCTTTGCCAAGTGGGGTCTTGTGACCATGAATTGACGTCTAATTACGATGGATGGGACCTTAGATGAACCCGTGGAACTAAAATGATCTTTGCCCATCGATCTATTTGATGAACGCTAACGACAGTTCAGCCTAGAGGTGTTATCACAGAGAGAAGAAATTGAGTCGCAATGACTCCAAAATGGGAGTCCAGCTCCTATCACTGAGGTGACCCCCTTTGTGACTCTCAAGTGACTCCGAAAGATTAGGGAGTCCTACAGTTTTGACTCCCTTCATAGGGAGAGTCAAATAGCCCTGACTCCATATAAAAGGAGTGTCAATCAGAAGGGACTCTATCTATGTATGGAGTCACATCTAGCAGACTGAAATAGGGAGTCAATTATGTTGAATCCCTAGAGATACAGCCAAGCTTATTGAGTTTTATTCGACTCCATGCTGCAAACATGGTGTTCAGCAGTTGGGAGTCTATCATCCAGGACTCCTCTAAAAAGGGAGTCAATATAGAGTCCTGCTTAGCTGACCCCCATTTTGACTCCATTCCAAATGCTATGACTCCATTTCTTCTCTCTGTTTTACCGAGGAAGCCCATCTAACTCATCTGTTATTCCAGATACGTTACCTGCTTTGTGATTTTTATCTGAAAGAATTATATTGTTCATTTCATATCGCAATTTGGTTCGACTAACTCCCCTAACTTCCTACTAAATGAGGCAATAGATCATAAAAAGCAAGTAATGTGGTTTTCACAATACCCTCCATTAGAGGGAAATTGACCTGAGTGAGCATCTCGTTAGCGATCAGCAAATATGTAATTCATTTTTGATCTTTTATTGTAAGGTATAGCCGCTCATACCATGCAGGGCCTCAAATCTGTGTGTACCCTTGGAGGGAAATGACATTGTACTTCTCCCATTGGAGGTCAGCTATCTCAATACAATGTTAACCCTCTAAGGTCTGCCTGATATCTCAAATTTATGTTCTTTGATGTTTCATGTTGACTGAGCGGGAGTGTTTCAATTCAGTAAAGCTGGTGTGATGCTAGTCAGGGTGAAGCTCCTGAGAGTAACTCGCTGGGGCTGCATTTATGCATCATGACGAACGAGTGGTATGCTACATCAACACTTTCCAGAAATGATCTATGCTATCCCTAAAGATTGAGGTTACGGGAAGCCACCTTAGACGAGCGCTGCAATCTTATCAGGCAGCCACTCATACATGTAGCTGATTGTAGACTTGGCTTACATACCCCGTATGTCACTTTTTGTTCTTTCTCCTTTTTTTCTTTTTTTTTTTTTTTTTTAAAGAGACTCACCTTCATGTGCTCTTCGCGGAGACTGTAAGCATGCCGTATGTAGAGAACTCACAGCTGCAAACTTTTCATCGCAGATCTGAAAGGAAAATAGAGAGTAGATGAAAATTAATACGTCTAAACAGCCCGGTAGTTGTATACAATTTCCATCAAAATTACCAATGACAATGATTTTATCCTCGAAACTGAGAAGAGTTACAAGAGATCCACCTAAATCCAATCGATCATTGGCTTATAATGATTTGTCGTGTACATGCTCTAGTATTCCAGGGATAAAAACACAATTAGCAGACGGTTTAGATAACGCTGTGTCTTATATGCCAATCATATGTCAAATTGCAAAATTCAGTACCAGTATGTTTAAGCTGTAGTGCCTCAGTAACCCCCCCCCCCCATTCGCATAGGAACGTCTGTGGAACAGGTATATTACCTGAAACCGTGCAAGTAATGTTTTCATGCACTTGAGAAGGTGTTGAAGAAAAGCATCTAGCTGGGAGTGCAGACTGCATGTTTTGCATATTTATGGTGACCAGTGTTTGCTCAGTAAACAGACAGGAGAAGGTAGTTGGTATTTTTCATAATACACATATTGACATTGACACTTGCCTTGCTGTCAGTGCAAAAGCAGGTGAACTGCAGTCTGTGTGTAACCAAGGTCCATAGGTCCCGACTACTACCTCCCTGAGAGGGAAGGGGCAACCCTGGATCAGCTCCCTCCTGCAGGCCTTAGCTAATGCCCTTGATGGTCCCACATCACTCTCCAAACATACAACACCCGGGATACAATATCATCTTACTGACACAATATGTGCTGTGAGAGCTGTAGGTTTGGGTTTTGGAATGCGGAAATATTTCCCCAGGTGCTAGAGAAGAGCATCTTGGTCTTATTGCTCGCCGATAGGTGGCAGTTGAGATCGGATGCTCGCCAGGCGGGCTGATGCTGGGCAGCACTGATGGATAGGTGAGAGCGTGCGACTGGGACTGGGTCTGAGTAACTCAGGTAACTCAGGTCAACCTCTAAAACAAGGAACAAGGAGCATAGGGCATCGGAGCTGTTCAAAGAGAGCAGCTCACTGGGGAGTCGTGTCCTCAACTTCACAGCTCGGGAGTCTTATGTTCAGTTTAGACCTCGAGCTGTGGGGAATCTAGGTCTTTAGAGATCTGTGCATGTACTGTGATGTGTATTGATAGTGATTCCTTGTTGCTCTGTATCTCCAATGATGCTCTTGTTTATTAGATTTGACCATGCGCTCAGCCCTTAGTCATATACTTATTCATACCTTCATTCTCTTATACAGGCATACATAGTATAATACTTTACATGCTCTTTAACAACGGTGAACATGCGATATTGCAGTTGTTTGGGCTGCATATCTTACATTTAAACTGAAAGATGCTCTTTCCAGACATTTCCTACAATTTCGATATATCAACAGATTTTTCATTAAGTAATTATATATATATATATATATATATATATATATATATATATATATATATATATATATATATATATACACACACACACACACACACACACGCTTAAAACCAAATAACCCGAAGAATAGTTTTCACATTCTTCACAATATCACGCACAAAACCACAGAGTGGAATTTTCTTTTTTTGCTTTTGTATATCCTGGCTGAAAGACTTTCCTCTTTCCATCTTCCAAATGTAAAATGCTTGGAAATCAATGTTGTCTTAATGAAATCAGAACTTTGCTTCCTGGAATAGTGACCTTCACCTATGTATCCTATAGAAACCAGAGAAGTTCATGCAGAGACAGTGATGTGGGACGCTGACAGTAGGGGGCACTACCGAAGAGTGGCAAGTGCCCGTATGTAAAAAGTGCTGACTACAGATAAGCAGACATTTACTACAAGCCGGCCACAAAAGGTCAGAAGGCATCAGCATGTTTACGTTATGTTACAACCCACATGCTAGGTACCGGCCGCTCCTGTTCTCAGACATAGTGTCTTCTTTCTTTCTCTCCTTTTCTCTAAGGGAAATATATAAATGACACCTATCCTTTGATCCCATATGTAAACGGCCCACAGCTATGGGAACTACCTATAGGGTAATGGTAGGAGATGGGGCGTGCGGGGTGTATGTGCACTGGGGGTGCACCGCCGAGAATTGAATCTGTGTCACAAGTTATTTTGTTTCTGACCAGAAATTCACAAAATAAGTAATGTGTGTCTGAAAACAAGAATGGTACATATAAGATATCCTTTACAAAACAAGACTTACACTGAACATGTCTGGTATCTGTTCCAACATTCTATAATTTACATACCCGGTACATTCCTTATACCTACTCATATCTAGAGCATAAAAGGCTCTGTCGTGATTCCATCTCCAGGAATTTCATCAGTCAAATTTTGTTTGAACCAGACGGAACCAATTGATTATTAAGGAAAATCTTCTTACCAAAACCAGGGACGAGAGGACCCCAACCACAGATGGCAAGTTTCCACCTAGCTATAGGAACGAGCAAGTGTCAAAAGAAATCAATCCACACTAGCTTACACTACACATGATGCAGAAATAACTTTGGGAGGATCTTCAATCAGTTCACCGTAGTACGGAGCCCCTAAAAGGACATACCACAAATAATTTTCCCCCTGAAAAAATATTCTTGCGGATACTGACGAATTCTTGCGGAAACTGAACAATTCTTGCGGAAACTGAACACTTCTTGCGGAAACTGAGCAATTCTTGCGGAAACTGAAGAATTCTTGCGGGTACTGGAACATTCCTGTGGATACTGGAACATTCCTGCGGATACAGGGACATTCTTACAGCTACAGGGACATTCCTGCGGCTACAGGGGTATTCTTGTAGGTACAGGGGTATTTTTGCATGTACAGGAACATTCTTGAGAGTACACTACACAAGGATAATTCTAGCACCTACAAGAATTCTTTGTGCACCCACAAGAATTCTTTGTGCACCTGCAAAAATGTTCCTGTACCTGCAGGAATCTTCCAGTACCCGCAGGAATCTTCCAGTACCCGCAGGAATATTTTTTTCATGAAAAACATCTTTTTGGTATTGTTCAGTATCCGCAAGAATTCTTCAGTGCCCGCAAGAATATTTTTTCTGGGGAAAAAATTATTTTTGGTATGTCCTATTAGGGGATGAATTGTTCAGTATCCGCAGGAATTGTTCAGTATCCGCAATAATTGTTCAGTACCCGCAAGAATATATTTTTCCACATAAAAAATTATTTTTGGTATGTCCTATTAGGGGATGAATTGTTCAGTATCCGCAGGAATTGTTCAGTATCCGCAATAATTGTTCAGTACCCGCAAGAATATATTTTTCCACAGAAAAAAAATTATTTTTGGTATGTCCTATTAGGGGATTAATTGTCCAGTATCCGCAGGAATTGTTCAGTATCCGCAATAATTGTTCAGTACCCGCAAGAATAAATTTTTCCACAGAAAAAATTATTTTTGGTATGTCCTATTAGGGGCTCCGTACTTATGAAGCATATCAAAATGTATTTAAACAAAATCATTTCTGATTTTACTTGTCTGGATAACATTGTCTTTGCACTGGCCCTGGAGGTGGGCAGTTTCACTGTTGAAAAGACAAATGGCATAGCAGATTGTGACCTTTGGTCACCATTGTATGGGAATAGACACAGCCTTTCATCTTCTCTCCTTTGAAAGTACATGATCAGCGGCTTGTCAGTTGGATTGTTTGTTTTTGTGCAAAGTGAGTATGTAATCTTGACTGAGTGGTCGGTCCACTCACAGTCTCCTCTGAGCATAAGGTGCAGGGCCTGCAGTCTTTGTCCAGTGGCTAGTAAGATCAGTAACATAGTACATCTGGTAGGTTTCTCATAGTCTAGTCCCTGTATGTAACCCCAGTTCTGCATTGTTAATAATGAAATTACTGCAAACACAGTATACCCTATATCTGATTTGACCAAACTTTGACTGAATAAATAAAATAATAATGCTGGCTGTGGGTCCCACACAAATGCCATTGAATTTTTTTTTTCAACTTTTGTCCCCCTTACAAATCTCGATATATTGAATGTTATAAAGCATGACAAAAACGACCTGGACATATTGATGGCACTGTGACCTACCCCAGTATCAAGATATTCACTGAGGAACTGTATGCATTCCCTGACAGATAGTTGTGTGGGGTGAACATCCCTTAGACTCGTGAATGCCATCCATCGCTTTGCACAATACTGCTGCAGTATTGGGACTCCATGCCATGGCCATGACCTTCCATGCAGCAAAGGAGTAGCCCAGCAGATCACACCATATGGTTTTCATAATAGGGATAATCATTAGGTGTGATCTGCCTGCCAATGGGAATGTTCTTTAGGCTCTATGATGCCTTTACTCAACATATCCTGTATCTGTGTATCCAACTGTGCATCTTTAACTGGGTTAATAGATGCAGATTCTGGGATCTCTGACTGTACAGGGATAGTGTGTAGATCTATGGTCAAACTTTTCACCATATCCAGCAACCATCTGTCTTTGGTGAATTTATGCCTGCCTACCCCAACCACCCGCTGAAAAGGCCTGTTTTTTTTTTTTGGATTCTTTTCAGGTGTTTCGGGTTGCTTGGCTATATCAGGTGTTTCCACAACTGAGAGACTTACATTTATTTGTTTTTGTCTTTGTTGTTGGATTTGTTGCCGCCTTTGTAGTGGTTCTGTTTGGACTGCTTGCCCCACTTGCCACCCCTGGAGGTGTTGCTGCTGGAGCGGTAGTCCTGCTGGCTGTTCGATGCCCCCTGGTGGCAGCTGCGGTCCTGATTGTGGTTGAGGCGACCCGCTGTGTGTTTGCAGCTGGGTTCACTCTTGTGGTGGCTGCGGGCCTGGCCGCCCCTGTAGTTTCCCTGGTGGCGGTTCCATGACCTGGGGGCAGCCACAACATCGCATAGGGCTTCTTCCTCTTTCTGTCTAACCACAATCTGCTCTCTGGCATCTTCTCCGAGCAGATATTTAAAGCTTTTGGGGTTTTCTGGCTTCTGTGCTACCTCTAGCCCCACACCCTTTAAGCCTGCATACACATTATTACGCCTAATGTCATTGGTTTTTCATGAGGCCTTGGCTATCAGTTTCAAAGAATCAGACATGCTTGTGACCAGTTGGTTGGGATCAGCTCTTTCGCCACTGCCCAAGTGGTCCAGTCCATTCACTAAAGGTCTGGCTGCAAACTGTAAGCACCACTGCAGGGACCTGAAGGTGTTGTCCCTCTGTACCACAGCTTCCCTGGTGTTTTGTTAGCATCTTGTGGTTCTGTGAATGACAGTTCTACTGTGGCTAGAGGGCAGTAAAATAGCTGTGGTCCATATACAGGTAGTGGGTTTTCCTGCTGCTGATCACCCTGTAAACCTCTTAGTACTGGGTAGTTGTACTGGTCTGGTATCATCACCTCTGGTTGGCGCTGTTGTTGTACTACTGTATTTGCAATGTGGGGCGCTGCCGGGCACACGTCAATACGTGCAACATTCACGGCCACCCAAGCGGCTGTCGCGTCCTGCCGCGCAGGATGACGCTGGGTAGGCATTGGCTGTATGGCGCGACCAAAATTTGTGGTGTTCTCCCCTGGTGGGGGGTCCATTGTTTCGTCTGAGTGCGGTTCTGGTCATGGATCTGTTTGATTTAGATCTGTTGTTGTCAGAATACCACCCTGAACTCTCAAATTCCTGGGAATAAATCACTGTGCTTTAACTCATAGCACTATGATCACTTTATTGGTTGGTGCCCGTCGACATAGTGTGAGCTGCTCGCCTAGGAGCATGTCGAGCATTTTGGAACACCTGCTCCACCTCATGGTCCTCTGTTGATCTGCAGCTCTCCCCATCCATAAGGGCGTGGTCAGGCTGTTTGGCATACAGGGGTATGGGCAGTGGCGGTTCACCCCTGCCCCTCCTACACCTAGGCTGGTGATCTCTGTCTTGAGAATGTACCGCTCTAGGGTCTGAGTTTGGGCTGGTGAAAGTGAAATTGTCATATACACCACCTTGTTGGGACGGCCCATTCTGTACCGGTATCAGCCGTCTAGGTTTCAGTCTCTTGGCAGAGTGACTAGGCATGTCTGCCTTCCTCTTCATTGGTGCCTGTGGGGCATTGTGCTGTGGAGACCTACACACAATTGGTGTAGGGTGATAGACCACTCCTGATGAGCTGCTCTCATTCACTGCACTTGATGTAGAGGGATCATTTGTGTGCACTATTGGACAATTCACATCAGGCCTAGTAGGTGAGTACTGTGTGATGAACGGTGGGTCTGATGAGGGTGAGTAGCGGTTTACTGGTTCACTCCTAGCTGGAGACTACCCATCTTGGGTAGAACCATCATAATGTCTATCACCCGGCATGAAAGGTCTCTGACAGTGCTTGGGGTGTCCCTGGGGGGCGCATCACTCCACCTGTGCTAGTTGTATGGCTTCATTCAGAATGTCGCCCCTAGGAGGTGTGGAGAGTGACACTGGTCTCAGGTCAGGAGTCTCCATGTCTGTCATGAGCTGCTCAGCAGTGTGTTGACAACAGACACCTGTTGCTACTTTAGTAGCCCCCTGGGGTCAAGCCCTCAAGCGTGGGGTGAAATGGATTCAACCAATTAGAACGCTGATGAGACTCAATTAGGGCGTGTCAAACAGCAGGCCCTTTTGTGATTGACAGGTCTGTGTTGGCATCCCCGACGCGGCGTGTCAATTAATAGACACCTTACTTACCTCATCGTGTGGGGACGCCTTCACTTGTCACCAGATGTCCTTATTTTGACACTGTGACGTTATCTGTCTTAAGAATCTGACATCGCGACGCGTCCCCCTTCTGGGGGCAGCCGATTTGCTCATGGTGCCCCATGTGTTGCTCGTGCGCGAGCATGGCTGGGTGTCCCCGCCCCCCTGCCGGAAGCGTCGGCGTCTGGTCCTTCCAGCTTGGTCGCACCCCGGCACCTTGATAAGCCCAGCGTGCACTTGTTGAAACGTCCGTCTCCAATGAGAGACCTGGTTCAAGTGATGATAAGCTCACCATACCTGACCTGTCTCTCTAAGCCTACCCACAATGTCAGTGGTTGATAAACGGATATCTATTGGTAATAATCTAGTGTTCTTTCCATCCACCACGTTTATGTTTATATTCCATTCGTACCCAACATGATATGCTTCTTGTCAACATGTAGTTATTCAACATGCAATCCTATAAAGCTAACACTAAACAGCTGGTCAGCCTCTCTAAACACAATATACATCAGGCCAAAAAAAAAAAAAAAAAAAAGGTTTCCGGTCACCCGAATGTCCTCAGGCAAAAGGGGCCGACCTCAGATTTTTTTTAGAATTTTTGTCAATTTTTTCCCATTTTTCTCATACAGGAAACGATCCTTTGTTATAATAACCATCGAAAACCTGGCAAAGTATAACTATATGAGGCCTTAGATGCAAAAAAAAATCAATAAAAAAAAAATCCGACATACCTGCCTCAACTTTTTGAACCATGTTACCGGAAACACAGGTTCTTTTTTTTTTTGGCCTCATATAACCCTTCTTTAAAAGAAGAAACAAAATATCTCTCCCATCGCTATTTATCAATTGCTCTGCTTTACTTCAGGTTAACGCAGACAGCAGACATGAAAAATTCCAGGAGCATTCCACAAACCCCTACACGGCCGTTTTGTGAATTACCAGCCATCTACTACGCCAAAACAAAGTGGTGTCTAACCCATTCAGGACCGCATAATCCGCACAGGTTCATAATTATGTTCCTTGATGGCAATGGTTCACCAAAGTAGGATTGGTTATTCTACTCGCCAGTGACTTCATTGGTGCATCATACCGACCCTTCAGGAGGGTATCAACCCTATAGGCTATATCTTATAGAGTTGGCAAGATAGATGAATGTCGGCCATGGCTATTTACTTCCCAGGGCCGCATTAATGTATACATTATGATAGCGACCAATGGGGGTGATGAATAAATTGCACGAGGCAGCTTTTAGAGGGCTATGTTGAATGGTGCCTCCTGGGTTGCTCCTGGGTGTCTGTGCACAAGACGGATCCTCTTCCTGCGTCTTGATGTGTGGGACACATGCACTGAGTAGGCGGTAGGCCTGACTTGTGATTGTTGTGATGAGTGCATGCAGTTCAAGAATTAATCATTTCCCCTGCACTTTGCTAAACTGTAGTATGTTCCTGTCCGTTACACAGCTTAGATAATGGCCCTTCGGTAGAACTGGGAGAAGGAAGATGCAAAAAAAAATAGATAACCTTCATAGCCAATCGAAGAACAATGAAAATGAAAAAGAAAAACAATGTTATCACAATTTATGTGTATATACTTTAAATAGAAAGAGAGGGAGGTAAAAGGAGTCAATGATAACCAAACGAAGAAAACGAGAATGCAGAATAAGCTTAGGGAAAGCAAAGTCCACGCAGCCGACGTGGGTTCCATATGGGAGGCCATAACTGTCAATTCTATGTTAAATACATTCCTATCTTGTTCCGCTAGTTCATAAAACCACCGACCCGTGATGCATAACGCAGAAACTTGCCGCCTGAGTCGCTACGCTCAGAGTTACCCGGATGATCACTCTTCAAGCAGGACTTACGGTAGGCTAAAGTCTCTGTCGATCTAACATCCACAACATCTTATAGCAAACTATAGTACATGTATAGGAGTGTAACAGGTAGGTTACATGTATATTTGGGCTATAGAAGGAGACACAGAACAAGTTCACCGGTTGACTAAATGACAGACTCAGGCCTACTGCCTCTGGTCACCTCAGAGCTTTTATTTTATCGAATGTATACATGCAATAATGCAGGTTCACCACTGATAAGACAGTTATTAGCAATAAGGTATAACCCTGTTAACAGCTTGACAAACATGAGATACTCTACAGGTAAACGTACACATCGGGCTATCTGGCTTGGTTATCAGGACCTACCAGATGGTCCATTACATCCCTCCATCACTTATATTAAATTTTATAGTTATAAAATTGAAATGATGAGTCATACCCGACAAAGTGATAACCACATTATACCACTCATGATGTATCAAAAATCAGTGAGCTTGAAGCAGTGTGGTACCCTTTGAGAAGGACCTCCTTAACCACACTGGAGTATAGAGCTCAAGCCAGGCAGGCTGGTACATGCATACAATAATGATAAAGACCCATCACCAGTACAATGAAACTCTGTTAAATCCTTGATAAATAGTTAATTAGTCCTTGATGGGCATAATTTAACTGACCAGGTCCATAATATCAATATACTAAACCACAATCAAACATTGATCCATGATATTATGAAAATATCACAGTATGTGCATTTCCCTCATGTGCTTGTGCAAGCCTTCATTTGGGTAATGCATATATGCATGGTTGGTGATACCTCTTGCACCTAAGTTTCATTCTACTAATGAGGTAATACCATGCACACAGAGTGCCACCTCACATTTACACAAACTGCAAAATTTAACCTTGGTTCAATCTAAACAAGACCCATACCCTCATTTACCATACCCTCTTTCTAACCTATAATCATACCCAGGAACCGACCCATATCCCCTGACCTCCTGATACCCATTCTCTAGCTTCCTCCGCAAACGTTACCTTGGTATCCTATTCTTTAGAACTCATTAGACCACATCTCATTTTTGTCTGAATCACGTGAGTCTACTCATATGCCTTGATATAAACCACTTTTATTAATTTCATAGTGCTAGCGTGTCAGCTCTGACCCTGCTTGCACAAGATCTATGTTCCATATGAGTTCTGTATCCTTTACAATACTTTCAGACGTGGCAGCATGTCAGCTTTGACCTTGCTGGCACCAGATCTATGTTCTATAGGATCTCTGTATCCTTATAGCAATACTTTCATACATGGCAGCATGGCAGCTTTGACGTTGCTGACAGAAGATATATGTTCTATAGGATCTCTGTATCCTTACAACAATACTTTCAGACGTAGCAGCATGTCAGCTCTGACGTTGCTGGCACCAGATCTGTGGTCCATAGGAGCTCTGTATCCTTCTAACAATACTTTCAGACATGGCAGCAAGTCAGCTCTGACGTTGCTGACATAAGATTTATAGGAGTTCTGTATCCTTCTAACAATACTCCCAGGTACACATACACATCGGGCTATCTGGCTTGGTTATCAGGACTTATACCACGATTTCTGGGTTACACAGTGCTTTTTGGTGGCTATTCCCGATATTGCACACCCTGTAGGCTTTACCATCGATTCTGGAAGGCGTGCTGTTATCCATCTAAGGCGTGCTGTTATCCATCTAAGGCATGCTGTTATCCAGGATAACAGCACGCCTCTCCCATGTCACATGTCACATGTCACATGTTAAAACCCACGAAATTTTCCAGGCCAGGGTAGGGATCGAACCTGCAGTCTCACATCCCAAATCCAACTCCTTATGCTCTGCGCCACAAGGACTGACAAGAAATGCTCGGTTGGAACCATGTCTCGATATGATACAAAGCCGTGTGCGCTGTCACTGTCCGCTGCCGAGCGACGAGGTGTATTTAGTATAGTAATATAACAGCGAGACGCGGAGGAGATGCGGTGGTCTAGCGGTTAGCACGTTGCGCTCAGCCGTCAGAGGTACATGGCTCGAGTCCCGGTCCGGGCGCATCTTTTTTCGCCGTGTGCGCTGTAGCTGTCCGCTGCCGGGCGACGAGGTGTATTATACACAAACATAACAGCGAGACGCGTCTTTTTTCGCCGTGTGCACTGTCCCTGTCCGCTGCCGGGCGAGGAGGTGTATTATACACAAACATAACCGCGAGACGCATTCAAAGCAAGCCAAGCCGAGACCGGGGTTGTAGCTGTCTGCTGCCGGGCGCCAAGGTGTATGTACCGATCGTGTACACACAATGGCTCCGGGCAATGGCTGGCATCGAGTCCCGGGGAGGGGGAATAATTTTTGTTTTCAACTTGAACTTATTGGTATAATATTGATTATTTATTGGTTTCGTGGTATAAAATAAGTAGTCAATGGATAACTCATGACTTGTGTGTGTTAGCAAATGCTAATAACACACACGCGTCATGAGTTATCCATTGATTACTTGTTCACTACCATATGGTCCATTACAGTAGAATGGCATGCCCAGAATTATCCGCGCATCTGGCGGAAACAGCCGCGAAAAACTTAATTTATCTTGCTTTTATCATATTATATATATATATATATATATATATATATATATATATATTTATATGGAAGTGAAGAAAGGTGGCGGAGGAAAGGTCATTGCATTGAATGGGACAGGTATTTATGCTCTGGCATTTATGTGGCCAATCTGTAGACCTATATGTAAGCTAATTGGAAGATGGTATCAACAGCACATCCCAAATGCCGCCACAATCTATAACAAATTGAATGGTTATATGGAATAACTAGGTATTTGATTCAGATATATACCCAACTATAGTGATTTAGCCAAATAAACTCTATTATGCTCGCAATCAAATTGAATAATTAAAAATGAGAGCAATGATTTAATTGTCAAGTTATACAGTATGCTGGAATCACCACTGTATGTTTTAGAGCATGAAACAGATATGTAAACCAGACTTTCACCTGGCATGGTGGGGCTCAACCCACACAGGAGCTGATATATACACAATGAGCATGAGTCAGTTCTTATACTATAGTCACTGGGGCAGAGTGAGAAGCTCCAACTCAAAGAGCTGCTCGAATGATGGACAGACTATGGCCGACAGAAGGGCTGCAAATAGTCGTCGTTTGTAAGCTGCGGCGGGCGGCACGGACGGCCCCAGGTATGCCACCCATCCAGAGAACGCCACCAGGGGAGGGAACACCCGGGACGAGCTGTTCCCCCGTGTAATAGTCCCCTTCCTCTCTACAGAGCTGCTCATTGGTCGCCTGCCTCAGGTGATGCTCCAAGAGCAACAGGTGATCTTGGACTCCCGGCATGGACTCGATCTACACTCAGGGAATTTGGAGGGGGGGGGTTATCTATTCGAACTATTATCCATAGTCCACTTGGCATTTGTCGGCTGATTGAGCCAGGCAAACGATGCCTAGTGGACTATGGGTATTAGACTCAATCACCCCCTCCCTGCCAGCACCACCCAAAGTCCACTAGGCCTCTGTCTCCGAAATTTATATACCGGTAGGAAATGTATGGCTCAATCGCACGACAAAGGCCAAGTGGACTATAGGTTTAACAAGACAATGCAAATGCCAATTTTCGGATTCACTGCTGGTTGTATAGTTTGTTTCCTGCTGCCCTCCTGTACCTATCATTGTGCGAGGAGAATCCGGTAAAACGCTGACGGGCAGGAACGCCATGACTGCCGCCGCTTGTGGGGTCCAATTAGCCAAGTGCCCACCAGGTTCCGCCACTGGGGATGCCCCTCGCTGAAAACAACGTCCCTAGACCAATTTTCTCTTCTTTTTTTTCATTTTTTCTTTTCCTATGAGGTCAAATCCTTTTTTTGTGGGGGTTAGGTCGAGAGTAGGTCGGCAACACAACCTGCACTTCCCGACACCTTGCACCCATAAGCCCCTGGTAGGCTACCGTACTGCTGAGCCCCCAGCCAGAGGGCAGTGGCATTGACCCATGTTCAGGCATGCGCGATGCTCACTTCCTCTTCATCAGCAGGCCCTCCCACTACAGTGTACGGAGGTGAATGGTGCCGTAAACACCATTCCGTGCTACCAGGTGATAGGGACCACGTCTCCCTGCAGAGTTCAGAGGTCAGTGTACTATCACTCCAAGATTCTTTTTCTTTTTCTCTTTAATTTGTGGTGGTTTTCTCTATGGCTTCTCTTCTAAGCTGGATGGGCGGCAATGAAAGGCCGAAGGAGGGGAAACTTTATTTCTGCGCTGTACTTCCACTTTATATATATATATATATATATATATATATATATATATATATATATATATATATATATATATATATATATATATATATTCTAAGGAAAGGCTACTCTGGCAAATGAAGAATAGATTCAGGCCTGCATTATCTTCTTTAGAATATATACTTCTCTAAATCGTGAACGCCTTTCCATCATTATCTCTTGAGTGTACTACGGTGGTAAATTGCGAAACATAACTGGCAAACACTGTCATACAGCCTGCATGCAGGCATGAATTCAGTTACATTAGGCCATAGGTTATACCAGTTCGAGTAAATTGTAAGTGCAGCAGGCCTATATCTGTGAAAATATAATCCACAAACGAGGCAAAATTTGAATTAACTTATATACCAGTTATCCTTTAGATAAATGGCCTAAAAACTATACTCAATTTGCAAAGAGCCATAGGGGCCTACTCTATGGTGTTCACCTATATAAAACCATCAGGTTGTGTGCAGAAATGGTCGTCCCATTCACGACATGGTTGAGATTATTTCCGAGTGCAAGGTTTGTAAACCTAATAAACAAACACCTCTCCAGTAGTAAACAGCCACCGGAAAGTCCTTGTCTCCTCCTGGCCGGAAGTGACCACCGCCCACAACAGAGGGCACTCTAGGTGTCTCCACCTGGTGGAACGCGCACAAGCCGACTTTGTGGACGTGTGCAAACCTTCCACAACTTTGTAAGGGTCCTGAAGGTAACGCAGCATTAGGGGCCGCATTATCCTTTGGGAGTATTGCATCACTTCTCTGGGACGTTGGTCTTCTAAGGTATCAAGTGATGGAATTATGACACAAGTTTCCAACAGTAGTTTCCACTAAGTTGCAAAGACTTTTAATTTTGTAAGGGTCTCTAAAGTGGCTGCATGCTGGTGGAACCATAGGTGGCAATAGCAGAGCCTCCGACATGAATGACAAAGTACCATCCAGGTTTGCTTGTTGACGGCGGTGGGCGTCGTATGACAACGCCGAACGTCGATAAACAGCCAACCAAAACATGGGCATCCCATTTCCAGCTCCGCCACTGCCAGGAATGCTCCCCAGACGGCGCCCCGACACGGCGCTGTGTGCTGGTTGCCCGGCGTCAATCACACAGGTAGGCCTACGTGTGTAGTTCCTTCAGGTCTGGCCTCAGGTACCTGCAAACTTGGGCACCTTGTTCTTGTTGAAGGTCTACTTGGGGGTCTCTGCATTCTTTTTGGAGAGGCCCCGATCACCAAGGGGTAAGCTTCGAGGGTTTTTAAGGTTAAAAAGAGAGCAGTGCCATGCTTCACAAGTGAGCACCATACTAGCACTGGTTTCATGTTAGGTCTAGATTATCACCGCCATTGTGTTAGCTTATAAATCCTGCAACACGATAGTGCTGCATGGTTATATACAATGATACCTTTTTATCATTTAGGTAAGTGTAGAGAAAGGATAAGATGCATGAATTGATGCCAGATTCTTTGTTATACCACTATTCTGGCACCTCCCTTACTGTTATGCTGTCCTCTACCAGTGCCTTACCAGAGCATATACACACAATGTTCATTTTCAGGATTTTTGGATATACTTTTTCGAGGTCAAGTTGGACTTTTGGGAATATTTTGGGAAATGCTGGCGGACATACAAAGTTAGTCTCGCCATTGTTTCAATGTGAAAAATCATCCCAACTTGTAGGAGTATTGAACCCCGGCCGCAGTGCTGGTTGGCGAAGACGTTAGTCATTGCACCACACTGAACGGTGATTAACTCCAATGTTAATATATATAAGAAGCCTGTAGGACCTACCCAGTAGTGGTACTGCTGTGTTTACACCCATATTTCGTCTTGATTCCAAGCTTATCATGTTATAATATTAAAATCCAAACAAGTATACGATCCATAGATGATAAATGCATGCCACATTTCTCCATTTTGTTCAAAATAAAGAAGAATTCATTGATTTTTCCATCGTAAGCAAGTCACGGTCCACCATTCCCCCTGCCTCCTTGCTCGACGAAATGTGTCAGTGGCCCGGATGTAGGTCAGAGGATGAACGAGGAAGACACTGTGAATGTCGGACCGCGACACGCTTACAATAGAAAAATCATTGGCTTCTTCTTTATCTTAAATATATTGGAGATATTAAGCATGGAGGGATCATCTAGACTATCTAAGGATGTCTACATTTTAATAACTCGACATGTCATGGTTGGATTCAATATGAACAGTGGGTGCAAACATAGGACCGTTGAGAATAACAATGGCTTCGTGCAGAGCGAACTGGGGAGTATTGCTGGCACTTACAAAATGTCTTCTCATGCCTATATTCTGGGGATATCAGGTAGGAAATTAATGTTATTATGAAGGAAAAGGTGGTATAAACGCATAATGGCATAAATATGGCAGCCCACGGTTTGGATATTGAGGATATTCCATGAGCCGAAGGCTCATGGAATATTAGAGTTGATTGATCTTTATTCAATATATAAGTTGGCGTAATCGGTTTACTTGAGAAGATTATAGTGTGAAGAATCAGAGTTCTATTTTTTATTTGACATTATAAATTTGTATATTCACACTATATTTCACATTGAATATTAGAATGGCTGCTACTTTAGCTGGTTAAGGCTAATTAACTTTAGCAGCCTTATTCCTCAATGTCCAAAGCTAGGGCTGCCATATTTATGCTATATTGCCATAATAGCCTTTCCACTCCCTGGCTATCAAAGAATGAAATATGGTGCACAAGGGGTTGAAATAATACCCTATAAGGGCATTAGCATATTAGGTCGTGGAGGACGCCATCTTGCCTTGCATTGTGGGTAGCCCCCCCCCCCGACTCCAGTGCAGAGCATTCTGGGTAAATTTCTTATCAGTCCATTTTCACATCTCTGAAGGTGGCAATTGATAAGACTGATTGTGGTGATAAGCTGTACCATGCCTCTATCTTTATCACCTTAAGTACCTCTCCATTGTTTTAGGTGTGATGGGAGGGGATTATCCTGAGGGGAGACAATGCTCTGTTTGGTTTACTTGCATTAGAAAACATATGATTTGATCATTTATATCTCTCTTACTTCAAACATTGGATCTCATTCAAACTGACCTGATAAAAGCTGTAAGTATGGTGCATCCATAGAGAGTAATTAATTGCCAGCCTGTCAAACTAGACTATACAAAGAGGCAGAAGGTGTGTTTAGCCCCCGACTACATGGGACACCTAGCTGATTCTCTTAGTACTAGCAATGTGCTAGTCCCGTATACCCCACGATTATTAGAGGTGTGGTGAGAAATAAATGTTTCAGAGGGGTGCGGGGGGGTCATTACTCTACAAAAATATTGATTGGGGAGATGGATTACTTGATGCATAATTTCGGATTCTTTCCGAGCTGTGGACACCAGGGTGTGGACGCAATCAAAATGAATCCTGCTAGAGCACGACGTCAGGTATTCCTTCCATGTTACCCACATCACCCACAGGTCAGGGCGGAGACGTAGAAGGGGGCGTTACTAATGGCTACGTGTAGGCAGTACATGCTATGACATTATCTACATGCCACTGAGTTATGGCTCAATTTCCACATCAAACAACCCAAATGAATTCCGATCGCTTCGTTGAACATTTGTAAGGTCTTAACAGCCTCGTGCCTATCATCGCAGGCTGTTAGATTGATGAAAAGGATGGCTAAAATGTTACTAGGGATAAATAGAAAAAGCTGCACGTAGTTATCCGCACTGTATGTAGACAACCTCCAGGGGCCTTCATCTACGGAAAACTTAACGTGAAGGGCGTGGAAGGGAGGCGTGCAGGTGGTTTGACTTAAGCGTAAACGTTTTTGCTAAACGAGCTTCATCAAGTTTAACACAATTTTGGAAGTAATCCCTTTGTACCTATAGACTAAAAAGCAAAACTCTAATTCATACTAGAAGCGTTGCTCATCTCTCTTTCTCTCCCTCACATATAATGTACGTATATGAATTATGTATACGGTAGTACCTTATCCTAACTTTCACGAGCTATCGCTAAAGCCAGATCACCATGATAAAGGTGGGAGGATCATATACCTTGTTTCCGGCTCGGTCCCTCTTGGACGTTTTGGGACTGTCCCTCTGTGTTGAGAGGTTCAAAAGTTTATCGTCATATTAGACCCCAAGTTATCGTGTTTCTTAGAATCATTTTCCTACAATAAGTTTTACAATGATCTCTAGGCGTAAACCAGGAGGCCCACTTGCACCCAAGGTAACATCTGTTAAACTTCTGATGTAGAAATGCCAGCCTCAATGGGTCAGAGGTGGTGTTAAGTATCAAAAACCCCCATGTTATTTTATCAGTATACACGTGTATATATACCACAAGAAATGTTACATACTAGGCATTCCACAGTCACCATGTAGACGCAGATGGAATGGAAAAATAAAATTAATGCATTTGTACGCTGGAAATACCTCCGTGGCTCATAACAGCTGGTTTTATGGGAAGCAAGTTTCGTGTGCTGCAGCACGCTGGCACCTGACTTTATGAAAAGGCCGCCAACTCCCAAGTACTTCCGGAAGTGGATGCTCGTTTCTGTGGCTGTTTTATTTTACCTCCGTACGTCGGAGAGTTACCTTCAGCAATGTGACGGTTCAAAATGTCACATGGTCTGATCTTTGACCGGTGTGACCTCCAGACCAGTTAATTCATGCAGGTGGGTAGATCTATAGAGACACACACACGGCCGTTAAAAAAATGGAATCGAAAAAAAAATGGAAAGTCATGATCGTTCAATATCAGATTTTACTCAATGCTTTTATAGTTTTCCAAGGGTGCCCTGAAGCGTTGAGGTACAGTACATTTGTATAGCCTATGTCTTCTGTCCACATGAGTCCCCAGCTGTGCGGCGTGACTGTAGTATATAGAGGTTAATTTAACCGTTCTATTAAAGCTTGGAGGATTGAACCATTTAGTCCTTTGTGGTTTACATTGTGTTAGTGGCGCTGTATGTGCACTGAAATTGCCATTTTTAAAGGTACAATGGGATTGCTATCACAGGAGGTGCCAATAGCAGAAATCATTATATATGCTCAGAAGGCACCGACTTCTATTAGGGCCTTTTTCCACCACCCGATATGTCCCCTCTATCGGCCGCTAGACTCATAGTAGATGCTATTTTCGGCCGACAGAGACCATGCCCTACCATTGAACCCTATGGCAGCTCCGTCGGCCGAGGTGGTTGTGTGGGGCAGCTATCGGCCGATAGAGCACTCATATCGGGTGGTGGGAAACGGCCCTAAATCATTAGGGCTCACTTTTCACGAAATGGTAAAAGAGTTAAAATTCACAATGTAGACTGCCGTGTTCAAAGAAGGTATACACATTAAAAAAAATTGACCTATTGTTGTTTTGTTTGTTGGGTTTGTTGTTGTTTTATTTATATTATCTGAAAAAGAATTCTTTGACAGTGGCTTGCTTCTATCTGGATGATTGACATAACCTGTATAGGTTTACATGGAGTGGAAAAAGTATATATTATAGGTACTGGCTGTTTATGAAGTGAAGACTGATTCAGGTAATGTATAAAGGAAAGGCAGAAAAACTATATGGTGAGCTCGCACAGGCTCGCTGGAGGCTTACTTACTGGGCATGCGTTGGCTGGTTGCCAAGTAACAGATTCTGCGAAGCATGGCTACATATGTACCAGCATAACACTAGCATCATATACCACTACCCTTATAACTAAAAACCACAGAAAGAAAAAAAAAACAATTTACCTACTCGTGTCAAAATGAGAATGGCTTCATTGTGTGTATGTATCTTTTTTACATGCTGTTGGGCCAAATGGCTGACTGGAAACGCAACGAAGAGGAATTCCTGTCTATGTGGGTCCAGGTATAGTTCTGAGAAGGGCTTGAGCGAAACGCACCGGTCACATTATTAATAACCTGTCGTCCATTCCCGACGACAAAAATCAAACATGTTAGATATTTGATGCATTCTCTTGTATTGGCCGATCGAAAATCGTCAGAAATGAATGACAAAAGTGGTTTTATCGTCGGAAATGAATGACGGATTTTGTCGTTACAATTTTTATCGCCCTGTGGACACAAGGCTTTAGAGTTCCCTTTCTAAGTTCAAAGCATACTATATGATTACTGGGTATGTGTTCTAACAACACATAGGTGCTGACGTCCTCCCAATGGGCACAGCAGGTTGAATCAACGTTGAAATAACGTTCACAATGATCAACGTTGATGATGATGGTCGATCAATGTTATTTCATGTTTGATAAACATTATTTCAACGTTGATTCAATGTTCTATACACACTGGGTTACGTCTATAATTTTATAATGCATGTCACGTGGAGGTTATTGATTAAGTTGTTGGTGAACCATACCACCGACCGACACCTATAGTATTGGCCTACCATAGTGCTCAGTATAAAGAAACCCCATCGAACATTGAAAAGAGCAGATTTAGTCTAAACACACTATACACCAAACCGGAAGGGCCTTACTCAATGGGACTGTATTTATTCTACATCTGACAGGAGCACGTCTGTGGTGTTGACATAGCCCAGTTATTGTTGTGTGTGTGTGTGTGTGTGTGTGTGTGTGTGTGTGTGTGTGTATAATACACACACACACACACATATATATATATATATATATATATATATATATATATATATATATATATATATATATATATATATATATACTCTCACATCCCACCTCTCAAATGTGATGAAAATAAATTCAAAGTCTGAGTGTGATAACTGTAGAGCCACCAGGCATGTCTTCCTCACCGCTACAGAGTAGCCCTTGTTCTGTGCCCTTTGTGGTCTAGCCACAAATGGACTCAAACCATTTGCTTTTGATCATGGCTCACGCCAATAGGCATCCTGTGGTTTTTAGGTATAGCACTCCGTCATCTCTCTCATACAGCGTACAGTGCCACCTTCAAGGCCAGACAGGAGGCAGACACAGAGGCAAAAATGGATGAAAATGTCCCAAAACACTCACTATAATATACCCAGCTTCCGGAAGCATTGTATTTCAGCTTTTGGAGAATAGTTGGCTCCATTTCTGCTGATGTACTCAAATCTCAGCCAATATCAATGTTATTCCACAATGAATACTACGTCGTTGATCCTTTATCGCTATGGTTAGTTACTCTATAGTCCAGGTGTTTCCCTATACCAAGACATCAGGATATGGCTGCAGGAACGTGGATGGATATGATAAGAATAGGTTATGATGGAGATTGTCGTTCGTGGTAAGGCTGAAGACGTTGGGTATCTTGAAGCTTTATCATAGGACCTTTTCCGTTGTATCATACCCCTCCTATAGCAAACTGGTTAAGCCTTGTGTCCACAGAATTAGTGAGTGACAAGATTTCCGACGACAAAACCACTTTTGTCGTCGATTCCCGATGACAAAACGGCTTTTGTCGTCCATTGTTAGATACTATCATCGGAAATGGATGACAAAAGTGGTTTTGTTGTTGGAAATTTTGTCACTTACCAATTCTGTCGCCCTGTGGCTTTAAGCTATTACTCCTCACAGGGTCCAGTGGCAATGACCTGCACATTGTAGCCACTTGTTCTGTCGAAAGGAAAGGGCGTCTTAACGCTTTTCATAATAGAAATATGTAAAATGATGAGGTAGATGTCTAGTGTGAAGGTATAGGCGTGTACAGACTGAGTTTATGTGAAGTACACTGTAAAAAAAATGTGTTAAGCCCTCACACACTTTTCCTGCTAAACACCTGTTTTTGCTGAACACTCAAACACATTTCAAGAAAAAGTGTTTAGACTTTAAACACATTGACATCAAGTGTTTAGACATTAAACACAAGTGTTCAAATGTTTGGTTCCAATCCAACTCACTAGGTGGCAGGGGATGCACATAATGGTACAACCATAATATTCTAATAGACACAAATGTCTGACTTGAGTATAGTAGTGATAATACACAACAACTTTATAGGACCTAGCATTGGCACCTCATCTTAGAATGAATTTGTAAAAGAAATGTTTACAAATTTACCCTCCCATTACCACGTTTTCAATGTGACTCATGGTAAACATCCATTTTGTGATGGTAGGAATTAATGCATTCAACCTGGCCCAGATAACTTTGTCCATCAAAGTGCTTGGACTCGTTTCAACTAAATCTCAAGACTTGTGGGCATAGAACATTGAATCAATGTTGATGACTGGATGATCAACATTAATAAACCAGCCTTCAACATTGATCCAACATTCTGAACCTTCTGAGAGACATCCTTTAGTCCTAAACACATTGTTTAGATCTAAACATATCTATCTAAACAGTGATTTTCCTGAACACCTTAGTGTCTACACACCCTACTAAACACATTTGACATATAGACACTTTCTGTGTTAAACACTTAAAATGTCTAAACACTTTTGCTAAAGTGTTTAGGATAAAGTGTTTAAAGAGTTGTTGCAAGAAAGTGTTTAGAAAAGTGTTTAGGATCTAAACACATTTTTACAGGGTATATACATGGGGTGTACAAAGGGTGTGTCACGGTATGTGGGGTGTGAGTGATGAGCAAAGTTATAAGTACCGCTATGAGGGTTGCAAGGAATGCAACAAGACGTCGACCTTTTTAACAGGAAAAAACCCTGTGTTATGGCCATGGTTGCAGACGGTTCACATTGCACCCAACCCTTTGTTAGGTCCAGGAGACCTAGCATGGCAGCATCTCTAACTCATCATCCTGCATCCATTACCCGTACATATAATTATGATAAATTTATGTGCTACATCTGTTGACTTTTACACATGTTAGGGAGAGAATGCCACCATACATATTTTTTTCCCATTATACAAGTAGTCAGACGCATATCAATCATGTGATGGACCCCCAGTGAAACAGGCCCAACAGTGTACATGTACGTGACCCTGGCGTTTGACCTGGGCGGATCCAGGGGTGCACTCAGTCGGAAAGTGGGGGAGGGGTGGTTGCTCTGAGTAGTTTGGAGTTGCTCGTAGTGTGGTCCGTGCTAAATTAGCACCTGGTCGGCAGGTGTTTATTTTATGTCGCTGCTAGTGACGAGCGAGGTGACCTGTCTGACCCCCTCTAGACAGGGCGGCCAGGGGCGCTGAATCAGCCTCTGATAAAAACTAGGTGTTTCTACTTTTTACTACTACCACAAGTGCTCTAATACTAGGGGCAGACTTCCCATTTAGTAGAGAGAATTTACGTCTAGCTGACACTTTAGAATGTAACACTCTGCCATTTAGCCTACACTGACAATACGCCATTTTCAGTTCTAAAGTGGCTGACTTAAGGTAAAAGATCAAAGGGCTGATGGTCCTCCAGATCCCCCTCCACAGAGCCCCCTTCACGAGACCGCCTATTTATCTACTATTTATATGAAGATGATTACAGGATATATGACACAGGACCTTTGTCCTGCAGATACAAACTGCACTACCCTGACTTCTGTTAGCTTTTAAGATTTCCTAAATTAAAGGTGTCCTCCTGCAGTTAGGCCAGGTGTTCAGAGAAGGCAATAAGGGGCTTACCTTGACATGCCCTGCCCTGGACTCTTTGATGTCCTTATTCAGGTGTCTCTCGCGGGGTCCAGTGGCAGTAGTGAACACGATGAGCACTGCAAGAAAGAAGAAGGTGAATCTGAGATGGACCTACTCCAGTGCTATTGCCTGTTAGATTAATAGCTATATTGCTATTATCAACCATCTTGGAAAAGATTTTGAAGTGTTTTAGATCAAAGAAGCCATAAAATCTAAATGTCATGCTTGCTGGGTAAGGTAATGTCTGGAAGCTCTATGTAATAGGCAAAGGATAGAGGTGGGAACTATTATCATTGTGACTGCATGGTATAATTGTGTATTGAACCAATTAAAAGAGGAGTTCAGATCGTGTGACATTTATATCTTAATTTATATAGGTAGTAATCGGTAGAATCCTATCTTATATTAGATGAGAAGTTCTTAATAATTGGTGGTGTAAATGGGGCTCCTCCTATAAACATAGGCGAATTTGGCTTTCTCCATAATGTACTTATGTGAAGAGACATATCTATTATTCATATCCCTTCTAGACACTTTTAGGTCACAGTAATTCAACACGGGCACAGGGCACTTGAAAATAACCAGATCTGAGAGTAGGCAGGTAGATGCCGTGGTATCAATTTCTTCCTTTAAGATAAATAAAAGACATGTATTTGGATTATAGACTGCCGGTTCATCATCTGTGCCTCTGATCTCTACGGGAGACGGGAGTTGGATCCCTTAAGGCTACGCTCTACTAGAGCCACCTCCTCCAAGCCCTAACCCCCTCCCCTCTTCCACCACCCACTCTTGTCAGTCGTCACACTGGAGACCCCCAGAGTGGTGGCATAGATACCACCCACAGCCCAGGTGGTAACCGGACACACATACAGGTAATCTCACCTGTGAGATATAATACCTTTCTTCCAGGTGAGGATGGGTAGGTAAAGGTGTGACAATCCTCCAGTGTTTACAGACAACCTCCCTCCCCCTGGATGCGCCAGCAGAACAAGCCCATGGGTTGTGTCAGTGATCCCTACTGAAGCTCCTGACTGAGGGACCAATAATGGGAGCTTCAGAAGAGAGAAGGGGGAAGCACCAGTAAATCTGAGTGCTAAATTGTATCTGATGTACCTCTTCCCAGGTGAGAGGGAGCATTCTACTTAGCTGACATCCTCCTGTGACCTCTCTACCCCCGGCACAGTGTGATTTACCTGTGCTGTCCTGTCGGTCCTTGTCCTTTAATGTACACAGCAGGTACTGTGTGTAATTCATACAGGCTATTTCTAAAGGGAGGGTTATCTCAATCGGTCTATAATACAACATATCTCTTGTATAACGTAGAAGACCCTCGAAACTGATATTATCTCTCTATTTGGAAGAAAGGACTAATCCGGGTTTCCCAAATAAAATTTTCATTCAATTAATCAAAGATGTGATCCCAGTCAATTAAGATGCTGTTGGCCTGATTAAATGTGGTGAGTATACTTACAGCTAAGGTGGAGGACGAGGGTAGTGCAGAGAGGAGGAGACATGGCTGTAGGTCCTATCATTAATTTTCTCTTTACACCTGAAGGCACACCTAGCCCTGCCTGCCTTCCTATAGTCTTCACCCTGTGATGCTTGTAGTCCTCCCAGTAGGTCTAGTGGAACTGCTACTCGACACTCTGAGAGGTTGCAGTGAGTAAGCTATTGGATCCAACTGGAGGAGGTTCTGGAGTGGTAACAGATTGCAACTCTCATCACAGACCTTTTCTCCAGTAGAGGTCAGTAAGTCACCAATAGCTTCATGTCGTGGTTTATCCCTCCTCCTGGGTGAAAGTAGCAATGGTTGCAGCAGCAGGGGGGTTGTCACTGGAGTTGAATATGCACTTAACTGTCCATGTGGCCTCTAGTAGCACAAGTCAGTGTAAATTGTATATATAGGTGACTAGGGGGGAAATAGGTCTAGATGTCTCTCACTAGCTATTCTCTATACAGTGTCTCCCCTTCCCACAGATTCCTTGGACACCTAGGGCTGCCTCTCTGGTGAGAGATGTAAGGGAGGGGTCCAACACGGACTTATATACCCTCACTGCAGCAGCAGCGGCTGGCTGGCTGGCTGGGATGAAGGAGGGGAGGGGGTAGACTAGGTGAGCGGATAGGGATCGTAGCGGATTGGGCCTCCTCACCATAGCACTCCACAGACTGCTTACAGGAGGAAACCACATCCCTGGAGGAGTAGTAATGTATGTCCATTAACTATTGAAAGATACTCCTCACATTATAATGATGTGAAAATGTTCATTCGGCAGAATGAGATCACTTTGCAGTGTAGTTGTACGCTGGAAGCGTTAGAAATGGGTAACTCCTTCTGGTCACAATAACACTCTGTTTGATATTATGGGTATATGGCATTGGAATTCTGTCCATGTTTCCTCGTGTGATAGAGAATGTAGGGTCAGTTTATTGTTGCTGTGTCTTCGAAGTACTAAGTTTTGATTACCTATGCTGTTCATCTATCTGACAACCCTTGAGCGGCAATGTTACAGTTGTCAATATGAACACTCAATACCAGAATTTGACAACACTGAAAAACATAGATAGATAACCTGTTTAATCTCCCAGGGATCCTGGTAAAAGTGAACAGTGAAACACCGTAATTGTAATTGAGTGAACCAGTGTAGTTTTTACTAGAAGACCCAGGTGGCAGTATGGTGGTACACTTACAAGGAATCTTCTTGAAAATAATGATGGATCTCTGGGACACGGATATCGCCGTTATTTCAGTGCCATTTTTATAGTGTAGCCAATAATTCATTCGTTGCCAATTACATAAAAGATAATAGCAACCCTACATTTTCACAGTGAATCGCAAACAGAAGTTATTAGATCTTTGTTCAAGATGGTTAGTACAATGGCATTTATATATTTGAATACATGGGGATTGCCGGGAGGTGGTAGGTAGAATATAGGTTCAGCTGGTGTAACAGCTTCTCCCGCCTCCTGTTTTAGCCCCTCCCCTCCTACTACAGCCATTCACATCTACATGATCACACCATACATGACTCACTGGCCACCAGGAGCAGGAGGAGGCTGAGGGTCCTCCATGGCGTGGGTAGGGATGACAGAAAAGGCTGACCTTAAGGTTAAAGGAGATCGACATATCATAGTACTGTCACTTGTGAAACAGCAGTATTTTGTATATAAAGTGATCTGTGTTTGTTATTCATATGATGTATGTCTGTGTATTGTCAGACACACAATACAATAATGTGTTGACACAACCAATGGGTACCAGTATACAGCTGTGTGACAGTTCACAGTCATGCTCCTACCCCTCTCACCAATTAACCAGTCGAGCTGGCCTTTTGGAGATGGGCCAGGTCTAAAAAAAATCTATATGTATTGTTACAGGATATAGAACACCAAACATTATCTTCACAATAGGAAAAGAGATAAAAATGTGTATACAGTCAGATTTCAGAATGAGTGCCCCTATTTATAAATTCAGTTTAAGCTTCCTGTGCCCTTAACTACGTAGTCAGAAGAGAATGGAGATCATTATTTAACATACTACTACGACTGCTCCCTTCTATTCGTCCAAAATCCCTTCTATGCGTCCAAAATCCCCATGCATATTTATATAGGAGTCGCACAGGCATTTGCAGTCGTGGGACTGTGCAATTGTAGTATACCAGCCAATTGGTCAAAAAAGAATTGGTTTCCGGTCACCCGACTTACCTCAGCCAAAGAGGGCCGACCTCAGGTTTTTCAAAGAAAATTCTGATAAATCTTCCATTTTTTTTCATATTTTCAAAATTTTTCTTTCTGTCCAAATTTAGAATCCAAGATGTTGACTAAAGCTTTTTATCAATTGACTGGTAAAATAGATTGAATGGATTTTCTGTGAGGGTTGATAGGAATAATGATTCAATATTTCGGCCAAAATATGCCTCAGTAAAAATTAAACAGAAAAAAAAAGAAAAAAGAAATCCGACCTACCTACCTCAACTTTTTGGACCATGACTGTTACCGGAAACTTACATTTTTGTCAGGCCTTGGCTGGAGCAATTTAAGAGAAAATCTGGAGCCATTCCTGTGCCTTTCATTGACATTCTTTTTTTTTTCAATCAATTTCATAGGAAGCTGTCAGAAACCTATGGAGCCCCTGGGAGGACATACCAAAAAGAATTTTTCATGCAAAAATATTCCTGGGGGTACAGGAACATTCCTGTGGGTACAGGAGAATTACTGCGGGTATAGGACCATTCCTGTGGATACAAAAGAATTCTTGCGGATACAGGAACACTCCTGGGGACACAGGAGAATTCCTGCAGGTACAGGAGGATTCCTGCAAGTACAGGCGCATTATTGCGGGTACAGGGGTGTTCTTGCAGGTGCAGGGACACTTTTGCAGGTACAGGAACATTCTGCGGGTACACAAACATTTTCACAAGTGCACAAAGAATTCTTGCGGGTACACAGAGAATTCTTGTAGGTGCTAGAATTATCCTTGTGGTTGCTAGAATTACACATTCACCTGCCAAAAAATCTTCTTTTTCTCCCATAAAATCTTTCTTGCACCAGCCAGAATTTATTTTGCACCTGCCAGAATATTTTCTGTACCCAAAATAATTGTTCCTGTACCCTCAGGAACCCTTCTGTATCTGCAGATATCTTCCTGTACCCGAAAGAATTGTTCCTGTACCCACAGGAATAAATTTTATTGGTAAAAAATATTTTTTGCATGTCCTATCCAGGGTTCAGTATCTATGAAAATTGTTTAGTATCCACAAGAATTGTCCAGCACCCGCAAGAATTGTCCAGTACCAGCAAGATTTGTTCAGTATCTGCAAGAATTGTTCAGTATCCGCAAGAATTGTTCAGTACCCGCAAGAATTGTTCAGTATCTGCAAGAATTGTTCAGTACCCGCAAGAATTGTTCAGTACCCGCAAGAGTATTTTTTCTGGTGAAAAAAAATTATTTTTGGCATGTCCTCTTAGGGGCTCCGTAGTACCCATCGGGAACCCATCCTAACTATAGAAAAAAATCAACAATTTCTTATTTTGCCCCAAATGCAATTCAAATCTGTCCGATTTTTGTCGGCTTATATTGGGCCAAGCATGGACAAGCATGGCCCAATGCTCCATTGCTGATTGGGTATGGGATGACTAATCTGGCTAACCTTTCTGTTTTATATTCAATATCCTCGAATTGGTAAACCACCCCAATCACCAGGGATCATCGCTGGAACCCTCGTGGACAAACTAACCTCTTGTAAATTACCACAAATTACCACACATTGAAGCATCCTCCACTGATTCACCCTTGCATCAGATAATCAGCCTGCTTCATCCTATAATATAAGGCATAGCATTATATTTTGTTGTTGTGTCTCCTGTGGGTGTAATTTGCAGTTGGTCGTGACTGGTTTGGAGTCCACTTGTCTGCTGTGTGGTGGGTCTGTGTGCTGGAGGTGGCCAGGTAATGGCGGTGTGATGACAGGGTAATGTGTGTGGTGAGTGGGGGTGATGAGGGGGTTAGCAACACAACATCTCTGGTCACAGACTGGTGGCTATATAATGATGGTTCCACTACAGGAATAGGATCTACAGATCTGGCCTGCAAAAGGTTTGCTACCCGGGGGGGGGGGGGGGTCACTGAGTCTTTGATTGGTGGTACCAACTGCGAAAGTACAGCCCCCCTTTTTTTGCCAAATCACAGCCCCTTAAAATACAGCTAAATTTTTTAAGCCCCCCTTTTTTGAAGAAGTCTGTTAACAGCCCCCCCCCCCCCTTTTTGGGGCCATTTTCCATGTAGGAGTTTCACAGCCCTGAAGTGAGTACATGGAATATTCAAGTTACTTCCTTTCCATGCATGACATAAAAGGTATTAACAGCCCCCTAATCTTAAGATGTAAATCAGCTGACAGCCCCCCTTTTTCTCCCCTTTGACACATCGACAGCCACTGCTCTGCAGGGTCGGTACCACAGTTGGTACCCAAACCGAGGCTCAGTGGCCCCCCACCGCGTGCTACTCGACTCATCTCTTTCCATTCCAATTTTTGACACCCGAAATTACTCTTTGGATAAGGGCCCCTGACCCATGAGCTACCCATAGGTTAAGCATCTGAGTATATCCCTAAATGCTAATGATACTTGAAGTTACAAAATGCAGTGTGATTGAATGTGGCTCCTAGAAGAATTGTCCTTACCTGTCAAACACTCCTTTAGCAAGGATTACATCCGATGAATTGCATTCTCTCACAAATATCATGAAATCAGATAGATGTGGACCCATATTCTCTGTGTGAAATTTGGATGGGACGGGGTATGAAAGCTGATGTGTGATTTGAGGTGGGTATCGAATAGATATAGTCTAGATCCCAAGTCATCCAAGCTTATTCCTACTGAATGCTGTCTTAGCCTACATCAAATGATGCCAATGTACTATTCAGTACCAGTGAATACTTTTTACACTGAAAGACGTGTGTATAATAGCACAATGAATAAGCATCTTCCAAAGGACAGCCAGGAGGATCCTGATTCTTCTTACTAGTATTTGTTATGTAGACATCTTGCTGTGTATGCATTTTAGAAGTGCGTCTTTTTGGCAGAGGATCGTATGTCCTATTTTCATAATACACATGTACAGTGATCACAGTAGTCAACTACACTTAAGTGCAGATGAACAGTATTACCGATTCAAAAAGTAACTAATAATCAATAGGATTATGCTGTAGGTTGATGAGGCTAAACCATGTGATCTACCAGTATAACTATGGCAGTATATATCTCCCACTTTTTACTTTCTTGTATTTCAGGGTATGGGTATTCCCTTGAACAAGCTTTGCCTGATTAGCTTTACATACCCCAAAGCTTGACCCACCTCAGTTTATCAATGTCTCATGGACAGTCCACGTAATATGGGTTTGGGTTTAGGCTGATGTTTTAACCAGTACATGTTGAGTTTTTTTGTGATCCCCATGTCTTTTCAAGTGAGTCCCCTGCATTGGTTAACATTTAACTCATTCATCAAGTCCTGTTGAGCCCTAGACAGTATACAGATGGGAAAGGAAGGAAATAACAAAGAGGGAAGACAACAGCTCAAAGCTGATCTTCGGTATGGTTTCCCTACATTTTGCTTTTTAAGATAGGTTTCAGAAGGACACGGACCCTTAAACTTAAGTTAAAGGATAGTATAGAGAACATGGATATGATCCAATAGTCCATCTCTGTACTGAGGAGTGGACAGCTATGATATTCATATAGCATGAGTATAACTATCCCTATCTTGTACCTGACAAAGCTAAAGTCATACATTCATCTCACCTCCCCAGGGTTCATCATGTTATGGCATATCTTATCTGGTCCTACCGACCGTTTCAAAACCATACACACTTCCACCAGCTAGGGTTCACAGGGAGAATGTAACATACATGTATTTGTATCATTTTTCTTCTGTTGAGAAAAATATGATAAAGTGGTAAGGGGGCCTGGTGAAGAAATACCTGTATCACAGGTAGCTACTGCAGGTGATATTATCTTATCTCCTGCCATGGAAGACTTCACTCAAGCCCTGGGGTGGCATCCAGTGCGTGGCACCGACTAGTGCTAAGGCCCAGCCAGAAACTCTTGTTGAGGGGCATTTTATCCAAAGTTTTGGCAGGTTTAATTTCATCATAGCTGGCATTAGACTGTGACCTGTTACGGCTGTACCAACTGGTGAATATTGATTGAGTTGAAAATTAGTTTATATTCACATATTTGATGCATAATCATTCCATGTACGAGAGGAATTGTATGCTGTCCTAGGGCTGAGAAATTCATTGCTGGGGGGGGGGGGGCTTGATGGATTTTCCCGGATCAGCAGATTTTTGCAAAATGACCCCCCAAAATAGCAGATACGCGTGTGGAATGACTTGTCGTGCTGAGTATTTGCATTGCCCATATTTAGTTTTGCCACCCCCTCCTAGTGTGAAGGTTTATTGGGTTTTGCCCCCCCCCCTCCATCAAAGGTTCATTCTTAAGCTAACCCCCCCCCCCTCTATTTTTAACACGCCCCCCCCCCCCCACGGGAAATAAATGACTTGGCCCTTAGATTCGAATATACAATTGACTTTGCGGAAGAGGGTCTGGAAAGATCCCGGGGAAAGATGTACTGTATTATATATACTTAGCACATTATGAGCAATAATGGATATCACCTACACCTTAATTGGCTGTATCATTACCTGTCTCTCTGTCTCTGTCTTTGTTGCTCTGTCTCTGTCTCTCTCTTTCTGACATTTCCTCTTTCCGATTCTCTGTCACTCTTCCTCTTGCATGTATATACATACGCGCGTATATCCCATGAATGAGGGCACAATGAACAATGAACATGGGGAACGTTCAACAATTACGCCACTGCTTAGGGGGTGGGGGGTCTTTGGGTTCCTCTATATGTTCCATACAAAAACAGTGACAAAAGGGTGGGTGGGTCCTGAAAAATGCCTAAATAACAGTGACATAATTGTTGAACGTTCCCACAGCACTTACCAGGGTACTACCAATGATGGGCCAAAGCTACATGACAAATCTATTCCGTAAACACAGGTTAGCCTAATACCCTGGAGGGCGAAGACTGGATCTTGCAATTAATAACATAGTCCTTGGAAGGGATCTAAAACTACGTTGGTGTGATAATGAGGGTTTAGATGTCTCTGTACTCTGAAGAGGTCCTATACTACCACGTAGAGGTGATGGATAGGCCATCAATTACTCTCCTTTCACCCTTGCACCTGTTTAGTCATGCCCTGTTAGAGAGGCTTAAATTAAAAGACTGATGCCTCCATCCATGACAAACAGCAATTGATTAGTTTGTAATTTAATGCCAATATTGGAAACTGCTGGAGGCATAAAGCATTTTCATGGAATCCGTGATATTGTTTAACAACGCCATTAGGTATGGAGGCTAAACAGACCACAGAACGATGTCTTACGGCACATAAACAGAATGATGGGTTAACAAGAAGTTACAGCACAAAAATGCACAAGGTCAAGTAGCCAACTTGATATGATTAACGGTCTCACTAAGCAAGCATTCAAAGTAGTGGGAAAGTGCCAAGGGCGTGTCGGCACAGCTTACCCAGCAAATTGTCGTGACTCCTCGTCAACCTGTGTGAAGTGGCTCACGCATGTCGCTAGATGGAACACGACGTCGCTATAGCACAAGATCACCAGGAATAGCAATGGTGGTGATCACATGGCCTCACCTCAGATGGCGAGGATGGTGATCACTCAGACTCACCAGGGATGGCGACGCGGGTGATCACTCACCTCGCTAGATGAAACACGCACCTCGTTATAGCACATGTTCACGAGGGATGGCGAGGATCGTGATCACTCATCCTCACCAGGGATGGCGACATGAGTGATCACTCATCCTCACCAGGGATGGCGACATGAGTGATCACTCACTTCGCTAGATGAGACGCACACCACGTCATAATACACATTCACCACGGATGGCAAGGATTGTGATCAGTCACCTCGCTAGATAAAACGCGTACCTTGTGAAAGCACAGGTTCACCACAGAGGGTGAGGATCTTGATCACCCACACTCACCAGGGATGGCGACATGAGTGATCACTCACCTCGCTAGATGAAACGTGCACCACGTCATAGTGCAGGTTCACCATGGATGGTGAGAGTGGTGATCACTCAGACTCACCAGTGATGGAGACGCTGGTGATCACTCACCTTGTTAGATGAAAAGCTCATGATCATCGACATTGGTAATCATGCAGCCTCACATCTGCCAGATCAAAGTATGTATTGCCAGAGAAGGTATTGCCATATGTATCTTCCCTCTAACCACAGACAAGGTGTTTATGTTGATATTTCCCTATGTATTTTTCCTGTAACCAGAGTAAAGGTGTTTATGGATAGTTGCTTTCATTTTAGAGATACCTCTATCTAAATTCAATTGATATTCTCTCTATATAATCTTGTTTGATTCAACTCTGAAGTATTACATGGAAATCAGTGTGAAACAAAGCACATTTGATACGTATGGGACTTATACTTCATGCCTACACTTCCTAGATAGGCTACATGTTGAACAGTGGTGCTGTCTCAACAACTTTGGCAATGGTGGTGATAAGTTGCCACTGTGAGTGAGAGTGAGTGACAGATGATGCAATCCTCAGAGAGCATTGACTTGGAGTGACACAAGTTCACGTATTGAGTGAGACCAATTTTGGCAATGGTGGTGATAAGTCACCATTTTAAGAGAAGATTAATTAGAAGTGATACACACTCACGCAGTGAGTGAGAGCCATGTGGCAATGCAGGTGAAAAGTTGCCATTCTGACTGAGAGTTGACAGGCAGTGGCACATACTCACGCAGTGAGTTAGATCCATGTTGGCGATGGTGGTGATAAGTCACCATGCTTTGTGAGGGATGACAAGAGGTGGCACATACTCACGCAGTGAGTGAGCTCATGTTGGCGACTGTTGTGATAAATCGCCATGCCATGTGAGACTGACACACAGTGGCGAAAGATGACGCAGTCAGTTATCACTCAGAAAGGAGTCACCATTGATGACCAATCATGGCCACAGATAACGACAATTTGCTGGGTAGGAGCCATCAAAACTACTGAGGGGACACTGTAAAGGGAAATGACAAAAAGTGGGGATAGGAAAAGGAAAAGGTATTGTATGACGTAGGGCACCTTTTGTTCTGGGTGCCATGGCCTCTGTTCCTGAACAGCTCTCTGTCTGTGCCCTTGGGGCTCTGAAGGGGTAAATTGCATGCTTGGTCTCATTTTCCATATAAAATGTAGTGCTCTTTTTGTCTGCTTTATTAGCAGTGTTTTACTGTAGCTAACACGTACCGGGTAACTGTAATGATTCCTAAGCTGTAATATATCCTGAAATATTACTGCAGGTTTGCTTTTTAAATATGTCATCCCAAGGTCGGTCCTCTTCATATACATACACGTAATTCTGAGGAAAACGCCCTTTTGCCCTTCAAAGTAAACCCGGGGGGCACTGAGTCTTTGATTGTTGGTACCAACTGCGAAACTACAGCCCCCTTTTTTGGCCAAATCACAGCCCCCCTTTTTTAAGAAGTCTGTTAACCGTCCCCTTTTTATGGGGCCCTTTTCCATGTAAATCAAGGTTCTTTGACAATAATACTCAGGAATTTCACAGCCCTGAAGTGATAACATGGAATATTCAAGCTACCTCCTTTCCATGCAAGGCATAAAAAGTATTGACAGCCCCCTAATCTCAAGATGCAATTCAGCTAACATTCCCCCCTTTTTCTCCCCTTTGACACGTTGGTACCAAAACCGAGGGTCATTCCCCTGCGAGAAAGTAAAGCTGCTATTCAATTATCTTCTTAGAAGTTATGATTATAAGGCCAAAGGCCACGATGAGACTAAACCTTTTTGCAACTAGAGATAGCACTGGGTATGCAGTTGCATCAGACTAACTCATGGATGACATATACTGGGAAAGGGGACCTTATTGTACCCTGCATTAAGACCCCTTTTAGCAGATCACATCTAATTTTGCTTTTCAAGGGATTGCAGGAATGACAATTTTAATAGTAGGGTCCATTATGCAACAGACCATACAACTCCCTTCATGTGCGGGCTTCCCTAGCCCACTTAAAAGGGTCTATTTCTCGTCTTCCCTATCCTATCAGGATGTGTGTGGTGCACATATGCGTGGGCACTGACACATTCCTCTGTGAAATTGTGTAATGTAGTTCTCACCATGAATATGACCGTAGCTGTCGAAATGGCGTTAAACATCTATTACTCACTCACCCTTCATGTGCATCTATTTATATGCAACTAGCTCAAGATCGCACCCAATGTTGCCTAGTGGACCCGCGGCTATTGGCTGGAAGCAGGTCTGGAGCTGGTTCTGGCGACATGCACTGATAAGAACTGACAATATGGGACCAGCATGTCCCTGAAAGTGGGTGTTACCCAGGGACAAGGTACCAGTCATGGTGTGTCTTATCAATGGGGTTTACCTCAACCAGCAAAATTCAAAATGGTGGCCCCACAGGACGTCCATACTAAGCCCTATATATACCACCCATGAAACTGCCTTATCATGATATGGCAGAGATTAAGCCTTCAGATTCGAACTAAAATGAATAAAAAGAAATTGCCAACCCGCAACTATAGCCAATTTTTGGGCCTGGCAGAACTTAATCTATTTTATAAAGGTGAAACTTCATTAATTCTCGCAGTATATTCATAGAGTGACACCTTGCAAAATATCCTTCTGTTATGGCTTTCACGCTAAAAACCTTAATTGTTTTCAGCTTACAAGCCATGGAAACTCTTCATTTCCATCTTTAAGCCAGCTAAGGGGGAACTCTGAAATTTTGGGCCATAAGATCAGTGGGGTGGTTCTTTCAAAACTTTGAACCCTTCTTAGCTACAGTACATGCCTTATATATACTTACGTATACTTAATTGCATCTTAGCGAGTAAGTTTGCCTCCTCCCATTCAATGATTACATCCATATGGGATAAATATATTCATGTATTAAAGTGACAGGCCATTTCGAAAATACTGCACTTTGTTATGTTGTTTGCACCATAGGACATTATTGAGAGGATTGTTTTATATTTGGAGGTATGTGAACAAGCTGTTATATCCTCTTCGCGAAGCACGTGTTTGAATATTAGATACCTCGGAATAACTTTGATGATATTATTTTTTCTGCATGGTCCTTCATTCGCAGCGTAGGAAGACAGAATATGTACAAATAATCCACCATTTCACCTTGCTCTCGGTCAAAATAAATCAAACGCTAATTGTAATGTGATTGCTTTCCTGTCCAACTAATGTCTCTTGTCACAAAACAAATTAAGGTGTTAACTGCATATCACAATAACATCACTGTATTATACAGTGTTGTTCGGAATGTGGTCATTTTACTCTTATTTACCATGCTTTCTCTTTTTACACATGGTGTTGTTTACTGCTGACAATTGCCACCACAAGGGTCCTCCTGGGTCCTATTTCAGGGGCGTGGTCCAAGCTGAAGGACCGAGGTCCCGGGAAGGGGCAGAAAAAGGGCGTGGTAGCAGGGTGGAAGGGCACCCTAGCCCCCAACAAAGACCACTCCTTCCTTCAATCAAGGCTTTGCTTTATGTCCCCACATGTTTGAACTTCAGTCTCAGACGCCGACAAGTACAAAGGGTGTAGAGTGGCCCTGTTGTGAGTGATTGAGTCGTCAGCTGCAATGCAAGTCAACCCCTTGAGGAATTTGAGTATAAGTCATGTTTAATCAGTAGGCGAAGGATAACAGATTATATCTCAATTACTGCTTACCCTGTGTATATAGACTTGTAGACGTGTTGCCTTAGAGGAAGATTATTCTGCTTGAATATAGACTGCTATATAGTCGAATCAATTGCAAATTGACAATATCTTGAAAATTAAAATACTATTGGAGCACGCATGGTTCTTATCTGACTATAATATCTATATAAGCCCCCTTGCTCCCTCTTGCCACTTTACAAGGCATAGGACCTATATGGATTTGTCAGATCATCCCTTCTACTTCTAACCCTTGCAACTTAGGGAGTGATCATTTTTTAACAACGGGGGGGGGGGGGGGGGGGCTGGTGGGTTTGAGGGGGTTCAAAATTTTTTTCAACCCCTTGACCAGGGGGGTCAGAATCTTTTCGCTCCCTTTGACTAGGGGGGTCAAAACAATTTCACCTGTTTTCAGCGAAAAAGCCTGCGCGTTACTATAGGTTAAAAGGGTGCCTTCGCATGCGATTCGAATGCATTCGAATGCATCAAATTTTTTTCGTGCCTCTATGCACAAACCCACCAGCCCCCCCCCCCGTTGTTAAAAAATGATCACTCCCTTACATTTTCTCCCATTGACTGAAAACTGGCATTGTTCCCATTTGGATAGGCCCCAAAGAGATCATGCAAACAGATACAAACACTGATTCAGAATATGAATCCATTATATTATGACCGACCTTTGTGAACTCTTTTTAATATCATGTTTATCAAAGTTTATGACAAGCAGGTGTAACCTATGGTTATTTTGTATAAACTATCAATTTGAATTTGGGACCACACATGTGCCCAATATGGTGGCCGTGCCTTGGCATAAAGCGGGTAAAAATTGTTTACATATATGGCAGGTTCTTGTGTAAGGTGGGGCTACTTTGATTCCTTACTTGTGACTAATTCCAGGAATCTTCAGGCTGCTGGTCCCAACAGAACGCTGCACCGATGCATTTTGTATGCCACTCCAATTGGTGTGTGAATATGGGTTCTGAGGAAATCGCAGGGGAAAAGGATTCTTTATAGGCCCTTGAACTGGGGTGGTTTCCGGGTGTGGTTTCTTATTTAAATGCTGTAATTTGATATTTGCATGATGTCATAGAAATGATTTTTTGAAAATCAGGGATATGACACCCATTTTCACACCTCAAAAGGTCCTATGCAGCACCCCCCACCACCACCACCTCCATTAGATATGGCTGTAAACACACTGCAGATGTAGACAGGGGTAGCAAGTACCCAATGGCGTGGTTCACAGCATGCTGTATATTAGATATGAGTGGGACTGGGGTATGGTGATATTCTATTCCTGCACACATTAAAGGGGTTCAACCCCTCCATGGCACAGGTTAACCAACCCTACGCCTCAGCCAGCTCAACTTTCTGCATGTTTCCATAATGTATCCGGGTATATGAGAACATGATCCGTTCCCTTTCGTTCAAAGCTTATGTATACACGCTTCACTGTCCATTGTGGGGATTGGCATTTAATTTCTTGTCCATTTTTTTTCTATTCTTATTTATAGATACACATGCCGTGCGTCTATAAGTAAAGGGAAGAAGGAAAGTCTAAATATCAATATGCAGGATGAGGATTACTACAGGGATTGGCTTTCAGGGAATGGGGTTCCCAAACAGGTAGGTATGAACGTACATACTAGAGGGGTATTCTGGTGTAGGTACAGGTGGTTGTACTCCCTACTTAAAGGGGTATTTATAGCCCATTTACAATTGCGGCTGAGAGTGAAGGTAAATCTGACTAAATTCCATCCAAGCCTGAGTTAATTGTCCTATCCTACACCAAATAGACCTCTTTTGACCTGATCTGACCCAGTTTTCCCAGCTTGGGTCAATCAGACTCAACTTTGCCAAATCTCCAGCCATGGGCCTAACTTGGACCAATTTGACCGATTTTGGCCAACAGTTCCCCGTTTTGACCAAATTTGTTATGAAGTACATGTTGAAGATGAATATTTGGGATATGGGCCTATCTACGTCACAAATTGAATGTCAGGTATACACAGCACTGCTCTCATACAATCATATTTGTGATGAAATCCAAAGGTTAGTATAATTATCATTTCCCTTCAGTGAGTACCTAGAGCCCTTCTTTATTGAACAGAAAATCCCATACAAGATGTGGTAGTTCCTGGACAATCCCAAAAACCGAAATTGGTGACGAAATACCTTTCTATGAAACAACTTTATAACTTTTCATTTCCTCTGTTAACTCAGGGTAAATTTCCTATGAAGATCTATCATGCTCTAGTCTTAAACCATTGGATTATGATAATTGATACTCACCAATGTGCAAGGGTTATAAATGTAAGGCAAACGGAATAGACATCAGAGATGAAACAGCTTTGAACTTTAGAGTTTGTCGGATATTAACTCTGAACATATCCGCCATGGAAATTCCCAAATGTGAAATATTTATCTTCCATATCTCTCTCGAATCTGAGAAATCCCTTTCTTTCATCTGCAAATATCTACTTGGGGATAACAAAATCATTAGCACCTGGATGTGCGTAGTATTCTCTCCCAAAGCCAGACATTTTCTTAATTAGATACAGGTCCACAGGTAACAAGTACACTTAGGGAAAATCCTGCAAGATGACATGGAAGTGTCTGCAGTTTTCTAATGAAATCAAATTCATACATCACAGAAGTTTAACTGGGCCCAGCTGGGTGTCAGAGTAAGAGCCTTCACCATGCTACTCAGTATGGGATTTGGTATCATATGCGGTAATAACTCAGGAAGCTGTTGTGAAAATATTGGGACCTGGATTCTCATTGTAGCTATCTCACCTTCCAGTTCCCCATGGTTCTCTCCCCTGGAAAGCCACTTCCCACCTTATACTGTAAGGAAATTGACTTCCTCTGAATCTGATTCGGTTGCGAAAAGTTAGGGGAACTGGTTCCATGATTGGTTCCTTCAGAATGCTTCCCATAGTAGGTAGGGAATTTGAGGAAGCAAGGAATGGGTTCTTATACTTAGGAAGTATTCACCAATTCAGGACCACTCCTGAACCACATCTATGACCAATTACCTTTTGTCAACACTGCAGAGAAATGATTCCCTGAGGTCAGTCAGTTATGTTTTGGGAATAGCACCTCTGACCCCCGCCTCGATAATCCAAGCCCATACTTAGGGCCTGGACCGGTCTTTACTTGTGACTTTTGATTCTATAAAATGGGCAGCCTTGGATGTCCATTTTCAACAGAAGGAGGCCAAGGGCCAAGTGAGGGTTCTTGGGTTCTTGGGCACCCCCTCAGCAATAAACAACTCCCATGTAGAGACTTCTAGGCTCGTGCTAGCCATTTGCCAATTCGCCTGGCGATAGAAATCTAAAACTGATGATTTTTTACTGTGTAAAAGGGCTTGATTTTCACCAGATTTAACCCTGCTGGAGAAAATGAAATGTCTGGACGTAGGCATGCTAGTGTAGTGGTTTGGGTGTTAAGCACCTCCACTATTATTCATCCACATAATAACATCTATACCTACCAGTATATACTCGTTACATCAGCACTATGTACCGACCGGTTATTTGTGGGAACTTATCTAGTTCTATTGTTTTTCACACTGCGTCGACTTTAATCTTATTATATAACCTGTTCGCCGCAGAGCGTTTTCATGCCACATGTGGGCTTTCCATGTTCATTTCTACATTAATTAATCACATGGTGTTAATTGCCAGCATATGTAAGGGTTCACTTCTGTACCACATGCCAGTACGTCTTAGACCATAAGACGACTCGCGTGTCTGATCGGTTTTATGCTATGAGAAGGTTCATCTAGTTATAGATGATATCAGAGATCATATCATATGCTATCAATGTGCATACCGACAGTCTCACTGATATTGTTGATTGAAACTGTAATAAAGCTTACTTGGAAACTTTAATTACTTGTGTGTGTTGTCTCTTATAGTATCAATTATCATACCGATTGTTAACCTGACAGGCCTAAACAACGGGCAGCCCGAAGGTTACACTGTATACTATTAGATAGAAGAAATTATAAGGAAGGCATATAGCTTCCTTTAATATCTTCCAATATAACCAAAGTAGAATCAGCTATAGAAAGGTAACAATCTGACATTCTCAGGGAACCAGATTAATGATAGCCCTCTCATATCCCATACAATTTCTATGCTTCTTTAACCTCTTTGTATTCATCTCACTCTACTAATCTGTTATTAGTTGCCTAGCCCAAGAGTGGTATGTCTCTAATTCATTCTGGGGGCCCTTGATGGGGGGTCCCCATGTCAAATGTCGATTTTAAGAAATGACCATGTCACTGTGTCGAATCTAGGGGTCTAGGGCCATATTATGTGTAAATAAATGGTTAGGCCCCCACCTAGTCAGAAATTGTTGTGTGGACAAAATATAAAACTATGTATGTGATTTGCATTAAGCATTCTGCCATCAGAAATACTATATACATGTATCCCGCTTTACATGTTGATTGAAAACAAGTTTCACTGCCTTATAAACAATCTATATGGATCTATCTGAATCATATGATATATCATGAGTCACAATTACATAGTAGGAGAGAAATATAATATATTGTGAGATGACTGGGATCAGTCTTTTTGATTCATTATTTCCTGGGGTTTTCACTTTCTATTTCTAAAAACTTCAATGAAAACGCAAAGATACTGCTGTAATAGCAGGTCTATGACACAATTTCAACTACATCTCACTTGTGCCAAATCATCTATATCTAAATGCCCATAAATGTCATGGCTATGTAGCTAAATGTCTGGCGAATTTTCGTTGAAATTTTGGTGCATTTTGGTGGGAGAAAAGGATATTCTAGCGTGAGCCTAGACAGTGCTTAATAGAGATGTAGTGGTTCATCTCGATAAGTTAGATTAAATCATAACGAAGAGAGAAGAAGTTTCCGGGTAGGCAACCAAGCTTTTTGTTACATACGATCACAGCCTTAGAGGACTACATGCTGCCAGGGCATTTGGTTACCCTTTCGGGTAACGACCAGGTTGAGCAGTGGGTAGAACCACTACTGGAGAATATGGGGGTAGAACCAACCTTATATAGGGGAAAAGCCTGCGAAACTCAGACCAGCCACGTGACGTGTGGCGGACGAGTGGTAGGCCCCCTGGTGTAATGGATACGAACCCAGAGGCAGGTGCTGCCACCTGCCATCCGGATTCCCCCACTACACCCGAAGACCTAGGTCTGAGTCCCACGGGTGCATGAACGTACAAGTGTAAATACCATACCCCTACGGAGGGAAGTTATTTAGCCAAATGAGAAACAAAATCATATATAATACAAGGGAATGTTCAACAATGGGGAGGGCTCTTTTGGTACCAGTGACAAACAGTGACATTGGGGTGGGGGTCCTAAAAACTGCCAAAAAACAGTGACATAATTGTTGAACGTTGCCTAAGATTTAAGCATGAGATATATACTCCATGGGGTCAGAAGGTAATATCAGGTATAGAAGTCAAGGGCAATATATGCTACTACTTCCTGCAGGTGTCTTAGCAAAGTCATATATAGGCCCTAGGTATCAGAGTGATATAATAAATTGCCTTTGGTAGTGCACAGTGCAGCCCCTTTCATTTGGCTCTTGGAGTATTGTGCACTCAGCTGTGACCAGGCCCTTTACTGCAATGCACAGGTAGTTAGCAGGGTGGAAGCAGTGGGGGCATGATCATCAAAAGTACAGGGCTGGCCCAGGTGATATATTCCAATACCGCCTGGGGGTCAGAGGCTGCTCTGACCCGAGCCTCTGACAGAACTTAATTCTGGTATAGTCTCCCCCCTGGTCTGAGATTGGGGGGGGGGGGCATGCCCCACTGCTCCTCCCCCCCATATTCCAACACCCCTGATTTTTGTAAGAAGAAATAAACCTGTATCTAAATCAAAGCCGGCATCAAAGCCCAGGGGATTCATCAGACCTCTTGAAATATCATAAGAGGTTGCAAAACTGAAGTATTTTTTATTCTGGCTTTCAAATGACAAATCATGGAGAGCTCTATAGATTTGCAGTTTCTACCTGGGGTCAACGAGTCAGTGCATGCGTTTCTCAGGTGTGTGGGAGCGACAAGGGGTGACTCAATGTTGCTTACCATAGACCAGAGCCAAAAAAAATGCTAATTCCAGGAAGTCCCTTCATCCATAAAGATGCAGCTTATTCAATACATACCGTTGTATCCTCTTTAGGGGCAAATTCCATTGAAATAATGATGTTCAAGTACATGTATACTCAATGCTACAAACTTTCAGGAAATACACTGCAATACTTTCCAGGTGTATGAAAAAGATACATGTACCTGGTACTTTTAGGTCAGAAGTTTGAACATACACAGACGCATCATGTATAATTATATAAACCATATACGATAAACTTTGTGGCCATTCTTCTTTATTACATGCTGCTTTTATTGTGGAAGTTTCCCAGTATACTTATATCAAATGTAATTTAAAAAAAAGAAGAAAACAACCTTGAAATTTATGTACATGTAGATTTCAACAAGAAACAAGCGTTTTTGGCAAGTATTATCATCTAGGTAGGAAGCAGACGACAGTTGGATCACAGAGCAGGCACAGCCAGCCTCCATGTTGGCACTGGGCCAAGTCTACTTTAAGTGTCTGGGCGATCACCAGCCAGACTATATACTAGAGTTTATGCCTTTGGGCAACAGGTAAAATCTATACGCGATGTATTTACTTTGAATGTGTTGCAGGTCAGTATGTTACTAGTATAGAATAGCTTATGTAACGCAATAAGGTCACTTGTAAAAAATGTTTTTAATCAACGCCCTTTTTAAAAGTGTTTTTTTTTTCTTCAATTTTCTGAAGAAAATGCACTATGAAGTAGTACAGTTTTAAAATGTCGATGATAGGTTAACTTTTGAAATACATCTACTTGCCCTAGGACAGCCGCAGGGCATAATCATATATACATTGTGATAATTTACCATACCAACTCATTATGCGGAAAAAAAAGAAGTAAATATAATCCTCCCTCGTCATGTGTGTACCATGACCCTGTCTTATGGTGTGTAACATTGATTGTAGATCTGTCCCTGGATTTGTCAGTCATTTACAGAGTGTACAAGTGGTAGATTTGCCATGCAATAACAAAATCTTTAGTGTACAGCAGGTAGATTTTCTATGGTATGCAATAGGTAGATCTGTCAGGTAATCACAGACATAATAGTATGTAACAGGTAAGTCTACCATGAAATCACAGACATAGTGTACAAGAGGAAAATCTAACATCAAATCACGGTCATACCAAGCTATCATAGACACTTGTGATTTGCCAGGAAATCGCAGACATAGTGCCCAAGAGGTATATATCCACAATAAAATGAGGGGCAACGTGTGTCTGCATGCCCAAGTTTGAGTGCACTGGATGACCCGCCTGTGAAGTGCTGTCACCTTGCTAAGCAAAGGGACACAAAAATAAGGGTCAGATCCAAGTATCCAAGGTCAAACACCTGACGATAATATGCAGCTAGCTGTAGGGTGCACTTGCTAAGGTTTCATACCGTTTGATTGGCTCTACTTTCTGCTTCAACATTTCGATTGTATGAGATAAATAAACACATCAAGCCTTAAATTTACAGAACAGGATATACAGTACATTCTCGATGTCTTAAGAAGTTAATGGTTCAGTTATCAGTTAGCCATATATCTTCCCGGTCAATCTACGACAGCGAATTCATACTATATTCATGTGAAGCTTTGCATCAGACGAAAATAATGGAAAATGAACTTTAAACGAATTGAGTTCAGGAACATTCAAAGCGTGGGCATATATGTATGTACATGAGCTAGATTTAGGAAGAGTGCCTTAAGAGTTCCCACCTGTTTGAGATCGGGTCAGTAGGACAACGCCCGGCAAAGGATAACAAATGGCAAATAATTAATGTCCTTTTTGATTTGTTTCCCCTCTTTCCTTTTGGAGGTCACTTGGTCTCCTACGTGCACATGCACATTTACCCCTAGGGACCCTTTGAAGATGTGTGTGGATGGGGTATGACTGGGGAGTTTTTCCTCGGTTTGGCACTTGATAACTGTTTTAAAACATGCTGAGTCGAGCTGTACTGGATGGAACAATATGGAACTATTCAACTTCCAGTGATCTAAGGTGCAGTGAATGAGTAGAGTTCAGAAGACCACAGCAAGCTAACTTGATCCACATACTAACAGTTCAGTTTTGATAATAAAACCTTTCAAAGCTGGAGGTTTTTTAGGAGGGAGGCACGCACAGGAGATGTCCCCCGATGGATCTTTTTTATGGCGACTCATCACGTTTAATTTGAAATTTCATTTAAAGACAAAGGCTGCAGGCTGAAAAAATGTTAGATCTTCTTTTGATAATCTCAATTGACTCTGGATAGTTTTAGTTTGATATAATATATAAAGAATAGGAAAATGCAAAAGAGTCCCTATGTCACAGTACTTGTTTTCATTTTATGACCACTTAATAGAAATGAATGGGGAATTTTTTTTTCATATTTTGCATCATAGTGAATGAGCTTCTATTGATTTGTCTATGCGACTCTCTGACTATATAAAGGACAGTCATCTTTACAAACATTTAAAATAAAAGAAAAATGGGGGGTCACAGTTGAAATGAAAAAGTTGTGAATTTTTCAAAAATATTAATATAGGGTCCTAATTCAAATAGCATATAAATATTTTCAATGTATCTAAAGTAATCAGATATGAACTGAAAAAAAATGTGTACAGGTAAAGTGGTGAGAAGGGTGAGAAAAAATCATTCAAATAGTATAACTGGTGAGTTCTGATTTCTGGCTTCTGAGTACCCAGTAGTGATTTGTCTTTAAACAAAATTTCACACGCATGCGAGCAGCCTCGCAGAAAGTACCCGTAAATGACCCAGGAACCTCTGTGTGTCCTATCAGGCTCTGTATGGATGTTTACTTCCATCATGATCCATAGGTTCCATAAAGCTTGGCCCCCACCTATATGACCAGTAACAAAAAGGGCTGGGCAATTCTGGAGCCAATGCTAGAGGGGCTGTAGCCAAGGAGCGGGGTAAATCCTGAATTTTCAAGAGAAAAAACAGACTAACCCACACCCCTGATATCCCCACCCCCAGAAATTTTTCAAGGGCATGTGTTGCATTCCTAGAACCAAATATAGAGGCTTCCCTAAACCAATGCAGGGGCGGATCCAGGATTTTGAAAAGTGGGGGGTCCAAACCTGGTGCCTATCGCCGCAATGTGGCAAGCGCAGGGCTGCAATGTGGCAAGTGCCGCAACATATCTAGGGGGGATTGTACCATCAGCAGTAAACCCATGATTATGAGAACAGGGAAATTTTGGTTGCACAATGGTGTTTGAGGGAGGCCTTTGTTTATGAACTGGTGATTAAGGAAGTTTTGGGTCATGCCCAAAGAAAATCTTATAACATAATCATCAAACTTATATTTAAAGCATTCTGGTATAGGCAAGCATTTTCAGCAAGGGATGCAAATTTATGTCCATGTTATGTTAATACCATACATTGTTCTTTAATAGGGTTTGGACAGCTTGTCCCGCAAGGAAGTTTTTGAAATATTGGTGTCAAACACTGTAGTCTAAGATCTAAGAAATTTCTGTATCACTGGATGTGAATCTAGTAGTTTCATTTGAAAGTGATTTGGAGTCTGGCCTCAGGAAAACTTTGGAATTAAAAAAAAAATGTCAACTCATTGTTTAAAGTATTTTGATGCACCATAAGTGATGAATAAATGGGATGTAAATCTGAAAATTACCTGGGGAATCCCACATAGCATCCCACGTATAAGGCACACCCAGTGTTGTCTTTGTGCACATTGGGGATGATATTTGTAGATTACCCCTAATCTAATGTATTTATACCCTACATCCCTGACCCATTCCTATACCCTGGCCTATACCACTAAAACTCAACCTATAAGGCTCACCCGGTAAGGGTTAAAGGTATGTTGTATATCTAGGCCAAAGCCAAGCATTATCTATATGTATAATATGACAGTGCTTTTTTTCTGATTGGCTCACATTAGAAATTTTAAAAATTTTAGAGTCTGTACAGTCATAAATTGTACAATTTGCAAACAAAAACTATATCAAAAAGAGATAGGGGTCATGAAAGGGGGCATACAAAGTGGACATCTTCGGTGGGCCCAAAGAGGGGGGTGTCCACCCTCAGGGACCCCTATTTGGACATGACAGTTATGGGTGGACCAGAAAGGGGGTCCTGACCCCCAGGACCCCCTGGGTCTGCCCAGGGCTGCATTAATTTAAAGATTTCTGGTGGACAGAGCAAAGGCGGGAAAAACATTTTGGTAATGCGATCTAGTCCTAGCTCAATGAGTTGATGGGAATGTCAAATAAGGTGAAGTGAATTTTTAAGTGTGACATAGAAACTTTGGTAATGGGGGCCTAGAGGTATAGCTGCTAGGAAAGTTTTGGATTTTGGAGAGCATTTGGTGTGTTCTGTTGCATCTTGAAGGCTATACTGACTCATACTTTTCCAGCCACTCCCTAGGAGTTGGTGTTATCTTCATGTATTTGAGGAGGACAACACAATTTCTCCTGAACTCTGCTCTCTCTCTCTCTCTCTCTTGCCAAGTTTACAATAGAATTTTGAGAGATTTTGGAAAGGTTGTGAGGGAGGAGAAAGGGATATAGACACTTCACTCCCATCCCCACCTCTTCCAAAAACACACACACACAAAGAACAGCATCACAAAAACAACAAAAAACTGCAAGTGGCTGCTTTATGGGAAAGTGAAGGAGGGGTGGGGACATTTCCCTGGGAAGATTTTGAGAAATTTGGGAATCACTTCATAACTTTGGTTCTATTGGGAATATTTGAAAAATTCTTTCACTGCTAGAATGCCCAGAATCTGGAGATTTTGACTAAATGACTACAGTTGCCCAGTCCTGAGTAAAAATGGGTGAGAAGTTAGCAAGTTTTTAGAGAAAACGAGATCTTTCAATTTAGAATTAGAATATCACTGTCGACATCAGAAAGATAGATGATATATTGCAGTTAGAGCCTACCGAATGGCTATATAGCAAAGACGTATGCTTGATGGATTTGCTTTTGATCTAGGAATCGTATTTCCATTCTGTTTTCACCATAGTAAACCTTATGAAATGTATCTTCATATGGGTTCTTTGATTTTCCTAATTGGAATGAAAATCATGTTTCCATGGCAACAGAATCAATAAAATCAGAATCGATAAAAATGCCCATTTTGGCCCAAAAACGTTCTTTTTGCAGTCTATATTTGGAACCTTTACACCCAAAATAGAACTTTTTTTATCAAAAAACCATTGTATTCCCCATCAGAAAATACCCTGTAGCAATTTTAGGCCTAAATTGTCTATTCTGGCCCATACTGGAGCCCCCTGGCGGCAAAATGAGGAAATAAATCCCGCACGAACCCCTACTTCTGCTTGTTGGCTCACAATATTTTAATAGTGACTAAAGATGTGTGCATTAAACCTTGAGAAAAGCAGAGATTCTAGCTCGTGGAATTATTGCTGCTGCACCCAATAGGCTGTGTCTGGTATCCCGCCCATTCACGTTGTGTCTATATGAACTGTAGATAGGTGTGTAAATGTTAAATATTCTGTATAGAATACCAATTAGATACAAAGAAGTCAAGCTTCGTATGCATATATACCCCCCCCCCCTGGGAAATGGGTTAAGCCCTATTGGCTGGTTCAGAGGAGCTTCTTCAATTTATAATACCAACCGAGAATCAGATATCATATCTGTCGAGGGAGGGTAAATGGATCTGTTAGTTTGGCATCTTTATCAGTAATGTATATAGAATTGAAAATAACCATGCGTGTAGTCAAAGGATATCTAGCTAAGAGAATGGTCATTTTTAACAACAATGGGAAATTGTGGGTTTTAGGGGGTGGGCAAAAGTTTTCAACCCCTTGGCCATGAGTGGGCAAAAGGAGGGCAAACATTTGACTCTCATAATGGATACAAAAGAAGTTCCAAGAACCACGAGTTACCCTCTCGAGTGAAGCAACTGATAGTGCTTATCTTTGAAGTAGCCTTCTTTGATGCATCAGGTAGGGAAAGGTAAAGTAATTTCCAGCTGATAAAGATGTCTAGCTAAAGCAGAATTCTAGGTAGACAGCTATGAATTGGGTGATTTTCCAAGTCTTGTAAAGGAGTTAGCTTCTTATCTAAACATGTATGAAGACACAATACTCGTCAGGAGAGAAATAAAGCCAGGGGTTGTTCAACTATTAAGCCTGAGTGAAACCCGGATGAGCACCAGGGAATGGTTTCAATGACTTAAACAGTTGACTTTCACTCCACTCTACTCAAAGGTTTACTATCTTTTCACTTCAGTTTGTTACTCTAAAGCGTCTATGGCATTAGGGTGTTAGATCTACATGGGCCGCGCAAACCCGTGTCAGAACGACAGTTCTGCACAGATTCCTGGTTTGGTCTCAGTTATTTGCTCCTCAAATGTTTACCATATATGCCACAGTAGTGATTAAGGTATGAATTTGAAGCTATTGATCATGCACATGTGATAGGCCTATCAGATCTTCTTTTACAATTATTTCTATTGGTCTTATGGTTGTGGAAACGTACAGGCAAATGTCACTTTCTGCCAGAGTGTGAGTAGGTAGCATATGACACCTATATTTGCAGTAGATAATGCCAAGTATGCAAGAATCTATTGACATCTCAGCAATGTAAGTGAAATGAAAGGTGCAGGATTTTCTACACAATATAAATTTGGCCATATTGCCTCAGGCTCACACTTTTATATGACCATTAGTCACAATTCTGTGTCATGCTTTAGGTAAAAAAAAGGGTTTAAGTTAAAAAGACCAATGAAAAATGATTTAGGAAGTGTGTGCTCATGCTATTGAACTACACACAATAACCAAAAGAATGCACGCTATTCCCATTATTATAGCTCTGCACAACGCTTAATTGCATCCTGGAGAAAGAACTAGGCCCATATCATTCCTTTTTTCTATACCTGGGCAAACCAGGATTAATTAACTGGAATGAATTAGCAGATATATAAGGCAAATAATACTAGCAGAAGTACTATCATATTATTTACAGTAGCACTTTTTCTACATTCAATACCCCTAAAAGCCCCAAATGAAGGAGTTTATTTCATCTGGCCCTGTTTCTGCAGGCAGTGTGATCAGCCTATCCTGCATGGCTCACTCTGCATCCAAACAGGTGCCACTACCCCCATAGTCAATATAACAGAGCAGTGGGGACAAAATAATTATCTGTCACTTTTTCAACTTTGAACAGCTCTCAACCATTCCCTATTGATGATAATATCATTCTGTTTTTACATTGCATTAGTACATGTGTTCGGTTTTTGTGGGGTTTTTTGGGCTTTTTTTTTTATCTACCAAATTCGATGTAATACCCTATCCATGGTTCAACGAACTTTAGGATAGCACCCTTTGGCCTCTCATCCCTCTGACGACGGTAGAAGGAATGATGCATGTCCACCGCTCTTTTCCGTTCGAAACTGCCTATTTTGTGCGGAAACCACACAATCTACTATACGAGACTGTGGAACTAATTGGTTAAGTATAGATTTAACGCCTGCTGTTTGTCTGTTTAGCTCGTATTGTGTTGTTGGGTGTCTGACAGATGCCCCCTGCATTGATGTTAGCCTGACTGCTGAGACACAAGTAGGTAGACCTGTAAATCTTCTTCGGTTAGGTTAATAAAAGTGATGTGAAAAAAGCTCTAAATGATCTGCTGCTTCTTTTAGTAAGTTTCCAGCTGATGGGTCCACAGATATTCAGCAAGAGGTACTATTCAATGCTTTCATTAACAGTTCACGAGTTTTCACAAGTAGATAAAAGGAAAAGATCACAAAAGTTCTTTTCCAATTTCTATTTCAGAGATGGGTAGATTAGGGTTGCTGAAGGCAGGAGATGAGTCTACTCCCTAGAATTACATAGCTGACAGCATAGATTGTCAGAACTAACATTGCAACATTTTCTAAATACTTAAATCCAACACTGCGATTATGTTAAAGAAATCCATATTAGATTCGAAGCACTGTTTCTCTTTACCATAAAGCCGAGGCGAATATCAAACTATTTTTTCATGTATTTTTGTTGACAAAGTGGACAATGAGTGTAGATAGCTTAGGCCAAAAAAAAAGGTGTGTTTCCAGTTACATGAGCTGCAATGCTAGGGTCGGTAGGTCAGAATTTTTTTTCCGGAGGGGGGGGGGGCTGGAACAGGAGTCTTCCTCTTATCCAGTATAGGCATGTTATATATCAAAAGAAACATAATTTCAAGGTGAATCTGAGAGGATATGTGGCCACAATAGTCCATCAATACATAAGGGAGTGGTATGGTAGTTATTCATCAAGGTAACAGGTCATTTCAGACCCAAAGTCATTTCAGACCCGGTCATTTCAGACCCATGGTCATTTCAGACCCAAGTCATTTCGGACCCATGTCCATTTCAGACCCAAGTCATTTCGGACCTATATGACATGTCTTACATGTGTATAGCCAAGCAAAAAGGGTCCCCCAGGGAAAAAGTCAATTTTTAAATTCAGGCCATGAACTTTCCAATGATAATCACAACCCTCCCCCCTGGCCTACTCCAGCGGTGCCTGCAGCCCTCTCCCACATTCCACGTTTACACCAGGGATGGAGGGACACAGATACTATTGTTAGACTTCTAGTTCTATGGCGTAGGGGCTGTATCCTTAGCCCTTCAATTGTTTCTAGTTCTATTAGATCTTGGAGTTTGATTATTCATCACAAATCATATATTACCACTATCACTGCCAGTGGCCACCCATTGCTGTGTGTGGTGTGACGTACAGTCATTGGCTGGTCACTGGATTGGCTCCAATGAAATGTGTGGTGAGGCCACTCCTGGACCACATCTTCTGGATCCTCCCTTGACTAGTGTTTCATGCTGACTCTACACTGCAAAAATGGTGTTTAGATGTTAAACATGTTTAGGTCTAAATACGTTTAAAACCTGAACATATAGGTCAGTTAGGTGTCTCATTGACTACACATTTAGGAAATGAACACTTTTATTCTAACTACATAAACATTTACGCTAAACATGTTTAGATGTTTAGAGTTGAGACAGTTGAATAATAGGTGTTTAGATTTAAACATCAATATGTTTAGATACTTGGATGTTGAATCCACACCAGCTAGCAGCACTACATTTGACTGGACTATCTGCACACAGTTATAATCAATTATTATGACAAATGTCCCCAAATCCCATGTTTATCATGGTTTCATTTCATAGAATGTCATGTGAATAAAAAGGGCAATAGAAAATTGACTAGATTCACCTCATGCCACCATCATTACCATATAATCATTAATAAACTCCATGACTGAAACCTATGTGATGTTATTCTGGAATAGATAATGCAATGTCCTTCCTGCCAAGCTGTTGTACTTTCTCAAGTCTCTCATTCTGATGCAGTGTTTAATATATGTACACATATATAGCTGTGGACTTTGACAAGACAATACCTGCTGATGCCCCCCCAGTGAATGAGAAAAAAAAGTATATATATATATATATATATATATATATATATATATATATGTTTTTTAATGCATACATGTCTGCAAACCTTAACTCTCCATCAAATCATTTAAACATCTAAACACAAAAATTCATAAACACCTAAACACAAAAATTCATATATCTAAACACAAAAGTTTTAACCTAAACACCTACATTTCTTAACACTTGACCTAAGCACATTGTTTGGCTAAACATGTTTAGGAAATTAATGTGATTACAAAAACGTTGCAAGAATATGTTTAGAATTGTGTTCAGGATCTAAACACCATTTTTGCAGTGTATTTGCGCATTATGTAGGCTCTAATTGAGTCTATTGACCATGGGTCTGAAATGACCATGGGTCTGAAATGACTCGGGTCTGAAATGAGTATGGGTCTGAAATGACCAGGTCTGAAATGACTTTGGGTCTGAAATGACTTGTATTCTTTATCAACAGGGTGGGGGTGGGTTTGAGGAGGGGCGTAAAAGAGTTTGGACCCCTCCTAGGGGGTGTTAAAAATGGAGTGGAGCATAAAAGATTTCCACGCACCCGCGTGTACACCCCCCCCCCCAGTCCTGTTGATGGGGAGGAGGGGGGGTGTTAATGGAGTACAAGCATCATATCATATTGCATGGGGGATGGAAGTTCCTTTTTCTTATTTGTTTGTTTTTATTATACAAACATTATAACATGGCCTAAGCCAAATAAACAAAAAGTGTATTATGAACATTGGCATATTGGCTTAAATGGCAGATAGAGATCTTTCCAAAAAGTGGTCTGACCAATTCTGTACCTCTATTGGTGTTGTACTATGGCGCTGTTCAAAAAAAAAAAAGAATCTGCCCTGTTTTGCTAGGGTCGGTGGGGTAACTGGAAACAAACCTTTTTTTTTTTGCCTTAGACATCTCTCAATCAATGAAGGCATTTCTTATTTCTTACTGGAAATATTGTACTGGTAAGGTTAAGTAATAGCTCACAATGAAGTTTGAATTTAGAATTATTCAATATCGGCAAAATATATGGCATATCCACTTTGCATATAGTTCACAAAGGCGTTGGGCCCATTTATCACAATGTGGGTATATTAATACACAATATATTTATGCATGTGCATGACTGTGGGTCCTACTAGATGCATCAGCAAGAATGCTTTACCATATTGACAAGATGTGATTGACAAGAAATCACTGTCAACACTATAGTGAGCTAGTTATCTACCAATGGCGTAGCAACAGGAAGATGGCTGATAGACCTGTCTGTGTGAGTGTTTGTGTTGCCTGTAAACCAAAACGTGATAAAAGAGAAGCTATAACAGTAATTCAAGAGCACTCAGCACAACTGTATCATAAACATTGGGATCAACTTCTGAACAATGAGAAGCAATTATTTACCGACAAAAGAACAGAGGTAATCTGACATGTTGGTATGGATGTAGCTGATCAGAGCTGTAGACGTGTAGACACTGCCGCTGTAACGTCCACTGTGGCAGTTCTTGTCCGATGTAAAACAAGGCATTAAAAGAAAAGACCCACTCTGTTTTCATGAGGACTTTACTCGGTAGGTTTTATATTAAATCAAAATACTATGGCATACTTTATATCATATCTGCTATTATAGAGCCAGGGAGATGGCCTATCTGATGCATTGTATGACATCACAAGTGGTCAAAGGCATCAATGTATTGGCTCCATAGAACTGTTCATCTACAAAGAAATGCTTCTCGTGGGTGCATTTGATATCGATTGCATATTTCCTTAGATAATTAGCACCGAGTAAACCTATAGGGCTATCTTGTGGAATGTAATGATGATTTTACATATAAGTGTTAGAACATGGATGCAACAGCCTCCAAGCTTAAACAATTTGGACCAACTAAGACGTCATATAACGCACCATAGAACCCTACTGTCTGCCGTTTTAATAGCAGATCTGTGTGGTAATGGAGTTATGTCCAAAGGAAGTTATCATGAAAAGAGGGTGGTATTTTCTTTTAAGATATTGTTGACAAACCGTTGAAATGGGTCATGACGTTATAAGTGTCGCCTACCTTGGTTAAAACGACATTTTTGTTACTACTCTTCATATAGCATGCACTCTATTGTGACATAAATGGCCTCAAGGTAAAACTATGAAGACAACATTTGGCAATGTTTCAAAGGCTAAACGACAGTTGTCTTTACCCACAATATGTGTAAGATTAACCTCAGTTCCCCCCCCCCCAATTCACCGAAGTAGGCCTATCGCAGTGTTCATTGCTACCTATGTAATTGTTGTCCTAATCTTGTTCTTAATGTTGTTTCAACGCCACTGAATATATCACATCTCTCTGTTCTTTTACACTGTTTATGATGACACCCTTGGTGGTTCGTCTTGTTTTCTTTCCTTCGATTATGCGATGAATTGAATATTACTGATCTTATTCTCAATATTCTCGGAGATGTATAGCATGTCTATGTATATATTGGAACGTCAAGCATAACGTTTGGGCGATAATCTATTTCAACCACAATAATTATGTACGATGTAGTACTCATAATCCGAGTATTACATGTAGGTTCGTCGCACAAACATAAAATATACGCATACATCATCCAGACATATTTCTTAAGCATAGATGTTTCCTCTCACTTACACATCTGAATGATTTTGACATTCCAACTTGTTGTAGATTTCAAGGCCATTGGCCATAGAATTTAATGTAATATCGAATCAACATTGATAAGTCTCTGTGCAACTAATTTCCAATGGCGATTCAAGATTACCGTACGTGCAGTATTTATGTAATCTAGCTTTTGACCCCAAAAACTGTGACGAAAATTCTTTTACAGAAACTTCCCACTGCATGTACTTCGTCCAACTACTACGCAGTGAGGGGGTTAATAGATCGACACTTGTTAACCAGACTTCTATATGTACATAACCCAGACGTAGGTTATAAACAGATGCTCCATCTTGAAAAACAAGGTCTCTTTCCAGTATTGAATTCAGCATGGTGCCAATTCTTGAACAAGAATTCTTTGATGACACAGCACAAAGTACGTCGCAGTGGAATAAAAAAAAATGGTTTACGTTCTAAAGACAAAACACACATCCAAAAGTAAAAGGGCCCAAATGAGGTTTTAAAAAAGCTATCCGAGCCATACTTCTGCATGTACTTTACACGTACATATGCAATTCATATAAAACAAGTCCAACTCCAGATAGTGGATGAAAATGTACCTTTGATATAATAATATAAAAAAAAAACACTAACAGGAAGACTAGAAGGATGTGCAATGTGAGGGGAATGGCGCAATGTTTACCCCTTTCCATGAAGTGGCATCTGTTTCCTTGTATCATAAGTAGCCTTTGGCTGATGGTGACAGACAGACCATCTTCATACAGATTAACCCTATCTCCTGCTACTTCAGACTGAGATCTCCATTCTGCTTTTTGTGCTACATCTAGAGGTGATTCTATTAAATGGAGTACATTCAGTACTCACACTGGGAGATACCAGGAGCTGCCCGTGTAGCCCCCCCCCCCCCCCAAAAAAAAAAAAAAAAAAAAAAAAAAAAACTGTATAGACCGTTGAAATTACATGCATCTATAAAAGAAAAAAAGTATGGCTTCAGCAATGCAAAGGGCTTATTTGGGTTTCTTTTTCTTTTTTTTGTGAAGAAAGCATCTCGAAAATACTGTTCACCAAACATATATAGGTGGGTGTGGCCCTGTTTAAAGGCTGCTATGTCCATTGGTCCATATCATTATGCTATTATCCGGGGCTATTGCGCATTAACGTATAGCCCTGTCGAGTAGACATACCAGCAGGGCTGCATTTATGCATCGTAATACTCAATGATAGGCATGATGAGTTACTGGAGCATTGGTCCTTAAAGGGTTATCATTATTAGTCCCAGCGTATCCTAATGTTCCATAGATCGTGGCAATGCATAGACAACATAGTCTAAAAAGGCACCAGCAGAAAAATCAGTGTAAGGGCTAGGTCTTATATGAGTCCATGTGAACTCAGCCTAGCTCACACATGTTCTACATAGTGACCCCCATAAATATGAAAGTTTTGTTCTTTCCCCTTCATAAACCATCAGATCTCCAAACTGCATAGCCATATGGGACATTGTAAGATGTTATGGGTCGTCCACACCCAGTGTAGGTCAGACAAAGGTTGGCTGAGGCAGTGGGTCAGTAGGTGCTATCGATAAGTCTTTGTCAGGGCCCTAGGGTAACTGCAGTTACCCGATCCAACATGGCAGATGCTGTCTGTTCTATACAGAAGTAAAAGGGGAAATTATTCTGCATTCCTGTGGATTTGAATGTTGTACAGTTGTATAGTTGTTGTTCAGAAAATTCCTGATAATCTGAACCTATAACTGTAGTCTGATATGGTCTAGAACAGCAATAAATAATGCTTTCAGATTTGGGTGTACTAGGGTAACTGATTTGGTCAACAATAACAAGTACTAGGGTAACTATAACAGGGGTACTAGGGTAACTGTACTCTGTAAAAAGGGATGGAAACAACTCAGATCACTAAGAATAAAATGGTTATGGCAAATGTGTAATATGCATTCATGACATTTATGTCATCTGAATAGTATCTGGTAATAAGAGCTGCATAATCCCACCAGGATGGCCGAAAATGAGAAAGGTAGCTCATCATATGGACCATGTTGTCTGGTTCTAGAGTAACTACAAATTTCTGGAATAGTGTTCCCTGTACTAGGGTAACTACAGCTCTCTGAAATTAAGAAATGTCATCTAGAAAGTGCAAGTAATGACACTGTAGGTAGCCTACCACTATACACCTTCTGCTAGGTTGCACTACATTAATTGACGTTAGGTGGCAGCAGGTCACACAAGGTAGGCCCATACTGAAGGGTGTTGTACAAAAGATTATTGGTCTAAATTCAACAGCGGAAATGTAAATTAGGCATCAAATTAATCCTTATAGTGTATACTAATACTAGTAATTAGTGCTATCTAAGATGGAATTTGATGTTAGATTGGGCCTCTGAGGTATAAAGGAAATATTGATCTGATGCAAAATATTCACTGCAAAAGTACATGATTTGGGTATGTCTGCAAGAAATGGCTTGTATAAAAAAGTTAAGACACAAAAACACCATGTTAAAGGGTCTAATTTCTTTTAGGAAAATATGTGGCTATAAGAAAATCATAGTAGCTAAGCCAAACAAACAGCAGGGATATTTTATTTCAGCCCATATCCTATATAGAAATATAGAGAGAAAACAATTAGTGTCATGCAGCCTCTACACACCTAATAGCTGTTTGTGCAAAATCCTTCAAATCTCACCACAATTTTCTTTCTGCTTCGGTTAGCCTAGTTTTATGAGTTTGAGGCCAAAACAATCAAATAAATTGATAAAATTTGCTCTAAATGGCAAAAAAAAGTCATGGTTGCCGTTTTCCCCCCTTGTAACTCTCCTTGTATCTGTTTTATACAAAGAGATAGAAAAAAGATCAGTTACCCTAGTACATTTTCCACCAACAAGATCAGTTACCCTAGTACATTTTCCACCAGCAAGATCAGTTACCCTAGTACATTTTCCACCAGTTACCCTAGCACCTGTCACCTAACAGGAAATCAGTTACCCTAGTACCAGATAATCATTTTTGGCTGATTCCTAAGTAATCCCAGGGTTTAAGTAACTCCAGTGCTTGTCTCCATTAGTATCCATACCTGAACTATGATCATACAATATATCATGAAATATAATAGGGTAACAACAGTGTAACATGAGAAACAGTGTTAAAACTGGTGGACTTAGCAGCTGCCATGTTGGATCAGAAAACTGCAGTTACCCTAGTACCTTTCCGCACAGTGCTCCAGGGGCCGCCTGGAGGTGGGGCTTTCAGTCTGACCTTTACATTATACTTATGTAGGAATCTACCGGCAACTCTGCGTTATTTTGTAATGTATCTGATCATCGCTGCACAGAAAAAAAAATGTAGAGACGCACCATGGTTTACTGATAGCTTAAGGTCATCTTCCACATGTAAAAAAGGATAGAACAGTAAGGTCCCATCAACTATACAAACCCTAAAGCTATTTCTTTTCCACTAGATATAACATTAGGCTACAGGGCTTTTCAGAAAATTAATAATAGCTATCATTTTGAAATGCCAAAGTGCCTGTACCTTCTTAGTTATGCTAAATTATGATTATTTAGAAATGCCCTCCAGGAGCTGACAAAACATATTGATTGTTTAAAATTATCTAATTTGCACGTGAACAATAGGCGAGAAAAACCTTCTGAAAGAAAGTCTTCGCCTCGTTTCGGGACAGGCCTATTACAAAGATCAAATAGCATGCCAAACCCTTTGACGCAAACCGCTGATATTTTTAACCAATATAGCTAAACGGAACTGCTATAGCACCAAGCACATCCGTTCTTATTTTACGGAGAACGTCATTTTCCCTTTCACCACACTTAATCCCATCCTGCTTCCTCACTTGGTTCACTGACTGCTGAAAGTTGGAAATGTCCTAATCGTAGCTTAAGTGATTTATTCTACTGTGAAACGGATGTTATGTTAATGCTCCTGATAGAAGATTCGCCGGAAAGGTTGGATCTTAACCTGTGGTGCTCACTAAGTGAAAATTAGAACTAGAATTGGATTTCAAACTTCCCAAAGCGATATTACCCCCACCGTGTGTTGTAATGGAAGTGACTTCCTATATGAATCTGACAGTGGTGCGAAAACTGATGGACACACCTATATAAGCGCTTCCCAGAGAAGGTACATCTGGAGGCCGTTGTGAAAAGTTTGAGAAATCGATTCTCACTGTAGCTAGCACACATTCTAGTTCCCAGCAATTCTCTAGCCTGAGAGACCGATTCCCACCTTCTACTCAGGCCCGTAGCCAGAGGGGGGGGGGGCTCAGGGGGCTCGACCCCCCCCCCACCCCCGAGCAAAATTATGTGGAGTTCCACCCTCCCACATTTTTTTTTTTTGTTTTCATCATGGGCAAGTGGAACTAAAGGGGTAGTGCATGAAAAGGCAGAACTCATCACGGGCATGAAAAGGGGGAACTTATCATGGGCGAGTGGAACTGACAGGGGGTCGGACCTGAAATCACCCATTTTGCATACTTTTTTTCGAAGTTTATCCAGGGGAGCATGTCCCTGTACCCCCCCCCCTCCAGGTTTTTTGCTGCACTTTGCTTGCGATTTTCGCCACTCAAATATTTCTATCGAATTCCACCTAAATTATTTGAGCTCCCCCCCCCCCCCCGCCACAGTGAAGTCTGGCTACGGGCCTGTTACTGTAATGGAATTGACTGCAAAAAGTTGGGGGTACTGGTTCCATGATTGGGTCCACCTGAATGCTTCCCATAGAAGGTAGGCTAGGGAATTAGATGAGGGAACTAGCCAGGAATTGGTTCTTGCTTTGGAAGCATTCATCAATGCCCAACCACTCCAATGACCAATTACCTTTTGGGAAGCCAACAGGGAATTGATTCACTTAGGTCAGTCAGGTTCATTTTGGGAATAGGACCTGTGACAGAATGAATTCCCAATCTCTTCACAACGGCCTCCTCCACTTCTAACAATAATATGGAACTACAGGGAATGGGTTCTTACTTGGGAAGTACTCACCGATTCTAAGCCCTTTCTGTTAGCAAGTAGCTTTTGGCAACTCAAAAGAGAAGTATAATTACCGAAGGGGGGAATCAGTTCCGTTTTGGGAATTGCACCTCGGACAGGAATATTTTCAACAGTTTGGAAACACCCTCCTGTTGTGGTCGGTCTCGTGCGCCCCTTTTAATTGTCCCCGGAAGGTCAAATGGTGTGCCAGGAACTTTCTACAAGATGGCTGGGTATCTATTCGCAACAAAGGTATTTAAACCTGGCCCATTAAACCTATTGGGAAAGGACAACTTTGGCACCTGTACACAGCTGCTATGAACACACGCGTTCAGAAAGGTCGCAGAAAAGAAAGATTCGTAGTAGATGAGTTACAGACTTTTGATTATGAGGATTGCTGTAGGGAGTGAAGAGTAGTGAAAAGATTTTTTCTCAATGACAGGGTGACTACAGGCAATAGGGATAAGACTGGTAATAGTTTGTAGGCGATAATGGCATTTTTGAAATTCCTCTTCTTTTGAACCCTGTGCCAATGCGATGAAAGATTCCAAATAGCCGATATATATATTGCATATTAGTTCTTCCACGTATTTCGATCCTAAAATAGTCGAAGAATGCCATTAAGGGATATCTATTCCAACACACCACACCAGCAGACACTTTAGGGATCTTTCATCGACCTTTTCAGAAACAAATCCTGAGGAATTAGGGAAACATATGTATTTGCACCAGTTTGAGTATTTGCTCCTGTTGGAGAGAGTCCTCCATGGAATAAATCAAATCCTCCTGTACGATGGGTCTGTTCCAGTAGTGGCGGTGGTGGGCCGTGGTCTTGGTACAACAAAGTACGGGAGAGCAGCTCGAAATGCGATCTGTGAGCACCTTGTGGGAACATGGTGAAAACCTGCGCACCGAGCCACTCGGAGCTACTCTTATGGATCGGTCAGGTATTTAGTCATGAGCTCAAGTTATGTATGGATTTTGATAGCATTGTAAGTCCAATGGGTGTATTTTTTTTCTTTTGTCATGCATACCCCCATTTCCTTCGTTTCTGCATTTCGCAGCTCCGCCGTTGGACGACTGAGACCTTACCCCAGGTAGATGAGCAGAAGCTCATACATATAGCAGTCTACCTCAGGTAGACAAGAGAATCGACCAACCACAGCTCACCACCTAGACACCTTATCACTGGAACCGAGTCTGGGGCCTGCTTTACCCAGAATTGAACTTAGTGGTTTTCAAATATCCAGTTCGTACTCTACCTGAGGTAGAGTAGCAGAAGTGCACCTGAGGTAGATGAGTTCCTAATCTACCTGAGGTAGACAAGGAGCTCTTAGTCTACTTGAGGTAGACAGGCAGTCATCTACCTCAGGTAGGCAGGCAGTTCCCAGTCTACCTGAGGTAGCCAATCAGTTCATAGTCTACCTAAGGTAGATAAGCAGTTGTTTACCTTAGGTATATAAACGGTTCCTAATCTATACCTAGCTGTAGTGTCGGCGCGGGAGCGTATGTGTGGAGCTCTACGGGGATTACGGAAATAAAGAGTACTTCCGGGTTGACAAATGGCGGCGTTGCACGTGTTGCTGTGTATTGTTCAGTGGCAACGACACTGAGACCCCTACAAATGTGGGTAAATTGATGAATTGATGATTATATACACAGCAGAAACATCACCAGACACATCGCCATCGCTTATGATAAGTTGTTCTGGAAGTCATTTAAAGGTATTTGACAAGAAGGATCACAGAAAGACCAGTCAGGAGGTCGGCAGATTTTGTCAACATGATGACTGTAGTAGTAGTAGTAGTAGTAGTAGTAGTAGTAGTTTGAGTGAATACATACCCCACTGATCTACATATAGTAAAGTATGAGTGAATATGTGCCATACAAATAGTACTGTCAATTTAGCGAGGTGTGCAGGTGTCTGTTCAGCATAAAGAAAAGAGTGACAATGGCTACCAAAGGTCCAAAATTGAAGGTTTTGCCTTTTGACATGCATGCTGATTGACTCACTCTAGGGAAAAGATGGGAGCGTTGGATGGAGTGCTTTGAGAGGGATTTCACATAATTATAATGGGTGTGATCCCAACAGTAAAGACGATGCAACTACTTGTCAAATGACCCTTCTAGTATATGTTGGTATTGATGTAGAAGAGCTCTATGACACATTACCGGATGTTGCAAAGCCAGCTAACATTGATGATGCAGATTGGACTGTATACATGAAGTCAAAGTGCAAGCTGAATGCTAGCTTTTTACCAAAACAGAGTAATGATTCTGCCTTGTGTAAGTTGATGACACTGAGGTTAAATCCTGATGAAAGCCTAGTGAACTTTGCAGGTAGGCTGAGACGTGTTGCTGAAAAATGTGACTTCACTAACTGGTCAAGCGGTAAAATGATTAAGTGCATAATTATTGCCAACATGATCGTCTCGCAAAGAACTCACACTTGATCAGTTGCTTGATAAGATTCAACTGAAAGAAGATACAGCTGCCATGAGTAATGTTATAGGAATCCCAGGGATGCTGCTGAAACCTAGCACAGAGACTGTCAACAAGGTTACAGAGGAGAAGAAATATGTTAATAAGACTGGTAAAGCTGAAAAAGGACAGAAAGGTGCCAAAAATCAGTGTTCAACATGTGGTAAGGCACGTCATTAAACAGGTGTAAAATGTTGGGCACTGTGCTTTGTAGAAAATGATGTTGAGGCACAAGATAGTGATGTCAGTGTTTTTACCCTTTTTGGTAGCCCAGATGACTATGTTCAGTGTACTGATAATGTTGATAAGACAAAAGTTAAAGCAATGTGTCAGCATATTCAGACGGTTAACAGTAAGAAGGTACCAAGAGGGAAGGTGGTGATAAAAATGCTGGGAAAAAATGTAAATATGATGATTAATACAGGATCCTGTGTTAATATCATTGATGGAAGCACCTACGAAAGATTAGGTAGGCCAGAAATTAGCAAGTCTGATACTGTTTTATACCCTTTCGGTACTGATAGTCACCTAAAGGTGGAAGGTGTTTTCACAACAGAAGTAGAGTCTAAACAGAAGTTCACAGTGGCAAAGGTACTGGTAGTCAAGGGGAAAGGGTTTGTAATATCTTATCAGAAGCTTTGTCTCTTGAATTAGGCTTAATCAAATATGTGAATGCTGTTGGGTCGATAGAGAGCCGGTACATTGGACATTATAGAGCCAGTAACTGACACCCCAACTGAGTGGGTTTCTCCAGTAGTAATCATACCTAAATCAAACGGTGATGTAAGACTGTGTGTTGATATGCGTAGAGCAAATGAAGCTGTTATCAGAGAGAGATATTCAATTCCAACAGTGGATGAAGTGCTTGTGGACTCAAATAAAAGCACTGTGTTTTCAAAATTGGATATGCAGATGGGTTTCCATCAACTAGAACTGGAGCCAGAGTCTCGAGGTATAACAACATTTGTGACACACATGGTGTTATTTAGGTATAAAAGACTGATGTTCGGGATATCATCGGGTCCAGAAATATACCAAAACACAATTCAACAGTTAATAAGTTCTTGTGAAGGGGCTGTTAATATAGCTGATGACATTCTGGTGCATGGTGCAACAGTAGAAGAGCATGACGAAAGGTTGGAAAAGGTGCTACAGGCTCTGGCTGATAGGAATCTCAGTCAATAAGGACAATTGTCAATTTAGGATGGACAAAGTGACATTCATGGGACATGTTCTCAGTGCTAAAGACATGGGAGTTGCAGAGTCTAAGGTGGAAGCAGTCAGAAACACCAGTCAGCCCAAGGATGCAGCAGGAGTACATAGTTTTCTGGGTTTGGCTATGTATTGTGCAAGGTATATTGCTGACTTTCAGACTGTTGTTGAACCACTGATACAACTCCAAAGGCAGGACCAGCCCTTTGTATGGGCCAAAGAGCAGGAGACAGCTTTCAAAGAACTTAAAGACAGACTAAGCTCAGCTCCTGTTCTAGCTCATTTCAGTAGAGATGCCCATACACAAGTGATAGCGGATGCATCTCCAGTGGGTTTGGGAGCAGTTCAAAATGTACTTAATGGGATGTCAGTTTGATTTAATGACTGATCGCAAGCCATTTGAGGCGATATAGACCATCGGCAAGGATTGAAAGATGGGTCCTGCGCCTACAGTATTTCAAGTTCAGGGTAGTGTACATTCCGGGGAGACAAAACATTGTGGATGTACTTTCTCGACTATCACGTATTGGCACACCCAAAGGGGATAAGTCTGAGGTATATGTTAGGTCTATAGCTGAAAGCTCCATACCAAGGATAATGTTGACTAATGAGATACAAGAGGCCTCTGTGAGTGACAAGGAACTAGAGTTGGTGCAAGATTGTATCGCTTCATGGAACTTCTCCAAATGTGATGTGTCCTACAGGGCCATACAGGATGAGCTGATGACATTTGGGGATATGGTTCTTAGACAAGCATGTATAGTGATCCCAAAGGCACTAAGAAAAAGAGTTCTAGAGCTAGCGCATCGGAGCCATCAAGGAATAGTGAAAACCAAGGCCAGGCTTTGGGAAAAGGTTTGGTGGCCTGGAGTTGACAAAGACTGTGAAAACTACTGCACAGAATGTCATGGCTGTCAGTTAGTGTCCCAACCAAACCTACCAGATCCAGTGGAATCTACGTTGCTGCCTGATGGGCCTTGGCAGGATCTGGCCATTGACTTTCTTGGCCAATTTCCTAGCGGAGAGTATGTTTTAGTAATAGTGGACTATTATTCTTGTTTCTTCTTAGTGAGCATAATGAGGACAACCACAACAGAGAAAGTGATTGCATGCATGGAAAAGACGATTGACTTCTTAGGATTTCCATGCTCAGTAACAACAGACAATGGGCCTCAATTTATATCAAAGTAATTCGAGAACTATCTGTAGAGTACAAATGTGGAAGATAGAAAGACCACAAAAGTGGGACCAGGCAAATGGCGAAGTGGAGAGGCAGAACAGGACTCTCCTGAAGGCCTTGAGGATAGCTCATGCAGAAGGAAAAGATTGGAAGAAAGAAATACGCTATTTCCTCTGGGCATATCGAACAACTCCCCACTCCACCACTGGAATCAGTCCAGCAGAGCTCATGTTTAACAGGAAACTGAGAACTTGCCTACCTGCATTGAGGTTCTCAAATCTTGATGAGGGGGTGAGGGATAAGGACCGCATGAGGAAACTCAAAACACAGGAATATGCCAATGCTAGTTGTCATAAGCTCTCAGATATACAGGTGGGAGACACTGTCTTACTACGCAAGGAAAGAGAGAATAGGCTGATGACACCCTTTGATAAAACACAGTATAAGGTCACTGCAAGGAATGGTACACAGGTAACCATGATGAGTCCTGAAGGGGTGGCTTATAAGAAGAATGTCAGTCATATGAAGAGATATCTCCAAAGTGTCAGTGAACTAGCATGTAATACCAGGCCAAATGATCAGCTTAAAGAAAGCAGGAATGACACAAACAGGCAGTACATATATATATCATGGTGAACACCAAGCCACTCCTGCGATGGGAAACCCAAGTGATCCAGTGATAGAGCAGGCTCTACCTCAGGAGACACAAGGACAAAACCAGAGCCAAAATATACTTGCACCCGAACAACCAAATCATGCAGTTGTCATGCCTGAAATCCATGCACCCGTAAACCAAAGGCCCAAGTGCACAACCAGAGCCCCAGAATTTCTGAAAGACTATGTCACAAAGTAATATTCTCTTGTCTATGATTTTATGTTCATGAACATTAAAATGGTATATCTTGTTCTTTTATTCTGACATAAGGAGGGAGGTAGTGTTGGTGCAGGAGCGTCCGTGTGGAGCTCTCCTGTGATTACGGAAATAAAGAGTACTTCCAGGTTGACGAATGGCGGCGTTGCACGTGTTGCTGTGTATTCTTCAATACCTGAGGTAAATAAACGTCCCATGTCTACCTCAGCCCTGTCGTCCAGGTAGAGAAGCCCCCCGGGGAAGCCCCCTCCCTTATCTATCATCTTCTTCTTCTTCTTCTTCTTCTTCTTCTTCTTCTTCTTCTTCTTCTTCTTCTTCTTCTTCTTCTTCTTCTTCTTCTTCTTCTTCTTCTTCTTCTTCTTCTTCTTCTTCTTCTTCTTCTTCTTCTTCTTCTTCTTCTTCTTCTTCTTCTTCTTCTTCTTCTTCTTCTTCTTCTTCTTCTTCTTCTGATGATGATGATGATGATGATGATGATGATGATGATGATGATGATGATGATGATGATGGCGTCATGACACCTCCAAATCTTTAATCTGTGGGACAGTAGTTCATTAGGATGGCATGGTAGTTATCTGACGTTCATGTTTTATAATCCATACTATACATCCTCGCCTCATATTGTTCCAATAGCCATTTTTAGCCATGTACCATGCCATGTGTTTATGATGTGAGTTTTGCAATTCCCTCAAGCCTTCGAGGGCATTCAGTGCTCTTTCTTCCTTCCGAAATTTAAAAAAAAAGATAAGAAGCGGAATGTAACGTATTAATTTTGACAAACGACAGTCGCCAATTGTTCAGTTTGTGAGACAATGTGTAGTTAAAATGTTATTGAAAGAAGACCCGATGTCCTGGGCTGTGGTCCATAAAGAATTGACTAAAATAAGAGACAGCAATGAAGCACCAAGTAGAAATTTACGTTCCCTTCTAGAGCCTTCTAGACTGCCTCATCCGCTACATATATCTGCATGGACATAGTTAAGAGATCATATCGTCATAATTGAAATAACTTAATTGGACATCAACTATACAGATTGAAATAACTCTTTATGGAATGACAAAACTACCAAGTATATATACACAAAATGGAAGTAAACGTTGTGGACCCTGTTAGGCTTAAAAAAAAAAGGTTCGTTTCCAGTTACCCGACCGACCCTAGCAAAAGAGGGTAAAAAATGGGGGGGGGGCGGATTCTGAGAAATGTTGGTAATTTTTCGATATCAATGCGGGCTTTCTACATGGGCATAATCTAGTTTGTCAAGTCAAAATAATTTAATCGTAATTCCAGTAACGAATATAAGGTACAATATCAAAGCACATCGCAAAACCATGCAGTGTGCCACGTAATCCAGTTTACCTTGCCACGTAAGTCAAGTTTAACCTCATCAATATTGTACTTATTTTTAATATTCTCTCCTTTTTCCCTCCCTCATTCATGACTGACGTCCATGGGTTTTATATACAAACCTGCCTCGATTGGCAGTCATGTTATCCCTGGTAGATGTGCTTTTATGTGTGTGAACTCTTGTGGGTAGACTTGGAGATAAGTGGAGGGGATGTTATCCCCTTGATGTGGTTGTGGTGGAGTAGAGGAGCGTCACCTTCTAGTAGGGACTAAGTGGTACCTGTCTTATCTATCCAGGGTGGCACGTATTACTTTCACAGGTAAGACATATTGCTCCATCAGCCTGTGTCAGCCTCAGCCTTCATCACCAGGTAACACGTGCCAAAGTGGAAACACCTGATACCGCCTTCTCTGACCACAGCACTCAACTTTTTGTACTCTCACATTTGGGGGGGGGGGGATGCTACTAGAGTTAACATTTTGGACAGAGTCCTGATAAAATATTGACTGATATCAATCTGAACGTGTTATTTACGTAAAAAAGACATCATTCGGATGAGTAGTGCTAGCAGGGTATATATATATATATATATATATATATATATATATATATATATATATATATATATATATATATAAAAGACGAAAAAACAATCATCTAGGATGAACACGATTGGTTTTTGTATCAATGATAGAGAAATCGGTTGGCATGATGTATAAGACTCCAAGTCATTATCAGCAACATTGGGATACCTATATAGCAAGTTCAAAATTTTTCTGCTAGCTGATAGAAGAGAACTCCAGACCTTAAGCTTTGTCCATAAAAGGGCTCAGATTTTACTAGAACACACGGAGATGCTCCATTGCTGAAAATGTCAATACAAAGAAGTACTAAAACCCAGACGAGTCTAGCTTATCAAACTGCAAATTTGTGGAATGCCCTACAAAGCAAGCTTAGAAACATTGCTGACCATTCAAGTTTATAAATGAAATCAAAAGAAATTTGTCTGAAAGGTTTGATTGACTCCCCTAGATCATTGACCATATTTCAAGGATCTCATGCGATTTGCCAAAATATTTACTTGCATGGCATAGCAACCTTTTCTGTTGGATATAACATTACTCTGACTCCAGGCACCAATCATCCTGTCTTAGCCCTTGGGATTGGTAAATCCATTTAACAACACTAATGTAGTTAGAGGATATATAATATTTATTTATGCACGCATTGATGTTAGCCACAGATACAATCAATGAGGGCGAAGCCCGAGTTGATTGTATCCAGTGGCTAACATCAACAAGTGCATAAATAAATGTTACATATTGTCTTCATTCCATAGACCTATATAATAAGTATTTACCTTTAAAATCAATGAATTCTGATGCAAGTCGAAGCGGACAAGCAGGGAGGGCTTCCGCCATATTGGATTTGTGTTTGTCAACAAGTCGTCTGGTCTGCCGACAATAGCATTCAATTTCCACTATTAATAGAGCATTTGAGTCCTCCTCATGTTCACATAACCAAGAATAGACCTTCTTTTTTTACTCATCCCATGTTCCAATAGATGATTTATAGGCTATATTCCCTCAAAATGGTCATAATACGATCGCGCCGAGTTCCATGTCCGAGAAGAAGGGTAGTACTTTGTCTATACACCAGGGGGCAGTACTACAGCGCGACAGGGGAGGTTGACACTACGGCGTAGATGCGCAGCCCACTGTCCACTATGGTAAAGAATACAAGTCAACTCGCTGTCAATGTATGTCGCGGTCCAGTGTCAACATCATTCTTTATAGCCTGGATACATGAACTCCTTGTATCATTAAACTTGAATGCAAAAATATGCAAATCAGCCATAACCATGGTATAACCTTATCTAATTTGACACTTGATGTCTATTATTTTGCTTAACAAGCCTATCCTATATGTACAACTAAAACTGAACAGAGATGCATTTATTTGGTTAGTGAGGGGTGATGATGGTTGATGCCTTTTGTACCCTGCTCTGAACATTAACATTCCAAAGTGGCACCTCTATACTCATAATACTAAGTTTGGGCATAGACGGTAAATGTGCCTCTAGAGAGTCACACCATTTTGGCTTTGGCCATGGTGTCTTAACACAAAGCAGCCCCCACGGTGCGCGGTCAGGGCTCTTGATTCTATTTTAGCCTGTGTAAAATACGTCGGGATTCATAGGTAGAAGCTACTATACATAATCTCATGATGCTTTAGGATTAGGTGTGAAATATGCCATGTAATCAGTAATTATGCCTGATTATTTTCCGTCATGGGAAGGATATTCAAAGAGTGGTAAGAACTAGAATTTCGAGAAGATCCTTCCTGAGAACGCTAAGAATGCAAACATCTATACAAAGTCAGTTTGCTCTCTGACCCGTCACTGGAACCTCTAATGCTATTTTCAATAATCAAGCATCAATACAGGTAAGACCTACGCCTAGACCTGAATCCTTTACAATAATCTGTTTTATATTATTAATGATCGTTACAATCCCACTGATTCAGGCAATATGATTGAGACTTAAATGAAAAAAGGTTATTGAACATGACCAGAAATATGCCACAGACGTGAATATATCCTCGTTTTTTCAGCAGATGCAGATTCAAATATCAAAAGTTGGATTGAATATTCATGTGAGTACTATTTTTTGTGTTCCCACAACACATCTTATTTCTAGACCATAGAGAGAGAAACTACACTCTAAAAAATGTGTTTAAACTTAAACACATTTTACCTAAACACTTTTTGGTAAAACACATTTTCATCATCTAAACACTTTTCTTAAAACATGTTAACACTTTTCCTGCAAATGTTCAGGTTTATAAAAGTGTTTTAAATCTTGGTTCCAATCCAACTCACTAGGTGGCAGGATCAACCTATGATGTACTACATGTCTGAATTTAAGTATAAATGATAATGATACACAACATCCTGATAGAACATAACATTGACACTTTATATTAGAATTGATATAAAAGAAATGTCTAAAAAATACCTTCTCATTACATTGATTCCAATCTAACCCATGATAAACACCCATTTTGTAACATTCAGGATTAATACATACACCCCAGTCCTAAACTCACTGACTAACTCTGTGCATCAAAGTGTTTGAAGTCATCTTGGCTATAGGCCCAGCCTAGTTAGCACAGAATCAATGTTGATAAAATCAATGGATGATCAACATTCATCAACTTGCTATCAACATTAATCTGATACTCTCTGCCTGCAGAGAGCCAGAAATATGTGGTGGGAAGCACTCACTTACCCTAAAACTGGGACCATGTTTTTTTTTTTGAAAAAAGAAATAATAGCAAGGACATTAATTAATTTACCTCATTTTAAACACTTTCTGCATCTAAATACTTCATTCTCAGAATCATTTAAACACTTTTCAACTAAAACACATTTCAACCAAAACACTTTTGAATTTTTAAACACTTTTTGAAAAAGTGTTAAGTGTTTTGCCAAAAAAAGGGTTTAACAAACTGTTACAAGAAAGTGTTTTAAATAAGGGAAAATTGTTTAATAACTAAACACATTTTTTAGAGTGTAGAGATTAGTTTGAGACTGAAATTGCCGTAGGCTTAAGCCTTCCTTAAAATTACCAAAGCTTAGATAGAAAGGAATACATCTAGTGTACTGTACTTGGCCACATGACATGTTTCATATTATTATGTCTATGGCACCCTGATGAAACCCCTGGGGACATCCTCCTCAGAACCTCACCAGAATCCCCAGTGTTAACAATGAAACAATAGATATGGGTTCAGAAAATATGAGTTACTTTGGTAACATAAATCTTCTGTTAGCCAAAAGCACCCAAACATTATACGATGATTGGATACTGATCCCCTTTCCAGTCTAGACACATTTCGTCTTACATTTTGGATGTCATGCTGTGTAGGTGTAATTCCTTTCTGTATAACTGTCTGCAGGGAAAGACAAGGCAAGCGCGATTTCAAGGCATGCTATAAAAAGAAAGAATCCAACTGCCGTACATGTCATCATCCCATGTTCTTTCTTTTGCTGAGCTGGAGAACACCTTGATGATTTAATCAAGGCAATAGAACTTAACCTGTTTTAAAGATCCATCAGAGAATTTCAATTAATTGACGAGACAGAGATTGAGAGGGGGCGGGGTAAACAGACAGGCAGGCTGCTATACATGCATGGACAGATATAGGCAGAAGTCATCTGCTCATCAGTTATGATAGCAGGGGCATCCCCTTTTGAGCAAAACGGATGTCATTTTCTTTCTTTTCTCATTGTGAAATGGCTGAAGAGAACTCACAAAATGTCTGCGGCGTTTTGTTTTGATAGATGCCACAAGGAGGAAGCCCTGGAGGCATCTGGGAAAATAGCGGGAAAGTACATGAATTGTCGTCTGCTCCGTGACGAGCTCCGTGACATGCCAATTCATGGAAAGCCCCTTGGTGGTGTATGTCTTTGGGTGAATGTAGCAGAATGGTCATGTTTGAAATATGCAACGTCTACATTTGTCAAACACCTACATGGATATGACTTCTCATCTATACATCCCCAAATTCAAGTTATGAAATACACTCATGCAGGCTTCCATTATCCTTTTCCTAATCAATTAACAGGGCCCTTTGTCGCAGGAAAGCCATATTTGAAGTGAATTATTGAACCGAGGTCTGGGGTCATCTCCCTTGGTACTCCTATGCATGTACTATATGTTTTGATTTGTTCATAGTGCACCCCTTGCTGGTTTGATAAGAACGAGCTGGCAAAAATAAAGTTCCACGTGCTGTATTGATGCATTTATAAGTTAAAAAAGATATTCCAACCTTTGGATTTCAGGTATGTACTCAGTGGTATACATTCTATGGAAATGTGATGAAATTGAAAAATCACCCACGATGAGGTGGGAATGTATCTTAACAAGAATTCAAATGACTAAGATTCAGTTCCAAATAATGGCATCCATAACATCCATAGGTCTATGTTGTTTGGGTAAGACGGTGCTGAAAAGGCATCCATTGCGAGCCACAATAATTATGATGACAAAAGTTTAGGTTTGCTGATATAAAGCCCATTTTGTACGTTGTGGGATTGATCATAAGCTTGAATGACATTATGCACAAAGCCAAAGTAATATGCGCAGTTTCATAGATGATGTATGTTAATGTATAAACAACATGTACGTAAAACTCTGAGCAAGATAGCTGACCCGAAGAAGGGTACTGGTAGATGGCCTTTCTTCTCCATCATGATCTACATAAATCCCTTAGGTTCTGTGCAATATCAGCTAAAAGGTCCAAGACTAAAATAGTCGATGTTCTCATCATAAGTAAAGGGTATATTGGCCACTAGCTGGTCTGGAGCTGGTTCCAGCGACACACACTGATAAGAACTGATAAGATGGGACCAGCATGTCCCTGGAAGTGCATGGGTGTTACCCAGGGACAAGGTACCCATCATTGTGTGCCTTATCAGTGGGCTTTGCCTCAACCAGCGAAATCCAAAATGGCGGCTCCACTAGGCCTCCATACTGAGTTCTATACCTATACTGCTATACAGCGTCGTCGGCTACTCATGGCACTCATTCCTTCACGACTCAAGGATCTGTGTTAATTATTTTATCCAGAAATAACCTGGGAATAAACTAATAGTATGATTGTGTGTATACCAAAGGACACTATTTGATACATGCTCTGTTCTAGCCATATCCTCTTTTTGAACGTCATAATTCAAAATCTATATCTAGGAAAAGACGAATAAATCTAGACAAGAAAAATGAGAGGATTGAACTCAGTTTCTGGCATTATCATGGATTTGTTCAAGCACCAGGTCTAAAGCCTTGTCTCGACAGGGCGATAGAATTGGTACTGACAAAAATTCCCAACGATAAAACCACTTTTGTCGTTCAATTCCGACGATAATATCTAACATGTTTGATTTTTGTTGTTTGGAATGGACGACAAAAGTGGTTTTATCGTCGGGAATGGACGACAAAAGTGGTTTTATCGTCGGGAAATTTTGTCATTACAAATTCTATCGCCCTGTGGACACACGTCTTAATACTACAATTTTATATCTTATAGCTAGCCCATCACCATAGAAAATCTACAGTGCTACTATCGGGGATGTATACGAACAGGAATGGCCGATATTTGAATGAGTCAATTTTACCCTAAGCTAGAATATCTTGTTCTTTTACCATATAGTTTTATCTTGTTGTGTCTTCGAGTGTCAGTCTCTAGCATTGCCAACAACATCAGGAGTGTGTTGCTCCTATAGTAAAAGGAAGAGCTGGCTAAAAATGCCCTTGTTTCCAGTCCTTTCTTTTCATGTAGCTATAACTTGTCCCTTTTGTTGCTCACAAGTGGTCATTCAAGTACGGTGCTAAAAAAGGGGATTTGAGTAGGTACCTAGTTGGGAGAAGTCAGTCAGTATAATAAACTATAGAGCGTGTGACATGAGTAGGTACCTGGTAGTGCAGTTCTCTCTACTTTAAACAAGGCAGGTGACTTTTCAGACTAATGTGGTCAGTGCAAGTACTTAGGTGAAGCAGTGCACAACTTGTTTAGAAAAGAAGGCACATACTGACAGCTCTTTTTACAATAGGAGCAACACCCTCCAGCATTGTCAACCTGATAGAAACTTGCTCTTTCTTAAGTTTAGACATCAGGAGTGTGTTGCTCCTGTGGGAAAAGGCAGCACTGGCTAGGAAGTGCCTCTTCTGCAGAACTGGCTTTCCATGTGGTGATAACTTTTCACTTGTGTTGCTCACAAGTGGTCATGGTAGTATGGTGCTAGGTACCTAGTCGGGAGAAGTCAGTCAGTCAGTATAGTATAGTGTAGAGTGTGTGACACAAGTACCGGGTAGGTACCAGGCGGGTCTTGAAACGAGAACCAAAACAATAAAATATGCACGTTTGTGTATTGCCAAAAAAATTCTCATCTAGCCAGGCAGTCAAACGTGCAAGGCAGTCTAAAAAATGATGTGTACTGGTGACATCCAAATAAGCTGTATCGGTCATTTACATGAATTAACCATTAATAATAGACATGGGAAAGGGGGTAGATGATGATCCTTTGCAGGCCATGTCTATTTATCAATCTCTTCATTGAACATTTCTACTACGTTTCTCAGCACTCCCTGAGAATATTTAACAGGTCCTCCCTCATTTGGCAAGACCCTCCAGATAGTGTAGCTCCCTCTATTTTAAACAAGACAGGTGACTTTTTGGACTAATGTGGTGAGTGCAAGTTGAATGGTGAAGCAGAGCGTGACTTGTTTTGAAAAGAGGGCACATACTGACAGCTATATTTACCATAGGAGCAACACCCTCCTGACAGTAAAGGGAAAAAAATGTACACGTTGCCCATCCCCTCCCACTTCCAATTTCTCCCATCAACTTCTTTGCGTATTGTGAGCACCGATCAATTGTCCTCTCTGTTGTTGTGGCGGGGGTATATGCTGTATAGAAAGATCACAGACACCACTGATAATAATCTTCACTTCTTGTTATGTCCCCACTCCTATTTCTGTAAGAGATTGCATCTTCCCATATTAGTCATCTGTGAAAATCTAAACACTTTGTCTGTTTCCTTTGTTTATGATCCGATCCCACTACGGAAAAAGTGTCTGGATTACAGGATGTAGATTTGCACAAAAGCTGTTCAGGAAGAGTAGTTGATCAGATTGGAGTTCAAAGAGAAAATTCGAGGACCAAGCAAAAGAAAAATGACTTTGAATTCCCAACGTGGTTTCCAAGGTACTCTCTAAGGGTTACAATATGTGCAGTATTTGGGGAATATTTTTTTGGTATGATGATGTTATTCCTGACAAGCTGAGATAATATAAAAAGAAGCCTTGCTGTGATGATCTCCCCTATACGACAGTGGTTTTCCCTTTTAGCCAAAGTCTGCTGTGTCCTGACTCAGATCTCCACCCACTAACCACAAACATGATAATGTTGTCACCATGACGTATCTACCGCCAACACACTGTTCCCTTCTCCATACATTGAGACCATTTCTAAGAAGAGTAGTAACACTACACACAATAAACTGACATGTCACAACTGTGGGGTTTGAGGTAGACCATCTAAATCAAAACAACTCTTTCTTATGACCCCAGACTTGGAGTTTTTTTCTTGGCTGCAAACCACAACCTTTTCTTATAACAATGTTGTTTTGTTGTTGATTTTTCTTTTGCATATATAGGTGCCCTCCTGAGCCGAGAAATCCCTGCAGGGTGTGTCAATGGTAAGCTGACTTTTATTAGCCACCCACACTAGAGTCAGCCATGTGTATCTTATATGTAAACAAGTCCTTGCATCTTACACCTATTCACTTTTTTAAAAACTGATATTGAACTAGTGATTCTTGGACATCATCCTCTAAAGGACCCATTCAAAATCACTTTGTCCAAAATCATTTTGTGCAATAATTATAAATTTTAAAAAAGAAAAGTTGAAAAATATGTTCCCTGTATCTGTAAATTTTGCGTCAAAAATCACACATTGCTAAAATTCCAGAATCTTGAAAACTGACTCTCACATTCTCAAATCATCACACAGGAAGGTATACTCTGAAAAAAAGTGTTTGACATGTAAAAGCAATTACGTCTTTCAAATTGAAGCTTTTGATCATGACCACTCAATTCCCCTCGTTTTAGCGGCGGATCCTGGATGACGAAGAGTGGGGGCGCGTTATCTTCTATTCAGTACCTTTGGACACTCTAGGGACCTAAAAGTCATAGAGCTATTGCCTTATACAGATCCCTTATTGAAAACATGCACAGGAACGGCCGTCTTTAGGTTAATCTACCCTATACTTGGGTAAATAAGAGGGACAGCTCTGCAGTATACATGCTAAATGGAGGGGCCTCGCCCCCGTGGCCCTGTCTATAAATCCGCCACTGCCGCTTATTAAAGTATACAAAATTTACCACACACTCCAGTGGCGGATTTAGATGGGGGGTGCCGGGGCGCGCGCCCCATCCTTTACCCCAGTACTTAAGAGTTTAACTACATATTTTGTACCCCAAACTTTCTCAATACATGTAGAACAGTATTAATGTGCTCAAAATCCAGCCCCAGATGCGCCATTAAGTTTTCATAAGTCGTATGTTGCCATATGTTACGTTGTGTTTCACATACAATCCACCAGAGGGTGTGCCATCCCACAACACTCCCCATCATCCAGCCTGGCGGCCTGTCATGCACGCCTTCAAAACCAAACAAAAGTTGATTCGGCCCCGGGGGAGGCACTTCATATGTGTTGGTACTACATTGTGTGCGGCTGGCAAGGCCATTTTTTTACCAAAATCTCCCTAACAAGGGTCCTATTTTTAAGAAAACTCTCCCTAACAAGGATCTACTTTTGAGAAAATCTCCCTTACAAGGGTCTACTTTCGAGCAAAAAGCCCGCGTTTCAGGCCAATTTTGCCATTTTTCCGAGAAAATTGTCCCAACAAATTGATATTTTTTAGTCAATTTTCAAAATGTGATTTTATTGATCAGATTGCACATTTCCGGTAGGATTAATTGTGTGAGAAGTTCAGAGTGAAATAGAAACCCAGCTTCGCTGTCCTGGAAGTCATTTCTCAGACGCTATAAGTTATGGGTGCTGCCAAATCGTACCAAACTGAGCTGGAGGGTCTTGCCAAAAGAAAACGAGGAAGAACCTGACTAAAAACTTTCAGAGATCACTGATCTGTGGGAGCATGGTCTAACTCGTTTGGACTGCATTGCCAAACAACCCCCAGTATAACACATACATTATAGCAAATGTGCACTCTTTGAGGATCAAGCATCCATGCACGTTTTCACTTTTTGATAAGGCAAGAATACTTTTGGCAAGGCGAAACGTGCATGTTTTAAAAATCTAAAAATCGTTTTCTTTTGGCAAGACCCTCCTGAATTGGAAGGGAATTCTTAGGTACAGAGGGGCAATCACTATGAGTGGTGCAGATATAGAATGAAATGCCATGCATCTGAATAGCCAATCGTAGGCAATTAGGGCTGACCCACTGATCCTCACTACGATTGGGTTGGATCGCATGGGGTATCCAAAACGTAGTGGGGAGACTCAACTAGTAGCTCAGGCTTCAACACATAACCAACTTGGCAAAAAGAGAATATTTTCAATATTTGGAATAGGTTTGGGTAAAAAGCTTTGTAAAAACACGTTTTATTACGTTCATAAACGTTTTTTAAATATATTTCTAACGTAACAAAACATCCTTTTTTTACATAGAAATAAAAACGTTTCATAAAACGTTAACAGAATGTTTTCATGTAGAAATGCACATGCTTTGGCATGTTTTTTTGTTGGGGTTTTTTCATATCCAAAACGAACATGCTCTGTTCAAATATCTACTCTGATTTGTTCTTCAGTGATTCATAAATTGGGCCACTGAACGGATCACAACCATCGGGGCCTGTACCAGCTATTACTAGAACCATGTGTGAGTGTGACTGGTGAAAGCCGAAAATTGAAAGCTGCTTTTTGGCCGGGTTCGGCTTTCTCACCATTAGGTGCCAGCACTGGGCTCCCTTGCTCCCCCTAGTGCATAAAGTGGGAGTTTCTGTAAGGAGACGCACATAACAGAAGGATTAGGCTAGTAGTATAGGGGAATAGGCAGTGCTCGCACTGGTACTGGAGGTCATAGAAGGAGACCAGCAAGTAGGAAATACGTATAATATTCAAAATATATTTGGATATTGAAGCGGACTTAAATTCCACCACCTAGTGTGAGTATTAGCACTGTTGTGGGCCTCCTGTGTCCCCCATGGCCGCCTGGAGTTGGTGAGAGAGTGCCCTCTCCTCCAGGTCCCCGCACTGGGGGTCCACAGGTACCAAGCCGCACCGCCACAGGAGGCGGAGGTTACTGGAGTACTGTGTAGTTGCAGAGGTAAACTGACCAGCAGGACATCCTCTTCTACCTGGCCTCCTCCTGTGTGTGATCAACTTAAGCTCACCCTACAGTCTACCTGTGCTGGGATATAGTAGACAACTAATCACTGTTTTAATGCCACGTTCTCGTGGCAGCAATAGCACTACTGGGATGAAATTTAGTTTCAATATATTGGAGACCGTAGACAGACTGTAGGCTACTTCCACTAAGTTAGACCACCATCAACCACGGCCTGGGAGCCCCCCGGACATCGTCTGGCTCTTTTCGAAACATGGTCAGGGGACAGAGGACTAGGAGTTATGATCGTCGCCGTCGCATCGGTTAGGCTTCCACCCTCCTCATTCACAGGTTAGTTCATGTCATATTTAATTTCGAGGATACCATCCTATGCATGTCACATTTGTTGATGAGGTGACCCCTTCCCTCCCCACGGGTCAGTGCACAGTCAATCCATGTTAAATCTGGTCATTAAGTTACCACCCTTCTCGTTCACAGATCAGTTCATGTCACACTTACTTATTAGGATAACACCCTCCTCACTCACACAGCTCAGTTCATGTCAAATTTAGACATAAGGTTAAAACCCTCCTCACTCACAGGTCAGTTCATTTCATATTTTGGTCATTAGCTCACCAGCTTACAGGCCTGCTTACAGGTCAGTCCATGTAATTCTTAGTCATTAGCCTAATTAGGCTAACACTCTCCTCATCCACAGGTCAGGTTGTATCACATTTAGTCATTAGGTTACTACCCTCCTCACTCACAGGTCAGTTCATGTCACATTTTGTCATTAGGTTACTACCCTCATCACTCACAGGTCAGTTCATGTCACATTTTGTCATTAGGTTACTACCCTCCTCACTCACAGGTCAGTTCATGTCACATTTAGTCATTAGGTTACCGCCCTCCTCACTCACAGGTCAGTTCATGTCACATTTAGTCATTAGGTTACCACCCTCCTCACTCACAGGTCAGTTCATGTCACATTTTGTCATTAGGTTACCACCCTCCTCACTCACAGGTCAGTCCATGTCACATTAAATGTGACTAAATTTTAGTCATTAGGTTACCACCCTCCTCACTTACTGGTCAGTTCATGTCACATTTAGTCATTAGCCTGATAAGGCTAACACTCTCCTCATTCACATGTCAGTTCTTGTCACATTTAAACATTAGGCTAACACCCTCCTCACTCACAGGTCAGTTTATGTCACCTTTTAACATTTGGCTAACACCCTGCAAACTTAAAGGGCAGTTCATGTCACAATTACTCATTATGCCCCCTCCTCACACCGATGGCAGCTCATATTAGATTTAGTATTGAGTAATTAGGCTACCATCCTCCTCACTCACAGGTCAGATGACTAGGCTAGATCTATTCAGTCATTAGGCTACCCCTTCCTCACTCAATCTGTTCAAAAATTAGTTTGTTACTAAAATAAGTGTAATTTTGTAAGGAAAACGGGCCGGAATAGGTGAAAAATACATTCTGTTAGTGACAACCCAGCTTTTAACTGCTTGCAGACCTTAATAATTGGAATATCAACAAAATGCCCTCAGAAATCACTCCAAAATTGTTCTACAGTAAGCACAACTGAAAATCATGAGAAGATTCTATCCCATAATGTTGGTCAAAGCAAAAATTGATAAAAAAAAGAACGTTTTTGTTCCACACTGTCAGCCCGCCCACATAAATAAACAGTGCAAAGCTTTTTATTGTGCCCTGCAGTATTACCCTGTATAGGCATGAAGGCCCATACCAGATGCACAAAGAACTGTAGCCACAAGTGGTTCCCCTGCCTAATTACAGGGCTATTTGTAGCCGATTTACAATGCGGGCTGAGAGTGCATTCACATTTCATATGCAACAAAATGCTACATAATGGAAGGAAATCAACTGAGGCATCAATTGTGTCCCAACCATGCATAATATGTACAGGTTTGATGTGTTTTTCACCTTTTGTATGTGTCAAATGTCGTGTGTGTTTTTTTTTGTGGAATCTGCCTATTACAACCTTTTAAGAATGATTCAATAATAATCGATATTAGAGTAACATTACGACAGTGAAATTTGCTTATTAGTTAAACTGAATTTTTTTTTTTCTGCTAGATGTTCTGTGTCACAGTGATTTCAAAGACCTAAAGTATATCTCTAAGATCTTTCACAATTAATGAGAAAGTTCATTGGGTTTTTTAACAACCTCTCCCTATTCCAAGATCAGTCCTATCAGAGGAAATTATTTATGTTGAATAGATAAAGCTGGAACTCCTTGCAAAATACACACTCTTTGGTTCCCATATTGACAAGAATTATAACATTCTAATAAAATAGGTCAATGACCCTTGTGAAAAGAAATGGACTCATGTCCCAGTTAATGGTTATGATATAGGCAGGATTGCTACATTTGTTCCACTCCATAGATGCGATCACCATTGTCGCCCTTGAAAGGGCATTTCATAGCGGTTATTTAGGACACAGAGCAACGTGTGCAACCCAAACTTACCTGAGCCAAACAAAAAGGCAATAACCCATGCCCATTATATGTCATGCTGTAAGTAAGTTTATGTAAGACCTCTTCAAGGTCTCAGCAGGATTTATCTATTAATTATGATACCTTTAGTCCTGGCCACCGCGTGATTTAATCAGCTTCCTCCGTGTGATTATTACACTGTAATGCCAGCGAACAGGGCGGTACGAGGCCTCTCATCCTGGGGGAGACTTGGGTACTGGAGGTGGGAACGTGGCGGACTAGGATGGTATTTTACCTGATCTCTTACCAGTATGCTTCTCCTCCAGGGCGGTAAGCGTGGTGACAAGTGCACCAGGTTGCACCCACGTAACATTACACCTATGCAGCGTGAAGTCTGCGTTTCAAGCATCAGACACTGACATATATAGCGGGTAGAAAATCTTTGAAGATTTTGTATACAAGAGCAAAAAAATGTTGAAGAGATTATAGGTGATGTCAGATACATGGGGTTTCTGGAGAAACCACTATTGCAGTGATCTTTCCAGCTTGGCTCATACGTGCATTTAATAGACTGCAGCCTTGATACCAGCACATGATTGTGACATGTAAACATTGGTTTTGCTTACTATTGATTATACCATGCATAGAGATTGGGCAGTGTGCTTCTGGGTGAAAAGATCTAGTTGTTCATATATACAGGTTGCGTGCATTCATGTACAAGGAGCACCGTTAGGTATCTAGATCATCCAAAACTAGCATTTAGAACCAGATTCATTTTTGTCCATTTTTATAGATGAATGCAGGCTTTAAATCCCTATAATTTTACTTATGGGCGTGGTGGGTGCAAAACATGTTTAATGGGCCCGAGAAACCAGTCGAGAAAGAGAGAGCCATACTTTCCGAGGCTTGGTGGCGAGAAAATTATATTTTGGAGTGGCCTCAGAATGGTCGTATATATATATATATATATATATATATATATATATATATATATATATATATATATATATATATATATATGAAGGTCTGGGCAGTGCTGTTAATGTCAAGCATTTGCTCTATGTGACGCAACATGATATCATAATATCTTAACCTCAGTGAGATTATAGATGGAAATCTGATATGATTCTTGGTATCCCAGGCCTGATTTTTCACTAGGTCGGATATGCGTTTCTAAACCATTCCTTATCTGATTCTAAAGCTAGGCCGTGTACCCAGGCAAGTGTAAGGGTATAATTTGCTTGGTTGTTCCTAGGGTAGCTTGTAATCAGGTCTGTCATGAAGCACATTGATGTATTCTCAAACTGACATTTCCTCAGAACACCTTTTTTTTCTATTCATGCCTAGGGGAAAAGATGTGTTCCAGGTTACTTGTTTGTAAAATCCACGATAGGTAGGTAGATCGTAGATTTGTTCTTTTTTTTTCTTTTCTTAAGGCCAACAATTCGCCCCAAAATCGGTTCCTGGTTGGTCTGCTAGGTATTTCTCAAACGCTACGAATTTAGACTGCCCACTACGAGTTGTACACCCCTTACGAACCAGGCCATTCGTAGTGATTGACCCTAGGTGATCATGTGTGAGGATGCAAGTTAAAAGGACCGTCCGAGGGGATTAGTGCCAATTCTGGCCACCAGGGGAACACCACTATGGCCTAAAAGGGGGAAAATATACCAAAAATAGTTATATATTACTTTTTATGTAGATTACAATCGTCCTAAAGGGAAATTCCCATTTTTAAGGAAAACCTTCCAAATTTGGAATAAAAATAGAATGCATTTGGGGGCAGAAATCAGTGCTTTTGTTGATATTGGTTGTCATGGAAACAGTATTTTCACTCAAAATTGAGGAATAAAAAAAGCCTATTTGTAGCCACACCACAAGGATCGGTGTGTTGAAAAGACGGTAAAAATCTGATAATCAGATCAAATTTTAAGAGAAAAAGGATGTGAAGAATATGACAATTTCCCCGATTTGCAGAATTATGCCTAATTATACATAATTATCATCTGATATATCTCGTGAAATATTCAAGGTAGACCTTATTTGGGATTTGAATAGGATGGTAACCATCTAAGTGAATAGAGCCGTAACTCTGAAACTAGCAGACATATTTTCTCATGTAATATATCATTGGAAAGTTTATGGCCTGAATTTAAAAATTGACTTTTCCCCTGGGGGACCCTTTTTGCTTGGCTATAAACAATTGTATTACCTACGATTGCCTATACAGGTGCATGCCTTTCCCCTCTATATATACACCAGTTGTAGTGTTTGACTCTGTATACTCAAGAATTCAGTTCTGTTTCAAGCCAGGTTGGTACGATTTGAGGGCACCCTAAACTTAGCGTCCGAGAAATGACTTCCAGATTACTCATGAATCATGGAGATAAATAACTAATTTCTCCTGGATAACTAAAGTGACCAAAAGGTCACTGAACAAGTATGTATCTTCTTTCCATAATTGGAGAAAAAAATACCTGGATCGGCCCTGTTCTACTAGGCAGGGTTAAGTTACATTATACACCTTGTTTTGTCATCCTCATTTTTTTGTCCTATTCAAATCATCTTTTCAAGTAGAGAACCGGAATTATTTCAGATTGTTAGATACAACAATGCACATTAAAAACCAATAAATCACAATGGTCGCAAAACAATAACAAATATATGATTAGCTATGGCTTTTGTCCAAAAAAAAGAGGCGAACGTTTTCTAATGTTTAAGAATCAATTGGAGATCCATAAGCGACATTTCAGTTCATTTAAACACAATAAATTAGGTAGCTCTCAAACCTTTTTGGTTGCATCTATATTGTACTTAGTCTTAAACATAATACGTGTAATATAGCAGTTTCTTCTTATACATACATTTAGTCTACGTGGGGTCAGATTCATATACATTGCACCTAGCATAGGAGCGCAGAAGAATATTATACAATCTCTATGTGTGGTATAAGATAAACACTTAGAGCTAAACAGTCCTTGATCTCACTGGGAAGCCACACTATCTTGCTGCATTGCTACAATCTACATGATGCTTTGCAAATTAAAATTCAAAGAGGAGTTCTGGTTGCTCATTCACCCTTGATAATGGTTTTACCATTACGTAATAAGTGTATGACTCCACACACCACTAGACCTGCAGTGTTACTTCACTAAGTCAGGGATAAATAATACTACAGCCCATTTACATAGGTTTTAACACTATTGACGTCACTGTGAATTTACTAGTAGCCTGTCCATTGTGAATATGATGTTTGTAGGCTTAGTGTTAAGTTCAATGAATATGTGGTGGATAGATTGGGTAGATCACGTTTAACAATGATTGTCGTAAAAACAAATGAGAAAAAAAAAACTAAACGAACAATGGTGCATAAATATATGTGATTCAGGATATCAATAAGATACCATCTCTAATTCCAAGTCATTCTCTTGTCTCTGTTCTGACGGCAGAGTGTGGGTGGGTTTTGGGTGGTTCAATGGGTGGAGAGTGCTGACAGAAGGGGTTGACATGTCAATTCGTCCATGGGTTGTTCTTTCCTTTGGGTATGCAGGATTTATCATGTTCCTGCGTCCATGCATGGAGTGTCCTGTTGGCTGGGAGGAAAAACCCACGTGGCTATGTAACCAAAGATTTTTGCCTGCTTCTAAAGTCTATGTACTGTGTACACAGACAGTTGTCTCCTGCTGGCAGAAGGATTTTTCAAGGGAGAGCAGTAATTATGATAATATAGGGTTTGGATTTTTTTCAGATGAGAATTATTGTCAAAAATATAGGCCTAGCCCTTTTATACAATAAATTTCAACCTATGAATAAAAAGATTATCAGGCCATACTACATAGGCCTGATATGAAAAAAGTCCTTAATTCAGGTTTCATTGTAACAGTAATGGCATTCAGAGAGAAACGATAAGTACACATTTAATCGTTACATCTAAGAGTAAAGTGGCTTAACAATATGAACATGCAATCTGAATCTGTTTCAAGCCATTAACATCCTGAGTATAGGAAAACATGAGTGTTCAGTAAAGAGGTCTTGTATAAGATGTACTCTGTCCTAGTTCACACGAAGAAATGAAGAGCTGATAATAGCAACTTGGCAGTTAAAATTCCAATTATGGGATCAAACACCAAAGGTGTGAGGTTGGGCACACGTCAAGATATATGCCCATACAGAAGATTATTAGATGTTGGTGTCTGAAATGAGAGCCATGGTACTGCATGACTATGACGAAGGCATTATGAAAGGAGTGAGTGAGTAAAGCGTGTTTTAGTACCATTTCGACAGTTCAGACCATGTCGCACCTGCATGTCGAGAAAACTATATGCACAAATTAACCTCTTAACTATGATAGGAAGACATGGCACATACTCCAAACATTAGAGATTGTGAAAATGACCTCCCTGAAGTTGGATGATTGACGTGCCTAAAATTGTAGTGTCTAGTGGTCGAGTCAGGGACGACTTACCCTATAATGACGTCGCTCCCCTCGAGAGTCGTAAAGAGGACATCAGCTGTACTTGATTCATGTTTACAGGATCCATTTCAGAAAGCATGGGCTTGAACTCAATCCTTTAGAATTTAGATTAGGATAATTATTTGCCTATACTACCTTGATGTAAAGTCTATAAGGTGGCGACGCCATGTTTGGTTTCATGTAGGGAAACCCAAACAGTATAAGCCAGTTTTGAATGGTTTTAGGCATTAATTCAGATTGACAAAACCAAAAGTGGGAAAAATATAGGGGTTGTTTACTCAAACAACCTCTATTCAATATATTGTATGGGGAATGCATCCATGACCACGGCAGTGGCGGATTTAAAGGGGGCGCGCGCCCCCTCCTTTTTGTTAGTACTTAAGAGTTCATCTGCTTATTTTGGACCTCAAAATTTGCCTAAAAAGAGGGGGTGCACCCCCTCCGTTTGGGCCGCGCCCCCTCCTTTTTCAAATCCTGGATCTACCTCTGCCGTCACGGTGCATGACGACATAAATCGACAGAGGTAGACAGTCCGGGAATACAGTGTATAATGAAGGATGCCAGTCACAGAAAAGAAACAATCAAAAGAAAAGAACTTAGAATTACTAAATGTAGCAGGGGTGTCGGAGGGAGATTTTATAATCATTGTACATGGGGGCGCAGGTCGATTCTGCGGTTTTATTGCTATGGAGTGTTGTTATTAGCAAGAAATAAAGTGTATCTCTGCCATATTCTGGAAAGAGATTTGGAAGAAGGTGTCCTGTCCCCCTCCCCATTCCTCACAGCCTGGAATCCTACCACAGTTCACATTTCAGCAATACAATGGTATACGTTAAATCCTTAAAAATCATTTTACACTGGATGCCTTTTGTTTATACAAGATATGTAAGGGTATCCAATCCCGTGGGGGATTAAGATGCTATGTTCTGGTCAGCAGAACGTTCAAAATATTAGCCAGTAGTCACCATATTTTACATAACTTACAAAACTACTGTCAGTAGATAGTGGTAAACTCCTAAGTGGACCATAGTACTGATAAGGAAAGGGTCCTGATTGAAACAGGCCTCTTATGGGCTTACCATGTCTAAAATCCTGGCTCAGCGACTTATCCAACCATTAGTCTCCTTTTCTCAAACCTGACCTTGATATTCAGGTATAAATAGTATTCAGGCATTACACTGGATTTGAAGAGCCAGCATGTTAGAGATCCCGGTCATTTGATCGCAAAATGATGTCCCTCAGTCTCGAATTTCAATCATCCATTCTTTGATACAGCTTTCCCTGTGCCTTCTTCTGAAAGAGAAAGGACAAGAGAACCCCACGATCATTGTCGTCTTTTCCAAACAAATGATAGTGGTTACGATTCATTGTTTAAAGAATCAAAAGTCCAAAATACATCTTAGTCAATACAAGTTATACAACTCCCTCGGTTATAACTAACCGCTTTTGGGTGTTTCCAACACAGCGGAGAGTAGCCTTTCTTCAACATTTAGATCATTACAAGGCCTTTGATCATAATGCATGCTATTCTACCACTAGTATTAACACCAGGCAATAGCGATTTACATCCTGATGCATGCCGTTGGCTTGGAAGTTCATCACGTACTATAAGCAGAGTGACTGGTGGGCTTTCACATTATGAAATATATTTATGGTAAATGTGATGTAGCCTACCCTAAGGATCCTTGATTGCCCACAATATACACGGCATGATATTTTGTATGATCTTTGGAATACCTATAGTCAATAGGTCAATGACTATAGGTCAATTGACTCTAGATGTACACTATACAGTAAGTAGACTGCCTGCAGTGCTAGAGTATACGTGGCTTTAGGCAGCTGACCGTTCTGTTCTATACCCTCTATAAGCATGTGCAAATAAATATCATATATCAACTTGCAATAGGGACCCAACCTCATCAAAACAATAAGAAACGAAGCAGTATTGATGTAGAGGCCGCTGCATAGAGGAAAAGTCATTTCCCCATATGACTACACTAATATCAACTTTCTATAAAATAATACTACATATATGTACCTCTTGCCAATCTTGAAAGTCAAGCCGACAAAGGAAAAAAAAGACTCATTTAGAATACTACATATACAGTTACATTTTTCTTTCTACATAGACACATCACATCATTTATTGCAAGGGGTCCCCTCCTAGTCTCAATAGACGAAAGAAAATCATGGAGTATCGGTACACGTAGCTACACCTGACCTTTTCATGCACCTCTTACTCCTGTTTGAAGTGTTTGGTTAGTGAATGAAGAAACATTTTCAAGAATAACTATTAGCCAAGGAAAATACATTATATATTCATCATACCGATATAGTACATACTAGGTTAACACAGAGGCATCGTGAGTTCTTAATCATTCGGCGTCGAGTTTATAGGTAAATACTATTATTTTCTGTGTTTAAGTTTACATACATATTTATGCATCAAGAGTAATGTTGGTTTTGGATTGATTCACGAAGATGAAGAGAAGCCAGAGTATTTTAACCATTTGAACTGACAGCATGGAACACAGGAAAAAGAAATAGATTCACCGTGACTCCAAATTGAGAGTCCAGCTTCTATCACTGAGTCGCCCCCTTTGTGACTCCTGACAAATGGGGAGTCAATAATTGGCAAACCGAAAAAGCATGCGCATTACTATAGGCTAAAGGGTGCATTCGCGTGATTTTCGGTCCCTCCAGGGGGTGTAAAGAAATTTTGACCCTCGACAGGGAGTGGGGGGGGGGGGGGGTTGCACGTCCGTTTCCAAACCCACCAGTTGTAAAACATGATCCCTTCCTAAATACTAATAACAGTAATCGTATATCTAAATTCAGATGGGCCTAGGCAATAACAGCTACGACATGCTGCCCCCAATTATTAGAGATGAGGATTGTCTTTTTTGCCAATATATACAGTGTCATAAGATATCAATTGGATGAAAAGTGAATACTTTGGACGAGCTCCTATAAATATAGGAAATCAAGGTTACAGTATTTCGGTACACCATATGATCTGGTCTTCAGTCACCCCCTGGTGTGCATTTTAAAAGGTACTCATTATGCTCAGAAGAAAGAACAGGGGGCTGTTACTTAAACCCTCAATATGCATGCAAAATAAATATATAGGAACTCTGTGTGGGCATTGTCTGGTGTTTCCAGATACATGATCCTACACCCTAGATGTAAAAAAAGATGGGGTTACAAATAAGATCATGAATGGGATCAAGAATTTAGTAAGTCTTGCTGTAATGAGTCCCATAAGATCACCTAAGAGCACATCACATCCACTAAGATTATATGTGTTGCCTACACTGCTGCCAAATGAGGTGATATCACAAATGTGTTCAAGAATATGATGGGTTCATGAATGGGCAAAAACATCTGGCCATTCTTGCTCTCATTTGCCCAGTAAGATCACCTTGGCATATCTCTTGATCTCATCATCCCAGTAAGATCACCAAAGAGTACCATTCTTTCTCTCATCATCACTATAGGACCATCTAAGAGGACACCACATCCCCTGGGATCACAAAATAGATGATGCAGGTACCTAACTAGTTTGCATACTTCTAAGTAACAGACCCCGGCAATCCTTAACCCTACCCACGCTTTTGGTCCGTCCATCTCTTTGGCTGTGTATATCAGTATAGGATTAAGGGTATAAGGTATCACTATGCCAAACTAAGTAAGATTATTATAGTACATGTGCTATATAGTATACAGCAGATAACATCTCAGGACTATATACTAGTAGTGTAGAGTGGTATATAGAACGGTATACCTTCCCACCCCTGCTCCATGCTCCTTACTCTTACAGCTCTACTGACTGCTCAGGAGGCCGTTGCGAGAAGATTTGGAAATGTTTCTGTCAGAGGTACTTTTCCCAAAACGGAACTCACTTACCTCAGGGAATTGATTCCCTTGTGTGTTGCGAAAAGGGAATCAGTCAGAGGAGTGGACTGGTATAGGAGTGGTCCAGAGTTGGGGTGTAATTCTCAAGTAGGAACCAATTCTCTGGGGAAGTCTATTCTCAGGGTGGGGAAGAGTGGAGTATTGGAAGATCAAATAGCTACAGTGAGAATTCGGCACAAATCTTTCCGCAACAGCCTCCTATAAAGCTGAGCTGGCAGGTAGTCTTTCAAATTGATCCCAAGTGAAGAGTGCTAATTGGACAAGTAAAATATGCCAAAGGGATGGTCTCCCAGATTATCCCAGCCAATGCTGGCTGCCATAAAGGTATACTACTTAGCAGCAGTGACATGTCTAGATTTGACAGACCTACAGGTTTGGTCGGGTTCCCAAATACAACGGTTGCTTTCCGATATGATAGAGTTGTTTATATAATCATGGAAAAGAGAGGAAGCCTCAATGCATGGCAACCCCATCAAAGTTCCTCTAGCATGGTACATTTTTTTTTGTATATGTATTGCGTCCCAATCAGATTTCTTACCGTCTGGGGACAAACAATGTAGACATGTGTATGTCATGTCTAAAGAATCATCACATCCAAACTCTGTACTACTTGGGAAAACCGTACATGTATAAGCACAGATAACATCAATGAAAGATGAGTCTTTTTCACGGCATCTAAACTGATGTACCAGCCTACAACACGTTTGTTAACGAAGAACTGAAATGCTGATGTGATGCTGGACTACAATGACCTGCCTCTATTTGGTGACTGGTGTCATTAAGTTAAAGCCTTGTAATAATATCACATGGTATGTCCGGTGGCACACACCACCCCACCTTCCATTCACCATTGGCATCAACATGCCGGCCACTACCTGGGTATTCTACCTTCCATTTATCCGCTTAATCCTGTTTTCACATCGTTACCGTCAACCAGCACAGCAAACAGGGCGGGGATGTAACCTGTATATTAGGTTCTGACCGTTCACCTCCTCCAGGGTATGTTTGCTTAAGGTCTTCCCCTGTTGATCTCCTGTGTGTATAGGGTACCAAAATTACCTCCTCAAGCATGGCCGTTTTATATATACTCTCAGCAGTTCAGCCCTTTCAAAGTGTTCATTTTCTACTGGTCATCCCCATCAGTCACATACCATAAAAAGTTAATCATTTGATTCAAACTCAAATGGCATACATATTTCCATTGCACCAAAGAATTAACCTTCATTTACCATGCAAGCTGGTCAGTTACTATTGACATTTTTCATTATCCAGCTTATCATGTATTAAGCCACTGCAGTATAGAAGAGGTACATTGTACCAATCCAGCCTGTGTTGGGGTAGGGAGGGATATATAAATATTCAATGTTGGTGCATTATACCTGTGTGGCTTATAAGGTCTATTGGTTCAAGCTTATCACCGACCTAATCTCAGGGTCTCACTGTTAGAATTAAGGGATTGGGGCTCATGACAGTAGTGAGGTTAGCAGTCAGGTCTCCAGTGTGGCTTATGCCATATGCCACCATTATTTTTTAATACCTGCACCACCCTCCCACCTCACCGTCCACTTCACAGCGCGCCCACCCTCCATAGGCCTCTACTCACTGCTCACCCACCCTACTTCTCCCACTCCACCTTCTCCTCTTACCTGCATGTCATTTCGCTGGCACTGCCACTGGCAGAATTTTCTCACCAACGGCAATTAAAGTTGGATTTTCCTTGAGAGTCAATGCAGAGGGACTGGGGCCAATGGCCAAGGGTCTATACTGAGTCTGAGTAGGCGTGGGGGCCTGCTAATAGGCAATGGTGGAACTGCGCTTTGTATAGCCTCGAAACCATCGAAAGTGGAGGAGGAATATTACCGACAATATTGGTCCTATGTCGCCTAAGACGGAATAATACAAATGAATGGCATTGACGTCAGAGGAATACTGCTTTATCAATGGATAGACTGCAGGAAAGTGCAGGTACATTGTGCACACACGCATTATTTCTATCATAATTAACATCTGTTCTATGCATCTGAAAGTAATGTGAATGGCATACCCTACATTTGTTTGCATTGCTGGTTCGGTGGCTGACCAAAGGCTACATTAAACATCCCATTATAAAGCAAAATGAGACCTAGTGCGGGGTTAGGTATAATCTGAGAGATATATGAGCATCTGGACACTTCCAATAATGCCAAATTCTGTTCATTGTGATTTCTTCAAAATTATAGGACTGTGTGCCTCTCTTAAATGATGACTCGTATACTGATATACATGTACTTTAAAAGCTAGATGAGTATCACTATTTAAGTCGTCTGTCATTTATTGGCAACCCTATAATACTTATATCGACTGTATGAACAACAGGGTATCCAACCTAAATCATTTTTGGCCCAGTAACGCTAAAACGGAGCCCCGTGGTAAGGGTAATTGTGCAATGCATGTCGTAATTCAAATTTGATTTCAATAAGACCAGAAATAGGCGTCCTATTACAATAATGAAGGTGATAATGATCCTAACATGAATGCAATCAGAAGGTTATCAAGGTGACAAAGCCTCTATGTATACTTCTTACTGTTGTGGCTGCTGTGTTGTCGGTGTACCCAACAACAGTGTGTTGACACACTAAAGGCCTTTACCCACCAGTAAATGCCCAATAATTACCAGTACTCTACGCTGAAAACTCGTTCAACCAGCCTTAACTGTGGTTTGAGTATTCAAGTACAGGTATGGCTACAGCCTCATTTATTCAACCTCAGTAAGAACTGAATCCCTTATTCCCTTTCTAAGCACTCCCTATTGAGACGACCGAGAGGCATGATTAGCTTGTGGTTGAAGGCAGGAAGGGGAATTTGTGCCCAGCCTTACGCCATGGTCAGGTGTGATAATATCGTCAGTCCCGTTGGGCTGAAGGCAACACAAAGCTCTATCCGACTTTCCTCCCTGCTGTGGTTTGATAATAAGCTTCTGTTCTATGAAACAAAGCAACTCAGCTCGTACAAATCCAGGCTAATGCATAACTGGGTTTCCGGGTTTTTGTTTGGATAAACAATAGCTCTTTACAAAGTCAGAGTTCTGGGTATAAGTAAGCAATGCATATGTTCGTTCGCCATAGTTGGTAAGTGCCAAGTGCACTTAGGTATTCTATGCATAATGCAGGGATTTACACCACAGAGCCTGTGTCATTCTTTCCAACCCTGAAACAGCACCTTAGCATAACCTTAATGAGAATGTTGACAAAAGATGAATACAGGTGAACAATGCATGTATAGATAAGCCGATAAGAATAGTAAAAAAAGTTCCCACGATGATACACCCGATCTATAATCCATAGGAGGAAAAATGTTTTGTCGAGTCCAGCATCAGCAATTCAAATCATGCAGTGCCCTCGTACATCTAACCAAGAGCAATGACATGGATAAAAGAAGACAGCGTATCCATCAAAACAGAGATCAGTCCTTAGTCATGTGTGCCTGCTTTAGGTCTAATCCCACATGGCGAAAAATGCCTCAAACATCTCTGCGAATTTGGATCTGTTGTAATTTTGGGACCTTCCCCAAATTCACAAGGATCATAATACACTAGGGTACATAGAACACAAGGACACTGTTATGTTTTATTGCAAAACGTTTGCGATATTCTGGCCTGGTTAATCACTTGATATCTGAGTATAATATTTTTCCTGTCCTAAAATCGCCAGCTGAATCCGACATAGAAGGTACAAATGTTTGTACTCTATGTTTTATGAGTCTCCTCACAGCATATAGAAAGATATTTTTAAACCTTCTTGCTGCTATAACTGGTGATGTCGTGTAGTTCCCTTCACGATTTTTGATATCAAAGATTGTTTTATTGGAACTTTGAGTAAAAGGAAATGGGTACAAAATGCAGACCATGCCTTAAATGCAAGGATACAATCCCTTAGCATAGTCTGCCATGGTATTTAGATATTTCCCCATTCTCCCACCAACTCTTGCGATCTAGGAGCCCAGGACCTCCATAAAACACAAGAGGCAAAATCGCAGAGATGTTTGAGGAATTTTTCGCCATGTGGGATTCGACCTTTTGTAGACTTAAGCAAGGCCTTTGACACCATGCCCTGCTTGTAAAAAAGCTATCGAGACTAGGTTTACCGTCAGGAACTCTTCAGATTAGAAAACCGGCAGTCTTATTAAATGGGGTAAAAATAGAAGAAAAAGAGGTTCTTTTTGGAGTCCCACAAGGCCCATTCTCGGGCCTCTTCTTTTTATCCTGTTTGTAAATGATATAGTTCATACCCCTCTAACCTCTGATATGACCATGCCGGTGACATAGTCATGACAGTCCGGTGACAAGTACACCATCACTACTACTACCTGATTGGCTGATGATCCCTCATTCTTCCTCACTCTGATCACCATAGCCAGAGAGTTAATGCTTATAAATGATACCAGGAGTAGACAGATTCCTGCAGATCGTAAGGTTACCTAAATATCCAGGTGATTTTGATTATGCTTATATGACCGCTTTTGGGCTCATGGTCCTTTCCAATCCACTTATTATATTTAAGCTAGTTATTGGAACTATCATTGGATCATAATTATCTAATTCAGGCGTGAATCTGACGAATACCATGTCGATGAACGAAAGATTTGAATAAAAAAAAAGAATTAACACTGTTACAGCGAAATCAAGAGTTTTATAACTTGAAATACACTCGGTGTAGGTCGAATCCCACATGGCGATTTAGGGCTCAAATATCTCTGCGATTTTGTCCCTTGCACTCTTTGGGCCTTCCTGAGCCCCTTTATCGCAAGGATAACTGCATAATTGGTCTCAATTCCCTGTTGGAGTCGATATAAGTTGAACAATCCTTGCGATCTAAGAGCCCAGGAAGACCCCAAAATCGCAAAGGACAAAATCGCAGAGATATTTGATCTCTAAATCGCCATGTGGGATTCGACCTTGTACAAAAATAGAAGTGCAGAAGTCTATTGGGTCTAAATTATTAATCATACTGGCAAACAGCTTTCTCAAGCCCTCATCAATATAATCATTAATCATGAATAGCCACACTAAGGTCTGCGACTAAGGAACACATCCCGTGTCCTAAATAATTGAACGACACATTCTTTTACCACAGATGACTCCTGTTCTGTAGTGTTTAAACATATATGATACCACCATCTTGCTAAAATCCCCAATATTGAAGTGTGTACCTTAACAGTGTACATGTGTAACAGCTGTTGCCTCATTTATAAAACGATCTGAGTTACTGATCAACATGTCCACCATCAAATTGTCAGATAGGAGGCAGGAAGGGATGGGTGTATATGAAGTAGAAGGAAAGAAATCAATTCTACTAAATCACCCAAACTCCCTCCTCCAAGCCTGTATTTGCTAAATATTTGTAGTAACTGTCTTACAATTTATGGCGAAATATAAACGTAGAAATACCTAGAGTAAAGAATGAGGCAGTCCTAGGCCAGCAACTAGTGACTAGTTGCATTTGTTTTAGAACTCCCATATATAAAACACACACTGCAACAGATCTTCAAATGACATATTCCTGTCATCAGTTTACATGCATGTACTTATATACTAAGGCAGACATTGCCCCACAGCTTGATCTAAGCTTAAGCTATGTACCACAACAGTGAAAGATCTATTAGCACACACCGTTCCCACTATATTGACATGCCCCATGGTCTGTTAAGTACTTCTGCACACCACTTTTCCTCCATGCCTCCCAGAAAACAAACCTTCTTACATGGCTATGTGACAAGGCAATGGGTGGTCTCAATGATCCAGATTGGCCCCTGCCCACGTCCAGCATTGGTTATATACCTCTGTCTCTAAACCATTACCCCTGGTCTTTCCAGTGCTAATACTAAATACAAATTTGAGTTCCTGGTTTGGTGCTGGAACTATAGCATGTTTTACTGTGCTGTTATTGACTATTTTCATTGGCATCCCTCTTCAAGTTGACAGCTCCGTCTACATAGGGGTTAACGATACCGTTGTGAAAGCACAAAGATCATCTACCAATGGCCAGCTAAATTTGAACTGGAAGTTAAGACCTAGATGGAGTGAAGAAGAACACACTTTGAATTATTCATGGATATATTGTATGGGTTAGTGTAAACAATCATCGTCTGTTTTGACTTTTGTCTATCAGTATAAAGTTGTCGAACCCTTATTTTAATTCCATTATGTCCACCCATAATTGACATGACATATCCACCAAATCCAGATTGCCGATTGCAGATTAAGTTTTCCTCTGACATGTCCACCAATCGTTGAAATGGTGAAAATTTTGGGCCAAATAATTGAACTGAGATATATTGTTAGATACTTAGGAACTGGTCGATATGATTGAACCCAACAGGTGTTTAAATCTATTCATTGGCTTCTAAATACTTGTGACCTGCCATGGGTCACATGTAGGTTCAGTTGACAATTCCACCTCAGACATGCCAAATTCCTTAAGGACCCTAGAGATAATGATCTAAATGTGTTTGAAACCAGCTGTACCCTATATGTCTAGCCATCAAGATAGGGCAAGTACATGCTCAAGCGATATTTGGATACCCTTCTACTACTGAGAAATGTAATGTGTTGTGATCTATTTGAGTGTAAGTAATAACACTGATAAGAGTTGGCCAGTTGAATATGATATAAGCTGTATGTTGCTCGTGGTGTATGTGTATGTATGATGTGTGTGTTATAAAGTGGGGCAAAAGCTAGGTAGGAAATGGGGGATCGAGATTTAAGGTTCATCAGGTTGGTGTGGCGGTGTGCCAGATAAACTAGCTCACAGGTACAATTCCTCCTGATCACTCGACCACAAGGCTTGGGTTTAGATCAGAGGCCAATGCACTACATGTATGCTCTAGGGTTTCCTGTGGATTCATAAAATATAAGCCAATTTATATAGACAACAATTCTTCCACCATCTTTCTCATGAAGCCCCTCAGAGTGGCACAATGGGAGAGAATAATATATTGTGACATGTACTAGGAATGAGGTCCTGAATGCGCCCTGCACTAAGGGCCCTTTTCGCAGATCCTGTCACATATGTAGTTTCATAATAGTTTTGTCGTTTTACTCGATATAGGCTAGATAGTAAACTGTAAAGATTCCCTTGTCCTGTCAGGATATCAGCAAGACATACGGCATTAACAGCCACACATATCTAAAAACAAAGCTTACAGTATTATGTACCTGGCCCACTGGAACTATAATTAAAATCATATAAAGATGAAGAGGAGTAGACAAATCAACGATATATGAGCAGAAATATGCAGGGCAGCATTCTCTGAGCTATAAACTCACTTAGTCTCTATGCTTTCTTATATTGACTGAATACTTTTCTCCTTGCAGGTTTACTTTTGTTACTTCTTGTGACCCAAGTACGGCAAGGTAAGCGTATACGTATGAATATGGTAAACACCAAGAAATTTCACTCGCCTATAAGTATAACACAGGGGCATAGAAAAAAGGGGGCGAGGGCAGGGGGCAAGCGCTCCCCAGTAATTGGAGGGTCCTGTATAAAAGTATAGCGATCCATTCCCAGCCAAGCCCCCCCCCCCGAATTAGAATTTGCTTCCTACCCCGCTGTTTAAATATCTCTGTCTGCCTATGTAATGCTAAGATCACATGTTAATGGTTGATCACATTGAATCGTCTAATTTAAAATTGTCGATATTCAAGTTGGAAATCCTCAAGGATGTGTTTCATATTGCCCGACATTGACGCACAAAGAATATAGAGCTGGCCTTTCGAGAAGAGAGGAGATCATATTAGGGGGATCATTATGCAACGCTCACTATCTATGTGAATTCATGGGTCTATATACCAGCCAGAAAAAGTCCACCCTGGGGCCATCCACAAATGACGTCTTGCTGGAGGGATGGGGGTCAGGCCAGGTATGACGGGATTAAGTCTCCAAATAAATTCAGCATTGTAAAATTGGCAAAAATAAAACATGACTAGAGGGGGCGAGGGGGGGGGTAAAATGGTCAAATTTGGCATGACGTCATTTATGGATGGCCGCTCTCCACGTCTAAATTGTCTGGCATTTCGGCTGAAACACCAAAGTCTAGTTAGCCCACTTATCCAGGATTCATAGAACATTGATCGTGTAAATTTGATCAGGACGGAAATGAGACTTAACGAACTTTATAAATTATATTTGGTTTTGAGAGAAACATTATGATATTTGGTGCTGACAGGAACATAATGATATTTGGTGTTGACAGAAACAGTCATCATGATATTTGCCGTTGAGAGAAACATAATGATATTTGGTGTTGGCAGGTCCTGGGCACCTTTCAGTAGCAAGAGGTGCTAGGACTATCACGAGGAACATGATTAGAGTGTGATTGACAGAAAATGTCCGCCGGATAAAATAACATAATACTGGACAGTGAGAAGAATGCTGGGCATTTGAATCGCGTCCAGCCTTATCCGTTTTAAGCTGTTACTAATGAGAATTGACTTAAACATGTGATATGGCATTTGCATTTACATGGAAATGTAATAAGAAGTCCCAATCATAAGAATTCCATGTAGACTGTTGACATTCCTCCCGGGTGCTGTGTTGATATGACGTACACAGTAAGAGGGATTAGGCCCCTCAAATACTCTCTAAGTCGTACCATTTAGACCCATCTACTGCTAATAAAATCAGTCAATAAAATGAAGAAAATGTGTCCAGCCAAGGCAAAAGGGTCCCCCAAGGGGAAAAGTCACTTTCTAAATTCAAGTCATGGGCTTTGCAATGATGTATTACATAAGAAAATATCTCTGCTGGTTTTTAAGTTATGGCTCTATGAATTCGGGTGGTCAGTGACATATTAATATTCCAAATAACCTCAAACTTGGATATTTCCTGAGATATCTCGAATAGGTATAATTATGCATAATTATGCAAATTAGGAAAATTATCATATTCTTTAAATTCATTTTCTCATAGAATTTGACCTAAAAATAGGATTTTTACCATTTTTTGAGTACATTCATCCCTGTGATTGGGGCTATCAATGGGTTTTTTTTATTCCTCTAATTTCAGTGGAAATCTTGTTTCCATGGCAACACATATCAACAAATACACTGATTTATGCCCTGAAATGCCCTAAAAATGTTCTATTTGCATTCCAAATTTGGAAGGTTTGTGCCAAAAATTGAAATTTGCCTGTAGGACTATTGGAATCCTCATGAAAAACTAGTATAATACAATTTTCGATCTAGCTTCCCCTTTTTAAGCCTTAGTGGTGTCCCCCTGGTGGCCAGAATTGGTACTAATCCCCCTTGGACAGTCCTTTTAGCTTGCTGGCTCACAAATATAGCTACATTGCAGTAGCAACCATGTGAATACCACATGCATTCTATATTGTACTGATTATGAAACAATTGGGCTGATAAAGTGGTTTTACCCTATGGGCTTACCTCTTGTGCGGTTTTCAAGTGCTCCCCCACAGCCCAGGGATCATGTATGTGAGAGGGGGGTATGAGGCAGTAGATTGTAGTTCACATGTATGTTTGACCCCCCTTGGTGCAGACAATCAACTACAGATAGAACTGCACTCTTTTCGATGGCTAGCTTAGTCTCTATCTTAGTGCTAGAGTTTATTCGTCTAATCCTGTCTAATCCTATAGATTGTTAGATAAAATGGATTAAAATGTAATCCCCTTAACCCTTATCTCAGGGTCAGATTTGAATATCGCTATATCAAATAAGCAATGGGATCGTTATAAAAACAACCTATATAACATCCTCTAAAAATGAGCTTATATATTCGACCTATCCACTTACCACTTGTTGTAGAAGTGAAATCAGAATTTCAAGACTTCTCTCAGAACCACAGCACAACGTCATAGATGTACAACTTTACTGAGTCCATTTTTTTAATATATAATAATCTTTATTGACCGATCCACTACATGTCATAGTGATAATAAATATCAGTCAACTGTGTGGTTGTGAAAATAAATCAAGTGGCATCTTATGATAAGGAAAAAAAGAAAGTCTCCTAGACGTGTTCCGGTCTATTGATTTAGATATGAGAAAATTAAAATGAAGCGAGAAAAGAAATCGGAAATATTTCTAATGAAACAATTTCTCATGAATTAACAAACCTAGCACAGCAGAGAGAGGGATGGAGGGGTATAGAGGTGGGGGACAGAGCTCAGGGACTGCCGCCAGTCTAATTGTCCACTTCTCTAGCTGTGAGAACAATGCACATACTAGGACAAGAGCCTAGTATGTGGGTACACTTCTAGATGTATTCTCTCTGATGGGATGCTCTTGCGAATTCAGACACCATTCACTTGACTTCAATAGAAACTCCATTGCAGGTGACATCTATCGATTTTCATTGATTTAAATTGGAGTCAAAGCGAAATGCCCCTGTCGTTGATGCCACAGCGTGTGTGGCTACTATTGAAGCCACAGCGGTTGTGGCTTCCATTAAAGCCATATTAGATATTACCTCTATTGAAGACCTACTCAGTGTGGCTTCCATGGATCCTTCTCTAGTGAATTTATTTCAAATACATAATGTGGCTTCATTGGATCCATGTGACTTCAACTGCTTCTAATGATAGTGTCTCGATTTCTGTTGCAGAGGTACTTATGATACAACCTTAACATACATGAATAATTATTTATGACCATCATGAATTTATATTTCTAACGCATATTATTATTATTATTATTATTATTATTATTATTATTATTATTATTATTATTATTATTATTATTATTATTATTATTATTATTATTATTATTATTATTATTTCTTTTAATTTCAGCACAGTGTGCTACGTACTCTGACGGGGAGTACCTGAAGGTGTCTACAGTAGGCCCGGGCACCCTAACGTCGCCCAATTACCCGTCAGAATACCATAACAAGAGTCATGTTGTCTGGCTCCTTGAGGCCCCCAATGGCCAGGCCGTCCGACTTGATATTTCTCCTGTGTCTGGGCAAGGAGACGGAGAAGTCGGATATGTTAACATCACCGAATGTAACGATTTCTTGGAGGTAACGAGACTTGTTTTCCCTGGGATGTACTCTTGTAAATCATTAAAGGTCCAATGTATTAATATATTGAGGCAGGAGTGCTGTATATCGATGTCTAAGGCATAATTTTAAGGTACTTTGCAGAAAAGGTAGATACATTTGCACTGTTTCAATTAAAGTGGGTATGTCCGCTATCACAGTATGACATTTGGGATTTCTCATCAAACAACATCTAGAAAACATTCTAAACCATGTGTTGAAATATCTAGTGATTATATGAAATGTTTTTGCTCCAAAACAAAGAAAATCTATGCCCTATATTTATTCCTATCCTAGTAATAAATCAGGTGTGTCTAATTTCCTATAGAGGGAGCCTGTGTGCTGTGAATGAATAGCCAGTTCTAATTCTCAAGGTGTACTAAACACTACACAAAGCCTCTCTGAGTAGCGAACAGGTGGTACTGCAGTGAGCAGCAATGTCAAGGGCCATCCAGTGAATTGTATTGGGTTGTGATTAGATACTTCATTTTGAGGCACTAGAGGCCAATAGCAAAAGTGATGAGCATTTACAGAATATTCAGATGTGTTTCCACAAATTTTCAAATCTGTCTTTTAGCGGATATACCAACTTTAAAAGGGGGTTATCACTTTAAAGACATTCAGCATTACCATGGGATACCCTCCTGCAAAGCTCACAGTCCATCTTGAAATACATAGACTACTCTTATACATTGCAGGTACGGGATGACAATGCAGAAGGACAGTTACATTTTTATGCATGCAATACAAACGAGACGGTGACAGTGGTTTCCTCTAACCGTTGGTTATGGGTGAAATTTTACAGTGATGAAAATGTCACCAATACAGGCTTCACAGCCAATTTTTTCCTCAATGACTCCAGTAAGTACACCTTATAAAAAGGCAAATTGTAAGAGAATGCACCTGGTATGTCATCCGTTTGTGTAGAGACTGAGTTATTCAAAATGTTTTTTTTTTCATATCTAATTAAATGAAATCACAAATATTGAAAACAAACAACAAAGCAAAACATCAAAATGTTTTGAATTTCTCCAATTCTTTAAATTAGATTTTTACTTTCGATACACTTCATTTTATATATTTTTCATATCATATAGGTGCAGCTCCCGGGGACAATCCATGGAGAGGTATGTATCACCAAAGCAAAACTACATCCTTTGATTTGCATTTTCTCAAATAAACGACAATTATGATAAACCACTTCGACTCCCTATACACTTTCTATCATATTGAGCTGCATTGACAGCACAATATTAAAAACGATAATCGGTTGAGGTCTGATAGGGACAATTTAAGAAAGACAAACTGTACAATCGTCGCCTTAGTGCAAGAACGCTGTAACTGACATTTTGGAAAAAAATAATTTTTCTTCTGTTTTAATAACTATTGGCCCGTATCTACCTAGTCTGAAAGTACTGGTTCTCTGTTTATCATATGTATGCCTACAGACTACCATGCAATATTATTGTATACACTTTGTTCTATAGTAAGTGGAACAGTCTTCTTTTTCATCTCATGGAAAACTTTAAATATGCAGTTACAACCTTCTTGCATTAGGGCGACGACAGAATAGAAGGAAATAGATTTGAAGACTCAAACGTGGTTATTGCCATGTTCCTTTTATCTTCATGACTGAGGGTCGTACATGGTCTTAAAATGGTGGGTATGGCTTAGGAAGTGATCATTTTTTAACAACAAGGGGGGTTGGTGGGTTTGCACACGGATGCACGAAAAAAAATGTTGACACCTACCTCCTCTCGAGGGGGTAAAAAAAATTCTGACAGGATGAAAATTGTGCGCAAAAGTGCCCATTTAACCTATAGTAACGTGCGGGGTGTTCCACTGAAAACAGGTGAAAATTTGATTTATTTTGACCCCCCCCCATCAGAGGGGTTGAAAAAATTCTGACCATGCCGGTCAAGGGGTTGAAAAATTCTGACCCCCCCTCAAACCCACCAGCCCCCTCCCCCCTGTTGTTAAAAAATGATCACTCCCTTACTTCGCGATATGGAATTTACATACCAGTATGGCTCTTAAGTTTTTTAAGCAGTCCCAATGACTGATTCTGTTTTTGCCTTGTAACACAGATTGTCAGACTCCATTTTGGGCATGTCGTAACAGGGAGTGTGTCAGTATGCCCTACAGGTGTGATGGAATGAACGACTGTGGCTGCACAGGAGAAACATGTGATGAGTACAGCTGTGGGGGAATAAACTGGGGTAAGTTAATCTTTCAAGAATCGTATTTAGAAATATTTGTACATACAGTACCTTTTTAATTAATTGCACCAAGCGTTTAGCCCCTATTTCGACATACATGTAATCATATACACAAAACATATTACTATAACAATAATTGATGTGTAAAGACTCACGGTCGCAATGATGATTAATAATTAATGCATTTTTTCATAGAATAAAAGAAAGCTGAAAACTGTACTGATGAATGCACTTTTCTCTCATTCCAGGTATAGAGCTGAAGGTGGCTGTTGGGGTGTCTGTGGGCACGTTCATCTTTACCTTCGTCTTCCTTGGGGTGGGCTATCTAGACTATTACCTTAAGAAAAGACAAGAGGCGGAGAACCAACGCTTACTGGAGTTGGAGAACTCCAGGGGCAGGAGGCGTCCTAAGGCCCCTGCCCTCTCCATGGTGGTACCAGCAGTAGCCTCCACCGCCAACCAGGAGGCCACTGAGAGAAAGGGTACTATTACCACCATAACTGAACATGATGATGGTCAGGGATCATGAGAGCTAGCCTCTGTGTGTGCAGGAAAAGGGGTTGTGGGGTTTTAGAATCGATAAAAGGGGTTATATATGGCCATGCATAGTCAAAATAATTTCCTTATTCATATGAGTAGTGACCGTGGGCAAGACCACTCTACATGTAATTGGTAGTTCAAGATCTTCATTTTGTATACCAGGTAAGGCCAATTATCTTGATAGGAAAATTATTTTGATTGTGTAGGTGTGTAGCTGTGTGGATGAGTTGAATAAGCTGGTGGGAAAAATTAACAATACAGTATTATGCATCAACAGCTTTTGTAGATCTACATGATTTTGACGCATGGTTGTGAAGAATTAAAAAATGATTAAAAAAAACTTACCAATCCACTTACTGGTAATTTACATATAGAATAATGTATAGTGGCAATCACAGGAACGCTTTAGACAGTCTATGATAGTATCTGATATTAACCAATGAGAACCTTAGACATAAAGAACAGCAGAGTCTGTAGACTCTTGCTCCCCATGCATTTAGAAAAGCAGGTACCGATGCCTTTGTCAAGTCCATGTACATATCTGACCGTTTCATTTAACCTTGCAAAGAATAGCAAAACACTTTCTGCAAATGTGTATAAATGTGCGAATTTCTGTATGAAACTTGTGAGCAGAGAAGATTCAAAGGAAACATTGTGTCACCTTCCATTGTACTCTTCTGTCCCCCAATATGAATGGTCTTTGTACATTTATACGAAAGAAGAGATATGCGATAAATCAGTAATGTATAAAAGATCGATTTTATTAGTATGTATGGATTGATAATACTTTTCTGAAATCTTAAAGCTGTCTGTATATAATGAGTGTTTTATATATAAAAGGAAAATAATAGGGACGTATCAATAATCATCTTGGTGATGTCATAAACTCCCGTACATGTTCAAAATACTTCAAAATGGGCTTCCCAAGCTTTTACATGACAAATCTGAAAAAATACGCATTGATACCGATTGATCATCATTGAGTGGCAAGCACACAGTTATGATTTTTTTCTTTACACATTTGTTATCGTTTATATTGAATGCATTATCCTGGGGGAAATGGCCCCAATTCATGAGTACTTTTATCTTAAGGGAATAAAATAATGGCCACGATGGTTCTCAACAGCACACGTGCGTGTTTGGCCTAGAAGTTCCGTCAGCCAGCGTTTACCATGAAATCATTACTCGTTATTACAACTAGTTCTCATGCACGGTGTTCTGTATGTTTTATACCCGGGGGTTTATACTCTATCAAATTTCTTAAAATAGAACCAAAGAACCTATTGAATTCTATATACATCTCTATGCATTACCATCATTTCTACACGGCCATTCTCAGGAATCAGTTAAAACCTTATTGTCGTACCAAATCATCCAAAATCACTCTTCTTGGTGGCCTGATGGACTTATATTCTGTGAATATGAAACCCCCAATGTATCCTTTGGCAAGACTATTTTTTCCTATTCCGCCGCTACCAGAAATGTGTCAAGGTATTATCATAAGGATGGCCTAGTCATAAAGATGCCCGGATATTAATAGCATAACTATGTATCATATACAAAGCACTAAATTGTGTGAGTTCCATGCATACCTTTGACTGGAACAGTTTTGTATAAACACGCCAACTGTGATATAATATGTATCTGAAATACTCATTGTAAATAAATTATTATCCAATTGAACTATTGGCATTGTAATGTTTTATCTAGTTATCAAGTAATCAGGACATTCCAAATGGTAATTGTGTAGGGAGGGGGGGGGGACTTAAGTGCTGCAACAGAGCAGAAGGGTATGAAGTAGTCCTGAAACAATTTCCTTGGTGTAGTACAGTATAGCTCAAGTGAAGCGGTTTAATTGATTGATTGATTGATCATGTTTATTGTACTAAAATCGCCCTTAGAAGTGGCGTTCTTCCGCGTACATTGGCCAAGTGCAGAAGATATGATCCACCCTGGCTGGGGGTATATGATATAAGTTAGTGATTAATTAATAAGTAACCTTGTGAATATTATTGGAAACTGTTCAAGCACGAAAGGAGCTGCATGGTTTATTACAGGCAGCTTGAGGGAGTTAGGTAATAATGCTCAGTTTTAATAGAGCTTCACATATATATGTAAAACAGTGTTTAAGGATTAAACACTAGTGTTTAGAAGTTAAACACTTGGTTAAACACTTATTTATCCCACTTTTCTCAACGCTTCTTAAGTGTTAAACACGTTCAATTTTAAACGCGTTTAACTAGGACATGTTTAACCAAGTGTTTAAATGCTGAACACTTAAACACTTCAGTGTTTAGGTGTTTGAGAATAAGTGTTTAAAAGCTAAACACCTAAACACTTCAAGTGTTTAGATGTTTAAATGTTGGTGTTGAGAAAATTTGGTGTGTATCTTTAAACACCTTTTTTGCAGTATAGCTATACTGCTATGCTGCTATGCAAGTTCACACCATGTTTTACTACAGGATGGGTTTTCAGATAGCGTTTGTAAGCTTCCATGTCCTCAATCTTCTGAGCATTGGCATCAAGTTTGTCCCACAGCTTTACTCCTCAATGGTATGGACTCCTATTGTAGAAATTAATCCTGGCTCGCCTTGTTATAAACCGTATCTTCAAAACCCCCCTAGTTTGAGCTTCACTCATGATGAGGTTGTTGGCATCTTTGGATTTTTTCCACATATAAACGAGTAGCTGGCGATCCCTTCTAGCACCTAACAGTTCCAGGCCTGTCCTGGTATGGAGCTCAGCTACACTATTGCCTCTGACATGTGCTTTCAGGCATATTCGAATTCCATTGTTTTGCAGACGCTGCAGCTTATTTAACTCAGTCTGTGTTGCACCACCAAGGTAGTTGCTACAATAGTCAAAGGTGGGTGCCATGGTGGTTTTATATACATTAAGACTGTCAGCTTCACTCAGAAACTTCCTTAATTTAGCCAGTTTAAATAGCTTATTTCCCATAGATTTCTTGATTTTATTCACAAACGGTGTCACTGTGAGTGGTCCATCTAGCTCTACACCGAGATAGCAATAGTGTTTAGTGACTGGTAGGAGACTGTTGCCCATGTAAATAACAGGGTCTGGTAAGGCATTCAGTTTTCTCTGGGAATCAAATCTCATAATCATACTCTTTTCAGTATTTACTGTTAGGTAGTTACCATGTATTAAGAGAACCATGTATTAAGAGAACCAATGTCAACTCACAATTGAGCTTCAATAGTGACCAGATGATTACCACTGACATACAAAAATAAATCATCTGCATAAAGGACAGCCTTACAGTGAGTCAGGGTGTCACAGAGGTCATTGATAAATAATACGAATAATAAAGGAGCGACGGTGGACCCTTGTGGCACCCCAAATTTTACACCGGCTTCATCCGGAAGCTTCCCATTTGCAATGGTCCGATGACTTCTATTGCTTAGATAAGCTTTTAACCATAGCTTGATTTTAGTAGGTATACTTAGTGCATAAATTTTTCTCAAGAGTGACAAGTGATGTATGCTGTCAAACCCCTTGGAATAATCTATAAAACAACCAATTAAATGCTCCTTATTATCACGGGCTTCATATAGGTCCTCAAGGACTTCCATAACAGCATCGCTGGTGCCCTTACCCCTCCTGAAACCAAACTGGTGTTTATGCAGGATATTGTTTTCCTCTAAGTAATTATAGATGATTTTGTGCACCATTTTTTCCAGTATTTTGCCTGGTAGGGGCAGTAATGTTATGAGTCGCCAGTTTTTTATACATGTATTTGTGAGGTCCCCCTTCTTGGGGATAGGCACCAAAAGACCAGCGGACCATGCAGTTGGGAAAATGGCATTATCAATTGAGTTCCTGAACATACTCGTTACCTGATCAGTTAATAGTAACATGCTATCTTTAAGTACACGGAAGCTGATATTACTTATTCCAGAGGATTTGTCAACATTGATGTGCTTAATCATGTAATAAACTTTATCATGGTTGACAAATTCCATTACATCTAGATCAATTAAATCACCAATATTACCGTAATCTAATGGTTCAATGTCTACATCAGCTGCATTAATTGCTTGCCCTGCTGCAATTTTCTTATATAGGACGTCCCAAATAGTAGCAAAGTAGTTATTAATGTAATTGGGAACATCTTCCGGGGGGACCGAAATGCCTGATTTGGAGGGGCGCCCCCCCTTTTTTTTGATAAATTTCCATTTTTCTAATGAGGGATTTGCTGGTCCCCAGGCATCGAAAAGCATAGATGGCCCATCCTATATTTCAAGTATATAGGTATGAATATACATGACGCTGCTAACAGTTGGTCTTACCTACAACACTCAAAACTGCTGTATTTTAGGTTGTTTGTATAGAAAATGGTAGGAAAAAGCTTAAAATGATAGGTAAAATACCATACTTTGAGGAATTTTTTTCACCCATAAAGAAATATAGAACACCTTAGCGACTATATTCAAATTAAAGCTCAAGATGAGGACTTTCAGGAAAAAAATATTGCGGGTCAATAACTTTTGGGTCACATGACTTTAATTGCTGCTGAATATAGGTCATTTGACTAAATTGGCTGAGTTTGGCCACCCGCAGCGCCACCTGTATGTTGTTTTGAGGTAAAATTCTCATACCAATACAAGCCCCACATCTACCTTGACATGTTTTCCAAATATAAAGTTGCTGGAGATAAGATTGTAATTTTGATAGGTTTTTGATTATTTAAAATTCTTGAGAGCCCATTGATTTTTACCTGTTTTCCGAGCCTCAGTGCATCAACACACCGCGCAAGGGGTATGTTTTTATGCTTGTTTGCTGGTCTCTACAACTAGTAGTACATGTCAGATTAATTTAGGACCTGTAACAATAGCACTACATGGGCCAAAACTCAGATACTATTTGGAATTTTGAGGAAATATTTGGGGAGAGTACTTCATATACATGGACCAATCATATATATGAGTTAGAAGAAAATCCGAGATGGTCATCCAGGAAGATTGGTTGAACTGACACGGAGTAGGCCAGAAGTAATGTTCCGATCCTCACCAAATGTTATCTAATGGTCACTCTCGTTTTATTTAAAATGCCTGATTATCATAGGCATAATTATCTCAAGGGTCTTTTACGCTAGAAACAATAGTCCTCTGGTGTTCACATGGACCCCTGTCAAATCCAATATAAAAGCATATATACATTAGCTGCAGTAAATATGTAGGGTCACTTGCTTTGTATTTTACTTCTACTAGACCTCTGCATGATTTTGAACATACCAGGTTTATGGTAGGCAATTTTTAGTGTCATTTGTGTTATAATTCGTTGTGTTTTTCTGATATGTGTAACTGCAAGCTCTCTATACATTATGTTGATGTCCTAAGACAGATTTTCGGACTCAGACCATTCTATTTTTTTCTTTTGATCGGGACCCCAGGGGTATCAATAATTATGTATTTTTAGGTTCAGAAGAACATTCTGTACAGAACAAAAGACTAGATGAGATCATACACAAGTTGTCAAGTTGGGCCTTTTGAAGGCTAATCAAAGCATCAGATCCATCTAAATGTTTTCTCTGTTATAGACATGTCAAAACTTCCACTTGTAATGAATAAGCATGCAAAAGATCAAGTTTTGTATCTTTAACCACCACTGTGTAGCAATTGTTCTTAGTCTGGGGTCCGGTTGGACCCCAGGTAGAATTAAACGCAATTTTTTAGAAGTAGTATACATGATAAAGGCTATGAGAGTGTAAACTTTGAATTAGTATAGCAGGTTTAATTATCGTACGTACAAGCCTCGGCTTATCCGGCTATAAATTCAAACGGAGTCTTCATCTAGTGTATGTGACTTGAACTATATATTTGACTGGTGCTGCCACCTTGGTGGGTCATTCTAACTTAGGATTAATTAATCCTCCCGCAGCTCATAACTGCTGCTGACACCAAAGTGAACGCATCTACAGGGGATTAGCACGGTGGATTAGTGTGGAGGTGGTGTTACAGGTGGGATTAGGCCAGGTGTAGTACACCCTGACAGATAGAACTTGGTTCATACAGTCAGTATGAGCTCGTTACAAAACTATTGTTCAGACTGTGACAATAGCCACCCTCCTAAGGGAGGGAAACCGTGCATAATGTAATAAGCAGTATGCATTGAATTTACTAAAACGACCTGCTATAGTTACATTGCCATAATATGAGACACAGTTACCCAAGATCTCATATCCAGATCATGATTATATTTCACCAGTAGAAAGCCTATACTCATCTTTATAGCGTATAAGAAGAAAATATATCTGTGGCTGTGCCAGTTTTCCACAAGAATCAATTGTCTGAAATATGATTTATTCAGACAATTATCATCTACTCATCTTGCAGAAGTGGCATCTGGGTTTATGTCATATAGAATGTGGTTGATGAGATCAGAAATAGTATATGATTAGAAACTAGGGAAACTAGGGAAAAAAGAGAAGTGTGGTTGCATAGCTGAGATGAGCTGCCAACTGGTGATATTAAAACAAAAAACCTGTTTGTCTTGTGGATGGAATTTGCATACGGAGCAATACCGATACATGTATACAAACTGATATATGCAGGTAGCTCACTGCTGCCCCCTCGTGTGATAAGAAAGAGGCATTGTGATTCTCGACCGTTAAAGCTGGTCGTCAAAATAATAAACCTGCCACTGTATGAATATTTTGTAAATAAATATTGCCTTCACAGATTTGATATTTTGGATTATTAATCGCAGACGCCCATATTTGTGATTATACCAGGAATAGAAACTGACCCACAATAGTAGTTGCACCGGTCACTATAAACCCGAAGTGGTATACCAATTTGTATCTTATTGTGGTTTCTCAACTCCGTCAATCATTTGTAATGTTTCAATTCTATCAAAGACATCCTATTTTTAATTTAGAAAATTTATTCATCATAAGTCAACGATATTACAGCCAATAGTAGCACACGTAAATTCCTATCTACGATGAATAACGAGCGTTCTGGATTTTGGATGGTGATGGTACTAATTACAATGTTCATTTGTACATTACATAAGGACATTATTATTCACATAAATATATAAGATCTATGAAGGACCTCTAAATATTTTGCCACTTTCTGATGGGACATGTTTCTTTTTTCAAAAAAAAAAGGCCTACAGGTATACCACAGTGTGTCTAACAAATCATATTCGATATTTGCTGAACAAACTGCGCAAATATCTAACACGAGATGCATTCCGAGATATTTCTATGATCCTACCTGTTAATGAATGTGCTCAACTGCATGATGTATGGACATACCAATAAATGGACAGGTTGGGGAGTAAACTTAAAAGACTAGTGAAGATCTGTCATAGGCATCTCTTTTTCTATAGATCTGCCATATATGTATCTCTATAGATCTAATATAAGCATGAGGATATTGCTTACATGATAAGAGAAGTTAGTGGCATAGATACATTATCAAGATGCGACAGAGCGTTGTGTATAGCAGCATAGAAACATGCACCGAGTCCTGTCATGACTCTAAACTGGTAAAAGTTGCATGACCACGTTTGTCCAAATCTAGACAATCATATTCATGTAGGGTCAGCCGTAGATGTAATAACGCTATATAATAGTCTTCCAACCCCTAGAATGGCCACTGAGTCACCATTGGCGTTTCAGAGAAAGATAGGCGACGTATTGGAGAGCAGTGTATCTTGAGATCTCCTCCTCCTGCTGGAATGGGTGTGGACCACTAAATTCGACATGGTGACATGGCCATTTCTTAAAATCGACATGTGGCATGGGCCTTAGTGACATGAGGCAAAAATTAGTGACATGACATAGGTGTTTTTTTTAAATTTGACATGGGACATGGTAGGCTCTTAGAGGTGACAGGGGACATGGGGATTTAAGTGACATGTGACATGACCATTTCTTAGAATCAACATGTGACATGGGTGACCCCCCATCCACACCCCCGCTGGAGTCACATGGGTGATATCGCTCTTTTGATTCTGTTATCACCCCCACTGGAGCAACATAATAGTATCCCCAAGAATTACAAGATACAACATTATGCAAATTAGTTAATATAAGTCATAATGCTAAGAAGTGTATATTGTCAAACACAAGTTATCAACAATAATACATTGTTCCTAATGCTTACTAGGCTCTTTGCGATGCTTATAAGGTATATTTGTGGAATTCTTCACTCAGCTTTAATCATCAATTTATTAATTTGAGTGACTCACACAAAAAAGTAAAAACAAATGTAGTTGTCTACTTTTACTTTGCTGTATAATGGAACAACTAAGGCGTCCCCGTTGCAGCATGAATAAATAGAATTGAATTATGTTATTGAATGTTTGTTGTTTGTTTTTTAGTAACTCCGAGAAGACGTTGTGAGTAGTATAAAGAAACGGCCCATTTTCTATGGTGCACTTAATTCATCGCCTTTGCCCGATCACGCATGGGTAACAAATGCATCTCATGTAACTATAAAAGTGGTAGAAATGCATCTGTTTCGCCTATTTCCCTTGCCTTCATATGGCTCTTCCCCTCCATCCTAGTCCCAAGAGTCTCTTTAATAATCTTTCACTAAGCATTGATAATCATCACCTTCAGGGTTACTTGCCCTCGTTAGTCATCCTTCTTCTCTACCACTCCAACACTTTTCTTCCACTGCCAGTCATAGACTCTATATAAAAATTTTAATCTGGCAGCCATTCACATCCCCTGTATGCTGTAGTACCAGGAGGTCTCCCTAGACGCCGCCTGGAGAAGTGGAAATAGTTGCCAGAAATAGTTGAGGAATAATTGTACACCATGCAGTACCAGCAGCTCCACCTGCTGTTACCCACCTGGAGGTAGGATCGAGGCAGCAGAACGTCCTTCACCTTCCAGCCACTGGAGTAAACAACTCCATTAGCTGAGGCAGACTAGCACCAATTTGTGTCAAACCCTGGAACCCCTGGCTGTGAGTATTAATTAAATAATACCTAGAACTAGAATGTACTCTCATATTTGTGTTGAACTAGATAATGTGTCAGTAGTAACAATGACATTGCTGATAATGGTATTAGTTCCCACCACTGGTGGTGGTACACGGGTTTGATATAGGCCACGGGGGTACTAGGAATGCAAGATGGCCAGCCAGGTTTACACTACTATGTATACATTCTAAGCTGTCGAGTTGTTTTCCCAGTTCATTTAGGCTAGACACAGCTAATTTAGACCCACTGCCTCCCCATAAAAGGTACACAATTTAGCTCCACACAGGGGAAACACTGCCACTCCTCTCTCTTGTCACACTCCTCCCGTTGAACATAGCTATATGTGATCCCCTAGGGTTGGGCCACTGTGACTGTGTGAGTGCCTGATCGATTCGTCATTGACTTATATAGACACTCCTGTGTAGTTATTCATCATAGATAACAACACAGAACTAGTGTATGTATGACATTTCATTTCGACTACTCACACTTCGAAAGTCTGGATGTTTGAATGCTGGTCGATACATGCTTAAAAGCTACAGTTCTCATTGGGTACCATTAATTCACGAATCACGATTTGCGTATGTTTAATTAAAAGCAATTTTAACCATAAACCCATCAAATGATGCTGTATATCCATCCACTACATGAATACTGAAGGTGCTAAGATGAAGGGTGGTTTGTATTTGTCTCTATTAATTTTCGTCAAGTTCACACTGACTTGCTAAGTAAAATTCAGGCACAATACAATTTGTTCCAAGAGTATGGAAGCGTGGGCCCACACCTCATCCAAAGAAAACAGCACATGTAGAAGAAAAAGGCCTGCTGCCAAAATTGAATAAGAAAAACTGTCCACTTGAGCTTCATTACCAACTTTATTTTCCACTTAAAAAACACAAATTCAAGATATAGATCTAAAGTTACTATTCCACCTTGGAGAAGCTGATATTATCCTAATTTCATTCCAGATCCTATCAATGCGTACATATTGGGTGCAACAGGTATAGCAGGGTCGGTTTAGTGTTCTTTCCCAAGCTCCTTTTATCACGTTTGGAAACAAATAACCCCAGATAACTGGTTACCCCTTTCCTTCCAAAATGGCAATTGTGTATTAATACAGAATACCAGTATCACTTCCCTTGTCCATCTTTAACTTTATTAATTCTATAGTGTGACTGCGGGTTTATCCTGTCATAGCCCAATGTCTCGTTTGGTTCCCAAATTCATATGACACCCTTAGGTCACACGTATGGAGACTATCGCCACAGGTGAGGGTGGTGCTGGCTGATGCTGTGGGGTTTTATACGTATGGCTAATAAAGGAAATTAGGAAAAAAAATAATTTTATTCTTCATAAATCAGGATAAGAATTTTTTTAAAGTACACTGTCAGCCCTAGGCAAGGGTTTTACAGTAGATTACTTCTATTTCTGGAATACAGTAGTAGCTGTTGTAGGTACAAAACCAATGACCCAATTTGGGTCCAGGTGTATGCACTACAGTGGTCTTTATAGCCCATTTACAATTGCGTTTGAGAGTGTTTACAAGGGGTGAATCCGGGAATATTCTGAACTTGTAAAAACAGTCAATTTTGTAAAGAAATCACTTCAATAATTATAGGCCTAATGTAAGTGGACAAAATAGTAACCCATGGGGTCAGTACTACGGGGCCCCATTCAGTGTGTAGTCTAACGCAGAGCTATGATAGGGTCGCCGGTCCACCCAGCACCTACATCTGAGATAAGAAAAGATAAGAGCTTCTTGATACCTGCATTGGGGCTCCCTACTAGTGGCCACTGGGTTACCCAGTATGGATTTATCTTAAAGGGACCCTAGCATGGTAATGCATGCCCGCATTAAAACTAGTTAAGGCTAGGGCACAGCTCTAAGATACCTATGGTCAACTGTGTTCTATGTGCTATGCTAAACTATGCCATAACTAAATGCTGACAAATAGTGAGTAATTACTGACATATATTGACTAATTGCTGAGAAATGTTAACTAGATACTGACATAATTATATCGACTAATTTCTGACAAATAGTGAGTAATTACTAATATAAATTGACTAATTACTGACAAATAGTGCATAATTGCTGCCATATTTTGACTAATTACTGACAAATAGTGAGTAATTACTAGCATAATTAATAATTATATTGACTAACTGCTGATAAATAATGACATAGTGGATGTCCTTCCATTTCTCCATTCTCTGGTGTTTAAAAAATGTTGACGCCATTCTGTGTTTTAATTTGTGTTTTAATCTGTGTTTTTATGGTACATGTATTGAGTATTGGCTATAACAGGTTAGTATTAGTGCTATGGTATGATAGTAATTACTCACTTTTTGTCAGTGGTTAATCAACATATGTGTGTATAGCCAAGCAAAAAGGGTCCCCCAGGGAAAAAGTCAATTTTTAAATTCAGGCCATGAACTTTCCAATGATATATTACATGAGAAAATATATCTGCTAGTTTCAGAGTAACGGTTCTATCAACTTAGATGGTTACCGACCTATTCAAATCCCAAATAAGGTCTACCTTGTATATTTCATGAGATATATCAGATGATATGTATAATTAGGCATAATTCTGCAAATTAGGGAAATTGTCATATTCTTCACATTCTTTTTCTCATAAGATTTGATCTGATTATCAGATTTTTACCATCTTTTCAACACACCGATCCTTGTGGGTGTGGCTACCAATAGGCTTTTTTGATTCCTCAATTTTGAGTGAAAATAATGTTTCCATGGCAACCAATATCAACAAGAGCACTGATTTCTGCCCTCAAATGCCCAAAAACGTTCTATTTACATTCCAAATTTGGAAGGTTTTCCTTAAAAATGGGAATTTCCCTTTAGGACGATTGTAATCTACATAAAAAAGTAGTATATAACTATTTTTGGTAATTTTCCCCCTTTTAGGCCATAGTGGTGTCCCCCTGGTGGCCAGAATTGGTACTTATCCCCCTCGGACTGTCCTTTTAACTTGCCTCCTCACATGTTAGTAATTAATCACCATTTGTTAGCAATTAGTCAATATACGTCAGTACTTAGTCATTATAAGTAACACAGGGATCCAGGCCATATATGGTGAATTTTGATCTTTAAAAGTTATCAGATTGATCCCTGCTAGCACTACTCATCCAAATAATGTCTTTTTTACGTAAATCACACGAGTTTTCACGTAAGAATGACGTAAATTGCACAAGTTGTGCTAGCTGGGATATTAGTGACCATTAGGAAACCTCAACTACCCTAATTCTTTTGTTTTCCATGTGTGTCTGCCATTTTGGTTTTCGGAAACACAGGGATCCAGGCCATATATACATGTATGGTGAATTTTGATCTTCAAAAGTTATGAGATGGATGTTAGTGACTGGAGGGACACCTCAACTACCCAATTCTATTGTTTTCCATGAGTGTCGGCCATCTTGGTTTTTGGAAACACAGGGATCCAGGCCATATATAGTGAATTTTGATCTTCAAAAGTTATCAGATGGATGTTAGTGACCAACTATTCAATATATATTACTCACTATTTGTCAGCACTCAGTCAATATATGCCAGTTCTTAGTCATTATATAACAACACTTAGTCCACATATGTCAGTAATAACTCACAATTTAGCAGATGTTAGTCAATATATGTCAGTAATTACTCGCCATTTATCAGCAATTAGTCAATATATGTTAGTTATTACTCACCATTTGTTAGCAATAAGTCAAAATATGTCAGTATTTACTCACAATTTGTCAGCAATTAGTCAATATATGTCAGTACTTAGTCACTCTATGTCAGTAATTATCAATACATGTCACAATCTGTCAACAATTAGTCAATATATAACAGAGAAATAGCCATTGATTCCTCCTCCTGTGCATCCTACCTTGACTGGTATTTGTCAAAATTAGTATGTCAGTATCTATGGACTATTTGTCAGCAATAAGTTAATATATGCTAGTAACTATTCACTATTAATTTTGTCAGCAATTAGTCAATACATGATAGTAGTTACTTACATTTTATCAGCATTTAGTCAATATATGTTAGTAATTGCTCACTATTGACGAATAAATGACGAATTGTGAGTAATTACTGACAGAAAAACAACAAAAAACGGACCCACCTTTCTAAAGGTATAGAGCCCCACTACACCCACCTGGTGTGAAGGTGGGGCAGGGGGTAGGGCGGGGGGCAACAGACCGTGACCTCCCCGTTGGGGACGTCTACACTGTCGTTAGACTACACACTGCATTTGAACCATTATCTCATCTCTAATCTTTTCAAAACTCTTCACGTGTGACCATGTACTGCATGAAGTGTTATACGGAATGTCTTCTTCTTGACCTGATTTTGACTATATCGTTCTTCCCTGATTTTGGCTATAACCACAGTCAATGTGATGGAGAGTATGCCCCAGTAGGTGTTGTCCAAGCACAAACATTGCGTCCACATATTTAGACAAACCAGAAAGAAACACAAAGAAAAAAGACCAGCCCCTTCCCTTGTTAATGGGAAAGGCAAACACTATAATACCAACCTGATAATACATGTGTTGCAGACATGCAGCCCCTGGGAACTAGAAGGGAGACATTCTCAGCAAAACCTAATTCTAAGGCGGAATTATATGCGTTTTATAATGAACGATTTCAATCCAATAAGAGGTGTTATTATAATATCACACGTAATGGGGTACAACATGCTATTCCGAGGTAGCCGGTTGTCCCATAGGAGCGGCCATTGCTGGAGCCTGTTACCAGCGAGTTCTACTGATAAGACCTAGCAGATGGGTACCAGTTAGCCCCCCGAAGGCCCGCAGTAAATAGATTGCCGGCTAATAATTAAACCGTATAATTTGATCTATAAGACAGATCGCCATACCCCACATATCAGAGGCACATCTATACTGTAAGGCGCATCCCAACTTGAGATAATCGTATCAGGTGCATTACAGGCTGTTTTTGAACCAATTCAGTACTACAGTGTATGTACTTAGCTGCATGTCTTTATGCCATTAATCTTTCAATTCAGGTTGATTTATACTTTGCAGAATCGGGATATCAAAACGAGCAGTATGATTTCCAAGAAATGCAGCCTGTCAAAACCTGTTTAGTCCCCCCTCCCGAGTCCCCCCGATTTGCATTCTAGGCCTAAAGCGTTCCTCAATTGCCTTTCTCTTCGATTCTGAAAACCATGCGTGAGTGTGTGGTGACATCTTTCTGTATATAGAAAGGCAGATGTACCAGTGCTTGGGAGTGAGTCATACTGGAACGGAGTACGTTAATTTGCAAGAGTTATTGGTCGTTAAATTTGAATAAAAACGAAACCTGAACCTGCACTCCATATACGGGCACGGTGACACGGCAAATGTACTCAGTACACATCACACGCCTGGAGGGTGTTGCTCCTGTGGGAAAAGGTAGTTTTGCCTAAGAGGTGCCTCACCTGGAGGCCATTGCGAAAAGATTCGGATGTGGTTCTGTCTGAGGTGCTATTCCCAAAATGGAACTCAGTGAATTCAGGGAATAAATTCTCTGTTGTGTTGCCAAAAGGTAATTGGTCATAGAAGTGATTTAGGAGTAGTTGGGAATTGATGAATGCTTCCCAATTGACAACCAATTCCTAGGTAGTTGCCTACTATAATTCCCTGGCCTACCTACTATGAAAAGCATTTAAGTGGAACCAATCATGGAACCAATTCCCCCAACTTTTTGCAATGCAGTCTAATTCAGAGCAAGTCAATTCCATCACAGTATAAGGTGAGAATTGGTCCCTCAGGCTGGAGAATCCCTTGGAACTGGAAGATGTGCTAGCTACAGTGAGAATCGAACAACCAATCTTTTTGCAACAGCCTCCTGCTGTGGTCTCCTTCTCTGTAGTCCTGACATTTTTTTGTGTTGCACACATTGAAGTGGTCAACACAAGAGCACTTGTAAGTGTGTGACAAAAGTAGGTATCTCATAGTGCAGCATACACTATGTTTAAGCAAGGCAGTTGCTGTTTCAGACTTATATGGCAACTGGAAGTTGAATGGTGAAGCAGAGAATAACTTCTTTGGAAAAGAGGGCACCTACTCTTAGCTCTATTTAGCATACGAGCAACAGCCTCCAGGACGAACAGTGAGTGCAGGTTTTTCACCACCCGACGCTGCATCCACATACACAAAATTAGCTCTTGTAATTTCAGATAAGGAGAACCATTACCGAAAACATAGCATCATCTTTCTAAACCTTTTCCAGAAAAAAAAATAATCATTTGTATTTGAATAAAGAGAACAACCAAACTTTGAAATGCTAGGTTTTAAATATAATACGGAAAAGAAATAACCGTACATGTATTCCTAGTGTCTATCTATGGTATTTCCTTCAAACTGTGTAAAAATATCATAATATGATATTCCTCTAAAACTATGTAACAATATTATAATATAATAATTTGACCTAGCGGGATACATTATTGACCAATGAGAAAATTCCTTTCATTCAGAGCAGACTTTTTGGGGTGCATTACATAACACCTGGCACCCATCATGCTGGCTGGTATCTGTCCTTATCTCGCAAGGTACCAGCTCAAGCAGGGGTCAGCCCACTAAAGATCCCATTAATCAGGAATAGATGTGTTTGCCTCCCGACCCCCTAAAATATTGTTTCAGAATAACACCATGAAGACAAACGCTTTGGTTCTCTGTGTCTGTGATTGGTCTAGCGTTAAAACCTGTATTCCAAGAAAACAACATTCCTTGTGTAGGCCCTATAAGCCGGGTCCCGTGCATTAAAGTCTGCCTCATATATATATATATATATATATATATATATATATATATATATATATATATATATATATACATTGGGAACAGGCTAGTTACTAGTGTATGATTAGCAGGTTCCCTTGCATAAGCCTAGGGGTTGCATTGTTTGCTCAACGACTTTTACCTTTGGGTTCTGTGTCTACGGGGTGGGAAGGTGATGTAACTTAGTGCTGTTACAATAAATAAATAAATATATATATATATATATATATATATATATATATATATATATATATATATATATATGGGGGTCCCCATTTCTCTTTTCGCTTTAAAGAAAATGCTGTGTCGATTTTATGGTTCTAGAGCCATACTATTTAGTATGAATAGGAATAACTAAACGTATTAAAATGATGGTATAACCTGGTATAAATCTTGAAATCATATTGAGCGTCTTCATGTAGAGGTCAATTTGCCACTTAGTGCTTGTATAAGCCCGGGCTTATACATGGGAAAACAATGTAACTGGTACCACATATGATAACTCTTATCACTGATAATTCACTGGTGACTAGCTCTAGTAATGGCTGCGCCCATTGAACATTCCACAACCTCGGTATAAAGTTGAAGGTATGTTATGTGACTCAGTAATGGTTGTGGACCACTAAAATCGACATAGCGGCATGGGCTAATTTAGGCTTAGTGACATGAGACATGAACAATTTCTTAAAATTGATATGGTGACATGGACAATTTCTTAAAATCAACATGGTGACATGACCATTTCTTAAAATTGACATGGGGACATGGCAATCTTTTAAAAATCTGCATGTGGCATGGGGGATCCCCCATCTACACCCCCTCAGTACTGCGTCTCTCTGATACCTGTTCAGTGTAAGAACTCTATTGATTTAACCCAGCAGACTCAGCTATGGTCCCAGGTCAGTCAGCGCTCCCTTTTTTGCACTAGTTCTGTCCAACTCCTAAAGCTGAACGATAACAAGGGTCTGCTACTAGCTACAATAGATTTAGGTACAGCAGTCCTATCCACCAGGTGTATGTGTACGTATATTTAATTGAGAAGCATCATGACATTGAACTAGAACTGTTAACCTATAGGTTTGTCTTTTGCAGATAAATTACTATCAGTTTTTTGCCGTTCTTAAGCCTGAATTAATTCTTATTGCCTTTATTATTAGGCAGTGTATACTAGGATGATTTGTAATACAATATAATTGTAATTATGATAATAACCATGTATGTTTTTTGACATTCCAAGTATGAAACTACATGTATCCCTTTGAGAGTGAAGGTTATTAGAGCATTTTGGTATTCCCCTTGGATGATCCTTCCAACCAGTTTTGGTTATACCTTTCCTTTGTACCTTGATCTCAGAAAAAAAAACAGACCTAACTGACCCGATAACATGAAATCATTTTAAACAAATTGCAATATCGTTTTTAGTAAACAAAGTTCAATTAATAATTCTATAAGCCTTGACCTGACCCTGCAGTGGTATACACATTGTACTTTTGGAGGAATATCAGGGGAGTCCAAAGCCATCGGTACTGATGACCCTCGATTTCTAACAGTATACTGACTGATATGCACCTGTGTAACTGTCTTCAAATATAATAGTGGGGTAATAGAACTTTGAGCCACCAGGGGCTAACTAGCTGCCACCAAAGAGAGGTTGAATGGTCTTCATTTTGACAGCTTTGGATTTGCAGACATTGTTATCGTCAACTTGGATTTTCAGTGTAGTGAACATGCCAGGACAGCAAATGCACAAAGGCTTCCCCGTGAGTAGCTCATTCCCAAGACTTCATGAAGCTGTATTTGACAACGACCAGAGCCTCTTACGACGTACACTACGTCATCAACCCAACGTCAATGTCTACTGGGATGGGGAGATGGCACTGCACGTCGCCTGCCGTCTTGGACATTATCAAATTGCCTCAACATTGATTGACCATGGCGCAGATGTGTCAGCCTTCCTCCAGTATCGCTTAGTATTCCCATTGGGAGTGGCCATCGAGAACAGCCAAAAAGCTATAGCACGTCTCCTTATAGACAAGGGAAAATGCCTCAAGGGACAGCATGGTCAGCATTGTGGCTTGGAGGGACTACTGGCAAGTGCTGCTATTGGGGACTATGATACACATCACTACTTATTAGAACAGTCCTGCATTGATCTAAATTCTGAGGGTACCTCACAATGGACTCCACTTCTTCTTGCAATCAATCATGGGCGTACATCAATGGTGAAGTCCCTATTGGAAGCGGGAGCAGATCCACAGCTCAGACGTCCTATTCATCTTGCCATTTATCGACACCAAACAGCAATTACCCAACTATTGCTCAAGTACAATGCTAATGCATCTCTGTATAGTAAAAGACGAGGATGCTACCCACTTCATACTGCTGTAGAAATCGATGAGGTTGAAATCATAAAAATGTTACTTAATGTTAATTGTGAGTTGAATGTTCTCTCTAAGGAAGGGAAAACTCCGCTGTATTTGGCCTGTGAATTGGGATACTCACGAGTAGTTCATGAGTTGCTGCGAGCAGGAGCCTGTCCAAATTTATGTATGCCTTCTACTGGCAACTGCCCACTAATTGCTGCCATGACCAAACCTGTAGAGTCACTGTATCTAAACCCACAGAAACCAATTGCTAAAATTGTCCTCCTATTAATTCAAGTAGGTGCTGATGTAGACCAAATGAATCTTTGCGGTATTTCTCCACTGGATTTTGCTTTTGAGCAGAAACTTTTCCAGGTGGCAAAGATGGTTATGGCAACAGACTGCAGTTTGAAACCTTCACCAATCATGCAAGAGTACGCTATTAAACAAGACTTAGACTTTGAAGGGGAGGCTGCTAAATTGATACAATTATTTTGCACCGTGGTCTGTCAGGTGCCTAGTCTGGTACGTTTTTGCCGCAGAGCAATCCGAGATGCACTAAAGGTTTGGCCTATTGGCATAGCAATAGATACGTTGCCCTTACCCAAGGCTCTGAGGGAATACCTGATGCAAACAACATTACAGGGTATCATAGACCCCAAGGATATCACAATACCGTTCTCTATTCTATATAGACGTTAAAGGGAGCAGAAAGTCATCTGCCCTATGCTGACTGGGTTATGTTACGCTATGTTGTACCACCTCTCGAATTATGGATACAATTGCAAATGAAAGTCTGGAAATTTATTGGATAAAATTATGTGTGTCAAGAACGCAGTCATGAACAGAGTGTGACACTTTCGTTTTCTGGGAGTGCATATAGGTTATTTTGTACATGGCACGTGTATCATCTAATATCTCTCCATCTTAATGCGCTGAATCCATGTTGGTATAACGTCTATGCTGTTTGGCTGTCAACAGTTGATGCACAGTTGAAATGTAGCTGGATTTGAAAGTTTACTGAACATAATCACCCATGATTCAACACATATGTGCTCTATGTTGATTCAATATTGATATGATATTGTTTAACTGTTACCAAAACTGAAAACAAAAAACCAACCTGATCTAGGGCGGCCTGTCCCTCCCCCCACTTCAAACATGTTCCGCCGACCATGTAAAAGTAAATTCCTTATCAGATTCTTAAAATGAGTTGTTCTTACCTTGATACAATTTTGTTTGATGCAATGGTAGTACTATGCTTTGAAGAATTTATAATAGATAATTGTAATACGTATACTGTTAATAATTAATGGACAGCGGTTTGGGAGAAATATGGCAATGGGAAAGGGATAATAGAAGCATTGATTGCGTATTTTATTATTCTAGAAGTAAACTCAGCTATGCCTGTCTCCTTCAGGAATCAGGTTGTTTAGCAAGCGGAGAAAAAAAGACCTACCCCCTGCCCCATAAACCTGCAGCACGGGGATTTTTAAACCTATAAGACAGACAGAAAATGTCCCAACACGGTGACAGCAACTCCATGTGATCTGTTCATTTGGTTTCACTTACAGAGAAAAGGCTGTCCAATTACAGAGCAGAGCCCGATCGTTTACAGAGCCCAGAGGCTGTCCACTCACAGACCAGAGACTGATCACTTACAGAGCAGAGCAGACGCTCTCTAATCACAGAGACTGATCAAGCAGCAAATCCCGGCAGCAAATGCTGTCCACCTACAGAGCAGAGACCGATCACTAACACAGCAAAGGCTGGTCACTCACAGAGCAGAGACTGATCACTCACAAACCGTCCACTTATACAAGGCAGATACTGCCTTATCACCTATTATATTCAAAACTAGAGTGCAGAAGCAATCCTAGGCCATGGAGGATCCCGTATGTCCCTCTCTACCCCTGGTTCCCACGCAGTCAGAGCACCTGCTTGCTGCTGTGGACAGTAACAATCTGGTTCTTGCCTCAGAGCTGCTCCAGGGGGGTGGTTCTGGCCTGATTAACCAGCCTGACGAGCTCAGTCACTGCCGTGCCCTGGAGGTGGCCTGCCACAGGGGTCTGCCTGACATGGTCGAGCTACTCCTGGAGCATGGAGCTGATCCCAACTTGCCTGCAGACCATTTTTCTGGCCACATACCGCCCCTGCTGATTGCCCTCAGCCAAGGAGGAAGTGTGGCCACCAAGCAGCAGGAGGAAACCGTGCGAATCCTCCTGGAGCATGGGAAATGTGACCCTAATGTTACGTTTGGTGGCAAGTCTGCTCTGATATGGGCGTGTGGGCATGCAGCCCTGATGACCTTATTGATACGTGCAGGAGCGGCAGTGGACTGCGCCGACGCTATGGGGAGGACAGCAGTGCAGTTTGCCGTTATGGCACGTGACGTAGAATCCCTGGACGTACTGATTGCGGCTGGAGCCCCCCTAGAGAGGCCCAACAGGAAGGGCGACGTGCCCCTACACCGCGCTGCGCGTGACGGCCACTTGGGGTCGCTGCGACGCCTCCTAGAGGCCGGCTGTGACCCGGATGTGCCCAACACTCTCCGGAAGTACGACACACCGCTGTACAGCGCGTGCGTGTCGGGGTTTCCGAGTATCATTCAGACACTACTGGAGTACGGCGCTGACCCGCGCCCTGCTGCCTTGTATCATCTCCATTCTAACCACTATGACATCAACACCCTCCTCATCATCATCAGGTATGGCGCTGATGTGGACTATTGCCACTCACAGCAGGCCCTCTCATCTTTAAGTACTGTTCTGACGGCAATAGCCAAGGGCTGGTTTGAGGCAGCAAAACTGCTTCTCTTGGCTGGAGCACAGAGGTCAGCCGACCTGGACGCCATCATTAAGGACTTCTCCAGTTCCTCTCACCCAGAGGTGGCAGAATTTGTGGAGTGGTACTGGAGCCAGCCTGGAGGACGCTATACAGGCTCCAATAGCCTCAAACAGCTGTGCAGACAATACACCCGTAGTCTCCTCCTGACGACAAGAAGATCCAGGGGTAGCCTCCCCAGTCAAGTCCAGTCATTGCCAGTACCTAAACCGATAAGGGACTATCTGAGTTTTGAGGACCTCTAATTAAATCAAAGGGTCATGCCATTATATACCCCTGGGCCACAACCTAGGCCCCTCAGCGATTCTGCGATAATCAAGGGTGACCAAGCTTATCCATGATATTCTTTGTGACATAATGTTCTCTTCAAATGCATAGTTCTAGTCAACTATCGATTTTTCTTTTGGGATGTAAGCCATTTCTTGTGTAAACCATTAAAGAAATCTGACAAAACATGATGATATGATGTATCCCTCTAGCCCATTGCATAAACCGCGCTTACCACACCCCTAATATACTCCTGAATATTTTATCTATATATCTTGTACATGTATATGCCATAACCACTCAATCTGCGTAGGTCCGTGGTGAACTTCAGTTTTACTGAAAGTTCAGTCTCTCAGCAGTATCTTTGTGTCTCTGTCTTACACAGGAAATTCAGCCTCATAATATATTCTTTTGTGTTTATACCTATTTTGAAAATCACGTATCGTGCTTTTTTATATATGTCATCAATGATATATAATTATCTATCATCTGTGTTAGTTCAATTACCCCTGATTCTCCAACCACAAAGGACTGTTGTGATACTATGATATTTTAAGGAAGTACATATTTCAATCCTACTCCAAGTCATATGTGAATTGATATATAGTCATGTTGCATATCTAAAGCTTATTCCATGTTGTGCTCTCACCACAATTAGAGAATAGACAACAATTTTCTTCACGAATGTATCTGAGTACTGCTAGCCATTTTATAATAAACCAATAGAAAAGTTACATTCTCGTTATCGTGTTGCGGGTCTATAAACACAATGACAATCAATATCAATATCGCACCTATGAATTAAGGTCTTCATAATTTAAGTAGAAATTTGAGAACATAGAATGAATCAGTCATGTTCACATGTTCATATGTTGACAAGGAAAAACAAATATAAGATATATCACCAATACACTGTCGTCAAAATGATGGCGCATTCCTCGTCCCAAATTCGCCAGTGATCCGTCATTATTTTCATGAATATACCACTCTACTGCCACCTGGGGCTTTTTGTAAGAACTACACTGGTTCAGTGCTTTTCAATTATAGTAGTCGACTGTTCAGGATCAGTTTACGAGAATCCCTGGTAGATTCAAGTTATGTTTTACAGTGTACATAATAGCACACGGATATGTGAGGGCCTAGTTGGCCATTATCCTAATGACACAGAAAGTGTTATTATTATAAATGGATATTTATGGCAGTTCTTTCCATTGGCGATTGTATGTGTAAACAAAATGAGTATTCTTGTACTCATTGTTATGATTAAGATCAAATGGCTATATATCTATGAAAATCAGATTTGCACGCATAATAATATTATTTGCTCCACAAATATATACAATCATTATCATGATTTTCACGTTTAGCTATCACTACATGCATGCATCAGTTATTGTGGATGCCCTCCGTGCATGTGTGTGTTGACTCTATTCCAGCATGTTTTAACACTTCCTTTGTTTTAATTCCAGGATATCCTGACTCACCTGACATACGTTCACCTGCACCACCCAACCACCCTTCCCCCATTATACTCTTCCCCAACCCCATGTAACAGTGGCAGAGTGGACAAAGGTAAATCCTTAATTGCCTTAATTACCAAAGGAATGACCTTTGTATGGGCGAGTCCTCTCCCCTCTCACAGGATGGACTGACCATGTGACCTTACAATTTGTTCACAGTGCACCAACGTCCATTGCAGTCTCTTTTTTATAACCCCAACGTCCACACATAATATTGTGCCCTAACTTCAATAAACCATAACTAGTCATTTTAAAGAATCTATTTATCATAATTGTAAGCATAATACCAATGTACAATTAATTGACTCCTGACCAAGCCCATACCGCCCACCCACCACCTACGTACACAATATTTACCAACCCCCATCCCCCAACCACTACATACCTCCTCGTATAACCAGCAACACAAAGCCCAATTTGCCCCCCCCCCCCTTTGCGCCTGTCCCCCTCCCCACTCACACACGCACACACATACCACTACACCTGTGTGACCAATATAACAAAGACTGGAGGAGCAGTTACCATGACGACCAACATACTTAAGGTGTCCATCGCTGATGAGACAGGGGAACAGGCGGTGTGTAACGCCTCCTGTGTGCACCTCCCCATCCACCAGATCGTCATCAAACAGGACCTTGCTGCAGCCAAGAGCCTTCTGTCCACCAAACCTTCCTCCAGGGAGGAGATTAATGTTCGTCTCCATGGCAAGACCATCCTGCACCTGGCCATACACTTTCGGAATTTCTCGATGGTGAAGCTGTTGCTTGACCACGGAGCGCACATTGATAGCACGACAGGACAAGACAAGTAGGCTATGCACTGTTTTAGTTGTTCTCATAGATGTAGCATGCATAATTTAGTTGTAAGGCCACTTAAGAAAGATAATCAGCTTCGCAGATACCGCCCGCATCAGTTAAAGGGGGCCGAAATTTTGCTTTTTCCCCCTTAAAACATAAAAAAAAAATGTTTGAAAATTCCGCATCCCCTGAAAAAAAAAATCTCCCCAAACTAAGATGTTCATATCTCAGCAAGTACTTTGAATAGAAACATGATTTAAACAGCATGTTAATCCCTAATTTATCATCTACAGTGTGGATTCATTGAATACATGGTGTTAGTAATGGCTCCATTAATGAAAATGTATGGGCATAGTGTCTTGAAAAAAATATTGAGCAAATAAAAATAAAAAGAGCCCCTCCCTCGTCACTTCAAACCCAAATAAAATTAAAAATAAAAAGCCTCCCGCCCTCACCCTATTTCTCCAAAAAGTATCCGCAAAGCTGATAATCTTTTTTAAGCGGCCTCTAAGTGTGTGTTTTCTGGACTATTTCCACACCTGTGTATACATGTGTGCATCTCGCAGGGTGCATGTTTCCGTCTCCTTCCCAAAGTGTATCCCTGAATGTTTTCTGTGTTACGTGTGAGTTGTGGGGTGGAAACTGAAGGCTGGGTTATGGCATATGCATGCACAAGGCTAAGAACATTATTGGAGTTGTTTCAGTTCCAAACTTTCTCAATAATATGGCTCATACTTTGCCGATGTACTTAGAATTCAGCGTGGATTATGAATGGTGCCGCCATGCAGTGGGAAGACCAAAGGCCAATGCTTTCGGAATGTACCAGAAACTCTGTGTAGGCATTAAGGTATACCTCTATGGTGTATAGCGGGTGTATGTTCCTGTTGTTGTTGTTGTTGTTGTTGTTGGTATTGTGATTCGTTTATTTATCATGGATTTACTCTCAATTAAATTGCAGTGTCTTGCTTCTAACCCCTGGCTTCTAACCAGCTCGGTGCTAGTAGGCTGCAAACTGGTTAAGTTTGCCCTCTGCTAGAATTTGTTCTTAACTAATCCTAGTTTTAAAGGAGCATTATTTCAGGTATACCTATATAATGGGACACATCCAGATTAGTATATGTATTAAGATTTTGTGGACAGGTTCACCCCCATAGAGGAGAAAGAGTAGTATAACCCAGATAATACTATAGTGACAATTATTGACATAGAGTGTTGAAAATTACCTAAGAAAACCTATATTTTAGAGCATTTTTGGATGCCTTGGACCCAGAACTATAGGATGCAACATTTTACTTCCATATCAGATAAAATGTGACATGTACTGGGAAACGGGACCTTAATGCACCCTGCACTAAGGGCCCTTTTCGCAGATCCTGTCACTGTTAATTTTACTTGTGGATATAGACCTTTTCTCATAATGTCACTCAGGTAACCTAAATGTAGAACAGCAGGGATTTCTGGGATAATTGAATCGAAAGAAATATACCAGGGGGGAGAAAGAAAGAAAAGGGAGGGGGGGTAGGGGCCATTTGTCTATTCCCCTATTATCTAGTATACTTAAGGTTGGCATGTTGCCAAGTCTACATTAGTCCATGTCAGTTCAAGCTACTGGTATTAGATATGTGCCACATTTTTTGGATGTATGAATATGATAAACAATTTCCGTATCAGATAATAGAGCTCCAATGGACAGGCATATATAGATAATATACAGAGATAACTAAGATAGCTGGGGGATTATGATGCAAACAAATAACATGGTGACCTTAGACCTAAGGATAACCTAAATCAGACAGCAGCTGTAAGAAAAGGCTTTAAAGATTAGGGATATGTAAATACACCCAGACAGGTATACATTTCTTTAGTGGTACTTAACTACGGTATTATTAGTTATCACCCAACTTTCAAAGCATAGAATTCCCATTAAATCATCATAAGCAGCGGAACAGTCAGAAAAGCGTGGGTGTTGGGCCGACTGACTGTCCAGGTGAGTGGGGAGGGAGGGGAAGTTTTGCACTGGTGACACGATAGTTGTATTTGTAGAGTGAAGGGTTTTTGAGGATAGCATTTAGGACAAATAAAAAAAAGGTTTGTTTCCAGTCACCCGACCGACCCTAGCAAAACAGGACCAACCCTGTCTAGTCAATAGCTCAATTAGGCGTACCTTTTGTATAATTTTCACACTTATCACGGGTTTTTCATGTTCTTACCGTAAAAGCCAAGAATCAGAAAGATCTGCCCATATATTTATATGAGAAATCAAAAAAAAAATCTGACCTACCGACCCATGGGTCTTTGAGTCATGTTACTGGAAACACATGACATTTTCTTTTGGCCTAGTGCTAAACTGTCAGAGCATGAACTTGGTCTAATCTGTGCAGATTTCAATCTCGTCGTCTCAAAGGTAAAGTGTCTTGGGATGAATTGACCAACTTTTAATTTCAGAAATAGAAATAATATACCCCTCTAAAAAAATTGGAGTTTCAAACATATTCCACACCCCCCCCCCCGCACACACACAAACACACTTGAAAAGGGTGTGTGAAATGCATCCCACACGGCTCCGTCGTCACTGATTAAAAAGAAAAGACTTCAATATAAAAGAGAAAGTTCAGTTTCTGACTACCTGGTATTGCTGTGTCATTCAGACTTCTTCAATTGTCTAATTGAAGTCCATCAAGAACAGATGTTTTTTTTTTACATGTATATCAAATAGATATGTCATATGAGCTGTGTGAACATTTTGGTTTCTGTAACTCATTGTTATTGTTTTTTTTTTATCATATTCCAGGGTAACGCCTCTTGGGCTCTCCTCCTGTTCAGGCATGGAAAGCATAACGTCACTGTTGCTTGAACGCGGCGCTGACGTCAACATCCGGGACAACCGGGGACGGACGCCGCTGTGGATGGCTGCCCAACATGGACACCAGGTGAGAAGTGCTAAAACTAAAGTTCGTTACATTCAATTTCAATGGCCACTCAATTAGTCTTATAAAGAATACATTCATTCATGATGAGTTTGAATACCCAAAACACTTTTATATCCAATTGTATATACTCCTAAAACAGGGACTATTTCTGAGGCCTTTTCATCAACATTGACACTGTACATGAAATTCAGCAAAAGGAAATGAATGCAATTACATGGTACATGATTATTGCTTATTGAAATAAAAAATGCCTGAAAAGCCATAGGTATAAAAAAGTAGGCATTATGCCAGTCAGTTTTCATCATTATTTAGCATGGTACCTAATCATATTCCTTATCATTCCTACAGGGCGTGGTCCGTCACTTATTGACGTTCCCAGTAGACGTAGACCAATCGAACCTTCTAGGTGTCACCCCTCTCATTGCTGCTGAACTTAACGGCTTTGTGGAGACCGTGGAGACCCTGGTGGCTGCTGGAGCCAATGTCAACCAGGCCGACTTTGCAGGAAACACGCCCCTCCTCCATGCAGTCCGCAGCGGCCAGGGCAGGATCACTAGACTTCTACTGGAATCTGGTGCCAACCCCAACAAACCCAACCAGCTGGGTGAGAGACCCATCCATGTGGCCGCCCGCTACGGCAATGTTCCCATCCTGGACCATCTCATCGCCGCCGGATGTGACGTCAACGTCGGCACTTCCGCTTCCGCCGGGGCCTACGAGCGGCCGCTGATGACCGCCGTTCGGCGGCGCCACTTGCGAGCACTGCGCCGTCTGGTGGACGGCGGGGCGGATGTGGACGCTGAGGACGACGGGATGGCACTGCCCCTAGTGGAGGCCATTTTAGTCACTGACTCACGTCAACATGGGCCCAATAGCGACGTCATCAAGACGCTCATACAGGCCGGATGTGACGTAAACAAACTGACAGCGTCATTCCAAATGCTCCCTATTGAGTACGCCTTATTGAACAGTCGGAGGGAAGCAGCCATTTTACTCCTACAATCCGATATTGACTCACCACGGAAACTGGAGGTTGACCTCTCCAGGGATGACCCGGAACTGTATACCAAGGTCGTTAGCTTTTGTTCTAAGCCACTGAGTATGAAACGCCTGTGTCGTAAATCTATACGTCGATATTTGGGGTATGGTCGATACTATGAGCTGAAGGTGTCCTCATTGGGGTTACCCACACCATTAAAACATTTCCTTTTGTATCAAGAGATAAGCACACACGGGATAGACCTGGATAGGTGATCTCATTGTTATCAATCACCCTGTGACTTTGTGAGTGTGTAAAAAGTGTTACATCCAAAGATCTCTAGAGAGATGTTTGGTTTTGCAGGGGCGTAGGAAAAGGGGGGCCAGGGGGCCTGGGCCCCCCCAATCATGAAGGAGGTGGGGCCTGAGTATGTCTGGGCCCCCCCAATATTTTCCAAGAACTCATAAACACAATGGAAAAGAAGCTAAAACTTTACATCTCAAATTAGATTATTATGGTGATGTCATTGGGAGAATGGGGGTCTGAGCCTAAAGTCAGATCCAAAATTTACCAAAAATCACTTTTCTATATGAATTCTAAATGCGCATATATAGACGCCATCACGCATCAGCCGACAATTAAAGGTGGTCGCGATGGTACCCTCGCCGGGCCCCCCCCCCCAATGACGATTTGCTTCCTACGCCTCTGATTTTGGGTATGCGGATATAGATTTAGAATAAAAAGGTAGCTAGAACTTGACATAGTATGATCTCAATAACAGTTTAGTACATGTATACGTTAGTGAAAGTAGTCATACAACTCTGATTAACGATAGACGATACCTAGCCCCATGGTGACCAATTTATAAGACACTGGTTTGTAGGGAATAGACAGTGGGGTATATTGATAAAGCCATGTAGCAAACGGTAGAACAAAATTAACTTCAGAGACTTCAATAGTGATCCCATCAACCCTATAGACGTTGGACAATTATTATATGATTATGCTTGCACTGATTAATATATGATGATTATGCTTCCACTAGTGCCTCTTACCCTGCTAGCATCACCCATCCAAATGATGCCCTTTCTACGTAAATCACATGAGTTTTCACGTAAGAATGACGTAAATTGCACGAGTTGTGCTAGCTGGGTAGGTACTGATAGAGGCAGAGCTGAGTGCATCTATCAAGTACCTAAAAGGCACTAGTATAATCATCACACATTGCGTTTATACCATGGTGTGCACCTTTAGGATGCATTAGAATGCATCAAAATGCATTCTGCATTCACTGACGTACAAATATATATATGGTATCCATAGGGTCCCAGATATATGACTCATCTAACCAAACATTATTGTCCAGCCCTGTGGCCTAATGGATAAGAATTTTCACATTGCAGATCTGTCTGCAATGTGAAAATGTGTTAATTATGTAGAGACAGGTATGCATAGTGTATACGGGAGATGGTCTATGTGTTGAGATATAATGTTATTATTGACACTTATATATAGGGCAGCATCCACTGTCGACAGATGGACCATCCCTCGGCGCCATCCATTTTATTTATTATTGATTTCTATGAGGGAAAAACAGACGAAGGGAGATGGATGGTCCATCCGTGGGCAGTGGATGCGGCCCTATAGATGCCGAGTTGTTGTCATCCGGTTATATATATTCAGACGTAGAGTACATCATCATACGCTAACTATATCAAACCATAGGCCTACTCTTATGTATGTGCCATTTAGTGCCATTGAAGAAAGACGTGTTGAGTCACATTCCTAGACATAAATCCATTAACATTGTATTGATGACGCACTTTTATAAAGTCACTTCAAAAACAAAACTTTTCTCCCTCGTGTGACCTATGTCTCTGCCTTGACTTCTAAGTTTGTGGTTTTTGATTCCCTTTAATATTTTCTAATGCATTCGATTGTGCCATTTTCAAGACTTTTTTGAGGGAGGCCGACCTATTTCAGGGAAGGGAAAGGGAGTTAAAAAAGATTTTGCAGATGTGGACATCTGGTCAGTCTCGGTGTGTTCTAAGGGGATTTAGCCCATGTATTTAGTCTAAAGATAGTGAGTTAAAGCCAAGTGTACAGCTCTAATGTTGACTCCCAGCTTATTCAAATGTCATTTAAAAATGGTACAAGATGTCAAATATATAGATCTTCCACTTTCTACATGTCTATCATAACAATACCTGTTAGACTGTCCTGGCAAAATCTCAATCTATTTCGCAAGTTATAACCATGCTAAATTCAAGCATATATACCTGTGTGAAAATAAAATGCTTCCAGCATTTTATACAGTCTTGATTACAGCAGCTCAGTGGCTCCATCTGAAGCCATAAGATAAAGTTGGTGGTGAACTTGATTTTGATGTGTTGCTGGAGAGCAGACTACTCAGTGCTGCCACCTTTAGGCTGTGACTTGTACTAGTTAACCAAGTGGTTTCCCTCCCCGACAAAGAGCAAAGAGCATCTCAAACTGAAGTCCTGTATTGTGCACCCGCATTTTGCATATAATGGGCCAGCTACTACCAGAATAAACGGCACCCTGAGCCAACCACCTTGCAATTCTCCGAAATACATATCAGAAAAGGCTACATCAGATTTTAAGTGCGACTCAGTGAGTCCTGGTTAACAGTGCAATGTAGGTAGGTTAACCTAAAGACGTCCCTTCCTGTGCATGTCCTCCATGGGACAACTTTGGTAGCTAATAGCTCTGAGAGAAGTGGCTGTTCAGGCATGGTAAGGGTATCCAATCATAGTTTGGTCAACTGGACTTGATATACCATTTGAATCCATATCTACTTCTTATCCATTGATATTGAGATTTTACTAGAGCATACTACTTTACCTACTTTCACCTTGAGCCAACCACCTTGCACCTTAAATTAAGACAACTACCCATGCACAGTATACTTACACAACCAAAAACTCCCTCCTTCATGGTCTTTAACTGGTACAGGCATGCCCTCTTGTGCTTGGTGAGAGAATTATATTACATTGACTCTGACCCTGTACATCGCCCCTGGTTGGCTTTAGGTATGATGTGGTTGGCTCAAGGTGAAAACACTATGTCTCAACAACTAAGTAACAATACATAAATATTGCCTTTTTTGTTGATTCTTGATGCTATCATGTATGGATGATCTATATAAATTTATGCTCAGAAGCAAGGTTTGCTACATGAGGGCAGTGAAAAGCATTTACAGCATGCAACCAAAGATTTTGATTTCTGGCAAAATGGCTAGCTGGTCACGCTGAAAACAAGTCAAACATGGGTACTTGCAGATATTATTATGCAGTGCAATGACTACTGCTTCAAATATCAACAGAATTAACTCCATGTAGTACTAAAACACCTCTACTTTTTTTTTTATCTAGTTGAGGTATAGGCCCATGGGATATAATAGGGAGCAGAGGACAGACGGTGACAGGTAGACGACTCAAGGTATGTGGACGTCTTTAGGTTAACCTACCCTAGCTTAAATGAGCTCACACTATGTACAGGGGCTTATTTCAACACCCCTGACGGCAACATAGGCTTCAAAATCGTCATGAACCCCACTAACACTCCTAAATAGAGGGCTATGTACATAAGTGCTAAATTTGCTACAATTTGATTACATAGTGACCAATCTTAGGAAGGAATCTCTGACGATAGCATGCGCCTCCAGTAAGATTGACAAATCGTCCGTACAATCTGGTATCATCAGCTAGCCTATTGTTCCAGGAGTTTAATAGACAGAACTGAACGACCGTGGGATACATTTTCATTGATCCAACCTTTCTGCACTCAGATCGAGGCCGGAGTGGCGTTCAGTAGGGAGTGGCGATCGACAGATGTTATGCAACTAGGGTGATGATCGGCCCTTAAATATCTCCATGGGCCGTCGTTATTAACATGAAATAAATGTGTATTACTTTATAGTATATAGGATCCTTTGATAACATGGGATCCTTTGAGAGCCTCACCTTAAGCTCCAGAAAAAACAACATTGTATTAAAATACGCAGTGTATTATTGTGATCCATGATGTCCCAGTTAGGGCCTTCAAAAGAGGTCATACATTTTTAAGTTGCTTTTATATCAGACCACTACCACTACCCTGGGATGATCCATTGATGCAGATGATTTGAGTTGGTACAGTTATTACCCACCAGATGTCGTTACTCGACCCTCTAGACATCAAAGGGAGTACCTACGGCAGTGTACTTTCATTATACGAGTACGCTGGAAACCACGGGCGGTGAACTACATAGAATACCTGTGTTTGGTGAGTGATGTGATATATATATATATATATATATATATATATATATATATATATATATATATATATATATATATATATCCGACACTGTATATATATATACAGTGTCGGATATGGACATTTCTAATAATCATTCCCAAGCCCTGGATGAATGAATCAACATAAGGTCTTGAAGAATTATTTTCATGAAAAATTTCGCAGCAAATAGTAATCATTATATCCAACAGAGGGCAGTCAGAATGAATATGGCTGAAATCCATGTGACCTACCACCAGAGTCCTAGCCAGTCTGCCGCCCGTGCTGGAAAAAAGTTTCAAAATGTTAAGTATATCTGATATTTAGTCAAAAAATTTGAAGAGAGCTCAAGTTGTTCTTGTGTTCAGAATTGGAGAGCGAAAATCAAATGATTGTGACACATGCCTTGTACCTGCACCAGCGACCAGCAGAAGTGCTGCTACTGCTCTACGAAATCCCATTATGATGATGAGGAACTGTCGTATATCTGTAGAGCAATGTCATACGGTCCCCCACCATGATTTTGGTCCTTTGTGTCTCTATTTTATTTTTTATTTTTTTTTTGTGGTTGGGAGGGGGGGGGTGTTGTTAGAGGCTCAAATAGTTGCCTGTTGATTATTCCTTTCAATGGGAGGTTCCGGCAAAGCAGGGATCTAACTTGGATTTCGCATCTATGTAATGTAATGAAATTCAATAAAGATAATCTCGGTTTATGCCACATTTTTATTCCAATGTGAAAGAATGTGAACAATCAGAATACATACCCATAAAGTATGTAACAAATTCCTATATGATATCAATGATTTTGTCTCGTTTTTTATCACAGACAAAAACTTCACAACACGTCTCCTTAAAGAGTTCATATATACACAACATGTTGGCATAGAATACAATGTAGTACCTACTTCCCATATACACAGACAACACTAACTCATTCGTCTCTTTACCCTCCACATTCGCTGTAGTACAGCCCTTACCACATCCGCAGTGAGATCGATTGAAACGACACTAATTGAAACATAGTCAACTATAATAAAACTGGGTCCATCAATGAATTGTGCTTCAGGTAACATGGTTGAAATTTAGGCCATGGATCTCAGAGTCATTCCTTTATCAAAAGTACTAAATACAAGAGGGGCCTACTAGGGGATCTTTACCTATAACTTTCCCCAGCCGAAATAGGCTATGTATTTCCTTTTTTCTGCTTCTTCTTTTGAAAAATCACATAGCGGAGGTTAAGGTACCTGAAACTCATGTATTCATCCACTTTTCTTTTAGGCGGGGGGGGGGGGCTAAATTGAATTGGTTGAATTACTTACGAGTACTTTTTGTTCCTAGAATGACGTAGAACCTAAAGCACAATTCACACGGTATTAGGGACTCAAATATAATAAGACTCTTGATCATATTTATGAAGGAGTAATTATAGATTTGTAAACCTAAGTAGGAAATGGTAATCGATGAGGGTTTCCATCAGCAAAACAGAATATTCATGGGGAACAAAATTATAGTCTATGTTAATCAGCAAGGTTGTCTTGAAGTATTAATGAGGAGGTATATTATGCAAGAGGTCCAATTCCTTGGATACCATTGAAGGAAGGTAGATGTGTTTGGTGAAGACAGTATATAGTATTTGTGATAGTCAATGGCAATAATCAAATATAGTCATTACAACTTAATTGGGACCAACCGCCAAACAGATATAAATAACATAAAAACAGCGTCCATTTCCCCCTTTCTTCTCTTCTTGTTTCGATGGTTGCACCACTGAACACAAATATATAACAAAAATAAACTACTTTAAATAAACTACTTTGTACAAAGTATCGACTATTTACTGACTTGTACAATAAATAGTTATTATGAAGGTGGGCCTAGTGATGACACTACTCTTGTGACAACTGAGAGAAACAAAAAGATTTTGATGATTGCTCCTAGTCTTTTTACACTAAAGGAATAGTACCTACTTCAATAAATGATTGTCATTCGCCCATCGTTGGTTTGCATTACGACTACTATTATGACAAACCAAGTTCTGGCAACCACTATAAGTATATTCTATATATTCTGTTCTCATTGTATATGACTTGTATGGCAGGATGAACCTTACAGATATGACAATAATAATGACAGGACCAGGAAATGGATGATTACAGATAATGATTAAATGGTAGGTACAGATAATGATTTATGGGAGTTACACATAATGATCAATGGGAGTTACAGATACATTTACATATGAGGGTGACGGCTTGATGATTTGCCACATGAACCGTACAGTTGGTGAAAGTAAAATGATTTAAAAATTCTCTGAGTTAAAGCTTATTTAAAAACACAATATCACAATGGGAAGACGCCACCCTTCTCTACGGTCTTGAGACACGCTGGTATGGCCTATAACCCATTTACACAAACTCACAAAGAAAAGCACAGGACAAGAACGCAATGATCCTCATTAAAAGGTTAGAAAAAAAACACATATCTAAGATAATAAACAGAACATTCATTTATGAACCACATACCGATTTACTTATATAACAGTATGCTTATGGTGCCTCAGGTTTGGGCTCTTATTGAGAAACCTTATGGCAAGACCACTTGGATGATTCATTGGGTGGATGTTCTCGTTGTTTTGTGGTTTGTATATAACCTGACAATGACACTCTGGAATGTTGCAAGATAGCTAGTGAATAAGCATAAATGTAATAAAAGTGAACCGTACATTCCAATGCCTCAACACTATAAGACTCATGTTTGCTATATTTTCTAACAGTGAAATGGGACTGTGATTGCTACAAACTATACAGTTTACATTAGATGAAATGAATTTGTAGTACCTTTTGCTATGTGTACATGCACATATTTAGTACTCGTTGTGTAGAGACTGTATTCTTTGGTATTTTGCTCCTATCTTTTCTACCCAGCTATGATATACCAGGTAGAGAGGTTGCTGAAAGCATTTATAATAGGACCATAATATTGTTTCTTTGAAATGTGCCACATATTTCATTACTTGCTTGGATTATCCTTTGAAATACTTGTTCCCTAAAACTTACCTAGTATTTTGCCTGGTTAAATGAAATCTAAAGAGAGCATATCTATTTTTAAATCAAATAAACAATGAAAAGTGATAGAGATAGGGCCTGAAGTACCATATATACATGTACACCAAATATATATCTATTATCAAATCTTTCCCACAGTAAATTCTGTCACCAAACCTCGCTACCATCATGAGATAATCTGCTACAGGCACAAGGGATGTGACTAGGTGGACACAACCAAAATTAAAAGGCTTAAAATAGAAAAACAAGATGTCCAACTGCAAAGTTGCATCACAGAAATAGATGATAGTCACTAACAGATAAGAAGTTATCTAAACATGTACCTTTCTAAAAACAAAGTCTGTAATTGTTCTAGAGCGTAATCGATAATCTTGACTAAGTTTACTTAGGATTAGCTGAAGAAACAGACAATACATACTCCTTATATTATTAGCTTTTGGGAAGATGGAGACATCTAGTTCAATATAGCACACTTAATCATGGATAGCTCTTCTTGTAATAGATAAATGGCAATTGTATAAGTCTTTCAATGCAACAGTGTCACTATCTACAGGACGTTTAAGCACCAGAGGTTTTGTTCTATTTTATCGGGTTTAACATGAGTGGCAACATAATGCTCTAAAACAGAAGAATATACAAGATTACCACATCATCTGGTAATGTAGTATGAAGTGTATGCCTTTCAGGGGACTTTGGTACATATATCAACTTCCATGTTTGATATTGATAGTTGTAGCTTAGTCAATGGTTTCTTTCATATTCATATTTGCCAAATATACAATAACAATCAAACAATCGTTTTGGGACTTGACTTTGAATATTCAATAACACATTTAAAACTGTGGCAGGTCCAATATGAGAAGGACCAGGACTAGTAGTTTCCTTATCTGGCAGTAGGAGGAGCCACCTCCTGGACAAGGACTCTCCATTGAGACCCTGTGGACATCCCACACGGGGATAATACAGTGATGCCACATGCTGGTCGACAAAAAACAGGAAAACTTAAGATCAGACAAATTTCCCAGGATATTAACCTGACTCAATACAGAAATCTCCACATAAAAACCAGGAATTCCTGGTAAACCAGGAAGAGTGGCATCTCTGATAATATAAGCATTGCTCCCCATCCCAAAACCTTAACCACGTTTTGATTGTCACACAATGAGATTAAACACTACACAATATGTGTGTGTTTATAGCAACCAGTCTGAGCAGCGGGAGTCATATGGCACTGGCAAAATAGGTTTACAAACCCATCAGCCAAACACTAAATGTGAATGAACCATTTCTCTGAGAATTTACCCGAAGAAGAGAAAGTAGCGAGTAGAAAGAAAGAGAGAGAGAGAGAGAGAGAGAGAGAGAGAGAGAGAGAGAGAGAGAGAGAGAGAGAGCTAAGCTCTAAAGCATATACCCCTGGTACATTATAGTTTATAACAACTAACCGAGTGGCAAACCTTGAATTTCCAAATCATAACCGCTGTAACCAAGACACCGCACTCGAAAACGAGCATCCTAGAATAAAAGCCAGCATCATTCGCTGTAAGGGTGATGCGCACACATGGACATCAGTGTTTGGCATCAAGGAATGAATGAAGTTGACTAAACATTTTTCTTTTTTTCCAATTGAGAGTTTGCTAATAATAAATGTGTGCTAAACAGAAACAAAATTAAGAATAACTCTCATCTGGAATGTGACGTGTTATACACAGAAGTTGTCCCTTTTCATCACTAGGGTGACATGTTATCTCAGATACTAGATGACACATGCTATATATTATTCTAGATGATTTAACTTCATGATGCTCCCGATGCATCTGTTCCCCGTGTGCCCGCTAAATGTCACCGGCGACTGTTACCGTTGGTATCACCGGCTTTTTTCATAAGATTTTGAAGCTTTTTGAGATTGGCTTGCGTAACATGATCATCGGGCTTGAGTCGTAGGGCTGTCTTGTAGCTTTGTTCAGCCTCCGCTAGCTTGCCGTTAAAATGCAGCATGGCGCCGAGGTTCATGTGTGCTGTGGCCATCTAGTAAAGGGGGAAAAGTGATAAAATTTAGTTAAAGTGGGCATATTGCAATCAGTAACAAACGATTTACTGAACGAGAATAGAATATGTACCAGTGTAATTGATTTGAACAAATACCTGAAATACCTGATTAACACATTCAATCCATCATAATGTCAGAGTGACCTAAAAATTTCTAATACTTTCTGATAAGTCCTATTAACGTGACGTGTAACACATCTTAAGTATACTTACATTTGGTTTAAGTTTCGCAGCCTTTCTATAGAAGTTTTCTGCCTCTTTATTTCTAGATGCTTGTCTGAAACAAAATGTATACATGTATTTTGTAATATCAGCATGGAGGACGTAAACTTATGACATATCAGACTTCTTTTTTTTTTGACAATTTCTTTCGACCATTTGACCGGGGGTTGGGGTAAAAAAAATAAAAGGCATTTAAACACTCGAAGGCAGAGGGTAATATTATTTTGCATAAATTCTGCGTAAATTTAATATCCAAACCTACCTCAGGCCATTTGCAGTGTTGAAAATGAGCTCGAAGTCCTCTGGTGACTTCTGCACTGCTATGACGTAGTTCTCAGCGGCTTCGTTGTGCCGGCCAATTTCTCCAAGGAATTGTGCTACAAAAGAACAGAAGAACTTTGGTGAAATGATGTCAAACGGCAACGTGTCTCCTAAATAAAAGTGATTTTATGAAAGATTAGAGCATGGAGAAGGAGAAGGAAACATGAGACCAATGTGAGAAACATCAGAGATATTATATTTTGCTAATACCTACCATAGTGCTGATACACGGAGCCATCATTAGGATCAATCTCCATGGCCTTCAAAAACCACTTCTCAGCCTCGTCCCTTTTAGCCTGCAAGTATGAAGCAATTCCATGTAATTTGAGCACGATAATAATTTCATAAAGGTCACCAGTTTTGAAAGCACAGTAAACCTTCAGCAATCGCTGACAGAGTCAGCGTTGTGATACACCATTATTGCACAACCATGAGCATATGGGTGGTATGGAGTGTGAGGAATCTATACTTGCATAGCTCATCACTTTAATCCAGGGATGAAAGTCAACAATGACAAAAAACCTTGAAAAAGGAAACAACTTTAAATGCACTGTATATGCACTCCAGCATCCATAAGTGTGTTACATGGTTTGTTGTGGTTGGGGGGGGGGGGTGCAGTAGGGGTTGTACAAGGCTTGTAACAAGGATGTAGTTTGTCCTCAAATAACAGGAAAAGCTGTTTTTCAAGATGTTCTTCAGATACTATACCCAAAAAGTGCACATTATGGCCCTTTTGCAGAGTATGCCCTAGGATCCCTTCAGAATGCTACTGTAAAGATAGGTCAAATGGTGCAGGGAATATATGACCAATATAGTAACATGGTGAAAGCATAACGCGCAGAAAAGGGGTATACTATCTGACACTCTTCTAGCATAGGAACTATAGCTTGCTGCTAAGACTACATTGAAGAGTGGAACAAACACCAATACAGAGGGGAAAGTTTTCAAGGAAAAACTTGAGAATCCTTGAAAACCTTGAACTAAATACTGGCATGCTGCCACTGTATGCAGTGTTGTGGGACCTGACTGTGTGCATATATGCAACCTCTGGAGGTAATTTGTGACTCCTTTATCCTGTTTTCAGAGGATTTTCAAGAAAACTTATTTTTCTTAAGTGAGTGAAAAAAAAACTTGAAATCAAGGAAAACCTTGAACTCTTTCATCCCTGTTAATCAGAGATATAAAGGTACTCTTTATGTCTCTGGTTTAATGCAATGTAATGTTATACTGTAAATATCAGTTTAATCAGAGATATAAAGGTACTCTTTATGTCTCTGGTTTAATGCAATGCAATGTTATACTGTAATTATCAGTGATACCTACCCTTCTGTGTAGTAATTTAGCCATGGTCAGGTGGGCAGGGATGTGGTCTGGTTTTGCATGTAATGCCTCTTCGTACCACCGCTCTGCCTCGTCCAGGTCTCCCAGCTTTGAATAAGCCTCGCCTAAAACATAAGAAATATTGTTTTCAATATTTCTGGTCTACCAAGAAGTATGTGAATATATGCAAAATTCTTTTTGAGGCGTCATTTTCAAGGTTAAGGGAAGACACAATCCATCGTCTCTTTTTAAAAACCTTTTAAATTGAGATTTCAAAAACTCGAGTGTATTTGTTAAGCATACTAGACATATACGCCCTTGTTATGTACTGTTAGTTTATCTTCGTGTTATAGATGTATTAGATTAAGCCCTGCTACCTACCCAGCATGTTGTATAAACTCTGTGGTGCATAATGACTAGATCTTCTCCGGATTGCCTCTTTGTACATATCGATGGCCTCCTGTAGACACAAAAAAAAACAGTGTATGTCATGACTATATTGAAAATCACAAGAGGTTTTCTAGCAATAATTTGATAGAGATGTGTTTTTTTTTCGGCTTAACAAACCATTAACCCTGTATAAAGCCTTGTGTATAAGGATACGCAAGGTTGGACTCATGGAGGGCCTTACAGAAGCAGCCAATTTTAGGGGTGCAAATTATACGCGAGGATGCTATACATTTAATCAGTACTAAACTTGTTCAATTCAAGCACCCTATGTAGGGTAATTCCCTTAAGTTATCGGGCGTGCCTTATAGTTATAAGCGAGGTACCAGTACTCTCACTTCCCTCACCCACTAGCTCCACCTGGTGTTTTCTCATATGGTCAAACAGAGGGGGAGCCACTGAGCTTCACCTAGTGCACAGTTTCCCCACCAGATGACACTCTAGTGCGAAACCTTCATGTTCGTGGCTGACAAGCTACCACATCCAGGAGAACAAGGACGTTTTTATCGTGAAATAAATCTAGATTTTCGATATTATACACTGAAACACTAACCTGGTATTTTTCTTGGTCAGCCAGAAGCCGTCCTAGATTGTAGAGTGCAGATATCTTAGTATTCTCATGTAGACGGGGGTCTTTGAGACCAGAGATATCAATCTCTGCACAGTGTCGATACATCTGTGATTAAAAAGAAAAAGAAAAATAAAGAGATGAATCTCATGATGAATCAAACAAGTCAAACTATAAACAGTGTCGATACATCTGTATCATAATAAGAAACAGGTGAACTTTATGATCAACCAAACAACAGGTAAGCCGAATGGGTACTGTTTGACAAAACGGGTCACATCATCTCAGATCCGTCATTTCTAGGGTTCTAAAGTATTAAGATGGAAAACAAAACAGGATGAACTGGCATATAAGGCTTTCAGGGGACAGGGTAAAGATGGTTGGTTAAAATCTGCCCTATTCGTCTTCCCTGCCATTGTCATGATTTTTCCCTTTTACTTTTTAACGGATGGGCAAAGAATTGACTACCTAAGAAGAAGTGGATTGATGGCCTTCAAAGTAAATTTAGAGCATTTTCAGTAATTTTGAATCGAGTATTTCTCAATCATACTCCATCGTGCCTATACTGTTGGCCAAATGGTGATACAGGGTAAGAGATTAGCATTAGGGGCATTGCATATTTGTAATGTTAACCTTACATCACAAAATTGAAATGAAGAAAAGGCACCATTTTTGGTGAGAGGAATTCAAGACGCGTGGGTCGGTTTCTGCAGAAAGATTGGCATATATTTATGCTCTCTGTGACCGGTGTAGATATAGGCCAAACATACTAGCAAGCAAACAGAACTTAATACAATCTAAACTGTGGCTTGTGGACTAACCGGGGTCCTAGCTGGCGTAGGCTGGCCGTCATCAGCATTCTGCCTGGGTACTCTGCCTTTTGTAGGGCCAGGTATTCGGCACATGTTTTGGGTCAGTGCCGAAGAGTGCCTTCAGCCTGCAACATATCTCTGTCAACATGAGGCGCATCCTCCATGGCCACCTCTATATTTATTATGTGTCTGCCTGGCCATCTCTACATTTATGATTTGGCTGTCTGGCCACTCCTAAATTTATAAATGTCTGGCCACACATACATTTATGTCATGATGCGTCTGCATGGCCACCCCTAGTATACATTTATGATGTGCCTGTCTGGTCACCTCTACATCTATGATGTGCCTGTTTAGCCACCTCTACATTAATAATGGGCCTGCCTGATGGTCACCCCTGTATTCTTGATAATTATGTGGCACCTTGTGCCACTCTGTCCCTTACAATCTAATATCAAGCATAGTATACCTCACTGACTGCAACATGAAAGGTTTTACTACATGTATAGTGCTCTTGAATCATGCTAAAATATGCACAATACATCAAAGCACTAACAGGTTATATTTCTACATATAGCATACTACATATCATTTAATTTCCAACTTCCCCAGAACATGCTTCTGATTTGAAATATAGGGCAGCAATGTGCATTGCTCGTAACTCGAAGTGTGTGTGTGTGTGTGAGTGTGAGTGTGAGTGTGAGTGTGAGTGTGAGTGTGAGTGTGAGTGTGTGTGTGTGTGTGTGTGTGTGTGTGTGTGTGTGTGTGTGTGTGTGTGTGTGTGTGTGTGCGCGTGCGTGCGTGCGTGCGTGCGTGCGTGCGTGTGTGTGTGTGTAGGTGGCCCTAGGGGTTAATGGTCACTGGTGTGTATAGGCTCAAAGAAATACACTAATCCTCTATTGTTCTACCTAATTAAGAGGATTATAAATTATAACCTCTGTGCGTTCTCATTTTGTAATATAAAAACAGTTCATGCCCATGACGGACACAACAAGGGTCCATCCTGGCACTTTAGACTTGCTAATCCTACCCTATGTCATAGAATACAAAGGACAAGCTGTGTCACGGACTGAGGCAATTGAGGTAACTGAGGCAAGCAAGTCTATGTGCTGTGGCAAAAAAGTGGTGCATTCCTTTGCATTTCTTCCCCTACAATCAAATATGTTATTGGCTTGGCAATCCAATAACACAATTAAAGGATTCGAAATTTAATGGCTTCTGGTGATATAAAATGATGTTCCAGTCAAACTATAATGGTTGGAAAATGTAGCTCTAGGACTCCATACAGTTTTGTAACACTCTGTGTGCCTCTGACTCTGTCCTTATGTTTTGTAGGATTCTTTCTTCTTCATGCACCACTGGCTTTAAACACACATTTCAGCCAGATTAAGGTACCTCTCAATATTCACAAGGCAAATCTGCTACATCCAGTGACCCTAGGTGAGGGTAGCTGTTCCTACAAGTACCCCCTCCTCACCACAACACCCCCTCAAATACAGCCTAATCCTATCTTGACATGGCCAGATAGTGGACAGAGAAGCGGTTGAAAAGGATGTACAGTTGGTTTAGGCACTCTTGACAAATTTCATTTCATTTCAGTGTAGAAATGAGAAAATTCTGTACTAAGCTTGAGTATGATACACGCATGTGGCCATTATGACGATTACATTGGTCTGACAGGTTTGCTAAGAATGGTTCTGGCATTGAAGTGCGTTATGTAAAGTATCAAACTATGTTATCATTATCAATCCTTTAGGGGCAGCACTCTTGAGGTTATAATTCCAGTAATTCGCCACTGCTGGATTCATATTGCTGTGCTATTGTTTAATGGCGACCAAATGGACATGGTCCTGGAAGAGCTGTGTTGATTTACAGAATTATATTGAAGCTGTAATTTCTAGACATCCTCCTCAGGAGTTGGTGAGTAGACTATAGAAATCATCCACTTCTCCCTGGGTCGTCAAGCTTAAGTCCCCTACAGCTTTACCACTTGTCCTCTCCAAATAGACCCGGTTCACATATCCCCTGCCTCCACTAATACTCATTTAGCATGGCACAAAAAAGCTGGTCGCTGAGCTGATCCTGCAAATATTTGGCGCCCAGTGCATGTCAACAGCAGGCTTATTATGGAGCTTGTAATTGATGCACAAGAAACAGGTGCCGGGCATGGAGAGAGCGGGGCTGGAGGAGGGATGGAAGACAGGCACAAAATCCTGCCTTTATAGGAACAAATACCGGTATGGAAGAGCCAAATATCTCCATATCCCTTCTTTCTGTTCAGTTTCCCCATATTGTTAGCTATATTTATGTATAGAGCTTGTTTTGTGGAGATATATTGCTTTAAAACAGTGAATTTGATGAGGTTAACTTTAATGTCTGATGTACTGAAATATGCACTACAATGGTGTAGGAATTAAGCAAGTTCCAAGGTGTAAGGATGGGGGTGGTGTGGGGGTGGGTTTCCCCCCCCCCCCCATAAGGCCCTATATCACTGCTATATGGGACCGTCTCATTACTGGAGAGCCGATCCGCCTCCACTACCCCCTCTTCTATCGCACGCTAGTTCCTAATAACATTGTGCTCTGCACCCCCCCCCCCCCACCCTTCCAGTTCCTTTTTTTTTTTTTCGAGTTTTGGTATATTTTATTCACACAACCACGATGTCCTCGTGGAATCATGGAATAATGTTCATCCATAAATGAGGGTCAGCTGACATCATCTACATTACACCATTCACATTAAATGTCCCTTTCTATGACCCTGTCCTCCAAGGCATGTATCTTATACCCTCCAACATTTGATTTTACACGTATACATATGGGACATGGGCTCTGAAAAGCAAACAGCCTGAATGTCATATAGGTACGGGAGAGGGGCGAGGGTGAGAATAAAGGGAGTGGGGGGGGGGGAGTGAATTAGCATGTAATACTGGTAAAGGGTTTGTGGATAGGATATAGACGGGTCATCCCGGACCAAAATGCAGTAGAAATGCAGCACTAGAGCAGCTGGGAAACAGTGTGGTGTGACAGTAGTGATTCAGTGTGAAAGCAGCATCAGAAACAGTAGTGTATCAGCATCTACTGTCATTCTACTGCTCAGCACCACAAAACTTGCAGCAGTGGTACAGTAGTAGAACAGTAGTATTAGCAGAATGCAAGCAGTATTGAATCAGTTGTCCCAATTATGTAAATTAGATGGCAGCATTTGAACAGTATCTACTTATTTAATGCTGCATGGCCATATATGGGGTTGGGGCAGTGTTCAATCAGCACTACTGCATGGCTGCTGCTATAGCAGTAGGTGAGCAGTAGATCATACTGAAAACTACTGCTGGGGGCAGGTAGAAGCATAAAAGAAGCAGCCGCTGTTCTAGTACTGGCACTACCAATACCTCTCTAGGTGGTCCTTGCTGGATTTGAACTTGGGATCTTCTGATTACTCTACCAACGCATTAGCCCCCTGAGCCACCGCCCCATCAGCTATGTGGAGCGGTTACTACTTCCTAGTAGTGCATACAAATCATGTAGGAGGGGGCTAGGGCAGTATTGGTTCAGTAGTATTGGGTAACTCTTACCATAGCGAAAGGGTAAGAGTAGACATATCTATAGAGTGCTGCTATAGTATAATGCCTTTCGGTTCACTGATGTTAAGGTGATGAGACAAGCACTTTGTAAATATCAATGATACAGGGATACTATGTAAAAAAAATATGTCATGATGGGGACCAAAAGAATACTTGATGATTTAGTATATTTGTACCCTATATAAAGTCAGTGAGTAATTCCTCACTTTCATACACCCCAACATCCATGTGTATCCATTACTGGCACTGAATAAGATATTCATATGCAAAGGGGTGAAGTATGCTTGTCTCCACAAACACTGGATAGTTTCATTATTACATTACTGAATCTTTTGATTGCTGTTCACAACCATACTGACATTCACACTATGGACTGTCTTAGAAGCATCAGGTAAATAATCCGAGAATGGACAGAGTCATACCAGTAGATGTTCAGTAGACTACTGCATCTATGCTGCTGAACAGAGTGTATAATTTCTGGAATCTATTAACATTCAGTTGAGAGTCAGTAGACTACTGATTCTAGTCTGAAATGCAGTGCATATTCAGTTGATAGTCAGTACACTACTGAGTGTAGACTGAAAATGCAGTGTGGAGTCAGCTGTTTCGGAAGTATTTCAGCAGTACCTACTGCAATATGCAGTTGTTGATCAGCATATTCTCAGTAGCTACTGATAGGAGAAGTAGATACTGCCTTCTGGTCTGGGATGGTACTAAATATGACCAGCCGTAGCTCCACTATACCTATAGATATGAAAGTTGCAGCTACCCCCATATATCAAGCCAATCTTAATGTAGACTTCTTTCTTTAATATCCCCTACCCCTCTCTATACTCCTGTATACATACATGTACAGTCAGAGGCATGACATATGGACGTGAGGATCGATAGACTGCTGAGATTTCTTGAGTAAATATATATCCAGGCTTTCTGTTCCTTACCCTGTCCACAAGACAACAGTGTATTTACATTGTATCGTATACACCTACCCACAAGGCATAAGACCTCTGCTGCCATGGAACTCGTCTGCCCTTGCTCCAAAACAACTCTGTCTCTTTTTTTTTCTAATAGTGACTTGTTATTTTCTGATATAGTCAGACATGACTGAGAGTAAGGGAAATACTGTGTAGGTATAAATAGATGAAATACATAAACAATGACATAATACAGATGTGTGCGTGATTGGAACTACATCCACCTGTTTCTGTAAAGCCTTTCATAGTTGGCGCTTTTTATTTGAGACGCGTGTGAAAGGAAAGCCTTTAAGATTTAAAAAGCTTAGTCCAGTCTCTTAACGTCCATCTGTCTGCTTTCCACGCTGCCCCTGACAGCATTATGTCTCTCCGTGGGGATGTATCAGTGTCCATAGGAAAGCGGATGGAGGTCACAAAACTGAATAAGGCCAAGTCCCTACCTCCCCAAACCAGAATCAGTATACGGTGTTCTCACCCACCCTCATTAGATTGACTTAAAGATAGAGTATACGTTCAGTTATGCGAATGTTCTCATTACATCTCCTTCTTTATTTTTATACCAAATTGAAATCATTTTGACATCCCGGTGCGGCTTATAGGCATACTGTAATCATGTACTGGTACTATTGAATTTACCAAAGATAATGTTAGAAAATCAGGCAGCTAAACTAGAAATCATTATTGCCCTCTGAATTGAAATCCTGAGGGCATGTTTCAAAGGTTAAAGAAGACACCCAATCTCTTCCTTCTTACTTGAAATTCAGTGTGCAGGAAAGGAATTTATCCCCAACTGATGTCCCTCCTTTAAGGCCTTGCCTCCTTGGCCATCTGGGCATGTGTCATTGCTCCCAATCGACACTTCAATCTTCATTCAACCAGGTCCGTATTATACTAATCTTTTCTCAAACCTTTTCTTGTATGTCCCTTTTTTAAATGTCCCTACACGAAAGGAGTCAACACCACATCTGTATTTTTCTTCTCTTTTTTTTTCATTTCCTACCTTTTAAACCACCAGGACTTCTTACTGTGACACTGACTATGAACTTAGTGGAGATGTTAGCAGGGGGTTATTTGTCTGGAGTCCAAACTCCCTCCCTTCAACCCCCTCTACTTACCCCGTTAGACCCCCCCCCCTCTCCCCACTCACACATCACATTTTGGTGACTTATATTCAGGTGTACAGAAAGGATCAGCTAACTAGGCACAGGGACGCGCTGAATGGAACTTAAAAAGTCGTCTGCCATTCTCTAGAATGCTTCTGACACCCTCTTGTGCGGACGCCGTGCACTAATTTTTGACTATTGGTCACGTGGAACTAAATCCATTTCCTCTATGTTTCTATATAGCATAACACACAAAAACAGCCGCCTAAAATGTTCGTTGGTAAAAATTTCAACCATAGCACGGTTAACTCATCCCTCATACACAATCTGACAGAATGTTGGATAGGCTTAACCCTGAAAATCTTAAATAAGGGAATGATATGTGCAGTGAGTGCCATTCTACCCTATTTTGGGCCTAAAAATCTCCATTGGCCAGATTAACTTTTGCATGCCTCATAAAATCCCCAAGGCCTGGCATAATATAAAAACACACCTACTATTCCATTTATTAACTATTTGGGAACACCTGTGATTTTTTTCATAATTTTACCAATATTTCTTCTGTCTAATTCTAAACCAATCAGCAGTCAGAACACCCTTCAGTGCAGTCCTGAATACCATATGACTCACGAGAGGGCAGCATTTACGTCCACGTAACCTTAATTAGGCAGGGGGTCTTCAGATTAAACTAAAACTTTTTTTCCATGAAACCTCAGACTCTGTCCTATCATATCCTGAAGTGAGGTGGTAACAGCCTTTCTTAATGTCAAGATATGAGCGGGTCCATATGTGTAGATCACAGTGAAATTCCTACTGTTTTTCAGTGCTGTTTCCGAGCAGCGACTTTTATCATCAAAGACTCATGCACTAGACAAGTGAAAGCTCTAGAGCTGCCAAACTGCATATATGTATTGAATGCAGTCACATGGTGATGAAGAGGGCATTGCTTTTGCAAGATATAGTGTGGCATTCCCCAGAGAAAATCACAAAAGCATGGAAAATATCATATAATTGCTGAAAAATGATTAATATTAGGCCTATGATTAATCCAACTTTTATAAGATGATATCCTATCAGGGGATCATTTCTTTAGCTGTGCCTTTTCTGCTGTATGCATTTATAAATATCTATTATCAACATTGTACCAATATCTGCACTCATGAACAAATTACTACTTGTTAATTGGATAATTGCTCGGTCACTGAAATTTTGACTGAACACTGCAAACCTGACCTAATTGCTAGTGGTCCCTATGGTAGGCCCTAAATGGACATCTGTGCATAAAAAGCCCTAGAAAGATTGAAATAAGACTAAAAGTTAATTTTCAGCTGAAAATTTCATTCTGTTGGTGGGTTATGTCCAGAAAAAGTGGTGTTCGGGGCAATTTGTAGAAACTGCAATATTTTGGAAATTACCCTCTCTCCGCAAGCAACATTTTCTAAGGTTTTTCTCATTTATACACCATTTATGTGGCTATTTTGGTCATATTCCTACAAAACCAGCCCTGCTGTAACAGAAAAATGACTTTAAAATGTGATCTGAAATATGAAGGCAAAATGCCCATACCTCCTATAGGTCACGTGGAACTAAATCCATTTCCTCTATGTTTCTATATAGCATAACACACAAAAACAGCCGCCTAAAATGTTCGTTGGTAAAAATTTCAACCATAGCATGGTTAACTCATCCCTCATACACAATCTGACAGAATGTTGGATAGGCTTAACCCTGAAAATCTTAAATAAGGGAATGATATGTGCAGTGAGTGCCATTCTACCCTATTTTGGGCCTAAAAATCTCCATTGGCCAGATTAACTTTTGCATGCCTCATAAAATCCCCAAGGCCTGGCATAATATAAAAACACACCTACTATTCCATTTATTAACTATTTGGGAACACCTGTGATTTTTTTCATAATTTTACCAATATTTCTTCTGTCTAATTCTAAACCAATCAGCAGTCAGAACACCCTTCAGTGCAGTCCTGAATACCATATGACTCACGAGAGGGCAGCATTTATGTCCACGTAACCTATTGGGGACGCTGAGAGGGGAACAGGGAAGAGGTGTATGTGGCCCCTTTCAGCTTTAAAGGTTTAGAGGGCAATGTGTATTGGACACGCATATTATAGAGTATTAACTGTGAGGGGACCTGTAATTTCATACATTGCACCTTAGTAGACCCTACTAATGAATAAAGACTTAATTGTAATGTCAGACACTGGAAAGTCAGGTTTCTATATTGATTTGCTTGTGCTTACCTTTTCTGCCTCTTCTTTTTGGTTTTGAATTCCAAATACAATGCCCAGATTCAGATACGCCACTGAAAAAAAAAAGAAAACAAAATAAATGATCGCTGAAAAGTATATATATCAACCATAATCATCAATATGATTATATGACCTTTGATTCACATTGTATGTTTTCAAAATTCTAATCTATAATGGCAATGATTTTACACTTACTGGTAAGGCGCGGTCTACACTGTATTGCCATCTGGTAACTTTCTATTGCTTCTGTGTAACGTTTCTGCTCTTGTAAGAGGATGCCACTGTTAAGAAGAAAAATAAGACAAATTTGACATCAATCATAACACAAAGTCATTGTTAGTGTCTCACAATCATGTTACGCCCGTTACACTGTCATACGTCTAGATAGCATCAATTTCAGCAATTTTCACGAACATAACCCGAGAAGATTTTCATGAAAAAAAGGAAACAATCAAAAGATGATACCATGAACTGTTTCATTACAGCCCATCTTCAGCATTATGGAAGATACACATGTCATGTACAGTAGTTGGTACAATGTTCACATGTCATGTCATGTTTAAAGTACAATGTACAAATTCCATGTATCCTAGAAGATACACATGTCATGTACCGTAAAATGTATACATGCCATGTACCGTATATGGTACAAAGTACACAATCATGTCATGTACCGTTAAAGACACACACTTCCCATGTATCATAGAAGGTATACATGTTATGTGCTATAGAAGGTACACATGGCATGTACCATAGAAATGACATGTGCCGTAGATGTATTACCAGAGGCGTAGGAAGCAAATCTTCATTGGGGGGGGGGGGGCGGCAAGGGCACCATCGCGACCACCTTGAATTGTCGGCTTATGTGTAATTAGAATTCATAAAGAAAAGTGATTTTTGGTAAATTTTGGATCTGACTTTAGGCTCAGACCTCCATTCTCCCTATGACATCACCATAAAATAATCTAATTTCAGATGTAAAGTTTTAGTTTCTTCTCCATTGTGTTTATGAGTTATTGGAAAATATTGGGGGGGCCCAGACATACTCAGGCCCCACCTCCTTCATGATTGGGGGGGCCCAGCCCCCCCTGCCCCCCCCTTTTCCTACGCCCATGATTACCGTAGATTCAGATAGGTGCATGTGTATCACCTGAGTCTGACTTTTTCAGAGGTTACCACAATCCTCCCAGTCACCCACCTCCAGGTGTATAAGTGGCTTCCTTGTTGGAGTGACAACCTATTTCAGATCATACTTCAACCTTAGGATAGTAGTAGACCTTTCAAACAATAAGTTACATTGAAGCAAGCAGCGCCAAAGTTGAAGAAACAAAGCAGATATCTCGCTTTGCTTTTGACCTTTTATCAGCTTGAATTTCTAGGCTTGACCCATTGCAACAACGCTAAATACCTATATTCTGTTATTCATTTTAATGTTTTATTTTCTTACTGTAGCTGTACATGTCAACTTGCCATCCTAAATCTGAGTAGAGCACTCTACCATCTTATATTTGTGCAGCGGACATCTATTTTAAGTATGAACATTTTATACCAGGTGTACAAGTGCTCATCTGGAGCAATAATAGTGCTACCTTTTGAGGGCAGTAACTGCTCCACGTAAATCAAGAATGCTTTGTAAAACAGAGAACACTGTGCGATGCTCTTGATACCTATGTGTGGATAAAGGGTCCATTTCGCCTGTGGAAAGGGAGAAGTGTTAAATATCGAAGTGGTAATGGTTGTCAGAAAATTGAGACACTGCATGCCTCATGGGGATGACAGTTTTGCCTAATGCATGAGGTGAGAGGAGGGTGACTTACTAAACACCGTCTAAGGTCCAATGTATTCTATTTGGCAGTGTGAGCCCCAAGAAATAAAGCTGAGCCTATAGTATTCAAAATGCATAATGTAAGTTGATCTGCGACTGGGAATAGTGTTGCTCAGTGTTATTGCTACAAAAGACTATTTCCAGAATCCCGCAGGTGTGAAAAAGTGTATTGTACATAGGGTAGATTAACCTAAAGACGGCCACATACCCTGAGACGGCCACCTCCCATAATTGGCCATAACCTTGAGACGGCCACCTCCCATAATTGGCCATAACATTGGCTTTGATACTGAATCAACATAACTAACTGTTAGTTTCAATGCCCATGAACAATTTCACAATGTTGATGCAGGGCTAAAGTTATTTCTCATGGCAGATTTGTGGGGTGGCCGTCTCAGGGTATGTGGTCGTCTTTAGGTTAATCTACCCTATGGCCAAGACTTTTATATGCTAAATATGGTTTTACTGTAGTCTATTTCTCACTACTTAGTATTGCAAAGCACCGTTTCTCCTACGTACCCTCGACACCCCCCCCCCCTTCCGCAGCCCCCATCACCGATCAGTTCGAAACCTGCCCCTGTGCTAAAACATCGCACCAGTTCATACCGTTCATCCTACTGTGTCGATGGGTACGCCTGGCTTGCCGAGCCTACCGCCGGGATCCCCCGGTCACAACCCCGACCAATCTAAGCCGTTTATGAGCTGTGACGGACCCCGTCCCCAGACCCGCCAGGTAAATAGTATGCCTGCCCTGGACATCTCACACGGTCTTATGGATCCTGCATCACCTGTCGTCACACCCGAAGAGGTTGTGCTTCAGGGTGCATTATTGACCAATGAGAAAAATCCACTTCACTCAATGCGGAGACTTTACGGTGCATTAAATAACTACTGTTACCCATCATGCTGGCTGTTATCAGTGCTTATCTCGCAAGGTACCAGAGCAAGCGATGGCGGACCCACGGGATTACCTGGAACCTCGGTCTGATATCGAAAATGCATCAACCAAAGTTTCTCTCTACACACCGTCCCATAGTCTCAGTAATCCCATCCGACCTGGTGCTACAGGCTGTCGGGTATGAGATCGTCCCTATCTATTCTACACGTCACTCCACCCTATGTGTCAAGTTCTGATTCATATATACACAATATACTCTATGCCTCACAAAAAAAAAACATTGCTTTAATAGCCAAAAACGGATTTTTTGTGCCAAATTACAGACATTTTGGAAAGCGAATTTGGCTTATACTTTTTGTCAAACGCGTGTGTATTTTATTTCAGTAGAATTTACACCATTTATATGATATATATTCTCAATTCTTTATCTACTCCATTCCCATGTGAAATTTATACTTAAGCCCACCTCTAAGTCTCACACCGTGATAGCAATCCTGTTGACAAACAGTAATAATCCGCATTTGGGCAAACTTCTCAATAGAGGGCCATTTTGATAAATTGATACCAACAACATAATATGGATGTGGTTATAGACTATCCCATGTGGTGTCAATCAGTAAAATAAAAAGACAGCCCTGATATGGCAATGGTCGAGCAGACTCATGTCCAAATGAGAAGAAATACAACTGTACCAAGGTTATATCATACTAAATGGCTCAGAGTATAACCATTTAAGTAAGTTATGGATCCTTATGCCCTAAAGCGGCGTGATGCATGCATGTAAAAATGAGAAGTTAGAGGCCGAGACTGTATTGATATATTCTACAATTTATAATCATAAGAAACTCGGCCAAGGGCTGGGAGCTAAGGAGGTAAGAAAGGTAAAGGGAACTAAAGGGGGGCAAAGTCCTTTGCCTCGTTTAATAAGACACACCCGGTAGTGCATTTGGAGATGTCAGTTGGGTATGGGCTCAACCTGTGAAATTTTTTAGGTGTAAGCAAAGCATTCATTCCCCAAAATGTATTATGATAAAAGCACTCATCATGTCTCCATTTCAATCTGTTCTCCTTACTCAAAACCATTTCTAGAACGGATTGTCATAGAAAGACAATTAAAAACACTGCATCAAAATTCCAGCCACTCAGCAGCCAGCTTAGATTCATGTCTTCTGAAATAAGATTTCAGAGATCCTTTGATCTTTGAAAGGTGATTTGTCTAGAAAAGGTTAGAGGGCAGCACAAAGCATGCTTAATTCCACCTGCTGAAGCCGTAACTATGCTCACCCTTAAGCTACCTAGAACTAGAAAGGAACTGTTGTAAGGGTATCTATGGTTAATGTAATTCTATCTATCCACAAGTTGGAAGAAGCCTCTGAGATGTCTGATTTTTAGGAAAGTTTGAACGTCTGAAAATAGGCGGACCTCTGAAGGTCTGACATCTCTGCTGAGTGCATTTAAGCACTATGCCACCCTTGCCGTTTTAAGGTTAGATGGCCGCGGTACCATATTTCAGCCCTCTCCTCACTCTATCATTTTAAGGGGCTGAATATCGACAGCTTCTTTAGATTGGCCTGTGTCAGCCGTAGTCAGTGTCTAATTATTCCTACTGGGGCCACAGAGAAGTACTCAATCTCATCATTATGGAGAATTATTGATGTCCCGGTGCTAGCCTTCCCAACTTTTTATCACCGCATTCCTTTACCGTGATCACGACTTGTAGATTGAGAGGAATGGAGTAAGAAATGTACTGTAATGAGGCCTCAGAGTAGGCGAAGTAATCCCTCGTAAATGGTGCAAGGGGCAGCTAATTTTCTAGATATAAATCTGGTTCGTATTTTTCCTTATGAATTGGATCTTCATACAGGCAGCCTGGCATAAAATACATGCAGGAAAATATGTCCCCCGAGCATGATAATGCACTGCGCACTGGGACTCAAGCTGCCCCCATAGACCTGTGCGCTATAATCTCGTGTGATAATGTGACGTGCACGAAGATCACAGGTAAATAGTTGACTGGGGTAGCCAACATGGAGCTGCCAGTGTAGTAGTGTTTTACTATAAACCAAACGGGTTTGAAATCCAATCTAAAGAGACTGATGGAATTCCAGCTTTAATACAACCATAAGCTAGGTATATCAGCACGATCCAAAGAGAATTCCTCTTGCAGGACTTAACACTTCTACTTCTAAGTTTAGATGACTTAGACATATGCCCCAACTCGCTGAGGTATAGCATAGGGACCATCCATAAATTACGTAGGCACTTTTTAGCCATGTTGCACTGTGTACGCAGTACGCATTGGGTCTACCCCCCTCTGCGTACACACTCAAGGCATTTACCCCCCCCCCCCACCACCACTGAATATCAATGGATTGGTAGAGATCCATGTAAAACTACTGACAAATGAATTACCATACATGGGAGGAGGGGCTCTGAATTTTTCTTTTTGTATCATTCCAGATGGAGTGATATAGGTCTAAGTATCCACAATGTGTTTCAATGTCTCCCTGTGTGTGACTGTCAGAAGTTGACGTAATTGCGTCCATTTGATGATTTATATCACTTGTATCTATTGGAAAAAATATTGAGCTCAGGTACTTGCGGCAGGGTGCATAATATACTTCAGAGAAAATGGGCTTCGGGATTTCACATGCTTGATAAGACAAGGTCACATTGCCTCCTTCCGTCCTTGATCAGCTTCAAGACCCCCCCCCCCCCCACAATAAATGTTCAGAGACTTTCTCAATGGATACGTCACTGCTACCAGGCTAAAATCAGTGACATGATTGTTAATTTATCCCTTAAATGCCCTCTAATAAAGCAATAACCTTACTGCCTGCATGAACTTTCTGTACTCTCACCCCTTTTGATATTCGACTTCGACTGTCTCAAATTACCCTGAAACTGGCCTAAAGTGCCCCAGTGCGTACACAATGCGTATGGTAAATTGACCCAAGACCCCCCCCCTCCCCCTGTACGCACATGTACGCATTTGGCTTAACCCCCCACCCCCCACCCCCTTGGTGCGTATGTAATTAATGGATGGTCCCATAGCACACAGGTCTACCTCTACCCACATCCATGATCCTAATCTCGGCTACCTCTCTCTGTGACGTTGACGACACGTCATGGGCTCTAAAGATAACACAATGACAGACGGCGGTGCATCGACAATTTGTTAAGTCCCACTGTCCCATTCATTCCCAGTGTAGCCGGTCAACGCTCCCATCATACATAATGAAAATTATATACTTTTGATATTGGTAATTTGTTTGGCTAAACCTAAAACGTGAGCGGAGGCATATGTTATTACCAAGGTGATGTGTTCGCTATAATGCAGTAACAGCATCTCTCACGTAGACAGGGTAGTTGATAGATATTGGCACGGCCGTGTAGGCTTATTTACTCCCACTGAACCCACTAAAGGCAAATTCCCATCAGACCCTTCACTAAACTGTATGAAACGACAGCAGACGACTTTCCTGTCATTCTTGTTAACGGCAACGCCGAAAGGGGGCAGTACTGTCGCTCCGACAAAGCATCCCGTCCTGCATCGCGACAGGAGAACAATGACAGAGTCTTAACCCGAGACGTCAGCTTCACGATCTGTTTTCAATTAGCTCCCATTTTTGTTGATGCTTGGGGGTCCTTCAGATTGTTCAAAACATTCCTCTCCGTGCTTCTCCCCGCTGCCAAACGATGGCAGCTAGGGCGTAAAACAGACTGTGCAACACGTCAATCTTATCTGCTTATTGAGTGTTTTAAATAACGTCAAAGCAGACGACAATCGGCTTCTTAGGTCATAGAAGGAAGGGAAGGAGTCCCTCTTCATTAAAATATCAGAAAGAGTAGGATGACCTGCGGGGTGACTTACTGATATAGCACGGATACTATGCCATGGTAATTGGCATCATTTTCATATGAGACCGTCGATGAAAGTGTACACTGGATGGTACCGGTATATAACTTGTCACTCCCAGGCCAAGTACATGTGCAAGGTTGTACCAAGGAGCCCCCCCCCCCTTTTCATTTTAAATGAAAAAAAATAAGAGAAATACACTATAGATTTGAATAATAATAGACAAAATTCAACCATGCAGGTTCTATTTTCTATGTGGAGCAGTTTTATAAATGTTGTGACCTGTGTGTCGCTGCACGATAACGGCGCAGTATTTATATTACTAGGTAGGGAACACAAAGGCCAATGTGTGTCAGGTTACCTGCTTTACTTCCCATTGTCAAAGACATCTGGAAGATCTTAATTCTGATCTTACCATACAGTCCCGGACTGTACAGACTACAATTTTCACCTTCCCACTACCCTCTACCACCACCCCTATCGACCTAATGCTCCTCTTGTGATCCTATGCCCCATGGGCAGCCAATGGGAATCACCAAAGGACTTATTAAGACTTATCATAGGGCTTACAGGTATGTCCCAACGATGACTCAAACCCATGCCATTTTACATGACTCTGACTCCCTCAGTAAAACTCTGAATCAGTTACATTTGGATATCGTGGCATGTCACATTATATCAATACTCTGAACTCGAAATTCTAGCCATTCTGGCTTCCACGGTCATTTTCCAATAACTGTCCAATGGTCAATTCTAAAATGGAACGCCATGATGCTCATGGGTAGCAATTATCGAAATGACTTTGCTAATCTGAAAAACAACTGTGCTAAAGAGGGGGTGACTAGACTGTGACCCGCTTCGTACGAGCCAATTACCTGATAGCATCTCTTTTCAAGAACAAACTTTGACAGTTAATTAGATTTTGTGTAACATGCCAATTATGTTAAGTGCAATGGAATTTGGAGACTGGAAATTTCCTTTTGGGATTTGGCATGATTAAGAGGTATTGAGCCAAAAACAGCTGAGTTCATAATTTAGATAATCATTTGGGGGTAACCATGGGGAAATTGGTAAGATTTCTTTTTATCCCGCTTTTTATACAGGGTGAACGGTTGAATGAATTATTTGTCAGTCAGAAAGTTATAGCTCAAGATTTGATGGGGTTTCAAGGCAATCAATTTTCCCGCTTCTCAGCAGTCACAGACTAACAGAAGCTACAACTGAGAAGACCTAGGCTATGCATGGGTGTTACTGAAGTGGCTGTTGCTAATATAACATTGGAAATATAAGGAAGTCCAGAGGCTCACTTTGGTTGGGATGTATTCTTGCCACGTTATGTGCATTAACGTCCCTACATTAGTACAAATGTATCTCCCAACCCATCACAACGCCTGGTGGACATACATGCAGCCCTCTCCCCACCCACCCCCAGGCGATCGGGCTATGTACATAATTAATAGATGCGTAATTGGTTATAAGTTAGTAATTAAGACTTACAGGTTATAATGGACGTCAGCCATGTTGCCCCTGTGCCGCAGTGCTGCCCGATAAGCCTCCTCGGCATCAGCTGTCTTTCCCTGCGTGTTTAGAATGTTGGCTAGATTGCCCCAAGCTGAAAGAGGAACAAGGAGACATCGAGTTAAAACATGCACCATGGATGGCTATCATCTTTCCATAACATTTTATCTATTTGAAGGAATCGTGTTTTTTCCCATATCCAGAGATGCCACTCACTGGCCGACAAAAACCAGGAAAACTGCATTTGAGGCACATTTGTCAAGGAATTTAACATGATTTCCCGGTCCCTGCACTCTGTTTGTTAAATGACACCATCATCGTTCTGAGTGTTGAAAGTGTACCCCCTTTTCGCAGATTTAAGCCATAAAATACCCCCTTTTTCTTACGAACACACAGATTTTTAGAGCCCAAATCCACCCCTTTTTTTTGGGAAAACACAGATATTTGTCCCCCTCCCAGCAGGTTGCATGACACAACCCAGTGTCAGTCGAATCGACTTGAAGATTTGACAACTGGTGGTCCCCATATATGAAGTTGAAAATGGCCCTATTCTTAAAAAACAAGGAGCCAGGATAAAAAAAAGACCCCCTATTTTAAAAATAATGCAGAAGTGCTTTGAAAAAAAAAACACCACTATTTCTCATTTCCACGGACTTGCAAGGAGAGTTATAATTACCCCCCTTTTCCCGTGTTTTTCGTAACAATGATGGTGTCTATTTCTAGTTGGAAGTGCGGGGACCGGGCATGATTTATACAGAAATCTTAGAATCAAAACCAGGAATTCCTGGTAAACCAGGAAAAGTGGCATCTCTGCATGTCCCTCCTAGGCAACTCTACAATGTTATAAAATTCATGAGTAGAACATGAAAAGTGTCCATCACGATGACACGGTTACTTTACACCTTCATGATATACAAAATGTATATCCCTGGACAATTTCAGTCCTGCTCTCTATGAGATAAATATAGTATTGAGAAATAGATGTACTAAGTCAGTACTGTCTTTAGGTTGATTTATAACAACACCCGGAAATAAATATTAAAAACCAAAACTTTTAATTTGTAACACATGTTCAAATACAAGATTAAGTCCATGTTGACAGTACCTTTAGCAGGGTTGACGTGGACACCAGACTTGTAGAGGTTCTCCTCCGACAGCCAGTCCTGGTTACGGAGCACGGTGCGTGCCCCGTACAGACACACGATACAGCCCACGGCCACCACGATAAGCTGACGGCGCACTGTGTCCCTCCAGTACTTATCGTACATGACGCCCGCCCCATGTGCTACCAGCAGGCAGAAGCCCATACTGGGGATGTACAGCACGCGCTCAGCGATCACAAAGCCCACGTAGAAGAAGATATTGGCCGCTGGAATGAACGGGAAGATCATCATGGCCAGGGCAACCACGAGCACGTGCAACGTCCGCTGGTGCTGCCGGTTCTCTGCCGACATTATCAACGCACTTCCGTTTCCGGACCAACTTCCGGTGGCGTCGTCGTCGCTCCCCGTCGAACTCGTCGAGCCCCGCCGGAAGTGTCTCCGCCGCGTCCAGCCGCGCGACGGCGCCGCTACCGACGTGGCCGCGGTGGACGAATTCGAGGACGACGATGACGTCACGGCAGCCGCCGATCCGGGGCTGTGCGAGTGGGGCGCGTAGCCGTTTCCGTTGTGGGCGCGCTCTGGGGCTCTGTTCAGGTGTTGCGCCATGTATACGGCGATGTATCCCAGAATGCCATAGAAGGTGATAGTGCAGAGGTTGCGCAGATCGGTCATGTGCTCCAAGAGGGGCACGGCCTCCATGGACCAATCAAAACTGAGCACGTTGGGGAAGAGCAGGAGCCAGACGTTCAGGAAGGGCAGGTAGGAGAAAGTCAGGGTGCGGGTAAGAAGCGACTCCGAGTCCGAGGCAGGATTGTCGGCCGGTGCAAACTCTGGGGGCTTGTTCCCCATGAAGTAGATCCGGAACCCTATGAAGCCGACTCCCATCGCCGACAGAGCCAGCAAGCCCTCCCATAGACTCTGGTACCGCGCCTGGAGGAGACAGAAACAGGAGGACACGGTTAGACAGTAGAGTGATATTGTATGAGCTTATTCTGTGAAGTAGAGATTGTACTATGCGGATTAATCGTTAAGACAGGAGAAATGTTTCACTGTATTAAGTCGTTAGAATATTCATATTCAAGTTTTATTTAACAAAGCATCAATACAAATGTAATACTTCAACAAGTGTTAATAATCTAACAAGTGGTGCTGTAAAAGCAACATTGTATCCGCTGACTTAAATAGATGCATCAGCTAAAAGTACAAGTATATTTATATTATAGCATTTCTACACAACAGCCATGTAAAGAAAGACTCGCCCCTTTGATCAGGTAACACACAGCTAAAAGTACAAGTATATTTATATTATATCATTTCCATACAACAGCCATGTAAAGACTCGCCCCTTTGATCAGGTAACACACAGCTAAAAGTACAAGTATATTTATATTTAGCATTTCCACACAACAGCCATGTAAAGACTCGCCCCTTTGATCAGGTAACACACAGCTAAAAGTACAAGTATATTTATATTATATCATTTCCATACAACAGCCATGTAAAGACTCGCCCCTTTGATCAGGTAACACACAGCTAAAAGTACAAGTATATTTATATTATATCATTTCCATACAACAGCCATGTAAAGACTCGCCCCTTTGATCAGGTAACACACAGCTAAAAGTACAAGTATATTTATATTATATCATTTCCATACAACAGCCATGTAAAGACTCGCCCCTTTGATCAGGTAACACGCAGCTAAAAGTACAAGTATATTTATATTATAGCATTTCCATACAACAGCCATGTAAAGACTCGCCCCTTTGATCAGGTAACACACAGCTAAAAGTACAAGTATATTTATATTATATCATTTCCATACAACAGCCATGTAAAGACTTGCCCCTTTGATCAGGTAACACACTGACATTGCTCCTTCCAGTGGTTGAATCCTCCAGGAGGTTTGACCCTGCCTCACCTTTGTACTGTCCCGTATCAAGTCTATCTGTGGGCTATACTTGCGGCCCTGAGGCTACGCCCTTTCCCTATCACTGAGGCTTAGAGTTGATTGGCACCCAATCCCTTCAGCTGGCAATCCCGACTTATGTGTTGGTCAAGTTTTAACACAGAGCTGATATCCCAGGCTGACACCCTGGAGGGCTGACCGGCGACTCCTCCAGTGTCCACTGACACTTAAACTATTGCTGATCATACTGAAGCGATTGACCAAACTGCTCCAAAAGGAGATTAGAGGACAGGGGAGATAAGTCCACTTGACATTCACTACCACCCTGCTGGACATCCACTACGATAGCAGAGATAGCCAGAGAAGGATCGGATGCTGCTCTTATCTACCGGGAGCTGTTCATGTCATTATGTTGGGCTGTCTGAAATGACACTTGAATTGATGTAGGTCATGTTTATGACTGGTTCTACATTATCTTGTCTTAGTAAAATTTTTGGTATCTGGGATGATAAGAACTGGTACCAAAGGGGTCTAACACCGCAAGATACCTTATCGAATCAGAGCTATAAGGGAGTCTGACCAAGTGGGAGTTTGACAAGTTGATACGATAGAAGACGATCAAGTACTTTTAGTTTGTATTTTTCTGTGCAGAACTCTTGTTGTAGCTTGCCATATGAATACTTTTTGAGATGTACATGTAATCGCGGGTCAATGCCATTTGACTAACTTTTAATCTAAAACCCTGGACTAAAACATAGTTTTACAGGCAGCTTTATTCAACATTACTCAAAGTTACTCAATTTACTCTCAACTTTTAATGATAACATTTGCTCCTATTTTGGAATTGGCTTAGTGGAGACTGTAGGAATAAGGCAAAAAAAAAAAAGAAGTTTGGTTTCCGGTCACCCGACCTACCTCAGCAAAAAAAGTTTCAGGAAATTTCCATTATCTTTTCAAAATCTTTCATATTTTTCATAATTTTTCACAATATTTTCATAATTTTAATATTTCGATATTTCTTGTGTCTTCAAGTAGATAATCCATGATTTCTACCTAAGCTCACTACGTGTTGGCGGGTATACTAGATAAAATTGATTATTTGTGGCTGTTATTGACAAGACCAATCCAGTATTTCAGTCAAAATATGGCTAAGTTAAAAAAAATAATAATAATAATAAAAAAAAAAAAAAAATCCGACCTACCTACCTCAACTTTTTGGAACATGTTACCGGAAACTTACAGTATTTTTTTTAGGCCTCAGATGCAGCTTAATGTTGGGAACCGAAAAACATAGTAGCAGCAGCAGCCAACAGCAGTCAGACAGTGAGCTGCTCGTGAGCAATTCATGCCATTTGACCTGGCTCTCTCACTTGTGGGATTGACAATTTCTGGTAGACTTGCTCAAGCTGAAAATACATTTAGCCAGCCCATTCATTAGTCGGTTCTACTCTGCTGACGACAGACTGGTCCCCATCCAAGTGAATAACACATGAGACTGTTCACGTCTAACCTTTAAATGGCAGGATGGAGAACTGTTAAAATTGCTCCTGTTTTTGGGGACAAGCAATTTGTGAGTCGATACTGCAGGCTGAGCACAGTGATTCCAGAGACCAACCATCTTCTCTCCAGCAGTTATCATTCTCTCTTTTAAAAAATACCCTTTTCATGGAAAGTTGGCTGGGACAGGGTGCCGATGGATTTCCGACGAGCAGAAATCGATTGCCTCAATAATTGGTTGGTGGTCGGGTGAAAGACTCGAAAAGCCGACTGAAAGCTAAGCAGTTTATCGACGCCCCCCCCCCCAGGAGCAGCCCTGGAGGTTCTCGTTGGCCTCCCAGGAGACGGACACTGCTGTCTGCAGTTGGGTCTGGTGTGGCGTGCAATCTAGTTACCTTGAAAATATCACCCGTGTGTGGAAACGAAGACTTAGAAAACGTGGCAATTGAGATTGATTTGTTCGAGTCATGATTGACTGAGGCACCCTAAGAAAGCAAATAGCTTACATTTACTTCACCTTCTGAAGCCAGTTAAGAAGCCACTTATCATGACGAGCTGATGGGTTAAAATAGTATGGACCTGATGCAAATCTTTTGACACATAGACACCAATTGTTTCTTTCCACGAGGCCTCTAAACATACATTCAAGTCATTTGAATATGCCACCGCCTGTTTATCCCTCGTTCATCTTAACCGATTGATATTTTCCAACCATCTATAACGCCAAGGGGTTGGTCAGGAGGAAAGCTGCACCTGCTGCAGCAGCCATGGAGGAGTTAAACCACCCCTAAACCACATGTCCACCCATCGATCCTCCAGAGTCCGCCTGGACGATGTCTCTAGTGTCCAGGGATCAGGGGAATGCTCCTGAATAACCACAAAGCCACATAGGCTGCTTAGCTATAGCACATTTAGGTTGTTGCCCAACGTATGTTTGACCACACTGCATTTCCCTTAAGCCTCCTAGAGTTCTCCTGTGGCAGGTGCTGGAGGAGATGCAGCTGGTTAGGCATGCTGGACTTGTGACAATACTTCATGTCAAACTAGCTGTAGAGGCCAACAAAGGGATTCCCTAATGAGTTCACAGCAGTGGTGGATCGAGAACTTTGAAAAGGAGGGGCGCAGCCCTCCTATAGTCCCTATTTTTGACTTATTTGAAAATCAAAATGGACAAATAAGCTCTTAAGTAGAGGCAAAACCACAAGTTTAGTTGAATCCAACAGAGTAGAAGGTTTGAGGATGTCTGCTTTCATGGGTAGAAGTGACTGAGCACAACAACCCCGTGAAATGCTTCATTAGAATCCCCTAAGTAGTCTATGCATGGGAATGTATTAGCTTTTGGAACTTGAAACTTTCTGAATTCAAGGAAAACCTAGAAGACTTTCCACCTACTGCGATGAACTGTTAACTTTTTAAGGGGGTGTTGGTGTTTAATTAAGGATGCTGCATCTTGTAAGACATGGTACTGGAAAATGCACCTGCACTAAGGCTCCTTTCCACAGACTGTGCTAAATTTGGTGTTAAAGCTGTAGGGCAAAGCTCAGCAGTGGATCCAACCTGAATCGTCTAGAAACACCAGTCTGGATCCGGCCTGGGACATGCCATGTGGGACCCTGTCCAGAGGAAGGATGACCACAGACCGGACATCACTGCCTCCAGTCGCTGGTAAGCAGTGGGTGGGGTCTCAACTCCTCCAGGGTTTATGCCTCACTTAATGGTACTCTAAATGCTGGCCAGCTTCACGCGAGGGTAGAGGGTAATAGGAAAAGCGTCCTTCAGTCTCATCTAAAATGGTCTTTGATTGAGACTTCCCCTTGGGGAAGCATACTAACGTTGTGATTACGTCTACATCTAAGCCAAGCGGGTAGGTCTATGGGTCCTAAAATATAGACTTCTTCTCTTGAAGTGTCTCTTATTAACACTGAGGAATAGGGGATGGGAGCAGGAGGAAGGCTAGAATACCACAAGCCTGTGCTTCAGGTACATAATTGAGCACTGATTGACATAGGATATAATAGACAAAGAGACGGCAATGCATGGACTTCAGATCCAAAATTACAAGCGAAAAAGAATTGCCATCTCCCATAGACCTTGCAGGATGTCTCATACTTGACAGACCCCGATTAAAACCTGTAACGAGCATAGGCTATATGGTCCAAACTCCCTTTAACAACTGTACAAGTAACCGGTAATTAGAACAGATAGGATGTCAAACTCAAAGGAATCTCTGTTCATTACTGGCACCTCCTAAAAATCTTATATCACAAGAGATGTGGCAGGCATATCATAACCTCCACCAATCATGTTAAATTGACAGTAAAAACTGCCCTCCCTTATCAACCAGTGAGTGATAATAAAAGAACGGCTCACAACTTGGGGTGCTCCCCTCTGAGCGCCTACTGATCGGCCCTGTCTGTTTTGTCAGGGGCCCTAGGGTGTGTTCGTTACCACGGATTAAGGCAAACAGGAGGAGGTCCTCACCCATTAATGTTTATCACACTTAATGCCATTTATTCCTCCTACAGAACTGACATGAGAGGACTTTTTTTCAGCTTTGGTGAGATAAATCGGAGAAGCAATGGCCTACCAGGTCAGTAATGAATTCCAAGTGCCTTCTTCTCATCAGGGCTACGCTGAGTATCTACACAAGCAATGCTGTGCCAAAACAGAGGTCTCTGGTCAAAAGCAACCAGAAGTAAGTGGAATGGGAGCTTGGGGGAGGGACAAACCTTTGCAATAGTATTTTTGAGAATCCTGTTCTACTTCAGCATTTTGTGAAGATGGGGTAAATCATTAGAACCATACTATGTTTTCTTTTTTTTCAATTTAGAGGCTTCAAATGACATTTTTAAAAGAAAAGGAAATGAAAATGGAGCAAAGTCACATTTAATTACATATGCACTGCCAATGCCCTTTTCATACGTAATAATTATTAGTAAGCTTTACTCTAAATATTACCTCAGTAATCTGACTTTTTCTTTTAATGTTCGCAGGGGGTATAATTCTGAATGACATCCCAAATGATGCCCTCACTTATATTAAATGCCTTTCATTTTGGCTCCTTTTCATGGGGAGACAGAAGTGAGTCTTTAAAATGAACTAATTGGTTAATTATAATTGCAGGGTGCGTCAGCTGTGTGATGTATTCACAACTAAAACCAATATACTAGTTCAGAAACTTCAATTATCCCAAGCAGCCTATGGGAGTTAGTGCAACTGTGTGGAGTATATTTTAACTCTGTTAACATTGTGTGAATGTCAATTAACTCTATTTGTGTTTGTAGTACACATGTATATGCTGGTAGTGTTGACATTGGGTAAAACTACAACATCCAGTTCACCAAACCTGCACGGTTTCAAATGGTTTATCTATGTAGAATGTTCCGGGTACACACAGCCTTATATCATAATTGACATGGATGGAGACATAGAACCCTGGGATAGAACCATAGCAAACTAAGTTTCAAACTTAGTATTGTCAATCATTATACATTGGATTAATAATCTCAAACATCTAGAAAGGGGGGAAATCTCTAATCTAATACCTGGTATATTCTATTAAAGCCAGACAGCGAGAGTAGCCCAAGTAGTTTATCTCTACAGTGTGACCAGAAGGTAAAACCGTAAATACCCCGGTACATTGTTAATGTGGGCCACGCCCTTACAGCCTCCGTCCTAAAAACTGAATCACTACCCGTCTATAGGGAAAGACATATTTCAGTTTCCTTCAGATCGCTTCTCTTATCAGTGAAAACAAAACTCACCAGGGGCCGATCCAGGGGGGCCCCCTTTTGGTCCACCCATAACATGTTCAATAGGGGTCCCCGAAGGGGGGACCCCCCCCCCCCTCCCTTTTTTGGCCCACCCAAGATGTCCACTTTGTATGTCCCCATTCATGACCTCTCTCTTCAATATAGTTATTATTGTTTGCAAATTGTACAATTTATGACTCTACAGTAATCTAGAATATATAAAAAGTTCTCAAAATTTTCTAACATGAACCAATCCAGAAGAAAGCAGTCATATCATACATATAGATAATGCTTAGCATAGGCCTATATTATGGCATAGCTTATACCTTAAACCAATCCCGGATGAACTTTATAGGTTGAGTCTAAGTCGTATAGGCCGTGGTGTAGGAATAGGTCAGGGATGTAGGGTATATTTACATTAGATGAAGGGTTATCTACTAAAAATCATCCCCAATGTGCACCAGTTGCTAAAAAGGCATCTAGGCATTCGGTGTGCCTTATATATTGGATGGGATACTATACCTTATGTCAGATCTGCTGGTGTGCCCCCTGACTGAGGCCGTAATCTCTCAAATCAATTGCTATCGATTAAACAATATCAGCCTCTCATTTAAGCACCATTAATCTAATTCAAAAGTGTACGGCATCCCATTTCTCCAGGCCATTGTGGTCACTTTATGGTCCTGATTGGCCTATGGTATCAATTGACTGCCTTCCTCCAGTAAGTCTAATGTCTTAACAATCCAACCACACAGCTTCTGAGTACCTTTCCCTGTTGAGAACTCATTACCCTAGGCCTTTGTTGGCTCTGCCAGGAGATGGGACATAAGGTATAAGTGGGGTTCCCAAGATAATTTTCTATCACTCAGATTTACATTCTATTTATTCATCACTTAGGGTGCATCAAAATACTTTAAACAATGAGCTGACATTCTTTTTTTTTTAAATTCCAAAGTTTTCTTGAGGGCAGGCTCGAAATCACTTTCAAATGAAACTACTATCTTGGCATGACCCAAAACTCCCTTAATCACCAGTGCATAAAACATACTCCTGAGGGTACACCAAAATGCTTTAAACTTTGAGGTTTAAAAAATGGTGGAAGGCCCCCACATCCCCTTGGACAACAAGATCTAGAAATACTAGATTCACATTTGTGGCTAGTTGAATCCCTAAAACTAGAGAGTTTGACATCTATATTTCAAAAATTTCTTGAGGGTCCATCCCAAAAACCTCACAAAGGGCAAAGCATTACCACATAAGATTTGCATTCCATTTATGGAAAACCTGCCCAACCCAGGTTTACACCAAAATACTTTGAAATTTGGAGTTTGATATCTATATTTCTAAAATTCTCTTGGGGACATGCCCTCAAGCCTCCCTTAACCCTTTAAGGGCAGAGCAAAAATTGTTGCCCTGCCCATGGGGACGGCCTCCGAAAAAAGTATAGTTCCTAGAGGACGAGCCTATTTTCAATTCCTATACTAATCCTATATAATGGGCGTCGACTATAGTCGATGCTAGGCCTGCCATGGTGTCAACTATAGTCGACGCTAGGCCTACCATGGTGTCGACTATAGTCGGTGCTAGCCCTCAATGGGTTAAACACCATTGTGCAATCAAAATCTGATAAGACTTTCATCCCCTGTTCTCATAATCATGGGTTTACTGCTGATGGTACACCAAAATGCTTTACTGGATTGGGGTCTCAAAATGCATCAGAATGCACCATTTGATGTCTAGAATTCAAAATTGTCTTGGGGGGGGGCATGCCCCCAAACCCCCTAGATCTGTCGCGCCGCTGTGCTTGCAACATCGTGTCGCTGCGCTTGCCATGGCATGGCACTGTGCTTGCATCACTGCACCAATAGGCCCCAGGGTTGGACCCCCCCCCTTTCAAAATCCTGGATCCGCCCCTGCAGCTTTCTTCTTGATAACTATTTAACACAGACAGAATCGACCCATAGTTATGGTGTTAATTACAGGTGATGGACTAGCTTTCATTTTTTTTTGCACAGATTCTGGATGGAATTGGAAGAAAAAGAAAAACTTGATGTAACTTGACTTGGGACAAGAGAGGACAGGGTCGTTAGAAAATTTCAATGACGTGCATTGGCACAGCGGGCTCAGGGTGACTTTTCCCACGTTTTTTGAAAGGCGTCCAAACCGTCTCACTTTTAGACGCTGTTTTTGAAACAAATAGAAACAAAGGGAGAAAAGTCCAGCCCGGAGGTAAACCTGAGGACTGGATTGGGGAAAAAGAAAAAGTCAGCACTCTTTTTATTTATAAAAAAAAAAACACTATAAATTAGAAACTTCATTTTTAAATGTGATATTTGCATACATATGAAGACAAATATGTAAACTATCAAGCATAGCAGTTTTATTCTTTTGTAACTATCATTTCTTGCAGAAAATTTAAAATGCAAAATGTAACATGAATGACTTTTATCATACACCACCTACCCGGTGGTATAGACTCAGGGTGGTCCCTGAGCCAACAACATAGTATGAGACTGAGAGCAGAGGTTGGTTATGGTGTTATAGGGAGACACATGGGGTTTGTGGAAGGTCACAAAACATAAACCCCACAGGAAGATGCACATGGGGAAGCAGGTGGATGTCACCTCTCATCCCACTGTGTGTGCTAAACAGGGAGAGGTGGTCCACACCCTATTTTTACATACCGGTATACTACAGTTTTAGCTTAACCTTTCTGAGACACTGCCAGGGTAAGTTCATGCTTGCATGGTTCTTGAATATCGCACAGGTAAGTATCTAGTCCAACCTGCTGAATGAATAGATGTAACATGGGCGTTTGGACTCACAGCCCTACAAGGATTAAAGTGAGTGCAGGAAACGAGTAGACACAATGGAATAATGCAGTGCCGGTCGTTAGCGCTGCGACGATGAAGAGAAAGAAAATGAAGGCTATGGGAATGAAATTCTTCTTACAAAATGTACTCCAGGGCCACGCACTCTGTCCCCTTTTACCCTGTGTCGGCCCCAATTTAATTTTCCTGGGCATAACTTTTGAATAATGGGTTGTCAGTGGTGGGCACGTGAGTTGGGTTGGAGTCAGTACCGTTTAGGGGAGGGGATCCATCAAAGCTATTTCCCTGTGACAAAGGGAGGATCAGAAATGCGCAGTGTTCAGACTCGCCCTGCACGTCAATCATTTATTCCAGACACATACATCCCCGTTGTTTCTAGCTCCATGGAAAAGTTTCCAGAGAACAGATCAAAAACTGATAAATCTAGAGAGCCTACATTTCACATCCTTCAGGGTCTGTTTTTTTTTTTGCCTGGTGATGAATTCCCAGCTGTTAACTTTTTCCTACGGCAATAACGGCATGGGGATGAAATATTGGTTTTCCCACATCGTGGCCGTCCAAGGCATTCAGAGGCCTTATCCAACAAGCACCATTAATAATCATAATGTCTCATTGCTGTGTCGTTGCACGGAGCAAAATATTTTGTATTTCCTGGGGGAAAAAAATACCTTAATCTTAAAAAGCAGACACAACAATGCATTAAATATGTAGCAAAAATACACATTTTGTTCTGGGAGAGAGTGTAGGAAAATTAATCTGTGTCTTAAATGGCTTCATTCCAAAGCTACAATATAATCCATGTTTTCAATTTACATCTAGCTCAGATGTTATTTTTTAGTGTGGAACCTTATTATTAGATGATCAGAAACATTTGGAAGAAGTTGGTTATGGGGGTGTGAATGTGGGGTGGCCTGGGCATGACACGGAGATTGCCATGAGCACATGTGAGTATATGTGAGTAACTCTACTCCCTGTGAGTTGGTTGTGGAGCCGTGCTGTTTGCCTACATATGTAATAGTAAACCCCCACTAGGACCCCGTCTTGTTGTAAAAACACACACTCCTGGTTATTCTGGAGACATTTCAATAGTATTCAGGGTAATAAAATCCACATTCTCCTAGACCGGGTAAATAGAGCAGCTGAAACCTCTGTGGCATTTCTCAGCGATGTTTTGCTATAATGCCATTATTTCCCCTGTTTAAAGTCAGTTTCTGATTTCCTAGCGAAGTCGAGTATTTTAGAGCACCATTAAGGTCTCCATGTGAGACTGTATTTTGAGGAGCTCCCTGTTTCCATGGCAACCAGGTCAACTTTATCTCCACAAAATTGCAACAAATGTTGCCCTGCATGTTCCAATTTTCTTTAAGTACAGATGTTACTGTTGCTTCTTATGGCAGGAACTTGAGGAAGGTTTCTAAGTCAGGTCTGAAGCATGTTATTTCTCGGCGTGGACTTGTGCCATATCCCTACGACTCTGTTGCCGTTAAAGCCTTAATTAAGTAAGTCCCTTTTAATGCCCAGACCACAGCCATATGAACTTGGTACCAGACTACGTTTTATATATGTAATAATTAATCTATATATGTGCTGAATATACTTACCTGAAACACGTGTCTCAACCCGCGGAGGCTGACTCTGTGACGTAGAAATACGTCATACGTCGCACAAACGGCCAATACCGTCACCCCTTGTTCTTTACTTAACATGGCAGCGGCTGTTAGTATCCCACACCCCGCTAGGTAGAGCCACCGCCGTCCGCGCCATCCTGAGATCTCGCGGTGACTTCCGGCATTATTACTATGATTACTACTGCTACTTCCGGTTCCGCTACGTCCTCTGTGGTGGTTCGCCGTGCCACCAGCAGAGTTGGAGCGGAGCTGTATAGTTTGTGGTTTGTCCCTATATTTGCAGTACCTCATATAAGCCAGGAAGGCTAGCAGGAAGAATAAACAGGCGAGGACATCAGCCCTGCCGACCACCCCGGCCACTGCCTCAGCATGGATGGGATGTGATGCAAAGAGGAGACCTGCGACAATGGCAGGTGTGCGGCGATGCAGCAGCAGCCGTGCACAGTATGTGTAGACGGCTGTGACTGCCGCATGGAGGAGAATGTTTCCAAGGTGGTACCCGAAGGGGTTAAGGGCACCAAGAAAGTAGTTGAGACGGAAGGTGAGCACCGTAAGGGGCCTGTAGGACTTGTGTGAGCCGCTGTGGGTGAGAGGAGTGCCCCAGAAGTCATCGTAGAAGAGTTGGGTGAGCGGCGTTTCCGGTAACAAGTCTGGGTTCTTCTGGATGGCACGACTGTAATAGAGAAGAGAAAAAGGGCGTCAGTTAAGTCACTTGGAGTCATTTACATTCATAATATAAGACACTTAGAGTCATGTGCATTCATACACTTATAAGACACTTAGAGTCATGTATATTTATAATATAAGACTCTTACAGTCATGTACTCTAAGTGTCTTATAAGACAACATCATTATCATTATCATTATTGTAATTATTATTGATATCATTTTACTACTTTACCATTTCCTCAAACTAACAAATTGATTGTATTACCTGTCTTCATGTGAAGGGAAAGGGGGAAGGGGGGTAGGGGGGCCAGGGGGGCTGTTTTTTTTTATTAAAAAAGTTGTAAAAAAGTTTTAAGTATCACTTCAGGTTAATTGTCATGGCACAATATATATATATATATATATATATATATATATATATATATATATATATATATATATATATATATATATTGCATCGTTCCCATCTAGTTATCATCGATTATATATTTGTATGGTGTCACCAAAACAACATAGTGTATGAAGGTGACACCATTAACTAAATTGACCAGTAACATATTTACCTCTTCAAGTACCGGTTATTCGTAAGCTATGTATCGTTTACTTACTTGTGGTCAATAAAGTTTAAAGTTTGTTAAAAAAAAATGTACATTCATAATATAAGACGATGTCTGAATTCTGTAAAAGTCAATACCTGCACTAACTACAAAGTATACGACCCATCGTGTACTACCACAAAGGAGCAGCCAATTACAAAGTAGAAAGGATGACCCAGAGAAAGGAAGCTGAGCACCTTTTCTGTGTGGCTACTCATGTTATATAGAATAGCAGCCTTTGTCACTGATAACCATCACTGAGCATTGGATACTGATGATCAATCTCTTAAACAACTTCTAAATAATAGCCCTGATATCTTAATCAAAACCATTTAGTTGAGTCCAGACATCTTTAATGGTTATAAAATCACAGTGAAACCAATTAAAATCCATCTTAGCGACAGTCTCCCCATTCGACAAAGTCAATCCATTTAACAGTACTCCATTGACATTTATGTGAAGTGTAACCTGTCGACCTTCCAGCTCTCTTTTCACCCCTTCCCCAAACAAGCCATCAAGCACAGCACATAAAGTACCTTGTACCAAATATTGGACATCAGACGTTTTAAGAGTAGTTTTTCAAGGACTACCTGCTGAATGCTTGGAGTGAGAACCCCCAAATTCAATGACTGATTATAGAAGATAATATAGCTGAATGGGGAGGATCTATGATTCTATCTTGTGTACTCTCGTGCTTAACAACTTTCTTATTATCTACATTGTACATGTACTATTGAAACTACACTGTACCATCTTGCAGTAACCCTATTTCTTTTGGCAGATTTCTGGGTTGCATGGTACATAAACCATTCCCCTGAAAATGGGCATGCTTTGGTACTTTTACCAAGAGAGGGTGAATGTCCTATACAGAGACATAAGGTCTATAAGCAGTGGTCCATCATGCACATATTTCTTACCCTAAAAAGCAGTTGGTTGCTTCACGAGGAGAGCGACACTAAAATCACCCTCACCTAATGCATTGGGTAGGGTGGGGGGCTTTTGTGGATGACGGGGATCCCAATAGCTTTGTGGGAGAGCCCCATAAACTAGCAAAGAGCAAACAGTTGGACAGGAGAATCCATTACGTTAAGTAGAATACTCAGTTCTAGCTCGTTCTAGTATGTGGAGATTGGTGGGTGTGGGTGTGGGTCTTATTTGAACAGTATGGCTGTGAGAGTTGTGTTATATCACATACATCTTTATAGGTCTCCCACCCTGCCCCACAACCAGGGTATATTTGCAGAGATGTAAGTCAGGTACTGGGAAAATCCCTGAAAAGCTGTTATCGCGACACTGGGAGAGTTGACAGGCCCCCTGGTATAAGCAGTGTTCAGGGCAGACTCTGGCCAGCATAGTATCATGGCACCCCTGGTGCTAAACAACTGTAACATGTTGCTGACTAATGATTTTAGACCAATCAGAGAGCAGCATTCCCTTCATTTCTCCCTGGGAGGGTCTGCCACTGAGATTCCCTGCCCAGAGTCTCCCCTGGACCAGTGAGTCCCTCTGCTTACACCAGGGGTCTTAGTGAAGTCCCTAGTTGAATAAGACAACTGAGGACTGGGTCTATGTGAAGAAAATGACTAGGGAAAGAAGGCTGTGAATAAATTCTGTCCCTGAAGACCCTGGATATCCCTATTCAGACTACATTTCAACATTTTTGAATTCCCTATTTTCAGGGAAATCCCTGACAACTTACATCTCTGTATTTGAAGGTTTATAGATGGATGGCAGCATCTCTAGGCTATATTGCACCATGGCAACTGATGAAATACTTCATCCAACCTGAGATCACAACACACCCAAATAATTCAGTTAAAATGTTATATTTAAGTTTCCTTTTCCACATTTGCCACATAAGTGACAAACCAAACGGTAAAAACGAGAATCCAGACAAAAATAAAGAATTCCACCCATTTTCTTTTCTTTCAAACACTTATTCCAGCTGTGTTAGTGCTCCATCTATTTCATGATTTAAGTAAAATGAGAATAGCACTGTAAGAAAGGGTTGGGAACATTCGTACGGAGGTAAATATAGCGGTTTGTGATATTTTATACTCCCCTTGTCCTAGCAAGAGTGACTTAAAATAACAAGGGTCATCTTTTTGGAAAATTCAGAGAAGAGGGATCAGCAGTGACTGAGGGTGCCACTCTTCACAGTACAAACATCCGTAGATGCCTCAAGCTGTAGGCCATCATCCTTCCTCTGCTCTTTTTGATAGAAACAATGCAGGAGTTGGATGTGGGAATGGGAACAAAATTCTCTTATCAGGCTTTTCCATTATGGAATTGTTTATAACAATAGGTTGGCTGTGTATGGGATGGGCGCTGTTCTGACTTGAGAACAATGCGATGTAGGTCGCTATCACTGTTGTGCAGTTTTATTTGTTCCGTCTATCTATGGTATATTTATAATTAGAATTGCGCTGAACGTCAACAAGACCTATGAGATGAGACATACTTGCTCAGTTGTATTGACTACACAAGTTAATCGATAATAGTTCAAGTTGGAACTGTCAGGCTGAGATAAAGTACAATGTAGTATAATTATATGCTACATGGTGAATCATATTTCCACTTTTTACATGATTTCTGTGATTTTGGGTGCTTTTTCTGGATATTCCCATTCTGATACCTGTCGATATTGCATGCCATGATGCATGCATCATGACTTTGTATGGCGTGCCTGATATGCATGGATATCAGGCATCCAGTGCCTGTTATCCATGGATATCAGGCACACCTTACATGTCATGTCACATGTTAAAACCTACGAGATTTTCATTGCCAGAGGTAGGGTTAGAACACATACCCTACTGATCCCAAATCCAACTCCCTGTGCAGTGTGCCACAGGGATTGATGAGAAACAGTGTGTTTGTCTGTATATATACAATGTACATAGTGAAAAGAAAAAGGGAGGTCCTAGGATAGTTTCCAAGGTATATAATCTTGAAGTCTGAGTGACTTTGTCATAGGATTACATAGTGTTAACGCTGGCACAAATGTTTAGAGAAAGATGCCTTAGAGTAACTAAATATCTCTATAAATTGACCACAACATAGCTTGTAATGTTACTGGTCCAAAAATAGTATTTTGAACATATGGTCCCAGGCATATTTTAAAGGTTTTGGGCATTTTAAGCAAAAAAAATAATAAATAGTGCTCAGTGGTGTATGTGTAGAACCTTCAACACTGGATTCATACACATGGCCTGGTGGTCTAGTGGTAAGATCTTCAACTTCTGATCTGAAGGTTGGGTGTTCAAGACTCAGACAGGTCCAGGTTTTATCTGTGTTGACTTGCTGTACTATTGTGGGGCTATACTCACACTACTATGGCAGGCTTCGAGTCCCATGGGGAGGTGAACGATTTTTTTTTTACATTTAAATAGGTAATGTTAGGGCACATATCAATGGATGCATCAAATTCTTTGATTTCATTGTAAAATAATTATGGGAAATTGCAATTCAAAATCCCTGTTTTGCTAGGGTCGGTCAGGTGACGGGAAACAAACCTTTTTTTTTTTATTTGGCCTTATCAGAGTATCAAGAAGGGTGTGTCAATGATATAAATCTTAATTTGGGGAAAAGATCGAATTGAATAGATTTTCAGTATGTATTCTAAAAACGATCGTTTTTATCCACCACTTCCTTACCACTGTGGATATTGTCCTAGAGCTAATAGCTCCAACTTGATATGGAAATCGTTACACAATTGTATACTTTATCATTAAAAGTGAAGAAGTCAGGCACAGCTGTTTACCCCCCCCCCCCTTGCTACCAAGCCTGTCTCAATATGCCCCAAGGCTTCTGTCAGTGTTAACCAGGGGGACGTGTCTACATTACCCAAGGTGTGAACTGGGGTCACGTCGTGGAAAGGTCATGTCATGTGAACGTCAACTCACGTCATCTCATTTCCACGTTGTGACATAACCACGGTCAGACACGCATGTAGGGACACCATAACAATGTGGATATTTCAATAAGGAGTAAAATGTGAACAAATGTGTTTTCTATGATAATTCTCCTACCCTGGCTGCTGGAGCTGGTTCATGTAAATAAACAAAATATATGGTGTCTCTCACTGCACCCCTTCTGAATTTAATCATATCAACTGCAAGACACGAGGTTGAAGCTGAAATGGAACCACTGAGCCAGGGCTCACGTCAGATATCATATGTCATAGTCTACACGTCACAGACGCTACGTCTCGGTTGGTAAGGAAAAAGAAATTGATATATATATACAAACAAAAATACACGGCATACAGAAGACAAAATCTTTCCCGTCTGGACCACGAGTATAATATCAACCAAAAAGATTTATCGCCAGGGCTCGCCCAGCAATGAAATCTCCAGAGAGTACTCTAAGTGATCTCGTTGCTGCCAGACCTTGACACTGAAACTCTCTCCAAGCAGGTACACTCCTTGTACATTTACGATTTAGCCAGCAATATTCTGCTCGGAGAGTGCTGAAGGCCCCACTGAGAGTCTCTGGTACCTTAACTGAAAATGGGATAATTTCTTCAAGCACAGACTCTGTGGGCTGGTAATATATGATCTCCGTGTGGAGTTTGCTTGGAGAGCGCAGTACTCCCGAGTGCTATATCAGCAGAGACAGGTTTATAATACCGGTCTGGACTTGGCCGACAAGAGAAGTGCATTTGCCACCAGCAGTTTTGCTCCTACCTCTGCTCTGATGACCTCATCTTCCTATCAACCATATCCCACCCCGCCCACTTTCCCAACCCTAGCCCCCTTCTCATATCACTGAGGCCTAGATCCCAGATAGCTTTCTCTGGTGTTATTTTTTCCTGGGGCCTGCCGTGACCTAGTCTGACCTGCTCGGATCCGCCTACTGCTCACAGCTGCTCGCCGACTGGTGTACAGAATGGTGGTAGACTTGGTAAAGAAATGGTGAGTGGGAACTACACACTTGTGGACAAGTGGGAGTGTGGTGGTGAATGGAAAATTCACATTGCATAGATGTTTTAATGCCAGGTGGTACCTGTACAGGAACTGTGCCTTATGGCCAAGTACAACATCTCGTGTGTGGGAGGTACTAACTATACACATGGTGTTCAAGTGGTCGTTAGGAACTGTAGCTTGTAGCCGAGTGATGACGGATCTATGTATACATTAATTTTGGAGCCAAATAGCGATTAAGAGCATTTGAATTGTGGGCAAGTGGTAAGGGCATATTGTAATTAAGTGGTGAGTGTGAATTGACATAGTGACCAAATAGTGACTGGACCATGCATGTCCCCTTCCCTCTTTTGAACAACCCCCCAAAAAGATCAAACCAAAAAGGTCCACTCCCCTTTGAAATTGCCTCATCGGAGCCAAGTGGTGATGGTGAGTCGCAACGTTACATTGTAGTTAGTGGAAAAGAGGGACTGCACATTAAAGCTAAGGGGTGGAGGTGTTAGTGATACATAAGAGTGGATCTCCGTGATGTTGCATTAAAAGTAGGTGCATTAAACACAACTCTTAAATTTATGTTAATAACCAGAAGGTTGATTGTCACAGAAAAAAGATTATCCACTTATGATGGTAGATATCCTTAATTAGAAAACGCGACTTGACAATATTGACAATAGGAAACTTCCAGCGCAGTAATGGCTCACAGAAAATAATTAACTTGGAAGCATGTTCTTCCCTACTGAAGGACTTAAGGATGGTAGTTAAAAAAAAGGGCTCGATCGCTCTGTGAACAAGAACTGAGGAGGGAGGGTGGGGACTAAAAACAAGAACTGAGGAGGGAGGGTGGGGACTAAATAAAAGAATGTAAGAAGTGTTGGATGTAACTTCAGCTTAAGCCGGCCTGAGTGTGGGGCGGGAGGCGCCTGTCGAGTGTTTAATCAGCCGGCCAGGCCCCTCCCCACTGCATTTGCACTTGGTGTAAGGCCAAACAACGGACCCAATATGCAGCATAAAATCTAACAGTATCAATAAGTATCTTCGTTTACTATCCGTTATTGCAGGAACAAAAAGGGACTTCTGCTAGGTTCCTTTGCAACTCACATATTAGCTTTTTATTTAAATACAGTTTCCACCATAGCCTCCACCCTACTCAAAGTATCAATTAACTGTGCTTATATTATGTACCTTATTCAGGGATGTAAGTCAGGATGTGTGAAAAATTCTGAATGTACACATAGAAATTCTGAATTCATTGTAAAATACTACAAAAAAAAAATTGACATAGGAAAAGAACATTGGGTAGATCTGTAGTCATCTCAACCTCTGAAAATTCTGAAATCAGACAAAATTCTGAAAACTTCCATCCCTGCTTATTTTGCACAACACCACCCTAGCTACAGTTTCTTATTGTTCCAAAGTCAGTTCTTCCCGCTTATCATGATCCCCTCTGCATCTATTACAGTCGGCTGGAAGTAACAGTGCCATATATAACCGCCTTGTTTTATTCATTTACTGAATGTCTATCAGCTAAACATTTTTTCATACTTCCTGATTACCTTTTAAAAAATCCATTACAGAAAGCTTCTTATCCCATATTCTTTGCCATTTCCATTGTTTCTTGTGCGCATTTCCTCTACTTTTTGGGCTTGTTCTTTTTCTATATGTTCAGATAATTCTTCCTGTCAGACCCAGAAATAAATTAAAATACAAAAGCAGTAGAGTTGCAAATCACAGGAGGCTTTAGGTGGGGACGGCTGGGTATAGTGGGTGGGTGGGAGTTGTTGATCCCTGACGCTAAGTAGGTGACGCTGGAGGAGGGGGTAGGTTTGCTGTCACACAGGATGGCACCTGGAGTGCCAAACTGTGTGTTCAGAAAAGGGAGAAGCAGAACAAAAATCCCCGTGGCACATCGATTTGTGGGCCTCCAAGTCTGTCGGCTGCCATGTTTGAGTGGAATTCAAAAGAGCCCTTTTACGTCTTTAACAGTTCTTTAGTGGCTTAAAGCAGGTGTTATACCATGGTTATCACGTTCTTGAACGATTTTACGGTGCCGGGAGCGGATAATGACGTTCGAATAGTACGCGCTAATTGAATGGATATTGACACTTGAGACGAGACTACTTGACAGCAAGTTGACATGATAGATTGAATTCGATATTAAAAAAACTATAGCAATAAAACCTTAATCTGTATAGAGGATGAAAGTAGACATTATATTCTAGCACCTACCTTTAATTTGGCATGATTTGAACTGTATATGATACAGGATTGAAGATATAAAAATCGAATCGAGCAAAATTTCTCCGGCATGTTGACTGCGTAGCGCACTGATTATTTACCGCGGCGAGACACAAGTTGTCAGGTTGGCATATGCTGTAAGGGTATTCTGGCTGTCGCGCGCAGTCCTTACCAGCGGTTCTACTATGAAAATGCCTGTAGGACACACGCCGAGGTAACACTTTGCGTCCAAGCAGCCTTGTCGTCTCGCCGAGAAACCAATATGGCGGAGGACGGATTACGTCGACTCGCAACACATATCATTGATTTCCCTTGCTTTATAAGGTAAATATATTTAATTTTATTGTGCAAACCATGGTATAAACGTCATACATAACAAATAGAGGTTCACTCGTTGATTCTAGGGGCTAGATAAGAAGACACTCGGCCTACGGCCTCGTGCTTCTTATCTGCCCCTATAATCAACTCGTGAACCTCTATTTGTTATTTATGCCTTTATTAGGTGTTGACTTTAACCTGATACTCTATATTCATGAGTCTAGGGGTAAAGGACAAGTACATTCGTGGTGCATTAACCAGGTTAGCGGTATCTCATCTAAATGCAAGTTGCATTATCCAGAGTGCTATATCTTACAGAATCTCTTTAACATGTGAAAAGGCCAGTTCTAATCATTAAAATGAATACTTTATCTAACATGTCTTTACCAGGCATGGTGAATATGTCAATATCAAATATAATGGATTAAATAGGAATGCTCTCATACTTTCTGGCTCATGTGTTATTTCTGCATCTTGACTTAAAAGTTTTTCTACGTTGATTTGTACTCTTAATCCCCAATCTTTTGATTATATTTAAAATATGGAACATATTCAACCTGATGTACAAGACCAATTCATGATATAACAAATGCAGAGAGAGCAGAAACAGACAAGGAGAATCATGTGGCAAAGTATAAGTAGTGTATTTCAGATAACTACCCTAATATGGAACCTTCACTACATGCACCCTAAAGTGATGAGCACCCAGACTATCTGAGAGATGCATATGGTGACCATGCTGGAAGTACTTAAGCATATAGCACATATTCACATCACCTGACAGGTCTGCATCCCTTGCATCCATCCTTGCCAGCCTCAAGTCCACCTTCATCAGTCTCACTAGGCGCTACCAACCAGAAAATGGCAATTGATCTGGTATGGCCGCTGACCATAGGACAGAATAAAGAGAATATCCATACTCTAGGCTCCTGCTTGTTGTCACTGATGCATTTTAAATCTGTGCAAAGTTTGGTGGTCATCCTATTTTCTGTGGGTATGGTACTAAGTCTAGATTCTATCAAGGCCAACACACAACATGGTAGCCATAGTGGACTAGTCCAAGAGATTATACTACTGTAGAAATCTGACTACAGAGGCAAAACAGTAAATGCACATTCGAGAATCCATACAGATAATCCACCAATACCTATAAGACATTTTTTTTACCTATATTGCAGTTTATCTTTAAATTGTATAGCGCAATCTTATTAACCTGGAATATGGCAATATATACATAATGTAGGCCTATAATTAGTTTCCGATTTAAATGGCATTTAACCCTTTCTCTCATCAAAAGCAATTAGGATATTAGAGGAAATTACAACTATTCTTATTGTGCGTATGGGTAACTGACACTTATGACAAAACTACCGAAGTATAAATGTTAATCTCATGCGTTATAGAATCCACCTGTGTTCAATTGAGTCCCTAAATATGAGGACAAAAGAGTGATACTTGAGATAAGAGCTAACCTTTCATATGAACCTCCACTGACATCCTCGTGCTTCTACAGACACATGCCTAATATCACCTAATCCGTTCAAATGTGGAACACAAAATCTTTGAACGGAAATGACAGTTTGAAAGGGTCAGCTAACCTTTCGTGTGCAGGTTCATGAAAATAATACTGCTTTGTATGAGGGTGATGGAAAGCATATTGTTTTACACAGCAATTTACACAATGGTTGGACAATTCGAACTATTTCTCTGCACCTTGTTTGGGCAACAGGAATCACACGGTAAAGGTCTTACTGTCAGAAAAGAAAATCCCTCAGTTTCACAAATGAACAGATGTCCATTCCTCTATGGTTCATTATATGATGTATCATGTATGCCATATTTGTTATGTTTTCTCTTCTGAACACAGTAGCTTCCCTCAGACATCTCAAGGCGTACATCGTTATACTTTTTGTTCTTCCTACACCTCAGTTCTGTTGCTTTAATGTATTGCGTAGTATGCATTAGGCCTATGTATACCCTCTAATACCAGGATTCAATTAACTTCAGTCATTTCAAGCACTACCAACGTCGCAGAAGCAGAGAAATCTTACGCCCTAACACCTACATCCCACATAATTATCCCCACAAGAAATCCACATAGACTGACAGAAAAATAATTCTTCTACTCCTACTCTGAACAACATTAAATGGGATATGCTCTTGGATATCCAGCTATGTAATGTAGTATAATTATATGCTACATGGATGTAATACTTTGCCTCATTTCTTCTGGTGGAGAGATGATGCTCCCTGTGATAATTCTGTGCAGCTGAATTAAGACTTGCATCCTCCATGGTGTAGGTTTAATTAAAGTGATGCTGCCTCCAGGGTAGGTTCCTAATGTAAATAGCCTACCAACCCGCGCCTTCTGAAAGCACTACTCATTTGATTTCTATCGATGTTTCTGCCCCAACCTGCCTGCCAATATCAGATATAGATATTGGCAGGCAGACTTGCATCCTCCATTGTGTAGGTTTAATTAAAGTGATGCTGCCTCCAGGGTAGGTTCCTAATGTAAATAGCCTACCAACCCGCGGCTTCTGAAAGCACTACTCATTTGATTTCTATCGATGTTTCTGCCCCAACCTGCCTGCCAATATCAGATATACGGCACATGGCTATTGTATTATTGACCAATGGGAGGCATCCCTGGCATATACTGCGGAGTCGGGGGCTGAAGGTGTTAGTCATAGTGGAGTCGGGGTCTAATAGCGGCCCCCAGCTGATAATGGCTATGTGAGCTATAGATACTGCATATCATCAAGATTTCTTATTCATAAAATATTTCCAATATTTATGCGGGGATGAGAGTAGCTGTCTCTGAACAGATGTCATGGGATCACTTAAAAGGATTTTAGTACAGAATACAGTGAGGCCGATAAATACAGTATCACGAGGGTGTACACATTTGATGCCCTTTTCGCAGATCAGTACTAATCCTGACTCAGACAGAGACATAGTGATCACATTAAGAATACATAGGTGTATGGAGAGTGGTAAACTGCAGCAGATGTGGACAGGAACGTCTGAGATAGCAGGTCACGTGACACATGGTGGAGATAGGAACCCGGCCAAAGATAACACAATTATCTGCCGCCGTTAATTCACAACCTTTTCGCGTCCATCCTTAACGAAGGGTGACAATAATCTGATAAACGTATAGCAGGCAATGTATGCGTGTAGCTGGAAGAGAAAAATGCATGATAGATGTATGACCATTGACTATACATATTGCCAAGTGGACTATATGAATATTGGGATTCAATTTCAAAGACTGTACCTGGACTGTCTCAAAAATGGACTCCATAAAGCACTTAATATGATCATTAATTTTAACCTGACATATTTCAAAGCTTCATTGGACAATATCAGGGAACAGAGGGAGACTTATTCATGTGTACTTCTCTTCAAAAGCAGTCCAAAATAAGGAGGTCATATTTGATACTAAACCACCCTGCTGTATGTACATGAATTGTGTCAGACAGCCATAGCTACAGGTAGGGATCCACTTATATAAAACACATTGACACACAGCAGCATGCCTTAAGTAGATAAATTACCCTTCCTAATTGATTACACATAATTGGACAAATGACCGTCTAATGAGGCTCAGACAGAAGCCAATAGTTTTCTCATCTGCCCACCAGACATGCACCCCTCTCCTACATATCATTCTTACAAACAGTCCCCGTCTCGACCGATTCGCCTTCCTATTATTAAATTTCACTGCAATCAAATTATAGTCGTTTCTGATTCCTCTCCAATGATCAAAGCGAACGAGACGTCAATAGGTAAAAACCTATCTCTACACTTCGCGTTGTACTTGGAGCCAACTACAGGAAAACTTGGTTATTTCAAATACAGTGTGGCAGATCGCCAATTCGTACATCAGATTTTCTGTGCATCGAATGCAGAAGAAATCATTGTACTTTTCAAATATATCTGGTTTCCATAACCATGCCCGTGTCCAAGACCATATCCAGAGAATAAGTATACAAGAATTTCACAACAGAGGAAACTATGGAACATAATGTAGATAATATCACCTGTCTGACAGCCTTTACAACAACGAAGGAAACTATGGAATATAATGTAGACGATATCACCTGTCTGACAGCCTTTACAATAACCGAGGAAACTATGGAACATAATGTAGACAATATCACCTGTCTGACAGCCTTTACAACAACAGAGGAAACTATGGAACATAATGTAGACAATATCACCTGTCTGACAGCCTTTACAACAATGGAGGAAACTATGGAACATAATGTAGACAATATCACCTGTCTGACAGCCTTTACAACAACGGAGGAAACTATGGAACATAATGTAGACAATATCACCTGTCTGACAGCCTTTACAACAACGGAGGAAACTATGGAACATAATGTAGACAATATCACCTGTCTGACAGCCTTTACAACAACAGAGGAAACTATGGAACATAATGTAGACAATATCACCTGTCTGACAGCCTTTACAACAACGGAGGAAACTATGGAACATAATGTAGACAATATCACCTGTCTGACAGCCTTTACAACAAGTGTGTTGTAAGAGGGTCTAGGAGGGGAGAATGATGAGTAAAGAGGTGACATGAGGTTGAGCAGCTCACTGACAGGAGCAGGAGGGAGTGGTGAGACAGGTGTGGTGATGGGAGATGCTGACAGCAGCTGCTCACATTGTTATTTCACATGTTCAACTCTACATCACAGACTTGTATACTATATGCGCAGTACATGTAGTACTGTCTACTATTGTGTACATAGGGCATGTACCAACGTCCCCCAATGTTATCGCTGCCCCAGAGTAGAGCTATAGGCATCTATCTGACTACATGTATGTACAACCAATACAGCTAAATGAAGAAATGTAAATCGTGCACTTAGAGTGTCGCAACTATGATTGATAGCAATACATGATTTTAATTGATCGGAATTTAATATAATCGATTGTAGAAGCATTACCCGTTAATAGTGTATACCGATTAATTACAGATGTTTCGATGTGCTTGTTTCCTAACAGAGAACTGCACATAAGGTCATCAGAAACCCTGGACTCTGGTCAATTATTAACAACACATATCCTCTCCAGAATTGTCTTATCAATTAATTATTTAATGGAAATCAGCATCTATACCACTCTTCACACCATCCTCCTTTTACTAATGATTACCAGATATAGATCAGCCAACACTTGGCTGACCTGTCAGACTGTACAACGATGACGTGGCCTCTCTTTTCACTAGTACCATAGGTTATACTGGCCTGTCGCCAGGGGAGCTCAAAGTCGTGGGGTGGAGATGGGATGCACTCATGTCAATGTTCCATCAATCACCTGCCATACTCAGAAAATCACCCCGAAGGTATAGGACAGGGAGTATTTATTATAAGAGTTGCTGAGATAAACAATCTTTTACTCTACTTTTATTATCATTGTGTTTTCCAAAGGTGATTTCCAATTTTTATCACCTCTGCAAACAGGGACATTCTCGTCCATCCATTAATATCAGATGGGCGAAAAGGTGTATGCACATCCCTCTCTGTGCTGAAACAGGGATGGCGATGAAAGATGGAGGCTGGTCTATTGTGGAGACATTGAAGTCTGTAGAAACGTGATGAGTAGAAAAAAATGGACTTTTCAATGCACGTGAATGTACGAGTTTCCCCACATTAAGGGTACATACACACTAAAAAACCTGCAAGATCCGAAACTAGTCAGTGGTGACGACTTTAGGTCCTCAGGTTGACGACACCTAAAACTACAACTTTATATTGTATGTGAATTATATAAGCTGGATTTGAAATGTCAAATATTACAATATGCTGATGATATAGTCAATTTTGCTAGTGGAACGAGTGTACATGAATTAAGCATTAAATTGCAAGTGATCTTGGTTTACTTGTAAAATATTGTGATCAAAATCAGTTAACCATTAATGCAAGTAAAACGAAATCTATGTTGTATACATATGAGCAAGATATTGTTTTAGAAAAGTTGCAAGTTAAAGGTAAAAGTTTAGAAAATGTACAAAAATATAAATATTTAGGAATAAATCTAGAAAATAACATGAGCTTTACTACTGAATTCATATAATAAGACTATTCAAAAAGTAAATCATGAAATTTGGATGCTTAGTCATTTCAGACACTGTTTAGATGAAAATACATCATTAGCTATATTAAAAACAATGTTACTGCCATATATACATTACAGTTCGATTTTTCTATCAGGTGTTACTTTTGTATCTCAGAAAAAAAACTGCAAATACTGCAAATACCGCATTGTGTGTATGTTTTGAAATTAATGATTCAACTGAAATTTCGGTTAAAGAGTTACACATTCGTGCCAAAATCCTGCCTTTAGATGTGCCAAAATTCTGCCTCTAGATCTTTGTCGAAAATAATTACAAAGTGTCTTGTGCTTCAGATTAATTAAAATTGATGCTTTAGATTTAATAGATAATAGAATAACACGTGCAGCAGATGGTCCTCTGATATAAAACATTTATTGCCCATACCGAGCGTATTAAAAAGTCACCTTCATATTTAGCTTTTGATGAATGGAATAGAGTTCCTCTAGCTATTAGATTAGCTCATACAAAAGATTCTTTTAAAAATTAAGGATCAGTGTGTACAAGGTTTTCATGGATAAATGGTCATAATATATTGACCAATTTACACATGATGCAGTTGAAAACATTTTTATAGTCTAGATAATAAACTGCTAAGCAAGTAGTGTAATATAACACTATTGTGTGGTGTAGTTATCAATATTAGTTTTTAGGTTAAAAAGGTACATTGTTGTCTATATATAGTACATTCTTCAACACCGATTATGGTAGAAATATAGTAATCAGACATGTCAGTTCAGTATTGGCCAAACATCTGAAGATTATGGGGTTTATACCCTATGTATCTCAACAAAACACCTAAAAATGGAAGCTTTGGGATAGGGCACACCTTTACCAATAAGGAAAACTATGAAATAATCATCTAAAATTCTTTATACATTTTTTTTCTATACTAAAATATCAACCTCAAACATCTGAAATGTTGCAGGCATCTGAAACTCTGACATGTCTGTAGTAAACAGTTTGGTAGGGATATAGTATACAGTTTCAGGTAAAAGTGTAAAGTCATTTAATGTTATCATTGGTTTTCATTGTTTACCCGTATCAATTACAAGTAACACAAATGTTCATTATTACAAAGCTGCAATAACTCATTTCTTCTATTTAATTAGTTCACTTATCATTTATCATCAGTTTCATCAATCATCAAGTAATATCACTGCGCTTTCACTCAATTAATGGTGAAAAGCGAAAAGAAAGTATTTAATATTATAAAAGACTAATTCAATTGTAAATAAAGGACTGATTTTTATTCTTTCTTATAGTCCACACACTGAGCGCATTATTAATAACCGTATTTGTTGAAAGACAATGTTGTTCAGCATAATAAACATTTAAATTGAAATTGAATTGAATATATCGTAAAACCTGGTGTATACAGTAAAGAGCGGCTTATAAGGTGAAGATGGACCCCTCCATGGTGCGGCTTACAGAAGCAGCCAGCCAAAGTAAGGGGTGCGCTTTACAGTCAAGGATATAAAACATTACTTTGGTACTAAACTGTTCATCCCCAGGTGCGTCCTATATAGGATCCTCCAAGTTAATGGCGCGCCTTATATGTATATTGTACTTAAATGCGAGGCGTGCCCTAACCGCAGGTTATTACGGTAATGTTCAATTGATACCCCCTAACTTGGCCTAAGTAAACATGGAAGTATTAAAAAAATATGGTGGAAGCAGTGAGAAATTGGTTCTGTGTGACTCTTTATTACAACAAATATTTCTCATAATTTAAGGTCACACCCCATAATTGAGGGTCACACCCCATGACCACACATGATATAATGACACTAGCAACGCACCACTGATGTTCGATAGTTACAAAAAAAAAGACAATTTAACCCCAACTCATCCAAAGAGGAAGGTAACAAACATTTTTGAATATACAAGCTAATTTCACACATGATAAATTCATAACTGCCGGTAGCATGTCCTGGGGGAGCACAATTACCACATCCAGCACCTGTTAGACGAAGAAGCTTCATTAAGAGGAACAATACCTACATCCCTCAGTGAATACACTTCTAATTATCTCCAACAGCGGAGCATGGCGCCTATATTAATATTTGAAATAAATAGAATACATATTCTACATAAATATCTATTGTTTGAACATGGAATGAGATCACGCAAGGTACCGTCCCACGACAGGTGAAATGGGGCATAAATTTTATCTCCCGGTTATCGACCAAATGAAAACGGCATTCCTGTCTAGTCTTTCCACACTAACACTCTGTAAAAAGAGGATGGGGTGGTACAGAAGAGGAAGTGGAGGGGGAAGAGGTACATGGCGACATTTCAAGCAGTAAAGGATTACCAACCCTGCCTTTTGAATATGGATGACAAATTGAAGGTCAGTGGATGGCGAATCCATCAGGGTGGGTCGCTGAAGGTACGGTGCAGGAGGCTGGGCTTGACAAGTGGCATGGAGCAGGAGTGGAGGGTGTTCAGTTCTCTGGGAGCTGCTCTCCCGTCTATACCCTATCCATCAACCTGAGCCATCCACCAGCTCCAGGTCCCGGTTGGTGGTGGTCCAGGTGGACAGGACAGCTTAATGCTCTAACACCCTACCCTCTCCAGCAAGAGTGTCTCCAAAGCACACTGGAGAGGTGTAGCAATTGATGAGGGGTGGGGGTGGGGGGTTAAGGGTGGGATGCTTTACAAGGACACCACTATAGAAATAGGTATACAATGTCAGTCCTTTCACAACCCTTCCTTTCAAAGGCCTCACGAAAAGGGATATCGTTCATTGATTGAGGAATGTAAACGGCCCCTATATCTTAGTGATATCAAAAGATTTTTTTTGATACATTAACCATAAATGCACTGTACAGGTAAAACACCAAATGCCTTGTTTGACATCAAGTGTTTCCTATATATTCTTATTCTTCCTGGTGGGGGCATACGATATCATACTATGTAATATTTATGTAAACTCTTTTATTCTGAGTTTAGTAAGTGAAAATATGTTGGAGACTCCTGTTAATTACAATCCTGCTGAGGTGATGTACAATGGACATATTAACTAAATATATTATACAGAACCTGTCTATGTATATGTATAGCTCATAATGCCTCACACGTTGCTGTCTGCATTCATCACTTTTCAAGGAGACCTCTCCCACTAAAGTGAGCAAACATAGGCCAAGTCTGCATCTCCTACATTTTTTTTTATTATTTCATGCCAGTACTGCTATCTCCGTTGCATCATCGTTCAACCTTATCACTAGGTGTGATATCTTCATCAGGCTGTATATCAAAGAAAGGGTGAAAAAGTCAAATGTCTGGATGTACTGCCTGGGATATGCTGTTAGTTGTTTCCATCTGCACTAGTGCTATTCTATTCTCACGGTCAGGGTAGGTGGATGAGGATTATATTGCAGCAGTGAAATGCCAATAAGACAGCTGTCTCCTGTAGTTGGCTCCTAGAAACCACTATTGGAAGAAGTATGAGGCATACTCCAGTATAAATGCTGGACGCCTGTCTAGGAAAACTAGTCGACCCTTGCTTCCTCAGATATGGAAATTGCAAGGAAAAATGTCTGAGGAAGCAAATCATCTGAGGAGTCAAGTCCAAATATAATAGAAAAAAATAAAGGTAGTTCCAGATGTTCTGTCTGAGGTAATGAGGGATCTGAGGAATCAGGAATCCACATTTGAAAAGCAAATTTAGGTAGATTTTTATCAACCCATAACTCCACAGGATTTAATCCTAGAGATTTCTATTTGACGAGGCTCCAAAGCTCACCTTTTACAAGCTCTCCATCCCAACCTAAACTCATCAATAATTACACTCCAAAGTTAAGTCTCTTCAGTCAGTGTCTAGACGGCTATGGCTTGAGGAGTGGTGGTTACATTATGTATGTTCCAGGTCCTAGTTCCCCTGGGTAAGCTTACATTAAACATGTTCCCTGGTCGTGTTAGTGTCCATCAAGGGTGGTTAATGGAGACAGCCATTTCCTCCTGACCATCTCCTCCATACGCTCAGGGACAGGCATCCCGCTGGCCATATAGTAAGCAGTTTCTGCATGAAACAAAGGCTGCTATTCAATGTGCAATTGGTTTAATTAATGAGACCTTTCTGACTTAGGAACATGAAATTGCCATCTCTTCAACCATTATATGGACATGGTCGAAATTTAGAACATCATAAAAGAGCAATATGCATCCAGCTATCAAAGATCTATCCAAATGAGGCCATGCAGTAGATGCCGATGTCGATCGTTTCCGAATGTCACCTTTGATACAAAGGTCTCAGAAGCCAGTACCCTTCCACCCACCTTCCATCTCTCTCTCCATACCCCACACCCCCCTTTCAATCCTTACCACCCTTTCCCTGGTGTCCACACATTAGTTGGCCATTAACACAGGTAAGTGACACCCAGGTATGTGCCCCCAGTCTATTGATGGACTCCTGCCCTGGCTCACCCCACCCTATTCCTGCTTTTGTCACCCCTCTACTCCCCTCATCCTCCCCGTGTACACCCCCTACCCTCACGTACACAGCCAGGCTAACTACTGTGAATCCCCCTTAAGAAACGACAGCTGTAAGATGATAATGACTTTAATTGATCCCAGGCAAAAATACATCGACTAAAAGAAAGACTGGTATATTCGACTTGTGTTGAAAATGAGGGATGGGAGGAGCCGCCAGCAAACCACTGCATATCCATGAAAACACGAGTTTCCAGACGTTTATGAAGTGAATAAAAAATTGGAAATAGTTACTACTTGTGACATTTGCGATTGTTGAACTCCTGGCTTAAATGCAAGTATCACAATTATGCAGTGGCTTCTAAGGTGGCTTCTGTCTTGAGGCAGTTGCGCATTAATTATAGACCCCCCTGTAAGCTTGAGGCCATCACCCCTAGAGGCTACCCACTACTACCTGACACAAAACACCACAAACGGTGGCTTCAACGAATGACAAAGGTTGGGTAAGGAGAAAGCACTCGATTGATCAGAGACCCACCTACGGACCCATGTGTGAACTACCCGGTGAACTAGCAACCACCACAGAGCAACATATTGTTAGGGGTTATGACACTGACTTTTTTTACCAAAAACATAAACGGTCATTAACACTGTCAGTGGGAAATTATTATTTATATTGGTGGAAGGGGGATAAATGCTCCTGAGTGTATGATAACATGACTAGGGAGAGCTCGTAGGACAATTGTGCAAATAGCCTTATCAAAACGCTACAGCCAGGAGATGCTAGATTTTAAGTGCTGACTACAAGGGGGATATAGAGGTGACCTGGAGGCCTCCTCTACTGTGTTACTGCCGAATACCTTAATTTCAACGCCTTGTCCATTACATTGATCCTAACTCAGTCTCCACCTTGTCGCGGGCTTTTAATCTGCCGCCTACGCCTGATTAGTGGCGCGATACCGCCTAGTTAGGACAGGAATTGAGATTGGAAAGGGCCTTTTCCACCACATCAGCAAGGTAATGGGTATGTAAAGGAGGGACTGACATTGACTCGCTCTGACCTTAACGGTGATTAATAGTTTAGTACCAGTAAGTAGTATCTGGAGAAGAGGGTGTTTAAGGTGGGGACTACAGATTAAAGTATTGAGCATTTGATCGGATTCAAATGTACTTTTTCCCAGGTCAAATTAAAAGCCGCTGTTCATCTAATCTCTGATTACAGAAAATGACCCAAGTCAAATCAAGCTGCAGTCTGTAAAATGTCCTCATTTAATACCAATATTAACGCCACGGCTCACAGAATGTGTCTTAATCTCAGAGAATGCAGTATGGCCTAGCAACATATTGCTCAGAAACCTCAAGCACTGTACCACAGTGTATATATGCACACTAGACATCCTTGTCATGGGAAGAAAGATGGTAATTCCTCAGCCTCTGGCCTAGACAGGATGCTAACTTTATCACTATTGGCCTGGCTGTAGCAAAGTTTGCATTATTGATGACAGGTGAATGATTGAGTATGGATAATTGTAACTGTGCATGTGGAACGTTTCCTGCTACAATGTTGTAAAGAAACAAGAAAAAACACTGGATAAAATGTATTTTGTGTTTTTACACGGAAGGGTTTTATACTTGAGCTAAAGTAGATATCCAACATGTTCAGACTTCTGAATAATGGCCCAGACACATTTGTTTTGGGGTCACTAAAATCAACCATCAGCATTGCACCAAAAGAAGGGTCATGTTTTTGAGGATGAAGTAGGATAGGGTTAGGTGCTTTCTCCTGTGCTTTAAGCAGGACCTTCCTGAATACCTGCAGTACAATACGTGGCTAGTGGCGTGACAAGAGGTTGTGAGTGACCACTGACCAGTGGTCAGTTCCAGCCACTTGTCAGCAGGGGGCACGGTCCACCACACTTGAGTGACCACCAACTGCCCAACTTCCACCCTTCCACACCTGACAATGGCCAGCACAGATCTACCTACTAATCTACTTTTAACACTTTATCTTCTAGCACATTTGGTATCTAAATAAGGCTTTGTCAGAGAGGGGCTATCGTGCGTTGACGAATTCCTTCGATGTCTATCAAGGTATGGTTTTGAGTCAAGTTTCTCTATATATAATCATTACTAGTATTCATTATTTTTCATGAAAAGTTGGAATTCTGCTGGGCAGTCTTGTAGCTTCTTGTGACGGTACAATATAAGGAAAGGAGACAACGTTTGCACTAAACGTATAAAAGGATAGAAGTTGATTCTACTGCTGTGAAAGTTTGCCGGTCAATGAGAACTTCTTGACAACTGCAGAAGTTTTGAGTGTCCCTGTCCATCGACAGCTCCTTGTGTGTAACTTTCCTGTGACTTGGGTAACTTGCTTAACTCATTACTGTGACCAGTGAGTCTGAATGGCTCCCGCGCGGGCCTCTTTGATCACGATTAATTCGACCCTGGTCCTGACCCCTCTGCCTAACCACGCGTTATCTCCTTTGTGACGTCCAAGGCGAGGGGCTGAATACAACCAAAGACGTTGGTGGCACTAGCACAGAGCGCACAGCCACCACCGGCACCATCATGACCATGGCTACTAGCAGCGCCATTTTCTGTTTCCTGCTGTAATTTCTGCCTCCTTTCCCTTTAGTCTTTGCCTGTCCCTCTTCCCCCCCCCCTCCACCGCCTTCCACGCTCTGCCCACCCCGGAGGCTCCTGCCATGACTGCCCATACGACCGCCAGAGGGCCACAGGAGCAAACACCACTAAAGATGTCCACGAAGCTGCGGATCGATGGAGGCCTTGTGTCCAGTGGTGTAGGACACAATGTGGGGCGCTGCCAAGTGTGATAAAGGGCCCTGATGGCGACTGAGCACTGGTGCTGTGGGGTGGGGTTGTGAGAAAGTCTGTGTGGTCACTTCTACCATTTCAGAGAAGCCACTCCAGACTCCAACCTGGGGTAAATTGTGTCGGGACGGATAGGGAGGGGCTGGGGGTATTTGGGGCAAATATTGGAAGCATGGTGGACATCGATCGCCCGTGGCTTTCCTGCCAAGGAGTGCAACTCTCAGAGGGATTGCGGACTGGGAAGGAAGGTTGGGGGATGGATGGGAATGTAGGGACAGGCTTAATGGTGAGGATAAGGGGTAAACATAACTACCGTAAATCCTCGCGTATAGGACGCGGCTTATAGACAAAAAGAATTACATCATGTGCGTCCTACAGGATTTAGCACAAGTCAGGGTGCGTCCTATATGCGGGTATTTTACACTATAGAATATTACTGAAATGATCAAAATTTGATCTAAGATGTGTCCTATATGATTTAGCCTAAATCAGGGTGCGTCCTATACGCAAGGGGCGTCCTATACGCGAGGATTTACGGTACGTGGGAACCCAGCTGCAATTTACCACTAATTGATCTTGGCAAGCATATTTATCCTTGTCATGTCTATATACCATAGGGGTCAATACTGTACGTGTAGCAGAGAAAGCCCTCAGTCAAACAGATCTCATGTGGTCATCTCCCCTAATGTTATACAAGTTTTGACAACAGAGGCAGTATAGCCCGGCCCCGCACTTCCATGTCCTTTGGACACAATCTTCGTTACCAAAAGCACTGATATAGTGTCATATTTCTTGAGGTCAGCATGTCTGCGTTTTCTCCAAATTAGGGGTCATTTTCCCAAGAAAAATTCCTTAGAATTGAAAATAGGAGGTGTTTTTGAGAGGGATCATAAAAACCTTTGCACAGAAAGTAAAGTAAAGTGACATCATGACCCTAGACACAGCAAATTGTCACTTTGGTTAGGCCATCTGATTCTACTATCTACATTGTTTTATATTCAATAAAGATTACATAACTGAACCTGTCAGTGTTTTCTACGATAAAGGGGTGGAATAGTTTTCATGTCAGTGTTTCCCAAAATAGGGGTAATTTTTTGGCACGAACAATCCGTGATTTTACAATATATAGGGTAACTCTTTACCCCAAAAATCCCTGGAAAGGGGGTGTTTTTCATTTCCCGTAACGAGGATGGTGTCAGTTTACTTGGGGAGTGTGGGGGGCCGGGCAGTTTAGGTATAAGTGAGAATATGGGATCCTTCGTGCGCAGAAACCTACAATGGGCAGTCTCCATAGACCTCAACTCAAGTGGTGTCAGCGTTAGGAGAATGGATGGAGTGAGTGAGTAATAGATGTTTAACGCCATTTCGACAGCTAAGGTCATATTCATGGCGAGAACGACATTACACAATTTCACAGGGGAATGTGTCAGTGCCCGCGCATATGTGCACCACGCACATCCCGAGGGGATAGGAAAGAGGAGAAATAGACCCTTTCAAGTGGGCTAGGGAAGCCCAGGATAATGGATGGTCCGTGGATTTGCATACTATATCACTCCATGGAAGACTATGCCTGCTATGAATATATGTTTGGTATTTCGAATGAGATAACTTTGCCCAACCTTGATGATTTCTAAATTCAAAATTATCCAGCACGGGAGGAAGTTTCACTCACCTGGAAAAAAAGAAGTAAAGTTTTGGTTACAATGCAGTTGATATGTCATACTATTATAGTTAGTAATTGAAATACAGCAATGCCACAGTGAAGGTTTGTCTATATGCACACTATAAAATATATTGGTCCCATACAATGTAATTGTACTTGTGCACATAAATCATGTATTTGTCTTGATGATACATAAGTTGTTATAAATGACTCCTAAGACTTTCGTGCTTCATCTATCCTAATAAATTAAGCTCGCCAATAACTTGTGCAAAATTACAGAGGTAAGTCAGAAATGACGAAGGTTTGGTGCTGGGAAAAAGTAGGGCGGGTGGGACAAGGGGTTCAAAATGACCATGCAGGGTCGAATGAGTCCCTGAGGGCAAGGGTTGGAGGTAGAAGGGGTGGGATGTTGGGGTATGGGGAGGCAGAGCAGTTCAATGGTTGTCAGGTGGCGCGTTACTGTTTGTCATCGGGGAGGTGAACTGGCTGCCGCCGCGTGAAATTGCCCTACAATACGGCTACCTCTGCTGGTCAATTGCCTCCCGTGCCCTGAAGCCATAGAGGCTGAGTATGAGGCAGGGGCTGTCCAGGTAGGCTGTAAGACTCTATTAGATAGAGTATACGATGTGAACCCCTTGCCATGGGTGTACTACAACGTACTGATCGACTTAGTGGTAGGATGGCAAAACTGGCTTTGCTTTTTAGCCGTGGCGAAGGTACCAGAAGGGAATACTACATAATCAATAATATGTACCGGTATACACGTTTTCAAACAATACAATTTGTGTCTACAGTGTATGCCCAATGAACCAGTCCCTTGAGCAACGTATATACATATATCCCGTAAACACACTGTGTTCAATGAAATGTACCGGTTCTTGGAGTGGACTACTGTAAGTAGTACGTGGAATGGTAATTAGCTGCAGGTAGACCCCGTTTCGCAGGTACACGTACTGTGTACACGTACTGTGTGGTTTAAGTAAGAGATTACTGTTCAGACAACCGAGATTAGATCTAAATCTTCTGCAATGTCACTGGTAGGTCAAATACTGATGAAAATACACATGGATTTTAAAAATCACTTTATCTACGTGCCTCATGGCATACCGAGCACTACAGTTGTTGCCTCGGAGTCTGACCCCTGTTACTACATTGGCATAACCTCTCTGCCGATTACCGGGAGAGTACATAAACTCAGGTTAAGACCTACCAGAATGCATAGTAAATGTGCTTTCCAAAAGAATATATATATACTCTGTGAAATGAGTGAGTGAATGAGTAATAGATGTTTAACGCCATTTCGACAGATAAGGTCATTTTCATTACGAGAACTACATTACACAATTTCACAGAGAAATGTGTCAGTGCCCGCGCATATGTGCACCACAGAAATCCTGAGGGGATTGGAAAGAGGAGACAGACCCTTTTAAGTGGGCTAGGGAAGCCCGACTCTGTGAAATAGTAATAGGCCAAGTTATTGTCGCCAGAGTATACCCTTTGTATGAAACACCCCTGGTATCAGTATTAAGCATGGCACATGTTTGTGTGGCACCACTGGAAGGATATGTAGCGCGATAACTAATCAATAACGTCATCAAGACGTAGAACGATGACGTTGACGGTGCTCCAGTGCAGTGCCCAGCGCCCCTGGCGACGTCATAGAGAACAAGGAGGAGACAACCCCAACGCCCCTATACCATATCCTTGATGTCTCCTGCCACCGACACCCTCTACTCCAACTCCTCCAGGCATGGCTTTGTGTTTAACCCTCTAAGGACCTTAATGCACTATTAAGGTCTTCATGTTACATGAGGAGATTGACCAGGGCTGTATTCATGCACCATGCTGGCCTTGTAGAATTGATACTCCCAAATTGTCAGCATGATACACCAATGCAGTGCTGGTGAGTAGTCTCGTGTAACCACGGCATTGGTGCAACATGACCATCGAGAAACATGAACATGCACGGGGGGCATCGTGCATCCTTTACATGACTACTTCCCCTCTCCAGCCCTTGATGATGGCACATGTACACCCAGCGACCTGCCTCCTCCTGGTTCCTGTCTTGCCATTTGGCTCAGACAGAAAGCAGGCCCTACATGACGTACTGTGGAGGTGGAGGTGAGCAGGTGTGAGTTCATGACACCCTATACCGAGTGACTCATTTCCTATACATGAAATGTGTTACTGTAACTGTTATGGTTAGCAGTGGTGACTTTCAGCAGTTTAAAATATGTTGCTTTATAAAACAGACCATATTGATGTGAAATATCAAAGAACGTTGATTTCTAGGAACTCTTTAAATCACAATGTCTCGTGTCCTGAAATACATCCCTTTTATCTATAATATTCAAAAGCTGTTAGTATATCCTCATTATATGGGTTCAATATACTTTTATTTGAGGTATAGTGTTGATTTTCAGGTACTGCCATGCAGTCACTGGTCACAGTCGCTTTGAAGAGCAACTCTTTGAGGCCCCTCCCCTGTACACTACCTGCTCACGGCATCTGACAGAAATATTACCACAAGCTTCCGTTTAAAGAAGTGTCAGTTACCGGTGCGTAAAGTCCATGACGGGGTTTGCCGCCGCGACAAACTTATTTCCTCTTATGTTCAGTGCAATGGCAGTCTATGCAAAGGCACCGGTGTGCCATTGATGTATTATTGAAAAAAAGATATTGACTTTATCAAAAACTCAGAGACAAGCCCTTGCCAGAATCTCATTATAACCTTAAGTACTTTCGTTAAGTTTGTCACTATGCAAATTCGGTGCGATGCACAGGGGCCTTCTTAAAACCTATATCAGTCAGGAAGCCCTGCGGGGAATCCAAATGAGATGATGCTGGAAGGAACACAGGCTGCCATCCTCCCATGTGAAATGTTACAAAACTGGGAAATAGTTTTATCAAAGTGGCTCATTGAGGCATGGATGTTGACCTTAAAAGGAATCATTTTTATACAATCCAATATTGACTGATTGATACACGCCTACAGGCAGTAACAAGGTGGGCAATTTATATGAAGACAATCAGCTTGGAAACAATTCCCAAAGGCAGAACACGGGACCCACTAAAGCTGTAGGTTCTCTGAGGCGCCTCCTAGCGTCTCCTGCAGCGGTAAACGCATTATTGTTTGAGGTCACTTCTGGCGCCGACGAGAAGGAAACGCCGACACTTTTCACATGAAAGACCTGGTGAGGGTTGTCGGGACTGGTCAGGCCGCGCCCATTGATCAAAGAAAGGTTTCCATGGCCCTAATTATTTTACTTCTGCCTGGCTGCCTGCCCTGTTTATGGTGGGAATTATCGATGACCAACATCTGCTGAGGTTGAGGAATATAGATAGTGGGGGGTGGGGGTATAAATGGACGGGGGAGTAAGTGGGCAAGTGGGAGGTTTGGCGGGTGGATATGACAGCAACAGTGACAATGAAGGGGGAGGGACATGGTGTTGTTATTGTACTGGATCCCATAATGGGATCAGGGGGAGGGATACTGGAGGGCGTGGGTATAAGTGTAAAGTGTGGGAAACACCCTGGGGAGAACAGGACAGCATTATGAAGTAAAGTGCTTTGCTACATATATATGCCTTATAGCTGGTAGGTCAATAATGCCATGGCATGGCGGAGTGCGTGGGGAGAGGGAGAGGGGTTTGACACATTTGCCATATGTTGCCCTTCTCACCTTAGAGCTCAGGCAGCAACTGCCAGATTCATCAACCAAACAACCTAAATCACAACTTGATGTTACCCCCTGTACATAAAAGTACATGTTTAGGGTTAGCCCATGTGGAGGCAATTGGAGGGTTAACAGACTGTTGAGCACCTGGGGAGGCAGGAAGGGGTGTAGGGGTGTAGGGGGTCAGTCAGACATTGGAATGGGTGTAGTCTATTGAAGGCTTGTTATTAAGGCATGTCGTGCTGGGCGGGTACTATGGGGGTGTGGAGTGGTTGGTTATGGGGGAGCAGGGGGCAAGAGAGGGCATAGGGTGCACGGACAGAGTCCGGCCGGCGGTGCTTTGGCCGACCCGACACCGCGCCCATGGAGGCCATGGCCAAGAAAAACAGGATGGTCGATGGTGGTGCCAACCCGGCATGCAGGAGGCTATGGATGTTGGTGGGGGGGGGGGGGGGCATACCAAAGCCAACCCCCTCTTTCAGCACAGTAGACACATGGACACACCAACCTGCTGTTTCTTCCTCCAAGGGACATGACCTTAGCGCCGTCCCCGCGACAGATCAGCACCTCCAGGGCCAGCGGCCACGCCCTTGGTAGCTCTAATGTGTGTTTCCACACTGTTTCCCCCTTATAACCATGGATAAAGTATACTCCCTCCCTCCTGACAGCTCTCCTCTATTGCATGTCAGCTCACATTAAGGTAGTCAGGAGTGACGGCCACTGACCATGCCCACTGCCCCAAGCATGACCTCCCTTCCTCCAGGCGCAGTGTTTCCCCCCTGGTCGGCGATTGAGACTTCAAGGAGTTGGCGGTTTTTATCAGGCGCCCACAGGCGAGTCACCCCACTGAAAGTTCATCGAAAGCCCCACGAGCTGATGACTTTGTAATGTGTGCTTTTTGTCCTTGCCTCTGGTGTTCATGAATATTCCTTTCTTATTAGAGGTGGTTGACTAAGCACGGCGTTGTAATGATTTAACAGTGGGTTTGTCTAAATATGGGTGAGCTTTTTTCTTTACATCACCCAACACGGCTTTGATGAATGGAGGAATTCTGATCGGCGTTCTGACACTGGATCCCACTCAGGCGGTTCAAGAATTATAAGTAGTAAACCACATGATAAATGGTTAAGGATTTTCTCATTTTGGAGTACATACATGTATTCCCTATAATCCACAGAAAGACCAAACAACGATCGGACTCGTATAAAAGCCATACAAAATGAACATGTATAACCCTAGTATTTCATGAACTTGTCCATATATCCTGATAACATATCCTTTGTGGTTGATGAATGGTAAGACAATAAATTGACGCCTGCTGTCACTTCAGATTCACCTGTCTGACACCGGCCTGCTGAGGTAGTAGTAATCTAGGTACCAGTTTGTGACAGCACCCCTTGATGTTAGCACCGATACTGTCTCAGAGGTGTAGGGGACACCAAGCAAGTTATCTAAGACAATCAGCTGGGACATGCCCCTCATCACTAGACCCCTCAGGTGGGGGTATGGGGTAGTGAGGCGGGGTAGTGTGATGGGTTCCCCTATGTATCAGGCTATACCCTACTGTGGAGCTCCTGTGGGTTTCAATGGCAGGTGGGCACCACCCCTTCAGCTGCCCTCCACGCCCTTATCACCAATACTATCTGAATGCATGTAGAACTCACCTGGCCCACCTCACCTGTCCATTCACCTCCTACCCAAAGTATACTGTAACCCTAACCACCAACCTCTGAACCCTTGATATGCTACAGTGATAAACTACCAGTCGTCTGACTATGGCCAACTGACATGACAGCCACGGGGGACATATGGCACAAAGTAGATTTCATGGGTAATTACCATTTTGACAAATTCGAATTTTGGTTTATTTTTCAAATAATCAATAAATGTAGATCCTCCTCTGCAGATTTGATGTGTATTTACACTTGTTTGCATTGTCCTTCCATCTTGCCCTACAGAGTTAATGTCCTACATGTTCTAAGGGGCATAGGGGTAATTTCTAGATGGATAGGTCTTTATAATGGTATCCCAGCAAGAAATAAACAAAGAAAATGGTAACATTTTTTTATACATAGGTGGAGACCAGACATGCCAAACTTGATATATGAGGGAACAAGTGTCCTAGACCAAGTTTAAGTGGATGCATATTAAGTTTACAATGCCAGAATTGCAGGATACTATTGTCTAGCAGTGATTATACTGAGCGTAAGGTACTGATGACCTCTAGTATTATGTTTTTCCGGTGTCTTGTCCAATTGTTAGTCTGTCATAACTGTTTTGTGAAAACATTCGTTATGTTTGTTTTGCCGTTTATAAATAGCACCAATAAGGTATGCAAGTTATGGAGATTTTTGTAATTGAGCTTCATTGTTATACTGCATATATACATATACATTGCCAGTGAGAGTTATACTCCAGCCTTCTCCTAGAAGAACAAATACAATACATGTAAAGCGCCGAAATGGCGAGATGTACGTTTTTCTAGTAAATAAAAAAATGTTTGAACTTGAACTTGACTTGAGCCTTTCGTCCCATCTCTAACCTCTGTATTTTCCTTTTGTTGACTCTTGATCCATCAGTATGACTCCTCTGCCTCCTTCCCATCTCTATGTAATCGCCATGCCCCAACCCACGTCAGTCCCTCCCTACTATTAAATTTCTCCTATACAGTTAATCTGCTCTGCAATCTATGGGGTTCCCATGAAATCTAATACATTAAAAGGGGTCTACCCCCTCCCCTTTCCCCTCCAGAACCAGGGGGCGGCAGTGGAGGCCGCTCCAGTTACCAGTCACATGGCCTTGTGTTTGACCTTGGCACGACCTTCAGGTGACCCCTTGGGGTCATGTGTACAAGGCTAACATCTTGATCACAGGCAAAGGCTTTCTGAGCGGCCCAAATCCACGTCCCGCGTGATTTCCGACCGTTAGTTGGAAAGCTTATCTCACTGAGCTAATCCAACTAACCCTATAACCTTACTACACGTATTGCCATTTAGTGACATCCTAGAAACGGCAGGTTTAGGGAGATTGCCTTTTCCTGCTGTGAAGCCTGCTGTGAAGCCACTGGAACTTAGACTATGCATGTGTTGCAGAAGCTTTATTCCCCCAATTACATTTCTCTAAAAATAACTTTTTCAACTAGGTCACATAGGTCGACTTTTTTTGTTTAGTTGACATGTGAATTTGACTGGGGCAAAGGAATAGATAGTCCTATACTCGTTGATACTTGTCCAAGTACATGTACAACACGAGCACTTAATCTAGAAAGGCAGATAACCTGAAGCAGTACAATTACACAAGTAATTGACAAAGACACATTTGCCTTTGCTGCTGGCTGTTGCCTGGATTTCCTTTTGGCTTCACAGTCAGTCGTCAGTCGTTTCTGAAACCTCCCCAGCCGGGAGGGTGAGGTGAGCATGGGCAGTGGGGCTCTAAACATATGGGTCATAGAAAATAAGAGAGAAATTTCTCAAATTCACATAATCATTGAAAGATTAGATGGAAAATGAACAGAGAAATCGATAATAAATCAGGGATTTTTAAACCTTAGGATATGTAGAACAAATACAGCCAATTGAGTAAAAGAAATAACTCCTTTCTGAAAAAAAGAGAGATTTGTAAACCAGGAGTCAGAAGTAGGAGGCCGCAATTGGACCCTTATCTTATCTCTTATCCCTGATCTTCTCAAAACTTCTCCCGACTGACCACTGACTGTTCAGTGACTGATGTCTTTGACTGTTCTCCCTGTGTGTTTGTATTATAAAAACTCTAAACCATGGGGCAGGCAAGGGGCAGGAGGAGGGCGCCTGGAGTTAGGATATCGGTATTTGAAGAACATACAGACAGATACTATAGACCTTTAATGTTTACAGTCGTCCTTTAGTATTCTCCGTTCGTGCCCCTGCCACTGGACCTCTCATTCAAACCTCCAGTAGCCTCCATTGGCCGGGGTTGTTATGACTACAACTGCTCCGCCCTGGAGGTGACTTGCCTGCCCTGGAGGTGTGCTCTGGATGCTTATATCCTCTTTGATAGGCAGCCAAGGAGTGATTGTGCGATACCTTATAGTGGGACATGGGGATTGGAGGATGAATGTGGGGAACTGGTGGAGGGATGTATTGTGGAAGGGTTGTGGGAAGGTATTTCTATTCTGAGTATTGAAATGGGTATGCATTTCATGTTGCCACTTTGTTTTTAAACACTTTACACTGCCCACCAGCAGATAGATAATATAACGCTATTCCCTCCTAAAACTGCATGTTTTACCCAAGGGACTCACATCTTCCATTAGCCCCGAGATCGGGCACAAAGCATCTCTAAAATAAGAGACAGGATTGAGTTAAATCCATAACCTAAGCTGCGTGGTGGTAAATTTGGTTCTGTCCTTTCTTGGAGGCCGTGTAAATTGGTCCCATCAGTGCAGCTACTGAGGTGACTGTGAATAGGCACGGCTGGCGTCTCTTCTCGCGTCATTGCCTTCCTCTAGTACATTAAGACCTGTAGAGGCTTTACATCTCATCCCTTCCCTTTACCTCCACCGTTCTCCCCCAGTATGCCACCACCACAGAGGCTTTAAGAGTGGTACAGCCTAGAGGCGTTGGGTGCTGGCCGATTAAAGGTGCTTCAAAGGGACCGTCCACGGCCTGGATACTTGCTCCTCCTGTGGGTGCCGAGTATGCAGGTGCTGGAGGAGACTGCTCGGCGCCTCCAAGGCGCTAGGAGATGGGTGGCAGCTGGGGAAGTGGTGCCAGACGGTGGCATCAACGATGGGGATTGAGTGGGCGAAGGAGGCAAGGGGCTACGTTGTAGACGCTTGGAATGTGAGATTTCTTTGTGGGAGTGGTTGGGAGTTTTGAAATTAGACTTGCAGTGTAGGGGGTATGTCTGTCGGTGTTGGTGCTCGTACACAGGGATGGGACCCTGGAGGATGTTTTTACTCAATCCCTGCTCCATCCCTACCGTCTACTGTCCACTTGGAAGATCAAGCTGGGATGGTTTATGGTTACCAAGATTCTATCACAGCGCCAAGTCCCAACCTCTAACCTATTGCCCACTACTCATGTTCTCCCCCGTGTGCTAGAGGCAGCCACTACATATATACCTGGGCATGAGGTCAAAGCAAAGTTGACCTATCTGGGATACTGTTATCCTTTTTTGCACATAAATCAAATTCCACATTAGGTAAATCATATTTCTTTTCTAAATTGTATCTGTACTCGGATAACAAGAATCCATAGCCATCACAAGCAGTGCACTTTACCATCAATCTTTTTAAATATCTGACACACTCTTGGGATGTTATGGTATTTTTTCGACCTGAAGGGAAAGAAAACTGTTATAATCCAAAATACATACATATGTGGCATATACCCCATCTCCTGCCAAGCCATTTTTACCCGTTGTTTAACACATATTATGGGTCTGCAGTACATTTATCAATCATAATAAACATCATATAACTCATCGCCTGTTATCAACCGTGCTAGTAGAACTATGCTAAGGAGAAATGACAACACAGAGAAGAAAATGTCCCCATTAGCAGGTCACAGGAGCTCTACAAGCATCAGAGAGTGGTACACTGTGATTGCTTTACTAAGGACCAGCTGGCAGTGCCCGGTATGTGAATCTCGTGTTGTTGTTTTTTTATTTCAGTTTTTCCTGGCCATTCCATATAGCACACAGCCCGCCCCCACTGCCTGTGGACATAATGCCCATCCCTTCAGCCATACATGCCTCTATCAGACAACGATCCATGAATCTCTCATGGCCTCTGAGCTCTCAGAACAGTTCTCAAATCTCGTGAGACAGTTGGACGTGCCTGTGACGTCGCCTACGTCGGTCACCATGACGACGCAGGGTCCTGTTATGTCTTCCCTGTCAAGGTTGCCATGGGAACGTCCATGACGGACACGTGACTGACACGGACATGTAAACAGTAAATCAGGGACTGACGCCATTTGTCATTACCACTACCACTGTTGTACTGCTGAAGTGAACCACTCTGTAGATCTATAGGGGTGAACGTTGTTGAGTATACTGCCAAACACTGGGAGTATATATACCAACGACAGAAAGTGTCCTTCACAATGTCCGCCAAAGGGAGGGGCTCAAGGTTTATAGATTTCAGACAGGAACGCTCTTTAATTCTTGTGGTCAACGTGCCTGAGTAGTATATATAATGTGCTTTTTTGTCACCCCCCCCCCCGGCGATCCTTTTCATATACTTTTTTTTTCAAAACATCTATCAAATTGAGAACTCTATACAAACAGTAATCTGTTTTCAAAGGTATCGCCCATGATGGTGACATCCATAGATTATCTGTTTATGTTCTCTTTGTCGTGAAGGATGAATATCAGCATGTGTTAATATAGGGTGTTAAAATCAAAGGAAAACAGGAGAGCTTTAACCAGAGCCAAGACATGACTCTAGCCAGGATATTGCTCTCTTCAGACTACCATTTCACCCTGGCAACATGAAACAGTGAGCATCACTCTAAACCCTATACCGGCAATGACTAACCGTCCTATAATGTATACTAATACAACCAATATCATCTACTGGGGGACAGGATGGCGACAGGTGAAGGGTGATGCATTAGAGAACTGAGCTGCTCCCCCAATCTGCCTTTCACCTCTGTCCTACATGAGCTGCTCACCATTGGTGTCACTCACGGTACCTTGCTGCAGCTTCATCACTGAAGGCATTGTGAGTGATACTTGTCAGGCCCTGACCCTTTAACAAACACATGACGCCTGCAGGTTCAAGTACACTGCCCATCATGATACACCAATGCAACGCTGGGGAATCCACTAGCCACCGATGCATTATTCCGACTCTTTTTGAAGTCTGAAGACTTGGGCATAATAATAATGACAATAATAGTGGTAATGGTAATGATAATAATATTAAAAATGATATATAGCCCCTGTGTGTTATTTGGCATCGATGGAGCATAACGATGATTGCATTTTGCGGCTTTTAACGAGTTTTTAGAAGAGGGAGGTGGGGGAGGGGCTTATAACATATGAATTGTCTATCGTCAGAGGCAGCTGCAGCTTGCCCTTGTCTCTGAGTGTGTAACAAATGAATTGTACGTTGTCACCAGCGCCCCCTGACATGTGACCACCTCTTGAGCTGCTGACCCTGGTTCCAAATATAAAAGAAGAGAATACAGTAGCAGTGTAAAGCGGGAGAGGGGTGGTAAGGGGGTGATGGGGCCAAAAGTGAAGTGGATAAGCGCCAATGGGGGGGGGGGGGGATTGAGAAGGAAATGGTGAATTGAGCGTGAAATGTTTCATGTTTGATCAAGAAAAGTGATAAAGTGGGAGGGGCAATAGACAGTGTGAGCTGGAATTAATGCTAAAGTGCTACGAAAATGAGAGTTCATGTAGCTTGATAGATGAAAAAATTACAAATACGGACCAAGGAATGAGAAAATAAGGGACCCACTATATTTAAACCGAAGCACTGGAGAGCATAGCGTGTGGCCACTGTGAATGTCGATAGAAACGTCTTAAAATTCCAAAAGCTGGCTGTTTTTTTTTGTTAGTTTTTTTTTTGGTTTTTTTTCGTGTTTTTTTTTTTAAAGTTGGGCATATGCCGGCCTACAGCTCACAACTACCAACCCCTACAAACACCCCCTAGATCTGCCCCAAATCACCAACCCTACATGCTGCAAGCAGGGCAGGGAGACTGGGGTATCCGAGCTGCATGACGCTCCAGGGTATAGACACACTGATGATATAACTCTACATTAGGAGTTCCTGCACCATATAGAGCCATCTCCTCCTATCGATTACCCGGACACTTCTGTCGTGGATTTCGGCAATTCAGACTTGGTCTGATTGCGCACGGAGTAACAGCCCGGACGGCGAGGGCCGAGATTCCGGTCGATATATTGCTTATTTCCTGACATACGTCCAACCCATAACTCCACCCTCCGCCATCTCTTCAACTACTCAAAATCAACTTATATGGGTATGAAAAGGTCGTGGCATGAAGCATTGATAACTTTTCGGTTTTCAGGTGTTCAGAGTTGTACATATGCAGAGCTCTATTGAGTCAATGTAATCATGGGCCTAAATGTCAGGTGAACTCCCAACAAAATGGCTGAATAGCCCTATCGACCTCATACTCATACACCAGTCAGTGCAGATTGAAAAGAAACTATACTCTAGTCTACCCGTTGTCACCGCTGATGTCCATCTCTGCTATCTCCCCATGTATACGCCTATATACATGTGTATGCCGAGTCGCAGCCTGCCTCACTACAATAGAAGCAGGCCACAATGGCCGATAATACCAGGTAATTACAGGCTAGGGACCGGCGGCAGCCGCCGCCACAGCCGTGATATATTGCAGGAGATGACATCTTGACTAAGCCTCGGTCCCGGGCCTCGGTCCTGTGGACGGTAAGGCTTGAACTGTTAGCTGAGTTATTGTCAACCCCATCCCTCTCTATTCGGCTCACTCCTTCATTCCTACATCCGCCTGTTCCTCCCAGAGGGGTGGAGGGTACCTGGATGAAACCATGGTAAGGGACAGTATTGCCTGCGGCACAGCAAGGAACAACTTCAATCTTGACTGCCTCAATGCCTTATGTACAATAAGATGCTACCGCGTAAATTCATCAAGTTCACCAAATTAAACTTGTTCCCACCGATTCTTCATTTTGAGTTTTAAAACAAACAAAAAAACTGATGCACATACATTAAACCGGGCATAGTACGCTTTACATGCTGTACCGTGTACATGTGTATTGCTTTGAAGTTTGAACATTGCAACATACATTCAGAAAGCCCTGCCACGGCTGTCTGTATACGAGGCCCTTGACAGACATAAAATCAAACCTAATATGGATTGTTTAATTTGTTTTAGACTGGTACAACAAATCACCACACAGGTATTCTGTTGATTTAACAAAAGAGGGACATTGTCAATATGTGCCTTTATCTGTAACTGGCTCCAATGACAAGGCACTGGTTTTGGTATATTTATTGATATTGTTAAAAAGAGCACAGGAGGGGAGTCATATAGTTCAGAAGGGCAATCAGTGTAAAAGCGGAGATAGGGTAGGTTAGTCACAGACACCACAGTATACACAATGCCTACCTATGGTGTATATCTATATCTGCTTTGTAGATATCTGTCTCAGTATTCTGTATTATGTCGTGTTATGCTTTGTCATGCCGCCAGGGGAATAGATCCATGGCTCATTTGCTGTTTTGACAGGTACTGGATAACAACTTCCCAAATTGCTCTGCTTTATTAGTGATGGTGCAGTGATAAAAAAGAGGAAAATATATGTATTATCGTACATAACGTAATGGAGCGAGTTGGGACAGGTCTGCCCACACAGTACAGTACATACTTCCTGCACACATGGATCCTTTGCTGGATAACAGCATTGAGGTGTGATTAGCCTCCAGGGACATATTACTGCAAACACCATTGCCAAACCGCCATCTTCTCCAGGGACTAATACATGTTATTTGTTGCATGGTTCTGGGGGCATATTTCATACTACAATCCTCCATCCTATCCCACTATGTAGAGACTCTCCCCTGGTGTCCCAAGATATCAATAAAATGAGTTCCACCTGCCAGTGTCTCTTCTCACATACACTGGCCGCAATCAATAACTTTATTAAATCAATGTTAGTGATAAAACCAGCTTCGCTGTAGGGGAACATTCACTGGAAGGGATGTATAGCTGGGGGGTGGTTGATCCCCTAACGGTGTAGATAATCTTCCCTCCATGGTGTTTGATCCCTCTTACTGCCACCCTGGGTGCCGTTCCCGACAGGTTAATTTGAATCAATCCGCCGTGGTCGCCCTGGAGGAAAATGAGAATGGTGTGCCATCCTCCTGCTGCTGGCTAAGTGTGGTCTCTATGGACTCCTCCTGGGCCCCTGTGCTAAGTAGCTTGTAAAGCATCTCCAGGCCCTCCGAAGGTCCTTCACATGGACATGTGCTGGAGGACTAATAGTGGAGCTGCTCTTGAGGAGCTCTCTACATCCCATGAGGGGCTCTTTGTAACCAGTTCTACAAGAACTCTTCAGCATATTATAAGGAACTGAGAGTTGGGCTGAGTTGAGAGAGTGATATTGAGAAATGTCTTTTTCATGTCGTCTGATGTGATAAGATATACAGTATACTCTACATATAACCTGTACCCCCATATGCCTTATGTTTTAGTGCCAATCCAGAATCATTCCTATTAAGACTATAATATGGATCTACATGTAGTTGGCCATTCAGCAACATGCAACTGAACAAGAAAGGAGAAGGGGTTAGATTTGGAGTCTCTTTTTATCTACCTACACATCTATAAAAGTGGCAGCAGTAGATCTTTAGCACAATGAAGACTGTACCATGGCTCAAAGAGGCCTAGTTAATGTAAAGAGGATTACTCAAACCCCCTTCTCTCCCCATCAATTTGACAAAAATGTGCCAAACAAACAGCATTTGAAAGATTGTAATCAATGTTTGCTCTGAGTATCAAGTACCTTGTGTTTGCTAGTGCACTCAACGGTTTTCATACAAAGAGGATCTGGGGGATGATGGGTGATACTAGGGGGGGGGGGTTACCACAACGATCCCTCTCTGCTGTAAAAGTACAATAGCAAAGTGACAGACAAAAGATGGGAGGGATGAGTAGGTACAGGTGAGAAAGATAGGGCAGAGTGGTGCAGTCATATAACACAGTATGTAAAAGGGTGACAGGGTGGATACACGTGCTGGGAGATATGATACATTCCTTGACTCATTTTATATATAAAAAAATAAACAAACAAAAAAAAAACACTTCCATCTTGGCTACTCCTACTATAATGATGTAGGGCAGACCCAGGTGAAACTCTCAGTAACAATGACTGCAAGTACCAAAATGTAATATCAGATGTCTTATCAGATTGTGCTGTAGTGCTGTCCCTGATAGTGCTAATCCTGTGAGAATCTGCCTGTCCATTCACATTATCATAACGTCAAGTATGTGTATTAGACCTCTCACCTGTCCTAGTAGATAAATGAGAGTCTACTTCAGGCCCCTTCAGGTGAATTATCCACAACATGTTCTGACCAGATTAATATGAATTTCTTAACTGTTTTCCTAGACCTATCTTTGTAACAGGTATATATTGGATAAAAGTGCTGATCTTGTTTGGAACTACCCAAATCATAATCATAATGTGTGAGCATACAGCTCCTGTATAAAACTGAAATAAGTAAAGCGTATAAAATCTATGAACGGTCTATTGCAAAATTTACAATCCCTAATGTTAAGGTTTAATGACTTCCATTCCATGGTGGACAATATATCAGAGCACAGTGGCCTGGAAAAGACCATTTGAATCGACCCTGAAATGATACCGCACTATAAAACAAACAGCAGGGAGACCTTCCACTTTAGGGATCACTCAAACGTCAATATTGGTTTCCACGGCCCTTGTCAGCACATTGATTCCGCCGTGGGCGACTCCAGGCATGCCCAGGATGCTTTATGGGATGAGGAGTGGCCTGGGTTGACCTGAGCACACATAGATTTACCTTATCAGTGGGGACAGACCCAAACACCCACTCAAGTGGTACCGTCAAATAAGGTAATCAAGCAGTGAAGTAGAGGGATGAGTGCTCCTGTACAATCTGGGTGCCATGGCTACATGTAATCACGTCATATACTCTCAAAAGAATGTATCATCAAGGTCCCCGATCGCTTGAAGGCATTATGGCTAGTGGATTATAGAATTTAATTTCAACTACAACTCAATTTTCATCAATGCACTGTATGAAAGAAATCGAGCCAGGCCTCGTGGAAATAAGGTCAGTTTACCCAGTCTTCTCGACAGAAAATCTGATTGATAATTAGAAACTTTCAAAATGCGTTTGGTGACATTTTTGTCCTGTATGATATTGAAAACCTATGACTGCAAATAACTTGACCCTTGTCCTGTGTCCATTAATGGATCTGATCCTGCAGTGATGAGAGGCTCTGTGTCCATTAATGGATCTGATCCTGCAGTGATGAGAGGCTCTCCGCGGCCCTCTAAGTAAAGACTACAATAGCAGTCTGCTGGCCTCCTGGACTATCACATCCTCCCCTACCATCTATCTGCCCTCAGCTCTCACGGTGGCAGCCAAGTTTGCTGCAAGCTTTGGATCCTTCCCAGCTGGTGTGCCCGGATATCCCCGGCCACAGTACACCCTGTAGTACATAGTACACACACAGGGATTTGTCTAAACCTGGTCACAGAAGCCGTCTTTTACACAATGTACTGTAAATATCATTGTCTCCCTTCTTCTTTGTCTCACGTTTTATCTGGTGGTTCACAGAAACACTTTTTCCGCTTTATCCCATATTGCCAGTACTTGCAAGTTGCAGTCATGTGCGCCTATCTTTGAGACTAATTTATGCATGCTTCTCCCGTCAAAAGAGCAAGTTTCCTATCAGTTTCACACCTACACTGTTTATCGTGTACATGTATTCCTATGTGATATATCTTTGTTTTTACCAAGGTTTTCTCTCTCTTTTTTTTTTCTTTTCACTATAGGCTTTCTCCTGAGGGGAAAGACTGTATTTTCTCTTGGAACGCCCTTCTCATGCTTCTTCATATAGACAAACACCACCTCTCCCAGGATAGGCCTACCATTTTCATCATAGCTGCACCATGGAGGAAATGCTCCAGTAGGCACCAGCTGGTTCCAGATTATATCTACTAGACCCTCCACTACAATACACAGCTTCAGAAAACACATAACAAAGGTGTCCCCTGCCGCCACTTCCTTCGGCTCCTCCACCTTATCCACAACCTGGAGGACTGTTGTAGGGTGCCTATTTGTCCCTCCCACCCACTACACTGCTATGTACTACCCTGTCAGAGATACCGTCACCTCCAGGGGATACCACGCCCTATATGGTCCCTTATCTCTCACCATAGACAAAATATACTGTAGAGACATATATACACTGTGCAGGCCGATATCTTGTACCCAACTCACACATCGCACGCCTCACCAAGGACATAGCTGGTACCTGAAGATTTCCCTTGTGAATAAGGCCATGCCAGGTGAACTTGAATCTGGAAACTGAATTGAATGGTACCAAGTAAAGAGTTTGATAATGAGGTTTATATTTCACGCTAACTTTACTGCCATTGCTGCTATCCGTTTACATCCCTACGTTAGTCATACCCGCGTGTTTCACGTCAACGCCATTGTGGGAAGCGTGACGTAACTGTCACTTCAGCGGAACCGGAAATGGGTCTCCTTTCTCTACTTCCGGTGCAGATGAGGTTCCGGCACTGACTACTACATGGCTGGCACCTCCTCTGGCACGGCGGCTACTCTTGTCCTGACGTTGATATCCAATAAACTACGTCAATGCCCCTACCCCACTCATTCCAGCACTCTCTCCCCACTATTCGATTACCAGCCGTAGGTTGTTTGTAGAGTAGGGGAAGAAGGTCGGCTGTGGTGACGGCGTGGGTGGAAATAAATGCCCAAGATAAATGTATGTTCTTCTTATTTTTCAGGTATCTGAGGGACGACACGTGTTTTGAATCAGCGGTGTGCTGAGGCGTATACAGTGCATCCCCCTGGACAAGACAGGACGCAGCCAGCGCCGGATCTCCGCACGTCAGACGTAACGTCCCCAGAGGGCAATACTACAGCATGACGTCACGTCACCTGACATGACGTCATTGAAGGCCACTTGTGTAACCATGGTTACTTTGTAGAGATTACCCTTGGTGATTGGCTTCATGCATGGCGTGCAAGGGAAAATAAGCCTTGATGCCCCTGCAGGCTTCTCGAGCCGAGGCTAAAGGCATGTCCTGCGACAAGAGGCTCTACAGGAGAACAAAAACTGTGATGACATTATATACATGAACTATGAATGTATAGGCTATCAACGGACACAATATGAATATGGAATATTGTTGATAACAATGCTGGCTATTGCTGGACAGAATGTGGTTCAGTAGCCCACAGTTCCTACCTACCCACCCATACACCTCATTTCAAAATTTTCATGCATTCATATCATAGACAAAAGCTTTCTTGCAGACAAAACAGCAAAGAAAAACAAAAGACAGATACCGTCATGTATCTTTTCATTATCTGCTATATAGAGATAAAGAATGTAGAATTTTTGCTTCCATGGTTTTCTTTATGGGCTGTGACAGGCGCCGCTGGTCATCTTTGTTCACAGTCGACACATTTACTATAGTCGGTATCGACGTTTGCTATACGCAATGCCCTACGCAATTATTCACGTCTTGCCTCTGCCCTTTGCTACCCTTTGTAAAGACTAAAACAATGCAGCTTTGGTTATAATTATACAGGAAAATACACTCTGACATACTAACGACAAAAAAACTGAAAAAAACAACAACACTAAAAGGCTTATTATAACTGACATGGTGTGGGAATACGATTTGTTATTGCTATGCAGCCCTAGCCAGGACTGGGTGGAGATCTATGCTGTAGGTCTTGATGTGTAAACAGTATGGGTATGGCAGAAATGTGCCATTCCAGCATGTCCGACTCCAATAGGTCGAGGAGTAGGTAATACAAGGTCTTAGTGTAGCAGAGATAGCAGGCGTACTGGTTGGGATTACCTGGATAAGGCTGTTGTACTGGCAAAGCTACTTTCTTTCTTCCCTGGATAAATCTGGAAATGGTGTTGATGGGAAGCATCCTCAAATTACTACCAGAGCTATGTGCGTGGTAAAAACGTTCTACCGACCATATCTCGTAAATGGTATTTCACCCACAAAAAGAAAGACTTTAAAAATTACTTAACCCCACCTTTGCCTACGGTAGGTCTACAGGTAGATTACGCTGTGGGTTGGGAGGGGGAGTGCCATGAGTAGCTCATGAAGGCATTGCTTTGCATTAGACCCCCGAGCCGCTCACTCCATACAGACGTGCTCACAGCACGGCCCCCCTGTCTGATAGGTTCCATGCATGCTATTCCCAGTGGACCATCCTCCAGGGTTTGAGCTTTAGTTCCTCCAGGGCGGATCTCCCTGATTGCCTACAGGCCTCCTGGCTCCCTCTCTCTATAACCCTGAACTCCCCCATGTAACCCGGCCCTGTGGATCACCTAAATAACTCAGACCTGTCCACCTCTGCTATCCCACCTCTGGCCTACAGATGAAAGAGCACGTGGTCGGACAGCTCCTTAACACCTGACCTTCACCACAAACCACCCCACTAATCACCCAATTATTTACCATTCACTTTTTGATCTTTCAGTCAGGGGGAGTAGCGTAGTGCATTCCTGAGGGATGAAAGTTACAGAACACGAAAATCCCTGAAATGGTTGAATATTCGCCCCAAAAACCTGGGTTTCTATATGAATGTACAGGGCCCTTGAAATTCAAAATCCCTGAAATCAGGGAATTCCCTGATTCCTATACGGTAATAATGGTCTACAGTCATAAATCCCTTTTCTACAACAGTCAAATCTAGTAGCCAAATTCCATGTCAGTTGTGAATTTGGATCCTTGTACATACAAGAAAGCTCAACATTTCAAGTACACTGACTGACTAGAGTAGACCTGTATTATGCAGGTCATTTAGAAGGATACCCCGTGGGAGCAGTGTATGTAGCATTTACCTGTAAATGTCCCCCACCTGGGGCGAGGCAATCACCTCCTGAGGGAGTGCATGCCAGGATTACTGATGAATCCTGCAACCCCTACTCCCATCCCAACATACACAATCATCACCCAACCCACATCTTCCCAAAAACACACCATTGAGTCTCCTCCTCCTCTCCCAAAGCCGTTTTACTACTTCCAACCCAGTCAAGCAATTCACCCCCAATCTAGAAGCCACAACAGAAGCCATTTCCAGGGTCCACGGAATGGTGGTGAGGGGCAGGTCGTGGGGTTTTGTGGGTCTGAGGTGTAATTGAGGTCAGTGTGGAAGGGGTGTCAGGTTGTAGGATGACATGTCTCACATGCTTCACATGCTGATCGACTCCGACATGTTTACCCTGGCGTATATACATGAACTGCTAAGGGGAGCACGGGAACTGCAGCAAACGGCGGGGGTCGTCTCCTAAATCTGGGGATAACAGTTGGATGGTCATTAGGACATTTACATTCAGGACATAACGTGGAGCCTGTTGAGATACATATGGAATTACCTGACGACCTCTGGTGCTCAATGACAACCATAAAGGTTGTTTAGCTGACCTTACACATATAAAATATCATTACCAGTGCCCCAGGCTATTATAAATCTATGCAATCAGTCGAGGGACTAGCATCCATCTTGGGCCAATTTGGGCCAATGGTGATTCTCCTATATCAACGACCTCTATCCCCATGGATATAACGGCAAGTTGGCCTGCAATGCAAAGGTCGGCCTCCTTCCAACCTCTTATAATAAGACTCACTAATAGGAATAGATGCGAGCGTATGGAGCAATAGGTAGAATAATATGAGTGACAAGTCGGTAGATAACAAATTCATTACAATATGCTTCTGATGTATTGTTTTTTAAGCAATAGGAGCTACATTTAACCTACTGCAAAGAAAGGGTAAATACATATTAACCTTGGCCCACACAGGAGGGGCGTGCTTGTGTTGTTGTAGGCCACACCTGACCATCTTGCCGAGGGGCCATCACCTGGGTAGCTGTAACACTTGGATTGTCCACACCTGTCTGACTCCATCATGTCTGTCTCAGGTAAAAATAACCAGTTCTCAGGTGGTCGAGTTGTACCTGTTGGCATGCCCTCTTTATGGCCTGCCTGTTGACGTCTTGTGGTCACAGACATTGGCAGGTTCTATGGGTCTTTTATAATCAGCATTATTGTCAAAGGTGTTGTAGCTTTCCGTCATGCCATACATGTATGTATATCAGAAATATTACTGGCAAAGCAATGGTAAATTCAGAGATGCCACTCACTGGCCGACAAAAACCAGGAAAACTGGACTTTGGACACATTTTCCCCAGGAATTTAACATAATTAAATACAGAAATCTTGAAATCAAAACCAGGAATTCCTGGTAAACCAGGAAAAGTGGCATCTCTGTAAATTCATGCACAGGTGGTAGAACACCACTAGATCTGTGATATGGGATCTTTACTAGGCTGCTTTCCCCTTCATAAAAATGTTCTAAGGGTATATCATTTTCTACTATAACAGGGCGAAAAAGGCATACCTATATCAAACAACCCCATAGATACACTTCATATCTATGTAGACGTATTGTGTACGAAATGCATGTAGTGTACAATGGTATAACCGTGGTATTGGTTACTGTGATACGCCTCTGCTTTGTGTCTACATTACAGAAATCTGTTTCTCTTCACTTTGTTACTTTCCTGGGCGTACACACCCATGGGGCATTATCCAAAGCATATACTTTACTCGGACCCAATATCATTTCTTTACATTTAAATAGGATCACGTCAAAGAAATAAAACAGCAAAAGACCAATCCATCATCTTCTCCACCATTATGTTGGTGAACTCCTCCTCACTGGTTTCATAATGCCCTTCTGACCTTATGAATTAACCAAATTCACCCAGTGCAGTGTATGAATTGCCACATGTCTCAAAATGACGATCTGTAGAACTGAAATCATTTCAGAGACGTCCAACCTTTTATACAATAACTTCGCCGTGGGCATTAGCAACACTTAGTACTGCACTTTTCCAACCTTTCCTGTGACCAGGGCTTTCCTACACGATGGCTCCGGTCCCTGTTCTACACTTCTCCAGTACTATAGGGCTCAGTACTGAGTCCTAGTGGGTCCACCATTGCTTGATCCAGCACTTGGGCAAGATAAGCACTGATAACAACCAGCATGATGGGTACCAGGTATTACATAATGTACCCAAAAAAATCTGCAGTGACTACAGGGACATCTGATTGGTCAATATAATGCAACCCGGGTCAATCCTATAGATACCTATCGCAGCCAAACAGCCCCTGCGATTCAGCCCCCTGTCATTGGGCCCCAGATCATTCGGCCTCAAATATGTTATAAATACATCATAAATACGTCATTAACTCTCTATTATGGAGATTTGATCATACAGGACATGGATATGTCATAAATTCGTCATTCCTACATCATAACAACGTCATCACTACATCATAACTTCCAAATTCTGGTCACATGATGTATTTATGACGTATTTATGACATATCTATGATGTATTTATGTATAAAAATGATTCTCGAACTCATTTGGAGGTTATGATGTAGTTATGACGTAGTTATGACGTGTTTATGATGTAGTTATGACGTAGTTATAATGTATTAGGGGCTGAATGGTTAGGTGCTGAATGGAAGGGGCTGGATGGTCAGGGGCCGGATGGCTGGGGGCTGAATCAAGAATAGTATAGGTTCCCTAGGATATGTTACTCCATAGAGTCCTATAGTGCAAGCTACCCCCCTCTACCCCCCCTTAAAAGTAGGCTACCTTTTGTGTTCAGTACTGAGTCCTATGTAAGATAAGGGGGTTTATGGAGATGTCAGGAATCTTTATCAGAGTGATATCAAATGGAAACAAGCGGCCACCTATACCAGAAAATCCTGCTGAATCCAAAATTTGTGGTTTTGATTCTCAAAATTTGGCCAAAGGTACCTAAAAATGAGGTTTGATGATGAGAATATTTTAAAAATGTAAAAAAGTTATATTGAAAATGATTGGAACTTTTTATAAATGCAACATGCTAATCAAAGTCCATACCTCAATCTACATATCCCAATGTTTGCCTATCCGAACCTGACAAGTACTCTGCTTGCGTATGGCTCTACCTCTCCCATATACTGCCTATTCCATAGTCTGCCTATCACTCATACTACCTATCCCCTGAAACATCTAGAGTTTAATTAGGTTTTCCCTCACATGGCTTAAAGGATTGAAGTTTACCCCTCACCTTTGTGCCTAATTTTCTCTGTACATTCTTACCATTAGTCTACCTATCCTCAATCTGCCTATCATTCACTTCACCTATCCCTCATGGTGACTATCCCCCAAATCTGCACATCCCTCATATTTGACTGGCACATCTGTGATATTACCTAGCACCAATGTATCTTTTGAATATGCTCACCTTACAAGGTACCCTCTGTACCTATCTCTTAAACTGTTTATTACCTATCCTCCTTGCTACCCATCCTCTTCAATACCTATCCCTCAAGCTCAATTTATAGCTTTCCTGCCTATCAAAGCTTGATCAGCTGGGATAGCTCACATCCAACCTTTGTTATGATCTCTTAGTCAACCTATCCCCTAAAGAACAAATCCAACAGTCTACCTCAACCATACATCTACTGATCACTCATGCTATATATCCTTGAGGTTACCTATCCTTCAGGCTGCCTATCCTTTATGGTATATAGCCCTCTGCCTACCTAACCAGCTATCTATGTATCTCTCACCTTGTATGCCATTCTTTCTACCTTTATAGTAGCTCTTATAGTCTATGCCTTGTGAAATATACCTATCGCTCATTGTACCTATCCTCAAGTCTGCATATCACTCATGTTTACCTTACATATCCCTCAGGCCATTGAATTATCATGCTTTTCTAAAATGCCTCACCATGGCTATTATTAGACTAGCTAACTTCCTATCCTACATGTATGTTGTTTATTCCCCTCTTCCTATCCTTCATGCTGCATATCGTTCATGCTATCCCACTTGACAAGTTAAAAAACTGAGGGTTATATACCATGAAGGATAGGCAGCCTGAAGGATAGGTAACCTCAATGATATATAGCATGAGTGATAGGTAGATGTATGTGTGAGGTAGACTGTTAAATTTGTTCCTTAGGGGATAGGTTGACTAAGAAATCAAAATGAAGGTTGGTTGTGAGCTATCCCAGCTGATCAAGCTGTGATAGGTAGGAAAGCTATAAAGTGAGCTTGAGGGATAGGTATTGAAGAGGATGGGTAGCAAGGAGGATAGGTAATAAACAGTTTAAGAGATGTAAGGTGAGCATATTCAAAAGATACATTGGTGCTAGGTAATATCACAGATGTGCCAGTCAAACATGAGGGATGTAAAGAGTTGGGGGATAGTCACCATGAGGGATAGGTAAAGTGAATGATAGGCAGATTGAGGATAGGTAGACTAATGGTAAGAATGTACAGAGAAAATTAGGTACAAAGGTGAAGGGTAAACTTTAATCCTTTAAGCCATTTGAGAGAAAACCTAATTAAACTCTAGATGTTTCAAGGGATAGGTAGTATGAGTGATAGGTAGACTAAGGGATAGGCAGTATGTGGGAGAGGCAGAGCCATACACAGGTAGAGTTCTTGTCAGGTTGAGATAGGCACACATTAGGATATGTAGATTCAGGTATTGACTTTGATTAGCATGTTGCATCTATAAAAATAATTCCAATCATTTTCAATATAACTTTTGTACATTTTTAAAATATTCTCATCATCAAACCTCCCTTTTAGGTACTTTTGGTCAAATTTTGAGAATCAAGATCACAAATTCTGGATTCAGCAGGACTTTCTGGTATAGGTGGCCCCTTGTTTCCATTTGATATCACTCTGATAAAGATTCCTGACATCTCTATAAACCCCCTTATCCTACATAGGACTCAATACTGAACACAAAAGGGAGCCTACTTTGAAAGGGGGGTAGAGGGGGGGGGCTGTTACACTGTGTCCATAGGTAAAGCTTGGAGTTTCACCTCCTATCTATTGAAGCTTCTTGGCTGAATGGCCAGAAACCCCCATCCACCTATCAACGTCTTGCTGTGCTGGGACACTTCTCAGTGTTGTGACTAGTAGGACCACCGTCAGGCTCTCAGCTCTGGGGGCGTCAGTAGGAGCGATAAATGAGGGGTTGTCTACAATATGAGTGACAAACGGGGTGGTGTATGTAATATGAGCGATAAATTGACAGATATGTATGTAATACCCGAGGAATGGGGGATCTGCAGGCAAGAGGTGTCGAGGGAAGTATTGACAATGGTGTCAATGGATTTGTACAGCTGCCCTCTGGTATGTTATGTTATTGCATTTTGGGTCTGCATATTGCTTTTCTGCGATTAATACCTGAAAGAGCTGTGTTCTACACTGTGGTTGATATATCCTGAGATCTTGGTCCCCTCGTCCACTGAATGTATGGATTAGACAAAATCGAGATTGGGATGAGGTAACTGACATCAAAGAAAAGGACCTTATCTACGCATCCGACAGATAGAAAGTTTGGGACAAAATGCCAAGACGGCATATTGCAGGGAAGGGAGGCTGCTAATGGTAAGACAGAAAACAGACATGGAGATTCATCGTCCGCCCTTCATCTTCAGATACCATCTTGTTAGCAAGTCACTTCAGCCATCAGTCCATTTAGGTGATACGAGGATACCTGCCCCTGCACTTCCCTATCTGCTCACTTTAGGCTCACTCCACAGGAGAGTAGCTCATTCCACCCCGGTGACTAGTCTCCCAGAGGTGATAAATAAATGTTCATGGTCATTCCAGAGGACAGTTTATGCTAAGTTATGACCACTGCTGCTGTGAACGGTACCCCTGGTATATCTATGCACCACTGCACGTCGTACCCAATCTTCCATGGTCGGCCATAGATGTACTTTGTATGGAATACACACCCATAAGTTTTTTGGATAGGCCCAGATGTGTTGTACATGTAAAGAAAAGGCATTCTTTAAACAAAAATAGTACGGATTCTAAGGAAGGACCCCACAGTGCCTGCAGATGTCTTTTTTAGGTGGACCAGATTATCATAAAACAGTGCTCTAAGTCTCTCTTGAATAGAACACTATAAAATGACAAATACATCACACGAACCTTGCTGCTCCAAATCCCCAAACAGGAACCCAGGCGCCTCCAACAGCACCGACCCATACTTAGTTGCTGAGGGGGTAGAATCCGCTTGAAGTGAGCAGCTCATGTGGGAGTGGTCGTACTTTATGGGAACCTCCAAGCTGATTCTTTCTCTATATATATTCTCTTATATTCTCTTTCTGTCGTGGGATACTTCAGGACAGCATGACATTCACACCCAGGATGCTGTGTTTGGGACTGCAGACTATCAGTGCCATCTTGATGACAGCTTGTTGGTGAGGTTGCAGGTGAACTGTACCTCTAATTTTATCACACTGTTAATTACTGTAGGAAGTTCCCTGTAAAATGGCACTGAAGACCAGACAGACCTCAGGGCTATGCGCTCGGTATATAGAGCTGCCACATACTGGCACGCGGATCATCCAATCTGCTTTTCTCTCCACCTTCTCCAAAAACAATGTCATAAAAAAAAGGGCATGAATAGATATCAAAGAAAAAGTGAACAGGCAATGGCTGTGAGTCTCAGCATAGAGGGAGCCAACGAGCAGTTTTTTTAACAACTCACAAATCAGGCCACGCCACACATATAGGCAGCCTGTCACCCGATCCCGCTCCACCCGGCAACGTTGCCGGGATTGTCTGAGGGGCGCTGGTCCGTGCCGACAACGGTTCAAGGCGAGGCCAGTAAATCTACCGTGGTGTTAGCACAAATTGTTAGTGCGACAGAGTGGGCGTTGTGTGAGGATCGGAGAAACTCAATTTCAATTACAGTCTTTGTAGTACATGTACTATCTGGAGCATCTACAATTAGAAGCAGAATGAGGAGCTACAGCTCCATCCCCACCCTCACCCCGCCATAAGTGGCCATTCGAGTGGAATCAAACAAGGTTTAGTATCTTTGGCACACGGCACCAGCTGTAGTCGATACTAGAGAGGTGAAATTAGGGACTGGTCATTTTTTATCAACAGGGGGGGGTGGTGGTGGGTTTGAGGGGGGTAAAATTTTCAGACCCCTTCCGAGGGGGGGCTAAAAAAAATTTGACCCCTCTTGAGGTTGGGGCTAAAAAAATTCACCCTCTTTTTAGCAAAAAAAAGCCTGCGCGCTACTATAGATCAAAGAGGGGCACAAAAACTCTGCGGAGGCGCGGGGGGGGCAAAAAATGTTGACTGCCATCGAGGGGGGGGGCGTAAAAAATTTTTTCGCATCTGCGCGAAAACCCACCACCCCCCCCCCCTGTTTATAAATAATGACCACTCCCTTAGCTTCACCAAGAACAATTGGAAGTGGCCTGAGCAAGCTATTTGATGTGTGCGGGATATGTCGCCACTTACTAGATTACTGTGCGCTGTGCTCCGCACTGCCACTCTCAACGACAGCGACAGCAATCAATTTGAATCAATGTAAACATCAATTAGCCTTCTTGAAGCAACCGTGTGTGAACCATGGGGAGTGCAGCGAGGGCTAGACTTCCATGACAGTCCCCTTCGTCAATACTAATAAGTAAATAACTCTGGCTTTGAATACAATAAATTCACTTTGAATAAGCATTACGGCCTCGGTGCATGTAAAGGAAAAGGCGTATAAAAACCATCACCCCGTCAGCGGGGATTTGTCATTGATTGCACCCCTTTCTTCATTGTCATAGCTGGAGTATTACCTATAGATGTTCAACGAGGGGATATAATCCAGCTTGCAAGATGGGGTGGGGGGGGGGGTGGGGTTGAGGCGATGAAGAATTGAAATGAGGAGTTCTGTATCAGTGAGGGTTTTATGTCCGCCAAGCTCCAAGATTAGCACTGCACCCTAGCAGAAGCCATAGCGGCTGAGTGAGAAAGCCATCTGCTGAAAGGCGAAGCCACTCGTGAAGCTTTGGGACTTAGCCATACAGTAACATGCCGCTATGCTTCCTTCATACAGCCTCTTATCTGACGCTATGTCAAACATTGGGAAATTTCTGGCCAAAGTTCTCTCCCCTATTATGTGTAAGACTGATCCAAATAAAGATCACTATAACAGTTGTCTGAGTAGATGGTGCTCATGCCACGATACCCGCAATTCATTATTGCCTCCATATATAAAGTATACATCTAGAGTAGATGGGCTTTGGCAGTGAGAACTGCCACCCGAGAAGCTGCCAGAGCTGATCACGGCAAGACTAGGAGCAACTCGGGTGATCGCTGCAGCGGAAGCGTCCAGTTGAGCATGCGCGGTGGCTCGGCAAGCTGTGGCTTCCGGTGCGAGAAGCCACCATCCGTCTGGGGCCTTCGCCGCTGACGGGGGAGGGGCGGGGAAGCCATCTGTTTCTTGTTGGTTGACCACGCGGCGCGGCGGCCACAGTTACTGGGGTGAGAGGTACCCTCCTACTCCTCCTCCTCCTGGTGGTCGTCCTGTGTATTATACCTCACCCCTCACCAGTCACAGACCTTCAGTATCGCTATAAAGCAGCCGCTAACGGGCCTGTGAAATTGGGATCACGCCCATCATAAGGTCCTACTTTTCACTACCCAGTGTATCCGCACTATGCATTAACCCTTTAAGAGGAGCAAATTTATTCAACGGACTATGCTCTTTTTGTCTGAATTGATGAATTCTGCTGACTCTAAGGGATTAATTCCGGGGATTAATTCACTAAGACCGACATAATACACCACCAGTGAGTTACATGATGACAATACAGTACAATACACTGCTTCATGGAGGAGACACATGGTTATGAAGCATTGGGGCATCATGTCGTCCTTAAAGGGTGAAGAGATAAATGTAGAGGAGACACTAGTGATAGAAGGATGGGGAATACTGATACAGTTCATCAGAGTGAGGTGGAGCGTATGGAGTACGGCATTATGACCACATAAGCTATTTGTGTCTGGCAGACCGCACCGACCCCGCCCCTTGAACCCCTGGTGGAGTAGATAACAGGAGGCGTCCAAGCGTGTATATATGGCGCACTCCTAGATCCACCCCCCCCCCCCACTATAGTGTTGTAGACCAAGGGTGCGGATACAACTAGCAGAGTACCACATGACAATAGCAACTACATGTGACTAATAAAGGAGAGAGTATTGGAAATGTAGGTACAATGTAGTTCACATGGATAGTTTTGAAATAGATTTTAATATCTGGTGGAAAGTGACATTGAATTTACACGTGATCTTCACAACTACAGTTACCTTCCTTAAATTGGAATAGTGTTTACATTTTGGATTCAACGAAGCAATAAAAACTAAGTAATATCAATTCTATTGAAGATCCTGGAGACATTTGGATCACGTTGGGGCGGTGGGAAACAGCTCCCGTCCGTTGACAAAGTCGAGGTGAAGAAATGCAAAGTGGACAATGGATGCTTACCAGACAGAGTGCCAGACTTTGCTGTGTGGGTAGGGTGTGGTAAGGCGGTCTGGGTTGTTTAGTCCTTTAAGGTGTCTGAATAGTGCATTAATGCTTCATGACCGAAGGTCTCACCAGGGTAGTATTTATGCATCATGCCGATCAAGCGGGATTGGTCCATTCCCAAAAGGGCCTGCATGATGATGCCCTGTATGCAGGCGATCAGACTCATCGTCATTGCATATACAACATGTATGGTGAAGAAAGACAATTCCGTATCTAGGCACCATGCGCTCCATAGAGGGCTAGGAGGCAGGATGGCTCTATCTTTATGGAAACTGACCTCAGTCTACCACCGATAACGACGTACGCCTCCCACAAATTACCCCGATTACGCGATGACATTTTAGCCCTAACTGATCCAACCTCCGACCGGGCGCACTTCCATCTTGTAGTAACATATGGCACCGGCCCTGGGTAAAGGTGGCGGTTAGTGGAGGTGGGTCTTGGACGAACAGGAGGCTGACTCAACCACCATATAGAGGCAAACTGACAAGTTCGACAAGTAGTATTGACCGATGTTGCCAGTGACAGAAGGAGTCTTCTCTCATTTTTCTGTACATTATACAGTGGTTAAAATAATAAGAAGGACAACTTTTGGTACCACAGGCTATCGGTTATACCTCTCATATAGAACTATTCAATCATTTATTAATATGTTGGTTGATTAGATTTGTATATTGTACCGGAGAAAACACATTTCCTCACTTTGAAATGTTCTCCACATTTTAAGGCCTAAAAAAGGTTTGTTTCCAGTTACCAGACCGACCCTACCAAAATAGGACCCAAAAAAATGATTTTTGATTTTGAGATTTTTCAAGAATATTTCGTAATTTTCCACCAGTTTTTCATGATTTTTTCCCATTTTCCATTATTTTATATCTATTTTTCTACGGGTCTTGAGTTAACAGTTCCATAAGGCATGTATTTTCTATATTTTTTCACATTTCTCATATACAATTTGTATTTCTACAGTAAAGTCAAATAACCTGGCATATCTGACCATACATTGATATGCAAACTCAAAAAAAAAAAATTTAAATTAAAAAAAAAAAATTTAAAAAAAAATCCGACCTACCGACCCTAGCCCTTTGAGCTATGTATGTAACTGGAGACACACCTTTATTCTTTTTGGCCTAATGATAAATCTTTATAGAGATTAATGAAGTCTGAATATTCCAAGGTAGCAAATGATACCCGGTGATGGATCGTGTGTACACAAGTGAGCGTTTCACAAGTGAGCGTTTCATTCTCTGGAAAGTTTTTTAAACACAACTCCTTTTTCGAGAGGATATTTTTAAATAATGTACTGCTAGCTGCCAGCCTACACACTGATGTATTCTACAGAACTGTTGTTCAGAGTGTTATCTACAGTTCATATTCCCCACGGCTGATTATAGATTATGCGTGCATGGGTTCTAAAATTACAGGTAGAACTGGGAGTCTTGTCTTCTCTGAGGATACAGTAGACTAAATCACTCTCCTTGTCTATATGGAGACGCTGGCACTTCAATTACAGGATATTCTAAATTTTAGACTATATTGTATACTTAATGTATACAAAGGACATCGACCGGGCGGTCTAATTTAAGCCGACCGGTCTAATCTGAGCCGGGACCTTGTGTACCAGTCAATTTCACATCCAATTTCCTTTATGAAATTACCAAGGACTAGTGCGTGTGACAGCTCCCATGAAATAGCCTTGTAGGCAGGGAATTGGGCAATTGTGGTTAAGGTGGTTGGGCAACTTAAGCCGCTGGAGGAAGAATGGGCGAAGGTGAGTTAGGAGACAGGAAGATAAGACGTAATTCAGGCATCACGTCAAGTCTGGATTAATGGCTCAGGGTGCACTAAAATAAGATGCCTGGCCAAAAAAAAATCCTATTTGGGGATTGGCCTGAAGGCTGCAAGAGTCTGTGACGGTGGTCGGACCAGGAAAGCCTGAAGATGGTGTGGAGGTATTGTGTGAAGCCATGCACTGTTAAGATTCTGGAGCCGTGGTGAATGGGGACCAGGAAGCCAGTTCATCACTGGCTTCCTGTTATGGCCATAGGACGCGTTGAGAAAGAGTCCTAGCGAGGGAGCCCGGTCCCCGCATTGACTGATACCCACTGACACCATGTGGTCTTTTTTCAAGCCTTTGTCAGTCAGTGGAAACTGAAAAAAGGGGCATTTTCACAGATGAGCCTCTATGAAATAGTTCCATGCACAGCGCCTGCCCGGAGCCCAGCTGTCCATGTATCTCATCCGTGGATGCAAATTTTGGCATGTAAACATATGCTTTTCTTCTTGGAGAAGGGTAGGCCTTATAGATATTTCCATATTTCATGAAAAAAGGGGTACTTTTTAGGCACCAAAAGTCCGCGATTTTGCCCTAAAAAAGGATCTTATTTGACTTAGAAATCAGTGCAAATGGGGTATATTTGAGATCTCAGAACGCACATGGTGTCAGTATGGATTTGGGAGTGCGGGGGCTGGCCGAGGGAGGGCAACCCGACCCACAAACCTAGCAGGGATAGATGCTCTGACAGACCAGAAATAAATCGGCTAGTGCTAATGGCTCATGCAAGAGACAACACGGCAGCTAGATCATTTTATGGGCAATTCCCGAGGTAAGAGCATTCCATTGTTTTCTACCCAATGAATATAATGTAATCTAATCTGGGTCCCTCCAAGCTCACTGTGGGGTGTGTCACGTTGGTAGTACCAACAACAATGTAATCCTGGGTCAATCAAGACCCTTTAGTAATTTCCAATAATATGGACAGGTACCTTAACCATACGATGTCGTGTACATTTGTTATCCTTAAATGGTTATATACCTCACTGCACAATACGTGCCTCCTTCCTGTCTACACCCAAAAACCGTTGTGTAGCACGGAAGGAGGATGCCCTGGTCAAATTGCAACCTCGTCCTGTTTGTAAAGTCAACGTGTCAGAGGGGAATATTTACACAGGAGCGGCCTTTACCTTATTGCCACGGGAAGGAGAAAGACTGCGAGGGTAAGAGTAGATAGCAGGAGAAGGGCCCTGGCCAGTGATGGGAGACATCGAGGTGGGAGTAGATCTATGCAGAAGAACAGTATAGGCCAGAGGTGGAGACATTGAGTTGGGAGTAGATGCAGAAGAACAGTATAGGGCAGAGGTGAAGACATCGAGGTGGGTGTAGATGGCAAAGATCTAGGTCAATGATGGGTGGTATTGAGGCAGGAGTGGTTGGCAGAAGAAGGGAAACGCATCAAGACGGTATACTAGTTTATGGCAGAAGGGTCCAAGGCCAGCGATAAGATATTGCAATTCTTCTGATTACATTTTACAAAGACCGAGGTATCCCATCAGCCTGAGACAGAAATTGTCTGACACTATTCCCCACTGTGAGACAAAGAGTTATGGATATCTGCATATAAGGGGCTTGGGGCCATAATAGAGGCAGATACCTGGCACAGTACTCCCTGGGGGTATCCCCAAGAGCCATGACCCTTTGGGGGTGGGGGAGTGTTCCTTGTAGGGTTCCACAACACAGGGGGTATTTGCAAGGCTGGGGATAGTTTTCAATTTAGTCACAAGAGGGGTCTCATTTTCTCCAACCAGTGGGGGTGGGGGTGGGGGGGGGGGGGTGGGATGCAGGGGTGCAGTGGTAGAGGGATTGTAAGTGGAGGAAAGAGGTCAGCGTCTGTGGGGCGCAAACATGCACACGTGAGGAGAGGAGAACGCTATGGCACAGCTGACCATCTCCTATAAGCCGTAAACCTCTACAACTTTAACCCCTAGTACCTACCTATATCAGTCTCAGCCCATACCTGACAATGTTAACCATCCGCCCCCTCCAGGTGATGTGCAGGTGGGTGGCCCTTACGGTCACCCTGGCCCACCCCTACAGATGCTGCATGCCCACACAACAGTACCTTTCCATGGCACCCCTTTCCCACATTCCAACCACCTAAACCTGCCTTAGCTGGGATTGCTGCCAAAAGGCATCAGTCATTTAGGTGCTGTCACGTGTTGGATGTCCTTCTGCCCTAGGGCTCTATGCTGTACATGACGGTAAGGCAGCCATCCCCTGACTCCACATAGGGCACACACACATCACCCCTCCCCTTACCATTATAATCTCATCCCTTTCACTTGAGCTGACATCTGTGTAACGTTACTTGCTCCGAGAGCACCTGTTCTAAACACTTCACCTGCATGATGGCTTTGTTATTGGTGAACCCTACCTTATTCCTCTTGTCAGACACGGTTATAAACCCTCAGTAATCTATATTTTATATTTGACATCCTTAAACTCTTCAACATGCATTCAACTAAGACTGAGATGTAAAACATGCACTGCCTATTGCTTTCTGGTTTGTGGGATGGAACTGAATAAAATTGTCATATTTCCAACTCTCAACTGTCCTCCACAGAGCTATAAATCAGAACTACTTCAAAGATTTAGATTATGCAAGGATTTCATTTCCTCTTTGATGCTCAAGTATAAACATGCACGTCAGACACATTTAGCCTGGACCACTCTCACTTTTTTCCCTCTTTTTATCCCATGATCGAAATGCCAATATAATTCAAATTTTCCTCTCGCGACTCCTAAAATCCCATTCCCTTCCATTATCAGTTTTTCTGTCTGTCATTAGTTGGCAGAGTTTAATCCTCCACTATCTAAAGCAATCTGACATTGTTTTGCCAATCAGGGACGTGAGGCCTCCGCCGGAATCCATGATACCATCGCCTTGATCGTCTTTCAGGGGAAATGAGGGGAAGAAATCTGCCCAACCTTGCAGTTTTTTCTCCATGTACGAGTTAGTGCCCACTGGTTCCAAGATGGAAAGGATAAGACACTCACCTAAAACAAAATTAGAAATACATGGTTAGAATACAGCTACATTGTATCTTTATGAATACAACATTCCAAACACTTCAAATAATTGTCATAGGAAGAATAATACCATATCAATGCATAAGAAAAATCAATATATAATGTATGCAAAAAGCCATATCACCCCTCTCATCTATAATCTCGGTCGATTACAGTCGGACGAGGCCATGCAGATTAACAAGAGGAATAGGATGAAAACCTCCACCACCGGTATAATTTAATTACACCTCTACCCAGCCGAAAGAGTACCTAATTACCTCCTCCTGTGGTAGGCAGCAAGCCCCGCAATGGCGGCGACAGCCTCCTACAGCGAAAGCAATTACCCAGCAGCGGGAAATGTTTCTTGTTCTTACAGTACCCAGACAGAAGCCAATTCCATCCATTAGATGCCACTTTGCACGGGGATTAACAGGGATAGTGTGCGAGATGGTGGTAGAAAGAAGGTTACATGCGTGTGAGACGATACCACTACAAGTACCACAACCAATAGCAGCGTCCTTCAGATCATTAACCAATGGCATGATGACAGCAACGGCAACAATCAGGGATTCATTTGCCAGTCGTCACTGCGTTAGTCCTACTTTAGCAAGAAGATTGTCCCCATGCTGCTCCTAGCAAGACTTGTTGGAGGCTTTAATAGTACTTTGTAGAAAATATGACACCCCCCCCCTCCCATGTTCGTGGCCCAGCTAGTCTGCTGCCTTCATCCTTCCATCGGGAAACGGAATTGAAGACATCAGATAATCTCTTTGGTTTGAGGCATCTAGTATAAGTTTTAGTTAAGATGCCCAGTGGGGCTGCCACTTTGAATTTCATAGCTTGAGGTGAAATTTACTGATAAGACACATCGTGATTGGTACCTTGTCAATTAAGTGTTCCAGTGACAAACTGACCCAATCCTATCACCTCTTGTTAGGACATGTTGCCAGAACCTACTCCAGTCACGCCTGTAGCCTACTACATGTAGTATACGTATTGTGGGAAAAATAACCAAGACCAAGGGCTTCAGCTTTTACAGCATCATATCTTGTCTTTTCCTAGCTAGGTTTATATGACAAGAGAGGTACACATGTGGATACAGCCCCTGACTGAGTGGCCATGCGGAAATGATACCATATCCATGCTCCGTCCACCCACATTATCCTCTGTTCTGACAGACAATGAATAATGGCCATGGTCTTTCCAAGATGATCACCATCAGAACACAGGAAAACACAGGTTTGCTATTTGTACTTGTGTGCTTTTGTTGTTGTTTTTTTTCCTTCAGCTTCTATATGTATCATAAAAGAGTCAAATGCGCAAAAGATAACAGAGGTATTCATTATGGCTACAGTATAATCAGCTTTCGAACAAATAAAAAATTGCATATAGATGCAATTGTATTTCATAGGACTTCAGTATCATCATCACCTGGATACACAACACAATAAGAGGCACATGTAACCAAGCTATCGTGTTCATAATAATGAACAATATACTTCAGGCAATGGTTGGTGTACAAACAGGCAAGAAAATCTGATGGGGTGGGGGCTACAAGTCTACCCTTGATACCTAGCGACAGGAGGTCGATTGGTGGTGCACAGAATAAAGCCTTGGCCATCAAGCCCCTGATTGAACACAGGAGCAGATTCTAGCGGCGCGCCACCCTGGACACAGGAGGGGGTATTTGACATTTTGTTTTAAAGCCAGTTCCGAGTCAATCCCACTCCAAGCTATTACTTACTTAACGAAACATCTCAATTTGCCTGCATTTGGCACGGCCGTGAGCGGTGAAGGCCTGTCTCCTTTTTGCATTGATATTTTTTTAGAATTTCAAATGCAAAATCCATGTTTAATTCGCCGACCACCTGATCTGCCTGCAGTCAGGGGCTCCTCCACGGCTGAGGTTTTTTTTTTATGTTTTAATGAATTCGAGTTGCTACTGAAATAATTTACGAGGGAAATGATAGTTTTATGAACTGGAATGGAGGGTGGAGGTAATTAACATGGTTGGAATTGTCAAGAGTTTGTTGTGCAGTTGACTTTAAGAAGACAATAAAAGGAAAGTTTTTGATAGCCTGAACGAAACAATTTCGCAAGACAATTCAGGAAAACAGACGGAAGGGAAATGCCAACTCTGCTTTTGAATCGATGTAAAGAATTGATGTTTGGAATAAAACAAGCGTTTCGTGCAGTTTTACCTGGTTGCTGGGCATAACGTACCTGAGGCGGGACACTGCATGGGCCTGTGAAAACACCCGTGCTTATGTATACTGCCCTGGAGCGATATCCATCAATTGGGAGAGCATATCACGTGAACAATCCTCTATGGAATCTGGGGAGCCTTTGACCCCCTCAAATCTATCTTCCATTCAGGGTGGGGGAAGGGATTATAGAATTGAATGTAGATACCATGCCAGTGGCCATAGTCTATTTACAGACCTATAGATATAGATATAAGTAGCTGCCTATGCAATGGAAGACAACTACAAAACAGGAAAATGAACCTCCTTCCCAAAGTAACCATGTCGTGTAGCAAATCCGGGAGCAATTCCAAGCCACCTCATATTCAGCAATGGGGGACTGACGGTGGCAATATGGCGCAGAGCGTGGCCCTGAGGCTTGGCGTCTGCTAACTTGTCCATATCTCACGCCTGATTAGAGGTCTCTATAGCCGTATAGCGGTGTGGGATGGCATGTGAACCGGGGACAGATAGGAGGCACATTACCTTTTATTATCATTGATAAATGGTGCTTTAACGCCAGCCAGGCGCGAGATGGCGCTGCAGTCTCTGTAGGTGGAACTGAAGCAGGTTGAGCTATAGGGTGGTAAGGTGCAGGAGGAATTTGGTGTTTGTATATAGAGGAAGCAAGGAAAAGCAGTGATATTTTCTCAATATGCTAGCGCTTGGTGATGAACTAATATCACCACAAACATTCTCCACTGGTTCCCACCAAGTCATGTCCACCTGTGTCATGAGTTATCTGCGCCAAAATTACTGGTATAATTAAAGCTGAGTCACATTCAAGGAAAGGGAGAGTCCCAGGTACACTCTATGAAAAGAGAATTAACTGATATATTGAAGTTAGATTTATATCTCTCTGTGTAAGCTGAAGCACTCCTTTTTGCTTAAGTGGCCTAAGACCCCCAGGAGAAACGTGTCACATATGAAGGATAAGTTTAGGCCATTGGCCTATGTTTCCATTATCATTTATGTTCTATGTCCTAGGTCATTTCTGCATGAGTTAAACAACAGATGGGCATGTATGCACTATTGACCCTTAAGGGGTTAAGGTGTTCCTAAAAGGGTTAATGGTCAGTGGTCATTTGACATGCCCCAGGATGGCTAATAACCTTAATAGACACAGAGTTGATCCTTCTCACACCTTTCTTTGTTTGTACTATACTATAATGACACATGTTACCTACCTAGTCTATCAGCACGAGTTATGGGTGGCTTTGAATGAATTACATACATGTAGATTCTCTATTTGTGAAGTTTGTGGTGTACACAAAATATTCATGCAAATGCAAGTGTGTAATTTTTCTCTATGTTCTTTTGTAGCAGAATGGGGTCCAGTTACCATATATTTATATTTGACTCGAGTCAATGGCATAATAACGGAGACGGCTGAGATTGGCGGCAGGGTTTCATACGCCCTGTGGGGGGTATAAGGCTGGTAGGGACTAGAGCTGTGGTCACGTTCCCCCATATAAAGTATGATTAGGTGCTGACAGCCCAACACAGACATACACAGATATGGATAAGTGGTTGCAGCTTCAAGCACAGTCCCAGGTCGTATTGGAGATTTATGGCCTTCAAGAGAATCTATATACTAAGCTTAGAGCCAAATTCCTTATCGAAAAGCCAGGTACTAGTCTTTGTATAATGCCAAATACATAGCTGCCACAAATGTGTAGAATATGCCACTCCTCCCTCTGGTTTGCATATCAAAATGTAGATTTATCTGTTTCTTCACGTAACCTCCCTTTGAAATTCTTTTCCTCTGGTTTTCTAATTTAACTTGCATTACACTACTGATCTCCCTGTGTTGTCTTTCATGTTCCTCCCCTTTAACTTATCTATGTTCCAATCCATTATCTTTCCATGTCTATTCCTACTGTAGACTTAGCAGTAAAAATCTTTTGAATCCCTTCTGTGCACCTGTATTTCCGACCTCCCCCATTACACACGTGTTCATGTAATAAAACATATCATTGACCTGTATAAATGGATAACATCATGCTTCATAACATAATGGGGACATTATCCTACCTGAGCTGTGTCCCACGAATTGCCCCCTGCCTGGGGGTGTTGTGGAGGAGCATAGGGCCATGTAATCACATTGCATCACTTTATGACACCTTCCAAAATGGTCACGCGACCCCCAACGTCTCAATCCCAACCAATGCTTACAGGTACACACGGAACCATTAGGCATACTGTGAGCATGCACATACAAATCTGGGGAATAGCAATACAGCTATCATTTTGTGTGTACATGTTGAAATTGTATAGGCCTAATGACAAGATATCCGTCTAGATATCATTTCGGAGGGTTGCCAAATCCAGGGATACACCCCCCCCCCTGATTGGCACTAACAGATTTACCCCGGACACCAAGTGAAAACGAGTAAACTTATGTCACCCAAAAATACCACTCACTGACAGAAAGAAAGCAGGAGGCTTACGATTTTGGACACTTTTTGTGGGGATTTGACATACTTTTTAGAAAAGAAGGAACTCCTGCAGAGGCAAGAAGCGTGGCACCTCTGTACACTGAATACCTGGCATAAAATCTAAGTTACCATTCTAAATGTATAATTATAAGTTTTGATACGTGATATTCTGTTCAAATTTCCATTTTGAAGTTGGATTTATGAAACTAGTTAGTTGTGGACCTCGCTATTGTCTTAAAATGCCTTTGAATTTGGGGAACCGAACTACAGCGACTAAACTGCACTTGAGTTAAGATATGTAGCCTTTAAATTGTCTCAGAAATGTTAAATCAATTCTCAGATTTTACTTATCAAAGTTTCTCGTTTGAAAGCAGAAACGTATGCTTCAAAATAAAATGTACCCAAGTCTCTTTTGTTGGGCGATTTACGTGCGGAATCCGGATTACCGGGGTACATCGGACTGCTTTGATGATTCGGTTACTATTGTAAATTTATCCTGAGGCACAAGCACTGGATTTTATTTTTTGAACTGCTCTACCTTAAGGCTTAACATCATTATGCCATCAACATGGCATGCCTCCTATAGTAATCTCTGAGCCACTCTGAAGATGGAGCAGCTCCTTTCAGCTCATATTACATGAGTTACGCCATATACATGCCTCTTCTAGCACACGCTTATTCGTGAGGCTCCTTTACTATTGGTCTGCCACTGGTGGCTGAGCCACACACGCACCCACAACTACTTTCTTATCTACATGCGTGTGTCATAATATTAGTCCAACTGGGGCTGCAGAAGAAAGTGGAAGGCACTGGCAGCCATGCTATTTTTGTAGGAGGAATAGTGTGTTCTTTTATTAGAGGGCACAGAAAATGAGGGAAGCTGAGACTGGTACATACACATATATATGTAGTCTGTGTCTTAGGCAGAGATGCCACTCACTGGCCGACAAAAACCAGGAAAACTGCAATTTGTCCAGGAATTTAACATGATTTATACAGAAATCTTAGAATCAAAACCAGGAATTCCTGGTAAACCAGGAAAAGTGGTGCTTGCTTCATGATTTAAGATATGGAAATCCGAATTCTAATATAATGTTATGTTTTGTTATAATCATAATTCATCATTTATGCCCTGCCATGTATATAGACAGGGTGTGGGCCTATACCACTGAACCGCCCCGCACTCTCCCAAACAGTTCAATGCATCAGTACTTCTATACGATGATAAGAGGATGGGGTTGAACTGGGCTGGGCCGGGCAATCACTCTACTTGAATACCACTGCTACAATAAATACTATTCAATACAAACCCCGTCACCACAGATAAGCCTGACGTTACACAGTGTATGCCTCCCGAGCAATCACTTGCATGTTGGTTGAGAATTAAGGGGTGGGCATTAAATAGTACTCAGAGTAAAGGAAGGGGCCCCTGTATGCACCCAGACATGCCTCCCATCGTTATATACATGAAGGCTGCTGCCGGGACTGGAGGGGTGGGGGGATCCACTCTACACAGAGGGGCCCAGACCATGGGATCCCCAACTGGATTCAACATGCGATTGCCCCATCTCATCCGGATCCAGACATAGGCCAACTTACTCCCTAATAATCTACGGATCAAAGCAATCAGTTTTTGTAAGTAGATACCAAAAGGTTTTAACCAAAAAGCCTGCCTCTCTGATCATTTATGTACCTGTCGTTGACTCTAAATGTTAAATTTGTAATAGGGGGGGGGGTTTGTAAGCAATATCCCAGGAAAAAGTAGTGCATACTGTTTGGTTAGACTACCGGTAGTTGAACTATATTGCCCCCTCCCCCACCCACAGATATACAGACTGACTACCGTAATCTCTCGCGTATAAGGCGCGTCTTATACACGAGGTTTCAGTTCTCCCTGCATCCACAAGGGGGAGATCAAGAGCTTTCTTTTGATATCTTACACTCCCACTAAGTCATAATATGACATAGGTGGGGTTAGGAGGTTCCTGAGTGACTTAGGTACACATAGCTTTTTGAATTTTCACAATTCATTCAGTAGAACAAAAATTATAATTTTTCAATTTATTTGACCATATTCCAAAAGTCTAGGTGCACCTTATACGTGAGGTGTGCCTTATACGCGGGAGATTACGGTAGAAATGAAGGACCTATGTTTAAGGTTGCAGACCTACCCTGCAGCCAAGTGGTCAAATTATTTACATAGGTAAAAGGAATTTATTGGCCACTCTCCTGTTTTAACTCAACAACTCTCAACTTACATGTCCCTGTTATTGTCCTATTTCTCCCAACAAACCCCCTTTGGTAGATTTACTTGGTGCCACTTATGACTATTTCGAAAGCATGCCTTTCAGTGGCCACTGTTTATTTTCAAGAAATACAGTACAGGGCCTCGGGTAGCCTGAGGGAATGTTCTCATTGGATCCAGCCAAACATGACTCTCCAGCCTCCACTTCATAACTACACTCTCCTCCCAGTTCTCACTGTCACAAAACATATAGCCCATAAATTGGCTGGGCCGAAGTTTTTTTCATGGAGAGTGGGGTGGGCCCTCACTTGGCATTAGCGCATGCGCACTCAATAGGGCCCAAGCCGCCATTTTCTTACAGCATTGCCTGCGGCACAGGCTAAGTCATATACATGCACAACAATGCTCTGGGGTACAAGTGGAGTGTAACCAATATCATATTTATACTAAATCCTTCTACCACTTTCTGTCTAATAGGTCGCATAGTAAAAGGAAGATGGTTGTGACTGTTTGACAGTTTCTAAGTAGAATGTGTTTAGAGGACTTTATTTAAACTGATCTGTTATTTCCATAACAGAACTTTATGTTTCTATAATGGACTATACTCGCTATCTTTGTGAGCCAAATCTAAATCTAATAATGGCGGTGCCAATACGTCAGGGTATATTACATATAATCGATTTCTCTTTTTCTCGGAGAATACATGGTGTGTTTAGCCTTTTGTCAGGGAAGAGTGAACTGACTTTACTTTCCTTTAGGCAATAACCGTCAGTGACGTAGTATGGAGGCAACAAGAACGTCAGGATTGTCATATCTGTCATCTCCCTAGCCATAAAGTGGGATTGGCGACACCTCGTGGCCGCCTGTGGTAACATGAAGCAGTGCCCCTTATGCCCATATAGGTGTGTCTCTGTGAGGGGTAGACTGGGTGACAGACAGACAGCTGTATAGGCCACACTACCCTCTTTTTTTAAAAGTCGTCTGCCTATTTCTCCTGCTCCACCGACTACAGCGCCGCCCCCGGCAATTTCGGGAAACGATCTCCTTGAGACACTTGTACTTGTTCACCAGGCAGGCCTGGGCCGTTCCTCCCCCAGGATGTTGTCGTCCATGTGACAGTTCTCCACACAGATTGTTATTAAAGGCTACATGTATGGAGTTTGGAAGGAGGACGTGTACAGTGATGACATATTATTATACCAACTAGAAAAGAATCCATAAGTGGCAAACCAACGGTGAGATATGGCAAACAGTTTCCCCCAAACAGTGGGTGTCATCCAAGTGATGACATAAATAGCGTTTGGAGGTTCCAAGCCCTCCACTAACCTTCAATCTATGCCCCTGTTGGTACTCGCCGAAATCCCGGGGCGAGACGCTGTTGAAGCAACTTTCTCGCCGGGTACCGTCGGGAATATTTTGCCGCCCTTTTCATGACCTTTTCGACAGGCTCGCCCTCTCCAGCCCGTCACACTACTGAGTATCAATAGACGCTGGCCGAGGCTGCCTTTTCGAGGGCTGACAGGAAGTGTCGTCTGCTCCTCACACTAACCGGTCTAGACGCGCTGGATGACGCTACTAAACGACAGGATCGCCTGTAAACTGGCCTGTCACCATGAATATCGAGGTGAGACTGACTGTGAAGGAATAAGGGTCACTAGGGTCTAGACTGACTGCAGGCCACACACATCAGACTAAAACCATTGACACTTACTATTTTTCTTACAATCACTCCACTTTTATTTTATTATATCATGCCCTATTTGTGAAGCCTGGGGGGGGGGGGCACTGAGCCTCGGTTTGGGTACCAACTGTGGTACCGACTCCACGGACGACATGTCAGTGAGGGGGAAAAGGGGGGGGGGGCTGTTCACTGAATTACATCTCGATATTAGGGTGGCTGTTAATACCTATTATGAGTTCCATACTAAGAAAGAAAGTGACTTGAATATTCCATGTAATCACTCCAGTGATGTGAAATTCCTGGATATTATTGTCAAAGATCCATAGTTTGCAAGGAAGAGGTCCAAAAATTGGGGACTGTTTTCAGCCTCCTTAAAAAAGCGGGCTGTAAAAATTGAGGTGCATTTTAAGGGGCTGTGAAATGGCCAGAAAGCGGGAGCTGCATTTCGCAGTTGATACCACCAATCAAATCTTAAAATCAAAATTAATGGAAACGTGGCATTTTGGCTGTTTCCTTTGCTTTCAATTTTGGATTTTCATTTACAAAGCTGCGCATAAAATGTGCGTGAAAAAAACATTGAGGCAGACAGACGCACGATTAATAAACCCCGTAGGCGTCATAAGAAGTGGAGTTTTATGTCAGGTTGAGAGTCAGATTCAAGGAAACAAAGATACCTTAATGCAACCCTCTCAAACCCACTCTCCAAAAAAAGACTCCCACTTAATTGAGTAGCATGTTCTGGGCATGTTCTCAGCTTGCCTTGTCACACTATCCATAACGGAGTCCTTAAAAAAAATCACATTAACACATTCTCAACTCCCTGAAAGCAGCAGCAGTGGCCTGCAGCTGAGACCAGAAACCAAACAATAAACCACCATTAAAATTACACCGCCATAACAACATCAGCAAAAAGTGCTGCGTATCAACGATGTGGGCGTTATTGGCGGATGGAACGATCCGAGTAGCAAAAGGGTTCCACAGAACATTCTCCTCAATCTCTTGGCAAGAATTTTCTAGAATTTATTCAGCACTTGTATGAAGGAATTCGTATAGGAAATCCCGAGATTCACATTGAGTTTCAGATTATTTACATTTCTAGCATGGGAGTTTTTCGAGTAGCCCCATTTTAGTTCTGTTAGAGGTGCCTGGTGGGAGAGAGGGCGAGGGGGTGAGCTGAACAAGGCTTTAAGCTGGGTTGTTAAGCGAGTAAGGCCGGGAGTTAGGGCTCGGGCTGGTGGGAAAGGATCATTGTCAAAAAGGGTGGGAATAAATGCGCCCTTATTGCCATAGTAACGGATCCGTGCGCATGACGAACGCGCATTAGGCACACGTGACCAGGACTCGGACGCAGGCCTTTATTTCCAACAGACCCAATGGTAGGAGAAGATAGGGTGGAGAGGAGTGAGAACAAGTAGCCCCCACACCCCACCTATCCCACCCACACCCCAAACCAGTTCTAACACAGCGGAATTCATTACAGACAAAGCCTGGCGTCCATAGCAACAGAGCCAGCCTGTGTTCCAAGAGGCGGAAATTCTGGCACCAATAGGACATCGATCTAATCGTGGCAGAGACAGGCGGGAACAGGGGAGGTGGTAGGCAGCTTGGATTATTTCTATATGTGGGAAAAAATTACACCAATGTTGTAATTGAGCATACTTAAATCTCTCTGAAGCCAGGTTCAATGAGCATCCCCTCCCGTCGTGACCAAGGATAGTGAATTCGAGCAAAGTATTCCTACCCCCCACCCTCCAATCCGGTTATTTTATTTCACAATGAAAGGTACCTGGTGGTTGGCCTAATTGAAAGTTAGTCTCTGTGTTAGATCTAAAGGCACATTAATTTTCTTCTCTTTTTTTTTCCTTCTAAATACATACACCAAATAAGCCATTCACAAAGGAGTTCCATAATCACTGCTGTTGTTGCTGGTTATGTATATACTTTGTATCTTTCTAATAAAAATCATGTAAATGTGTATATAATTGCTTCAATCGAGGATCGATCTCTTGCTAGGCGGTCAATATAGCTTATCTCTTCTATATCATAGTTTTCCGTCAGCCCCACCCTGCCCTATACTCTGCATCCATACCCTCCACCCCCCCCCCACCCCGGCTTAATGCCAAGGGGATGATCCCGGATCATTTAACATGTTCTCCTCATGCTCTTTTGCCGGTCTCAGGATCACAGGGCTGCCGCCGCCACGGGAGACACGCCCCCTACACTGCCCCAGTCCTACCCCCCCCCCTCCATCACACACAAACACAGAACAGAGCCGACCAACCCCGACCAACCCCTCCATCAGCTAATGGTTTTAGATCCCACGCTGCCAGATCCAAAGATCCAAAAGGATCGAGGCGGATCCCTGGAATCCCCCAGCAGCCTGAGGCACTGCGGCTGCACATGGGGGCTATGTGGGATCGAAATGTGCCCAGTCCCTCTCCTCCCCCCCCCACAGTGTGCTGTGGGGGGAGGGGAGAGAGGGGCAGGGATCCCTCCTCCCCCTCTCCCTACAAAAAAAAGTAGAAAGACCCCATTCACCACATCAGTCTACCGAGATTACCACCCCTGCTCTAGAATGTTCTTTTCTGTCTAGCCATCTAACCACTCACCTCCCTCCATCCGTCTCTTCACATACCACTGAACACCCGTCCCGGGCTATCGCTTCTCCACCATATAAATATATTATCAGCCTTGCAGGGATCACAGTTTAAGTGGATTAATTGGAAGCGATAGGCAAACCACCCTTGGCATTGGAGGCTCCGTGGAGGTAGCAGCAGTTATCAAGTTTGTTCGTACACATTTAGTTGTTTTTGGAGTACTGGAAGAGGGATATTTTAGCTTATTGCCTCAAGGAAACTCAGCTTCTTGGCTATAACACTAAAGTTACTGCATGATTCACGATACAAAACACATAACCATAAACCTCACATGCACGTGGTTTTATGTTTCAAAAACATCTTCAGGCTATCGACATCTCTGTTAGTTTTTATACTGTTGCATGTGGTCATTTTCCCATCTAGCGATATATTAAAGATGGCTGTGAAAACAACTCTTTTGTTATCTAGGAGGCTATCCTGCATATGTGTATCTAGCTTTTCAACTAGCATCAATGTCATATAGCTGCAACTTAAACAGACACGTTGCATGCTTTGCTTTGAGAGATGATGGCAAACGCCCCGTGCCCTGGGCACGAGCCTGTGTGATTCCCCATCTCATATATACTACTCACATCAGAGTGGAGGTTGCCATTCGCCTTGACCACTAGTGGCACTAAATGTGCACGTTTGGCCATTTGGCTTGACCTGGGCCTGTGGTGGTCAAGGATGGAGTACTACAGGGAAAAGGACATGACATCTCATAGTCACAGAAAACCAGCCAACAACTTTAAAGTCCACAGGTGTCAGTTTTAGAGCCCATTGACATTTCGCAAGTGGACGGATGTCTTTACCTATGAAACTGCACGGAAGTCTAAAATTTTGGGGCCTCTGAACCTCTGAATATAGATGACACTCTGAGGGTCTGACATCTCTGATTTATAATCTGTTCAGTCATTCATATTAACTGAAATGACTCCAAACTCAGGGTACGGCTTACACGCGGGAGAGGATTATAATACGCCAGATTTTACGATAATGGAGAGGGATTCCTGCATAATTAACAAGCTAACAGAGACATGCCCCCGTCCTACCCACTGTTATCGCTGCTGATCTGCCTCTTACAGGGCGTGGGATATAGCTCACATAGCCATTATCAGCTGGGGGCCGCCATTAGACCCCGACGCCACTATGACTAACACCTTCAGCCCCCGACTCCGCAGTATATGCCAGGGATGCCTCCCATTGGTCAATAATACAATAGCCATGAGCCGTATAGAGGAGTGGGCAACCAGACATTGAAGAGACATTTTAAGTAACTTTCAGAGAATTTAATCCAGATCTATCCTGTCCTCAACGTATATGCAAAACGTTAAGTCAAAGGCTTCACAAGAGAATACTGATTGGAGAGCCGTATGTATGACATTGTGTCCTGTGTCGAGAGAAAAAAAAATGTCAGGAGGGTGAGGTCATAAAAGATGCATTGACTCTAGAGTTTACATGACTGACTTCTACATCAAAGTGAGCATCACATATATAGATCAACTGGGTAGCATTCTGCAGCCATCCCTCTAATCTCTCTTCTCTTCATCTTTTTTTTTCATTAATCTGTTGTCCGTGTTCCCCTGCTTTAAAACAAAGAGACATGTTCTTGTAAAGCCTTGTAATTATCGGGACTTTCAGTGGGCACTGATGTAAAATTGAGCGGAATTAATAGTCTTCTTTTGTTATCAAGGTTTAATGCAGCTGGGTCGCTGATTTTCGTCTGCTGGCAGCAGAGAAAGGCCGAATGGAATGAGGAATTTCTTTTATTCTGTGCAGTATCCATCACGATTCCTATAGGTCTAACAGATTCACCAACGCAAAACTTAATTACTACAGACATCATTTCTATAGGACTAAATGATCATTTCTGGTGATGCCTTATTTAGCTCTGTAAGAAGCCCGTATGCGTCAGCAGAGTTCCCTTCTTCTGTCCACTGAATTCGACTGCCTTTAAAAGTGAAAGCTTCGGCTTTCAAAGTGTGGAGGTCGTCTCTGCATGCACATGTTAAATCTTAAGGTCTCTTTCTCCGGCTGGAATTGCCAATCCGTCTTCGTGACTTAAATGTATATGGTACGGAATGTTTAATTTATACTGAGTGCATATTCAATATTGATATCCCCTGTGTCATTATTCATTAAGACCACCCTTTTTTATGCATTTAAGCCATAGGACCCGGATACCCTGGGAAAGTCCAAAACCAAAATAAAAATAAAAATTGAAAAATCAACTTTGGGTGCCCATATGATATCCCAAAGAAAACAAAGTGTGGCCGGATGTATATTGTGGCTTTTCTTTCTTTTCTTTTTTTCTCCGAGAGTAAGAGAGTCGCATGTTAAATTTGGCAGAGTGTAACCCGGGGTAAATCCCTGTCTTTTTATGAGTATAATTAACAAATCTTTTTTCCTCTTTGTTTTTGCACTGTTAATCAAAATGTCCAAGTATACAAGCTGTCCCATTGATTTCTAACATTAACATAGGTTGACTGTTGACTGGTGGTGTGACCTTCCAGTCCCTAACACGAGCCTCCTGTGTGTTCTGCGTGACCAGAACTAAGTCTACCTGCTCCACCACCCACCAATCCCAAATATTGACCAAACCCTGGCTGACATGGTTACCTGGGGCCTCCAAATAACTCCAGCACCCTAACTCTGGCTTAAACAACACTGAATGCCACAGGGGGCTATGGTATTAGGAACTTGTTTTTGAGTCCTGGTAATGGAAAACTGTAATCAGCTGAGATCTAAATAGCTTAGGTAACCTCGACGCTTAATTAAGCCAAGTCTAATATCAAAGCAATTTATTTCAAACTGCAACGTTCCAGGAAATTCATTTCGGGAATTGATATGACAGAAAAGAAATGCTTCAACTCTCGATGATGCTGAAATATTGCAAAAAAAAAAACATTGGGTGAAGAATGTCAAGACGTGAATGTGGTCATCCATCAAATACATAACGATTTTTTCATCACTAACTATGGCCTTTTCGAATTCATTGAGACGTTGCTTTTTGCTTAAATAAGTAAAACTATTGGCGGTCTTCAAAATATCTGGATAAATCAATCGACATTTGTGGTGATAGTGAAATCTTTCTTTCCAAGTTCTGGTATCATGAATAAACTCGAATATAATGCTCGAAAAGTGAAAAGCCTATGATTGGCTCCCATGGGTAGGGCCCCCAAGGGGACCCCCTCATGTCACAATGTCGCCAAAATTCAAGGTTTCAAGTCACAAACATGTCCAAAAATAAAGGCTTGTCTCCAAATACAAGGCTTCAGGTCACATGTCACTTTTTTAGGAAATGGACATGTCACTTTTAAAAGGCCGCAATGTCAGAATGTCACTTCAAAATGGCCAAATGTCGCCATGTCGTTTTTTACCCCTTGGGGGCCACATGAGTTGTGCACTCATCCTGTTGCATCAGCACTCCCTCACCCAGATTATTCACACCACCAAGGCACTATTCGCATAACTCCCACCAAAACTGCGCTATTTGCACCACATTGCCCAAAAAAAGGCGGGAAAGTTGATACATGGATCAACATCATATACCTTCACCATTGGTGGCAAAAAGCGTCTTATGGCACACAAAGGAGCACTCGTATTGGTCAGCACTGAGAATGTTCACACTCGGCTTCACCTCGTGTGATAACCCTCAGTGGTGACCAATTCTCGTGCACCTTTGTCTATGTATTTTACTGCCGACATCATCTCACACACATTTTTTTAAATAACCCAAAGCGACATATATCCATGAGGAGGAAAGTCCAAAACAGAAAGAAATGGAGAAAAAAAAAGAAAATGCACGAGTATAAGAAAATGCACGACATAAGACATAATATACTTTAACATTTTACAGACAGATATATCTCATTTCAATTGCCTAAAGTAGGTACAAAAACACATGAACTAAAATATCAGAGACCAACATATGCATGGATTTGACGATTTTCAAATTCATGATGAAAAATATGAGACAGAACGGAATATATATATATACATATTGCCTGAGGTGACCATTTCTTTCTCTTCCCATTTTTCTTCCCATCTCCTTTTGAGATATGGGGGGGGGAGGAATACATACCGCCTGGAGTGGGCTTTTCACTACTTCACAGCGCAGGTGAGGGGAAATAAAGGTGGGTTGTTGCGGCTCCATTTGACGGTGTGGACTCCCCGGGGTGGCGGAGAATCGGGTATTATGAGTGGTGGGAGTGGGGAGAGGGCGGGGGAAGCCGCGGATGGTACAAACGCTGCAGGCATGGCTCATTATGTTGATAGATAGCTAGAGAAACCGCCAAGTTCCCGCCGGCCTCTACTACCCCCCCCCCACCCTCTTTCCCCCATATACCTATATCTTACCTTCCTCCCTTCCTTCTACTTAAAAGTACCCCCCCCCCCCCGGTCTATTCCCGTGTATATAACTTTGTAAGTGTCCAAAGTCGGCCAGGTGACTGGCGTGCTTCACTCTAGGAGGTAGATACCCTCAGTAGTAGAAGTAGTAGAGCAGAGTGTATGTGGCAATACTGTGGATCTTTCCCTTGTCTTCATCACCCCCATCGAGACACCCCGCACCACACAGGAGATATACACATAAGGGGTTGACTATAAAATTGTCACCATAGTCTTATCAGATGAATACATGTTGCTGCAGATGTTCTCTTCGCCATTGACATCAATGCTTATACATGTAACATACTACAACAGTCCCAGTGGCTCCGCCACTAAGTTCCACATTGAGATTAATTAGGGGTCCCATAATATTCACAGAGGCAAATATCTCTCTGAATGTGCAATTAATGGACTGCATTTGTAATTTCAATCTCCAGTTTACGTGCATCATGACCCCCAGCCCCACCCTCGCTGAAATTCTATATAAGAGAAAGATAACGTTTTATAGCCTAATCTTGTTGGTGTGATTTTCACTGATGCTTGAAATATGGACTTCTCCTGTGGTAAAGGCCCCAACATGACATGGGAGAAGCATACACGCGCCTGGCTATATCTTCCTAAATACCCTGCCCCCTGGAGTGATCCATTGTGGAGACATATTTAGGAGCCTTACACCTGTGGGGTGTGAGAGGAGGATCAGGTTGGTTTAAGCCGTCTTCATTTCACAGGTTGGCCTATAGACACCTGCCCTCACGTCGACACACGGCGGTAGGTGCGGTGTAGTTAATGCACTGGAGGGTAAGGTGATGGGGTAAGGGGACATGGGGATGGGAGCAGGAGGCGGTGGCATCTAATCTAGTAACCACCCTTTGGAACACCTCCAGTACACGCCTCTTCCTCTTCTCCATCGTTGTTAATCTTGGACCCCAATAAAATTCATATATCCATAATGGGACGATGTTTATCAGCGTTAAGGGAATGGGCGGTGTGATGGGGAGCCTTGGAAGATATGAAATTGTGTAGTATGTGTGAAACAGAATATGTAAGAGATGTTTAGTGGTGATATCAATATCAATCTACAATCGTTATTGAACTCATGAGCATAAAGGCATCCATATATACAGTTCATAACCCATACGTTTCAGGCTCTAAAGGGAACTTATGTGTGTCAGGTTTTTGGGTGCACATAGCTTTAATGTTTATCTGAAACATTGGTATTTATCGTACAAATATCCCCCCTGCCCGCCTCGCAGGGCACGTAAGCCTACTCATGTGCCGAAAATTTGTAGCACCCTTCCAATAGACAGAGTGGTTACTTTCTCTATATTGATTAATGCACATAAAACGGACATGAATTCACCTTTATGGGCCAATTCTTATCATGTCCTTTCGACTTCCGAGCTTAATATCTTATCTTCTTACCTCCCACGGTTGGGTGAAGACTATCCGCACATAGAGAAAACAAAAGAGGAGTCTCAAAATCTTCTCAATCAAAAACCATGATAGGTCGGATATGTTATGTACAATTACAAGTACGAGTATGCTGTGAGAAGAGGAGGAAACATAAAAGCCCAAACCAGTTCAACAAAAAACTAACCTATTGGGCTAAATTGGAATCAAAGACATGATGGGGATGTATTGTGACACAGATCAAGAATATATCAATATGATAACCCGGTACAGAATGTAGACCTAAAAATCTGTGTTTGCTAATTACACATGTAGTATTCACACAATAGGTTCCACCAATCCCATAATGTATAAGCCAGCAGTACCAGTGAGTATACCCCAGTTTGTAGTCAGACGGTAGGTGGAGCACAGGTGTGTAGATGTGTGAAGGATGAGGGGCAGTGATCTCTCTACAATGCCACATGAAAGGCAGAATCCCTCTGTGGCCGACCATGTGCTGCCGATCAGGGTGACCCGACTCTTGTAAAGTAAAGGAAGCCAATATTAGATGTTGGAGAGTTGGTGTAGGTAACGAAGGGATTGTAATCTATTAAGGGATAGTAGCTGCGTCCTTATCTGGAATATCAATGAAGTTATATATGCGTTCCCACAGTGATGATACAGCCACATTGCAGCGTTTTGGTGCAGGCCAAACACACAAGCCTGGCCATTGTGGGCGGGAGCCAGGAGAGGAAGCCACTACTAACGACAAGAGCTGATGGGCCTCTCACAGCCTGATGCCATTTGTGACATAGCAGTGCTGTTTATCCTATCAATATTGACAAGCATAAGAACATTATCATTATATGGCTTCCTTTTCTCAAGATGTCTCTTATTGGCAATGTGTAAGACATCAGTGGCTTCTTCTAGTTTGTTACATCTGGCCACCACTGGCTTCCATTCAGCTTGTGACTAAATGCAGGCACTGTAACATCTTGGTATGAGGGACTGAAACCATGCACCTCCAGTTTGTTTATGGTTTTTGATGACGGTTGGTGAAATGTCACAAGAGCCTAAAGCAATGAGTACAACACTATTAAATCAGGCGTCTCTCACGCATGTACATTAATCAAACGGGCATTGATATCTGGAAGCCACTCCAAATTTGGAATGGCTGCGATTCATAGATTGAAAGTTGCTGATGTCTGTAGTGTAGAAACAGTCGATGATGTATGTAGTAGAAGCCACATTAGAAGCCACTGTCAGAGACACTAAGAACTGATTCACATACTCGGCCCAGTCAGGGGGGGGGGGGGTGGGAGAGATAGATAATTCACACAGGGATACATATATCCGGTTATAGAATGTATTTGTGTATCCTGCAGCAGCATCAATACAATATTCCCGTTAAGCAGGTGTTAATTGACTCTTAGGGGTGCTAGCTGGATCAAGTTTGATATACGTCAGACTGCTATCTTACCATGTTATCAGTATGACAAAGTTAGTAATTTAAACCAGAAAAAGAAAATCACATTATTTCATCCTGATAAGATCTCTTCCAGACGGAAGTGATACAGAGGGTTTAAACAGGCACTAGACCACTTGTACTTGAACAATGCCTAGAGGCCAATACAAGGTCAATTGGTTCTGGTTCTAGTGAAGCTATTGGCAAGTTGGGAATCGCTGACAGGTGCATACAGCCATGTCCATGATGATGACTGATGGTATGCAGTACAGGTAAAGAAGGAACATCTCATGATACTCAGGTTATTATAGGTTATGACACGGGCCACAGCAGGTGCAACACCATCATGCTAACACCCTTACGATGTGCAAAATGTCGTCTGCTAAATGATTGAGGAAGGCAGTGTAAAAGGAACTGGAATTGTGAGACGTTGCATGGCAAATGGATGCCATTAGAGGAGAGGAACACAGGACATGGGAGCTGGCCAAGAACTGCTTGTTGTTCGGGGCCATAAGGACAGAGAGTGGGAATAAGTTAGAGGTGGGGCCAGTGGGGATACAGCCAGCGTGTAGCCCATAAACATGCTAGAGAATATAACCCCGTGAAGAGGTTAAATAGCCACGAGGACTCTAACGGTCTTGGGCTGAGATTGGAACAGCCCCAAAAAGGGTAGTAGAAACCAAGACAAAGCGGAAAGAAGACAGAAAAGGCCGCAGGTGTAGGCTATATCTCCAGAAATGAATTCTTTTGAGTGGAAAAAAGTTGTTGAAGCGGTAGGGAGACCTTTGTAGGCCTGGTGCTGTCCTGGCAGACTACTTAGGAGATTACACAATAATATATTGTCTTCCCGTCATGATAAATGTCGTCTGCTGAGGCAGGATTTAAGCTAATTGATTTTTAATTTCTTTCTGTTGCTTTAAGAACTCACCATAGTGCTTCGACACACAATTCACGACAGAGAATTAACCAAGCGAGGTCGTAACGATAAATTCCCCCAGATAGAATCAGAGCAAGCGGCTGAGAGAAAAAAAAAGTCCGCCATTGAGCTCGGGAACATTCAGTCCGCTCCGCCGCCAGACGGAGCGCTATCACTCCGCAATCTCCTCCGACATCCAAGGATGGAGTCTAGAACCTAAATGTATTAAACTATGACAGCCATGTCGAGACGAGTAGGTTTAGGATCTCAGACTAGTGGCGCAAACCGACCCGTTCACCTCCCGCCTTGTACAAATAGGGCAACTTAACCACATTTACCTCTTACAAGCTTTCTGCTTTTAAAGCTTGCCTGCATGCGTAACCAAATTACTACCGGTACCTCATCTACAATGTTCCACGTCTGTATTAGAAATATGAGTTCCGTCCCATTGGTGGTATTAAAGAGGCAATTTTTGCGCATGAACCCATTTGAATGCTAAGCATTCACCTTCCAATATAAATGAAAAGTCTCTTCATATTAAAATGATTATATCATGAGATTTCCTTATAGACATGTAGTACCTTCAAACCATGTGACCTAAATATCCTGCGCAATTTGCGCTTTTCCAGGCCATAGTAAATATAAGGAGGTGACGTGGCCGCCTCATTGGCTTAGGATCAAGTCTGATCAAAGATAACAGGCTGTCCTCTTATCTGCCGCCAGCCACTGTAGATCAAGAAAACATCAATCAATCCTATTAGGACATGGCGGCGGGGCTTTATATAAAAGTATCTATACAGGGGTGAATAGCTCAATATGTATTTCCTTGATGAATTTATAATTCTGAAAGGTAGTCAATTATGGTTCATTATATAAATTAGCAGATCCCTCTGCAGGCAGGGCCTGACCTTCAGAGCACTGAACTGAAGGAGGGTTCTTTGTTAGCAGACGACTTTTCAGGCCGCGCCCAAAAAGCGCGCCGAGCCGATTTTGGCCCTCGAGACAGCGCGTTTGTGGGCTACGGGAGGGGGCTTTGGGGTGAAGACCACAAGGCCATCTATCATCGATAGCGTATGTAAGTTGTCACTTTTCTGAAATACACCCATCGCCGTCGTTTTTGGTAGCCGGTTATTACTGCCGGCAGCATTTTGCTGTGGCCATGCACCACTTTCCGTCGGTGGCGAAAGGTGGCGGTGTTTCATTAAAACTGGTTGGCGCGGCGGCAGCTTTGGTGGGTGCGATGTCAGTCACCCCGGGGCTGCAGTGGGGGCACTATGGCCACTGTAACACATCATGGCCATATGCAAAAACATAATCTGCATCTTCTCAAATCGGCAAAGGTTTCCTCTATCAGCTATACGAGAAAGGGGGAATGGGCATCGAAGACTCAGGGCCAAACTAACATGCCGAGGTGAAAGGGATATTATAGCATATGGGAAATTTCTATCTAATGCTATGTGTGAAAAAGTTCTTCTTCTTTTTTTAATTTCTCTTCACCTCTTCAGAACGAACTGCTCAGGTACCATGTATAAATACGAATACCGTAGTGGCCCATTTTGGCGCACCTTTGCTAACATATTTCAGATTCCGTGTTACCCTGCGTTCACATGATACCTACGTCTTTTTGAAGTGATTATTTTTCTTTCTTTTTTTCCATTTAAGATTCACTACTGAACATGCAGCAGGGCTGGGCAGATTGCAATGTGCTGGAGCAAACGTATGATTCGTTGTAGCAATGCATTTTTAATGGCATTGGTAGGCACATTTTTTAGCTTCTACTGTCAAAATCGGTGTGTTTTGGGGGTTCGGGGAGGGACACTCCCCAGCACCCCTCCCCCAAATTTTCAGATTAAGCCTAAAGAAATAAGTGTGTTTTGAGAAAAATTTAACCTTTAAAATACTTGTGGTATTGGAGTTTTAGGAGCAAATTGCTCCTGGAAAATTCTCAGATTCTCTGTTCTAAATTGGGGTATTGTAGGGGATGGAGAGGGGTCATACCACCAAAACATTTCAGGGTCTACCTCTAGATAGTATATGTTTTGAAAGATTTAGGGGAATATACACCCAAAAAATCCAGATTTTACCTTAAAACATTGGAATTGGTTGGCAAATTGCAGTCAGAAGATGTTCAAGGTTTACATTTGAAATGAATGGGGTTTCAGCACATTTTGGGACTAATTGCTCCGAAAACAATCGCCGATTCTATATGATGATGTAAATCAAAATTGGTGTGTTCTATTTTATAGACAAATATCTCCAAATTGCTCCAAGAAATTGTTTAGATTCTACCTCAATCGATTCATGTGTTCAAGGGATATGGCAAACTGCTGCAAGAAATTCTTGATCTTGAGGTATTTGGAGGGATATTGCTCCAAGAAAATCTACAGATTCTGCCTTCAAAATCAATATGATCTTAATTTTTGGAAGCATATTGCTCTAAGAAAATTTTCAGATTCTTCCTTTATAATCTGAGCAAAAGAGGAGTATAATATTGCTCCAATTAAATGAAACAGAGAGAGTTCAATCATTAGCTATTTAGACTTCAAGGTGAAATCACAGTCAGAAGTATTTAGATTCTTTGGTTCTAGTTGAAATATTAACAAAATTCTTTCAGATTTGGTGTGTATTGAAACGGTCATAACTTCTGCTGATGCAGATGTTAAAGAATATTGGTCGACAGTGAACACATCAACACTCCCTGTGTAATTATTATACTATTATGTACAAGCCTTTTGTTTTACATGCTGCTGAGCCTGCCTTTCTAAGCAATGGTAAACCGAGCTGAGAGACACTTTAATATCACTTTAATATGACAGAGGTGGTAGTTTGAGATGTAAGGTTGGAGCGCCTGGTTGGAGCCTACCACATAGTCCTGCCTGGTTGAGCATTAGACCAGGGCAATAATGAGATTGTAGATACATCACCCATGGATATCTTGTAAGGATGTAATGTAGCTTTATCAGGACAGACAGTAACCATAGTAAGTTGACATGGTGTGTGTTCAGTGTAACAGATAGGGTTATAATGGCCAATATTTGGTGCTCTGGAGTGTATGTCATGGACGCGTGGGTGTATGATGTAGTTATATGTACACTCCCATCCACCTCGTCCATTTCACCTGCCCCTACTGTGCCAACAGTCTCCTTATGCAGATTATCTGACTCGAATGGAGTAAAAACTTGTAAAATATCCCATCAAACGTCTGTAAAATTTCCACTTAAGAACACGATTAACATACTCAAACTTCCCATGAACTATAGCCTTTTCATTTTGCACACCATATAAAATGGCAGTGTAGATGGATGTGGCAATATGGAAAAATGGTGTATCAATATCAAGAAATAATCTTTGGATACCTTTTTCTTAGCCTCATCCAATTGAATGTTGCAGCCTATTTCCTGTGGCTGACTTCTATAGTCCTTCATCAAGAAAATATCAAAGGTCAATAAACCGGCAATCAACCAACAATGAAATAACCCTGTGACATTATTGCTGTAATATGGTAATAAGGTTGCAGTAATGTAGTAGGGAAGTTGACCTAAATCGGGAAATCCCACACTTGTGGAGATGGGCACTTTTAGGGAAGCATGATGCGTCAAGGCTACTGGTTCTCGTCCCATTGTCGTCATGATGTCTCAAGACAGGACTCGGTGAGTTGCTCATCAGCACTGTATTGGCTCACCTCGGGTACTCCTTATACGGCACATGGCTATTGTATTATTGACCAATGGGAGGCATCCCTGGCATATACTGCGGAGTCGGGGGCTGAAGGTGTTAGTCATAGTGCCGTCGGGGTCTAATGGCGGCCCCCAGCTGATAATGTCTATGTGAGCTATAAGGATTATTTTATGCACCCCCTATGCAGTAGCACTAGGTGGTTAAAAACAGCGAGTGTGTTTTGTTTTTCTACACATAACGACCACTCTTATTAAATTTTAAAGTACATGTACACTGATAATCTATCTTACTCAAATCGATTACAGAAATATAAAGAAGATAAGAGATTGACTGAGTCACTGTTAATATATAGTATATTGCTCCCTTCCTACCAACACAACTGCCTTTCAGCAACATATGACTATAATGTTAATGTTAAACAATTTTCAGATAAGTTTTAAGAGAGAGAGACATGAAGAAATGTACTTAACATTCATGGTTAAGGTATTAGCTACATTCCAAGTGTAGTCACTGAATATCATGGGGGCTATAGTATCATTTTGATTTAACAACTGCAGTGGGGGTCATTTTTTGGACCATAATATGCAGAGAAATAACATGCTGCATTTTTGCACTGTTGTTTGAATTGAATATATTTTAAAGCTTGGACCACTGAATGTAGACTTATTTAATAAAATATTAAGGAAATACTTATTTCATATCATACTTTTTTTTCATAAACTAAATTTGGAGTTGGTCTACTAGAATATAACAAAGTGCCAGTTTACAATAAAACACTACATGTTATTTCGACGATTCACTCTAGGGCACAAGTGCGTGGGATTCTATATCACATAATGACAAAATTGGTATGGAGGTAAATTAGGAACAGTTAACGGTTCCACCCTAATCTAACTCTATCAATTCAACAAACTGTAATTATACCGTGTGTCCTAGTTGATGAAAACTCAGATAACACCAAGAGTTCATGTTGTTACTCTATACAACAGGGAGAAAGGTAGACATAATATTTACTATGCATACATCTGGTCTACATGTATGATTAATTCAATCGTCTAGAAAATAATTTGATGGCACAGTCAAAAGTAAATGTAGATTTCATGGCATATGCTCTACCAATGCAGAGTTGGCGAAAGAACCCCTCCCCACCTGCCCTTCTTTTGATAAGGTATTGAGGTTACAACAAACAGAGACAGGGAGTGCTATGTTAAACATCCTCATAATGACCCTAATCTGCTGTGACTGTATTAAAGTCAAGGCTGTCTGAACAAGCTACAGTTCGTGGGTAGAGGTCTATGAATAGTCACCATAAATCAGTATAATATGGGGTAAGGTGTAGGCTGGGGATGCTGTGTATATATACACTAACATTTTCGCCTATATGATGCACATTACACCCCCACATACCCCATTGCTATTCCTTATAGAAGGTATATACTAGTATATGCATATATACTAGTATATGTATATTATTCATGCACAACACTGGTGCAACTTCATCTTTTATCGCCCATAATCATGAAGACACCTAGTCGCCTCCACCTTTAACATGGTCATTATCGGCATGCCCATGATTTATACACATGAACGTGAACAGAAAGTTATGGATATAGTGTTAATATTGGGGGAAAATAAAGGAAATTCCACTCAGAAAGGGGGAAGGCTTTAGTTGGTTGAAATACACCTTGACATACTGGAAGGATGTTAACGTCATTATATGACTGATTACAATGGGCCCACGCCAAAGGTAATGGGTCTGAGGGGGGGAACAAGATGTCGGTCCTTGTTACTCTAGTATACATGTATAATATAAACCTTTGAAGAATGAATATTTTACTTTAAACCTTCCTACCCCATGGAAATTGTCACTTTATGTGCTGGGTTATAACATACAATCTTCCATTTTCCAGATTCACTTTATATTTTGATGATAAAAATGACTGGAAAAAAAAAAGAAAAGGAAAATTGTCAAGAAATAAAATCTAGGGGGAAATGGGTGCAGGAGTTTAAGACCTGAAGCGGTCAGCGCATACATGGGCCCATGGTGAGACCTTTGACCTCTGATAGGTCATCAGCCGACACTGAAAACAGCCTGAGGGAAGCAGACACGGCGATTCTTCTACTGTGGTGGTAGTGAAGGTACAGGGCGCAAGAGAAGGAGAGAAGAGGTGCATATGGTTTGGTGGTAGGGGAGGGGGGTTAACCCAACCAGGCAGTACTTTGTCTTGCAGCTACAAACCTGGCAAAGGGAAACAAACACACACACAAAAAAAGAACCGCCCTGGCAGTGCTCCAGCAAAGAGTAGATGGACTAGACGCCGTCATATCCACTGCATGCCCAAACCAAATTTTCGTCTGCTTTGAATCATTTGTTTCCCGACCTGTGTAGAAAAGGGGACGGACGTCCCTTTTCACAAGGAAAATCGTCCTTTGCCACGCATTGTCATTTGCCGACTTCAGAGGCGAGGTTTGTTTCGGTTTCAGACGCTTCTGAACTCAATTTAATGGATTTGATTGCCATTGTTCGGGTTGAGGCTGTTTCAAAACTCTATTCCATTATTTATCACAGACGGCATTTGTTTTCCGGCGTTCTGAGCAGAAGAGAGAGACATCAGCTTTTCTGATCTTCTGATTTAAAATTGTCTCATTATAGGAGCCAAGCCCTCAACCACTTAAGGCCACACCAAAAAAATAAGGTGGTCTACATATTTTGTTTTTGAGAAAATGGTGCGAGCGAGCGATTTTTTTTTTAAAGAATCTTTTTTGCTTCCAATGGATTCCTTGCTGGAAAAGTGAGGCGAGCGAAAAAACTTTATTTAAAAAAAAATTGCCAAACATCACAAAGAGAAAACTTGTAGAAAGTGAAGCGAGCGAAATCCATAGATGAGATTTTTTTCAAAGTAAAAAAAATTGCATTTCCGAAAATATGCATGGAGAGGGAAATCCGTAGACCAACTTATTTTTTTGGTGTGGCCTTACCCCCTATTTATAGAGGAATTGCATCTTGCTATATTCTCTGTGTATTTCAAGCTCTAAATTGAAGAGAAGTCAAGCACACCCAAAACGTTACAGCGCGGCAGACATGCATGCAGCATCCACCACCCACTTCTCCACATGCCTTGTGTTGAGCTAATATGACACAAATACCTCTGCTCACTCTACTCATGCCTTAATTTTTCCTGTCTCTCACTCGGTACCCTCTTTATGCATGGACATTCCTTAATTCATTCAATATATCCTATCCAATAGAATACAATTCTTTTCTGAATTGTATGCCTAAATGGAAGTTAATGTGTATCACGTAACCCAACGCATCCTGTAATACATATAGGTTCTTGGAAAACTTGCTCTGACAATATAACATTCTAACACCGATTCACCCCCGTACAGATTTGTGAGACACCTGTGACTGTGACAAACAGTGTTAGATAGTGTCATATTGTTGGCCAGTACATTGGCAGGTGTATGGCTTCTGTGATAGGCAATGAGGCGCAGGTGCAAGGGAAACCTTAGTGTTTCTCCCCAGTCACCACCACCTGAATCATGTCCTCTATCTGGCACAGCACAGATAAGGCATCTCCTCCACACCACTCTGAGTGTCCTATATGATACTGGAACCCGTCCAATATCCAACAACACCTAAAATAATCCCAAGCTCAATAATCTTATCAATTATCAAATATCTGAAGTATATACCTACTTGCTCAAAATGCCAATGCTGCCAGCATGTGATATAATCACACTGAATTAATGTATGGTGAAATAGAAAAAAAACACACGTCGTGGCCCATTAACTTGAGATAAGCTATGTGTATCTGTAGCACTGGGCTTAATTTAATGGTATTTCAGCAGAGGCAATGCATACCTCACTGTCCCTATTATTAATGGGATGCAGCATTCTAAGACTTGATGACACAATCTATCTTAACTGCAAATATATCTGTAATAACACTGTCAGCTATTTCTGATTCAGCTGCATGCCCACATGGGTGGGGATGAGGGTGATTTGGTTGTATAATTAGGGGGCTCTCCATCCTGTGACAAGCCCTGATGATTTAGTCAAGGGTGGTAATTATTTCAATAGGGTGCTGCAGCATTGGACTTACGAGGATGGTTCCTGAATTTAGACATTCTGTGAGTAAGGTATTCGTGAGGACCCATTTAGGATAGTTGAGGAAGAGGGTGCGTTGACAAGGCATTACCATCTATCAACCCATGCATAATCCCGTCTCCAGGTCCATACTGCCAGCACTGATGCGCACATACCTGATAACCATTAGCCATCATTTATCCTGTCAAAACTCCAATCCTGATTCTTAAAAGTTTGTCTATGGCCTCAAGGCACCTGTATATGGAGAGAGGTAAACAGAAAGTGTTCTTCATGATCGTTTTTATACTTTTTTTGGTTTCTATCCTATGTTAACCTAGATTATGCCCATGGCTGCCTTGATTGTAGAGTATGCCCTGATAGTAGGACATCCCCCCTACACTTCACAATGTATGCCCGAAAATGACGTCTTATCACAAAAACTCATCTAATATTAACAAGAGGCAAATGAGGTCTCAGTTAAGCACGGAGAATGGATCTTAACTTTGAATTAGGCTTTTAATTATAGCCCATCAGAAAAGGGGCATCTCTTGCATTATTAAGCCATCAAAGTCCTTGACGGTTGGCCTAGGTGTGCCCCTGCAACAGGCGAATCTACTTACACGTTTTTATATGTATCCACATAGGCTATTCAGCTGGAATCGCCAATAGACTTCCCACCGACCTCTCCATTTGCCTCTGCACAAACTTTTTTCCCCATCCCACTAAAAGATGTCAACGTCTGGTTTTGAAAAAGAATTACATGTTCCCTGTCGAATAAAGATGTATTCTGCGAACTGTTTTCAGGTATTTCCTGCACTTTTATTGCCAGAACTCAGAGGGGCACCATCTGTGCCTGCAGTGAAATCCTATCTACCTGTGACCAGCCTTAACATTCCCCTCACATAGTTTGGAACAGTGGGGAGCAGCCTGAGATAAAGAGGCATTCAGGTTTGCTTTCAGCTCTTAATATTCCCCTTTTTATCTGTTTGTTTATACAGCGCACGGATTAGCATAAAGCCATTTGAATATATCAACAGAACGCTACCTGTCTGGGGTATCTGATAACCAGGAGGGCTCTGATATCCTCTCCTGTGCCATTTTTTTTTCTGCTGTACACCACAGAGATATGTCACTGTGGGACCTTAATGCGATTTGTTCACGGGATGGAAATCCTGTCCCTACTACAGGGCAGCCTGCTATTTGCAGACATCATGCAACCTCGACAAAAACCAGCAGAGTAAGTACACATAATGTGCTGTACTGTGGCTGATCTTGGTCCCCTCTCCAGTATGTGCATAGACCTACGTCAAGGGCTGGACACGGCTAGCTGCACCCCTAGCATGACCGGCCTTTTTGTTGGTATATTCTACCGTTACTTAGATTTCCGTTTGCATTGGAGGGTAAAACCATGTCTTCCCAGTGTGGGTGGGTGGGTGGGTGGAGAAGGAAGAGGGCACATCAAAAGTGTGCGTGCACTCTGCTCTTCAAGGGACTGACACCCGGGCTGGCAGACATATCTAGCGATAACTTTTGAATTGAACTTATTGAATAAGCTTCTTGGGCTTGTGATTTACAGTCACATGATTGTATTAATGTACAATAATGCCAATATAGATTGCAAGGGCATGGCGTACTTGCACATTGACTGCTATTTTTTCTCTGCTCTGTTTAAGTAAAATCCCCACTGAAACTTCTAGTTGGTGGATATTGATACATACCGTCCTCCCATTTGAGAATAAAATTGACCCAAACCTCCTTTCTCCCAGAAATGATTCCCATAGGCAACATTCCCGTAACAACCCCCCCCCCTCCTCGCGCCATCCTCCACAAATCCTTCCTAGTCACCTCACTTCCGTTCCGCTTGTCGGCACATGCGCAATGGACGCCTACCTGACATGCGATTGTCGGAGAGGGATATAGGCAACAATTAGGGACAGGTTTATCTGGGGCATGTATAGGTCTACACACCTTAAGGTTACTGGGTACATCTCTCTGTATGATACATACATATATACATGAAGGTGTACCAAGGGAACAGGGTGCAGTGTAATAGGACGAGACAGGTTAGACACTATGGTCGTAAGCCATTATGAAGGTGTAGGGAGCTGGAGGAGGGGTATATGGAAGGGATGAACAACGACGAACATATAACGGTACAGTAAGAGAACGGGGAAAGATACAAAATACCATCTAACATGAGAGAGAGAGAGAGAGAGAGAGAGAGAGAGAGAGAGAGAGAGAGAGAGAGAGAGAGAGAGAGAGAGAGAGAGAGAGAGAGAGAGAGAGAGGGCGAGAGTGGTGTAGCTGTGTGATCATGTGTTACAGTTAAGTATAGAGGGCGCATGTCATAGGGGAGATGGTGATATGGCGTGAGTAAAGAAAACCTCTAATCATGGACCATATATACATAGACCACTATGTACTGCTCATAGCCGAGTAGTAAATGAGCAGACTGAGACTGATCCCGTCACAATCACATGTAAAGTCAAGTGAGGCTCAGCACCTCTCATGATCACAGACCCTAAGAAAAGACAATTCACAGAGAAATTGGCCTGAGGAAGCAAATTAACCATTTATGCCATGGCACCAAATGCTTTCGAAATGTGAAATTATGGCTCATTCTTGAGTGCAATAGGATTTCCTGGTACAGTATGGTAATACTGGAATACTTTCTCTCATTTAATTTGATAGCTTCTCGAAGGCATTCTGCAGCTGTTTCACATTAGTGTTTGCACCTATGGTGACACCAATAACAAACTGCAAAGATTTCATTATTGTAGATTCCTATTCAAAGAAGAATCATTGTCTGTGACAGGCCAATTTCAATTTTATTTTTAATGTCTGTCATTCTATTGAGCCGAGGAGAGTGGCTACTCCATTCATTAATCAGGTCCATAATTAAATCCAATCAAGAAACCAAGTCATAACAACGCTGAAAGATAAGCCTACACTACAGTGGAATTTGTGAGGAGGAATAAGAACCAATTCAGTAATTCTCGGTGAACAATCTAATATTGTATTCTGAGAGTCTCAATGTTTAATTTCGCTCATCTCCCGGTCATGAATTAACTTTAATGGTTCTGACAGCTAACTGTTAGAGGGCTATCCTGTAGATGGTCTGCCATCCAAGATAGTACATTTTCAGGATCAACCTGGTGACAAGTTTTATTTCTGACCAGCACAGCACAACCTGTCCAGAATGGTTATAAGCAGAGGCAATTGTGATAATAGTTTGGACGGGGTGGAGAGTAGGACCCAGAGGGTCACTATCTCCTGTTAAGAGATATTAGTGTAGAAGTATAGTGCCAGTAATATTTCACAGGCTAGGTCTGTGTGTCCACTGGGAGGACTGCTTCCTCCTGTGTTCATGTATAATGCATAAACCCCCTCCCCAACACACATCCACACACAGATCCATAGCCAACATCACATCACATAACAGCAGTCACTGCACTGCTGTTTCACCACCCAGCGACTCAATGTACAGCACAAAAAAGGTGTACTGGAAGCAAAGTGGCTTCAGGGAATAAGGGGAAATGGGAAGGGGGTGTGACCGTTTAGCCTTGCTAAATAAATCCCTTATCCAGGGGCGTGGGAAGCAGTTTCAGAGTGGGTGGGACCAGGGGGTTTCTGCAATTTTTGACCTCCCTTTCCTTGACCTTTTAGTTTTGACCTTTTGAGGAGTTGGCCAAAAGTGGGGGGGGGGGGGGCATGTTCCCCTGTCCCCCCTGCTTTCCACGCCCATGAACTTAGCTGACTATAGTGTTCGCCCCTGCCTTGGACTGGCCAGTCTATAATCGCTGGCCAGCTGGAGGTTGGGGGAGGGGGTGATTTTGCAATGTTTTCCTTAAAGCTCGGCAGGCTTTATGGAGTGCCGTAATAAAGCTAGGAGCGCCCAGCCCGCCGACCTACAGACCCACAAAGCCAATAATAAGCCTTATACATTGGGCCTGGCTGGGGGCCTGGTGCATGGCCAGTCAGGGCTGTTAGGATCAAACACAGTATACTTTTAGATTGTGATGTGGGACAATATATAGACTTAGTAAATGTCCTAGCTAAAAGGCCATACACTGTTCAGCTATAGTGCTTTCCACACACCTGTAGCTATGTGTAATGTACCGAAGTGGTATATTATCCAGACAATGTATTGTTGGGGATATTGTGACATTTCCTCCTTTCTTTTTATCAAGCCCCGTGTGCCATTGGACATGTCCATATCGTCAATACCTGTCCCTGACCATGAATACAGGATCAAAGAGATCACTGAATATTCTTTTCATGATCAAAGATACCTGTATAACATGCAGACTAGTTTCTGGTGATGCCATCCTGCAATTATATTCCAGGCTTACCGGCAACACGTTATTACTTTCCACTTTTATAGGTATATACAGAAGTTTCCTTTTTATTGAGAACCCAAAATCAGAGAATGTTCTTTCTAACAGCTTATACCATACCACCGAACATCATTACACTCCTAAGCATGATTTCAAAGTAACATTATCTCATTATCATTTCAACATGGCAGGATCTGAATTCATTCAAGGAAGCTCAGATGTACCTTCTCTAAACAGAATTCTTTATACCCTGCATAAATCATGGATCATGTCATTTACACCATCTCAATTAAATCCAGCAGGAGTAAAGTCAAATGTCACCCCATGGGACCGACTTTTAATCACCCTGATTTCATAAAGGATGTTTTAGTACCAGGGTTCATCATGGCTACCCTTTTGGGATTCCCATCTGATGACATTTCTTACCTTGTTACTGGAAACATTCCCTTTTCCCTTGGCCTAAGAAGGATCTGAGAAACAAAGTGTCTTTAACTCTTCTTATGCCACCTTTCTTCATCGCCTGTCAGGTAGTGATGGGTAGCTTCTGTCTTGGAGGCATCACTAAACGGACACGTCACGCAATGACGTGACGTTAGTCGTCACTGACACACGACATTTGACGTTAATCTGCATGTTTTCCTTCTAATAGTAATAAATCAATGCTCCAAACACTGCCTTGATACAAGATCAAAGTATCAGGTCACATGGGGATGGAGTCAAGAAAATACATTGGCTGTATTCAATGTAAATTGCTAACTTTTGTATCTCTACATCAAGTAAAGTACACTTTATTTGACAATGAAACAATGTACTAAGTAGAGAGTATATTATGCCCTATACGAAGCTGCAAATATTTGGTTGAAATTTCAAAAAGCAGTTAGCACACACATCTTCATGGGTAAATAAGAATGATTTACACAGTCCTGCTAAGGTAAACTTGAAAGTGTCCATTTTGAGTTCTCGCTAAATCTTTGTTACAAATGGAAATTTATGATTTTGCATTTGGACCTATATGATCACATCAAACATAACTTCTAGGTGCTACACATCTTACACGTACCTATATATATATTTGTGAATACCTAGCTACATGTTAGATTCATGAATGTCAGTGTCGCAAGAGAAGCTACCCACCTCAGTAGACTGAGGACCTGCAGTGTTCCGTACCTACACTACAGAACGCTTAGGCCGACCGCAGATTCTCAGGGTACCCACCTCAGTACCGGTACTACCCCTGTCACCATGTACCCCCCTAAGTACTGCCTGGGGGCTGACAGCGGAGCTTAATGCCTCCAGTCTCACATGCCTACACGACAAATTAACTTCGCTAATCAATTACTATCATTATCTCAACTGTGTGAGTTTGGTTTCTGTTTGTTTTTAATCCACCCCATCTTCTGATGGCATAATTCATGGGCTGTCTTTTTGTATGGCGGAGGTCATGAAGGGCTGGTGCAGTTGGCTGAGGCAACTAACTGGGTTTTGGTTTGGTTTGGTTAATTTTACGTCCACTAATAGTACTCAAAAGTTAGCAGACATTTCTGTGGTTTGCGGACATCAAGTCCTTTCTTTTCTTTTTGGACAGGTTTTTAAAAGCTGCTTGTCCAAACAGCTAGACAGGTATTTATATGCTGCTTGACCAACACAGCAGTGACCGAATCTATGAATGACCGAATCTATGAGATGAATGACCGCATCTATGAGGAGGGTTGAGGGGGGAAACCGCTACCGGGACTTCATTCCCCTACTGTTTTCGAAGGATAGCAAGTGTTCTTTAATTTGCCTGGTCCCATAGGTAGGGCGAGACAAACCACGGCCTTTGATCACTCAGACGTGGTTCACTGAGGGGGAATCCCATGGCAAAAGGTAAGCATGTATGCCCGGGCCCGCGCATATGGACACCAGCTGCCTATAATTTATGCTCACCCCAAGCCTCAAGAAACCCCAAGTTTGTCGCCTTTTATGAATCTGGTATGCCCACTGGTAGAATGGAAGGAGAATTCCTCCTTCGTGGACTCCCAATGAAGTTATTCTGCTCCTCCATGCCTTCGCATGAAGGTCCCCTCTTCACAGGGGGAAACTAACTGGGTCGGAGAAATGGGAGTGGTATGTACATGTAAATGTATCAGGAGAGAATGGGATGCAGTAATCTCCCACTCCACCCTAAAACAAAAGAGAAAAGGTCCAGAGTATGCTACATATTATGTAATATTATTTGTAGAGGCTTATGCCCTCTCAATAGGCTATGCACTCCATCCCATAACAGAAATATTACGTGAAATCCTCACCAAGAACTGTGTTGATCCCATGCCTCAAAATGCCAATATATGAGATCGTCGTCAGACTACAAAAGGTCTAACCTCTGCCTGGGTTAATACCACACCTATTGTTCGCTGAGGCCGCCCTTATTCTACTTGAGCTGTGCTCTTACTGCCAGTATGCCACTTTTGTTCTCATAAATTGTAATAAGACTGATGTCAGGACTGTAGCTGGATCCCCCCTGCTCCCTCCTCTTGCTCCCCCTCATCTCCTTGTAATAGCATTAACTCGGCTGAGACGACCACAATTACTGCTATTACCTGAACCTAATCTACACACACCTGGGTCTACCTCCCTACTATTGCACTTAGGCATACAGTCACTAGGTTAGAGTTATGTAGGGATGAGAATATGAGATATGCAACTGGAGACAAGGGGGCTTTTTTATGGCTCATTGATCCAACTCCATTGGCTATAAATAGTCACCATTGCTCTATACAACAATGACGATATTAGTACAATTTAGAGTTTGAATATAAATAGGCAGTGGGCTAGTTGTGACGTGAAAATGCCCATACCTGGTAAATCACAGGTGGGTTGGTGCAAGGATTGGGGAGGAGGTAGGCTGTATGCTGCCCTTCATCGTCTTTATCTAACCCCTACCTTTAGTACTTGCTTTTTTAGCCTCTGTGATGTACCCAACATCAATACCTGTTTGTGGGGAATCCTCTGTCTATAGGACTCACTATGGAGGCCTAGTGGAGCCGCCATTTTGAATTTCACTGGTTCAGGTAAAACCTACTGATAAGACATACCATGACGGGCACCTTGTCCCTGGTTAACACCCACGTCCAGGGACATGCTGGTCCCATCTTATCAGTAGGTGTCACCAGAACCAGCTCCAAACCAGGTAGTGGCCAATATGTTGAGGGGTGCTTGGGTAGGAAGCTGGGTGGAGTGAGGTGCCTTCAGAACGACCAAGATTAGAGGTGAAGGAGGCATCCTCATCATGCCTTTACATGTACCTGATCTGTTCGGGGGTGGCACTGACATGATGCCTATACAGGGCCAGGTAGGAGAGGGGGCGTGTTCATAGGTGTATAAATAGATAGTGGTGGCAGGTGCCCAGTCAGCATTAAGGTTCGGTATATAATGGTATACGTTGTCTGGTCATTATTCACTATGGAACGCCATTGTCTATGCATGAGGAGATGAACTATCCTGAAGCATACCATATTGATATCAATATTCACGCCTATGGATATATTGGCTAAAATATCATCATACACCTCTAGTTATACATATACATGAACTCATTTATAGCAACGACTGGAGCCTTTTTTATTGGAGGATGTGGAACATTATGTATACCAATGTATACACATGTATACATATGTGTCCTGGGATATGAACACATTTTATTTCCTGGTAAGGTATATTTCATCTGTATTTGGAGATAAGACATCATGATAGAAATGGGTTATTCTCATGAGTCTGTGGACACCCTATGGGTACATCCACGTGTATAGGAGACTACTGACATCACTCAGTTAGTGAGTCTACCTGCACCCCAACATACATAAGACATGACATCACAATAGGCAGCGTTGGCACCTGACACTGGGTAGAGTTTGGTGTAAGTGATAGGGGCCACGACTATCGGAGGTAATGGGGTAGGGTGGAGAGGGGGAACTGGTTTAGATTGTGTGGAAATAGAGTAAGGTAGTAATGGCAGCCTGCAAAGAGCCTATGGCATTATGTTGATGCCTTCCTCCCAAAACAACTTAATTTTTGGAGTTAAAGTGCCGATATTCGGTTAACATATGGAGCTGTTCCGTGGGTTACAGGGTAAAGGGGATTAACCCTGTCTTTTCACATACACAGAGAAAATAAAGGGAGTCAAAAGGAGAGTCCAGGCTTGCCTTCAGATTGACTCCCCTTTCTGATGAAAGGGAGTCAACTGACTCTCTTAAGGGAGTCCAGGTTTTGCCTTCAAATTGACTCCCCTTTACTCCAAAAGAGAGTCCAGGTCACCTTTGACTCCCTTCCAAAAGGGAGTCTGGCCAATCATTGACTCCCTTTCGAGAAGGTATAATTATTCTAAATAACAGTTATATCTAGTCCATAGCCTCTAGATATCAAGTGTACTGCCAGTCAAACTTCATCTTGTACACTTGTGCTTTGCATGATGAAAGACACAGCAGGGATACTGAACTTCCCTCAAGGTACATTAGTTGACATGACAAAGCAGTTGACTCATTTTGGCTTTAGCTTTCTGATATCGGTACAAAATGGGTGTCTAAGGCTTTTTAATGTGATTAAATTGCCCATATATCAAGTAGTTTGTATTATTCTAATGTATCTTATTTGGAGGGTATGTATTGATACTATGATAATTGATTTTTTTACGATGTAAATTCCATTGTCTTATTTCCAAAGAAAACAAAGATTAGTGCATCCAGATAAATCCTCTTTGGAGATAGTGCCTCCACCTAGTGGAAATCATTTGCTTGACTCCCTCTGGCTTACCCTGACTCCCTTTGGGAGTCCAGCTCACCCATGACTCCCTTATTTACCTCTGACTCTCTCAGACATTGTCAAAGGGGAGTCAGGATCTTGTGACTCTGAATAAAAAAGGGAGTCAGATAACCTGAGAAGGGAGTCAGGGAAGCATTGACTCCCTTTTTATACCCCAGACTCCGTTTGTGACTCTGTTTATTCTTTCTGTGTAGACCTGGGAACCTGAACCAATTTTTCTTCCAAAATACATGATATAGATGATTGTGTTGGAGGGCTATGAGCAGGACAGCTACCTAATTGAGGGCTGAGGTATACTACAGGCGAGGACAGGTATGTACCATATGGGAGGTGAATGCCTCTCAGTTCCATAATGGTGATAGCATTAAGTGTAGATCTAGGTGCTGGGTTGCTGATGCATAACGATGTCAGCATCCTGGCCCAGGCTATCATCAGTGGCCTCATCAACAGCTATCAATGTGCATATGATTGATGCCACGTTATGAGACAATACTGAATGCTGATGGATATGCATAGCTTAGGAACAGGACGCGGTTATCCTGGTAATGGGAAGAGTAAGGTCTACAGTGCACAATTTCGTCATGTATCAGGTCAATATAACAAAAATGTCACAGGTGAAGGACTCAGTCCTAAGGAGATGCCTCAATGTCAAATATCAAATGTCAATTGACAATGTAAGTTCAACGCAAGTTGAATTGGTGTACCGGCTATAATTGCTTAATTCTAGGCGAGGTTTGAGTGGGGAGGGTAGGTTGAATTGGTGCATGCAGACTAGACTGTTTACCGGCTATAATCACTTAATTCTATGCGAGGTTTGAGTGGGGAGGGTGGGTTGAATTGGTGCATGCGGACTGGACTGTGTACTGGCTATAATTACTTAATTCTAGGCGAGGTTTGGGTGGGGAGGGTGGGTTGAATTGGTGCATGCAGACTAGACTGTGTACCGGCTATAATTACTTAATTATAGGCGAGGTTTGAGTGGGGAGGGTGGGTTGAATTGGTGCATGCGGACTGGACTGTGTACCGACTATAACAAGGACGCCCATGACTCTATACTCATTATCATGACTCTTTAATCTAGATTTATGTATTTATGATCATTTTATATATATCCATATAGAAATACAGCATTGCTGTAATAGCTGCTCGGTCGTATCATCTAGATTTATGTACTTATGATCGGGTATTATATTTCGATATAGACATACAGCATTGCTGTAATAGCTGCTCAGTCGTATCATCTAGATTTATGTACTTATGATCGGATTAGTAATTGCTCACTATTTGTCAGCAATTAGTCAATATATGTTAGTACTTAGTCACTATACAACAGCAATTAGTCAATATACGTCAGTAATTACTCACTTTGTCAGTAATTAGTGAGTGAGTGAGTAATAGATGTTTAAAGCCATTTCGACAGCTAAGGTCATATTCATGGCGAGAGCTACATAACCATTTCACAGAGGAATGTGTCAGTGCCTGTCACTAATTGTCAGCAAATAGTCAATATATATATATATATATATATATCAGTATTTACTCACAATTTGTCAGCAATTAGTCAATATATGTCAGTACTTAGTCACTCTATGACAGCAATTATCAATACATGTCAGTATTTACTTACAATCTGTCAGCAATTATTCAATATATAACTGTGTCAGGTGCAGGTTATTTATTCATATATATATATATATATATATATATATATATATATATATATATATAAGATGGAGCAGGTTAGGTCTAAGACCTAAAAGACCCGAGTTTTTAATGCTATTTTCAATTCAATTTTCAATATTCAATCAGATATTGACAAATAGTGAGTGATTACTGACATATGTTGATGAACTGCTGACCAATAATGAGCAATTACTAACATGTATTGACTAATTGCTGACAAATAGTGCATTATTACTGATATATTTTAACAAATAGTGAGTAATAACTAACAATTATATTGACTAATTGCTGACAAATAGTGCATTGTTACTGACATATTTGGACTAATTACTGACAAAAAGTGAGTAATTACTGACAAAAAGTAAGTAATTACTAACATAAATTGACTAATTGCTGACAAATAGTGCATTATTACTGACATATTTGGACTAATTACTGACAAAAAGTGAGTAATTACTAACATAAATTGAATAATTGCTGACAAATAGTGCATTATTACTGACATATTTGTTGACAATGCATCATGGCATCCATAAAAGGGTTAACTGCACATCAATGCCTTGTCTATCAATAAAGGGTTGACTGTGCATCAATGCATCATGCTATCCCTAAGGGGTTAACTGTGTATCAATGCATCATGCCATCCATAAAGGGTTAAGTGCATCAATGCATCAGGTTATTCATGAAGGGTTAAATGTGCATCAATGCATCATGCCATTCATAAAGGGTCAACTGTGTATCAATGCATCATGGCACCCATAAAGGGTTAAAGTGCATCAATGCATCATGCCATTCATGAAGGGTTAAAGTGCATCGATGCATCATGTTATCCATGAAGGGTTAAATGTGCATCAATGCTTTGTAACATCCATAAAGGGTTAACTGTGCATCAATGCATCATGCTATCCATAAAGGGTTAACTGTGCATCAATGCTACATGCCATTCATAAGGCTTAAAGTGAATCAATGCATCATGTCATTCATAAAGGGTTAAAGTAAATCAATGCATCATGCCATTCATGAAGGGTTAAATGTGCATCAATGCATCATGCTATCCATAAAGGGTTAATGTACATCAATGCATCATGCTATCCATAAAGGGTTAATTGTGCATCAATGCATCATGCTATCCATAAAGGGTTAACTGTGCATCAATGCTACATGCCATTCATAAAGGCTTAAAGTGAATCAATGCATCATGCCATTCATAAAGGGTTAAATGTGCATCAATGCATCATGCCATTCATAAAGGGTTAACTGTGTATCAATGCATCATGCCATTCATAAAGGGTTAACTGGGCATCAATGCATCATGCTATCCAAGAAGGTTAAAGTACATCAATGCATCATGCCATTCATAAAGGGTTAACTGTGCATCAATGCTACATGCCATTCATAAAGGCTTAAAGTGAATTATTGATTGATTGATTTGTGTTTTACAGCACTTTAGCGGCACTAAGTGGCTATCCCGTGCTTCACAGGTTGATAATTTAACAGAGGAATGTATCGATGCCCGCACATATGTGCACCACATACATCAGAGGGGATAGAAAAGAGGAGATATAGACCCTTTTAAGTGGGCTAGGGAAGCCCGAGTGCCCGCGCATATGTGCACCACACACATCCTGAGGGGATAGGAAAGAGGAGATATAGACCCTTTTAAGTGGGCTAGGGAAGCCCTTAAAGTGAATCAATGCATCATGCCATTCATAAAGGGTTAACTGTGCATCAATGCATCATGCCATTCATAAAGGGTTAACTGTGCATCAATGCATCATGCTATCCATAAAGGTTTAACTGTGCATCAATGCTACATGCCATTCATAAAGGCTTAAAGTGAATCAATGCATCATGCCATTCATAAAGGGTTAAAGTGAATCAATGCATCATGCCATTCATAAAGGGTTAAATGTGCATCAATGCATCATGCTATCCATAAGGGGTTAATTGTGCATTAATGCATCATGCTATCCATAAAGGTTTAACTGTGCATCAATGCTACATGCCATTCATAAAGGCTTAAAGTGAATCAATGCATCATGCCATTCATAAAGGGTTAAATGTGCATCAATGCATCATGCCATTCATAAAGGGTTAACTGTGTATCAATGCATCATGCCATTCATAAAGGGTTAACTGTGTATCAATGTATCATGCCATTCATAAAGGGTTAAATGTGCATCAATGCATCATGCCATTCATAAAGGGTTAAATGTGCATCATGCTATCCATAAAGGGTTAACTGTGCATCAATGCATCATGCTATCCATAAAGGGTTAACTGTGCATCAATGCATCATGCTTTCCATAAAGGGTTAACTGTGCATCAATGCATCATGCTATCATTAAGGGTTAACTGTGCATCAATGCATCATGCTATCCATAAAGGGTTAACTTTGCATCAATGCTACATGCATGTCTAAGACCATAGAATAATAAAAACACACATTAAAACACAATTTAAAACACAGAATGACGTCAACATTTTCAATTAAACACCATAGAACGGAGAGGTGAAAAGGCCTTGATATATTCAGTCCTGAGTTATTTGGGTACAACTGCTCTCTGATAGCTATCAGTGTAGCATGCTGGAAATCAGCTCAAGAAAGGGCTGCACACATTCTACATCCTGCAATATCGGTATATAGAGGACCTATATGTACCACCTCCCCCTCACACACACACAGAGACCGGCTGGACACTGTGTGAAGGTATATACATTATATATATAGGTGGCCTTTAGTGGGTTAATTACAGTCAGGCAGACGACCGGACACTGCCCAGGCACGTGTGTGGACGCCTACTCCTAATATAATAAGGTGCATCATACTTATGTGTACATGTATATATATATATATATATATATATATATATATATATATATATATATATATATATATATATATATATATATATGTAGGTGGCCTTTAGTGGGTTAATGGATGCATGCATGTGGGTGGCTTGCATGTAGCGATCCTTCTAAATGGTTAAAGTGACCATGTATCAGGCATAAGTTTATGTGTCCCACCAATACCCACCCCTATTATGAGGTGATTGGGTGCTGGGTGGTGCAGGGGGGGGGGGGGGGTCTGACAGTATACTATTACGAGGTGATTAGGAGGAGGGTGGGAACTGTAGGCAGGGAGAGCAAGCTGTAGCCTCTCTGTAGGCAAGATCTGAGTGGGTAGCTTTCTCAGCTAACTGAAATGACCTTAGCAAGGAGGGTAGTATCACCCTGTTACGACTAGTCTTATAAGAACAAAATGAACCAACAAAATATGACAAAATAGTAAAACGAAGCTTTGTATACACTTTCAAAATTAAGATGAATAATGTGTCCATATAAGCAATATAAAACAGTTGTAATTTGGCTAAATTTCTATACAGAAATTATCAAATAAGGTAATTTACTATTGCACAGGTCGACTCAAGGGTTATTGGACTGTCCGATTTGGTGTGCAATCGACCTCCCATGTGAATACAATGGAGATGCTAAGGGCATCTCCAATAACAGGCATTGAAGCCCCACCCCTTGGATGTCGTGCATAGGACTTAGGACAATCTAACATGACACGTGTTTGGCACCTTCAGCAGTGTGACATCACAATAAGTTGTGTGTTATCTTCACACCTGGGAATCATGTAGCATGCATGTTATAACAGGCTGTTATCGGCAGCCAGGTAAGTCCTAATGTAGACTGAACATGGCACGTGCCGCACCTTCCTCCTAACTACCAGCTGACATGCACCTCCTCCCACCCATCATGTCCCCACCATGGACAAGATACCATCCATATTACCTTGGCTTGGACGCATCCCTCTCTCTTGTATCGACAAAGCGGTCTTAACAAGAAATCTATATGCAAAATTTTGACAACCATATCGAACTGCTTTCTTCTGTGCTTATTTTGGTAAAGGAGATTATTTTGATTCGTCAGTATAGCATCTTCCCTCCTGAGGGACAATCTACGACGGACGTCTCAGGTCCCAAGGATCTCAGACTGATCATAATCCTAGGACATGATTTGTATCTCCCTGGGATTCATGACTGGAACTGCTACTGGGCGCTTCAATTCAGATATCAAGTTGTAATATGGACAAGATACAGTCACATCTGTGTATCAAAAGACACCATGCCCAGTTTTCCTCCAATAACAGGATCCCATATATGGCGACACAAACACCTTTTATCATTCACAGCATGACCATATCATGTTACCACAATGCTGCAACAGACATCCCCACAGACAATCTGACTGTGAAGACGACCTGACAGACCTCTGTGCTGGGGAGAAGGTCAAGTCAAAGCCTTGTTACACAGTGGTCATGCCATGGCCTCTATTGTCTGGGTGATCTCCTTTATAGGGGATATTCAGATCTGCCGGGTTTCCCTTGACGTGGCATGGTCCACCCGATACACCTGTATCAGTGTATCAAACACCACACAGCCGTCTTTTATTTGCTTTAAGGCATTGACGTCGTTCTGTCTCCAACCACAGTTCCAGCCATTCAATATTAGCTTCCCAATGTCCATGAATCTGCTGCGAGAGCATCACTTTGAACGTGAGGATTTCCTAGCAAGCAAATCTCGTTGGAGTCTAAGTAACACGAGAACGGAGATTGCTAGGGCACATGCCCGTGAACGGAAGCTGGGGATAGAGTATAGGGGAGCCAGGCAGACCCAAAACAGACATGGCGTTCGTTGGATAAGACCTGTTTTCTATTTTGACTCACTATATAGTTCTCTTGATCAACAAGCTTTATCTTCAAGAGCTAAAAAGGATTATAGATTTCAGCAGGAACAGAAAATCGGATTTTTTATGCCGATGAGTCTAACCTTTTGGTGGTTCAAGTCAAAATTAACCACTCCACTTATGCAGGGTTTGGATTCTTTTCTCTCCTTTTTGTAGGTATCAACTTTAAAATTTAATTCAAATAATATCTTCACAACCTTGACTTCGGATTTGGATCAAAGATACCCACCCATTTAGTTAATGGTGGGTCCTAAAAGACAACTATAACTGTGAAAATACTATTGCCTGACATTACTACATTGTATTCAATTGGTGTTTGACTTCCAACCCTCTTGCAAGCATGCGATATGAGTAGAGCTTTTTTTTTATTTTCACTAAAGCACCACCACAACATACCAACATGGCGTGCTTGAACTTGAGATCGGCGAGACATAAACTCCTTCGTGCCGGAAGGCGAGGTTCACGCATGCGTCAGAGAAAATGATTCCACGGACCCAAAGTCTGCGAAGGGCTCAAGGGGTGGGGGGATAGGCAACGTATGCAGGGGCCGACCGGAACCGGATCCCTACACCACACGTCAGGCGACACTTCCGGTAAAAGTACTTCCGGAACAAATCGGAGGTCCTTTGTCATTGTTTGTCCACATCATTAGATAGCTGGACACGCAAACGTGTGCCGACATGTAAGAGGTGGCGATATAATACGGGGAAAAGACCTTTAGCCTTTTTGCCGGACCGGATCGAGATCCAAACACGTACCATTCCCCAGTTTACTGTCTTTATCTTGATTGTTTCCTCTTTCCTTCTTTTTTTTTTTTACTTTTTACTTTTTTTTTTACTTTCTTGGATATAATTATTATTAAACCTCCCTGATATTTGTCATCAGGTTAAGCTTCCAGAGGTGAAGGTTCAAATGTTGGATTATTCCATGTTCTTTATGGAATGGGTGCAGAATAGAGATTTGTGGTGATGAATATGACCCAATATTATGTTAAGTCACTAAATGCCCCGTCCATTAGTCACTCCCCCAGAGTGCTCCAGCCTGCCCCTGGGTGGACCCAAAATGACCAGTAGTTGGTGGTAAAGCTAACCTATGCCCTGGAGGGCTTTACAATGCGCATTATGCAGTCCATATCACCGAGGTGTCAGGGATCCAAAACAATTTATTACCTCTAATCCCCACCCAGCCCCCCCCCCAGCACCAATCGCTGCGTCCCGACCCCAGGGGCACCGGTAGACCAACCGATGAGTACCAACGATGGCATCATTCGGAAATCATTTATGAGTCCGAGGATGGGGTGCTAAGTGTTATGTACATCGGTCATCATCTATTTCCACCGTAGTAATGACATCAGGTTACTGCCTCCCACCATGTCACCAGCCTTTTGCCACTGCCTACTTCTAGAAGCACCCTCCCCTCTCCCTTCCCTATTCCATAATATATTGAGTCACACTTATATTATTCATACCAGAAGGCCCTATTGATTCACAAGTCGACCTCCCTGACCCTTGCTGACCCACAATCACCTCTGAATATTTCACAAGCACCACTTACTGCATACCGGACTGTCAATACAGGTTACTGCCTCTTTTTATCTCATATTTCTCTGCTTGCCTTGAGGCACATTGTGCACAATTGGTGGAGAAACTGACGTCTCAACCCTGTCCAACCAATGAGCATATTTTCGCACCCTGGCTGGGGTGTGTTGGGGCGCAGGGATTACGTGATAGGTCTAAATTTGGAATTTCTATGCAAGAATCCCCCCAAAAAAGAGGTTTTATACATAGCTATTGATTGTCGAACAAATGACCATATATATTTGAAAAGAATAATTTCCTACTTGTCTATTGGTATAGACATATAGACAAATGGCCGTTGATGAATCTGTGACAAGGCTATGATACAATAAATGACAAAGTGTTTCCGAATGCACCCCTTTAGTCACTAGACATTTACGAATGTGTGGTGACTAGTGAGGTTGTGAATAGCCAGTCCTTCAATTCAAGTCCACTGTTGTGACCCACACTTGAGGCTCTATCAATGACCACTCTAAGTGGTCATTCAGCTGACCATTTCCAGTCGGACTACACAGCTTAACTTGCTCTTGTGACCAGGGACACAAGGCTCTAACCCCACGCAGTCCTTCACAGGGAGAATTAAACGTCTTTTTGTGGCTATCAAGTCTCTATGGGGGTGTCATGTAAGGCATAAGTTAATGCCGCCATAAGACACCATGTTCCCGAGAGCACTTTGGTTCATTTTGATTTAGGCCTATCCCAATATAGATTTAACTATTGGTTATATCCGCTGTATAATATTGCACTGAATTGGATTGATATAGCTTTAAATTTGTAGACCAATGGCCGGTCTTTATCTTTGAACATAGCAATCACCTGGCTTGGAGAAATACAGCAATAGGGTTTTGCATTGTAGACATTATTCCCTGAAGTGCAACTCTGACATTTATAGATGTAGCACAATAGTCACATATTCAATTAAATAGCCTATTCTAATGCAAGCACCGGCCTTGTATTGGCGCAGCTATTGTTACAACTATATATTGACAGAGAAAATACTTCGGTAAAAATTTCCAACCTTCAAGATGAAAATCCCAGGAATTAAAGCCACGCAATATGAAAGTTGAAAGGGATAAGGCACTCACCTGCAAGGACAAAAGAAAAAAACATGGATGAAATACAGTGCAATTTCAGACAGATGTGGATGATGTTTTATGAGGAAACTGTACTACATGTATCTTTCGTGAAAGTTTATGCATCTATATATAGAATATATTCTTTGTTCATGCAACAGTCTAAACTATTGACAATCATGAAGGCCCTATTGTTGACTTGCCTATTCGTAATCAACATTTTCTATAATATACTCCATATGGGTTTAGTAGTTGCTGACACAAATATATAGGGTTGATAGAGTTACGGCAGTTTAATTTGGTTAACTTAAACAGGGAATCTATCATGGTTTCTACCTGCAGAGGTGCCACTCACTGCCTGACAAAAAATCAGGAAAACTGGACTTTGGACACATTTTCCCAGGAATTTAACATAATTTAATACAGAAATCTTGGAATCAAAACCAGGAATTCCTGTTAAGTCCCCTGTTATCTACCTGAGTCGGTTACATGTGATGTGGACCTAGTTTCTCTCATGCTGTCACTTGTAAGGTTAACAATAATGCGGCAATGCCTTGAGTATCATATTCCATTACATAAGCCTTCTTTGACATATGCACTGTATGGTATTGGGCATTGGAGCTCACATTTGTCAGAGGGGCCCTGTTTTATACTGTTTCAGAATCCTCGTTGACAAAAGCATAATCTCCTATTGCAGTGCATTTCCTAAGCAATATGTGGATTCAAAACCGGCAGATAAGTGAATTAGAATCAGCATCTAGATAGTTCCATATAGGCCTCTCCTGCATTGTACAGTGGGCGCAGTGGTACAGGCGAGGTAAGGGTCAGCAGACCTTTAGATCAGCACAGGTAGTTTGGGTATGATAATACATGCAGCTCAATAATGTCACTTTCTCAATACTACTCACGCCTCTGCAGAGCACAGCAGCTTGGCTCATTTTCTTCCATCAAGAATCACATTTCAATTTAGCTCGTGAGAGTTTCTAATGCATCCATGGTCTAATGGTCTAATGTGTACTGATATCACATTAGCAGTGAAGACGACAAGGAAAGATAAAACTAGAGATAACTATAAGCAGTATTGTTAAAGCCCACAGAAAACCATTTCATCATTGCGTGATGCTCTCGCTTTTGATTCTACCCACTGGAATAATCAAAATTAAAGAGGCCCCGTGGATCTCATAAAGTTTACACTTTAAATTTAATGAAATTACTGAATGGCGTTGGTAAATTTGTCTAATCGGTGAACCGCAATTTTCTCAAATAATTATGGAGTTTGGATTGTTTAGCTATTTATAATTGCCCTGTCCATCATGGGTTTGTATATTTGTTTGTAAAATTAGAATTATGCTATTTCTGACCAGGCCCTTGTTGCTAGTATCACATTAATTTGATAAATGCTGCCAGCTGCTTAGGGCTACAATACATGTATGCCACCCACAAACGATCTAAAAAGAGATGCGCTCGGTTTTAATTAAACTGGCGCCGAAGGCTTAAAAACCGCTATGAAATAAATGGGAGGCCCCACAAGGAATCCAATTTACAGAATAGATTGGGTCTATTTCACAAAGCCACAGTCCTATCTAGATGATCGGTATTATGATGCATTAGATTTACTGGTATAAGCCCGCGGGATTAGTTGCCATTGCCATGGATAATATAGGCTGATCCTGTGAGTTACTATGTGCCAATTTATATCAGACCAACAGAGCGACCGCTGTTTAAATGATAGAGGGAATTTGTAAATTAGAGCTTCTATCATGTACATTTATACACATATGTGGGAGGTAATGTGACAAATGGCTTTGTGGTGCCTTTGTGCCTCTGGATAGAGTGCAATTTACCCTTTTAGTTTTTGGTTGTTTTTATTTTATTTACTGTTCAGACTTGAGTATCTGATATACCAAGATAGGTATTTTGTAGACAGGTACCTTCTTGTTATCTTTGTAAGATAATGGTAATCTAGTTGTTCACAAGAATACCTGGGAAAATACCGTTATGTTAAGGTGAATAGAAAAATGTTCTTGGATGCAAATCCTCTGCCCTGACTCGTTGCCATAATTCAAAAGTGTTCTTACCTAATGGAGATCATCAAAGCTTACAGGTATCCATTGTTCCTTAGTGCTAGACCACCGATATGAGGGAAAGAGAGTTATGTGTGCCCATACAATGTACCACATAGAGGCCATGAGCCTGCCACGCGTTCGCGCACACGACCTATCCATCCATCGTGTTCAGCCTCCCCTACTGAAGCACATGTATACAACCCCCCCCCCCCCACCCCCAGGAGCTATGGAAATCGCTTCCATCATGCCCCAAATCGTCCCACACCATTCAATATACACACCAAAGGCAGGCGGCGCAGGGCAATCTTATTTCGCTCAGCTCAGGAGACGACATCATCACATCCTTCTTATTCCCTGGCCTTCTGGTCCCCCATTCAGCCCTCCTGTGCCTTCCCATGGGCATTACAGGGAATTACAGCTACAACCCTTTCACTCATTGGCATTGTGATGGTGCCCTGGATGAAGCAATCCAAGCCTTTTCATTCACTGTAGTCTTATTATTACTTAACCTGCAAATCCATGTGCACACTCACATCCTCAATCAAATACATTGTCATTTTGCTGCTGAGATATAAAGGGTCTTTGTTGATTGCTATTTCAGCAGCTTTAGTCGCAAAAGTAGCTAAACCTGAACCTTTCCCTCTGGGAGGATTTATTCCCTCCTTTCTGTGGAAGCCTTTTTGATATATTGGATTGTCCTGGTCCCCAGGGGTCTGAAATCCTGCAGCAGGCGCATTGACCCTGTCACGTTCTGGAGGATTTCTGCAGCTCAAGCCTTCCTCCTCCTGCTCCCCAGGTCTCTGAAACACTCATGGTGGGGAGCTGTGCAGGATTTACTCTGCATTCATGTACCATACCGATCATAATGTATCTGATACCCTCCCATATATAGGGTATGATACTCCAGTGCATCATGAATGCAAATTATAACATGAATCCTTGAGCATTAGGGCATGTATATATATACTGACAATAAAAGTGTTGGATTGACTATAAAGGTGAGACTGGAATAAGGCTGCATATTATACTAATCTGCTTCTATTCTACACTGATTCCCTCTGTGCTGTTCGTCAGGTCGCATCTCAACACATCTTTGTCAGCATGGCCACATGACTGCCAAGGACACGAGAGGGGTGGGGCATCACCATTGACTCTCCCTAACGCCCTTTCGCTGAAGCCTGCAATGGGCCTCCAGGGCCCCTCCACGCCTCCAGACCGCCCGCCAAATGCCAGTCTGATTGAATTCGTGCACGTCAAGAGGGCATTCGACGTTGGGTAGAGTGGGAACACTACAGGAAGAATAGGTATTGTGGTATATGGAGGGCGACATTGAGGGCACGGCCTGGGGGGTAGTACGCCCAAGGTATTGGGGCACGCGAGGGATCGAGATGTGGGATTTGGGCAGAGATCCGCAGGAAATATGAAACAAATGGAACATAGACGACCGGGAAGGACTGAGTTTTGGGAGGATGGATGGTGGGGAGGTAGATAGGTTAGGCTGATGGAGGGGGAGACTAGGGGTAGGTTTAGATGGGGTAGAGGGGATAGATCAGGGGATAGATGAGTCAGAGTGTTGGAGGAGGCAGGGATCGAGTGATGGGGTTAGGGGCCTTCACGTTGGCCTAGAGGGTGAGATGGACACCTGGTGAAATAGCCAAAGATGTCCATATCTGCCATTTGCTACGGCAAACCCTTAGGCCTTACCCCATTCCCTGTTCACCCCAACCTCAACCCACCTCATCTCTGTCACTCCCCTGACCTTCGACATTGGGTCCCAATGGGACTGACCACAGAGACAAGGATATCTCAAAGCGACTGTTTCCGGGCCCTTTGTAGCTAACATGCATGGCTTCCCAATGGCTTATAACCCCCACCACCCCCCTCTCCCCTCCCCATCCCCACATACACCACCCTCGCCAACACCAGAAAATTTTACAAAGCATCCTGTGCCTCAGTCTCCGGCTGTGCCTCCCAAACCGGCTGTTGTCAATTCATTGCCAGGCGTTGTCACAGGAAGTGAGCCCTGACAAACACTAACCAAACATCCAATTAGAGCTCGCCACTCGCTCACCAACAAAGGACTGAGCTGCTCACCATCCCTGGGTACCTCATAGTTCACCCCACTCGCCGGCCACTCATACATCACATGGGCATGGGCAGCGTAATAAAGGCCAATCTTCCACCCCTCAAACCATACCCTCATCAGACCCCATACGGCATTCCTCATAACATGGGTCTAGCATCACCTCACCCCATCACCCAGGCTCCTCCCATTCCCAGTGATATGTTATTGTAGCCTTAACAATAGTAACCCCTAGTAGCCAGCCCCCTCCGCCCATAACTCAGTGTACTGCACCCTTGGGAGACCTCACCCAATGTGCTGGGATAATCTGATAACAGATAACTGGATAAGCTAGCTAATGCCAGGCTGGTAGTGGCCTTCTGCCCATTCACACAACGAACAAGTAGGGCACTGCAAGTTGTCCCATGGTCTTTGAGTTTTCTCTCATCTTCTTATCTCACCCGTCATTAAAGCCCTCATTAATGATTACGTTTTTTCGAATTTTATTGGCATGTTCAGGAAAATATTGTGTAATTGTCGAAAAAAAATTAATTGAAGATTTCGGTTTGCTGAGCAGCTTTTCTTGTTAAGAATCCTGATAAAAAAGATACTACATAATTGTTAAATGAGTATTCTTTGTGGGGATACGATAACGCTGCTCCTGGGCATTTTTTTCAATGCAAACTGCCAATTTAATAGGGATGGATTTGAGCAGTTGGTTTTTGCCTTATGTATGGGAGGTGATGCTTGATTGAAACTGGCTAATTCGGTTATGTGTAGGTGGGTGGGTGAGAGGGGGAGAGGATCCCATCTGCCAAAGGATCACATGGGCATCGGCAACAACATTATCTCAATTAGTTCTAGATAATAATTGATCATACAAATACCCATTGTCCATGAACATCCAGTTCAAGTCAGGGGAGGATTGGGAGGCACGGGAAGAAGTCTGAATAGGTTTCCTGGAACCCTTGTCAATGTTTATGAGCTCAGTCAGGTATAGATGTCGGCCTCTCTCTCTTGTGATCCACCTCCACATCCATCTCTCTCTTGTGCTCCACCTCCACATCCATCTCTGGGCAGTAGAGTCTCACGTGAAAGGTTACTTGAGATGCTGTGTAGTCCCTTCTCCTATGTGCAAAGGGATCTGGAGCCACCATTCAAAGAGCTGTGAGGCTGTGGGGAGGGCCCCTAGTGAATGATCAGCTCCTGTAGTACAGTAGAGCAGGTATTACAAGCACGTTACGTTCTCTGTGGGTACTGTGTATATATACCGTACCATTCCTACATACAAAGTACACGTTATCGGACGCAACGCGAATATACATTTAGTTCTTTCATAGTTTCATATTCTACTACACGGGGGCCTTATAGCATGGTCTAGACATGGGCAGACTATGAAACACCGATTTTACTTCATCCCTCCATTTTTCATGTGTTCAAAACTACCGGTAGGTTCTAAATCATCAGAGAGAAATCAGCTTCATAGCGTAAGTGTTGTAAGCTTACAATGCCCCCTTTCCATATACTACTGGGACCCAAATTAAGTCAAATCAATGTCCCTTTGAACCAGATTCTGATGTTTGATATGTTCCAGTATAGTCTCTACAATATCAATGATTGTGGTCCCTAAATCATACAGAAGCCCCAATTGCCTGTGCTATATGGTTAAATAGTAATAGACTCTACAGCTCCCAGCTGGTTCACCACTCCTGTACTGTGAGTGTGACAGGTGGTGTGGTGTGCGGAGTGTCCTGGCTGACCTCAACCCATCACTACACACCTTCCACACACAGGAGGGACCCAGGTCAGTCAGTCAGCTCTGTGGTCAACTCACAGCCCCAGAGTCGACACCACGCACCTGCATGTCTCCCTTACCCCATCCCCTCCTATCCCAGGTAGATATCAAAGGCCGCATGCCGCCACAGCACCATCGTCCCCCTCCTTGACACACCTTACATGTATAATACTTTATATACCATGTCACAATGGCAAATATGATTTCTACATACATGTATGTATTATGTAGGCTATGCCCAGTCCATATTGGTAGAAACTATACTTCAGCATATGGTAAGTTGACTCTGGTATTGCCCTTGTGTTCACGTTGTAGACTGTGTGAATATGGCTACCTCTCACAAATAAATTAGATGTAGTCATTTCATCCAACCCCATCAACTGACAAACTTCATGATACACATGTTGTCTTTTGTCATAAATATTAAATTTGTGTAAATAAAAAAGGTAAATGGTCGTGAGGATGGACACTGCCAAGGTGCACTCGGAACTTTGCTTCTATTCGAGGGGTCAGGCGACACTAGCGATAGATAACTAAAGAAAGTCCGAGTAGAGGAACGTGATGCTATACCGCTCTTTTGTGTCTAGGAAAGTCATCAATGTATACTATAGGGTATTTGTACTGGGGGGGGGGGCTACAGAAGCATTATGCCATAACCATTCCATACGCTACTACATGATAGGATACAAAAACGAGAGGGGCGTTACCCGGTACCCTTTGTGTCTATACCTTATCTTTGTAACATGTATTTTCTCTGCATCTTTCCAAATCTATATTCCATGGAAAGCCCTCCTTTGATCCCTTCTAGCTCCAAAGACAACGTTCTCATATGGAAAAACTTACATGCTCAATGCCACACTGGCATCTGCAAGTGAGAAAAGCTTTCATCCACTGTACCAATATGACACTTTATCTAACTGCCTCTGACTGATACAGAGAGATACAAATGTTTTCTGTTACTGTACATATGGGTGGTCTAGGATCCATGAAGCTCCCCTACCCCGACCCCTCCATCACCTCTCCAGTGCCTGCCACAATAAATGGTGCTAGCTTCCATGCTAACCCCGTAGCCTTTAGCCTCCCCTTCACCCCCAGAGAGCACTCTCCAGGGTGAGAGAAGGGGGAGGGTGAAGGTTGCATATTGATCGTTCCTGAGCCGACCCAAGGCAGTCGTTGTGGAAATAATGAAGAGAGTGCATTGTCTATGAATGGGGGTGTACTGGAGTGCTCTACCAGGGTCTTTAGTCATTCGGATCCCATGTGGTCAGTATGACCACCCATTTCAGAGAGCCCCTGGAGGAACATGATGCCTCCAGACCATTTACTAAATCCCTGTTTTACATTGACCCATCTGTGTAGTCATCAAGGGACTGGCTAAAGGGGGATCCCACAGGAGAAATTGCACCCCCTACCCCAAACGGATGGCCTAATTTTCTGGCCCTACCATAACTTTTCATGTGCCTTTCGGGAATTTCCTTTTTATCAAGACATGGGAGATGTTTTTATGATTCCGCATGTCAAGTTCTTCCCCAAAAAAATAACCCCCTACCTACTCTGATTATTTTCAACCCCCATCTTTTTTAGGCCTAATGCACCCAGTACATGTATTTCAACCACTACATGAAGTAGGACATAGTCCTACATCTGTAGGTACCGATAGTTTATACGGTACCCACTGTCTATGTCCATTGATTGGAGTAGCATGTACAGCTAAGACATGCTGCATACAGTGGAACTTAATGTTGATGACTAGAGTCATGTGGTGTAAGAAATCAATACAACCTAAGGCTGTACGTATGTATACATGTCCATGTCACATGTACAATTTATGACTCTTCTATTGAAGTTACACAAGGTGCTGATTGATTTGCCAAACATAATGGAGAGATTCTCTGGAAGTTCATAATTCAAGGCGTACTACCTTGTATCTTTTTCTGTGTCTTTTCTGCCCCCCCCCCCTTCTGTCCTTTTCTGTGTGGGGGTAGATATTTTATGTATTTTGTTTCACAACCATCGACGTGGAAAATACTCTAGTCCATGTCTAGGTACGTTGGGTTATGACACCTATTATAAGTCATAAATGTAGGAGGAGAGTGACTGTAAGGTAATAAATTGTTGTCAGTTCTATCGTGACTGCACCCCCTTGTCAAGTGCAGACCAGGTTCATCTCATGACCTCTACAGCTGGCCATCCCGCCCCTATCCTTGGCCCTGTCTTTTAGTCTACCTCCTCTTCAAATCGATCTTCCTAGCCTACCTCATTACTCACCTCCCATGCCCATACCCCCCCCCCCTCCCATCACACACACCCTCCTCCACCTTAATACACACCACATCATACCTACGACGATTGGGCGAGGATTGTTCTTCGGTTTTGGTTTTTGATGTTGTATATCCTTTTCTTTTTTTTTTTTTTAAGGGGGGGGGGCAATATATGTGTCATATCATCTATCCATCATTACATATACCCGTGCCTGCTAAAATCTTTGAATATATATGCACCCCTTCCGTGCACAAAACATCAGTATTATCTTTCCCCTGACTGTACCTAGTAGGATGCCTCTTTCCCCTGCCCCTTGACCCCCCCCCCCCCTTCCCGTGCCCACCATCCTCACTCACCCCAATCCCACATACTAATATGCACGGTGCGTAACAGGCCCCACAAGACACTACTAAATGTCCAGTGTGGACCTGCTGTGGTTAGGGCACAGACTACATGGGACGTATAACACAACACTAAGTCTCTGCATAAACCAGGCTGCTGGAGTAATTTCCCAGCAAACAAGGCCAGTCAGCTCGGTTCCCATGGGTCTCCAGGGTGTGACCATGTGCTACATCAACTCCAGTGTCCCTATCCCATATTAAACCCCGCCCTTTTCTGTATGTATGACCGTGTACCATGCGCCATTATAGACTTGGATACCAAACTCTATTACACACATGTGGAGATATTCACAGCAATTACAGTCATGGAACATAATGGGGTAAAGTGAAGACACTTTTACCATATGTTACATAACCTGGACATAACATCTGACCCTTTAATAATGAGCTCTTTTCCTTTTTGGGGAAAATGTATGTACATACATGTATGTTTTTTGTCAGGATGCAAAAGGACATTGTGTGTCCGCCCTATATAAAGCATGTATCAAAACTCCCTCTGCCTAAAACACTTTCTTTTGGGCCTGAAATCGCTGAATATATACATAGGACAGCAGGTTGCCCAAGAAAAAAAAAATTCACCCTGAAACATATCACTAGTGTATTGGACCTAAATATGTGTGCCACAATACACATCTGTGCCATACAGTCTGCTGAACGTATAGCGGTATATGGGCACCAGGTACTGCAACTTTCCTATGTGTTCTCCAGCATACAATCGTTAATTAAACTTTGTTTGATCACGGTAAGACTTGTTTACCTACCCTTCATGGTGGCCGCCATTGTGTGCTGTCAATAGGTGTCAGCAGCTGTCAATGGGCGCTGTCAATAAGGGAATGGCTAATGGTCTGACACTCTATTTTAGGTCAGTTAACATTGGGAGTAGACCCCAGGTGTGAGTGCTGTACAAACCTTTAAGGCTACTTTGTGTATATGTGAGTGTGTATTTGTTTGAGGGGGGTGAGGTACCGGTAGATTTATAGTGTAGGATGATTGTAATAACAATAATAATGAACACAATTACAGGAAGGTAGACACAATTTTAGTCATAAATCACGACCACAGAATACAAAAGTTCATAAACTCCCCATTTAAATCAAGGTTCCTCCCTGGATATGGAAAGATTAGTGCTGGCACATTTGAGGCACAACGTAAGAGACTGTATACACCACTTTGCCATTTGATATATTGTGTGGGATGTTTACCAAGCAATTATAGTCACCTCCGGAAATGAAAAGGTGAATGAAAAGGTGAACAATAAGTGCTATCAATAATGACGAGAAAAAAGAACATATCCATTGTCTGAAGCTAACTTTTGTTTGTATCTCAATGTTTGTATTGTATACATTTCCTGGTTACCAAACTTGACAAATCCCATTCTAGGTCACCTTCAAGTTTATGTGACACACTAACGGACTCTGTCACAGATGAACTGTGCTTCTTAATGCTGTATAGTCAATGTAAGTCAGCTTTATATCAGTCAATAGTCATCTCTCATGTACCTATTTGTGCATGTCAGTAGGGCTGGGGTGTATACATGTATATATTATGATGGCTGATTCTGTGTCTGGGGACTACCCCGTAACATAATTACGACATACTAACGGTACAAATTATTATATAGGGATATGGATAAAAATGAAGTCCTAAATACACAGAGCAGAAGAATGATGACAATGCAAAGTTGTACAGAGTATGATAGTTGGAGTGGCATGAAGGATTACAAAGGAGGAAGTCATGGGTTACCTGTAGTTCAGTCACCTGGACAACAGCATACCTCCTACACTTGACCCCTAAGGCTAATGGGACAGTTACCACTGATCACCCAAGTGAGCACCTGTTTCTATCAGCTGGTGGCACTTTAAAGCTTTTCAGTGAATTATATGACACTACCAGTTCTGGTAGCTGACCTGTCCAGGAGTCTGTCCACTACCCCTTACCTCCAGTCACATGTGTCAACACAACTTTGGGCTACTCCTCTGTTTGTTCCAGTCAGCAAAATGGAGGAGGTCGGTGGCAGGCTCGGGGTGGACAAATGAATTTTGGTCAAACTCAAAGACAACAAACTGCACACCTGAATGGTGGACCCTGACATCACAATGCAACTAAATCATTCAACTACCATCTCCCTGAACTATGACAGTTACATTTAGGAGCCTGTGCCGGCTGTAAGGTGCGTTATGGGTCTGGAGGAGTTAGTGGAGTGTAGAGAGGTCTGCAGTGGGAGGGGGGCGGGGTCCACGAAACAACTATGGAGGAGGAGGTTGGGGGATATGGCCTTTGCCTGGACGCCAAGTTCACTATTGGACTAGGGATTAAGCCGAGGTTTAGAAAGGTCCTTAGCCCGGTGGGGACCCTGGTTTGACCGGCACGAAGAGCACACAGGTCGGCAACTGTTGTTCCTGTCACCCCTTGTCACCCACCAGCCTCACAGGAGGAGAGCCTGGAGGTCCTGGACATACTGAGGACCTGTACACATATGTCTGTACAAAAATGCCCCCTCTCTCCTCAAGCCGGGCCTCAACCCACACTCGTTCCATCACAACCTGCCAAGCCAGACTCTCCGGCCACGGATCCAATGGTTTAGTATGTAAAAATCAAAATAATATAAACACTATATATCAGCGGGTGGGGGTGGGTGCGTTTGGCTTAGCGTTAGTGCACTTGGCTTACCCCCCCCCCCTTCTGCCTTTGCATACATACATAGGTCAACATGACAACCAGACCCTGGAAGAAGACTGCGCCCTAGTGTGACAGGCTGAGTTCGTGCATGTCGACTCATGTACTACTTTGCTATGTAAACACAGTCACTGCTTTTTAGGTCTCTAAATTATACCCCCTATGTGCCTATTAACTGCAATAGCAGTCACTTACTCACAAGATAAATAACTAAATTACCCAAGGCCCATCAAGTCTATACCCGGAGTGTATACTACAGCCTATATATATCCCCTACATCATGATTCTCTCTTTTTGTCAGATAATCATTTTGAGTCCAACTTGAGGGTTTGTTTCAAATGCCAAAATTTATCAGGATGCTATTACCATACCCAGAGTAACAAACACATACTGCAGTGTTGCTGTAAACCTTTTCTTGACGCAGGCCAAAGTGGCCTGCGTCCTAACATCTTACGCAGGCCATTTCCCCCTCACGCAGGCCATATAATGTTGATTTTTCAAGCTACCTTTATAAACTTAATCATAACTTGTTTTATACTGTGAAAAAAATAATATAAAACAATTTTACAAATGTGGCCCTATATTTGCTTCTAATTGGCCGATTTGAAAAATTCTTTCACCATTATGAAGCTGAGATCATGGCAGGCCATCATGGCCTGCGCCCTAAGGCCCTACGCCGGCCATTAGGATTCTACGCTGGCAAAAGCCGGCGTGCCGGCGTCATTTCGGCAACACTGTACTGGTACCTAGAACATCATTCTATACCATGGACTAGGAGACGTCCACATACTAAAATGTGCATGAGAGGCATTAATGATGCCCACTGACATGCATAAACCGGTGCATAAAGCTAGGTGCATACTGCATACAACCCATTGTAGGACTGGACCACAGACGCCCATAACCAAGGTATATAGCTGGTTGGCATGTCAGGTTCTGTCTACCAACCCGCCCCCAACCTTTGTAGGGCCTTTGTAAACAAAACTCTAATTTCCACCAATGGTGGGGCTCTTCAGTATACATGTACAGGTAGGTCAGGTTTGAAAAATCAAAAGTCGGTGGCCAATTTGCCCATAACTCTTAAGAGTTACATTGGTGGGGGGGGTTTTGGGTTGAGGGGGAGGGGGTGTCTTTACAAGGTCAGGGAGAAATTAACTGGATGTCCATATTAAAGCTATGAGATGCTATTGGATTAGAATGATAGCCAATGCGATATTTTCGGAACCAAAATGAGCTATTACATCTTACGGTCGAGAAGGAAGGAGCCAGCACGTACAGTCATACCTTATACAAAACTCCAGAGAATGATTGGAAAGTCACAACCCTGCCCAATTAACGTCATACCACAAGGAATTTGAGACGACAGCACATGCCTTCTAAATAGTTTCAGCCCAGATTTCAGCCCCGAGATGCACATCATCCACATGTCAATGGGACGACATGGTTCGGCACATGGTCGTCATTATTAAGTTCCACAACGGTATGGGACAACAACAGCCATAGGGGCTGGAGACCTTTTGAGTGCTATAGGGGGACAGAGAGGGAGGAGGTTGAAAGTACTGAAAGGTATAGACCAATAAACATGACAAGCCACAAGCACGGCCATGCCCACCGGTAGGGGTCAGAGAGCCTACGGGAACAACACAGGGCGGCGGCCGCCGACACGCACCGGTCTGGGGTCTTTCATGACATGGCGTGGATAATTCATATCTTGGGGGGTGAGCGTGAGTGTGTCCACCCCTAGAAGCACCAACCCCACACTCCCCCCCCCCAACCCTTCCCATTTCCCAACATCTACAATGCACTAGTAGCACTGGCCACCAAGGTAGCCATTTTTTAGCACCACCTGCCCACGCCCCATCAGCCTCCATGGACCCATGTCTACCTTTACTATAATGGACACTGTATGTGGAGGTGTGAGAGTTGGGGGACGGGGGAAAGGGGGGTGTACCAGACGACCGGACCTCTCTGTTGGTGCTAGCAGAGTACAGGGCTCTGTGTAAAGGCAGAATGTACCAGCCCTAACCCACCATGTGGTCCCACTGTAGGTTACGTGGAACTAATTCCATTTCCTCTATGTTTCTATATAGCATAACACACAAAAACAGCCCCCCGTAATGTTCGTTGGTAATATTTTCGACCGTAGCAAGATTAAACCATCTCTCACACACAATGTGTTAGAATATAGGATAGGCTTAACCCTGAAAATCTTAACTAAGGGAGCGATACATACAGCAAGTGCCATTCTACCCTATTTTGGGCCTCAAAACCTCCATTGGCCAGATGAACATTTGCAGACCTGATAAAATCCCCAAACCTTGGCATAATATAAAAACTCATCTACTCTTCCATTTAGGAACTATTTGGGGTCACTTGTGATTTTTTTCATAATTTTACCAATATTTCTTGCATATGATTCCTAAGCCAATCAGCACCCAGATCACCTTCAGTGCAGGCCTGAATACCATATGACTCACGAGAGGGCAGCATTTACGTCCATGTAACCTGTACCAGGGACCATGCACGGCAGGGCAGCATGAGAATGGGGCTACAATAACCTTAACGAGAGGTAAAACTGACATGGACAGCAGAGTTATTGCTGAAAGGGCTTTAGAATTACACTCCTTAACTTAAGTTAACTGTGTATTTCCCTTGGTTACCTTGAGGTATGATCTAGGGTATTACTGATAGACAAGTGTCTTTGACAGATATTCAATGTTATACAATCCTTGTTGCCCCATATCTATACTTATTTTATTAATATTTCCTATCCTAGTGCAGGGGCCTCATACTTTACGATGCTACTGACATAAGGATTATGGTGATGTCGACATCGGAGCTGTCTATGATCCCACATCATTGCTGAACCACTGCATCTAAATTACATTAACCAATGGCCCTCTGACCCCCCCCCCCCCCCACCCTCCCACCCACTTTATTCACATCAATGAAAAGAAGCCAGCCCTCCGTCACAGAAAGTAAACCATATAGCCTTGTACTTCCAATGGGAAGGGCTGCTTACCAGGGCCGAGCTGTACATGCATTAAGCATGTATTAATCAGCATGTTACAGTGATTTAAGTGCTCATTGATGGCACCGGTGGGTGTTAATTAGTGCCGTTAAACTAAGACATACTGCCCGTAAAAGTCGGTCAAAGTTCAAGGTATTAGGTGAATTATGACTAGGCCTAAAAAAAAAAGCTGTGTTTCCGGTAACATGGTCTAAAAGTTGAGGTCGGTAGGTTGGAGTTTTTTTTTGTTTTTTGATTTTTTTTCTATCCAAGGTCTCACATAGTCATATATTGCTGTTTTTTTCCACTGATGATTGTTATAAACGTTGATTTCCTGCTTGGGATATGGAAATCCATTGGGAAATTTGTGCATATATGTCAAATAACAATTTCGGAAGTGAATCTTTGAAAATTTTGAAAAAAAAAAAAATGTTCAAAAATTGGGAAAATTTTGAAAATATTTGAAAAAAAATCTGAGGTCGGCCCCTTTGAGCTGAGCACGGTCGGGTGACCGGTAACAAACCTTTTATTTTTGGCCCTACCACTCATCACTGTCACTTTCTCACATACACAGGGGAACCATTATGATTGAATCATTATGGTAATGGTTAGAGAATGGGTAGAGGCCTTGTGGGCCCCTTCTATATTTTCTATTACCTTTGCTGACGATATAGTTTGTTTCTTTTTCCCCTCTCTCCCCCACTGCTCGCTAATATTATTGGTCCTCCGTCTTTTATCTTCTGAAGAACTTCTTATTTCATTGCTTTAATATAATGAACTAATTGAATCAATTTGCAACATAGCTAGTAAGCTACCGCAAGGAACTTGATATTCCCTGATATCGGTGATCTGCTTTAAATATCAACAATAGCATTAACAAGAAGTGCTATTCATATTTCTAACTTAGAACATATCTCGAATAATACTTTTGAAATCTGTCCGTGGTCTAACACGTGTCTCACTGCCTTCTATGTGTGCCTTGACCCGATGGTAGGGTTTACTCAGGAAGTGGATATGGTCAGGATGGGGAGAGGGGTGTAGTGTCCCATTGACCTTCTCGTCCTGTGAGTGATGTTTTCATTAGATCTGGACCTGTGATTTCACGCCTGGCCCTCTGAGTTTTATTGATAATAATTAACGTCCGTGATACTCTATGTGCCAATGAACCAACGGCTGCATGCTAGACTAATAGTAGTCGTAAAACATAAACTGCCAAGTCTGGTCTAACGACTACTATTATCATGTGGACCGTGAACCCAGGTTGTGTCCGGTTATTTTGTGTACAGGAGATGGGTTTCTGGGACCAACAACCAGCTTTCAATCTATATACATGTACTATTTCCTGGCAGGTGTGATTAAGGCCTGGGAACTCAGACTTATAGCTTGCATGTACGTTATTATAGAAAAACCCGTAAAATTTAACAATGATTCTTAGTAAAATCTATGGATTTTTTTAACAGTGTAAAGCTGAGGCATGTACTCAAATCAAAGGCTTACATATAAGGCCTACAGCAGGACAGCAGGGTGCGCCATTACGCTAATTTGGGCAGGGTATGCATTATTTTTAAAGAACAGGACCAAATGATCAAAATATAATTTCCATCACAGGTGCGCCTTATCTGCATGGTGTGCCTTATACTCAAGGTGTGCCTTTTTATATAAGGTGTCACCCCATCCCCAGCAGTTTCATGAGAACACATAATTATCATTAACATTAATAACGTAGTAGGTTGCTCCCGGGAGGTTGATGTAGGCCTACATGTATTTCAACCCGTTTCAACCGCCGGCGATTATTCTACTCTGGTGCTGAAAGGAACCATCCTGCCTTATATGATAGACTGCAACATGGCCACCTCTTATCTTCAATATTTCTGCAAATAAACCTTTCCCATTTTATCAATGTTTACCGCAACATATTATAACAAATTATTTTATTCCATTTTATTATACAATGTATATATATATATATATATATATATATATATATATATATATATATATATATATATACATACATATATATACACATATATGGGGGGGCAAGACTATGTTTTTGCCCCCCCCCAACTTTTCCACAAATAGATTGACATTTTAGGATACCTTTTCTGTACCATATCAAGGCTTTCAATTGAGATCCAATAGGACATTCATTTATGCCCTTAAAACTCACAAAAATTAAACAAATCACTTCTAAAACTTCAATTTTTTCTAAGAGGAAGGGTTATATATACAGAGAGGACATTAGATGAATACTGTCCCGAGTGAATGGGGTACAAAGAAGGGCTCATAGTATATCTAGGGTAAGTTAGAGTGGAAAATGTTTGCCAAAAAGTGAATTTAAATGCATCATTTTAGGTTTATTAGAATAGATAGATTTTCAAAAGAAATGGGATTTTGCAAGGGGTGACACTGCTATCTCATACATGCAAACTAATCATTTTTTATTTAGTTTTCTCAGTTCTGCTAAGATCTCTCAGGGTCAGTCTTGTCATTTGTCCAGATCCAATGAGATACCATTTTACCATTTATGTGGTGGGGGTGGTCTTAGAAAATATTTGGATACGTGGGTATTAACCATCCTCAAAAAGCACCAGAATGCATCATTCAACTTCTTGGTATTCAAAATTTTCCTAGGAGAAAAAACCCCAAAAGGCACTAAAACACAGCTTTTGGCCTCCCAATTTTCAAAATTTTCTTGGGGGATACCCCCAGATCCCCAATGTCTAATTTAAAAAACAAAATGGCATACATTCTCTCTACAATGAAACTTTCTTTTTGATATCTCACTTCTTCCCTGTCTACACTTGGCAGGTACGAATCTACAAGTTTCAATGTAACCCCCCTCCTATCCAAATCCATGTACTCACCCCCCCCCCCACAACCCCCAACCCAATATCTGGACCTTGCCCCCCCCCCAACTTTGCAATGGTTCCGCCGCCCCTGTATAACAGTGCCTTAACATGTCATTCAGCATATGGCCTGCGTGAGAGGAAAATGGCCTGTGTATAAAGATGCTAGAACGCAGGCCTGCGTCGAGAAAAAGTTTTCGGCAACACTGTATAATACACCTAGTTAGGCTAGTAAGAAAGACCCAATGCCGCGACGCCGATGGGTTGGGTGGGCATAGTCATGAGGGGGGGGAGGGCAGTACTAGTAGGCCCCTATAGTGCTACCGTAATCTCCCGCGTATAAGGCGCGTCTTATACGAGAGGTTTTAGTTCTTCCTGGATCTGTAAGGGGGAGATCAAGACCTTCAATTTGATATCTTACACTCCCATATAACCTCATCAGCTGCATATGGGGTCCAGGGGGGTCTGAGGGGTCCATGCAACACATAGGTTTTTAAATTTTCAAAATCCATTCAGTAGAACCAAAGTTATGAATTTTTTTATTTTTCTGGTCAAATCTCTAAACTCTAGGTGCGCCTTATACGCGGGGTGCGCCTTATACGCGGGAGATTACGGTAAATGGACTGGGTCTCTCCATGTGGGTGTAATCCATTAAGCAGTTCAGTGATCTATCGCCACTTTTAGGCCTAATCCACTCCACAATCTCTGCATCCGATGCTCCAATAAACGGTTCCATTTATCATAAAATTTGTTATTTTATCACCGGGCCTAAGCCCCGTAAAGGCCTACTAGCTATACCGATGGCTAAAATAAAAGAGCTCAGAGCATGCCAGATTGGTTTCTCTGAGTTAACATAAAATCTTAAGTTCCATGGCAAGGTTGTGATGTCTTTCAATCTATGGAAAGTGCTGTACCTAGGCAGGGACTATTCAGTCCATTGCGATTGTTAGGCCAATCTGTCTTGAGGGCGGGTTCTGGAAGGTGAGTAACCACAGGGGATGTGCTTTGAAAGATAAGGAGTAGACAAGACTGATGATCAATTCAAGTCACATCAGACCTGGGCCCTCCATCACCTGATCCCTCCAATCACCCATGGCATTACCCTTCTCTAGTGCTTTCCTTGGCCCTCTCCCCTCTCCTTATTTCACAATCTCAGAAAAGCCTTGGTAACCATTCCTAGTTAACCAAAAGTGAATGGTAAGCCAGCCTTGATCAGCGTCTATTGCCCAGTTCAATTGATACTCAGTACTCTGTCGGGCTGGAGAGGGCGAGCCTAATGATAAGCCTACATGTAGACTACTACCACACACAGGAAGTGTACTGGTAGGTAAAGACTGCTGGTTTCAGTCCCTACCTACCTGGGCCGTGACCCAGGTCACCGTGCACTGTACTGAACTTCAAGGTGGTGCCGCGTCCATCGGCGCACGGCCGCGTGACCATCAAACGGCACTTGTGACCGCACAGACGGCCAAGTCTCATTCAGACGCCGGTCGGAGTTGTCAGTGAGTAGAGCTGTCACTGTCACTAAGGACATAGGGGAGAGGAAAAGGGAAGGCGGGGGTGTTTTGTTGGCTGGTAGGCCGGCTGGTAGGCTTCTTACAACCACTAGATCCTTGTGCTGAAATTGAATGAAACCTGATCCAGTTGAGCATTATGTATCTGGGGGTATGACACAGATATGTCATGGTGCTTTTAGCCTTTGTATGCGAGTAGTTGGTAGTAGTCCGGGGGTTTTAGTAGTATAGTCTACTGACTGATCCCCCCCCCCCCGCCCCCCTCGCCTTTATTCCCCGACACGGGGCCGCAGAGACCGGTCGTTGAGATTGCTGCGTTGACGGCATGTGGGGGCAGTGTGTACCGGGGACACACCTCCCCGACCCCGGCGTCTCTGCACTTCACACACTCAGTTTTCCACTGTCAACAACATCAACACAACCACGCCCCGACCTCCTCGTCCGCTCCTCACTCCTCCTACTTGCGGACCCATCCAGCAGAATACTCAAATCCACTCACCTGTCATCATAGGCGAACTCCGCTGGTAAACTATTGAGGTAGAGTCCAAGAGATAGCAGCGAACACACCCATACTCCTCGCCCCATCATGATGTACTGTGTGCTGCCATTGCTCTCCCATGCTTGAATGAAACCTCCGGCACTGTGCGGCTGCGCACTCGCTGCTCCCTATGCAAATGAGGCCGGTCTGCGTCTGGCGGGAGACGCAGCAGCTTTGAACTTTCTTCCCTATTAAAGCTTTCCGCATGTATCACGTTTTTCCCCGGGGTATGTTCCATACATCCCTAGGCTTGTAATCCCACTGTAGGCCTAGGCTATATGTTCCAGCAGGGTCTCTCTGGTGAAATCTTCACTCAACTTTCCTAAACTTTAATTTGTAAAATATTAAATCCCGGGCATTAAATAATCTTTGCCGCCTATAGTATCCTATAGTAAACCCCAGCCATGGGTGAATGCAGCAGCACGTTCTCTTTTAAAGGTAAATAAACTCTGGTCGATTCGAGATCGACCAACATTTTCGCCTATGGCCAAAAGAAGTGTATGTTTCCGGTAACTTGGTCTAAAAAAAGTTGAGGTCAGTAGATTAGATATTTTTAGTAGGCCTAGGGTTGATTCAGGTAAACCGAACCACTTTTTGGTTAACTGTATAAAAGGCCCAGTTAGAATGATTTTTCAAATATAATTATTCCTGTCAATTAACTAAGGCTATATATATACATATCTAATGCACCACTTATTAGTTTTATAGTGCATGTGGTTCTCAGCTGACATTGATTCTAAGAATTTTTTAAGTGGTTCGCTTTACCTGAATATTTAGATATAGTGAGCCATTTTTTTTTATAATTATCGAGCTAAAGGGAACCAACATGACTTTAAACCATATGTTGCTGTTATGCCAACACTTGAAAAACAGAAATGATCATTAATCATGAATTTATGACTAGGAAAACTATCTGTGATATAACAGGAATCAATTTTTAGATAAACCACTATTTTAGCCTAAATTGAAGGAATCCCCAACATTTTCATTCACCAATATATAAAAATAGATTTAACCAATTCTCACATCACTTTGTAATATTGAAAAGTTACATGATTAATTATATGACTAAAGCGAGTGTTTTCATCTACAATTTGAGGAAAAAATGGCCTTCTGACATTGCCAATAGCCCTATTTTAGGACTGGTTCGCTTTTAATATCTGAATATACTGGTTCGCTTTACCTTAAAATTGAGTTAAGCAAACCAGTCAAAATGTTTCCAATCTGTTGAATTTATGAGAATAATTTTCCATTTTATCAAGCTATTTTATAGTATCCATTACTTTATCAATCTTACATATTCATTTTACTTAATATCTCTGAGTTTTGAAAGAATTTTTAGCACTTTATGAATTTAGCCCAAAAAAGGTCAGCAGCATGAAAAAATGCTTTTTCATCATGCATTTCACTTCAGCATGCCATGATACAGGTGAAAATATGACTCAAGATACACATTTGGACTTTTAGAGATAAGTCATGAGAGGAATGATTAAATCTATGCAAAAGAAATATCACCTGTGCAAGTCTGTGGCTTGTATGATTGAAAATGTTCCAAATGGTTCGCTTTACCTATGGTTCGGTTTACCTGAATGCCTCAAAGCCTATACCACGGACCTGAAAGACTGGATCTGAATCAGTATAGCATTGCAGTCTATCAACTGTGCCATGGGTCCCTGGTGGGAGAAATGGGAACTACTGATGGTAGGCCTTAACATGACCTACAGAAGACAATTTTTTTGCCCCACTTAGCTTTGTCACAGCTCTTTGATTTAAAAAGCAGGAGAAAGCCCTTGATTTGTAGTTTCTGACTGACCTTATTTCATCACAAATCAAAAGTGGATATTTTTGAGAAAAGGCTCAGATTCTGAAGATTTTTTTGAAGAATTGCCAAAAACTGACCCCTTCCTAGAAAATATTCTTCTCATAATTTCCTTAGGAAATCACTTGGGTCACTTAAATGAAGAACATAGCTATCCAAATCCTTTTTAATTATGGATCTATCCCAATTCCAAGTGACAAAAGAAAATTATCTCCTGACTGCCACTTCATGAGTTTGGGGCTGAATAAACTTTATATTTTGATCAGAATGACCAATCCGAGATAATTTTTCCCCCAACTTAGCTATGTCACAGCTCTTTGATTTAAAAAGCACGAGAAAGCCCTCAATTTGTAGTTTCTGACTGACCTTATTTTATCATGATATCAAAAGTGGATATTTTTGAGAAAAGGCTCCAATTTTGAGGATGTTTTTTTGAAAAATTGTCAAAAATTGGCCCCCTCCTAGAAAATTTTCGTCTCATAATTTCCATAGGAAATCACTTGGGTCACTTAGATGAAGAGCATAGCTATCCAAATCCTTTTGAATTATGGATCTGGAATTCTTACATTGGTCCAATTTTGGCTTGACCAATGGCCCAATATTGGTTATAACGAGGAATCGGGTGACGGAGCGCGCAAAAGTTGGTGCCTGTCTGGCATTGAAATGTACATGTCTATCACCGTTACCAGCCAATGCGGTGCCAAACTCTTGTCGGGCTGCTTGTTCCCTAAATGTACACAGGTTTTCTCCAGATTCCTCGCTATACTATCTCCACCAGGGGGCTCAATATTGTTTGAGGAGTTTCTGACAGCGGACGAGGGAGGGGATTAAGTCATCTGATGTCTGATGCCTATGTATTGTCTTAGCAGTGGTTTACAAAATCAATACTCTGTGCATTAGGCCAAAAAAGAATATGGTTAGGGTTATAGGGTTTGTGAGTTTCCGGTAACTTAGTTTGGCCTATTGATTGAACTGTTACGACTGATAATTTATCAACAGATACATCATTATCACACCAACCAGATGGCTAAAAGCTTATGCAAAAGTGCTGCAAGGACACACAAAAAATTCTCAAATTATTAAAAATAGAAAATTGGTATGAAAAAAATGAAAATTTGTGAAAATTTTGTGAAAAATATGAAAATTTTTGAAGAAAAAAAAATCTGAGGTCGGCCCTGTTTTGCTGAGGTAGGTCGGGTGACCAAAAATCAAACTTTTTGTTGGCCTTATCCAGGTATTAACGATAAAAGGACACATTTTTTTACAGTGCATGGCCTCAAAATAGCCCCTTTTCCTTTACACCATATTCGCGCATGGCATCCAAAACGTGAGAAGTGTCTCAGCCGAGGCCTGGGCCCCTTTCCTCGTTGAAAAAAAAGTGAACGCTTTGACAGCTTGGTTGGGGGACTTTTCTAGTATCAAAATCAGAGAGACTCAAAAAGACAATACAAAGGGGGAGGGGGTATTTCCAACACTCCTCCAGAGTTTCATTTATTACTGCTTTATGGTGTTTACATCAATGCCACTGTATACAGGGGCGGATCTCGAAGGTTATCTGGGGGGGGGGCACAACCAGGACAATCTGGTCATCGGGGGAAGCAAGGGTTCGGTATACCACATTTCCTAGTTGAGAGTCATACCAAGGCCAAACATTAGGGGGTCGATAAAAATGTAGGGGGCATGTACCCCCAAGGGCACCCCCCCCCCGGATAGCTATTAAATACTTTGGGTCGGGGCCCAGGGGCCAGAGTTGTTGTTTTTTTTCTTCTCTGGAGCAGGGCTATAGACATTTCACAAGAGAGCTGTCAAACATCTGCAAAGCCCACTGGGGAGCTTTAGACAAGTCTGGATCATTTTATATTCAGGACCTCCCGTTGCAAACCGTCAATATGCTGTTGATTCTATTGAGAACTGGCCCTTGATATCACACTCCTCTGACTCTCACCTCGGTAGTTCCCAATGTTGAAAAGGTTTACAATTACACACAAAAAATGATAAGGACGCTCTTGTGTATTGCAAAATTAGCTCCATTCGACTATGAAATGAAATGAAGGAACGAGAGGGGGTAGTGGAGGGAGGTTATATTTAAACCACATTCCACATGTACCTTTGGTTAGAAACTTGCAAAGCCATATTTAAGAAACCCATCCTGTCGTCTGCTTGAGGGACGACGTTTACTTTTTTGGCGGGCTCCCCAGCGTGTCGTGTTTGTAAGCTCTTCAGTAGCGCTCTACCTGACGCCAAAGGATTGTCTGCGACCCTAGCGCGGCCCTTTTGACTAACTTCAGTAAAGGCTAGGGTTTCTAAACTTCACAAGACGTCCCCAAGTCTCCCATACAACACACCCGACGGGACATATTCATGAATTATTAAATGTATTTCCGAGTCCCGAGTGGCAGGAGAGACACTCGATAGGAGCACTGGAAGCTAAGGTTACCAACATGGCCTTTCAGGTTTTTAGAAAAGAGAAGAGTGGAAAAGGGGACATGCAACCAATGGGGGTGACCATACTAGGTACCCCATCCCCTACTCAGCGCCCCTTCTCTTCCACCCTGTTCAGGCAGAGACCACCACTCTGTCCATAATGTACGTTTACCTTTCCTCCTAGGGCCCACCGCCAGCCCAGATACTCAACCTCCCTTATTGAGACTGGGGCCCAAATCTACTTTCCTCCACAAGCCACCCCTCCACCACCCCTCCCTGTCTACATTCCACGTCACCTGCAGCTCTGCCCTGGACACATCCACTTTAATTGGAGCCAAGACTGGACACGGCTTTACTCTCTAGTCCATAGCCAAACAAAATACCCCTCCCCACCACCACACCCTATGGCCTTATGTACAGGTGGTACAGGTGATGCATGGGGTGGGGGACTCCGCTGGGGTAAATACACTATGCTAGGTCCTAGAAGAGCATCACTTTGGCCTCCCCCGAGTTCTCTCTACAAGCTGTAGTGTTGGTATAGCCTTAGACCTTTAGTAAACAGACTTAGCTATGCTTGCATGGCCAGCTAAACGTGTGTTTGGCTAACTTACGCAACATCCGTCGTCAATGGGCGGTTTCAAGGTAAACCACTAAAACTGAAACGCGTTTTCTCTCACGAATCAGGTAGAGACTAGCGTTAGGCAGGTATGCCACTGCATATGACTCTATGCTAATTACTTTCTCCAGGGTACGTAGTCCATTAAGCCGAACTCGTATATTATGCAGCCAACTTTATGTCTTCACACAGGCGTTATGCCTAGATCTATGCCAGCAATGGTGTTAGGACTTTTTTTCAAACAATCCATAAACACCTACTTGTGCAATGACTGATTTGCCCGATCATGCCAAACACATGCACACTATTATTCCGTCTCTATAGTATATTGTTTGTCTTAATTTGAATTGCTATTGCTTACCATATTAAATGATAGTGCATTTCTACATTATGTATGATGGCACTATGCAATGTTATACTATATATACTCATTTACGATGGCCTTATAGTTATGATAATTCAAATAGGGACTATATCTAGTTTGTTACCACCTATTAGTATGCACATTACTCTGGTCACAAAATAGCATGTAGGAAGGGCTACAACATGTACCATTCGAATATTGCAACACCCAAGCCCAAGGCGAATATTACCTTTTTGAAGATGCATTGAATGCATAAAAACCATCATTTTGATTAAAAGTTCTGCCAATCATTGAAAGTAAAATATGAATTTCCTGACAAGAAAGCTTAGTAATAAATAAAGTTATTGTTCAGTGTAATACCCATCTGACGTGACTGTTTGATTTAAATTGAACCTGCAAGCATACACTCTCGGGCCTGGGTGCATGAACACTTAATTTTGGGATGTTATCACTACGAAAGGAAACTATAATGGTTGCCAATACAGATAGGGCTAGAGACATAGGCCGATTTAATTGAAAGATGGCAGACAGTTGCAAAAAAAAAGACAATTTACTATTTAAGTGTAATGCATATCATGATTATGGAAGACATTTATCATTTTATTTAAGATAGCCCCATAGTAGGTAATAAGACACGGTCGAGTACATGGACCCTCAGGCTATGGCAGGTATAACGGATGTCATATTAAATTCAATTGCAGGGATCAGTGAATTTCCACATGCTTGTATACAAAATATGAAAATAGATACACATAATGTCATTATATCCCCAGGACCCTGATAATCAAACGTATACTGGTTGAAATCTTAGGCTGTAATAATAGGCTGAAACTTCGATTCAAAAAGAACCAGACGTTTCCGAAGGGACATATAATTGATCATGTATACTCGCAGTCATATACGCTATAAGCTATATGCCTGAGAGTTTTTTTTTTCATAGTAACCAAAATGTGGACATTTTATTTAGGATTCTATTTGTTTAGGTCTGAAATGTTTGGATACGTATATGGAATATTTGTGAGCAGTAATTCTGTGCTTAAGTCTCTTTATGTTATGTTCTTCTGGACTTGCTATTTTGAGTTCATGGTTATCAGAGATACACATCAAATGCTCTGTGATTGTATACACTCTTTTCTCAATTTTCGTAGCCCATAGAGACTTAATTGGCACACAATTTTGAATCAACGCTGACAGTTGATTGATTAACGTTGATCAACTAATTAGTCTTGCCTCGCTGCCTCAGGCAGATACTCAGTCTCGGATTGGGTACCAATTGCAGTACCGACCATGAGGAGCTATCGCTGTTGATTTATCAATCAGGATTTAGATACTGTTAACCCTCATATAGTTTATAAAATATCTCTCATATTATATATTCACATTTCAGGGCTGCGAAATGTTTTGATGTTATTATCAAAACCCTTATTTCAAGTGAAAGAGGGCCCCAAAAGTGGGGGGGGGGGCTGTCAGCTGACTCTTTGAAAAATGGGGCACTGCAAAATCATCGTGGCTTTTATAGGGGCTATCAAATGGCCAAAAATGCGGGACTGTAATTTCGCAGTTTCGACATATCTAACCCAGCAAATTGTCGTGACTCCTCGTCAACCTGTGTGAAGTGGCTCACACATGTCGCTAGATGGAACACGATGTCGCTATAGCACAAGATCACCAGGAATAGCAATGGTGGTGATCACATGGCCTCACCTCAGATGGCGAGGATGGTGATCACTCAGACTCACCAGAGATGGCAATGCGGGTGATCACTCACCTCGCTAGATGAAACACGCACCTCGTCAAAGCACATGTTCACCAGGGATGGCGAGGATCGTGATCACTCATCCTCACCAGGGATGGCGACATGAGTGATCACGAATCCTCACCAGGGATGGCGACATGAGTGATCACTCACTTCGCTAGATGAGACACACACCACATCATAATGCACATTCACCACGGATGGCAAGGATTGTGATCAGTCACCTCGCTAGATAAAACGTGTACCTCGTGATAGCATAGGTTCACCACAGATGGTAAGGATCTTGATCACCCGCACTCACCAGGGATGGCAACACGAGTGATCACTCACCTCGCTAGATGAAACGCACACCATGCCATAGCGTATGTTCACCACGGTTGGCGAGGATGGTGATGACTCACACTCACCAGGGATGGCAAGGCGGTTGATCACTCACCTCGCTAGATGAAACGCGCACCACGTCATAGCACAGGTTCACCATGGATGGCGAGAGTGGTGATCACTCAGACTCACCAGTGATAGCGACGCTGGTGATCACTCACCTTGTTAGATGAAAAGCTCATGATCATCGACATTGGTAATCATGCAGCCTCACATCTGCGAGATCAAAGTATGTTTTGCCAGAGAAGGTATTGCCATATGTATTTTCCCTCTAACCACAGACAAGGTGTTCATGTTGATATTTCCCTTTGTATTTTTCCTGTAACCAGAGAAAAGGTGTTTATGGATAGTTGCTTTCATTTTAGAGATACCTCTATCTAAATTCAATTGATATTCTCTCTATATTATCTTGTTTGATTCAACTCTGAAGTATTACATGGAAATCAGTGTGAAACAAAGCACATTTGATATGTATGGGACTTATACTTCATGCCCACACTTCCTAGATAGGCTACATGTTGAACAGTGGTGCTGTCTCAACAACTTTGGCAATGGTGGTGATAAGTTGCCACTGTGAGTGAGAGTGAGTGACAGATGATGCAATCCTCAGAGAGCATTGACTTGGAGTGACACAAATTCACGCATTGAGTGAGACCAATGTTGGCAATGGTGGTGATAAGTCGCCATGTTGAGAGAAGATTAACTAGGAGTGATACAAACTCACACAGTGAGTGAGAGCCATGTGGCAATGCAGGTGAAAAGTTGCCATTCTGAATGAGAGTTGACAAACAGTGGCACATATTGACAGAGTGAGTGAGATCCATGTTGGCGATGGTGGTGATAAGCTGCCATTCCTGGTGAGACTTGACTGGGAGTGGCGCATAATCACACAGGGAGTGAGATCCATATTAGCGATGTTGGTGATAAGTCGCCATTCTGAGTGAGAACTGACTGGGAGTGGCACATAATCACACAATGAGTCAGATCCATGTTGGCAATGGTTGGGATAAGCCGCCATTCTGACTGAGAGTTGACAGGCAGTGGCACATACTCACGCAGTGAGTTAGATCCATGTTGGCATTGGTGGTGATAAGTCACCATGCTTTGTGAGGGATGACAAGGGGTGGCACATACTCACGCAGTGAGTGAGATCATGTTGGCGACTGTTGTGATAAATCGCCATGCCATGTGAGACTGACACACAGTGGCGAAAGATGACGCAGTGAGTTATCACTCAGAAAGGAGTCACCATTGGTGACCAATCATGGCGACAGATAACGACAATTTGCTGGGAAGAGTCAGTAGCCCCCGGGTTTCCTCTCGTGCGTTAGCCAGGCATGTATATCATTCACGCCTCAATATCAATTCATTAGTCCAATACTATACGCAGTTGATACACGTACTAGGTTACTACATGCATACCCAAGACCCTTATTTGATAGAATTTTATTATCCTTATACATTGTGCACAAAATCTATTCAAAATGTGACTTGTAATATAATGAGGAATTATCATGAACGTAGCTGTATGCCACAACTTTAATACCACAGGATATGGTTGATGTGTAAACATCTAGAAACATTTAGATCTTTTTGCTCTTTGACATTTAGCTAAGATATTATGTTTCAATTCTAAACTAAATGCCAATTAATTTTGTTTGATTTAGTGTTTGTTATATAGATTGACAGAATACAAGAGATGCATGGTTCCGACAGTGCACACTCAATACTGCATAAAAATATAATGTTACAGCAGGAAACACCAGAAGCCATTCATATAGAACTAAACATTTCCCAAGTTTAACACAAGGAGAGTACTTAACACTTGTTATATCTAAACACATTGGTATCTAAACACACTTTCCCACTTTAAACATGTTTAGGAATTAACAGTCATGTTTAGATGGAAAAAATGTCTCAAAATGTGGGACAAGGTAGTGATAAGAAAAGTGTTTAGCTGCTTAACATTGGGCGTTTACAATCTAAACACTGTTTGTACCGTGTGTATGGTTTCCGATCTACTTGCAAAGTAGTTGCTCCTCAAGGAGTCAGTTCTTGGTGAGCTGCTCCCCGCCCATCGCCGTGATTGAGAGACTCTTGAGTTTGGTGCTGCTGAGAATATATTACCGGAAAGAGGGTTGTTGAGAATGAACAACCTTAGACCAACTCTCAGGAACTACATATCTATCCAAATGTCGATTTCTGAAATCTAGAATAGATATATGAACTGCTAGTATGTACGTGACTGTAAAGGATATATACTGTTCTAGATTCACAATGGGTACATTTTCCATGCACCTCTAGTAGTAGTAGTAGTAGTAAGGAATTTTATTGATCAAAAAGATACACACATACTAGTGCTATTTTCATGATGATCAATGTGAAATGAATTGTCTTTCTAATAACAATATATGAAAAATTACCATGATTATTATTCAATGGACATTCTTAGTGAAAAATACACTTATTCACACCATAAAATAAACAAAAAAAATATAACAGTACATTTCTGGATCCAATCATATACAACAGTTCATGCCAATTGGTAAGACTTATGGCCAAATAACTCAGCTGTTATGCACGAGGGAGGGGTCGAGGGGAAATATTTTGAAAAGAAACGTTCGGTCTCCTTAAGTTGTCGAGGAGAACTTCCCCCCCCCCCCATGTTTCAGAGCCGTGGATTCGCAACTTCAGTCACTACACATTATATTGAATTACAAAGGGTGTACACTGCAAAAATGGTGTTTAGATCCTAAACACAATTCTAAACATATTCTTGCAACGTTTTTGTAATCACATTAATTTCCTAAACATGTTTAGCCAAACAATGTGCTTAGCTCAAGTGTTTAGAAATCTAGGTGTTTAGGTTCAAAATTTGTGTTTAGATTTTGCATTTAGATGTTTATGAATTTTTGTGTTTAGATGTCTAAGTGATTTGGTGGGAACTAAGGGTTTGCAGACATTGTATCCATTAAAAAAAAATAGAGGAATATCTTTTGTTTGTTTTCTCATTTACTGGAGGACATCAGCATGTATTTACACTGCAAAGTCTCCAAAGATGTCAGCCACAGCTATATACATATATGTACATACTGCATTAGAATAGGAGACTTGAGGAAGTACAACAGGTTGGCTTTTTTGCTTTGAATTTTAACCTCACCTATGTGCCCTTTGGACACGTCAAGGGTGAGAGGTCCCGTGGCGTGAAACCCGGACCCGTACACTAGAGGGAGCTAAGGTAGAAATCACGCCCCTACACATTTACCGAGGCAATGGTTCTTTAACATCCGTCACTACATAGGCATAGTGAGAGATGGACAGGCCTGTTTCAAGTCATTTGTCTGCCATGACCGCCGAGAGACTTTCCAGCACAGCCTAGCCAGAGCAGGGAGGAACTCAAACGACACCTTACGGCGACGTTTGGAACCACCACTATGCCCCGGCCGGGCCGGGAAACAACAGGTTGGCAAGAAGGACATTGCTTTATACTTTACAAAATAACATGACATAGGTGTAAGTCATGGAGCTCATTGATAATTCTATGGTAATGATGGTGGTGTAAGTTGAATTTAGTTAATTTTCTATTGTTGTGTCTATTTATATAACATTTAATGAAATGACACTATGATGAACAAGACGTTTGAGGACATTTGTCACAACAATTGATTATAGCTGTGTGCAGATAGTCCATTCAGAGGTAGTGCTGCTACCTGGTGTGGATTTGACATCCAAGTATCTAAACATATTGATGTTTGAATCTAAACACCTAATATTCAACTGTTTAAACTCTAAACATCTGAACATGTTTAGCAAAAATGTTTATGTATTTAGAATAAAAGTGTTATTTTCCTAAATGTGTAGTCGATAATACACCTAACTGATGTATATGTTTAGGTTTTAAACATGTTTAGACCTAAACATGTTTAAAATCTAAACACCATTTTTGCAGTGTACCCGTGTCTTCTATCAGTCACTCCAGGTACAGGGTCAGTGGGGACACTGATGCTGAGATGAAACGATATGTGAATGACTGTTGTAGCCTTGCCCTAACGATTTATAATATAGACAGAGGAGGTACTTACACATCAGTTGGATATTTAACTTATTTCTGTTAAAAAGTCATTGAACTAAACGGGCCCCGGGTCTATGTGGGACACTACGGGAACTTGATTTTCATCTGTATGACAATCATTCCCTATTTACCTGGGAAAATATGAAAGCACGCGCACTTTCATAAAAGAAAAGAAAAAGATCTTTTGATTACGCTCATGTTACACTTTGTTGAAATCTGAAGTATGAAGTGAGGTGCTACGATGTTCAAGTACATATTCACTGCAAGGCATTTTAGAAACCAACGTCTGCTTTTTATCCCTGAAGGTAAGAGTGTTCTACAAATTAGTCTCAGGAGGGAGATATCACTCATGTCCATGTAGAAATTCAGAATAACAGATTCGCCCATTATGATGTCTACAGAGATAGCTTTAACTGTCGGTGTTACACGTCAGTGCCTCCCTGAACTAATGGTTTAAAATTGCTGCTGAGTTAAACAGATAAGACTCTCACAGATCTGGTGCGTCTCTGAGTCGGGCACTATCTAATTATACTCATGAACCTCAAGGTTTGGCACAGCCAATTTTACATTTAATACAAAGGAAAATTCTCTAGAACGCCACTTCTTCATTCCACATGACTTATTTTAGGTCTGAGTCAATGTGTATTATATAAACATTAGAACCATTTGTCCAAAAAACCTTCCTCGGTCTTCCATATTTATGAATACAAAAACGGAATATAACCTATAGTATAATAAAGAAGGAACCTTGGGTCTACATTATCTTCATCAAAGGAGTGCACGTAACGGGACTTCATGTGAGAGACCTTATATATCAAAGAGAATGAATGCCTTTCCCTTGCAGGCATTGCATATTCAACCTCTCATACACTGACTTAGGCCCCTATATGCTTCCGGTTACAGTATTAAATATGGATGGACTGTATATGCCCTGGGGGAGGGGTGGGTGTTGGCTGAAGGAAAATAATGACTAAGCATATTACTTATCATTAATTCAATATACTAGTAGGGGCCTCTATATCATTATGTTTATGCACAAGCAACGGTGGACTATGTCACTGTTTCATTGATGCGAAGTGACCCATTTCAGGAAGCTGAGCTCTGCATTATAGCTCAGTTTCCATCTCACTATCATTGTTTCTTCTCCCCTCCACTCCTCATTCAACCATTCCATATCCCATATGCCCCAACATTTTGTCTGTAATTCATCTCTATGTTGATTATTCTATGCAGTATTTTACAAGTTATCATTCACTATCCACGTGGTTATGTATGCATGTCTCAGTTGCCATTTTACATCCTCTGCACATTATACTACATACTAAAAAAAACCTTAGCCCTATTTTAAACACATTCTTGTAACACTTTGTGTTTTGGGCAACACACTTTACACTTGTGCCAAAAGTGTTTGAAAATTCAAAAGGGTTTAGATTAAAATATGATAAGTTCAATAGGGTGTTTAGATCCTTCTGAAACTAAAGTGTTTAAATTGAACAAGTTTTAAAATGAGGTTTGTGTATGGCCTTGATGTATCTATTTATTCATTATCATTTCATCTTCCTAATGTAGATGACATAAATGTATTTAGGATTTAAATTGTTTAGGTAAAATGTGTTTAAGTTTAAACACAATTTTAGAGTGTATTGACTAGCGGCACGCCCTCTTCATGGTGCAAGGGGTGGGGGACTTACATACGTATGAATTCTACCTTATACCAGCCCCCCTTCCTCATATAATTACCCCTGGGTATCAGAAGTAGGGGTGTGTAGAGAGATGGGTAGGGCTGAGCCAGATTTTCTGCATGATTACACTAGGGCACTGCGGTCACTGTCTGTGGCCCGGTGGGCGTGTCTTGTTTGCCCTGGGTGCCATCCTACCTCTTATATCTTCAGGCATTGTATCTTTTCAAGATATTTTGATGTTCAGGCCACCCTCATACTCTACCTTCCATTTTAATGCTACAGCATCAACCCTGTCGAGCCATTTGCGAAACACATCTAAATTGTTTGACTATAAAGACAACATACTCTGTACAAGAGCAATGCATTTCTAACCATATGCACATTCCTAAACATTAACTCCTAATCCTTCATATAATTATAACCATCAAAGTCAACCCATTCCTACCCCACTACCCAGCAACTCATCCTTCAGCCCTGTCCAGTTCGATGTGTTGTAGATTGATCATTGGGGTGGATCCATAGAATTGATTATGCTATCCATGCATTGGCCCCTTGCAGGTCTCTGGCTGTATGCATGACTGTACAGGATAGTAGGCCTCTTCTAAGGGTAGCCACTGGCTGACCTGCTCACCACCTTCTCAACAAGCAGTCTGCTTGGCATGCACTCCTGTCCCTGTTTGATTATCTGTGGTTGACCAGTCCCTGCAGTCTCCATCCCTCAAAGGGATGGGAAATCCATATGATCGAACCTCAGAAGCTGTCTTGGTGCGTGCGTGACTTCTCCCCATAGTATATAGAAACATGTGTACTACATGTACTGGAATTACACGTTTACCACTGTTATAGAATATCTACATTATTAGTTTAGAGACATTTAGGGGTTGTAATTACATGGACATGCATAGCCTCTCTAGCTGCGGTGTTCTCATTCTTAATGAATGTACCATGATATTGATAAACCCCATAAAAAACAGTATAGTTGTTCATGAAATATCCCACCAGTTTTGAAACACACACACTTGTAACACCTTTCGAATTGATAACCCTCAGTATTCAATATCATGGTAGAGTACCATCCCTCTGAGACTCGCCCTCCGGAGTCCGTGGCGTTTTCAAACGGCACCTTTATACTGTGAAGGGATAATTCTAGATTTGTGGACCAGTGCTTTACTATAGTGTATATCTTTTAGGATCTTGTATCAGCTCATAGCTCCGGAGCTACTCTGAACTCAAGAAAGAGAAGGTAGAACAACATTCCATGCATGATTCGAATAAAGGCCATTCCATATTCTTCTGCAGAGTCATTTTTATAACACTATCACAATGTTGTTTTTTTGCTGTACATATTGTGAATAGAAATATAAATTGTTGATTGCTATTGCAATAATGTTGTCAGCCAAACTTCATTCAACAAGATGTTGGTCCGATAGTGATCCAACATTAAGCCAATGTAATTTGCATGCATTTTCCCCAGGGGTTATGGTTGAGTTTAAGAACGAGGAGTAGGATTCAGCGTCATGCCCTCTACTGGATCTGTTTAGAGTCGAGTCGCTTTCTCGCTAAGCTCAGACCTTATTAGGTTATATATATGAAGAGATTTAGGCAAGTTTCTCTTCTGTTGTGATAATTTGCTGGTATCTGTCGTAACGGAGCTCCTAATGACTTATATAACATACATATGGTATAAAGTATGATGATGTCATCTGTGGGTAATAACTCGTGGAATATGGACATTATATTGTCATGAGGCTCTGCATGATTTTTGGATAATTTTCAACTAAGGCATGGGCTCCTTTATACCCATGCAGTTGCGTTGAATTCTGCTAGCTGCTGGGCCGGCGAAAATTACTAGACTGCCAGACAAATACTAAGGTTTTCACACCCTAAAACAAAAAATATGATTGAAATAGTGTTTTAATTCTTGTTTTTCATCATTTATTTCCAGACAATGATAATTTTGAGGTATTCGGTCTTGCCAAAATCGATCCGGGCCTGCAGAATAATAAAATCTGGAGGCCTACAAGGGGAAAACATCGACATAGATCTTAACTAACATATTCTCTATATCGTCATTGGTTAGTCGAGTTGAAACAGTATAATCATACAGACCTGGTAGGAAAAGTACAGAGCTGTAGGTTATTGATCCCTGCTGGAGGATACAGGGCTTGTTATTAAGCATGTCTAATTCCTACCAGCCCTAATCTATAAGTCACTCTGATCACCCGGAGCCGATAAAACCTCCATTGTATACTGGAAGGAATTCATATTCTTATTGAACAACCAGGAATGTATAAATGGCTAGTTTCTGTTAAAACAAATAATCGCATTATTTTTCTATACAATTCAGTCTTCATTATATAGATATACGTACTGCTTTAGGCCTAGCACTAGAGATTGGATCCAATCTTCCAGAGATTCTTGCACATAAAATAATCCAATTACCCGGTAGGATAGATCATAAAGATCATAAATGCATTTTATGACGAAGAACAGCCATACTGTCAATCTATACCCAGAGGGTCCATCTAGATTATTGGATTCGGATGGGTGGAGTATATTATAGGATATGTTGCAACAAGAAAGTTTTGTAAAGGGTCAGCCATGCGAGTTTCCTTTAATCACACTTATCCAGCTATTAATCAGAATATAGTGCAAAGATAGTAGAGTAATAGTATAGTATACAGGGGGAAAAGAAGCCTCCGGGATACAGAGGTGTAGAAAGCAAATTCTTATTATGGACCAAAGCTCCCGTTTGTAGGGGGACACTTTGGTTCTAAAATTGATTATATTGAATTAAAGATTAGTGTTGAAGTATTGGAAGTCAGAATAATAGTGTTACATACACAATACAGGTGTACACGTAGATACTAACGCTGGTCCGGTGGGCATTTGCCAGTAGTCTTGAGAGTAGACCAGTAACCGGGGCCATAACCACACTCATGTAGATCTACATCAGTCCTGTAATAGTCATTATAATTTTTTGAACTTCCAAGATGCTTGAACTTGAAGTATGTTTCCATATTAACAGACCTACAAAATCCGATTTGCAGACTTAGGATGCTATTAAAGCAGTACTTTTATTTATGTCATGGCAGATACGATCGTTACTATAGAACAGTACTGGACACGCCATATTCAATGGGGGGATGGAATACAATATGCCCATATTCAATGGCTGATGGTCATGTGACCTGCTGCAATAAAATCAGCTAAATATTGTTGAATTTCTCTATCTGAAGCCTTTCAAACCTGTGTAGCCATGACATAAATGCAAATGTCCACTACCATGGAGTATTTTTGCATCGTATTCCAAGAGGTGGTGCTGCCATATTTCACGAAGTCATTTGCTTATGTATTCTCTCAGCCGCAATTGTAAATGAGCTATAAATACTGCTGTAGTGGATAGGGTCATTGCTTTCTGTACCTACAGCAGTTACTACTGTGCTTCAGAATAAAAAGCACTGTACTGTAAAAAACCCTTGTGCTGGGCTGACAATGTATATTTCATATTGCAATCATTTTCAATTAGAATGTAGCATTTAAATCACTACAACATACATGTATTTTCTCTGGAAACTATTCTCTTAAAGGGAGTAGACACGATCCAACTGGTTCAAAATTGACCAACGATTTCTCTTAGTAACTTTTAGGGATGTTAGATTGATGCTTAGGTAACATAAAGAAGGCATAAAAACCATAGGTCACGGTGTATGTTTTTCCACTCAAAGGTTTTGAAGTTTGGTGGTCTTAACTATGGCCGCCTACGAGAATTTGTGTTTTCCCACATTTAATTCCATAGAAAAAAATCTTCTAACAATTTCTTAACCAAACCTCATGTATTTATACCTGAGATCATTTGAATTATTTTGGAACCAATAAGTAGGGGGTCACAAGCAAATTGAAATTTTCCAGAATAAACTAAAAATATTTCTAATTCCTTTAGTATAGGAGTCTATGGGTACAGGAAATATGAAATCCAGTGATAAGAATGTATAGAATAACAATGTATCACACCTAAAGGGTTGATAAAGAAGGGTTATGTCATATAAGTTAGGAATATGAGCAAATATTGTCAAATTTGGCAGTTTCATTTTTTGCCAACAGGTGCCGTTTGAGTAGATTGTGTCTACTCCCTTTGAACCTATACAATGAACCTTATCAGTTACCAAACCTTTGGCATTTTTTTTAAAAAGCGCCCCATGTATTGTGATTTTTTGCCAAATAAAAGTTTCATAAACTCAACTATCGGGATAGTTTGTATTTTTGTGACCCCACGTCTATAGCTCCATGACAATAAATTGTCCAATATAGTGGTGAATAGTTTCTGTGAGTTATAGCCGGTAGACGTAAATGCAATGCTTGCTGAGAGGTATAAATGCATGTATTCGTAGTTATCTGTGTCAACTATATTGATTATTCGGATGAATTCCTTCATCAGATTCCTTTCATTTGCCTATTACATGTACCTTCTTGAGCCTGTAGCTGATGGGAAAGAAGATGATGGTCTGCACCTGTATATAGGTACATTCATACATAAGGGTTAACTATAGCATCTATGATATTATTCTATGGTGTCATGTTTTTATAAGCTATATGTGCACCCAAAGGGGTGTAAATGTATAGGGGTCGTTAAGTCTACCTTCAAGTGGGGTCGTAAACTACCACAGTACTTTATCTAAGAATGAGACATGCAACCAGAAGGTGTGAGTCTAGACCGCAGAGGAATCCATCATATATTATACAAAGTGATATTGCATGTTGGCGTCTTTATGAGTGCTTTATGCATTTCGCACATAGACCTGCTACGACACACCATTTATGATATACATGGTGTATAAACTCATCTAAAACATGTCGCACATGCAAAGTGAAGGGAGACCGTTTAACATGCTGATGCTGATACGTTCCACGCACTTCGGAATATTACATACCAGCAGGTGAAACAAGAGAACATGTACAAATGTATAAATTATGTGCAAGGAATACCCTGACAGTGTGGACTATTTAATACTCCCACTTGTCATTCTCACATCAATTCTCGTTACATTTATACCCTGTACACGATAAATGGGTATCTGGTCACATCTTTGAACACATCAGATTCAGACACTGTTTTTTGTGTCTCCAAATACTTATTTTATATCATGAAGAGTTTATCAGAGCCTTTTTATATATACTGCTTGAAATGTACATAACTTTGCATCTACCCTATGTATACCATTTAAATCAGATTTTGCTGTATTTGTCCAGGAAAACATATCGAATCTCGATGAAATTTCAATATCTGTCTAAGCAACCTTGAGTTGAAAATAACACTGTAACCTAAAAGATAACTTGGGTACCTTCCTGTAAAAGCTCTTGGACATGTGCTATACAGATTGCAGTTACAAATACTGTTCCTGGATATAGTGAAATCTGAGAAGAGAGGGACTATACAGGATTTGTACCTGTCCTTCACTCACCTGCCCACTCCCCTTCGACGCCCATACTTCCTGCTGTAACTGGGTTAAAGGTATGGCCAATTTAAAAGCAGTCTTTGAGAAAAGTATGCATGATTCTAAAATATTTTCTATGTGCTCGCCGTTCATATGGTTGTTTTGTTATCAGAAATCATAGGCACACAAAGGTATACACATACGACAATCTAGTGGCACAGAGGAATAGACCGAGATATCAATATTTGCACTGATTTCTTTTTCTTTTAGACCTACTTCAGAATTACTTCGTATTACCTAGAATAACCTCTATAAGTGTTTCTAAGATCCACATACATGTAATGCTCGATCATCTATATTATAACAATGATATACAATGTATCTTTTTGCACCAGGGGTCTGTAACTAAAACCTTCATCATACACGCAAAATGAATTTAGGAACTCTATTGGGCCTTGCTTGGTGCTCACAGGTACACTAAGATCATAGGTAACTGACTTCCATGTTGCCCCCATAACTGCCAAACAAGATAAGATCAGAAATTGGATCGAGAATATAATAGGATCCTGAATTGGACCAAGAATGTGACTAGTCTTACTCCCATCAGCCCTGTAAGATCGCTGAAAGATCACGTAAGTGTACTATGCTTGCTTTTTTCAGATCTGTAAGATCACCCAAGAGTATTGCTCTTGCTCTCATCATCCCTGTAAGATCACTTAAGAATATATTTATATCAGATCCCCTAAGATAACACGTTATTTCTTCTACTCACACCAGGGAGCACAGAACAGGTGGTGCAGGTAACTAAATGTCTTGGGTGCTTCTGAGTAACAGATCCCAGATGCGATATGATTCAAGAAAAAAATATGTATTCCATGCGTCTTAGTTTAACGATTCTCATGTTTACAAATTTACCTCTCGTTCCTCTTTTTTTTTAATGTACACTAAGTAGGCGCAGCACTGCACACGGCAATGAAATCATTATATCAGCACTCGTTGACTCTCAAAGATAGTAACACAGAAGACAGATCTTTTAGCTCAATAGAAACCACCTTCTTTATGAAAGGCCACAGAAGTCAGTGCTATGTCGTCAGTATGATTCCCTTTGGACATATAGAATGCCTAGAAATGGTCATAGCTGGTGCCAAATTGTTAGTCCTGCCAGGAAACCACCAGCAGTAATAGATCGGAGCTATTCCTGGTCATCATTATAAGCGCTCAAAGCGGATCTTTTGAATGGTGCTAAAAGGAAAATATATTTGATCCGACCAAGGCTCTGCTGGGGGATTCCTGCCTTTTTGGCTACACCAGACATTGGCGAGACCTCGCACTGCCGGAGGATGTTGCTCCTATAGTAAAAGGAAGAGCTGGCTAAAAATGCCCTCATTTCCAGTCCTTTCTTTTCATGTAGCTATAATGTGTCCCTTTTGTTGCTCACAAGTGGTCATTCAAGTATGGTGCTAAAAAAGCCGCCTTTGAGTAGGTACCTAGTTGGAAGAAGTCAGTCAGTATAATATACTATAGAGTGAGTGACATGAGTAGGTACCTGATAGTGCAGCTCTCTCTGTTCTTAACAAGGCAGGCGACTTCTAAGACTGATGTGGTGAGTGCAAGTACTTTAGTGAAGCAGTGCATGACTTGTTTAGAAAAGAGGGCACATACTCACAGCTCTTTGTACAATAGGAGCAACACCCTCCAGGTGCCCAGAGGGCGCCTTACGTGACATGTGCAAGACTTCTGGATGACCCTGAGGCATCTGTCAATAGATTTAGGGATGGAGAGTTTGTCTTTGTGTCTACACACTGAAAACATGAAAGATCCGTAACTAGTCAGCAGTGACCACTTTAGGTCCTCAAGTTGACGATACCTAAAACTACAGCTTTGGGTAGTCAAAATGACGACTTTAGGTCGTCATCCTGATGACCTGAGTCATCAGGATGACAATACTGACAGTACAGAGTCATCATATTGACGACTCAGGTCATCAGGATGACAATACTGACAGTACAGGGTCATCATATTGACGACTCAGGTAGTCAGGATAACGACTTAAAGTCGTCATTTTGACTACCTAAAGTTGTAGTTTTAGGTATCGTCAACTTGAGGACCTAAAGTGGTCACCACTGACTAGTTTCAGAACTTCTAGGTTTTCAGTGCAATGTTAATATCGGCAAAGATAGTGTTCTGTTCTATAATGTATGATCCTGCCATTCCTTTTTCAGATATTTGCCTACTATCTGGTGTGTTCCAGGTTAAAGGGAGTAGACACGATCCAGCTGGTTCAAAATTGACCAACAATTTCTCTCAGTAACTTTTAGGGATGTTAGTTTGATGCTTAGGTAACATAAAGAAGGCATAGAAACAATAGGTCACGGTGTATGTTTTTCCACTTGAAGGTATTGAAGTTTGGTGGTCACATTTCATTCCATAGAAAAAGATCTTTTAACAATTTCTTAACCAAACCTCATGTATTTATACCTGAGATCATTAGAATTATTTTGGAGCCAAAAAGTATAGGGGGTCACAAGCAAAATGAAATTTTACTGAATAAAATAAAAATATTTCTAATTCCTTTAGTATAGGAGTCTATGGGTACAGGAAATATGAAATCCAGTGATAAGAATGTGTAGAATGCCAATGTATCACACCTAAAGGGTTGATAAAGAAGGGTTGTGTTATATAAATCAGGAATATGAGCAGATATTGTCAAATTTGGCAGTTTCATTTTTTGCCACCAGGTGCCGTTTGAGTAGATTGTGTCTACTCCCTTTAAATGCATGGTATGAAAACCTTGAATCTTTTATTCACTAATCTGATGAGTAATTGTATTGAACCATGGTTGACAGCTTTTACTCATGTACTGCAAGTCTACTAGGAAAACCCCTACCCCTACAGTACAATATATACAATAGAAGAGCCCAAATTCAACACTGAACAGCTCTGCTACTGACCCAGAACCACGCGCAAGAACTAAGTCAGTGCAATCCCCATCAGAACTCTAGTGAATTATTTTCTGCCTTGTCTCATGAATAAAATCTTCCGGTCTCTAAAATATATCAGAAATTTTTATATGCAAGTATTCTGATTTATGGGAATTATTTGTAAGGCTTTCATAATTTTACATCTTCCGTTTATTCTAAACCAATTTCCAACACTGCACCCTCTGTGGGTGCTGCCTTGAGTCCAATTGACTACTGCCAGTGCCTGCCAAGCTAGTGTTGTGGCCCTACACCACTGAAATCGACATGTTGACATGGCCATTTCTTAAAATTGGCATGGGACATGGCTATGCTTGTGACATGTGGCAGGGCCATTTTTTGAATTCGACATGTGAAATGGGACTTAGTGCCAAAAAATAGGGCACATTACTTATTTTATTAGGGGGTATAAAGGAAAGGGGAGGTGTCTTTTTTTTATACACAGAGAGGTCACCAAAAGAAGTTTTTGGGGTATATAAGATGAATGCCTGCTTTTATGGTAGCAGATGTATTACAGATTTTGTCAGAATAAGTTTATTCAAAATATAGAGTACTGAATCTATAATGAAAATAGTTATTTCACTGGATAGGGCCATGATCTAGACAAAAAAGGGAATCCACATCATCATACTGGTACTCTTTTTGGATTAGCTATGCTGATGACACTGGGAATTGCTCTTGATATGGGACATGTGCATTTCTTAAAATCCTATGTATGACATTGGGACCCCCCATCAAGGGCCCCAGTGTAACCTCAGTGGTGAGCTGGCAGCTTGGGACCTATGCAGCTAATTATAGCCATAGCCATGTGCTTTGAGGACCCCAGTCATGTTGACACAGAGGAGAAGGGTTACTTTTACCCACAGGGGAGAGAGGGTACATGGTCAGTGGCAGACCCTGGACCTATACCATGAACAACACAAAGAATCTGGTAGCAGACTAGTTCTGCGCCCGTGCCTAGAACTGCCTGCTGACTAACAGCAGATCTTTGAAAACATTTAGACTATTTAGATCTTTTGATTATTGAGATCTCTTAATGTCATATTTTCTGCTTTACCTTTAATGTAGGGTAGGATGATATGAAACACCCTTTGTTTATCCAAAATCTAACAATACATTGGTTAAATTGTTGACTTTGTAGATCACTTAGCTTAAAACCAGATACATGCGAAAGTCTTAATTTGGGATACATTTAAATAGGTTCCCATGCAGTACAACAGCTGTGTGAATTCCAGAGCCACTTTAATTAATAGTTGCAGAACTCTTGGTGTAATCTAATGCTATAATTGTTAATGGCATCTTTTGGATTTTACAAGAAGGTTTTGCTTCACCAGCAGCTCTTTGAAATTGATTCAGGGCACATCGTCGTGGAGAATTTATACACCTTTATCCGATGAATTATGCATTACGTATTTTGTTGATTTAAAAGTTGAAGTCCATTTCTCAAAATGCCTTTGACATTACTTAATGGTTTGGGCGGGAAAACTCTAAAATCCACTTCAAGAGTATTAGGGCATCAGTTGCAAATGCATGCATTAGAGCACTCTGAAGGGGATGAAAAATGATGCACTGGCGTATAGGAAAGGGTAGGGGGTCATTGAGGGGGTCCCTCGGAGATAGAGATTTGCTTGAGTTTATTGGATATCTTACACCTCAAAGCATTTCCCAATGTTAGATTTATTCATTGATAAGCTGGCCTTTGTTAGGTCCTACCTTGCTGTGAACAGGGGCATTAATTAGTCAGTGGACCATTGGAAAATAGAGGAATTTGATACCATTTATGGATAGGTCGGTCAAATTTCCTCGGCATTGGAAGGAGGGGGTTTAGGGCGGCAGTTGGTATACCTATACTCATAGTCAATTGCCCCCCTTCCCCTAGGTCCCTCATTATGTATAGAATCATATGTTGGTCTGTATATATGCACCGGGGCCTCATGAAGCACCAATCTCGAAGGGGCACCAGTTAAATGATATCTAAATAGATATCAAGCAATCGTATCTCGAATCGCCACGGATGGAGAGAAACTGATATCTATAAAAGTAAAGGTGCAAGCTTAAACTGGGCATGACAATATTGTGCTCCCGCCTACAGGGCACTGGCACCCCCGCCCAAACAAAAATAAATAAATAAAAGAAACAAGCAAAGAAACAAATAGATAGATAAGTAAATAAATGAATAAATACCATGAAATCTTTCATCCTACGCCCTTGGCTGTTAAACCTGCCATATGAAACATTACCTATCCCGTTTTTATGAACGAGGGATAGTATCAAATTAAAAAAAAAGGACACGATCCCTTATCGCAATGCTTCTCAACTACACTTGTCTTCTTCTAGGGTTCTGTGCTCACAGGTAAGAGGTACAGACAGAATGTATGGAGGTTTTCTGTTATTCATGGGTTCAGCATGGTCACAGATCAGTATGTATATGCAGAGAGGAAAAAGAAACACGCACACAGCTATACTTAGGGCTAATATGATGAATGATGGTATAACGGTGATTGTGAGTGGGTGGTTGAGAGAGGGAGGGCCCCGGGGGGAGGGCCCATGATAGATCTCGAGAGACAAGAGATTACGGTAGTATTGATGGGGAATACCATAGAAATCAAAGGCATTGGATAGCTATACATTTCAAGCGTTTTCTTTTCAATCTTTTTTTTTTGAGCAAGACACATACGCCATGTATGCATTCAGAATATTGATAATCATTGGCCAACATATCAGCCATCTGCCTAATAGATAATGAGTTTTTCCCCTATCATTTATAAAAAAAAAGAGGCTGGCACCCGCTTGCTAATTTTCACGCCCATGTTTATGAAGGAAGAGCAGCAAGCCAGTCATGTTACATAGGCAGTCTAGAATTGCATAAAACATGCTTTTATGCTTAGAGAGTGGTCATTTTTTATCAACAGGGGGACGGTGGGTTTGAGGGGGCACAAATACTTTTTGATCCCTCCTGAGGGGGGCGTAAAAACTTTTGACCCCTCTTGGGGGGGGGGGTTAAAGAGTTTACCCTCTTTTTTAGCAAAAAAAAAACAAACCCACGAGCTACTGTTGACCAAAAAGGGGCACGAAAATTCTCCATACCTCCGGCGTGGGGGCTCAAAAATCTTTGACTGCCGTTGAGGGAGGGGCATAAAAAATTTGCATGCGTCTGCATGAAAACCCACCACCCCCATGGCACCTGTTGATATACATGACCACTCCCTTATGTCTACTTACACGTCAGCAGGAGTGAGACTGCTTTCTCGGCACAAGAGGCTAACTCGTTTCTGATCTGAACTTCCCAAAGACAGACAGTATGCATACAGACACAGGGTTAGAAAAGGTATGGGATGAGCAGGGGTGTAGGAAAAGGGGGGGGGGCCAGGGGGGCCTGGGCCCCCCAATCATGAAGGAGGTGGGGCCTGAGTATGTCTGCCCCCCCCCCATATTTTCCAAGAACTCATAAACACAATGGAAAAGAAGCTAAAACTTTACATCTCAAATTAGATTATTATGGTGATGTCATAGGGAAAATGGGGGTCTGAGCCTAAAGTCAGATCCAAAATTTACCAAAAGTTACTTTTCTATATGAATTCTATATACGCATTATATAGACGCCATCACGCATCAGCCCACAATTCAAGGTGGTCACGACGGTGCCCTCGCCGGGCCCCCCCAATGAAGATTTGCTTCCTACGCCTCTGATGAGTGAAATGTGTGAGGGTAACCCAGGCTAACCCACACAACCCAGTCAACATGACCACTCCATACATCATCTCTGTATATTTGTAGAGGCGTCTCTAGCTGGCAGCCACAAGAGAAGGTATCCATCATGTTTCTATAGACCGGCCAACATGGCCTCAGGACCCCGTTATATTGACAATTCAGGACCGACCGGGGTCATGGCAGCCCTAGTTACAGTGGGGACACCTATGAGCGTAATTCGAATTACGTACGTAGATCTGAATTGCTATACTAAGGGAAGGGGTCTGAGTTAACATACTTTGAAGGCATTCTAGGAGTTGCCATTACATCCATATATATGCATAAAGGTTAGACCTACCAATGGGTCTGTCATTTAAGGTGCCAATTGCTAAGGATTTTATCTCTGAAGGCCGAGAAGTTTCTGAAGTATGAGCGTAATTCAGTTTGCACTCAAGTCATGGTACGTGCATAATTCATGAGGGGTACATGCTTAATTCCGGACAATTGTATCAGTTCAACTCCAATGTTTTAGCTTTAAAATGGCATATATTCCTCTTTCAAAGGTGTGAGAATGGTGCCTACTATTCATATGGAATCCCCTGCACTATAAATCCAGGACATCTATGCTCACAGAAGGAAAACAGACACAAAACATGTCATGTGATCATGTACATGCGTAATTCTCACTTACAGATAGAATGTGAGCATAATTCCTACACAGTCAGGAAGACAATATCTCCAGAAGCTGTGGTTGATTTTTGATTTTGTTGATTAAAATCGTTCATTAGATTTCAATTAAGATATAAGCATAGCAGAGGGAAAAGATATACTACCTGGGGCTCAGCATGGTGCTACAATGAAATGCAGGCAAACAGACTACCCATCACTTCATTGGATCATGATGCTGACCAATGGGAATAACACACTCTCCCATCAGCAGTTTTTAAAGGGTTAACTTTAGTTACCTGTATCCCTCTGTATGTGCTCTGGGAATTGGTCCTTCTGCACAACCCTGCTGTTTATTGCACTAGAGCTTGAGTGAGTAAGGGAGTGAAGGAGTAGAGCTGGAAGAGTGTGAGGTGACTAGGGTAGTAAAGAAATGGATGGGTGAAGAATAAGGGCGGGGGGGATTAGTAGGGGAACCAAAAAATAGTATATAGTCTAGCACCCATCTCCCAAAACCTAGGCTAACCCTGCTTTTACTACCTATTAAACTAATCCAGGTGAGGCCAAAAAAAGGTTTGTTCCCAGTCACCCGACCAACCCTAGCACAACAGGATCACAAACACTGCCCACACTACCCTCAACCCATGGGGAGGTGGCAGGGGTGTTGGGGAACCTCTCCTGCCGCCAATATCGCTCATAGTTGCAAATAGCATTGGCATGGGGTTTCCATGATTTTTTCATGGAATTGTCATGTTATTTAAAGAGATTTTCCTTCCCTCCAATGCCACAACATATGTCATTGCTACAAAAATTCCATTATATTCCATGACAAAACTCAGGACCCGTTGGTATGAGATTGTCATTGAATTGAATAAGAAATCATTTCCTCACAATATCATAATATCAGAGCCCTGAAAAGTCATTATTACCCATGACATATTCAAACAATATTGAGATGGAATTGTCCTGAGCAATATGGTGTCCATATGTGTCATAAATGCCATGGTTCATGCAGTGTAAGCAGCAATAGTTAGCCTGGTGGTCAGAGAACACTTTTGTATTGAACCCTCTGATGTAGGATGTACTTATGCCATCGATATGAGCAATTACAAAACCACTCATCAATAGACTCAAGTAGTGCATGGCAGCATGACTGGCACTGAATTATCTTGGTCTGCAGAAAACTGATGTTAGATGCATTTCAAGGGCTCTTCTTCCAGTAACCTTCTACTTTTTTCATGAGGAGAGACAGTGCATACTTTTTTCACGATCACTGTCTTAAGTTCTCTTACTCTCTCTCTACTCACTGAATATGCCAATTGCTTGGAGCATTTACTCCTTTAAATTATGACGGTCTTCCTCTATCATATCTTTCAGCTCCTTGTTCTCAACTGCTAGCTCAGAAATTTGGTTGCACATCTCTTCCATCAAAATTTGTTCTGCCCTTATCCTTTCTTGACAGTCCTGTTTGCCAAAGCCATAGGCAACCTTCATACCATCTATTGAATTTTTTGCATCTGTAGGGCCATAGGTGTTTGCAAAAGCATCAAGTAGGTAAGTCAAAATGCCGGGGTTTTCTGTTCCAACTTTATACTTTTTTGTATGTCTAGCTAGTGAATTGTCAGATGGATCACCATACATGTATACATATTATTTGATACAGTAAATCCAAATGAATTATGCTCAATACATCTTCAGAGAATTACGCTCATACATTTTCATATAACTAAAGATGTAATTGACAATTTCAACAACATAATTACGCATGTGCCATCAACTGAATTATGTGTGTACTCTCCATTTTATCCAAGCTGATTCATGCATTAACTGTTATGTAAGACGAATATACATATCTTCTCTTATATCAATATCATAGCCTGTCCAAATTACAGGCTTTTACTCCCTATGGTTCTCATGCAATTCAATGAAACAAATATTGACCAAACCGACCAGTTGACATGATCTACATACGTAATTCGATTTACGCTCATAGGTGTCCCCACTGTGGTAGTGGCCAGTCATGGAACCCCTCACCTCGATGGAGGACGGGGTCACCAAGTGCGATGGTGCTGGGGTGATGCCGTTATGGATGGTAGATGGGTGGGAGGTGGGGGTGACATGCATGTGTCTAACACCGGTATCGTCCTCACTCTACCTGTCATATATAGAGTGCATGTAACAGGACAGTTATAAAGGAGACACACCTACATTTATTGCTTCTTTTACCTTTAGCATGCACTCATCATACATATCCCGCCCACATGCACTAAGGTACATGAACCGGTACTCAAAGTACAACATACCCGTGTTATCTGACCTAACAGGAAGAGGACCCAGACTTGTATTCTTAGTCATAGCCTGTGTGTTGCAGAAATTGTTTATACATGTACTACAGTAGTCTTTAAAAGAGTAGAGGCCACATGCCAACTGCCTTTCCAGTACCGGATATCCCTGTGGGTCTGGTCTGAAAGTGATGATACATGCTGAAATAACTAAAGACTTCTTTACGTTTTATGAGAGATTCTCTAGTAATTGATCCCTATCATTTAGTAATCTGGAGTGTATAGTGTCCTCTGCTCTATAGGTTGTCTAGAAGAAGGTGTGGATGCTAGTGAGAATGATCTATGTACCTACACTGTACACATCCTGTAATGTAGACTATTAAGTATGATTGATATACGAGTATCTGTAGATAGCTTTCATCATTTTCCTTCAGTCCCCGCGCATCCTACTCCCCCACACTAATAAGGGGAAACCAGCCTCACATGCGGTTACCTATAATAGCTATAGTACAACACATCTTGTCCCTCCGGTTACCGACTAATGTCTATACCTGTGTTTATGTATCTAGATTTCCAGCCCTATCCATCTATATTACCTAGACATGATAATGAAAATGTGCAAAAACTACTATCATGAATAAAAGACATGGGAAAGACTAGACGGTGGTTTTGTTGCCATCGAAACTCAAGCACAGTTAACCCGGGAAAAATAATCATACCGTGCTCATTATGACAGTGGCTGATAGATTTCTTTTTTTTCTCTGACATTTTATTGGTCAGTTACCAGTGTTGATTTGTAAAGGTATCTTAAATTTCTCGATGAGACTGCGCTTAGTGTTGCACATACATGTAGGCCTACTCTCGAGTGCGGCCAAATGAAGCACCATAAATATACTGTGAGTAGTAGACAGAGTTGGTACCCTGCTACTGGCCAATTCTGGGAGTGTTGGTGATACAACGACCGATAACATCGCTCATAGCTGCAATAACGGCCAATCATGGAATTATAAGTCTATGATAAACAATCTTCCCATTAACTTATAAATGATGTATCATATTGCATTGTGTCATTACTTGAAGCAGTCAACACGGCGTCGGCACACGTATACATGTAGTATTCCCGTTTTTACCATAGCACTGAAAGCCCGGGACTGAAAGTGGCATTTGTCACGGGTTGACAGAGCAGATGTGCCTTTAAATCTCATCTTAAATATGCCATCCACTTTAGAGGATGACAGTAGTTTTATGTAACAAAATGTGAATGCTTTAATTTAGAACGAAGTATTACACATACATAACTATTACATTCACATTGTATATAGGACTAGAAATAATAAGGGTTGGTACGTAATGGGGACATATCCTATCCTGGTAATGGCTTAACTCTTCCTTTGCCATAGTATTTCAGAGCAAATTTTTGGGTTTTAGTTTATAACATACTCTCAAAAACCGTTGGAATTGTGTGAATATTCAAATTAGAAGGGAAATGGTGACCGGTTAAGCTAGGACAATCAGTTAGATAGAACAACACGCAAGTTTTCTCTATCTAGTTTGATTAGTAAGATATATCATCATTAATGTGAGTTAACTTCAAACTGCAATATCTCAGCACTCCCTATATCAATTGCAATGATGTAAAGTGCATATTGTAGTAAATATTTAGTTTTGTTGAAATTTTGGCAGATAATGCATTTTGGAAGACATTTGTTTCAGTTACCATAGCAACCAAAACCATGCAAAATCAGCATTTTTCCATGTCTCTTGCCATGGTAACCACACAAAATGGCCAATAATGCATCAAAATACACAAATATTTTCCATGCCATTTTGTTGAGCATGAAAAAATATACAAAGTCAATTTTTACACAAAAAAAAAAGGTACTACAGCAAAATATCTTAATAACGAATCCTGATATAAAGAAATTTAGTTATAACAAACAACATTCTTGATACCAAATCATTGCTATACATTTCTATAATAGATTGATCCCTTTATTATGAAGTTTTGGCACCAGAATTTGGATATAACGAAGTAATCTTGACAAAAAATGTATTTCTTTAGGTAATTTAATCGTGCAGAATAAAGAATAAATTAATTCCTATTGTAAAAGATGTCATCAGAAGGCCATGTATGAGGGCCTCTTTAACCGTCACCCTAGTCCTATGTACAGATGGAGGGGTGGGGAACATCAAAAGGGTGTTAGACCATGTTTCAGGACTACTTCAGTAGCTTACATGGCCCTAAATTGTCCTTGTTTGGATACTACGAAATCGAATATTACGAAAAAAATTTCTTGTTCCAAGCACTTTGTTATAACGGTATTTTACTGTATTTGACATTTTTCATGATACTTAGCCTAATATTGATTAAATCTATGGAAAACCTTTAGGGTAATTTAAGATTTTGTCTCAAGTTTGTAAAACTGCCATGCTAAAAGTTTAAGAGATAGAGAATAACTCTTTAGAGTCTGTGGAGAACCCAACTCAAGCTAGGTCTAACAAGAAATTCGGAGAGTTGCAATGGATTTTGTGGAAGTTATAGTGTACTCAATAAGGGCCAAAAATCGGTCAAAATCGGCCAAAACTACGCATTAATGCGTAGTTGGTAAAGGAAGAGTTAATGTGCACCATCTGATGCAAAATAAAACAGAGGATTATAGAACATCATAGTGTAGATGACACAGACACATCTGTGTTCCCGTTGAGTACTGTATTCTGTACTTTAAAAAGTAAAACTCCCTTGCATTTCCTTTGATCTAAGAATCATTGTCGGTTTTTTTTCTCATGCACCCCTTCAAGACGTTGCACCCCAAGACGTTGCAAATCTTATGCTTCGCAACGTAATTAGGGGATCTGACCATCACAGTATGATATGAATATATGAACAAACATTAGCAGTAGACTTCAATAAACTAGCGCTGAACTGTTAATACAGCGTGTATTCTCATTGGTGTATCGGCGTCTCTTCATCATGATCCACCTTAGCAAGGACCATACCCTTACTGCTACAGTACATCAAGAAATGGGGGCAGGAGTCTCCTTTTAGTAGCTTGAACCCATTGTGCCTGCTGGCACTGATAACAGTCATTAGGCCTGCTGCAGGTAAACACCCATCTATGGCTGTCACAGTCTGATTGTCTGCCACACCACCAGACCCTTGTCTACCTGTCTGTTAATGTAGAATAGAGAAGAAAAACGCCACCTTCACACACCATGCTATACCATCTCAGGCCTTTGCCAGAACTCTCTGGCCGCCAACTATGGTCTTGTCGCGTGATATGGGAGTGGTCATTGGGATGGTCTTGTAGGCCAGGAGTGGTCAATGGGGGAAAGTAATGGTCATCACGCCACGGTGGGAGAGGCCCTGGAGAAGGTGTCTTGGGAAAATAGAGATCCAGAGGTTGAGGTGAATGGGTGGGGCAGGGGGTTGTTAGGTTAATTAGAGTTGGAAAGGAACAGGAAGTACAGTCAAGAGAGGCAGCTGCAAGGGCACTGGGAGCTAAATTGAATTCTTCGCAGATAGTCAGCAGAAGAGCAATTTGGTTGGTTTGTATTTGATGGATTATCTTGATCCAATATAACTCCAATCATACACACTACAGTTAGCCAAAGTACGTAAGTATGGTTTATATCTGACTGCTTGGATAGCTTCCCAATGCGCCTTTCATCAATTTTGCTGTAGCTTGGTCAAATTTATTAAATCTTGATAATATAATTATCATTAAAGACACAGGCATAATCATTATATTCTGTGCATCATCATATCGATGGGCAGAAGTTAAACTTGCAGATACAGAAGAAACCACAAACAGTTGATAACAAAACTTAGAACATGTCATTCTTTCGTTATACATACACACAATGTACTATACACAGTTTTAAAACTGATACTATGTTTGCCACCCTCTATCGCCATTCCCAAAGCCCAATGGCAAAGTGGACACTATACATTCACAGCTCGTCCAGATCAGGGGTCAGCATAGCATGATAGGTGTATTTGTATGCAGCCAAGCCTTTGTTGGCCACATGTTGCTACCGGAAGGAGAGGAGAGACGCTGGGGAAGCTTTGTTGTCCAGTAGCGGCCACCGACGGCTGGACAACAATAGCGGAGCTTGGCGCCCTTTCCTGCTAAAAGAGATAATTGGGCTATTATGGAAAACACTCGGCCGTCGCCGTCCAAGACCGTTCGCGCTCTGCCAATCAACTGGATAGAGTCCTGCGCAGGGTAGACAAAGTGCCCGGTGGTTCCCGCGCTTGTTTGCCTTCTTGTGTGGAGTGGAAGCCTTTGGTGATGGGTGGGGCACTCATATGTCCATTGTTTGCTACTTTTGTTCTTTTATTCCCTTGGATTTGTGTGGGGTATCATGCATGTATAAAGGACTCTGGGATGAGTCTAAAACGGAAAAGACATGGGGGTGGCAACATGATATGTGAGAATGGTCTCACCCTCGGAGGGCGGTATCATGCCCCAGGCCATCCTGATACATTAACTCAGTGCTGGCGAGTAACTCACTGGCGCCGGTGCTGATGCAATATTTTGTATATATAGAGTAATAGAGCTATAGAGTGGCTGCTCCATTACTCACTAGTGCTCCATACGTGAAGGCACATTCGACTGCTGCAGTGGGTGAATGAAAATACTCTCCTCATGTACCATAGAGGGTTAAGGGCAGTAGGTAGGGTGGGGGATCTAAGCACTGGCTTTTTGGAGGCTTTCTTCCATTCCCATCTTCTTCAAAGGGCTGTCCGTGCATGGCCGGGTCATGCATGAGTAGGGTCGTTAACACACAGTCATCTGCCAGCAGTGATTTCCACGGTACCACCCCACACAATGACCTCCTCCCCTCACTATCTTCGCCTTACCCCACACATTGATAGTCACTATATTGGGAAGGGAGCAATGGGTAGAAGGGACAGACCTGACCACGAGAACAGACTGACACACGGTGACCTCTGTCCGCTTGAGGGATCCAATACGTTATGGATCACCGCACCCTCAGAACCAATGAAGGGGAAACAGTTTTCCCTGCAAAGGGAGGAGGCTACTTGTTGCCGGATAAAGGGGCGGGAGGACGAGGTCAGGGGTGAAATATGGATAAAGGGGTCTGGGTGAAATGTGGAGGGAGCATTGGGGAAATGGACCTTATGGAAGTAAGATATGCCTACAGGGATGATATATGGAAAGCCATGTGTGGGGAGTAACATGTGGTAATGAGAGAACGAGGAGCAGGGTGAGGGTGAGATGTGCATGGGTAAGCCCAGGCACAGAATCTTCATTTTGACAACTTCAGGGGCTGTCATCCATAAGTTGTCAATATGAATACAATCTAGGATCACCAAATAATCTATTGGTCAAGTGTTCTAAATGAGGACTTCGGGCATGAACCCGATCGTCCCGTGTGGGAAAGCACGTGCATTTCAGATTTCCAAGGTGATATTTCGCTTGAGTGCTGGTGGTCCTGGGATCCTCTTTTAAAGCTTATTTGTTTTTCTTCAAAATGTCTGCGCCAGGATAGATATGGGTGAGTTATAGCCAGGATCTAGGATGTGGCGTGGACAAGCATATGAAGTGAGAAATGGATGGGAATTCTTGGAGTATACAGAGGGCTGTTGCTCTGTTGCCTCTACCATTGCATGCAGGCAATTGCCATCTCCATATCCACATTCTGACAGCAGTCAGTCAGCAGCACGGGGAAACCAGTGGTCAGCCGGGCCCTAATTGACCTACCCTGGGTGGTTAGTATTTAATTAGCCGGGCTGCGTGTTTTCCAAAGGGCGCGCCGTGTGACCCCTCAGGGAAAGGTCATGGAGAGCATTGTTTGTTCATCTCATGTGAACCACTAGTGCAGGAGGCAGTCTCACCCCCACCCACTCCAGTAGGCTACACCTGTCCAGCAGTGGACGCACCATGCAGTCCTGAAGGCCGGGGCTGTGGGAGGAGAAGGGTAGTGGAGGAGGGTGAAAATGGTATTGGTATAGAAGGGGTTACAAGGGTCGCAGCACGCTATGCCTTCAGAAAACAATTCCATTCCGCACACGATTGCACTTACTGACCTCAATGACCTTGACCACCGCAAGGTCAGAAGGTCACCAGGCTAACGGAGCCCCAATGTACCCACTGATAGAGGATAGGGAGGAGAGGTGGGGAAGGGGTTGGGTCTGTTCACCTGGACATGGGGTAAAGGTGGGTAGGGTGGTATTGGAGGTAAGCAGAGTGCTTTTATGTTTGTATTAATTAGCTCTAATGGGGCATTGAAACGGTCCGAATTAAGCTGACCATGCGATTGAGCCATCATCATCCTACTGTGAGGGGTATTGAGAACAGCCAACTGCCTGATCAAACAGGCTGGACAATGGCCTTGGCACAGGTATGCTAGCAGGGCCAGGAGGGATAGGGCCACCCTTATGCTTTATGTATAGGGTCTCTCTATGGAAGGTTCGGACTCGCAAAAGCCAATATGCTTTTTATGGGTCTTTGCATACAGAGAGTATTATTGGTCTACTAGGTTTAGGAGTATTAGTCAGAGGTTTTAGTCAAAGTAACAAATGTTTGTGGTAAACTGATTAACTCTAGCTTGCATATGGGATGAGTAAGCCAGGTTTGTAGGTGTTTATGAAATATCTACTTGAAAAGCAAATTCGTGAAATCTGACCAGACCTTTCAGTGATTGTCTGATCATCTTACAAGAGCTAAAATAATTTGTATCTTGTTCATAAAAAATATATATACCGAGTTGGTAAACAGATTTTTCATACATTGATCGCCATGTGCCCTGTAAATAACTGTATGACCACCATAAAGCAAACGTGGAGGTCTTATGTGTGATTTATTTATGAAAAAACGGAACTCATCTGCACCAAGTGACTCCTATCCATCCTATTGAGCTGTAACGTGATCCCACATCGTGCCATTCCATCCTTTTGTGTGTGGCATTTGCAATGGATATTGCCTGTTAATACACCTGCTATATCCGAGGCGAGTTCATTCATCTGAGGAACTTTATAACAGTAAGGAAAGCTTTATAAGTGAGTTACCCTCCCCATGTCATACTTCATAATGCTATTACTGACAGTTAAAGAGTTCAAAGGTATACGCAGAAGAGTCATCTTACTGCTACAGCATATGAAATACAAAGAGTTAAAGAGTCATCTCCTGATTCAGCGTAGAAAATACACACTTTGATGATGGTGGTATTCCATAGCACAAAGCTTAGAGTAGTCTTGGTCCCTCCATCGAAATCGTTAGTGTATGAACTACCAATGGATATGCTGAGGGCTATCAGTATTTAGCGTGTTCTTTGCTGCTTTACATTATACGTATACACATCCACCCCCAGCACAAGTTCCATAATTAAATTAAATTTTGTGACCCCCCCCCCCCTTCCTGGAGATTTCTTTCCTATACGCCTCTGCAGCATCTGTATTGCACTTCCCATAAACCCGCGAATATTAGCCACCGCTTAAACATTAAGTTCGAATTCATTTCAGAAACAGAGTCACGAGAGGTTGGTCGGCGGTATCTCTTCAGTCTTGAGGGGGCACTGAATGAATACCTTCAAGTACTTTCAGGACATGTCAGTTTCCTTCTCCCAATAAACCAAGAAATTTTTTTAATGTAAAAACTCCATTGATTGAAAATGTATTTTAACAGTATTTCGATTTATATTTGAAAACTTCATTCCCATATTTTCAAAGCTTTGTGGTAACTGGCATAATTTTACAAATTTGTAAGTACATCATAAAATTCATCTTTCTTCCTTGTTCATTTGTACATCATCATCATGGTGGCTCCAGTGAGGGTTCCATAATGTATCAAGTTACCGTAGGATACAACTGGGGTATAGGCCAGTCTCGGTGGAAAATTTAAAAACGAAAGAGAATGTTGAAAACAAAGGTGACAGCTACAATAAGTAATGTGGTTGTTTGTCACGCGGTCTGCAGAGTGTATATTCCCTCGGAAAGGTTTTTGGGGAGTGTTTTATAAAATGTCTGTGTCTAAAATGGAATAAACCGATAGCATCCATAGAAACGCTTCATCTTGGTATGAGTGCATGATTGGTTGTAAACATTGGCAGCTTGTGAAACATCCCATTATAATTGTTCTTGTTGTCTTCCTTTTAGCATTTCTAATATACTGCGTACCTCAGGTATAAACTTATCATCATTAACTAGATTCATATTTCAAGACTCATTACTTTTTAAATGTAAACAGCATAAGTGTAGAAAGTACTTTTCACCTTATAACTGAGTCAACACAACAGAAATATACTAAACTAGCGTTTGGTGTTGAAGTCCGATCTAGTGTCATGGCTTGTACAGCTTTTGGTCAATCTGGCCCCAGCTCGACCACTAGCGTGAGTCGTCTCTGGCACCTAGTGTTTGTGGGTAAAAGAAGTTTTTTTCCGCTGGTTGCTGTAGTGCTTATTTGTAGGCAGGTACCTCACGTAGTAATCTTCCCCAGAAAATGGGGACCATCATCCCCATACACGAGAGAGGTATTCCCTAGGATCCCTACCGGGCGAGACTGGCTTTTGGTCTTCGATGGTAGCCCCTGAACATTCACTACTAGTATACAATTATTGTTTGGGGATTGACATCTTGACATCACACTAAGATAATTCTATGAGTCTATCTTTTTTCTTTCCTTAAAAAATATCAAAATCTAGCCTTGAAAAGTCTAAGATTGAGTAAACACTACAACACCAGTTAGATACATGTGTGCATACGCCCTTCTCGCCCATGCATGGGATCGTGGCCGCCTCAGCAGAGACAAGGGACCTGGTAGACTGGCTGTAGTCCCTGAGCTCTCCTCCCAACACTACTATACCCCCCATGCCTCTCCTCCTCTGGCTGCTGGGTTCATGAATAGATTCACTAGAAATTGATTCACTAGAAATGTTTTACATTTTCATTTCCCCACCTTATTTAAATTCTCTCATATCAAAATCTAGGGACCTGAGCAAGTCTAGGGACCTGGTGAAGAATTGTCTGTTTGTGCCATGTCCCCCCTGGAGGTAAGGGCCACTTTGAAGCTACATTATAACTCGTGCTACATCAGTGCAGCCCTGGAGGCGGCAGGCTGCTAATGTACGTGGCACCCAGGGTACAAGGCCCCTCCAGCCACGCCGCAGTCCATACTTCTTACTTACACTCTTTGGTGTCGCAGCACACTGCCTTCTGCGAAATTTGGAAATTTGCAAGACATACATGGTGAGTCTCGGAGATGGCCTACCATGTTGGAATATAAAGGGTCTCTGTTGTCACCTCACATCCCTACATGTACACACTAATCTGTGTGGTCTTAATGTTTATTAGATGAAGTGGGCGCAGTAAATGATACAATGTAGGCCTTAGTCTATGTTCAGCGATAAAAGGTATATACACAGCTAGGCATAGATAGGGGTTTCACATACTGTAATCTCTCGCGTATAAGGCACGTCTTATATACGCGAGGTTTTAGTTCTCCCTGCATCCACAAGGGGAAGATCAAGAGCTTTCTTTTGATATCTTACACTCCCACTAAGTCATAATATGACATAGGTGGGTTTAGGAGGTTCCTGAGTGACTTAAGTACACATAGCCTTTTGAATTTTTAAAATCCATTCAATAGAACAAAAGTTATGAATTTGCAATTCATTTGACCATATTCCAAAAGTCTAGGTGTGCCTTATATGCTAGGTGCGCCTTATACGCGGGGGATTACGGTAGTTGTACTCAAAATCAATCTTATTAAATGAACTGTCATCTTTTCAATTCTTTCTCATTTCCTCTTATCTAACTGTAGTTTATATGTAGTTTGTATACATGTAGCTGCATAACAATCACATGTGAGTGCCTAATTTTATCCTATGAACCTTTTGTACCACAACTGAAGTCTGAAATAAAGTTTTGAATTGAATTGAAATTGAATAACTTTTTTTATCTGCGGCAATTTTAGAGGGTTTTTTAATAGCTGAATACACCTATTTTAAGTATCTTCATATGTGCCTACGAGTCGATGTATTTCCCTACGCAGGCTACTATCTTTTGTGCTGACTAGCTACAAGAGGCCTCTTACCACCTCTTAAATCAAATAAGCCCATCAAGTAATGTGGGTCCTACGTGTGAAGCCAGAATAACATAGCCCACCCTGCCCCACGTCCTGTTCTACAAGACCTGAGTTGACTTTACTACCTCCCAGCTATGTCCTTCTGACGATGTATGGTGTCAGGACTTCCACAGAGTCTTGTCAGTTGGGCTAAAATACCACCTCCTCCCGGCAAAGGTCATCACTACAACAGGGGTTAGGTCTAAATAACAAGGTGCAAGTCATATACTTGTGAATAATGGAGACACTAGGGACACAAACAGAGTGTCACCTGACACGGTGATCTGGTTGGATCAAAAAGAATATGTGGTTTTATTCCGTTTTTAAGTACATGTATACTGAAAACCCTGTGTATAAGCCACGGCGTATAGACCATTACAGGTCAGGTGCGGCTTACTTGGGAGTTAACGTCTAATAGGAAAAATGCCCGACTTGCCTAATTTTTCCTAACTTGCTTTAGACTTTTTCACTAACTGCATAGACATTTTCACTACCCATGATATACATTTTTTTTTGGTGAGCATATAGCAATTTATTTCAGGTTAAGACACCCAGAACAGAGCCCGTCCACTTGAGCGGCAAGTTCAATGCCTCACATAATTTTCATTTGTAAGCAACCCCTTAGCTTAGCTGCTCTGGGTTTATCATAAGGTCACAGATGTGGATATATAAGTATATTGAATATATTCAATAATGTATAAACATATTAGGTGTATTCAGTTACATTCTATGCCAGTTTGAATTGTAAAGGCTTTATTGTATCAATAGTGAATAAGAGGACCATTATTTTCACATTCATAGGCTTTTCTAGGATATACGCTTACCAGAAAAGTCCTCATGCAAACCACACTGACACCTGGTGTGAAGAAATCTACTACCCCTTAGACAAAACTACTACCCCTTAGACAAAATGACCGATTTTCTCTGTTGGCTTAGTCAAGTCAGCTTGCATGAATAGATTAGTGAATACTACTAACATGTTAGTAAGATTTTACTAACATACTGGGTATTTTGCCTAATTGGTGTTTTTTTTTCTAAGTTAGATTAGACTTATTAACTTTGATTTTTTTCTGTGTGTGAGAAACCCCATCATTTCCCTGTTTACAATCAATGCACAGTGCTTCTTTCTCGAAAAAAAAAATAGACACAGATATATATGAATTACTCTAATTTATAAATTCTCAAACATCATTGGACATTGCTCTATCATTTAGGTCAATAATTGAATACACATGCGGTGCATATTAGCTTTGAAAATATTTTACACATTCAGTTACAGAAAACATGGTCGAGGGTACTCTTTAAAAGGGGCTTTCTGTTCAGCAGTTGGGGAGGATTGGGTGTAGATAAAGCGTCCTTTTCTTTTTATTTGTTTTCTAAATTCTTTATCCCAATATGGCACCCTGGATTTCCATCTGGGATCTTCCACTGCTATATATATATATATATATATATATATATATATATATATATATATATATATATATATATATATATATATATATATTCTGCTCAGACATTATGATGACCAGTTTAAACTGTGGGGACCTGGTGCAGGTACAGAATTCACACAGGAGAAAGAGGTGGGCGTGGTGCTTATACTGTACACCCATCGACCTGGTGTCTTCCTTCTGATGAATTATACAGGATCATTTATTTCTTAGCTGGTCAGAGAGATCGACATAACTGTTTGTCCCCCATTCCCCTTGACCACTTTTATTTGAGTCAGAACTTGATAGTGTGGCATATATTGGGTCCACTAGGGTCTAACTTGTTTCAAAATTCCAGCAGTTTTGACATCCGGCCACCTTTGTCTTCAAAAGATCATGTGTCCAGGGATAGCAGGGAAACTTTTCACACAAAACATGCATGACCTTCCCTCACATTTCTCTTAATATTTCAAAAACTAGCAAAGATATTGACATGGGGTTTCCTGCATTGTCTTTGGGACATGTTAATCTTTCTATTGATGGGTCTAAGTATCCCCTTACAGGTTAATTTTCTGCAAATTATACTCTTAATATAAAAAGGCTGGGCATTACATGTATTGTAGGTTTGATTATCATTTTTACCCAACCTGGGTTCAACATTGACCACTTAGATTTCAGTTAAGTATAATCTGTAAGGATTTCGTATGCAAAGTGTAATGCTCTCCGTAAGTTGAGCAAAAACACCTGAAGTTGTCACATATTGATTGAGCTGACAGATAATATAGCTCTTTCTTCTCACGATACCCTCCTGTCGGACCTAATAATATGTAAATACAGACTATATTTATCCCAATGTGCTCAAGAGCAAAGCAAAGTGTCAAAATCTGACACTTATAGGCCTACAACTGAATTCCTATTAGACTTAGACTCCACCTCCATGGCAGAACAATGTGAATATAAAAGACGTCCTTCTTCCCCACTTTACCTATAGCCATAGTGATAGGAGCAGTCAGCAATTACCTCAACCCCATTACCATTACCATTTCCTCAACTCCAGGAAATTTCCCCCCTGACAAAAATAACCGATAGACTACAACGTCTATTGACCTCATGCACCGTGCTGCCCTGCTCAACACCTTCCAGGCACTGAGGCCCACAAACCCCAAGGGGCAGCAATCTAATTTGTTAACGCTCCGAGAAGGTAAATTCTATTTCCTCGCCAAAATGTGCAAAATTATGATTGGGTTAGATTAAATTAGCTTTTCAGTTTTGACAGGGGCGGTCATTGGGTCACCTAAGCAAATCAAAGCATTAGGGAAGAACTAACCTGACATACATGGGAATGCTGACGGGCATCTCTAGTTCCAGAGACCAAAGTGATCAATTTTCTTAACAGGGGGGTTGGTGGGTTTTTGACCCCTTGAATGGGGAGGCAACATTTTTTCAACCCCTCTTAGCGGGTGGGCAAAAATAGTTTCATCTGTTTTCAGTAAAAAAAAAAAGCCAATGCGTTATATTATAGATTAAAAGGATGCATTTTCCGGCTCCTCCTGGAGCCTGGAGGGGGGGGGGCAAAAAACATGTTGACCCTTGAGAGGGGGAGGGCAAAATCTTTTTGTGCATCCGAGCGCAAACCCACCACCCCCCCCCCCGTTGCTAAAAGAATATAGCAAGCCCCCCAACCGAGACCCCTGCCCCCCCCCCATAAAAATTTGCTTCCTACGCCCCTGTGATCACGCCCTTATGTAGATGAATAAAATAGTACCCATCAGAAAGTGAGAGTATACAGTATAGAATAAAATAAAGAGAGGGACAAAACGAAAGACAGCACCTAGGAGATTAACAGGCAAATAGCAAAAAAAAATCCATCAGAGAAAGACATAAAGGAGATGCTCGAAGAAAGGGACCATGTGAGAAAGAGGATCAGAAATATGTAAGGGAGAAAGAGGGAAAGAAATGACCGTTAGCATTAACGATAGTTCTTCAAATCATCAGTATATGGGCTGAATTAATGAAGGTGCAGCTAAATGTATAACATTTTAGAGAGTGTGACAATATCCATTGCAACCTAATAAGCCTTCGGACCTCCTCATACTACTGTAGCCAATTGGAAACTTTCATGTTTTCCAACCATCTGATGGACCTATATGTCTTAGGTCCCACAATGTAGGTCCCATTCTACGTAGGTTATACATTGTAATAGCCGATCCATTCTTCCTCTGTCCTGCCCTTTCCCCACTCACCCAGCATTATCATGTGGGCAGCTGCCGAAAGCAATTAGACAGAGGTCAGTGGACGTGCGACTTAACGACCTCCTGGAAATTGGATCGTGCCATTTCGATATTACCCTCCCCCCAGGGTGGAAGTGATTCAGTCCTCCGGGACACGCTAAAAACACAGCGAATCATTGCAATCCGTCGTTATCAATGTTGGCACGGAGAAGGTGCACATAAAACACCCCGCCCAGAGGGAGATTGGAGTGTTATTGATAAGCAGACGACATTTCTGTTATTGGGACCCTTTGGGCGCCTTTTTCTACTAGCGGGAGATACTCGGAGATTATCCATTGTGTCTATGCCCTCTAAACTATAATGCATAGTAGTGGGTACGTATATTTACAACTCTGTACTGACATATGTGAAAAAAGACTCGAGGTTAAGATCATGGTAGACCTAAAATGATTTCCGTTTATTAATCTGTAATGTTTTAGGCTATGTATATCTTTTATTTTGCTGCCAGTCTATAAAGCTGGGGGGGCGGGGCGATGGCTACACGAGGGTAGATGTTATCATTAAAGCATAAATGCATAATGTGCAATAGAACAGTGGCAGACCTATGCCAAGGCGACTGATAACAAGAAAAGGAGAGCATAGAATAAGAATAAACGTCTGATTGCAATATGTAACAAATGGCTGTTGCTGCACACCAAGTCATTAGATCTATGGCCACGGCCATGATCCAAACCTAAGCTGGCGTGGTGGCTCCCCCAAGTGTGGGTTTAGTGAACATAGTGAGTGGCCAAGGTCAGGGAGGTGATGGAGGAAGGGTCAGCAGGTTAATCAAGCAGGAACACGCACAGCCAGCGTCTCCATACATCTGATTGAAATAGGTGAACGCTACCTGGCCACCAGACATAATTAATCTATGTAATGGACAGGGCTGCTTCCATACGATGTAATGCAGGTTACAGGCATCTACTATTAAAGGCCCATCGTAAAGTCGTGTTTGAGTACCAGGATTTGAATGATTATGAGCGCAGATTTTGTATAAGCGCCGGGGACCGGGGTCGTGTAACTTTCTTTAAATTGGATAAATTTTGATACAATTACAGAGTAGCTGTACTAAAACGTCTCATGTGCGCGTTACACTATTGCAGATTTCACCCCTATCGATGCCCACTTAAATAGATTTAAGGGCCGCATCCACTGCCCATGTATGCACGGACCATCCTTGGGCTCCATCCTGTTTTTATTATCAATTTCTATGGGGAGAAAACGGATGAAGGGACACGGATGGGTTATCCATGGACAGTGGATGGCATTGGTTTTTTATATAGGCCTACCGACTTCTGATATTTTCTATTTTCGCTCCTCCAACATGACAATTACAGCCGCATAAAGTAGCGATCGATTTTTCACCTGGCACCAAACTAGCTAACAAGCCATGCCTTTTTTTCTGGAGTCGCATGATAATGAATATAATATATGTAACCTTAATTTCATAATGTAGATAACTGCTCATCTATCATCATGTTCATTATAATCATATCTATTGAGCAGGCCAGTGGCGGATTTAGACGGGGGGGGCGGGGGCGCGCCCCCTCCCTTATTTAAGAGTTTATTTACCGCTTTTTACCCTATAATTTAGCTAACAAGTTTAGTTGTCTGCACTTCATTGGTGATTGATCCTATACCTCCATAATACATGTAGTATCAACCTTTCATGGTTGTCATGATGCATGGATGCAGCATTGGTATATAGACTCCCCTGGGCTGCATTATCTCAAATGATGGGCATTTGGCCTTTAAAGAAGTAACTGTCTGCACGGGCGCTATTTCCTTTCATATTAGATTCCATTTAAGAGGAAAAGATCAAAAGAAAGCAGAATACCTCTCTGCTTTGTAAAGTTAAGTGTCGAATTTGTCAGGGGTTGAATGGGCATGGGGTCAAAAGGATAAGGGGCTAAATGTAATATGGGGTTGAAATGGTAATGATTCAAATTGACTCGGGGTCCAACTGACTAGGGTTGCATTGGTCTAGGGTCAAATAATTCAAGGGGGCCAAATTTTGGGATCGAACAGGTTGGAGTTGAAAAGGCAAAGGGTCCAAATGACACGTACTGCTGAGCACTATAATCTAATTTCCACGACCTCCTAGGGTTCTCCACAGACTCAAAACATAGTGGGGGGGGGGGGAGTGGATCACAACGTAAAACCCATAGTGCCAATATTGTCGCATAAACAATTTGTATAGGACGGTTATACCAAAGCGTGAATATATATATATATATATATATATATATATATATATATATATATATACATACATACATACATACATACATACATACATACATACATACATACATACATATATATATATATATATATATATATATATATATATATATATATATATATATATATATATATATATATAGATACAAAAAACTTTTGGGTACAAGTTCCCAATATGCACAACTAGTAATCACAACAAGCATGTTGGGATGTACATGCCACATATCATAACATCACATATGTGAATAACCCTCTTGCTGGTTCCAGGAGACCTTTGAATGTTCTTATAGGCCAGCCTGGGGTCCTATGGTTTTCCTCCACACGCCGACTGCCCCCATATACACGACTAGGCTGCGGGCCGAGATGGTGTACAGAGATAAGGGGTAGTTACGTTGGCAGATCTGTCGGCTGCTTTCCCATAATGTACGCCGTTCTCAGGCCAGTCACGCCCCTGGTTGCGAGAAATGAGGCGGGAAAATCCACGGAGATTCCCTTCACCTGAGCAGACGACATTTGCTAACGGAGACGCGCAGTGTTCTATCTCTCCTTTAGTCGACGTACGTGCAGAAATATTTGCATGTAGTAAAATAATGCCAATTTCTGAACACATGGCATAAAACATTATCAATAGGGCCTATATAAGGCCTAAAGATCTCTCCTTTTTCTACATGGGTCTGTGAAGCATCAGAGCACAACTACATTGGCGTCCATAACGTTTCATATGTACATAGGAATCATTACTATCACCCCCCCCCCTCCCTTTCCAAATAAAATGGTTTTCTCTCATCACCCGAGTATTGGGATCGGATCCCTGAGCCCTGATTGGCGCTAGATGCTGGGAGTTGCCAGGCCGAGCATATCGTACCGGCAGTCGTGAGGGGTCCCCTCACACTGGAGTCTAACTCGTCCTGACATCTCCAGTGAGGGATAGTGAGGAAAAAGAATACCGTGACTAATCATTAAACCGTCATTATTTTCACTTTTCGAAGGAGAAACGATGAATTAACCCTCCACGGCCCCTTGCTTTAACATGGTAATTCCAATTGGTCGTGGAAGTAGAAAACTCATTACAATAAGATTTCTGGGATAAGGAAAAGGACATGGACGGTTGTACGCGGTAAATATTACATCGTATCCAACGTCCTCAATATTAATCAATTCTATATCTATTTAGAGATAGAGGCCTATAAGGCTTTCAGCAGCAGTTTCCAATACCATAACATTTTGCCGTGACATGTAATGGCCAATATCTTGCATGGCTGCTGGCAAATGGAATAATAAATTATAAAGGTATACGCCAGCCTATAACTGATGGTGCCTGCTTTATAATTATGTTCTATTTGGCAAGACCTGTACTCAACGAGCCTTGATTACAGTCTGAAAGAAGGACATGTGTACAAACGCATACAGCAGACTACTGGCGGTAATTCAATAGGAAATGTCGTCTGATGGCTAAAGGTTGATGAATCATCTGGCCAGAAACCAGTGTAGTTAAATGAAAGGCCATACCACACAAGGACGCCACCATGTATGGATATACTGATAGATATACAGTGTACATGTAGGTACCATAAGCAGGATAGGGGAAGCTATTGGAAACAGTGAAATAAGTGATGCAGGATTATTCTACACAGATTTGTGCATCTTGCCTTAGTTGAACACTTTTTCTATGACCAATAGTCACAATTCTGTGTTAATTTTTAGGTCAAAAACATTGAGACCAATGAAAAATAATAATTCAGAAAGTGTTCACTTGTTTCCTTGAACTACACATAATAATTAGAAGAATGCACCTATATCCACCAATATAGCTCTGTACAACTCTTGCATACAGGAGGCAGAAATAGGCCTCTAATAGCCTTTCTTCTCTATACCTTAGGCTTGGCAAACCAGCATTAATAAACAATTTTAGTGTTGGATTAGCAGGAACATAAGGCAAATGATACTAACAGAAGTACTATATATCATAGTATTTACACAAACACTTTTCTGGCATTCAATAATCCCTACAAGCACTAAATGAAGAAGTTTCTTTTAACTTGCTCTGTGGTTACAGGTAGTGTGATCACCCTGTGCTGCATGGTCCACTGGGCCCACTCTGCACCCAGACCAGCCTCGGCCAGCGGCTATTAATACTCAGTTTAATAGCCTGGGAGCATCTCTATATTCAACTGGATGTGTATTCCATTTTATTGTTTTATTGCCCTCTTTGATGTAGATAAGAATCTGATTGAACCTGGATGTGTATTCACTCACCAGCAGATGTTTAAGTAATACTACAGTGGTATTTGCCTCTGCTGGGAGAGCTAGATCGCCGCCTGGGCGACATCTAGTCAGATTAAGAGCTGAAGCCAGCCCGTACTCTGTCGGGCTGGAGGGGGCGAGCCTGCACCCAGACAGGTGCCACTCACCACATAGTTTATATAGAGCAGTGGGAACAAAATATCAGTCACTTTTCAGCTTTGAACAACTCTCAGGCATTCCCTATTGAAGATATCATCATTATGTTTCTTACATTGCATTAGTACATTGTCTTTTCTATCAGATCCACTATGTGGATATTATGTGAGACTTGGTCAATTTTCGATGTAACAGGCTAATTGTGAGAACCATACATCTCATATTAGCACGTTTTAAACCATTAGCGGGAAAAATAAGAGGAAAACGCGGGTCTGCTTAACAGGTCACTACAGTGTGCAGATTTGGCACGACTACAAAGTATATTGTTTCATATTGTATATACTTCTGTAAGAGACTTTGAGATACCTTATTGGCAAGGAAGTGCTAATTAATTTCAGCACATCAAAGACACGGGTTTAATATGAGGGCAGTAGGTGTTTTATTACTTTAACAAGAAATTAACTATCACAGCTCGTCATGGAGTGAGGATGATTGAAATGTACATGCATGGGTAAGAAATGACGACAGTGTATAATTATGTACATGTGTTATAATGACTTTCCAGTATTTATCTGTGATAATTAGAAGACTGTTCAATTTAACCCTGAACCCCTCGGAGTAAATCAAAGACCTTTAAGTGCAGTGGGTGCTCATCAAGCTATAGCCATATACTTTTAACAGTTGCAGGCAATTATGACTCATAACAATGTGGTGCTGTATGTTGCTGTAAGTTAACAATAAACCAATGCCGGATTTCAGGAATTATTTTTGAATGCTCTCTGGGGAGACTTTTCTCATATCAAAGACAAGTTATATATTCCGGCAGATTTTTCCTCGCGTATAAGGCACACCGTACATAGAACAAGCACCATTGATTTGCTAGAAATGTTTATATGACGGGGAAATAAAATAGTTTTCATACACAACACAAGGCTATCCTCTCACTTTGCGTCCACAGTAGCTATCTAAATGTATATCTTATATGTGCCAATTATCCTTTATTAGTTCAATCAGGGCTAATGAGTGCGGAAGGAGCAGAGTAGGTTTATTTTGAAAATATTGGTAACATTGACTACTTCCAAACTGCACATGTTATAATAATTTAAGGAGTATCTATAGCTAATTTCTAGTCAAAGTAGTCTTCAATGTCGATATTAGGATCGAGCAGATGCTCTCCGTGCACACTAAGGTCCAGCTGATTGAGAATGAGGTTCTCAAATGTTTCTTCTAGGTCTGTGTCCCCTATAAGTAGAGCCCCCTGCATCCGACCAGCCTGCATTACAGTCTTCACATACTCCACACCTGTAAGGATTAATGAAGACCAATATATGTAGTCAGAGATTATCATCTACCTTTAAAATATGTAATGCAGTTAGCTTTACAAGATCACAAATACTGAAGATGGAATTTATGTGCCTCTTTGATATTGGAGGGCAGCATCCCAATCATGTCGGACTAAACGTCCTTTGCCTTCTTTTTCTACAAGCTAAAATAGCAGTATCTGTACACCAGCCCCAACCATTCCAGCTTTGTATTGATTGATTGATTGATGCCTTTTGATAATGTCTTTTGATAAGATTTTGTAATTGTAAGGACATTTGATGGGACGGGGTAGTTAGTCTCCGTCCTACAGTCCCCATCTTTAATTCGTATTTTATCTTCAGACAGTTACAAACTGTACGTCTACATTTTCAATTAGTGGTATTATCTAAGAAGGAATTTGAGGATAACACCCAGTACACGATGCAGAATAATCAATGATCAACAGAAACGAAGCAGTGATCCCCAGGAGTGCTCTAGGAAATGCCGCATGTAAAATAACATAACAGACACTTCATTGATTTGCTTATATGGGGGAAAACAAGATACCGGGTAAGTTGATCTCACTACACATATCTAAAGCACCACCTAGTGACCCACGCGACCTGCGAGAAACTGCGAGAACAGAGACACCATTTTGTTACAGAGACGCTTCTTTTAGGCGTCTCCGCTGGGGGCGCTCTGTTAGCGACGTGTGGCCCATGTGATATGTTCTTCACGCGGGGTCTGTGCCATCCATCTCCTCCTCCAGCCCCTAATGAAGTTGATGAGGTTCTCTAGTGGGAGTGACACTAGAAAACTACCCTACCTGTAAACCACCACAATGGTGGCCGCACAGGATTTACACGCACAGCAGGGGGGACAAGGAAAAGGACTCGTCCCATTTATGCTAAAACCAAGTCTACACATAAATGATTGATTGATATCGGTACATGTTGCGTTGATGTACATCAATTCTATATTTTATATCACACTACCAACACCGACTTTTAAGTCCCTATACACTGAAGCTCCCACCAATGAGATAAGCTATTAACATGATTGAACGAGCACCGAGCACAATATGAATAGCTCTTATTCTTCTATTAGACACTTCCTCGTCTACGTTCATCATGTTTTATTCATTTATAGGCAAAAACGATAGCAGAGACCACGTCTCAAAAATTTTATAGAGATGTTTTGAATTACGGAGAATTTTTCTCGGGTGAATCCCGCTCAGTTTAAATGCTGATACCTGTTAGTTAGGTGACTACCATAATACACCAAGAGGATTTTACACCAAGAGGATTTTAGACAAATTTACAATAGAGCAGTTCTTAGATGACCAAAATGTGGCCTTATCTGCGTCTTGTATGATCGATTTGAGACCGGGGTGGGCCTTATAACAAAGGTGCTTCTTATGTGCGGGGTGGGGTTTACAGTGCTGAATGGTGGAGATTGGGTATCAGACTAAACACAGACAGACAATGATGTTATTCCTTGTACATGTAGCTGATACATGTAGTTGCAAAATAGATACTCGTAGTTGTGAATAAATCCTCTAACCAAGGACATATCTTTGTCCATTGATAATATTAGTTGATGGACGCTTTCACAAAAGTTGAAAATTAGACAAGATAAAATTCATCTTTCATAAAGGCGCACATCGTGTATGAGGCTCTGAGTTCAAACCAGACCAGATGTTTTCCTAGTGCCAAATTAGGATAATGTTACTGCTGTTCTACAATAACACGAAAACCTGGCGTGCAAGGTGCACTCTGACTTCAGGCAAAGTCAGAGTGCAGTCGCAGCAATGGTCTATCCTAATTGGTTTACCCTCCTTTATAAACCGCGCCTTAATCACACGGCCTTTTCCTTTATCGGAGTACTTTTTATTTATGTATTTTTATTGAGAACGTCAACTGCGTTCATCTAAGCGTTTTCCTTTAGGTATTACAGTATTATTAGTAGGTACCGTCCGTAGGTCCTATTTTTTTGCGTTGAATGGGGTTTAGTGTAAATTAAGGGATTAAAAGGGGACAATTCGGGATATCTCGTTCATAATAAGAGGTTTCACATAGAGAGGACATTTTAGTGAAATGACCTGAGGAAGGGTTCAGGTAGCAGGAACAGCAGGAGGATGTAGCTAAGGTGTGTTGACCTGCGATAAGAACGAGGGATCAACAGACAGACAGGGCCTCCTGTCGGGACGCCATGATAACACTACAAGCCCACCAGGTGCCATTGCTGCTATTAAACGACTGTCTGGGGCCTCCTGGCCCAAATGTACCCATACTACCAGGTCTACCTCATTTACTACCTTTTCTGCCGAATAAATATACCCTGTGGTACTTGATAAAGGATCCGTTTGTATACTTTAGACTGTCACTATACTGGTATAAGTAAGCCGAGAGATAAAAATATGATGAATGAAAGTCAATATCAAGTGAAAAGATGACGAAGGAAATTCAATATCAAGTATGGGGTCTTCATTCAGTTGCGCTGCGTTTGATACCTCAAAATTTGAAAGATGGATCACAGACAGCAAGTGTACTACCTTAATAAAAAAAAAATAACCCGTGTATAAGGCGCAGCTTATACGCGAGGGTAATAGTTCTCCTTGGGTCCACAAGGGGGACATCGAGACCTTTTATTTGATATATTACACTAGGAGTCCTAGCTACACATAGCTTTTTGCTTTTTGAAAATTCAATGAATTGAACCAGGGGCTGGAGATTTCTCCGTTTGTTTTAAGCCAGCTTTGAAAGGTAAAATGACCAATGGCATTGGTTTATATCAAACTATAGAATAATGGATAGACATTACTGAAACGACTAATGGAGTCACCATAGGTGCCTCTCGCGCTCCCCACTGTGGTCAGCGCCCCTGGCGGATTGGGAGGACAAGGCATTTTCTGATGAGTACTACATTGCAGGAGGAAAAATAAGGAGTTAAGGGGGGGGGGGGCTTGTTCTAAGGTCTTAGTTTCAGACCATCTCAGCATGGGTCGGCGCCACCCCCTAGGCCCCTGACACCATAGAGTGTTAGGACATAACTTATGACATACCCGTGAGGCCATTCCTTGTGCAGGTCTACAAGATGTTATAAGAAAGGCCACCGGTTCTGAGACTCAGACAGCAAAGTTAAGTAAAATTACATGTCAGTGCCAGTTGCTACTGGAAAAGGTAAGCGCCCCGGTACAGTGAGGATACATTCAACAGACCAGGCTGGGCTCCCCACAGTGCTGCCGCCCCCGGGATAACGGCCAGAAGGTGTACTAAGTGGGACTAAGGTGTACAAGGAACAAAGCAGCTACTAACACATAATGCATGGTTGGTGATAACCTTTCAAGATGACACAGATAAAACATGAATAATGTCTGAAACTCTAAGAATAGGAAAAAAAGAGAAGATAAATTGACTATTCACTATTATGTATGTGTCAGAAATTGTGTACATATTGGTGCGTGTTTGATGGTGGTTGGTTTGTTCAGACTTTGTATAAGTAGAGAATTATGTTTGAATGCAAGTACTTGTATCAATATGTGGACTGAGTATGATATGGTAAACTAGGGACACGGTACACAATGTAGCCATAATGGGAAAGGCTGTCATAATGGTACGCCCGAGGTGGGGTACCGATCTTGAATAGATATGATATTTGTAGCTTTGCACGGTCAATAATTTAGATAGAATATGGGCAGAAAAGGACATCCTAATGACTTCTGATATTATCATCGGTACAGTACCAGTAAATCTTACTGTCCCACAGCTCCACTGTAGCACGATGGACAGGATACACGGACAAACGTTGTATTATTCTATTATAACAACATTTAATTCGTGGGGGATTTTGAGGGGCGTAAGGTCATCTCACCCCTTTCATTTCCTTTTCTTCTCTTTCTTTTTTTTGGGTGGGTTATCGGTTAACTTTTATTGCTTTTCTTTTTCAACAGCCCCTTCAACCCGTTAGAAAATTCTAGTTTCCACACGACACAGTATTTTATTGTCATGGTGCATTTTACATATGCGCTAGTACCTTCTCATAAATTGTATTTCACAAGAAAGAAAACGTGGACCACGAAAAATACATTGATCAGAGTACAATATCAAAAAACACACGAAAAGAAACTTTTAATTTGGTCATCAACATGTACCTTTTGGAAAATTAAACATAGATCTTGTGCGAGTAAGTGGTTTACACCCTGAAGATCCAGGTATTATGCCGAGTGCTTGTAATCACCATTGATTGTTTTTTTTTATACCTAAACCTAAACATACTACAAGTCCGAATTATGAACCCCCACCGAAAAAAAAATTGTTTCGAATCTTGACATGATGCCTACTTTTAAGGTCAACTTTAGCAGGTTCCTTTGATCGCATCAGGATGCACAAACTCTGAAAATAGGGTAAATCGAACGTGCCAAACACAATGAAACATACTACAAGTCTTAATTATGAAGCCCCACCGAAAAAAGATTTGTTTCAAATCTTGACGTGATGCCTACTTTAAGGTTGACTTTAGCGGGTTCCTTTGACCGCATCGGGATGCACAAACTCTGTAAACAGGGTAAATCGAATGTGCCGAACGCAATGAGACTTACTAGAAGTCCAAATTATGAATCCCCGCAAAAATAAAAAATTGTTTCGAACCTTGACGTGATGCCTACTTTAAGGTCGACTTTAGCGGGTTCCTTTGATTGCATCGGGATGCACAAACTCTAAAAATAGGGTAAATCGAACATGCTGAACGCAATGAGACGTACAAGTCCAAATTATGAACCCCACCGAAAAAAAAAATTGTTTCGAATTTTGACATGATGGTTTATTGACAGATATCAAAGGGTATTATATCTAAGTACTGACATATATTGACTAATTGCTGACAAATATTGAGTAAGTACTGACATATATTGACTAATTGCTGACAAACAGTGAGTAGGCTTAAATAGGCCCTACTGAATAAAACACAGAAAGGCGACGAAACACAAAACACCGCACACGCTCAGTCACCATGTATTAGTAGTGTCAATTTGTTAGCACATGAATTCTACAAATGAGCAATAGAACATATCTATGTATATTGAAAAGTACCAGGTCACTGCATAATCATGCTAATTATGCAAATAATATGTGTGGATATGGAGTGTTCGGTATGAATCTGGGGTGTTTCATCCCCCTAAGGAACATGCCCCCCTAAAAATTTGGTTTTGAAAAAGAATAAGCAAAATAAAAATTTTCACTAGAGCCTAGTAGAGGCCTTTTTGCAGACGCTCCCTGTGTGCGCGAACCACTGTCAGAGTATACCTATCTTAAAGGCTCTTTTTGCGGAGTTGACTGGCTAAAAATCTAATAATTTTAGGGAAGCACGGTCGAAAAAAAAGTTGTTTTTTTTTGGGGGGAGGGGGGACTGGGGGCCAAAAAATCCCATATAGGAGTGTGACCTATGACTAAAGGGTATCTCGAGCTGGCGATCATCGTGGTGATGTGTTCAGATTCCACTAGTCACTAGGTGCAGTCAGTAGTTTATACTTGCAAGCATATGAATTCTATAAGGGACCAATGGAACATATCTATATTATATTGAACAGTACCAAGATACTGCATAATTATGCTAATTATGCAAAAAAAAAAATTGCAACAATACATTGTAGGATATGGATCTGTGGTAGTTTTTCCCTCCGATCGACCTCGCACTATTGAAAATTTGTCTGACTGAAATTAAGCGAAATAAAATTTTGGACTGGGACAAATTTTTGTCAAAACCCCAACTAGGTGTCAGTAGTTTATACTTGCAAGCATATGAATTCTATAAGGGAGCAATGACACACATCTATATATATGGAAAAGTATCAAGATACTGCATAATTATGCTAATTATGCAAATAATATGCGCGGATATGGAATGTTTGGTATCAATCTGGGGTATTTCATCCCCCTAAAGAACATGCCCCCCAAAAAATTTGTTTCGGAAAAGAATAAGCGAAATGATTTTTTTTACTAGCGGCCTTTTTGGCCTGAGCCGGTCCACCTGCGCCCTACCTCCAGCCAAAACCTATCTGTTTAAAGTGTCACCAGCGAAAAAGGGCAGGTTTGCGGAAGGAATGGATCGAAATAAAGGGTTTTTTGGGATGCGGGGGCAGACGCCATTCCAGGCACTGGCAGAGAGGACCAAGAACTGGCAGTTTTACAAAAAAAAATCATATCTCCCTTAATAATAGGAGTTCCCCATAGTATAGATTAAGGGTAGCTCGAGCTGGCGAACGTCATGGCGGTCTTTATTTTCAAATCTGCACAATAGGAACAAAGTTATCGATAATTTTAGTAATTTTAGCGATGTTTTGATGTTATTAATGATAGCATAGGCTTGGATATTGATGTTTTAAAGCTATGACATCACAAAAAAGGCCATAACTTTCCACCAAATCGTCGTAGGAAAAAAATTCAAACAGCTATGGACTCCTCTGGAAAATCGGCTTTCTCTCGGAACCCTATTATCGCCCAACAATGTCTCTTGGTCTTCAGGCCATTTTTGCCTTTCCCCAGCATTTTTGGCCTCTACAGCATTGTTTTGAGGGTATTGATGAAAGAATGATACAGACCTCTTCTCGGACCACCAATCTCGGACCACCAATGGGGCTGCGCAGCATGTGGTGTCATGCTTTCTTCAAATCTAACATTTTCCTTTAATGTCTCGGTACCATGCGACAAACAAAGACGAGTTGTGACAATAATCCATAAGTACTGCGACAATAAAGCAAGATTTCTTTCAAATAAGAAGATATCTGGGCCGACATCAGCAACAACATTTTCGCTGGTACCGCGGTGCTGCAGCGGTACCAGCGAAGTGGCTTCTGGCTGTGTTTGTAAACACCTGAAAGCCTGGCGGTCTACAACTCGTTGAATATGCGACAAAATGAATGAAATGCTGCAGAATTGTCACAGATATAATGTTTTATTGTCACAACTCATCAGTTTTGATTGCAGGGAACTGGGAAATTGAATTACTTGCTCATATGAGATGGCTAACATGCTGTCCATACAGAAGGGTTTACGAATGCACCCAGGTGACGGATCATGCCACTCCGTCAGCCAATCAAAGAAAGGGACGCGGGGTCAATGTGTCCATGTGCGTCCACCTAACTGTGCATTGGCGTCGAGAAATGCGGGTCACGCCACCACAGCCAATCAAAGATGGGGACCGTGGGGTTTCAGCCAATCATGGGTTGCGGGGAGGGGGAGGGAGGGAGCGTTCTAGGGCAGACCAGACGAAGAGGATATAACGCTCCCATACATTTATAGTCTAAATCCCGGTCACCGGTCAAAATGAGCAGTCAGGACCCAACTATAGCTGTCTGGGCGGGCAAGAAGGGTGGGAGGGGAGGGAGAGACCAGTCAGATTCTATACTCGATTTCTGACGATCCGGATTCCAGGTAAACGGCGCTTTCCAGTATGGATATAAATAAACTGCTGTCTCGAGACAGCAGTTTAATAAGATAAAGGCCTCCTACTTCTGACCCCTGGTTTACTAATCTCTCTATTTTTCTTAAAGGAGTTATTTCTTTTTACTAAATTGGCTGCATTTTTTTCTACATATCCTCAGGTTTGAAAATTCCTGATTTATTTTTGATTTTTCTGTTCATTTTTCTTCTAATCTTTCAATGATTTTGTGATTTTGAGAAATTTCCCTCTCATTTTCTATGGCCCAGATGTTTAGAGCCCCCTGTCCCTGTCCACATCACCCTCCCGGCTGGGGAGGACTGACGACTGACTCTTTTCAGAATGATGACAAAGATGGACCTTACTAACGGCACATCTTCATACATGCAGACTGCCTGTACTTACCTTTGGTAACCCTGAGCAGTAATTCATGGTCGGTGCCTAAGTCCTGAGCATTGAACTTTCCTAATAGTACAACCTGGTAGAAGGTGAACAGAGGAAGTTGATGAGATTTCTACCAGAATGACCCATGCCACTCCAGCAGTATTGCAGCCCCCCCGTGTTGCAAAACCTGATATATTGAGAATTTCATACAGAGTCATGCTATAGGGTATAAAATCAAATTCTGAAAAATGTTCCCCATAATTATATCTATAGAGCAGCTAAGCTGCATTAGGGGGTCTAGATGGGGGGTCCCCATGTCACATGTCGATTTTAAGAAAAGGCCATGTCACATGTCACTAAATTTCTATTTCCCCATGTCTCTGTCACTAAGCTCCATGTCACATGTCGATTTTAAGGAAAGGTCATGTCTCATGTCACTAACTTTTTCATTCTCCATGTCCTTGTCGCTAAGCTTCATGTCACATGTCGATTTTAAGAAATGGCCATGTCACCCTGTCGAATTTAGGGGTCTAGACCCATGCATTACACAGTGTTTCTTTGTTAAAAGAAAAAAAAATTCACCTTATAGTTGAAGAATCTGGTGACGTGGGCAAACAGTTCAAAACAAAAGTCCATCATTAAGTCATCCAGCTGCCCCCTGGTGGCTGCACTCATACACTTTGCAGCATAGGCCCCCATCTGACGAGCCTGTGTCCACAGCCGCATCTGGATATAAACACACAGTATAAGGTCAAACATGTAATGCTGATATTACTCGGGCATTGAACAAATCTGGAAATTCCACCGAACAGGATTGCCTTACAAATGTGATTGGATAAAGAATGAAGAGAATTTTTAGCATACACTTCCGATATTTAGGGGGCACTGTATATGGGTTAATCAACGTAATACCTTATTTGGGGTTTCTACATTATTTAGATACCCATCATTGAAGGAGGTCTAAAAATCACGTAGGATGCCCATTCAAGGCATTTTGCAGATCCTAAAGGGGCGTTACCTGCATCCAGTGTGGTGCAGGCTGCCAGGTGGCGCTGCAGACGTCACCAGCAGCAAACACATCGTCAATTGTCGTCTGCATCCGGTCATTTACAGAAATGCCGCCGTCATCAGCAACATCAAACTGAATAAGACAAAGAAGACAATTTGTAAAATCAATCTATTTTGCAATAAATAGCAATAGTGATCATATCCACTTGTAATATGTATGAAGAATTCTAGCACAGAACTTGGGTGCAGGAGTGATGTCTAATGCAACCAGCTCAGTCCCCCGGGCTCAGTCCTTATCAGCCGTATCTTCCTACTGATAGGAATCTCCATGAAGGGTTAAACTACATAGGGAATGTACTAGAAAAGGGTCTTGAAATCCTTATGAGAAAAGATTTACATCCCCTATGGAAAATGCATCACAAAATCTGAAAGATATTCAAATTTACATCACATATGTAATGCATTATTTTCTAATACAGATATTTGAAAATGTGACTTTTTTTAAAGTGCATTACCTATGTAATTTGACCCTTTGCCAGGCCCTTAGAGTTCTGCTCCCTTGTATTATAATAGTACACTACACATCTCATTGTCTCCACACACTGACAATTAAAATCTTCACGAAAAATAATTATAGATTTGTAGTTGATTTATCCATGCCTGTCTTGCTATTCATAATAATGATAATTCATATTCAGTGTTATAGAGACCTACCTCTGCACACTCAGTAAAGGGTGAGGTGTTGGGGGTCACCCCCGTAGCACTGATGATCAAGTCGCATCCATAGATCTTACCGTTTGTCAACTCAATGTATACTGGCCACTCACCTAGTTTGAAATTTCATGAAAAATTTCAGTTCGTGTTCGCACAGACCTACATAATGGATGTCTGTGGGTGTTCGATATTCATATTTAGGGACGATGGTTGGGAACCATCCACACCAGACACGATATTCACATGAAACATGATTTGTGGCTTTCATCTCCAATGTAACACCAAATACGTTTTTTTTTTCTTCTTAAATCTACGTTACTGTAAGTAACTATTTTGTATGATTACTGGGTAATTCAAAATCATAACATTTCAAATATTTATTGTGAATGCTTTCATTAAAGTTTACATTAAATTTGCTCTGATCGTACCAATGTGTTCACAAGTGGTCTTGGTTGGTTGACTGACAGGCAGTTTGGCTGTTTGGACCTCCTCAGGGGTGAGAATCCGTCCAACTTCTACCTTGTATTCTACATGAATTGCCCTTTGTCGTTGACCGCTGCCTCTCATTGGTAAATGAGTTGACCAATCTGGGCCGAGTGCCCCACCGTGGGGACCAGTTCCAATTTCTTGTGCTGGACTGGATGTATCATCTGTATCAATCATTTGCAATTGTAAATATCAGTATTGTAGCATTTTTAAAGTGATTTATTGGGAATAAAGAAACAATTACAGAGTAAAAGTGTTCTTAACCTAGCTTCTATGCATTGTAGTGCTATCGCTAGGGCCCATACAAAAGTCCCATCTATCATAATGACATAGTTGTTACATCATATGACAGTCAATCACTAGTTCTTTGCTTACATGTACATTGGTTTGAAAATTGTGGAAAATATTTTACAAACATTCTTGTACTTCGTCAGAGGTGTGATGAGATGAGATGAGGATGTGTAAAGTGTTACATGTCAGTAAAATGGTTCTTATACAAAACAATTATGGTATTCCTTTTTGAGTTTTTCCTTAAAGGTATGAACATCATCTATAAGGGTATATTCAGGTTTTAATTGGTTCCATTGACAGATGGCTCTATAATAACAACTTCGTAGGAAAATTGGGATTAGACAATGTGGTACTTTCAGTCTTTTACCTATATGAAATCACGTGGGTATGTTTCCGTTATCAACATTTACTTCATCTTGCGACAATCTATGGGCATATACCAAGAGGTTAATATCCCTTCTTATACATAAATCAGTGCAATTGCTAGCAATTTGAATTTCTTTTGTGGTCATTAGGGGATGTTCCTCCAACTTGACCTTATATGTCATCCTTAAGGCTTTATTTTGTATGTACTGTAGTTCTCTGTTTTCACCAGCATATTCCCTGTCCCAAATGTAGTCACAATACTCGAAAACAGGTAAAATCATTGATTTAAATACACTTAGGGCTGACGGGGTGTCAATGAACTTTCTTATTCGACCAAATTGGACGATCTTATTTCTTAATTTTCTCATTGTCAATGCTCTATGCTGAACAAACTTTAGCTCAGTATCAACTGTTAAGCCTAAGTATGGGAACTCATACACTCTTTCTAACGGGGTTCCATTGATTTTGAAAACATACATATTCCTTGATTTGTCATTAAATAACATCCATTTTGTTTTCTTTTCGTTTATAGTCAGACTATTATTAATGCACCATTTAGTAATAGCTTTTAGGCAGGCATGCATGTTCTCTTCAGTGGTGACAGAGAAAACTGCGTCATCAGCGTATAATGTAACATTACAATTTTCATACACCTTAGGTAAGGAATTTATATAAATTGAAAAAAGCACAGGACCCAGAACTGACCCCTGTGGTACGCAATAGGTGATTGGTTTTGGTTTAGATAGAGTATCATTTGCAAGGGTACTTTGTGTTCTGTCACTTAGGTAGTTTTTCAAAAAATTACATGACTGAGCGTTAAGTCTAATTTCAGAAAGTTTCGTTAAGATAAGGGAGTGAGAAACTGTGTCGAAAGCTTTTTTGAAGTCTAGGTAGAGACAAAATAATTTAGAATGATCCTTAGATTTATTTATTATTGTTTGGAGATGTTCAGTGATGGCAGTTTGGGTCGAGTGCTTTTTTCGGTAGCCATGCTGGTATGGACACATAAGACCTTGTGCTTCCATGTAAACTTGCAGTCTTCCACACACCACTTTTTCAAGAATCTTCCCAGTGATTGGCAAGAGGCTAATGGGGCGAAGATCATTAACATCCATTGAGTTAGGCTTTTTGGGTAGGGGGATTACTGTGGCCTTTTTCCAAGATACTGGGAAGGTGCAAGTTCTCAGACAACAGTTATACAAGGCTAACATTACATCTGGTATTGACATGCACATGTCTTTGATTGCAAAGCTCTTAATATTCTTAATTGCAGATGGTTTGTTGATTTTAATTCCCTTAAACAGTTTCATCAGAGAACAATATGTAATAGGCTGCAAGAGGTCTGTGTCTTGAACTGATACGCCATAAGGAGCAGGTTGGTGTGCTCTCACCTCGCCAGGTGGCAGCATCTCCGCTAGTTTTTCACCTATACTTGAGAAGAACGAGTTTATATATTCTGAGCATTCTTCAGGGGGGACTAAGAGGTTTGTCGTGTTATTCCTAAGCTTAATAAGTGATGCTGTCGTCTTACAGGGTAATAATTTCAAAATGGCTTCCCAAAATTTGACAGGGTCATCTTTTCTATGAACAATCAATTTTTCAATTACATTTTTCTTGCTCTTAAAAATTGCATCATCAACCTTATGTTTAAAGAAATTAGCTATCCTCCAATCGTCCTCCAAATGTGTGATTTTTGCCCTTCTATATAGATAATCTCTCTCTCATGAGTTCAATGATGGGTGGCGTTAGCCATGCTGGAGTGTATTCAGGCACTGTAATTTTCTTAACAGGACACATAGTATCAAGAGCAGCTTCAAGTGCTTTTACAATTTGTAGCCACATATCATCTGGATTATTCATGAGTAGAACATCTTCCCAGTTATAACTTACTAGTAAATTTTTCAGCGATAGAAAATCATACCGTCGATATAGGATGTGGTCCGAAATATGGGAGTCAATACAGCCTGATTCAGTGATATTATGAACATTAGTGTATATATAGTCCAATAATGTGCCAGACTTGGGCCTAGTGATTTGATTGATTATTTGAAATATTTGGTTCTCAGTACAGAAATTATCAACTTTAGCATCCTCCACCATCTTTTTATCAAACAGATTAACATTGAAATCTCCCATGTATATAATTTTTCTATTTTTAGAAACTCCCTCCCTTAATTCTTCTAGTTTACTTTATATGGCATTTTTACTGATATGAGCATCCGGCGGTCTATAGCACACATATATTTTATATTTAATTACACTAACCTCCACATCCACACACAGTATTTCAAACTCATCAGTGATTATAGACGAAGCAGTGTCAATTGTAGCAATATAACTGTCTCGTAGGTACAACATTAAGCCCCCTGCATCTTTATTTCTATGTGGATATCTGTCATACCGTACATATTGGTAACCCGGCACCATAAGATCAACATCTTTATGAGTGGGATTAAGCCATGACTCAACAATACCTATAATATCAGCATGAGAAATTAGTCTAAAAACATTGACTCTTTTGTTGTACATCGCTCTAGTATTTGCACATATAAACCTGAGCCCTTTCTTTTGTGGGATTTCATGTAAGAACACCATTTTGGTACCTTTCAAAGGTATGAAGGTGACCTCAGTGTTGTATTCTGACATGGGATCTATAGTATGGCACGTCAAGGGGATAGCACGCTCCAAGCTAGGCTTAAAATAAATATACAATTTTAAGTGCTAATATCGGTGATTATACATATGAAACATGACATGTTTATAATCAGTATACTAACTTATTGTTTACAATTTTTATGGTTATAAGAGACCTAACAGGCCTTCCTGATTGAGTCAGCTGAGGAGGGGGGGGGTGTGCTCAGCCGATCCTTAGTCAACAGCTGTTTTGACCCAGTTCTTTTTTAATAGCCTCATACATCCAAGTTGTAGATGGTTTGTTGTTTATTATGAGGGGGTTTTACACACAAGTAGCTATCATTTCGTGATGTCACATGTTGTATATTTCATGGAATATAACTAATAGGTACTGAAGTACCAAAGACTACCTTAGATAGACATTTAGGGTATAACCAATATAGGGAATCAACAGTTTTCTACTTGGATGGTGAGAAGAAGCTAAGCATTCGCTGCTAGAGGTTTTGAGAGTCTTGGCTCTTTTTAACCCTTTGCTCCTTTTCTTTCTTGTCCTTGCCTTTATCTCTACCTTTACCCTTTGCTTTGGTCGCGGAATGGGTTGGGGAGGCTGGGTTGACATGCACTGGCGTTGACATGGCTGCAGTTGGGATGGTGCCTGCCCTCACTTGTTCCTCTTGTAGTTGACTTATGGTGATGCGATTGGGGCTGGTTTTACTTCCTCCCTCAGTAGGTGTGACAATTGGAGTCATGGTGGCTGTTACTACAGTTACTACAGCTGTTGTTGGTACTGGGACTGTCATAGCTGTCACATTGGTCGGTGTAGCGGGCGTGGTTGATACGGCAGCTGTTACTGCTGTTACAGGAGGTGGTACAGCTGTCACAGCTGTTGTTACTGTTGGTGGTGCTGTTGTTGTAGGTGTGACTGGTAAGGGTACTGCCAGTGGGTCCTGTTCCCCGGGTGTTACAATGATAGGTGATGGAGGGGGTGGAGGCTGTACTTGTTGCTGTGCACCTGCTATGGTTGCCATTGGTTGAGGTAGAGGAGGGGGCTGCATCACGGTTGTAGTAGTATGTTGAGTTGTGGGTGTTTCTACAGGCGCAGTAGGGTGATACTTTGCTCGTAGCTCTTGCCTAACTTCCATTAAGATTTCTCCTCCTCTATTTTGTCCTGTGAATGTCCCTTCTCTCACTGCTTTGGATCTCATGGGGGCCCCAGTCCCCCAAACTTTTGAGGTCTTGCATTCCAACAATTTTCTTGACCCAGAGCCCAGCAATATTTCTCGTAGTTTACTGTCCTGCTCATATTTCATGACATTAAATTTCTTTAATTGTTGCTCTTCTATCTCTTTCCACCCATCAGCATTAAAACTTTTCGCTATGTTTTTGGCTCCTATGGGTGTGTAGGTGTCCATGATGTGTTCAGCCTTATCTAACCTTCCAGCATGAATAGCTTTTTGGTACGAGAGAGCCTGTTCTACGCTAATGAATGTTTTTCCTTCATGGACTATTGTACATGGGAAAAAGTTACTTAGAGGGGCAAGTTCCGAGTGAAAGCCAACATAGTCATCGGTCACTAATGTCCTAGTATTGGCCAGTCTAAGTTCTGGGGGGGGTAAAATCTACCGTCATACACTAGACCTCTGCCTTTTGCCTGCACATTGAGTCCTGCATCTGCTCCCAGCTTAGCTATAGAATTGATTTCAGATTTTTGTCTCTGTACAGTAACGTTAGCATCTTCAGTGATAAATACATTTTTGTATCTTAAAGTGTTTTGCAGTACACTTTTATTTGCCAGGATGTGATCACGTACATCAGCTTTCACTAGCACTACCACTATTTTCCTGATTCTCTCTCTAGGTGCTCCTTGGCGATAAGCTATATCTATGTTAAACCAATCCATAGTGTCATCTACAGCTGAAAGGACTTCATATGCTACTTGTTTGGTACTCTCTCCTTGCTTAAAAACAAGTCCATCTATTATTAGATTTTTTCTTCGCATTGCGTGGTCTAGAATACACATTTTTTCAGTAATTTCTTTAATGTCACACTTATTTACACGAACTTGTCTCTCTGCCTCGCCTAGTTTAACCTCTAAGTCTTTTACTCGTCTCTCCAGTTCTGTATTTTTTGCCGCTAAGTTGACAACCTGTTCCTGAGTGAAGCCTAGCGACTATTCAAATTCTCCACCTTCCTTTGTCAGATAAGTTAGCACAGGGGCTACTCTCTGTTGTAACAATATCTCATTTGTAGTTGCAGTAGTCCTACCTTTATTTGGTTTAACTAACTCTGCGACATGATTTAGAATTTCTTCTCTTTCATTCTCCACACTGGCCATGTTGACAGTTTGACACTTGACAGGCCCTTTGTTTACACCCAGGTAAGGCCCTACACAGGTGGCTATAGGAGTGACAGCACTGCACCGGTGGGGATATATAGCTTCAGTATGGCATGACTAAAAAATCCTCAATTCTCCTAATTCTTAGTGAGAAATTTATAATAAAAGGTCATCACCATGTTCACTATCCATTCATGTATACTTGGTTGGAGTTTGAGGTTCACATTAATCCAGCAGCACCATAAAAACTTGGTATATCTTGAAGCGCGCTGAATGGTGTGTTTACTCCTCGATGACCGCCATACCGATAGCGGTTTATTTTCAATTTAGCTTAAATAGATACATAACCTTCTTTTCCTTGGAATTGCACCAATTGTATGTAATGTGGTATAAGTAGGCCTACATATCAAATGGATATTATTATTGTACATGTATAATAAAACAGTCCAGAAGAAGGCTCGAAAGAGCCGGAATATGGATCGTTCTGAGACTAGTCTATGATTCATTATATTTAAATACGCGAGTATTTGGTACACACTACGCTGATTCAGTAGACACAATAAAAACCTGAAATTGATATAGCAAACACGCAACTCTATTTTACAATTTTTATGTTTGACCAGGGACTAAGTGTATAAAGAAACTCATGTGATTGTATGAGAAAAAGAGTCCAATACTCACTATGAGTGTATTTTCTACGTTTGAGGGGTCCTTCGTGGTGCTCCTTTTCCTTACTGAGTTCTGGCAGGAAAAAGGTGGACGCTCCACGGTCTACAAAAGTGTGAGTGATGCTGTCATCTTTGATGGCCCAGACTATCTCACAGCCTTCTATCTCATACCTGTATCGAAGTAAGTTAAGTTACACAAGTGATTGCATAATAAGACTAAGGGATAAACGGCTCTAATAATTGTGCAGACTAAGAACAGCCCCTTTCTTTCTATTTTGGAGGCACTAAAACAGTATGATAAGCACTCCGAGTGATATGTTCGAACCATAAGCTCCATGCGGCTTATAGAATCAGCCCAGACCGTGCTGCTTAAAGGCGGGAATTTGGCACTATCACATTAGTCTATAGAACAGTACAAAACCTCCAATTGTCAAGCTTATAGCCCCTTCTAAAGGCGGGGGGTGCAGCTTATACGTGACAATTACAGTTGTAATGAACCATCAATTTTTAGGCTGAAGGTGCAGCTCATAATTTTTTTTTTTTTTTTTACAAAGTCGGGGGTTGCGGTTGCGACTTATACACGAGGTCTTTGGGTACTACGATATCATACTGAATCCTTCCACCTCCCCTGTGCAGTATGTGATTAAGGAATAAACGGACCTACTTACACCATTTCCGTGGCTATACCTCCATTACCAACAATGACAATTCTCCTAGTATCCTTCAATCGCGCTTGAAAAGTCTGGAAAGGAGTGCCAATGAATTCAAACATTTATCTCTCACCAAGAATGGCGCCTTCGCTAGATGAATAGAACAGTATAGTAACTTACTTTTAAACTCTCTTAGATCTTAATGTAGTATCACACACAACTCATTTCAAACAATCTTACCTGAACGGTTTCTGTGTCCCGGATACCCATGACATGTGGATTGTCTTTACAAATAGTCTGAAATGAACACATCTGTACAAAACCATGTAAACACAAACTATCGACCATATTTACATGTACATGTTTAATTGTATTCTAATAAGCGCACATGCCCTAATAAGCACATGTCCCCGTATTTGGGGGAGCCAAGCGCACACCGCCAGGTTTCAAGAGAATTGTCATGTTCCATATTTTATTCCGTATCACATAAAAAGGAAAAAGGAATTGGTGGGTTGATTGTGAAAGGTACACATCTATCACACACATGCATGTATAGTGGTTTATCTACTATCGTCAGCTAAATTTGCAGTTTTATACGATGTTACTGTTAAGTAAATTAAGATATCATCCTGTAACACTAATTGAATGTTATCGTTATCAACTACTCCTAACGTTATTATGCTATACTTACATTGGGTCGCCCTCCCGTGCAAATGCTGAGCTTATCATATGAAAAACACTCTCCCAGTCTTGTTTTAACTGTCTGAAAATGGAAAGTGACACTCAACATTCATGTATGCACCTCTTGAATTTTTATGCTTACAATAACATAAACAAATGTTTAAAAAAAAAAAGAATCAAATAGTGCAGAAGCGATCTAATTGAAAATGGCAGCGAATATACATGGACGTTGCTCATCAAACAAGAAGAATTTTTACCTTTTCAGTTGGACTGAATGACTCGACAACAGCCTGCCTAACGTGAACATTGTGACAGGCTTTAGTAAGATCACAGAGTGGCTTCTCCTCCACATCGAACGACTCCAACGTTTTAGATATCTGTAAGTAAAATGAGCTATATGTACATGTACTTGCGAGCCTCGGGAGATAGTATCTGCACTGTTAAGATTTGATGAAAAATAACCGGTCCTAGATGGTTGTATTGGGGAGAATATTGATCATTATGCCCCATCAACATCGTTCTCAATATCCTTCATGTACTTAATCTAATTATATATATTCCTTTAACAACTTTCAGTCAGTAAAAACTGCAATAGACTGCATAATCGTAAGCTTAACTGTAGTCTACTTTGCACAGGTATACAAGCAGGCTTTTTTTTAAATTTTTACAAAAGGAATTTTTATGGTAAAAATGCGTAGCAGTTCAAAATAACTTGGTTCATCTTTACCTAGCCGGCACATGAGCCATGATGAGGGTACTTTAATGTATTCATAGGCAAGGTACTGTGAGACTAAGTAAATGTCTCCAACCTTGTCGTTATCTCTGGAGTTCAATTTAAATATATGTATACAGAAAAAATTCACCGTACCTGTTGGAAATTTGTAACAGCTTTTATAAGCGGAGAAGCGGACAATAGTAAGATTGTGCAATCAGAATCCAATAGTGAGAGCTGCAAAGAACAACATACATGTATTACAATAGTCACTTGACTTTTTGATAGTAAATGAATATGTAAATATAATTAGGATACCGGGTAACGGTTAAACCTATGTTGTGTTCAGGCATAGAGATGGAACCAGCCCCTGGTTCAGGTAACCTTAATATTTTGGCTATGCCCTGACTTTTTTTATGAGCCTTTTGGGGGAAAAGGTCTGACTTTTTGGCACTTATCGAGACATGGATGTTATTTTTACGATGACGCACATCAAATTCGCGTCACATGTGGCGAAAACTAACAGCCAGCCTTCAAAGAATTCTCAAAAAAAAAACTTGCCTACCATAATGTTTTTTTTTCGAATCTGTTACCTGAACACAAATTCTTTTTAGGTCGTAGCTACCTGTAGAGTAAAAACAGAATTTACTTGAAAATAAGTGAAACATCATGCCATCAGATCTTGGTGGTGAATGTGCTGCAACCTAGTGGGCAATGGAAGAAAGACATCTATGTTACAGCTGGACTTAAATCTGTGATTTTTGGCAAATCCCAAAATGACAAAAAAAAAAAGAAAAGAGAAAAGGCAAAATTAGGCACTGAAATAGCCCCAGTGGGTAAGTCTGCTGCAGTAGAGGTGTGAATCTGTGATAAAGCTGAAACTGGGTAGTGTTAAACTTTCCTTTCTTTACAAGCTTATTCTGAAGCTTTTTACTGGAGGATCTTTACAAACAAGGGCTCATTTTATCAGGCTTAGCTAGACCTTTAAAATGAATATTTTATTCTATGCATTTATATGGTGAACATTTTATATGGTGAGAAATTGATAGTTGTGATAAAAATAAGTGGTTTTGCTTTTTAAATGAAGGTTTTATGACAATTTAACGGGAAGTTATAATCATTCAAATTTCCTGAGTCAAAGACGATATTCTGCCATGGTTCTGTCAGAGCGTGAAGTTTGAGGGAAAAGATGACATAAAAAACTTGCTTTTACATTGTTTGATTAGGATAAAATGTATCATTATTTACATACTTGGGGGTACATATTGCTTATATGAAAAGAAAATTGCCCAAAATAATCATTTTAGTGATCTAGTCTACCTTGGATTCATCTTGCTTGATCACATAATTGGATCCAAATTAAACTCTTAAGACTTAACTATGGCAGAATTTTGGGTCTGATTTGATACCTTTGACCAGTCATAATTCCACTTTAAATTGACATAAGAGACTTCATTTAAAAAGCAAATCCACTTATTTTCTCAAGATCTATCCATTGATCATTAGATAGGTTTAATGGGATAAAGTCTTGAAAAACAAGGTGAGTGCCTAGCAAAACTGTTTGAGCTTAGGGAATGATCATTTTTTAACAACAAGGGGGACTGGTGGGTTTGCATGTGGATGCGCGAAAAAAATTCCGACCCCCCCTCTTGATGGGGTAACAGATGGGCTAACACTTTTTTGACCCCCCCCCATAAAGCTGATCGCAGACGGGCCCGACTGGGTCGGCCTATCCTGATGATCGGGAGCATCTGCGCGAACGTCCGATCGAGTCTGACAATATCAAACATGTTTGATGTCCCCGATCGGATCAGATCTGTACACCCTGGTTACCGATCGAATCTGGCCTGTCTGCAGTCGCCTTAAGGGCCCAAAATCGCACGCGAATGTGCCCTTTTACCCTATAGTAACGCATGGGATTTTCCACTGAAAACAGGTGAAATTATTTTGACTCCCCATCATCAGAGGGGTTGAAAAAATTCTGACCCCCCGGTCAAGGGGTTGAAAAAATTCTGACCCCCTCAAACAATGGTGGGTTTGAGGGGGGGGCGTAAAATTTTCAGAGCCCTCCTGAGGGGGGGCTCAAAAAATTTTGACCCCTCCTGAGGGGGGCAAAAAAAATTCACCCTGTTTTTAGCAAAAAAGCCCGCACGCTACTATAGATCAAAGAGGGGTGCGAAAACTCTCTGACTGCTTTCGAGGGGGGGGGGGCGTGAACAATTTTCGCGCATTCGTCTGGATGAAAAATAGACATTTGTTTACAGGGGGCGCCACCACGCACCCAAGGCAGACATGCTTTGGAGGTGAATAACAAACCAGTGCACACCATTGGCAGTCTATGTGGCAAATCATGGGGAATAAAGAAAAATCATTTTTCCCCAAAACTATTTCATCAAATCATCTAATACTTTTAGCGAGTCACCTAAAGATATAAACGGACATTGTGTGTGAATATGAAGTAAATTCCCCTGGTAGATTTTGATAGAATGAGTTTTGAAATTATTACTCCATTGCACTTTTTACCTGCCAATCCTGCACAACCCATACCCTCAACTTTCCTAAATAATTATTGGAAGTTCTCCCTATAATACCTTAACTAAACTTTCAGAGTTATCATCAATTGATACACTAATAGATTGTGAAGTTTAAGAACATTTTGATAAGAGGAAGTATTGAAAATAACAATTTAAGTCAATGGTTAGTGTAAGCCTTGCAGCCACTCTATGGGGGTCCTGCGCGAGGATTCACCTCCATTAAATGGAGGTGCTACCAGTTGCAACAGGGTGTACACAACTTTTACTTTACTTTATAGGTTCATTTTCGTCCGTATCAATCCGCGCAAACACCCACCACCCCCCCCCCCCCCCCGTTGATAAATAATGACCACCCCCTTACCGTCTCTGCACATGTGACCCCAGCTATGCCTCCACCAACAACAATGTGTGTAAATGGTGACACTTCGGCGCTTGGTGATTCCATTCTTAAGTTGAATGTCAGTCACTTAGTCAGTGTGTCAATGTATGATTGTCATTCCACTCCTCAGTCCTGTTGTTATTATCCGGCCCGAGGTCCGTCCCTGTTGAATCGTACGGGAGACTCCCCGATTATCGCTCAGAGCGGTAAACTGCAACAAAGATGGTCTTGCTGGGGTTGTGACACGCTTGATTTGGTAATTATTTACATTCTAATTTATCACAGCAGTCAAACTCTATGTGATACACTAAACGTCATGAATAATGATTCTGGTTACACGGAGAAATCACGAAAGTATCATTTGCAAACCTTGGCAAATTTTAAGAGAGGAAGTCCGGCCGACATAGGTCTCGCATCACTTATTCCCGAGAAAAAAAAGTTTTTATATAATTTGATAAATGCATAATCATTGTTATTATTAAGACATAACAAAAACCTATTAAAATTATACTTTGAACTCTATACCATTTTAGAAGTTAATTTTATGCAATTATTGTAAATTATAACGGGCAAGTAAATAAGTAGTTTTGTGATACCTTGTGACATATTTCCGATCATGTCGCTGTAGACAACAAACCCAAGCTTTTGCCACCAGAAACGTTTTTGTAATGTAGTCGAGAATCTGACAAGTTTTAGAAGAGAGACATCAGGGAGATGCGTTAGGAGTGTAATTAGGTAGAGGTGAGTTTGGTTGTAGATCTTGTAATTTTGTAGAGCTCAAGTTTGAGTCTCTGCTGAGTCCGGCACGGGTAGACACGGGCACCTGTCACTGTGTCCTGTCAAAACAAGCCGGATTCACCACTCGGACTCCTAGTCCCAGCACTGGCACTGCCCTGGCACTTCACATTTTCCCCCTTTTTGTGACGTATTTATGGCCGGGGGGATGGTATTTTAGTTTGGCGAATATCTAAAAATGAAGCGCCCCCCCTACATGAATGACCCTAAATGAAATGCCCCCCCCCCCTGGCAGGCACTGAAATACCTCCAGTATGTGAGTCTGCTGCAGTAGAGGTGTGAAACTGTGATAAAGCTGAAACTGGGTAGTGTTAAACTCTCCTTTGTTTGCAAGATTATTCTGAAGCTATTTACTGGAGAATCTTTACAAACAAGTGCTCATTTTAACAGGCTTGGCTAGACCTTTAAAATGAATATTTGTTGTACAAGGTTGAATGCAGGGAATTTTGCCTTTGACCCCATTGAAGTTCAACCAAAAGTTTAGAACCATTTTATGATGAGAAGATCATTGAGCACCTAAAAATAAATGGTTCCCACCTCTTCTATGGATAAAAATCATCTAGAAAATGTCTAGCTTTTCATTTTCTAAGGGGCTGCAGTATGTTTGACAGACCCTGCAGACTTTTTGGGCGAGATTATCTCTGGACACTTGTCCCAACCTCCCCCATGTTGGGCACTTACCTATCAATTAAAACCTTATTATATGCATTTTATATGGTGAGAAATTGATAGCTGTGATGGCAATAAGTGGTTTTGCTTTTTAAATGAAGTTTTTATGACAATCTAAATGGAAGTTATGATCATTCAAACATCCTGAGTCAAAGACGCTATTCTGCCATGGTTCTGTCAGAGCGTGCAGTTCAAGGGTAAAGATGACATCAAAAATTTGCTCTTACATTAATTGATTATGATAAAATGTTTGATTATTTACATTCTTGGGGGTATATCTTGCTTATCTTAAAAGAAAATTGCCCAAAATAATCATTTTAGTGATATAGACTACATTAAATTGATCTTGCTTGATCACAAAATTGGAGCCAAATTAAACTCTTAACTATGGCAGAATTCTGGGTCCGATTTGGTACCTTTGACCGGTCATAATTCCATTTTAAATTGACATAGAGACTTCATTTAAAAAGCAAATCCACTTCTTTTCTCAAGATCTATCCATTGCTCATTAGATAAGTTTAATGGGATAAAGTCTTGAAAAACTAGGTAAGTGCCTACGGGCCCTGCCTGAATATCCCAAAAAGAAATGCCCCCCCTACGTAAATACCCCAAAATGAAGTGCCCCCCTCGGGAATAGTCTAAAATAAAGCGCCCCCCCCCCCCCCCCTGCAAGGTGTATTCACCGATGGTGATGTGATATAGGGAGGTCTGTCATGAACCCTATCAGAGGATATTGATGTTTAAATCATCCACAGTATCCATAGCTAGCAATGGTCCATGCATTCGATTCATTAGTCGGGGACAAGGTAGAATGGGGTGTGAGTCTCTCCCCACTATTTTCACACATCACCTTTCAGACTCCACCTCCTTGTAGCACCAGAACTCCACATACTCAAGTCCCCCCAGCACAGCCGGGGACTGCACCAGGCTAACCCTCCCCCCCCCTATCCCCACGCACATACAGTGGGCTGGGGATCAGTGGAGCCTGTCAGATATTTCAAATCCAGCCTGATGAGTCCCTACAAAACTGGACAGGACCCCTCACTTCCCTCGACATACACATACAATGCATGGAGCTTGGGTTTCCTGAGGATAGACCCACTCTATCAATCCTTTACATCTGCAACCCTGACCGGATAACCCTCACCCACCAACAACACAACACACCAGGAACCAGCCAGCATAGGGTTGCAGCTTGTTACCTCTGCCACAATACCTTCATATCATATGGAAGAAGCACCTACAGTGCTTTTGTGGCTGCAGGTATATTTCTTGAAGCACCCACAATACCAGGCACATGTTGCAAGACCAATGGCTTCAACCGCATCAGGGAGCAATCCTTCAGGCCATTTCTCTAATTTAAACCATTCAATGTAAATACCCATGAATAGAGCACCCACCAAAATGAATATCCAAAAATGAAGCGCCCCCCCCCCCTATGGGAATACCCAAAAATAAAGAGCCACCCCTATGTGAATACCCCAAAATGAATTGTCCCCCTACATGAATGATCCAAAATGAGGCACCTCCCCTCTGTGAATACCCCAAAAGTAAACCGCCCACCCTACCAAAATACCCCCCCCCCTAGCCATAAATAATGAACGCTCCCTATATATATATATATATATATATATATATATATATATATATATATATATATACACACATATGTCTTGAGTTTCCTTTAAATGCAGTTACCCTGCTTCCATGATGTAGACCAATCTGGGCCGAGTGCCTAATTTGTTTGACTCCATTTGGCTTTGAAATACACATTGCAAAGAGGGGAAACCTCGACCTGACTCAGTCTGAGACCATATCATCTACCTCTGAAGAAAATGAGTACTACTGTAAATTCCCTCGCATAAGCCGCCTCCCTCGTATAAGCCGCACCCTGACTCTAGGAGAATGTTATAAGCTGCATCTGAGGCCTGAAATTTAGTGGTTTAGTACTGAGTGAGTGAGTAATAGATGTTTAACGCCATTTCAACAGCTAAGGTCATATTCATGGCGAGAACTACATTACACAATTTCACAGAGGAATGTGTCAGTGCCCGCGCATATGTGCACTACACACATCTGAGGGGATAGGAAAGAGGAGAAATAGACCCTTTTAAGTGGGCTAGGGAAGCCCATGGTTTAGTACTGTTCCATAGTGCTAAATGCCCGCGTATATGCTGCACCCAGACTTTGGGCTAATCTTATAGGCCTAATTTTGAATTGGATTCAGCTGCACCTTATACGAGATAATTTACGGTAGGTAATCTACTATAACTAACCTGGATAGATAAGGGCAAACTGAAAGACAAAACCTCCCATTGAATTTCGCAAATTAGAATCAAAAGTCACAAATTCTTCTGGAAGTCTGTCAAGTGCAAAATTTAAAGGTGAACCTAACATTGGCTCTTCCAACAGGGTGGCATAATTTAATAAATAACTTAACCCTTTACGGGCAGCAAATGCATCATGCCCATCGGTTGTCATGATGCATGAATGCAGCCCTGGCGAGTTACTTGCCAGGCCCAGGGCTACATTATATGCCGACCCTCTGGCTCTGAGAATGAATCAGTCCCATGGTGTCAGTGTGATGATCCATTCAAGTGCTGGCGTGCATTCTCGCCAGCACTTCATTGGTGCATCATGCAGACCAATTGGCATGCTACACACTCCATCAGCGGCTCTTAAAAGGTTAACGTTAATCAGAATACAGGTGAACAGTACATAGGTCTTCCGTGATTATAATTAAGACAAGCTTCCCTTACCAATATCTTCCTATCAGCGAGCATAGAGCTGGTGAGGGGACTTAGACAATAAGGCACCTTACTTAGACACCTTATCATATTTGTATTGTTAAATCCATGTATCTGTGAGGGTTTGGTCAACCCAATTTCTCGTTAACAGGAAGAAAACTGTTCCTTATCTGATGTGAGAAAATAAAACTTTGAAAACTCAAAAATTAACTCAAACTCAAGATATCTGTAACCGGGGTACAAGCATCCTTAAAGACCCTGGAAAATGGCAAGGCCACAAGGCCCGATGTAACAAGACAGTGAAATGCTGAAGCTTGGGGGAAATTGCCTTAATTTGGCCATCAATAAATCATTTACTGGCATAAAGTCCTCAGGTTGCTATTCGGCAAACTGGAAGGAAAGTCTAATCAAGCATGTTACTCAAACATGACAGAAAACTATAGGGGGATGACAGTAGCAGACTGCCTAAGCACTGGAAGAAAAATGTAACTCTTAAAATCCGAAGGCGGCAAAAAGAGCTGCCCTGTTGAAGCATTTTACACTTCAAGTTGCAAGTTTGTTCTGGGCGTATCAAAATATACAAGTACTACTCTTGCACTAGGAAGATTTCTTTCTGAATCCAAACTAATTGTGTTGAAAATCCTGGCTGAGACTTGAGCATGGATCAACAAACCCTATTCTAAATAAGGCCTTTTCCATGATAAAGAATGAAAATCATTAATGGCTTCCATATAAATTCCTCTTATGTGGAATTAGTTGTAAGAACATATGGCTTTATCCTTTTGACTTGTCATAGACTTCACTCAAAACCAACATAAAGACAAGACTTAATGATACCCATATTGAGAATTACAGGGCAGGCACTGGCATGATTAATGAAACATTTGTTCTCTTTGCAGTGTTTTACTTTGGTGTGTGTGCAACGCAGACACACAGCCGTCATGTCGCTGTTCAAATCACGGGAGTGGTGGTCCACCATGGTAGGGGAGGACGAGGAATTTGACACAGGCTGTCTTTGTGTAGCCAACGTCGACAATGGCAACGATGGGGGTAAGTCCTTAAATGTACAGTTGGAAACTGCCTGAACATGAATTAATCTAATGGTCATTTTAAACTGCCTTTAATACAAATATTAACAAACCATTTTGTAAATTTTCCAGATAAAATAGTTGTGGGAAGTTTTCATGGCTTCATCCGGATCTACAACCCGCGTCCGATTAAGTCAGAGACGGGATGGAGTGGGTTTAGACCAGAAGACGTCCTATGTGAGACACAGCTCCCAAACCCTATCCTGCAAATAGAGGCTGGCCGCTTCATGGGGTATGTACCGGGGGTAGTCTATATTCTAACATAAACCTTGCATATCTTGTTGTATGATAGCCACTGCTTGTATACAGGTTAGATGGTCAGTGGGGCTTGCAGGAGCTTCCAAAAGTGTGGGCGTGGCTTCGGTGTTACATGTTTTACATGGTCCATGCTAATATAAGAAAGGGCATGATTCCCAAGGCCAAGTGCAAAGCCACAAAATTAGGACACAGCTTATACACGTGTTTTGACAAATATACAAGATATTACAGTAATATACGATTCGTCTCGTTCTAGAGTACATAACAGCATTAATGACAGTAAATAGAAACAAACACTGGAGGGCCAGAATTTGAAATGAAATGGCCGATTTATTCTAGAGCGCCAATATCATTATTGAGTAGTTTGTTTAATTTACTGTGCAGTATCAATAAAATAACAAATAACTTTCATCTTCCAGAGGTTCTGAGAGTCTACATCTTGCCATTCTACAACCCAGGAAAATATCTGTATACAGTGTTGTCGGTAAGTTATTCATGTCCTCTCGTTAAGTGTTGTTACTTCATGATTTCTCAAGAGAGATTCATTTAGGTGCTTTTTTGGCCGCTTTTTCACGTTTTAATATTTGGAGAAGCTTGTCATTATCACGAATCAATAATGGTAATGCCAATTACGTGCGTGTTTCACTTCTCATGTTAGTCCCTGGACAATCCTTAGACTAAAAGATGTAATTTCTGCAATCAGTGCTCACGAGAAGCTGCTAGGGTTTGTTTACACTCCGATAGGTGTTGCACTAGGATAGCAGTTACCGTAATCTCCCGCGTATAAGGCGCATCCCGGGTATAAAGCGCACCCAGAGTTTCAGAATATGGTCAAAAAAATAAAAAATTCATAACTTTTGTTCTATTGAATGGATTTTCAAAATTCAAAAAGCTATGTGCTGTTTGGACCCCCGTGACCCTCCTGGACCCAAAATGCAGCAGATGAGCTTATATAGGAGTGTAACATATAAAAAGAAAGGTCTTGGTGTCCCCCTTGTGGATCCAATGAGAACTAAAACCCCCCGTATAAGAGGCGCCTTATACGCGGGAGATTACGGTTGGTTAGATTATGAAGGTTATGATACTCTGATTCACTGACTTTATATACCGGTACATGATGTTTTGCAGGGAGTCGTGGACAGGTGGAGCACGGTACACAATATGCATTAAAATTGGCCTACGAGCACAACCTAAAACGGACCGCTTTCAATTTCTGCTATGGTCCATTTGGAGGGGTTAAAGGTGAGAACAAACTCCCAATCTTGTATTTCATGTTTAAAAAAAGATAAATGAATGAATAAAAGAATAGATGAACCCTACATGCACGTTTAATCGAAGCTAGATGGCAATTGACTCATTTCTTGATGGGATTTACATTGAGATTTAGAGTTTGGAGATTCACATTTGAATCAATAGCTAAAAGTCTAAATTTACAGACAAGGCATTTCTGCTGAGTCCAGTCCTTGGATAATATGATGTCATTGTATAAACATCATTGTATAAACAATTAAAACCCCAAAATTGTACATTTTCAGACAAGGACTTCCTGTGTGTGCAGTCTATGGATGGCACAGTGTCCGTATTTGAACAGGAGAGCTTTGCCTTTTGTCGGTTCCTGCCAGGAGCTCTTTTACCGGGACCCCTCAGCTATGTACAGCGTACGGATAGCTTTGTCACTGTCTCCTCAGCACGACAGGTCAGTGTTATTGGTGTTTTCATTTAATTCACAATGGTGATTGATTATTACAAACAATGGTGTTTGCAGTATATTTTACTACAGAGAGAAAAAAACAACTTAAAATGTAATCAAGTGTGGTAAGGCAATTCTTTTATATATTTTGCTTATTATTCTAAGGAATCATTGTAGGCCTATTGGTAGTATATCTGTTTCCTATGTCATTAGAATCAAAATAAATGAAAAGTCATTGAATCAGCGTTTATGTTTATTTCTATTTATAGTTGGAGAGTTACAAGTACCAAGTCCTGGCGGTTGCCACTGATGCCAAAACTAAGGAGGAATCACAAAACATCAAGTCAGGCAAAAAAGTTGCTGTAAGTACCCATTCCTCTATCAATATGAAACATTGGACTGGAGTGGCTTTCACTTCTGTTGAAATAACAGTATTTATTTTATGGCAATTTCTTCCTCCAAAAGTATTAGAGCAGCATATACATGCGCTTTTCAGAACATAAGGCTATAAAGTAAGCGATTTAGACAAAAAAAAAATACTCTATTTTCTTTGATAGATATGAGTTTGACACACTGGCCGGTTTGTTTTTTCATAATGCATATAAAATCCATTTTATCAGATGAAAATGAATATGTAATAATCAAATATTGGTATATTTCAGCATGACTGGATATTGAATTTGGGTGAACAGGCGCTAGACATGAGTGTGGTCATGTTTGGTAATACACCACCTTCTATACTCATTTTAGGTACGTATTGTTGCACACATATCAGATGTCATTCAAGCAAAGTCTTTCACCAACATCTCTCAAAGTATCACTTATAAACAAAATAGCTTGAAACAAGTTTCCTTCCCAACGAAGGCCATTTTTGACACTACTTACTTTCAACAAGATCACTAACGTTAAGGATAGTTAGAAGTCCCACGCACAACTGCGAAAATATCACAGAGCTTGAGACATTATGACCGGGAATCTACTGATGTCAAGTCTACAGTAGAATCGTAGGAAAGAACTATAAGTTGCTTTCCTAGCACTAGTCAGATACTGGCCCCAGCCAAACAAATTGCCAAAAGTGAAGTAAATAGCCATAAAGGAGACCCCACCAATTTACCGTTCTTCCTTACAGAATCGATTGACTTTTTGCCTAGTATTCTACATTAACTCGTTTTCTTCTTTTTCAGGGGAGCGCAATTTCTATATCATATCAGACATGGGCAAACTACGGTTTATGAAGAAGTTGGACTTTAACCCATCTTGCTTCCTGCCTTACTCCACAGGTAGGTTACATCCTTAACCCGTTCAGGCTGTTTAGGCTGTCTGTACAGTATAAGGGAAGGCTTTAGTCACAAAATGGGGTTTACACATCCATCTCCAGAACTTAAGTCTAATATAGATGTCGTGCCAGGAGTATGACTTTCGCTGTTAAAAATGCATTGAGCAATGATTACTCACTCACTCAAAATGGTTTTGCTAAGCTCAGTTACAGCTGATGTTTCTTCAGACATAAATTTGTAAACCTTAAATAGATAATTAGAAAAATATAAAGTATAAAAAGTAAAATCTTGTTCCTACAGTGCGTGAGGGGAGCATCAACACCATTATCGGCACCCACACCAAGACGTTAATGGTACATGACGACATCACAGTGCGCTGGGCTGCCCAGCTGCCGTATGTCCCCATACAGGTCTGTGTGGGAAACTTCAGGTGAGTAGTCAGGGTTAAAAATTAACTTAAGCTGAACCCTTTTTGGGTCCCACAGTGGTGTGATGCAACCTGATGCATGAATGCTACCCTGGTGAGTACGACCCAGGGCAGTGAGTACTGCCCAGGGCAGTGAGTACTGCCCAGGGCAGCTTTACGAGGTAGTACCCCTCCTTCCACTTGAAGCTACCTTGACTAAATAACCAGTTCTTAGTTGCTAGGTAGTTGTTGTGGCCTATATGTATATTTTACCATATCTTAAGCCTTATTTGACCTTGAAGGGTGATTTGTGGAATAAATTTTACCTTTCAGTGAACTTAAAGGTGTAATAGTGACGATAGACGAGGAGGGCCACCTTCAGTGTTCATACCTGGGAACCGACCCGGCCATGTTTACACCTCCCACGGTGGAGGTACGCGAGATCGACTATGCTGAACAGGACCACGAAATGAAGCAACTACAGAAGATCATCAAAGAACAACAATCAAAGCATGCTGGTCAGTATAACTCTCTGGCACTATGTCTATAACACAGTATGGTAATGCACTATGATTCGGACAAAATACCTGAAATCGAGTATTTGAATTTGCGGTCAAAAGTGTGTTCCTGCATCATACAAGCTTCCACCGTTCTGGGTCACCTTTCTCATGCTTTTAACTGTCATGAGTTTTAGCTGTTAAAGTGTTTAATTGTTTTTTTAATTTCACCCTAGAGCGCATGTTTGCTTGAGTAGTGTTTCACACGAGGAGATTCATAGTCAGCAAGAGCACTTTGACAACCTTTACTTAAACGCTGAATCTACCTGCATGAACACTTATGACAGACTAGCAATTGTAGCCTAGTGATTGCTAACGGTTTTAGATCCGGGGTTTCAAAGGAATGAAAATTCCAAGAAAATAAATTGTCTCCAGAACTATGTCGAACAGGACCGTTCCCATGTAATTTCCATTACAAAATGAAATGCACTGATACACTATACCGCTTTTAAAAGGGTAAGGGGGCATGATTCAGAGTAATTTGTCCCCTTACTGCAGCACTCCAGCATCAGTGAATTGCGCACTTGCTGAACAGTGTTGCACGCATGTATATCAACCTATCAGGAGTAGAACAATTCTCTAGGATGTGCATTAAGAGAGCTGGTATGTCTTTGAGTGTTTTCTAGTTTCTTAGATAAAGATTGTTAAGATGACTATTTATGTTGACAGTTCCCATGCCATCAGCACGTCCAGATGACGACGTCCAGCTCACGGTCTATGTAAACCCAGACCTAGATCAAGTGTCCGTAAGTATTACTATTTCTTTTTTTCTATCAACAATCTTATATTGTATTTAACTTCACAGGTTACCTGGAATTGTTTCCATGGCCCTTTAATATTTGATGGACATTTTAGTCTAAAAGAAAAACCTATTAGGGTGTGGGGTACTTAATGGGAGGAATGGTAATGCGTCTGAGAACTTGATGTCAATTGTCAATGTAATGGGGAATAGTCTTTGTTGTCCTATGGTGTTTCTTAAAAAAAAAAAAAATAGTATGGGTTAGTCATGTCGATTTAGTGATGTAGGCAGTGAAGAGAAATGCTATCCTTTTCAAGTGATCTGAACATAACAGGAGCATGAAAACAGATGCCATAATTTGCACCTTTTGTGTGTTTCAGCAAGCGATAGATGTTGAGTTACAAGATGAGGACCCGATACCGTCCATCACAGTCAAACTGCAGCTAAAGGCCAAAGTCCCTGTCACAGACGTCAGGATGACCATCCATGCCCCTCCACCACTCGCCTCCACAGAACAACTCATTGTATTCCCTTGTCTAGGTATGAACTGCCCTTCCAATGAACAACTAATTGTATTCCTTTGTCTAGGTTGAAATTTGCAATTTTATACTGTAGCACTGTCTTAGAAAAAAAAAATAGATCGCACCGTCTGTCTATAGGCCTACATTTAGATGTTAGGTATCAAAAGTATTTTAAGCTAGGTGTAAGCCACAACTATAAGAGTAATAAGGCATTGATACACATTGAATGAATGTAAAACACTAAGAATGGATACTTTGCCCTGGCCTCTTCTATTGTCTGTAGCGCTAATCAAGTATCTCATCATTTTCAATTTTCCCAATATTATCACATAAAATGGTCCTCTTCATGTCTGTAATATGTGTTGTTTCAGACCCAGGCCGGCCGGCTGAAGTCCAGGTCACGTTCTTTTTACAACGAGCCTTTCTGCCCTCCGAGACTAAAGCAGACATCACTGCAACCTATACATCACCTGGAGGTACGGCTGGATTATTGGTTTTGTATCCTTAATGTCAATGTGACAATTTATTTCAAATTATGAAAAAGTATAAACCATGGCATTATTACCAATGAAGGTCATAATCAAGGATTGTAATTAATTTTATTTAAAATTATGAAATAGTATAAACGATGGCAATATTACAATTGAAGGTCATAAATGAGGATTGTATGCTACTTTGTCTAGGTGCACCACGCGTGGTGGAGGGTGTTGTTCGACTACCTTTGAAGCTCTTTGTCAAGCCGTGTCTGCCCATCAAGAACGCTACATACAAAGTAACGCTCGACACGAACAAAGCTCCTGTCAACCTTAATGACATTTTCCCAGGTAATAAGGCACTGTGGTCGTGAATGTTTACATATGTGGGATGTTTAATGAGTGGGTCTGGGGAAATTGGATGTCGGGGATTGGATTTTAGGTTGCAGGTAGATGTCCTGGATTGAGTTGGTTTTGGAAAACTTTATTTCAGAGATTGTGTGTTTGGTGATGGTATGTTCTAATTGTCATAAATTATTGACTGGTTAGATGTTGGGTGATCGGGTGAGTGAAAATTGGATGTCAGAGATTTTGACTGGTTAGATGTTGGGTGATCGGGTGAGTGAAAATTGGATGTCAGGGATTTTGTGTTGGGTGCGACCAAAAAGAAGGCTTAAGTATTTATTGTTGATACATTGTACATAGTTTGTGTTTAGCTGAGCATTGACTTCTTGTTTGATTGATGAAAATGGTTTGTGAAACGCTTCTTCTATGACCCCCACCCCCAAAAAAGAAAGAAGTTTACAAAAAAAAAAAAAAAAAAATAGAGACGGCTGAAATACAAGGGCAGCTAAAGAAAGTTTATGGTAAATAGGTTTAAGAAGGTAAAGAAAATGATAGGATGGTAGCTATTAAAAGAAGGTTCATGTAACAGATATTTAAGTACAATATGATTGCCTTTTTAGACTTGTTAGGTGAGAGTGCAGGAGGTCAAGGAAACGCGCTTGGCTTCCAGATCTATGGTGGCCCTGTCATCACTGTGCTAGCCTCAAAGACATCCCGTGAGTTGAATAACTTTATCTTTGCTTTAACTTTGCTGTAAGTTTCGAGTGATCTGTGGTGATAAATATAAATATATGTGAAGCCTCAAGATCAAGGTAGCCTGACTTGATTTCATCACTACTTCTTCAAATGAATGTCATAGCAAGTACATGGTAGGCCTAAATTATGAAATTATGAAGCCCAGTACTTGACTTACTCGTGTACAAGCCACAGGGATGAAATCTTCAGGGAATTCCCTGATTTCAGGGATTTTGAATTTCAAGGGCCCTGTACATTCATATAGAAACCCAGGTTTTTGGGGCGAATATTCATCCATTTCAGGGATTTTCGTGTTCTGTAACTTTCATCCCTGAAGCCATGCTCTAAGGTCTACTGCGCCTTTTACACGCATAGCTTTCCATAGAGGGGGTGTACCTTGTAAGAGGAGTAAATTTGCAATAGTACTAAACTGGTAAAAATTAAACCCAGGATGCGTCTTATAGGCCTGACTGCAACGCGGGGTGCGTCTTATACACGAGGTACACACGAAAAGAGGTTTCCTTATAAACCCAGCTTCAATAGATGGTTGTATGAAAAAAAGTACCCAACTTCCTGGTGAGATGTCTCCTCCTCATGTCGAGCTCAGGACCTGAAGTTTCATACCTATTATTCCTACCTATGAGGAATTTAAACATTCAAATACTAAAATGACATAAAAATCAATATTCTAGCACACTCTAGACCAGTTGATTATTTCCAACTACATTAAATATGTTTGAGAGTATAAACTGTGTAATGGCTTTTTGTCTTGTTTCTCAGAGCGGTACCGTCTGCAGTGTGACATATTTGAGGCAATCTGGCTGTTACTAAATGAAGTGAACCAACGTCTCACCAACTACCACAAGTCACGTAAAGTCGCCGGGTTCAAAGTCACCTATGAAGGTGCTCTGCCACTACAGGAGTACTTTGAAGTTCTAGACCGACATTTTGAAGTAAGATTCAGTTACTTTGACTTAAGTTGCATGTAATTATTGTACGTTTCAGGACTTTGACATAAGTAGGTACAGGCAGTTGAAGCAGACTGACTAATAAGGTTTACCTGTTTTATATACTGACAGTGCCGATTAAAAGACGAAGAGTATAGGAAGCTGTTAGCAGATCGCGCAAGTCAGTTCCGTGCTATCCAGCGTCGATTACTGACGCGTTTTAAGGACAAGACACCAGCTGCCCTTGCTAACTTGGACACTTTATTAGATGGCACTTACAGACAGGTGGGGTAGTCTAACTTAATTTATGGCCCATGATCCTTGTTATGCGCGTAATTCCTGGATTGTAAATTGTACTGCAGAACCTCTCGGAGTGGCTCGCCAGGGCATCTTTTATAAACCAAAAAAACAAAATATATCAACAATTAAACATTCTTGGTGATTATCTCACCATCGTGCAATTCATAAAGAGTCAATTCTAACTACCAATGGAGAGGTCCCATGTCACACACCAGCTAACCGGTGCATCAAGATGTCTAATAATAGCCTTTCCAGTAAAAAAAAAAAAAACGCCTTTCCTTTTGAAACCAGCTGTTTTCAGTATACTATATATGATAATTTGACACAGTATTTGATCATTAAAGGTTTATCGCAACTACTTTGCAGCTATTGGCCCTAGCAGATGCGACAGAGGAGAACCTGCAGTTACAGCAGCAGTGCGGTTCTAGTCTCAGCTCGGCCACACACATGTTAAATCTTCTTATACGGCTCTGGTCAGACATGTCTGACGCTGAGTTTGGTGTGTTAGAGGCTGCTCTCACCACCATTGTAACGGAAAACGGCGATCAGGTGAGTGACACACCAGATTTACACATATGACCTTAGATAACTTTAGTAAGGGTTTAAGACAGAGGTGAGCGACTGTAGAATACATTTTTATTGATCCATCCCGAGGGAGAATTATGGTCCTGAGGGGCAAATGCATGAAAATGTAATCTAGGCAGTAAATGTTAAGATGTGTGTTGTATCATACTTTGTGTTGTAATGGCTCTTCACGGCTTACAGAATACTAGGGACTTCAACCAAGTAAATGAATTGGAATAAAGTTGGATCTTGGACAATATATCTGAGCTCTATTTACTTTGGATCCCTTTTGATTGACCCCCAAGAAGCTACTCACACAGGTGACCTCAGTCACATACCCCCTCTGACCCTGTTGACCTACACCTGATCTATACTTAGCCCATTTATCATCTCTTCCGACCCATCCTCAATTTACACTCCCTGGCTCCTGTCGACCTACAAACCGTCACGTTAGTGCAGTAAGGCTGTAACTGTCTGGTTCAACAAGGTAAAAGGTACCTGCATGAGACCCCTCTCGGAGGTACCTTTTACCTTGTTACTCACAAATGATACCCAGTATTTAATATTTTACACTCCCTTGCCCTTTTCGACCTACACCTGGCCTCTATAACTTATGATTCCTTTTGCCTTACACTAAATTTCTATCTACCTTTTGGGCCTCCCTATCCAACTTTTAATAAAAGGGTCTATATCTCTTCTTTCCTATCCCCTTGGTGTGTCTAGTACACAGATAGGGCACCAACACACTCATCTCTGAAATTGTGTAGTGTAGTTTTCTCGCCATAAATATGACATCAGCTGTCGAAATGGCGTTAAACAACCAGTGGTGTCCCAAAAATGCCCTATTTACCCTCCCTGATCTTAGTTGTACATGTGACGTCTACCCACCCTGTGGACCTACACCTGACCACTGTTGACCCATATGTGTTGTTACCCATAGAGAGAAGCAGACATATTTCAGGTAAGTGATGCTATGGTAACAGCAAACAAAGTGTTGCCTTGTTTCAGACACAATAAGTGTTGCCATGGGTTTGGCACAGTTGGATAACTATCCGCATGGGTTTGGAGTCTCATAAACTTCTATGTTTCAGTGTGCTGTCTATCCTAATGACGTCACAAGGAAAGCCAGACACAATGAATTTACCATGAATATGAAGATAGCCTATTGACTATATGCATGATGACTATGAAGTGTTTGTGGCAAAAATGTTCTTGAGATTATGTTTGCACCAAAGAGAAAGATTATTTGTTAGGAAATAAGTGTTATGCTTTTATTACAATTTATGTATCTACCTACAACAGTGATTACTTTATCCGATCTAATAAGTGCCCTGGGTACTAAAGGACATATTCTAATGTTCAAGCAGTTATTATGGTATGTCTGTTCTATACATAGATATATCTATGAATAGAGAAGGCACACCCTTATTGGTGTTGGGGTAGGTAGAATGGTCTGAAATGGAAGATCACTTCTGCTCAGAAAAAAAACTATGTAGAGGTAAATTATCTCTCCAATCTATCTGTCATCTAATGCTTGACATAGATGTCCTTCCTATTCTGTTTTCATTTTTTTTACCAAAATATTTATGAAAAAGGTGTTTTCAGGAGGGTTAAAATCAAAGACTAAATTGATTCTCTGTATGGCCCTAGATTGCCTGCAGAGGTTTCCTGCCCGGGGGGAGAGGGGCACTCCCTATATGTTCAATAGTAACCATGTGCGTACATGGCCCTTGACTTGGGAGCCTTTTTAGCAGAGGGAAATTCAACCAAAATATACCCCTTTTGATGGGAATCAGCTGTGAAAAGTACCCCTTTTGCTGCTGTTAGAGTACAGGAAGACAAACTCGCAATTTCAGCACCCTTTCAACGGATTTTTCACATAAAATGTACCCCTTTCACGGCCATATTTTGAGATTTTTCAGAAAAAGATACCCCTTTCCCGGCCAAAAATGTCAGAATTTCCTGGAAAAAAGTACCCCTTTCTTGGCCATATTATGAGGATTTGCCTGAAAAAAAGTCGAGATCTTAAGGAAAAAATGTACCTTTTGATATCAAACTCTATCAAAAGGACAGACATTGGCTCCAGGTGGGTCTGCTCCCAGGGTCAAAAAGTACCCCCTTTCCTGCTCGTTTGTGTACGGACATGGTTTCCACATATTCACAAGTGCCCCCCCCCCCGTACTGCTTGGTCATGGCTCAGCAGTCCCAGGTACCTCCCTTATACAATTCCATAACCATAATAGCCCCACAGGTGCGTCTGGGCCGTCTGCACAGCTTGGTCAGGGCTCAGTAGTCTCCGTTACTAGTACCTGTTCTTAACCCTTTAAAGGCTGCTAATGCTTTGGGGCCCTCGAGGGAATACCACACTTTGCCCCCCCCCCATAATATAGCCACAGTATGCTATATTATGCTGTGATTTCAAAATTCAATGCCAATCTTCCCTAGAATAGCAGGCCCTTCCAGTAAAACATGTGTTACTCTTAACTACACTGTAGTATTGAAGTGTTGTATTTAGCGCGGCGACTAGTGAGTACTACCGTAATCTCCCGCGTATAAGACGCATCCTCTACGCCAAACAAAATGCTGGGGGGTCTTATAGGATGTATTGAAATTGGGGGTGCGTCTTATACGAGGGGTAATTTTACTATAGAAATGTACTGAATTTACAAAATTGGTACCTAAGAGGTGCGTCTTATACGCAAAATAACCATTGACAAGTTAGGGGGGCGTCCTCTATGCGCACTGCTTCTTCTACGCGGGAGTTTACGGTACTCGTGAGATGAGTAGACTAGTGTATGGTTCACAGTCGCCACGGTGTAAGGGATAGGGAGGCCTTGCAATCTATTTTTGTTTGTGTCTCTGCTATGGACTATTCCTGCTCACTAGTCTAATGTAATAACAACAGTGTGTGTACTTTACTTCTCAGTGAAGGAATTTTCAGAATATATCTCATACTTTTGATTTTATTCGCAGATAGGACATTTCATCATTTGGAGCCCTATGGCAGATTAGCATTAGAGCATTTTAAGATTCAGAAATGCATCCCTGTAGCCTTTGTTTTAGAATTGTTCGTTTTGATACTACCGTAATCTCCCGCGTAGAAGACGCGCTGCGCGTATAGGACACACCCCCTTCTTGGGAGGAGCATTTTCGCGTATAAGACGCACCTCTTAGGTACCAATTTTGTAAATTCAGTACATTTCTATAGTAAAATTACCCCTCGTATAAGACGCACCCCCAACTTGAAGAAATCCTATAAGACGCACAAGGCATTTGTTTGGCGTAGAGGACGCGTCTTATACGCGGGAGATTACGGTACTATATATATATATGTAGTACAGGTTTTATCTCAGTGGGTTATGGTACAATTGGATCATATTTTCTGTATTTGAACAAAGTATTCACTGTCAAAGATCTCTATGGAGAAATCAGTGCTAAAGTGTGTGTTGCCATATGTGCATTTTTGTAAATCAGAGGAGGTTGAGGTGTAAGGCCACCTTGTGGAACTGCTACATTCTTTTCTGTAAAATTTTTAGTTTACATTGAAATAATGCTATCTCAGAATATGTATCTACTATTGGTGATGAAAGATTAATTTGATTACTCCTTTCATTATATAAACGATTTTGTGGAACACTGAAAACATGTATGTACACCGAGGTACTTACACTGTGCTCCCCCTCTACAGAGAGGTGGAGTGATCTGGCCGGTTTGCTGACCACTGGCCCGTGACGAGGTACAGACTATTACAAGTGATTGGCAGTTGTGTGTGTGTGGGGGGGGGGGGGGGGGGGGGCGGGGAGGCAGAGCAGGCTCCTGGCAATCTGAGACAGTGTACACTCATAATGACACACCTGTTGACTATGGCATTGAACATTGAATAAGACAGGTCCCTGTGGCAGCTGAGTGAGGTGCATGCAGAATGGACAGTCTACAGACTATTAGTACTTAGCTGCAGTGGGTAGTTCAGGTTGAATTTGTGCTATATACTACCAAAAGCCCAGATGATAGTATGCCCTATCTGTCTCACCAACTGAAACTAGACACAAGATTACAAGTCGCCGCGCCATGTCTCACAGGACTATTCTCTACTATTGTATTAAAATCTACAACACTATGGTTTTATTTTAATTTAAGTAGTACCTCAAAAGCAGAAATTGCTCATGATGCCGGCTATAATGAGCAATTTGATGTTGATGGTGATTGTCGAATCCCCCTCTAGTTCATAAATAGGGGTATGGAAATTATCAGTTGTGATTAATGAGAACCGGTATATAGAGTAAAAACATGTCCGATTCTAATGTTTGGTTTTGCATGTTGCCCTGGTACCTTCTCCTTATATACTTTACATAGATAATGCTGCTCCAGAAACGGGAAATAGGCAGGGATGCTGCAAAATTAACTCTCTTATTATGGCAGCATGGTACTTGATGCTCATTTGTTGGCATGATACACCCATACATTGCTGTTGAGTAGCTTATTAGCACTATGTTGGTTTATGATGCCCCTAATAGTGTATCACACATGGGACATGTATATATTTGCATGTGTGCAGCATTAGGGAATTACTTACTGCTCTTAATACATTTGAAGGGCAAATCACCCTCCACGCCTTTTAGCATGACCAGACACACGGTATGAATACAATAGTGCAATTTTTATCCTTTACACATTTCTCATCACTGCTGCATGACATCACAATGCACTGACATGCATGGCAACTTTCCTTTTTAACCCCTTAATGGTCGCATGATGCCTTAATGCGTAAGGTCTAATTGTCATCATGATGCAGTGACTCATAGTAGTCCCATTTTTTTTATGAATAACTGCTTAACAAATAGTTGATGTTAGTAATTCTACTAAGTATTTCACTCATAAAGTAGACCGATGATGTCAAGTTTTAGAAGCTAACTTAATTTGTAAATATTTAATCATATTAAGAAGACTATGTTTGGCAAAAAGCTCACCATTGTCAGTAGTTTAGCCTAATAGACTTCTATTTGCTGCTTAAATAGTTTCACAAATTTTCATTATGAGGAATCATACTATTTTGAATATAGAATCACAAATTTTGTAGAACACTAAACAAAACTGGGGCCCAAAACACATGCGACTTATGATGTGAGAATGATAATTATATATAATTGCAAATCGTTCAGCAAGGCTGTGCTGGATGATACGGTGTTGTTTAACCGCAGGTTGAAACTCCAGTTAATTTAAAAGAAATCTTATCTGTCTTGGCTAAGTAACAAAACGATGTACTTGAACATTAGAACAGACCAAGATGTGATTGGTGTTGTTACAAATGTCTTGGGAGAGTGAAGCAGCTGGTGATATGAGAGAAATGTTGCTTCAGTTTTAGAGGAGGGGGGCAGTGAAATAAATTAATGATGTGACAATGACACTTTTATTACAGGGCTGGGAGGAGATCGTGGACGCGTCCATCACACATTTGCTGCGGACATGTTTAGCTAAGAACACTAAGGACACAACGATAAACCCGGCCCCGCTGTCCATCCTTAAGGACACAACCAAGCTGAAAAAGCATATCGCGCTGCTTTGTGACCGACTGGGGAAGGGCGCAAAGCTGTCTGATGGACAGACACCAGGTAATGCTGCTAGGTTAAATCATTAGGGGCTGTCTGGTATCGTGTTGTACTACACTATAATGTCTATTTGTCATCGCAATGCATGAATGTAGCCCTTGTGACTAATTAATTAGCTAAAGCTGGGAGTTATTAATCGGGCACTCTGTGTCCCGATTACATTACTCCCCTACACATCCTCGCTCAAAAATGGACCATTTCCCTACTCCAAGTACACCTCACTGTATATTCTATAATGCAAGACTAAGTCTGACCCTGCAGAATGGGTACCTCAAAGTATAGAAAACGCAGTGTTTCAGGCCGAACCTACTCCCTTAATTAGTATGTATATTTATTAAATATACATTTTTTTTTGCTAGCACTGCAGTCAGTAATATAATAATTATATTACTGACTGCAGTGCTAGCAAAAAAAATGTCCCAGCATGTACGGACTTAGCAGGATTTATTATTAGCCAATGAGATTATCCCAATGATTCACTGCGGTCCTCTCGGGGGCCAACTGGTACCCATCTGATAGGTCTTAACACTAGAAGTCGCTGGTAACAAGCTCCAGCAATGGCGGCGCCCATGGGACAACCTGCTACCTCGGAATAGGTTTTTTACACATTTAGTAGGACTTACCGGCAGTAATCTCCAGAACACTATTGTATTGGTGCCAGCTCCTTATAACAAACAATCATGTTTTCTCGGCGTTACTGCGCCCCAGCACACGACAAGGCAATCTCACCTGCTGCTAAGCCCTTCTACTTCTAGTCGTTCTAATATATAGGATGGATATTCCAGATAGGCCTAGTGACGGTAGGCAATCAGCCTTTCCCTTACACTGTACATGTGCATGTGTACTTCAGCCGCGGTTAACCCTTTAGTAATTGCAAACTGCTTTAATGTTGTTGAGATGCATTGATGTCGTCACAATTCTTACAATGACATGCTTTTCACCAGGGCTGCATTAATGTATTATTGCAACCAACAGGCATGGTGCATTATGCATTAGCAACCCCCAATCAAGTTTTAAAAGTAATTCCCCTGGTTTGTAGATTTATCAAGGTATATCATATGATGATTAATTTGTCTTAATATGTTGACATTCACTTTGACAGCTGAGGTACCAGCCTCCATCTCTGATCCACCAAGGAAGGTAAAAAAACAGAAGGAGAAGGCAGGAGCCATTGCTCCAGGTCTTTCACACAATGATGATGAAAACCAGCCCCCTCCATCGCTTGGGGAGCTGGGGGAGGCAGAGGTACCTCTTGGTAGCAAGTATGGGGAGAATAAGACACCACGGGGTGGTGGGGAGCGGACACCGCGTGGAGGGAAAGAACTGCCGCCGCTGGGTGGACCCAGTACCAGCTCGAGCATCCGTGGAGAAGAGCTACCACCACTTGGTAAGTAGAGTGAACCCAGTTTAAAACCCTATAATGCATATATGAAGTACTACAGTACTGAATGTATGAAATACAGGGGTTGGAAGGGCTAAATTTGTCTCATAATCTGGTGGGATGTGGGGATCTGAGTCCATCCTACTCTTGACAGCAGGGAGGAGGACCTCTACATTGTGCTTCTAAAGGTTAACGTTTACATGACGACCAAATTTAGATACAGCAGAGTTTAACATACATTTATAACTCTAATAAAAGCCGCAGATGATTCTTTGCCTGGTGAGCCATATTAAAACTCTCATCACAACGACACTTTTTTTCTGATTTTCTTTTCAATTTAAATCCTTTGAAATTGACACAAACACAGGTGTATGTGAATGGTTTGGCCATGTTATGCAGTGGCATTTATTGCACTAGCCCATCCATGCCCAATTATGTCCGCTGGGTGGGCACATATTCTCAGCAAGTCCCTCTTCTTTTCCTTGCATTTCCCTTTTAGTATTGTTACTTTCTTAAGGAAATTTGATTGAAACTCCAATGGTTACCACCATTTTCCACACAGGAATTTGTTTCTCTGCCTTATGTACCTTATGTATATGTTTATATCAAAATACACAAATAATCCACTTTGTGCTTCAAAATGACAAAAAACGCACAAATCTTAATACCATAGCAAAAGGACTCTAGTCGTCCGAGATGACAAGAAAAGTCATGCAAATTTGCTTTTGGGTTTTAGATGAAAATACCCCCCCCCCCACACACACACACACACACATTTAACACGGATACACGGCATAACGTTTATATATTTGGCTCAGGGACCACTCTGAGTCTATACCGCCAGGTAGGTGGTGTATGATATAAGTCATTCATGTTACATTTTGCATTTTAAATTTTCTGTAAGAAATAATAGTGACACATCAATAAAATTGCTATGTTTGATAGTTTACATATTTGTCTTCCTATCTATGCAAATACCACATTTAAAAATGTAGTTGCTAAATTATAGTGATTTTTTATAAATAAAAAAAGTCCTGACTTTTTCTTTTTCGCCAATCCACTTCTCCATAGGTTTACCTCAGTGCCGGACTTTTCTCTCTTTGTTTCTATTTGTTTCGAAAACAGCGTCTAAAAGTGAGATGCTTTGGAAGCCTTTCAAAAAACGTGTGAAAAGTCATTAGCTGCACAATGTTCATTATCAGGTAGCATCTTTGCCTATCCCCTAGGTATACTCTAAGTACATAAAGAACCTTCATTGGCCGACATCATATACTAAGACTAGTAAGAGTAGTGTACCTAGGGTAGACCTGTTTGTTAACATCGCGCATGCGCAGCTCGATATCTTCTTCATTACATTTTAATATGATAGGTGGCAGCACCAGCCCTGAGCCCTTTGTGCGTACCAAAGCACATCGTCGGATTTTTATTCTCTCTTCATTTATTACCCACTTTTTTCTTCAAAGACCACTTCTAATCATAGTGTTGGCAAATGCAACTTCGTTGACCTTCTCTCAGACTATCTACTTTTATCTTTGGGTGTTAATCCTGTACCTGTTTTCCTCTTCCACCTAACTGAACTATAACAGAGTTTTCATAAGAAATACAGGTAAATGTAGAAACCATTTTGGGCCACATAACTTTTTGATACATTATGCCTACCCTATGGTGGTTTAGACAATTCTGTAGTTTAGACATGAAAAAATAAGGTAGTGTCGTTAAGTTACTTGCGATTTTCAATGATGGCAAATTGCCATTAAGTTGTAATTGAAAGTTATATGGCCTATAAATGTTTATTGTAGGATTTTCTTATTCTCAATGTTGTTATATATATATATATATATATATATATATATATATATATATATATATATATATATATATATATATATATATATATATATATATATATGTAGTCATTGTCCGTCATATACTACAATATTTAGATACTCTTGTTTTAGAGATTCGTCCTATTCACGGTCACCAGGCTTATGGACTGATTGATGTCTCCAGGCCTGTTTTTCTTTTTCCATGATGGACCATCGCAGTGCCAAAGAGTCTGTCAATTTAGTCTTGCCAGCACTGCATTGGTGCATCATATCGACCATTCAAGACATGCTTCAACCTGTTGTGGGAGCATGGGTCATAAATGTAGCACTGTTAAGTAGATCTATTAGGGCTACAACCAAGTATATCTACATGTAGTAGTACTACACCATTCATGCATGGTGACAAGAGGTATACCGAATATCATATACCTTAATGCCCTGCACATAAGGCAGACCCTGCATATAAGACGCACCCTAGGACATGGTTTTCAGTAGTAAATTTCCTCGCCTAGTATAAGGGGTACCCTTCAACTTTGGTTAATCCTATAAGGCGCCATATGGGTCCACCCAGGTATACATACTCACGTTATTATAGTGGTTAGCGTCCACTCGCTAATAGCTACCCCTGTCCTTTAGATATTTTGCCAAGCTATAAATTAAGGACCACATTTTTCGCCATTTTTGAGGTCATTGAGTCCTTTCTGCTTCAGCTACAAAAAATAACTACAATTTATAAGAATCACCACTATAGCACTCCATGTGGTACTTTTTTTGTGCGCAGGCCCCTCACGCTTCCTTATGTATGAAGGATAGATTTTTGGAATGGGGTTTCAAGATTATAATGATATAAATAATGATAAAAGAAATATGCATTCCCCATTCCCTATAGGAAGCATGGTTTAAAACATTAACATACACTACATCACTGAAAGTATAATAAGCTAGTACACTGTATGTCACTAATCGCACGTCTAACTCATTAAACATATCATGTGTCATCACTTGTTATTAACACTTAACATCTGTTTTTCACCCTCTAAGCGCCGGTTGGTTCATCATCTCACATGATGAAAATGTCATGTATAGTTTAGCTTAAATTACTTCCCTGATAGCTGTGTTATGTTTCTTTAAACATAGATTGGGATTGATTACTCAATATGAAGTATGTGTAGAAAAAGAACGTAGAGTATTGATTACCATCACCCTTGTCAATCCTGGCTAAAACCTATTCGTATTTGGTTTGTTGGCCCAGGGCTTCAGCAAAAGAAACCTTATCAGAATGTGCGACGATTTAATTTTCTGTCATAAAAATCGCTGCTTTGATGTGTTTTGCCACTTTTCACTTTGTCTTTTTTTTTGTGAGAAAAAAAAATGCATGGAATATTTCAAAATGTAATTTGCACATTTAAGCAGAAAGGAATAAAGGAATTTCATTTTAATTCATCACTAAAAATGTGATATCAGAAGCCGTCCCACAAGTGACGAAACGATCACACATACAAGCTACTTGGAGACTATATTACCTTTCTAATGTAGAAGGATTTTTTTTTGGGGAATTCCGCTGGACCCCCGTTCATTAGAAAAGAGGATGCCGGGAATCTTTCTTTTTATCTCTACACGGCTGACGTTAATTTATGCTAGGGAGATCTGAGCTGACTCTCTATGGGTTTATCAAATGCTTGTCATAATGTATGGATGCAGAACTGATGAGTTACTCGACAAGGCTGAAGTCGTGCATCATCAGGACAGCCAAATGGGGTTACTTTAAAGTATTTGTAAGTGATATTTTGTTTTATATTTTCCAGGTGGTAAGAGCTATATGAAAAAGAAGCCCCTAGAATCATCAGTACCCGACCTTGACGACCTTGGACTCCCAGCAACAGATGATCCTGATGGCCACCTACTCAGTGGTGGGAAGAACGAACTCGTGTTTGGTTTGTGAGAAATATGAAGATGTTTGCCTCAGTCTGTCAATTCTCTGTGCCTCCATATTGAAGAAGTATAGACAAACTTCTTAACGATAATGCATATACCACTTGGTGAATCCAGATATTCATGATAAACCAATATAATCATAGCAAGGTTCCTGATGCAGCAAAGCTAATTGTGTACAGCATTGATGCATCATAGAAACATAATTGAGCAGTCAAGCAGAAAAGATAGCCCATGGGCCCTATCATAGTCTTTTTTTTTGTCTGTTTGCCTGCTCAGAAATTAGGGACCATGCTGTCCATAACGATTTATTGTGGATACCGATATGCGGTTCAGAACATTCAAATCAGGTCCATGGTATATAGAGTAAATAAATACCCTGTCCGCTATGTAGAATAGGAATCACAGTGTTAGCTTATAGGTCTCTTAAAAAATGAATTGTTTCAACAAACACTCACTTATTATTATACATGTGATGTATATTTATTATGAATCTGCAAAGTAAGACCGTTTAGAGTCCGCCCATTGTCCATATTATAAGAGAATCTCCTAGCCTTGGCTCCTTGGGCTCGGTTCGGCTGTGACTATTTCATAGAGAAACATTAATATGATATTTTAATAGTCCATCAGTACCAGAGGTAGCTACCAGATTTGATATCAGCCTTTTGTTTGCAGAGGAGTGGTCGGACTCTCCACAGTCTCACTGTAGCAGTCCACTTTGTTGATGAATGCCATGAATCTAATTGACCGTCCTTTTTGATGTACACATTGAATCCGTCCTTTAATAGTCCAATGCCGTCCACAGCTTGTTAGAGAGACGTACATTCTACCCTGACAACGTTATCATTTATTAACAGGGATCCATCTGCAATACACAGAATATGTATGGACCGAAATTATGTACTATCATGATTTGTTCCGGCCAGGCACGTAAAATTAAGCTGTGATTAATGCCCCTTAAAGTTTAGCGGCTGCTTGATGCCACAAGGTTCATGTTACTTTGTCGCAATGCACCAATCCAACATTGGCGAGTAACTCGCAGGTGCTGCATTGGTGTATCATGATGACCCTTATGGAGAGTGCAAACCCTGTCGGGTTAGCATCGATGTATCCCTACTCAATACTGATGCATACACACATAATAATGACCAAAGGGTATTTGATATAAAAGCACGATGCAACCCTTAAATGATTCAAAGGAATTCTAGTATAAGAATTTAGGTATAATCATGTATATTTATTATGAAGTGAATTCTAAACGGACTGTGTCCTGGGGTGTAATGACGTCTTTCCACCCGACTTGTGTTTTGCCATTGAGGATCTGCTGTAAGCTATTATAGAAATCTTACAAGCACTGCATTTTGTCTCACTTTTTTTATCGTTACATTCCACAATGCGTGATACTGCTATAGACGTGTATGTATGTTTCTTGTTAAGTGATTTGTATCCTGCATTACACTGAATTTTGTAAAAACCGGGCTGTATGAAGAAAAGAAGACAGGATGAAATGAAAAAAAAAAATCCACACCCACCACTATGTTCACTATGTTCCATTCCATTCTTTATGGTGAAATTTCACTAGGCCCTACCACCCCTGGTTGGGGAGTCAGTCTCTGTATGCCAATTGGTGTTCCACAAAAGAAATATACTCCCAACACTTCAACCTTGCTGCTCTGGTGTGTGAGACTCGATTCCTCATCAATGTGATTTCACTTTATTCCTTTTGTACCACGCCTGTAAGGGAGTGGTCATTATTTATCAACAGGGGGGGAGGGTGGGTTTGAGGGGGGGGCGTAAAATTTTCAGACCCCTCCTGAGGGGGGGGCTAAAAAAATTTTGACCTCTCTTGAGGGGGAGCGCTAAAAAAAATTTTAGCAAAAAAGCCCGCGCGCTACTATAGATCAAAGAGGGGCGCGAAAACTCTCCGCGCCTCTGGAGCGGGGGGGCGCAAAAAATTTTGACTGCCGTTGAGGGGGGGCGTCCTCGCGAAAACCCACCACCCCTCCCTGTTGATAAATAATGACCACTCTCTAAGTGCCACATGTACCTCCTTAAATCATGATATTCTATATTGGCATGGTGCATGATGAGAAGCTCACAAATGCTGCATTCATGCATCATGCTAACTCTTCAGGGTTAATATACACCTAAAGGGTCGTCATGATGTTTCAAACCAATGCTGGTTGTAAATTGTTTCTTGCCGATACTAATAGATGTCTCAGAGCAAGAGATGAGCGTGGAGCCCTAAGGCAAGATGTCACCCTTAAAATGTTGAAATTGTATGGAATGTTCATGAATAGAAAAATTGTGAAGTTTTGTTAATGGAATAAAGCCTCAATGTCTGATGTTTAATTGAATTTCTGTACAATAGACAATAATGGTATCTATTCTGTAACGCATGTGTTACCCCGGTATTAAACAATCCACAAAATTAAATATTTCACATGCCTCTCATTTCCAGTTATTTTATAGGAATTCCTATCGTTTCCCTTGAATGGCCGACGATGAGGAAGCCAGAGAAATGTTGACAGACGAAGAGATTCATCATCGTGAACATTACATTGAAATACACAAAAAGAGACTGAAGCTTAAGAGTGAGTGAGTAATAGATGTTTAACGCCATTTCGACAGCTAAGGTCATATTCATGGCGAGAACGACATTACATAATTTCACAGAGGAATGTGTCAGTGCCCGCGCATATGTGCACCACACACATCCTAAGGGGATAGGAAAGATGACAAGTAGACCCTTTTAAGTGGGCTAGGGAAGCCCCTGAAGCTTAAGAGACTTGAAATAGAAGAGAAAGAGTCGATGAAAGAATCTCGTTATTTGGAGGAAAGAATATGAAATGAATTACTTGACAAGTTATTTACACGGATCAAATTAATGCACAAAGTAAACATGGTGATGATTGTCCACCAGCACTGTCACCACAAAGGGGACTGGATGATGAATCTGGTAATGAAGATTCAGTTTATGCGAATTCTTTTCTATATGGTGTTAATAGTCATATGGTGTTAACAGTCAAATGTGACAGTGCCAAAAAAGGTTAATCTGGTAGAGAAGAAGGAAAAGTTGAAAGACAAAGACAAGGCTACAGACAAAGAGGAAAGAGACAAAGCTGACGAGAAAAAAGACAAGAATAAAAACATGAAAAAGTGGAAAGAAGGTAGATTTGCAGAGGCAGCGCAGAAAGCGGTAGCAGAGGCAGAAAAAGATGATTTTGCAGATCCAATAGATCAAGGGTTAGCTGATTTCATCTCAACCATGTTTAAGAAAACAAAGGATCTCTGGGTAGGCAAGGAATTGGCAGAAAAGTACAAATCTCCAAGAAACTTGTCAGAAGTGTTGGTGCCAAAGATGAATTGACCTTATTATAAAAGCAACAAAGTACATCCAGAAACAAAGAAGGCGGATGTTGAATTGCAATTCAGTCAGAATATGTTACTCTCAGCAGTTACGGCATTAATTCCAGTCTGTGATCTCATTCTAGATAGAGGAAAAGATAAAAAGCTGGACAAGGCTGGAGATGATGTATTGGAGGCCATGAAGTTGATCTTCTATGCTAACACCTCTATTGTTAGGCAGAGACGTAATGCACTGGGACCAGTAATGGACAAAGATATGATCTATCAGGGAGGAGAGTATCTGTTAGGAAATGATGTACAAGAGACTGTTGAACAAGTGAAAAAAGCTAGGAAGTTGTACAAGGACTTAGCACTAGAGAAGGATAAGTTCCAGAGAGGTAGAGTTGCTTCAAACAGGGGAAAAACTACCTACAATCAACAGCAACATTGGGTTTTCAAGGAACCTCTGCAGCCCAGAGGGGAAGGGGGCAGAGGGGATCTCGAGGAAGAGCATACCCCCCGAGAAACAGACAAGAGAACGATCATCAAATGAGCCCTCTTCAAAACCTTTACCAACAAGAAAAACCAAACTTCAACAAGAAAAAGTGAAGGGTCTAGATAACCCGTCACAGGTTGGTAAGATGTCAAACTTTCTTCCTTTTGAATGTTTACACAAGCCTGAAGACTTTGTTGGTGGTCAAGTACAATATTCTATGGATTATTGATGTACAATCACTCAAGATCCGTGGGTATTGCAATGTATAGAAGGTATTCAAATTCCATTTGTTGAAATTCCAATTCAGAAGAGTACCAAAATTATACAAATTAACTGATGAAGAAATTCAGAAAGCTGACATTCAAATAAAGAAAATGTTAGATAAAGGCATTCTTGAAGAAACAGATCATGAGTTGGGACAGTGGATATCAAACATATTCACGAGACCAAAACCAGATGGTTCAGTACATGTAATACTCGATCTGACTTGGATTACTGTGTCTTATGTACCAGGTGTTCAAAATGTGGAAGCAGATTGGGCTTCGAGACATTTCAAAGACAACATTGAATGGGCGTTACATCCAAAAGTCTTTGAAAAAATCTGTTTAAGATTTTGGTTACCAATGGTAGATTTATTTGCATCAGTTGGGAATGCAAAATGTGACTTGTATGTTTCATGGGGTCCAGATCCATATTCAATACTTTGTGATGTGTTCTCAATGTCCTGGAAACATTTAGATGGATATGCTTTTCCACCTTTCAGTTTGCTACCGAGGGTGCTAAGAAAGATAGAACTAGACAAGCCAGAGAAGATGATAGTAGTAGCACCAGACTGGCCAGGAAGCCCCTGGTATGTGAGACTGTTAAACAAGGCAAACAGAAAAATGAAAGTGGGAAAGAAGAAAAGAAATATCCTGCCAAACATAGATTATGATCAATGATTCAGAAAAAGGAATTTACTATTCTTAAACAAAACTTGGTTCAGAAACAAGGATGTGACAAAGCAACAGCAGAATTTCTAGTTTATAGTTGGAAAGACAACACAAAGAAAGCATATGATAATTATTATAGGAAATGGAATACATTCTGTTTAATTAAGAAAATTGATAAATTGAATCCGACAGTATTTCAGGTGTGTTCTTTCCTGAGAGAATTATCAGATCAAGGATATTTGACTGGGGCTATAAATTTTAGAAGATGTGCACTATCTATTTTGTTACCAAGGAGACCATCAGGAATCACTATGGGTTCAGAGTATTGGGTCTCAAGAGCTGTAAGAACAGGTTGGTTGAAAAACCCAGGTGGGCCAAAATATACAAGATTTTGGAGTGTCACAAAGGTTTTCAAATTCCTGAAAACACTAGGATCAAATGAGAAACTATCATTGGAAATGTTAGGTAAGAAATTACTAATTTTGTTGTTACTAACAATAGGACAAAGAGGGCAGGTGGCACTTTCACTCAACATTGACTACATGGAGCAGGAGGACTCAGGAAAAGTAGTATTCACACTCACTGAGTTCATGAAAACTGCACAAACAGGAGAAGCTTTGGAGAAGCTAGAACTGTTACCATATGATAGAGTAAGGACATTATGTGTGGTTAGAACACTGAGAGAATATCTAAAAATGACTCACAAACTCAGACAGGTAGATGACAAACATGAATTCAAGGAATTATTTTTGTCATACAAACTCTCTGCATGAACCGGTACAGAGGGACACAATCTCAAGGTGGGTTGTAAATGTTGTAAATCGGGAGTGCTGAAATTCGGGGCACACTCTACAAGAGGTACAGGTACTTCTGCAGGGGCTAAGTTAGGAGTTACTGTGGATGTACTGATACTGATGAGGTATGGTTCGTGGAAAAACGAAAAAAACAATGGCTAAACATTATGTTGAGCCAATCCACGGAGACAAGAAAGTAGAATTGGGAACAGTCTTGTTGGATAATTATGCATACTGATATGACTTTCTAATAAGTGGAGTTAAGTGATTATAATGTGATAAACAGAATTATTTAGACAATTTTAATATTGTGATACTTGTAAAAGAGGACATGAATGAAAATTATGAATATGAATTGTTCATTAGGAAATGTCTAGAATCAAGATTTGAAAATAATAAACTATCGTTATATTAAATTGTTTATTGAACTGTCAAGTTAACATAAGTGGAATAATTGAAATGTGGTCATGGAATATGGTGTATATGCTAATATGTGGATCATGTTTACATGTTTACATAATAAGCACTGAAATTTGTTTGGGAAAAATTAGTTAATTTTTTCTAATTTTGACAGATATTCAGTAAAATTAATGAGCTTTAAAACTCTTTCAGGTTTCCCGGCATGAAGATGTAGTGCCGGGGGTGAGATAAATAGATAATAACCCGAATGACTGCTTGCAGTTGTGACGGGGAATTGAGGTTCTAGCGAAGCCTAAGGCACTACTGAGTGCTTAGGGGAACCCCTACATCCACCTAGGCTTAGCTAGAACAAATCAAGTTACAAGCTAAGATTTATAAAAAATCTATAAGTATGAGAAAAAAATCATTTCACGAATATTCTGTTTTTGTTTCAGTGTACTCGCTCTAGCAACTGACTACTTCCGCTTGTGTCTCTCCCAGTTCCCCTAAGCACTCAGTAGTGCCTTAGGCTTCGCTAGAACCTCAATTCCCCGTCACAACTGCAAGCACTTGTTCAGGTAATTATCTATTTATCAGTCCATTGTGAGCCTTTAGGGTTGGCCCTATCATCATTTAATGTGGTATATGCGAGATTTTAAAATTATAGAACACTACTTTTCTGCAAGTGGAGGGGACTGCAGCCACTCAGCCTATTTTGACAACCGAATACATATCCACCTTAAAATTCAAGGTGGATATATATTGGGTAGCCTATTTTGACAACCCAATACATATAATCCACCTTAAAATTTAAGCTGGATATGTATTGGGTTGTCAAAATAGTGTCAGTAGACCGTTATAGGTATTGTACTTATCATATTTATTTTTCACCTTTGACTCTACCATGTAACCCAGTGTCCGAGTCTACCCACAAGCCAAGCCATACCCATAGACCAAAGACTGGCGGTGTCAACTGCACTCAGTGACCCTGCCTCCTCGCACTGGAGGATACGCCCGTCAATCACGAGCAGCTCACTGCATGCTGGAAGTTCCTGAGCAGCTATGTTTAGACCAACTCCTCCCGCTGGAGGACATGCCCATTGATCATGAGCAGCTCACAGCATGCCAGGAATTCCCAGCAGCTATATTTAGAACCGTACTGAACTCTGTGAACCCCAGTGCTATGTTTAGGATCCCCCTACATACCTGCAATGGAGTTCCCCAGTTACTATATTTAGCTCACCTGATACTATTTTTAGGATGAGCTGGGTCAGCACCTCCTACTATAAATATCTGTAGATGGAGCGGCTCACTCATCTTTCCACCTTCATACTTCATACCTCACACACTCACGTGAGACAAAGCCCTTGGCTCAAGGGCTAGGCTTGGACACTGTTGGGCACCTCATACTGTATCACCATCTATACCTCGTGGACTTCAATGAATAAAGTGGATATCAAACTGGATTCCTGATTCATCTGTATTCATCCTTATTCATTATTTACGGACTCGTTGACAATAGGCTGAGTACACAGAAAAAAAATAAGTTCCAAATGTTAGTCATATACGAGTCGAATCATCTAACTTTCTAGCAATAGTTAGTCAAAACGCCATCTTTAAACGTCCCTCTTTTTCTTAGTCAACTATGACTAACCATTAGACAAAGTGGCCAAATTGCCTTGGCTTGCCTGATTTTGACTAGGATTCCTTGGTTGTTTTGACTAAGTACACTTCTTGATATTTTTACTTCAATTCAACTGGTGACTGTGTTAAGCTCTATATAGGATTCACACCTGACAGGTCAGAGTCTCCTCATTGAGGAAGCATTTGAAATGCCTCACACCATATTCATTTAGAACCCCTGAGCCAAAGTATTCTGGGTTTCCTACAAAGAAACAAGTGAGTGAGTGACGAATTTTATCTCACCTCGTGCCTTCCTTGCGGCCGACACTCAAGGGTGAGAGGTCCCGAGGGTTGTATCCACACCGAAGTGAGATTACCCTTGTGGCGTTGCATGCCCGGACCCTAGTCTAATGGGGAGGGGGTATGATGGTGACCGCATCTATGGGAAGGTAGAAATTACGCCCCTACACATTTACCGAGGCAATGGTTCTTTAACATCCGTCACTACATAGGCATAGTGAGAGATGGACAGGCCTGTTTCAAGTCATTTGTCTGCCATGACCGCCGAGAGACTTTCCAGCACAGCCTAGCCAGAGCAGGGAGGAACTCAAACGACACCTTACGGCAACGTTTGGAACCACCACTATGCCCCGGCCGGGCCGGGAACCGAACCCACGACCTTACGGCCTGTGAGCGGACGCGCTACCGACTGCGCCACGCCTCCCGACTCAAAGAAACAAATTCAAATGTGGAAATTCAAATGTGGATATTGTATTTATCTAGAACACCACAGAATAGGTGTTCCTCTCTTACTACCTATTTCATTTGACAAGGCATCAACCTATTTGGTACATTTTGCCAAGTGTAATGTTAGATTGAACTTTGAAAGCCTCAAATACATGTCGTTTCTGAAAAATCATCATAATTTTGACATCCATGGAGCTATTAATTATTGTACCCACCCACCAGAAAAATCCTGTTTAAAACCATGCTGCCATCTGGTGTGTAAAGGTAACACCATGTGTCTATCCCTTAGTCAAATTCACTAATGGACCTTGGTCAAAATTACTAAGATACTTAGTGAAAGTGACTAAGATATGTTAGCTTGCCTGAAACTCCCAGCAGATACCCTGTTCAAGATAGTGCTCAGAGAGTGAAACTGATCTGGGTAGTCAATATGACCAAGAAAACTTAGACCTCCTTGGTCATTTGTTAGTCATAAGTACTAAGTAAGAATAATAAGTCACTTTGACTAAGTTTTCTTAGGTACGTTTTTTTTTTTTGTGTGTAGCTGCAGTCCTAATTTAAGTTAAATTAGGACCAACAGTTCGAGCCCCTACGATCTATACCTCCTCACTTGGTAATTCACTTGGCATAAAAACGTTTTAAAAAACACGTTTTTATTGGTTTCCCTATTGGTTATTTGGTTGAAAAAACGTTTTTTGCCAAGTGGGTCCAATATCATCTAGATCTAGATTCATAGAGATCTCATTCCTTGCTAGACCAAAGCCGGGGTTCAGTAAGACAAGTAGACTTTAGTAAGATTGTAGACTTCGATAGTAAGTGGCTGCTCCCTTATACCTTTAGGCTATCTTATCAAGTAGGGAAATTCTCAATGCTTGTCTAGCAGGGCGGGAAAGCTGTCTTCTGACTAAGAAAATACCTGGAACGCCACCTAGTGGATAAAGAGATAACCATTGTACCGTCATGCTTGCTTGCTAGTGGTTATAAAGCACGGTGGTATTAATGTTGATCTGGTGAACTGGGGAGGGAGCACACCTTTGCCTGTTCTATTCGTTGAACTGCACACTTTGCTGCATGTGCAGCTGTTGAACTCCTACCTCTTTGCTGTTGTGAGTGTTGTGAGACGTCTGCATTACCGTCCAAGTACAATCCAAATCAAGGTGAGAGCAAAACAGAGTTAAAGGAGGAAGTTCACTATGGCTGAACGTATAAAAACTATGGGTCTAGACCCCTAAATTCGACAGGATGACATGGCCATTTCTTAAATTCGATATGTGCAAAGAATAGAACCCTTAAAATCGACATGTGACATGGAGCTTAGTGACAATTGTAAAGACATGGGAAAATAGAAATTTAATGACATGTGACATTGCCTTTTCTTAAAATCGACATGTGACATGAGGACCCCCCATCTAGACCCCCAAAACTGACCCACAGCTTGCTGCTAATATCATGATTAGGCCGAAATAACTGCCTGCTAGGCTGCTTACAGTTACAGGCAGGACCCAACATGTATAAAAGTCTATTCTGGGGAGCAGCAGTGACCTCATAACAAGGGCCCTAGACAGGGGGGTCTCAAGTCACTTGTCGATTTTAAGAAATGGCTCTTGTCCCCTTGTCGATTTTAAGAAGTGGTCTTGTCCCCTTGTCGATTTTAAGAAGTGTTCTTGTCCCTTGTCACCCAGCTCTATGTCCCTTGTCGTTTTTAAGAAATGGACTTCTCCCCTTGTCGTTTTTTTACCCGTCTGGGGCCCTATAACAACCACCGTGTCCCTTATCAGGCTTAGGCTATCTGTCTTTATCTAACTATCTGGGCCTCAACTGTGCTTTTTTGCTCATAACCCCAGTTCCTTATCCAGCCATAACGCACTCTGAGACCTTTTCTTCGTCTTCAAGAAGCTGCTGGTTTCAATCCGGACATGTTAATAAATTGGAGAAGTATACGATGTCAACTCCTCCATACGTTTCCAGTTAAAACCGTTTAGCTTCAACGGGGAATCGAACCCCGGCCGCTGGGGCAGGAGGCGAGCTCGCTGTCCACTATACCAAGCCGACCGGTGCTAGAAACCACTGCACATGGAGGATTTGAAAAAGTTTTCCGACATACCTGAAGTTTACACACCTCGATAGCCTAGAATATATGGATCCTGGTGGAGTTATTAACACAGAACCATCCTTAGATATCCTAGATGAACATGCCATGCCTAATTTCTCCATTTTGTTCGAAATAAATAAGAATCCATTGATTTTCCACATCGATACGAGTCGGGACCCGCCCCGTCCGGCCATTCCTTGCTCGACGCGTGGCTGACCTAGTTTTTACATCCGGGCACCTCCCCGCTATGTCAACAAGACGAAATGGCCGTGTAGCGGGCCGTGTGCGTTGGATCGGTATGGAAAATCAATGGATTCTTATTTATTTCGAAGAAAATGGATACAAAATGTAAGCGAACACCAACTAGAGATCATATATTTGGCGCTGCTAGAAGTATGGGACTTGACATGCTTGGATTATACCCGAAAAATGAGTGTAAAGGTGGAGCTATGTCGTCGAGTGACAACATGGCCACGGCGGGTTGCCAAAGCGAGCCGATCGCATGTACTTACAAAATGTCTTCTCCTGGATTAAATCTTGGATTATAAGGTAAGAAATTGATACAAAATGGAGAAATATGTTCGATAAACGCTTTAATCAACATTATGAGAGAGCATGCGTGGGTCTATGGTTCAATATTCCACGACCGCTTCGAAGCGGTCGTGGAATATTGAACCATAGACCCACGCGTGCTCTCTCATAACGTTGATTAAACGCTAAATAGTGCTTTCATGATGCCTAACCACTTGCTAACTTTCAGGCATCACAATAAACCAGGCCGGTAAACTGTTACCTGAATTCCCATGGCCTAATGATGTTAAATGCATTCCTTGCATTGTAAGCTTTAATTTGATACCAAATATGCACCCCTTTGGTCATTTATATCAAGTACAAACACAATTTAGAGAGTTTCTGTTTGCAGTTTGGCATCAGATCTGCCCGGCCTTGTCTCTGACTGTGAAGATATCATATACCATTTTATTATTCCATAAATTGTATCATATTTTGTATTAATCAAAGGATATCTATGAAATTAATACATAGGTTGGTTCTAAGAGCTATAAGAGCGCTCAAACTTTGTATAAGAGCGTTCATGCCCCACTGCACACCAGCCAGAGTCAGTTAGACAGAGTTTTCTGACATCAAAGGCTCCGACCTAATGGTTCACTGCACAATATAATAAAAATGAGGGTCTCAGTGTGCGACCTCATGGTTCAGTGCACAAACTAATAACTTGTAAGTGAATGCAACCGGCCGTCACGGGTGCCTGAGCACCGCTGACGCCGTCATGAGTGTCTGAGCACTCTAATAACTGAACAATGGGTTACATAAGCACGACGCCATAACCGTCCGGTCGCTCTAGCGTCGCTCCTGAGCAAGCTAGGTCAAATATCAAAGCATTTATGGAAAGCCCATAATTAGACGGTCAGAATGAGCCCAAGATCAAGGCGGAACTCCCATTATTAAGGAAGTTATGCCATGAAGACTGAATGGAGCTCCGAGTGCACTACAGACAAACCGGCGGGAGTTATGCGCCTATCCAGCGGGCAGTTCAAACTTGGCATATTCAACTCCGCGCATGCGCAAAATGGCGGCTGTAGCTGCGTAAACGACTGAGTTATGAGGGTTTGAAGTTACAGAACCGACCAAGACAATGGGGGACACAGCGGCGTCCATGGGGGTCCTTTGTGCACCCAGTGACACATGAAAGGCTCCCCTCTAACAATTGTAGAGTTAGGCAGATGCTACTGGCCCCAGTCAGTCTGGAGGTGCTTTTCCAAGATTTGCTACAAATAGCCTGTCTGCACCTCCAGGAAGTCAGAACACCAAGAACCGCTCTAGAGGTAACATCTCCAGTCATCTCCTGCTACCTGCTATACCACTGCACTATGGTGAAACTATGCTAGACAGGCATTGGTTTCTATCATTAGTGGCCAGAGGGTATCTTCCTCAAGACTTCCACCAGAGGGTAAAGTTATTCATTATTACATTATTCCTCTAAGCAGCAGGTCAGGAGCTAGGTGTGGGAACCCACCTAGAACTATGCTGGACATTGTATTATTATTACCTCACAGGTGGAGTGGAACAGAACATTATACTTTATAAAATTACTGTATATTTACTGTATGTACAAATTACCTACATACTAACCACTGTATGATTGATATTTCTTACATGTTGCCTAAAGCTGAATAAACCAGTGACAACTGGAAATAACACTATTTATAAGAGCCTTGAGGTAATTACTCCATACACCACTAGTCATATGATATTTCTCATATGACAACTTGATCATGCATAATTACTAGTATGACAAAGACAACCCGCCGCCCACTGCCAAGAAGTCCAAATCTGGTCACAACCCGACATACGGCATCAATACCACACCCAATAATAATGAAAATTCCTCATGCGGCCCTCCAAAAACATGCGGGCGGTGGACAGTAAACTGTAATTTGAGTTCCCTTGGCCTAATAGGACCTACCTATATGTCACACAACTCAATGATATGCAGAGAGCCATGGGTTGGGGAGAGAGTATCAGCCAGAATAGTGTGGAGTATGCTATATTTAGCAGGCAGGTGGCAGTGGTTGGGGTAAGGTACCATAAAACCCCGGTCATAAGCCGACCCCAGTCATAAGTCGGGGGTAGAGTTTGAAGAAATATAAGCCGGTTTTGGGGTCAAATTTTAACCATTTTATCTTTATTCTATAGTAATAAAACCCCGGTCATAAGCCGGTGGTAGAATTTGGGAGAAATTTAGAAGAAGGTTTTGGTCAAAAATAGAAAAAAAAATCTGGCTTAAGACCAGGGTTTTACGGAAGTTGCCTAAGATCAGGCCTTGGACACATTTTTCCTGAGGGGGGGGGGGCTCTCCTGCAGATTTGGATACTATACGCAAACATGACTTCAAGGGAAAGGGTCCTATCTGGGCCCAATATGGGCCCTGGCATGACCCCTACAGGGGCCTTCAATAGGAGTGCTATTTGGCTAATTCTGAAGGGATAGGGACATATATCATATCCATCTTTTTCCTGAGATGCAAACTTTACAATAGACAGAGCAAACTTCAGTCTGGGCCATCCATTTATGCCCATAGATAATAATTCTGAGTAACACTTCTAGGTCCGCGCGAAAACCCACCACCCCCCCTGTTGATAAATAATGACCACTCCCTTGAGAAATGGCCATGTACAGTTGGGGTCTAGATGTTCCCATGTCACATGTCGATTTAAGAAAAGGCCATGTCACATGTCACTAAATTACAATTTCCCCATGGCATGTTCTTGTCACTAAGCTTTATGTCACATATCGATTTTAACAAAGGCCAGGTCAGCATGTCGAATTTAGGGGCCTAGGCCAATCATGTTACACTGTCGATTGTCTAGACCCATAGAGAATTTAGCCAATTAGGCCCGAGCTCCAGTAGGCGATACCTATAATCCTTTGTTCTACTTTTGTTTATTTACATTTGTTATTGAACTGGCAAGCAGAAAGGATACTGCAGTGCACTCTATGGTGTAAATAATAACAAGCAGAACAATAGAAAACCTGCGCTGCATGTAACGCTGCCGCGGCTGTCACGCTAGTGGAGCCTTAGCTATAGGGAAGGGAGCCATTCCTGTAAGGAGGTGGCCATCTTGAAATTAGTTATGTAACTGGCCCCTGATGGCCATCTTGGATCTGGCAGAGGGTTGTGGGTAATCTCTTATCTTCCCCTCCACCCACAGAAAACAATGGGAATTGATAAGACTGATAAGCTGCACCTGCCTCTATCTTAATCACCTTAAGTACCTGTCCATTGTTTTAGGTGTGAATGGAGGGGATTAGCCTGATAGGGAGACAATGGTTTGGTTTTACTACACTCTGACATCAGCGCCACATTACGTATAATGCGTCTCTGACGCCGTGACCCTCTGGGAAATGATAACTGACCAATGAAAAAGAAGTATGTCAAGCTAGTTAGGCATCCTGTTATGGTGGCCTTCTTGTTTTGTATCTTGCATGGTTATAAAGTTTTAGGCTAGATAATGATGAAATTAACACAGAGATAGGTTATGATATTACAGGAATTTATACAAAAGTACCATATCTATCTCCTCGTAGAACTGATTTTTATCCAAATCCTCTCTAAATACCCAAAGCACGATGTAAACAAAACATTTTTACTGGCGAGGAGTTCAGGAAAGCCATGACTGACAGTGTAGATGAATATTATTATTTTCTCAAAAATGATGGTGATGCAACCAAAGTATTCATTGAATTTTGCCTTAGAAGTAAATTTAGCATGAAATGTATATATATTCAAAAGTTTTTTGAAGTTTTAGGATGAAAATGTAGAGGACTATTTTCTGCAGCAGGATACTAGCCCAACAACTCAGCTGCATCACTGGCGTAATAATATACGTACAGATTTACGCGATGGCCGGCACCAAGACAGTGACGCACTCCAGTAGAGGGTGGCGCTGTAAACAGTACGGTTTTACTAAGCCTGGATTATATGTGCCCTCTAACAAAACTTTTTAAGTTTAATTTATCTTGCATTTGAAGTACTAAGTCTATATAAAGCTAATATTGTTTAAGTTAAAAAAGTATTTGCTATCCAAAGGTATAGATATTTAGAATATACCTTCATATAGACTGTTAGGGAGGGCCAACCAAAGTAAACTGTACAAAGAGGCCAACTGCTGCTCTAGCCCCCTACTACATGAGCCACCTAGGAAATTTGTTTGGTACTAGCCATGGCTCTGTCCCTTAATTATAGCCATGTTTACGCCCATCCACTAGGCCTAACATTCCTAAGAAAGGGCATACAGTATTCGTTTCATTAGCTAGCTAAAGTTAATATAATAACCATAGCCTACAGGCCCAGGGCCAGGGAGTTGTCATTTTTCAGCAACGGGGGGGGGGGGGATTCGCGCGTTGGCACCAAAATCTCCCCCCCCCCCAATGGAGGGGTAAAAAAAATGTATGCTTCCCCTCCCCTTTTTTATTCACGCGGGCACTTTTGCTAAAAAGATTTCTACAAAAACCAATTAATTGACTAGGTTGGGTTTTGTGTGACACTTGCCTCTTGAAACTGTACCAGTGCTAATATTCTTACATTACAGGTTCACTATGGGTAGCTATGTTGGAAAACTAGTCGATGAACAGACAAAGAAGTCTCAAGACTTTATGCTCTCGGCACAGGATACTGCGGTAAGCTGAACACATAGAACAGACAAATATTGTTTAAAGATTACTGTGGGTTAATTTGTACTTCCCAGCATAAAACCCATTTTTCACAGAATGTTTATATCCCCAAATATAAGCTCTGTTCAATAAAAGAGTGGTTTCAATAATTGTATTATTCTTTCAGGTCCGAAGCCACAAAACTGCTCATTTAATTTAAAACCGGCCACAATTAGCTCCTAATCCCATCTTTAATGAGCCAGACTGAAAATTCAAAGCCATAGCTTAACCAAATTCTGCCATTTATACCCGATATTTATTTCTCCCTCTTACCCTAGTTGGGGAGACAAATACAGATGCAGAACTACATGAGAGAGCAGCAAATGGCCATGCAGGTTGCCCGGGGCAGGGACATGTTCCAGTGGTGGGCAGCTTTCTATACTACAGTAGCCTTCTTTGGTACTGTCGGGTAGGTTTCTCTGTTAACTGTTTTTGGGAGAATGCAATAAGCTGAAATATTACTAAGGCCAAAAAGATAAATCATTTGTTTCATGTAACATGCTGAAAAAAAAATGGGTGGGGAAGGTCGAATTTTTTTTTATTTTGTAAATTTTTTTAAACTGCCACAAAGACTCATGACAAGACGACTTATGGACGAGTCAAACCGACTATAATTATTGACTGAAAACTATAATATTTGACTGAAAATTTGCCTAAGAACCCATAATTTCTTCAAAAATGGACAGAAAAAATTAGGGTCAGCCCTGTTCTGATAGGTAGGGTCGGGTTACCTGGAACAAAACAATTTATTTTTTTGGCCTAAATTGTATGAATAAGTGATAAAATATTCTTAAATATCTTGGTGTTGATTGCTACCTGTATGCAAAAATTTACGAATTTCTTTTGGTTCAGATAGTGCACAATGCAACACTGTGCCAGTAGTCAATGTTCCGCAGTAATGAATATACGAGAAAAACATCAGTATTGCTGTCTGTTACTTATTCCACATTTGAGTGTATTGATGGCGAATGTCCGATATTGCCTTAGAATAGTATAGGACCTGTTACACTCTAATCTATGGTTGCATAAATCTATGATTCCAGTTCTATAGGTCAGACACGTAGATTATAGCCTTTGGACCCCAATATAGATACAGTAAAACTTGGTTACAACGAACCTGTTGTTACAAGCCTAAAAAGTTCGTTATAACCAAATTTCGTTATAAGCAAGTTCAACATCATGGTGGAAGGGGGGGGGTAGGGGAGGTGGGAGGAAATTAAAGAGGTGTAGGGCCGTGTATCAGGACATCCTTGGCCACCTAGCAGCCCCTATAGGTGACAGGAGGGGTGGGGAAATCAAAGAGGTGTTAGGCTGTGTATCAGGACATCCTTGGCCACCTAGCAGCCCCTAGAGGCGGCAGGAGGGGTGGGGAAATCAAAGAGGTGTAGGGCCGTGTATCAGGACATCCTTGGCCACCTAGCAGCCCCTATAGGTGACAGGAGGGGTGGGGAAATCAAAGACGTGTTAGGCTGTCTATCAGGACATCCTTGGCCACCTAGCAGCCCCTATAGATGACAGGAGGGGTGGGGAAATCAACTGGGCCGATAAAAGTACCTATTCTAAGCATTCAATTTACATTTTTCAAACTTTGGGGGTAAAAACATTTCGTTATAAAGAAGTTCTTGTCAATATCACTTCGTTATAAGCAAGTTTTATTACTATAGAAATGTATAGGAAAGGTTTGTGACCAGGCATTTTTGTTGTTATAACCAAATTTCGTTATAAGGAAGTTTGTTATAACCAAGTTTCACTGTATTGTGTAATACACTCCAAGTAGTTGGCCTATAAAATCCTCGACAAATGACTGTGGACATAGATAACACATGTGCACATCACATTGTGCCCTCCCAGTCTCTACACTATGCTTGACGTTTGACGTTATCCATTTTAGAAACGTCAGTAGCTTTTGGTCTCTAATCAATGGAAATGGCTGTCTCTATGAACAGCCACAACTAGGATGCTATCTTAGAATAGGATCTGTGTTTAGATTCAAGATTCAAGAAGGCTTTATTGACTTATGTAAGGATACATTCATGTCAGCACCAGATCAACATTAATTAAGTTATATAATTTTTTATATGACAGAATACAATTTATTGCAGAAGGCTTGCTTGATGATTTGCAGTAATATCTGAAAATATTTTTTTGTTATCGTTATTGTTTTTGTAGTAGTCTACATACTTCAGGTATTCCCCTTCAAAGCTTTCCCTGGCATTTTGTATTGATAGTACAGAGCAGAATATCCTGAGTTGCATTAAATTGTGAACAGACAGAATCCTCACTTTCTGCATATGGCTCATTTAGATCATCCCGACAAGTCTTAAGAACACTGCACCTCGCAGCATGCTTTTCATCATTGATGATTTTGTTGTACTTTTGCATATGTAGATAATTGAGTCTCCTTTTTATGAGGGACTTAAGCGAGTACTTAGACCATGCATAGGGGTTGAGCCAGACATTTTTACAACCAATCTCACATAACAGGTACTGTATATCATTTAGCCATTGGTGTTTATCATTCTTCATTGTGGAGAAAGCCTCATTCAGAATAGGGTTTGTTGTACCCTGTTCTAGTCTTAACCAAAATGGAATTCAGGGACTGTGTTAGGGAATTTAAGAGTTTAGGGACTGTGTACTGTCAATTCAAACTCAAGTATTAAAAGATGGTCTCATATTTCATTACAGTTTCATGAAGACAAAGAGACCAGGGCCACTTGTTCCCCTTGTACCACTTAGCTTCGTTGGTGCCTACTATTATGACCTGGCATATGGAACTAAACTTCAACGTATGAGAGGTATGATCGCAGTGTAATCACTGAATCTGACTTTTCAAGATAATTATGTAAAAACGTTTACCTTTTGAACTTTGTACAACCCAGAATAGGCCGACAAAATTGTCAATCAACCAAAAGCCCAAAGCTCTATTTGTTAGTAATGATTAATTATTTTGTGTGTGTATTTTTTCTTCAGAGGAGGCAAAGAAGGTATTGGCCGAAGAAAACCAGCTCATTGAACTTCCCACAGGACTACCAACAATAGCAACACTTGATGAACGAAGGAGGAAGTAGACCAATAGAAGTGTGCATATCTGTTAACATGTCACCAATATTGTAAATCTAATGTACCTGTATTTAATAATGTGGAGTAAGGTATAAAAGTGATAATTTTTTCCACGTAGTGTGGACGAATGAATAATATGTAAGATGTGTGGCAGCTAAGGGATGCATGAGAGGGGGTTAGAAATGAAATAAAGCAAGGGTTTAATTGAATTTTGCTTGATATACATGTATATAGGTATGTAGATGTTTATGTCTATATTTTACCAAAAGAGGCCTTGGGAATATTGATATTCCATTTCTTCACTAGCAGTAAGGAAGTACAAAAAAATATATATTTTTCAAATTCCCAATGTGTTTATGTAAGAAGGTAGACCTTTGATTTTTGAGCTTGTTAACAGAAGCCTATAAACAGAGATGTATCTTATGTGTTCATATAAGACTACCCCGGTATAACTAAAGCAAGTGAAAATAATTGCCCTGCTCTTAATTTAACTTTACCCTTTTATCCTCTAGAAATGCTCCCTTGTCGTCTGTTGAAAAGAATAAATTGCCTAATCTTTATGAGACTCACTTATGCTTTTCTATGCTACTCAAGGGATGGGATCATAAAGCCCTTAGCAAAAACATATTTTTACCGTTTGTTTGGAAAAACGGAAAAATGTAGCAAGGACCACGGATAGGAGTTGCCACTCCTATCCCTCCTGCACAACTTACCACTCTGCGGCCGATGTGTGACGTCACGGCCAACGAATGACGTCACAAATTGCGTCACAAGGTGACCGTGACGTCACTGACAAACCAAAAGCATAATGAAGTTGCTATGCTTGCTGCGATCCCGGCCGCTACACTGCAAGCAACTCCAAAAAAATGTTTATATGTTAAAAACGTTTTTAACGTTTTTCAATGTTCTGTTATCAATGTTGCAAAAACGTTTTTCAGTTACTTTTTTTTCACATTAAAGTACGTGTATTTTTTTTACCTAAAATGAAAATGATACCTTTCCTGAAGAAGAACAATAAAATTGTTCAAAGCATTGCATTATAAAAAGAAGACTAACCCCCCCCCCCCGATTCTCGATTTTCTACAGAAGTCGAAATGACACCGATGTAGATAGAAGCATAACAAAGTTGGAAAACATCCTCTTGGTTAAAACTAAAGAATTTTGACAGGGCTAGGATGTAATACCTCCTTCTTCCACGATGCAACCACTCTGAATGACGGTTTGGCCCAAGGGCTATGACGTCATTCGGAACACTGTTGCCAGGCAACAGCCACTGTTGACCTTAGTTATAATCAACAACAATGATTTGTTGACAGAATTTGAGCAGTTTCGTCCTGTAGGGACTCATCAGGCATCTGTTTGTGAAAATAAAGTGGCTGTGAAGCCAAATTGTCCCAGATCTAATGAAGGCCTGGAGTTGGGTGGGTTTGGTTGACAGCAAGGCTGTGTGTCAAACCCATCCACACTGTCAATGAGGGTATGGATCTAAGTTAAAAAACACTAAGGTATTTCTAACAGTGGGATATATTCTCAAGGAGAAATTAGCTAAGGATGGCACAATAAAAAAAAGTTACAGGGATGTAAGTTTTCAGAATTTTGTCTGATTTCAGAGTTGGAGATGACTAGATTTACACAGATTTCTATTCTCAGATCAATTTCTTGCAATATTTTACAATAGATTCAGAAGTTCCATGTGTATCTTCAGAATCTTTCATAAACAGTGACTTACATCGCTGAAGTTAAAACTAAAGAGCATTAAGACATTTGGGGTTTATTGGTGCACTCTAAAGTAACCTCTTCATTCAAGGCAAACAGAATTATATTACACCCACCAATCTTTAATCCACACACGATATGAGGGTAAGATTGGAACAGGTCCAAATAAATGTCAGAGGTATTGAGCCTTTATAATAACAATGAGGTTTGTTGACTTAAGTTTGGTGAGATCCCCCTGTGGTGTTGTACCTTTGTGGCCCCCAAGGGGTAAAAAATGACATGGCGACTTTTGGCCATTTTTTGGCGACATTTCGACTTTGTACCCTTTTAAAAGTGACATGTGACATTTCCAATCTTTAAAAAAGTGACATTTGATCTGAGACCTTAAATTTTGAGATTATTAGACATGTTTTTTCCCACTAAAAAAGTGACATGTGACCTGAAACCTTACATTTTGGTGACATTGTGACCTCAGGGGGGGTCCCCTTGGGGGCCCCACCTTTGGGCAGTTTGTGACTCGAGGACCCCACTGCCTGTGGTCATGGCAGAACACATGGCAGTGAGGATGGTGTTTTAACTATGTTTGACGAGCACACACAGGAGTATAGGCAGGTATGCATGTTCCTCCAGGTTCTAGCATTAATGTTAGTCCAGCCTAGAAAGAGCTGGTGTTACCACTCCTGGCAACCCAAGAACTAGACCACTCAATGTGCATTGTATTGTTATTCGATGGAACAAAAGGCCTAGTCTTAAATCACAGCAGGTTACTTATTGGCATGTATGAAACAGGACTTAGAAGCTTATCCTTGATGGCTCAGGGCCTCCCTGAGTCATTATAATCAGCTTACGGTGATGATTCACCAATAAAAAATTCCCATTTTTTAATCTGGAATTACAATAAGATTTTACGATAAAAACAAATCAGAAATCATATGTATGTGAACCTAATCTCCTCTTCCATCAAAATAAAAAAGACAACAACATGTAACTATTCATAACTTGCATTCCAAAATATGTCACCTCAAAATGCTTCCCTAGCCCACTTAAAGGGGTCTATTTCTCCTCTTTCCTATCCCCTCGGATGTGTGGGGTGCACATATGCGTTCCCATAGACTTCTGCTCCGAACAGAAGTATATGGGAACGCATATATAAACCACTGTGAGGGCACTGCCAGGCATCTGAATTTAAGATCAAAATACAGACAACGTCACCATGACTTATTTTACCACCCTTACACAAACTAATGGATGTTTTTAACTCAAGGAAAACAGACAGTTATCAAACATTTCATGATCAACATGCAGATATGAAAGGAACAAGATAATAATGTTCTATTAAATGTATTGTCAAAGAGATGTTTACAGCTGTATATCAAAAACACATCTAGGACAGACTTCAAACATAGAAGTAAGTCTGACAAATCTAGTTAATAAAACGTTTCAATATATTTTAGATTATATTCTTACTTTTGTAATTTTCATTTATATGGAAAATTACAATACACCAAAACTTTGTATGAGCCCTGAGCCATTTGTGATTAAGATCACAATGTTCAATCTTATAGCAGCGTGGCTGACCAAATTGAGTTACTTGTCCAAGTGTGTGGTATATTGTAGCTGTGGTACATACAACCAATGGTGCACCCTACATACAGTTGTAGTCATATACTGCTGGACCTGCTGCTGTGGTGGATTTGCAAGTTTTGATTAGTGCCAAGGATATGTCTCACAGTGACAGCATATGTAATTTATTTGGTGGGAGTTCTAACCATTAATTTGAACTTTATGTGAACCTGGAGGCTTACAGAAGACCTTTCAGGATTTATATTCTGTAGGTTCAAGGCATGGCTCCTACGAAGGCTAAGAAGGCAGAGCCCAAAGTAACTCCTAGTAGAATCACACAGGGGCAAACTCCAGAAGCCACCATGGACAATGTAAATGAACAAGAGATGATGACAGAAACTACAGAGCCAACTACCAATAGTGATGTCATGGCAGAAATTCCAGAACAGGACAAGAAAAACAAGGATGACAATGGACTGGAGACACAAACCACAGACCCTCCACCTTCATGCAAGAAATGCTTCATGATGTTTGCAGATCGTAAAAGCATGGTATGTCCCCATGAGTTTTTCTGTGAGTGTTGGGAGACAATGGTAGAGTTGCCAGACTCAATTGAGGGTAAAAAATCGAAAAAGGGTAAAGAGGAATCAACAGAAAATCCATCTGTCTTCACCTGTTCTGTGGTGCGTCATATAGGTTTGTGCGTCCAAAAAGTGCATACCCAGTTAAACAAATTGAAACGCTGGCAAAGGATGTTAAGAAGCAAAACAGCTTTAAGGTCATCCTTAAAAGGAATAAGTTATTCCCTACTGCTATGGTTTGGTCACCAACTGGTGAGTTTGTACTGGTTGATTGCTCTACGGAGGAACTCGTGGTTCTAAATGAATGTGGGGAAGTCAAGAAGCATTTTCCTTACTTGAGAAACCATGTTTTCCAGGGAGGACTGACTGTTGACAAGGAAGGGATCATCAGAATTGCACTAAAGAATGATAGGTTCAGTGGGGTGAGTTACTATACATTGACAGGTCAGTTCAAATACTCAGCCTTTCTCTATGATGAAACCCCACATGTTGGGGACATTGTGAGTTTGGATATGGATGAGCTTGGGAATATGGTGGCCTTGGACCTAGAAAGCAGCAAAATCTGCTACATCAGCATGAAGAAGAGAGTGGAGAGTCATCCTGTAGTTTCAATTAATGGTCCAGTAACATTGCAACCTAACAACCCTGGCAAAGAAACAGGTACAAATGTCATTGCAGCTGAATTTGCTAATACAGGTATATTGGTGGTATCTGAAGCCAATGTTAAGGAAGAAGCTGAAGGTGACCCAGAGAAAGGGCTGACAGATGACAAGAAAAACCAAGCAGAGCCAACATCCCAGGAAAATGACCCATCAGATGCAGCCAAAGTTGATGAAGAGGTATCCAGGTCTCCCACGGATGGATTAACCTCCATTGCTGTGAACAGTTGGGGACAGACGCTTATATGTGACCAAGCTGAAGGATTGATCTACATAATTGAGAGACATGAGCACTATGATGTTGAGGTAGGCAAGGTAGTCCTTTCTGGACAAATCCAGGCAACTGCAGAAAAGGAACCCACCTTGAAAGCTATTATTGATGAACATGAGAATATACTTATTTTGGACCGCTCCACCAAGAGGATCCTCCGTTATAACACTGAAGGACAGTTTCTAGACACCTTAGTTCAGTTCCCAGTAAATCATAATGAAAATGGTGAACATGAAGATGATGACTTTGATTATGTGATTTACAGTCTCAACGATATATCCTGTAACATGAAGGGTGTTATTTCTGTTATGTACGTAAGAGAACAGAACTTGGATGGACAGGGTTATAATGGTATAAAGTGCTGGTTCCACAGACCTAAATTGGTCGGATTAGCACTAATCCGACCGATTTTTTTCTATACTTTTGATATATTATAAATCGTCGGATTAGGGCTATTCCAACCGATTGTATGGCTGTGGAACCAACGCTTAAGAGAAGAAGTTTCAGCAAATCTAGGAAGGCGCACAGAGATAGCACTGTACTCATACTCCACCCCTAGAAATCAAAGACGGAAAGAATCCAAAGAAAAGAAAAAGAAGACTCCCCCAGGTGATAAACCTGTAGACAATAGCCAGTCAAAGTCAAAGTGCTGTGTCATAGCTTAAGATTAACAAATTCTTATAAAAAAAACACATATGAATAGGGAACAATGCTCAGAGGAGGTGGGGGAATGAAAATAGGAAGTCAGCCCTCTGAACCATGGGCATGTACTAGTTGCCAAGTTGAGTCTGTGTAGTTGTTATCTATATACTAAGGAGAGGGTGTGACACTCTAGGACTGATGCTGCCCTCTGGCAGCTCTCTTCCTATGCATAGCCATTGGTGAGAGAGGTGAGGGGGGACTTTGCCAAAGTTCCCCCTCACCTCTGTCATCCATGGCTATATGTATAGGAAATAGTTCAAAGGGTATCTGCCAGAGGGCAGCAAATGTCCTCGAGTGGCTGACCCTCTCATAGTATATGGATAACACCTAAACAGACTCAACTTGGCAACTAGTACATGCCCATGCTCTGAACAGAGATCACGTGCCTCTAGCTAATGCCACTGATCCCATTAGGGCCGTAACGCAATGGGGAATAAGATCGTTGGTAGTGCTAGAGGCAGGTGATCCGGATCAGGCTGCTGCTAGAAGCAGGTGATCTCCACAAGCCTCGTTTTGAGGCCTAGGTAGGTCAAAAGGTCATGACGTCACACGCAGTGATGGAGCTGGAGTCGGCCGCTGGTGTGCAGTGATAGTGGAATTATAATGCTTCAGAATGAATAGTGAACCAAATAATCATACTTCAAGCTCTATTAGAACTAGAAACGATTAAAGGACTAATGATACTGTCCCTATGCCGTCCATCAGTGACTGACGGCCGTCAGTTGGCCGTGAATCAAGTTTTTTTTTGTGTTTACATCCCTGAGATCACGGGCAAGAACTAAGTCAGTACAATCACCAAGCTGAGAGGCGGTGTAGAGAGCCCAGTGTGTGACACTAGTCATTTTCCTATTGCTGCCATCTATTAGAACTCCAGTAAATTATTTTCTGCCTTGTCTCATGAATAAAATCTTCCGGCCTCTAAAATATATCAGAAATTGTTAAATGCAAGTATTCTGATTTATGGGAATTATTTGTAAGGCTTTCATAATTTTACAGCTTCCGTTTATTCTAACCCAATTTCCAACACTGCACCCTTTGTGGGTGCTGCCTTGAGTCCAATTGACTACTGCCAGTGCCTGCCAAGCTTACTAGTGTTGTGGCCCTACACCACTAAACTCGATATGTTGACATGGCCATTTCTTAAAATTGGCATGGGACATGGCTATGCTAGTGACATGTGGCAGGGCCCTTTTTTGAATTCGACATGTGAAATGGGACTTAGTGACAAAAAATAGGGCATATTACTTATTTTATTAGGGGGTATAAAGGAAAGGGGAGGTGTCTTTTTTATACATAGAGAGGTCACCAAAAGAAGTTTTTGGGGCATATAAGATGAATGCCTGCCTTTATGGTAGCAGATGTATTAGAGATTTTGTCAGAATAAGTTTACTCAAAATATAGAGTACTGAATTTATAATGAAAATAGGTATTTCACTGGATAGGGCCATGATCTAGACAAAAAAGGGAATCCACATCATCATACTGGTACTCTTTTTGGATTAGCTATGCTGATGACACTGGGCATTTCTTAAAATCCTATGTATGACATTGGGACCCCCCATCAAGGGCCCCAGTGTAACCTGAGTGGTGAGCTGGCAGCTTGGGATCTATGCAGCTAATTATAGCCATAGCCATGTGCTTTGAGGACTGCAGTCATGTTGACACAGAGGAGAAGGGTTACTTTTACCCACAGGGGAGAGAGGGTACATGGTCAGTGGCAGACCCTGGACCTATACCATGAACAACACAAAGAATCTGGTAGCAAACTAGTTCTGCGCCCGTGCCTGAGATCATGTGCCTCTAGCATCCAGGACTGATCCCAATGGGGCCGTAATGCTATGGGAAACGGGATCAGTGTGGCCATGCTATAGTCGGGTTACACTCTGTTCAGGGGGACAGGAAGTTGTATAGAAAAATTGCAAGTTACACATGATTATACATAACTTTTGTAGTCTTAGTCAAGTATTCAAAAGACATCATCACAAAATCATTTTGAAAAGGCGTGGACTTAATGAGAGCATTTCTAATACAATTTTTAGTTATTTTCTATATAATCTATAGGGCCATCCTTAAAAAGCGTGGAGGATGCATCCCCACATCCTCCACAGCTCCACCGCCAGTGTAATAAAATCAATACTTAAGACATTTACATTGCAACTTGCTCATATCATTTGGACGAGCATGGCCAATGTGTGATGAAATAATTGACAAATAATCATTGTCCGAATGGGCTTTGGTGCATCAGACCGGGAACTGAAAATAATGTTTCAGTTTTTTTTTATAACTATCAAAAAGGTCACTGTTCTCACATATGTTCATGAATGGTCATGCTTGAATTGGATGAATGAGCAATGGACATCCCTCATGCCTGGCAACAAGAGTATATGCCAACTTTGTACACTTTGTTATTTATTTTCACACACACCATTGTTTTGTTTATATTGCTGTTTGAATTTACTGCCACTATATACATATGGAGGAATTAGTCTAAATGTCTGTTATGTCTACTTAATTTGCTGGTGTCTATATTATGGGTATATCATTAGAGAGGTATTTAAGCAACAGTGGGTGCATAGTGTTTCTCTTGCCCTCCCTCCCTCCCTCCCTCCCTCCCCCTCCCTCTGTGTGTCTGTCTCCTCTGTCTCTGTGTGTCTGTCTCCTCCTCTCACGTTTTTCATGTAACTTAGATATATTATACATTCATTCTTGTACCTTCATATTCTTACCTTGACAAGTTTTGGGATAATAATTTGGATGTGGTTTCATTGTTGGTTGTATGATATACCTGTACTTAATTCTATGTAAGCACCCAATGATGGCATGATTTGTGCTTACTTCACATTGTATCCTATCAAATAAACTGTTGATTTATTCCAAAATAACCACCTGAAGTAGTTAATTTAGAATTGAGTGATATGTTGGTATATACATGTACATGAACATGAATTCAGCCAAGGCTCATAATACCTGTACCCTCAAAGTAACATTTTACTTGTCTAACATGACTTTTATCATCATGACATCCATTACATGAATGGTAGTTATATTTCTAGTGGGGAAATCTCTGCAAGGGCTAATTCCACGATCAAGACAGAAAATAATATATAAAAAGATAAGAAAAAGGGGTCCTTGTGATGCATTGAGCAAACGCCGAGGCCATAAAGTGATATAAGTATTGCCATGGCCATCTACATCAATAGCTCAATAAAATAAATGTCCCAATGTGCTGGTAATAACTGGTCCGAATGCTGCATGTATCCTATGTATGTATCATACTTGGGGCTAACCTATTGTTAGCTGATCTCGACAGCCTGTTAGTGAGCATGAATTTAAGAGAGAGTAATGATAGATATTTATTAAGCTGTGTTGTAATACGATTTTCGTATCACATGATGCAACCGCCCAATCAGCAGAAAAAAAAGCAATGTTTCTACGTAAAAGAAAAGTTGAATTATGTTATCTTTTTCAATGTGAAAAAGATTTCTCTGGTAAGTGAGTGACTCTTTTCCCTGTAAGCTACACTTGACTAGGGTAGAAAAATTAACTGAAACCATTGACCTTTTGCTACCCATATCAGTGAATGCTCCACATACCAGTATACATATTTCTTTTACCAGTATACAAATCAATTTTACTCTCTCATAGAACTTCAATGGCGGAAAATGAATGTCTCCATGTATTAAGGACAGGAAATAACGCAATGCCCCCCCCCCCAATATAAGAATAACATGCTGATAAGATGAAGATAAAGAAAACAACGATGAGGGACATATAATAAATGAAGAAACAACACAGGAAGGTACAGAAGATAACATATACAAGTCTCGATAATCCAGTGTGCTACAATCCAGTGATTCACCTTCCAGTGATGATTCCTATGGGACCAAATCTATAGCACTGTGTCTGCCCTTGATAATCCAGTTATTTGGCTTCCAGTTCCAGTGGAGGAATATGAGAGACCATATATATATATATATATATATATATATATATATATATATATATATATATATATATATATATATATATATATATTTAGCATTAAAAATTAACTTGATAATCCAGTTGCCCAAGCAGGATGGATCATTTCTTTGGGATGTTTAAGGGTGACACTTGGACCCATGGGAGGAGTTTGCAATAACATTGCATTGAAACTATGATCAGTTTGTCTATGTTAGCCTCTCAAATTCCATTGACACAATTTTTTTGGCAGCATCCTGTGTGTTAATGTGGAGGGCGGGGGGGGGATGATACCCAAACAATGTATTGGCAATCATTGAATATTATTATTTTATCTACAGTAGCTTCAATACTGATTGCCTCATCAAAGTTCATAACGATTAACAGCCTTACTAAAAGGTGCTAAATGCTTTGAAGCATGGGCTAAATGCTTTGAAGAATACCCACCCCCCCCCAGGCCACATACAGGACTTTAATTGATGACATTTTTATTTTGCACTTTTCCTTATGCCATGCCCCCTATTTGATAATCCAGTGGTCCAGCTTCCGGTGGTAATTTGGGGGTGATATGAGCCAATGGATTATCGAGACCTGTATCGTTGTTGGGCCCTTATGCCACAAACGTACACCAGTGGCCTAAGGATGACCATGGGCCCTTAAGCCACAAACTATAAAGCACAAATGCCCGTATGCTTCAATTACTATTATACCACAAACTAAACACCCTTATGCCACAAATGCCCTTGTATCACAAACATCCTTAGACCACAGATACCTTTATACCACAAACACCTTAATGTCATAAACACCTTATGATAAACTTAAAAGGGGCCCTTATGTTCATGCTTGTATAATTAGGCTGGAAACCTACCCCTGAAATCCCGCTCCCGCTACTCTCCTACTACATACGGTAGTTATACAGACCGCAGATGCCCAGCGTATTGTATAATGTAAACATAGATATTTTCATGTGTAGAAATTTTCGCGAATTTGCAAAAAAAAAAAAAAAAGGCATTTTCGCGTGTATTTAAATTCACGAATTTCCGATTTTTTTTTATCCCCAGCTTGTCTTAGGCCGAGTACATGTATAACCTATGCAGGTCACACCTCCCCCCCCCCCCACCCTCACCCCTAACCTGCCCACTCTGAAAAGGGGGGATCTGATCAAGGAGCGTTTTGTGAAAGTAGGATATATGGACTGCATATATACATGTGACTACATGTGCACTATCAGCCATTCCATCTCAGTCATTTAATGTACCCATTGAATTCTCAATCATTCATCATAGTGGAACTAAAGAGTGTGATGTTGATAGCAGATGTGGGGTTTCAAATACATTTAGGCCTATCCATGCACTATTGGTACCATAAGCATAGTGTTTGCTAGTGAAAATATATATCTATTTTCTTGTGTAATATTACTGGTACACGTTTTATTAATACATATAAGTTCTTTTCTCGGTTAGAACTTGGATTAACCCCTCTCTACAATGCTCCATGATATAGTGTACTTTACAGACATATCAGAGTAGGAGGCGGTCAACTCTAACCCCCCCCCCCTCCCACCCACCCCCACTCACCCTTGACACAAGCAAGACAACTAGCAAAGGGTATATTTTCGTGATGTACTTAAAAATAATAAATTCGCAAATTTTATATTTCCGCGAATTTCCCGAAAATATTTAAAGCGCGAAAATATCTACATTTACAGTAATAAGGTCGTTTGGGTGCCCATTATGGGTGTGTGTGTGAGGGGGGGAGGGGGTGATTATGGTTGAAAGTAGTATATCAAATAAACCTGATTTCCAAAAATGGAACTCATTACCTCATGCCAAATATGGCATTGAGTCACAATCAATCAGTCTTAAGCCCTCAGCAGGTTCGGCATCGTCAGTAGACCATTCTGGGTATTATAATTATTTTCACCATATTCTATTCTGCACCATGTCTGTCCAAGTTTTGCCTGTAAGCGGCCTACAACTACAACCTCATCCAAAGCCTGGCGGGGTATTAAAGTGCACTCACTGATCCCGCCTCCTCCAGCAGTGATCCCAAGCTACTCTTGGAGGATACACCCTCTCACAAAACTCACATACATTCATCAAGGGTAGGACTGACCCCTCAGTCCCCATTCTCTTATTAATCATGAGGTACAGCGAGCAGCTCAGCTCCATACCAGTAGCTATTTTTAGCCATCATCCAAACGTGCACTGTACGTTGTGATACTATATTCGGAAGAGCTGGGTGAGTTGCTCTAGTATAAATACACCTGTGAGAGCAACTAACATCATCTTATGTACCTCCAACTTAGACTGGACGCCACACGGTTCCTTGGCTCAGGGCACAGCTCGGACATAGTATAATTATCATTGTACCGCCAGCGCCTCTGGCGCTGGGACACTGCCCTTTCCAAGATTATGCCATTATGATAACTTGGATTACAGACTTTTTCATCAAATTGCATGGTCGGCCATCAGTAAAAAAGACCAAGAAAACACAAACCCTCCTATATCACAATCAAATGTCCCCATCCCCGAGAGGCAAAAGAAAAAAAAAGTAACATGGAAAACCACTTATTTGGCCATGTTGGTTTGAGGGGGGGGGGGTCAGATTATTTTGATCCCATGACCAGGGGGGTCAGAATTTTTTCGACCCCTTCACCAGGGGGAGGGGTCAAAATGATTTCACCTGTTTTCAGCAAAAAAGCTTGTGCATTACTATAGGTAAAAACATCCGCACGTTATTTTCGACCTTTGGCAGGGGGTCAAAAAAAATTTGGCCCCTTGATAGGAGGGGGCCAGAATTTTTTGCGCACACTGCATGGGCAGGGCTCCAGTGTAGCTGCAGTGAAGCGCTAACGGGAACCCAGGTAACGTGCCTGACTGGGCCCAAACTGGGTCAAACCTGGGTAATGCTGGGCTAAACTGGGCCGCGTTATCTGCTGGGAAACCTATGGGCTCCAGTTGGGCCCTAGTAGGACAAAATGCATTTACAACATTTTCAGTAAATGTATATGTCCCCAACATCATGAATCATGCTCTCTTTTTGAGAAAATTAAGTATAAAAATGCTTTAACCATTATTTTGAGGGAAATGCATAGTTGGGTTTTATATGGGCTTGGGCTGGGGTAATTGAAATTTACAAAATGCTCTCTAGAATTCACAACCAGTGTGAATCCAACTCTCCTTTTGAAATAAATGAATCTTCAAATTTTGTAACCAGGATTTTTGATGAAGAAACATAACTGGGCTTTTGATGGGCTTATGTTGGGCTAAAATCCTTTTTATAAAAATCCTTTTAAATCAATTATTACTTTCTAATTCATACTCTCAATGAACATCCAGTGCCTGTCTATATTTTCATCTGTGTAATCAAGTCAAAATGTGTTACTCAGGTGAAGAATATATATATGAATGAATATATTCCATGGCAGTTTAAGAGTGTATCAACTTTTTAAACTAAATTGTATAAATTGATGCACAAAATCAAGTATTCAGTTAAAAACACCCTTCCTCTGATTAGGGATTGACTCTAAGTAAGGCTACACTTGAAGGATGTATGTGAAGACATGTTTGCCAAGGTGGATATCTAGATGGCTAGACTTCCTCAATAGGCCCATTGATGTCTTTGACTAATTTGATGATGAATCTTCTATCTGCTAGGAGGATTGCCCCTGTCCCATCATGGGCCAGCCCAATGTGAGCCCATTCCAAGCCCATGTCATAAATTAAGGCAAAGAAACCAGAAAGAAAGAAAATATGATACTATTTACTAAATAAAGCACTCTTGGGCCCCAACTGGGGCCATTCTGAGCCCAGTTTGGGCTAGCCCACTTGGGCCCCGACTGATACCCAGGCCCAAAAATTGATGGGCCCCTGTCAGGCTGACCATCTGGGGCCCAGTTGTCAGCCAATCTGGGGCCCGGCTGGGACCCAGTTGGACATGTTACCTGGGAAGCAGCCTGTCATCACAGCTGCCACTGAGCACGGACCTGGAAGTAAGCACCCTCTAGGGACGCTGAACTGGCCTATATACACCAAAACCTCACTTTGAGACTTTTAATCAAAATTCTGAATTGACAGAATGTTTTAAACCTTTTTTTAACCCCTGTATGCATTTATTTGCCATGTCAATGCCAATTTTTTATAAACGTTTTCGGCCATGTTTGTTTAGCAAAAGGGTCACTTCTTGCAGAATGTTCCTGGCCCTCCGTGGAGACGAATGTTGACGCCGCTGCGGTTCCCGGGGTGCCCGGCCAAACAGGGGTTCGATCAAGGATATATGCCAGATCTCATATGAATTTGAATTACATTCAGATGAGATCATCTGAAACTTATGGAAACTTACATGGAAGATTATTATTCAGATGAGATCTCATCTGAAAACAGTCAGAAGTGTGTGACAGCATGGTCCCACCATGTCCCTGAGGAACTAAGGCGGCGTGAATGTTTGTCTCCAGTGTGACGTCATTCTACTTCCGGCCAGGTACAAATCCCAGGAAGAGACCCAGATACGTTTGTTTACCTTTCATCCCACAACATATGATGGGAGACAGTAGCCTGAGTCCAAACATGGTCCCACCAAGCCTCCAGCCAATCTTCTTTAGTATTTCTACTCACATGCCATTTGGGGCCAGCATACAGGGTTATGATGTAACTGATATACCATTTTATTATTCCATAAATTCTAACATATTATTGTATTAATCAAAGAATATCTATGAAATTAATACATAGGTTGGTTCTAAGAGCTATAAGAGCGCTCAAACTTTGTATAAGATCGTTCATGCCCCACTGCACACCAGCCAGAGTCAGTTAGACAGAGTTTGTGACATCAAAGGGTCCGACCTAATGGTTCACTGCACAATATAATAAAGATGAGGGTCTCAGTGTGCGACCTCATGGTTCAGTGCACAAACTAATAAGTTGTAAGTGAATGCAACCGGCCGTCACGGGTGCCTGAGCACCGCTGACGCCGTCATGAGTGTCTGAGCACTCTAATAACTGAACAATGGGTTACATAAGCACGACGCCATAACCGTCCGGTCGCTCTAGCATCGCTCCTGAGCAAGCTAGGTCAAATATCAAAGCATCTATGGAAAGCCAATAATTAGACGGTCAAAATGAGCCCAAGATCAAGGCGGAACTCCCATTATTAAGGAAGTTACGCCATGGAGACTGAATGGAGCTCCGAGTGCACTACAGACAAACCGGCGTGAGTTACGCGCCTATCCAGCGGGCAGTTTAAACTTGGCCTATTCAACTCCGCGCATGCAGTTGTAGCTGCGTAAACGACCGAGTTATGAGGGTCTGAAGTTGCAGAACCGACCAAGACAATGGGGGACACAGCGGCGCCCATGGGGGTCCTTTGTGGACCCAGTGACACATGAAAGCCTCCCCTCAAACAATTGCAGAGTTAGGCAGATGCTACTGGCCCCAGTCAGTCTGGAGGTGCTTTTCCAAGATTTGCTACAAATAGCCTGTCTGCACCTCCAAGAGGACAGAACACCAAGAACCGCTCTAGAGGTAACATCTCCAGTCATCTCCTGCTACCTGCTATACCACTGCACTATGGTGAAACTATGCTAGACAGGCATTGGTTTCTATCATTAGTGGCCAGAGGGTATCTTCCTCAAGACTTCCACCAGAGGGTAAAGTTATTCATTATTACATTATTCCTCTAAGCAGCAGGTCAGGAGCTAGGTGTGGGAACCCACCTAGAACTATGCTGGACATTGTATTATTATTACCTCACAGGTGGAGTGGAACAGAACATTATACCTTATAAACTATTGTATATTTACTGTATGTACAAATTACCTACATACTAACTTCTGTATGATTGATATTTCTTACATGTTGCCTATAGCTGAATAAACCAGTGACAACTGGAAGTAACACTATTTTATGAGAGCTTAATGTGTTTACACTATATACCACTAGTCTTATGATATTTCTCATATGACAACTTGATCATGCACAATAACTAGTATGACATAACACATAGCTTGTGACGTCACACCCTGCAATATAACTTTAAAAGTATTTGTAAACATCTAACATGAGTACTATATAGGGATAAACTCAGCACATAGCTACAGCTACTGAAATCCGTTTGACCTACTTACGAACCAGAAGTGACCTAATTTTGAAACCTGAAGTGACCATATATGGGCATGTGACCTACTTTCTCAAGCTCTGATTGGCTGAGAGATAATTTATGCAAATTTATGCTATGGCGTCATCACGTGATAATCACATGATCACAACAAAAAACGTAAACAAAGACAAAACCTACCACATGGTCAGTCACGGTAGAAGACGTAAACAAAAATAAACCTAGTCTTGCCCAAGTCTGTAGCATAAGCGAATGTTAGGGAGAGTTTATTTTAACAACAGGGGTGGTGGGTAGGTAGGTAGGTATAAATAGGTGGGTAGGGTAGGGTGGGGTTAGTAGGTTTATATAGGGTGTGCGCATGTTATACACGCAAGTGTGCGGCCTTTCCCCAAAATACTTAAGGGGTGCCCCCCACCCATAGCCTACCCTACCCACCCTACCCTACCCTACCCTATTTCACCTACCTACCTACTTTAGCCTAGTTTACCTTTGGTTATTTCCAGAAATCGTACACAAAAACAAACCGAGTCTTGCCCAAGGTAAACACTGCCTGCTGCTGTAGCTTGTTTATTTCTATAGTCGCCATCGGGTGTGGTTGCACCATATGTTTTGCACCTACAACTCATGGCTATACCTAGTGGATATTATTGGAACTGCTTATAGCTGGGTTTAGTGGAGACCTCTTGCTGACTCATGGTGAGGTGAGCTCCTCAAAGTTGCTGCTGCTGCTGCCGACGTGCACTGGACACTGAGTGAGTGAGTGAGTGGGCCGTGTGAGAGTGCACCCCCTGCACCCGCGTTTTACCCCTTTCCCCTGTCCTCCACCCTAACGAGGGGAGGGGTTGCAGTTAGGTTGTGTCACTTATTTAAACTCCATCAACAAGTTGATGTCCCTTACTCCCTGCTTCCTCCTTTACTCAACTTAAGCCTAGTTTACCATTAAATCCTAGTTAGGTCCTTTTCCCCAGTATGTATTACCCCCACTTAAACTGACCACTTAGTTGCCACTGTGAGCATTGATGGTGCAAGGTTCACTCACTGCTCAGCTGATCATGACTCCTGCTTCACTACCTCTGAGCTTGTCCACTTCTCACAAAAGAGAAACGGAGGTTTTTATTTCAGACATAAGGGGTGGTGTAGAACAAGGTAAGCTGTTTCAACTGTGGCAGTATTGTTCTGAACATCATCCTTCAAACGCATTTATTCCTCCCAATTTAAATCTTAGAGAGTGTTTCCTTCAAAACAACAAAATGGTTTAGAAAAAAGTGTTAACTTTTAGCACCTACATCTTAACATTCTCCCACCACAACATAAAAATAAATAACCAAAAGTAAACTAGGCAGAAATGTTTGACTTACGTTGTCATCGACTTTGCGTATGCGCAGAGATAAGCTAAATCCAAAATGGCGGACAAATGTTAGGGAGCGTTCATTATTAACAACAGGGGGATGGGTAGGTAGGTAGGCAAAATAGGGTAGGGTAGGGTAGGGTAAGGTAGGGAAGGCTAGGCTATGGGCTGGGGGGCACCCCTTAAGTATTTTTGGGGAAAGGCCGCACACGCCCATGTATAACGCACACACACCCTATATAAACCTACCTACCCCCCCTACCCTACCTACCTATTAACCTACCCACCACCCATGTTATTAAAATAAACGCTCCCTACCATTTGCTTATGCTACAGACTTGGGCAAGACTAGGTTTGTTTTTGTTTACGTATTCTACTGTGACTGACCATGTGATCGGTTTTGTTTTTGTTTACGTTTTTTGTTGTGATCACGTGATGACATCATAGCATAAATTTACATGCTGAATCAAAGTTGATGTGCCTGACAGGTTTATGTATTGATCCGGGGGGGCACTCACTATATGTCACTGACAGGGGTGTGCAGCTGGGAAGGCCACTTTTTGGCAAAAATCCCTCTCACCGAGGGTCTAGTTTGGGTCAAAATCCCTCTCACCAAGGTCCACTTTTAGCATCCAAATAAGTGCCAGTTTTCCCTACCATTTGCTTATGCTACAGACTTGGGCAAGACTAGGTTTGTTTTTTGTTTATGTTTTCTACTGTGACTGACCATGTGGTCGATTTTATTTTTGTTTACATTTTTTGTTGTGATCACATGACATCATAGCATAAATTTACATAAATTATCTCTCAGCCAATCAGAGCTCGAGAATGTAGGTCACATGCCCATATATGGTCACTTCCAGTTTCAAACCTAGGTCACTTCCAGTTCATAAGTAGGTCAAACGGATTTCAGTAGCTGTAGCTATGCACTAAGTTTACCCCTATATACTACTAACATGATATCTGGAAATAAACTGAACTCTGTGGACTCCTTCCCATCACTCTCATGGCTTGTAACGATTCATTGACAGTATGTTACATTGACGTTCGGCTTGGAGGGCAGCTCAACTATGCATTTAAAGAGGGACGGGATCCTTTCCAAAATACAACAAACAATGTATATAATTACCCAATTGTATGCGGCAGGGTATCTTTAAATCTGCCACTACTCTTGGGACTTAATCACTCTTAGGGCTCACACACTATTATGTTCTAATTTAACACTATTAGGCCCAAATCATTCTAGGTAGATTTTTTTTCATGGGATTTCAAATTCAATATAATAGACCAATACAATAATGCCCGTGTGGAAACAGAAGGGTGATATCTGAGGGAAGCATAGGGTAAAAGCACTCATTTCAGACACTCCTGGACAGTCAGGAAGTAACCTTTTTTGGCTAATCGAATTAGGACAATAATTAGCTATAACTTGTTTATTATAGCAAACAGAAAACAATTTCCATCCGCACATTTCAGTGTAGCAGGTTCATCATTTCTAACCTTTTTATATGTAAGTAGAAATAGATTGTAGACATATTGATCAACCTGACTTAACACTTTTTTCACTGATCCTATTTCAATGTTGTCAACCATCACCATTTCAACATCCAATCAATAATTGACATATCAATGTTGAAATATTGCTCTAAATTCAATGTTGATTTAACATTAATTTGTCAATGTTGAATCAAAAATATCAATTTCAATGTTGACTCAATGTTGAATCAACATAGAAATACAAACATTGAATCAGCACTGATGGTTAGATTTTGAATCACAGTTGATTTTGATTATGTTGTGTCAACTTTTAAATTCAACTATATTTCAACACTGAATCAACCGTTGATATGCAAACATTATTTCAATGCTGAATCAATGTTGATGTGCCTGACAGGTTTATGTATTGATCTGGGGGGGGCACTCATTATATATGTCACCAACAGGGGTGTGAGGCTGGGAGTGGAAGGCCACTTTTTGGCAAGAATCCCTCTCACCAAGGGTCTAGTTTTGGTCAAAATCCCTCTCACCAAGGGCCACTTTTAGCATCCAAATAAGTGCCAGTTTTCGGAAATTTTATCAAAATTTCTGCCAAATATCTAGTCAGTTTTGATAAAAGTTACTCACATCAAGTGTATATTTCAAGCTAAAAACCTTAACTGTGCACATTTTTGACCAAAATCCCTCTCACCAAGGGTCGCCTTTTGCCCAAAATCCCTCTCACCAAGGGTAAGGGTTGTCAAAGGCCCAGCTGCACACCACCGTCAGAAGATATCCGCGTGCCCCCCCCCCCCCAGGGTATTGATTCGACTAACTAATACAAATTTCTACCGTAGGTACGTACCTATGGCTATGGTAGGCCTACTAGACAAGATAATGAAAATGATTTCGAAAAAGGTTGGGGATGTGGTACTGTAGTAATAGTATGTAGTTTTTTTTTTGTTTTTTTTTATTTGATCAGTCACAACAAGTAAGGTACAATATATCATGGTCTACCTGATCAATTTTGGCAAGATCATCCAAGCAGAGGAACAGATTACTGATACTTTGAGCATGAAATATCTAAACACATTAACTGTCTGTTTGGCATTACCCATATTTAGCTGCATAGGTGCAGACTGACAATAAGAATAACAACAAATCTACATCATATGAATATATCCAGATGGATGAAAGGGCGCATAGAATAAAACAGAAATTTAGCAGAGGCATATCATCATTGATGGGGTGGGGTATACAGTCAGTAGGCCGTCGATCAACACACCAACCAAGAGTCTGGAGACAAAATTATCTGGTTTACAACTTAGTCTATATATGACTCCATACAACCTACAATAGAGCAGACTCAGTCTTCATCGAGCACATTAAATACTTTAAGAAACAATCTGTATGTGACCTGCTAAGTGGTCAGATCTCCTGTGTTCTATTTGTATGAAGCAATTCCTGTTATCCAGGAAACAACCAATTAATTAATCATGTGACTTATGTTACGAACAGTTAATTAATTAAATACCGAGCATATCCAGGCCTTGCTACATTCACACTCCTTGCATTCATGTCTTACATATATTCTTCACATACGCGGCACTACACCTCTCAACCCCTCATTGGGTTTTGACGGAAAAATGTGATAAAAACAATTTGCCCCATTGGCCTTTTTGTTGCTTTTTGTTCTTCTAAGCCTGAGGAACGTGTTCCGCTCACCTTTAAGATTGGTACCCAAGGATTTCTTTACCTTGGTTTTGAAGGAGCCCTTGTCCAGGATGAGCTGGGTGTCTCTATCCAGCTCATTCCAGAGTCTGACACCCCTGTAGAATGGGCTCTTTTTATAACTTTGACCCTGGGACCTGACAACTGGGAAATTTCTTTTAAGGCCTGATCTGGTCCTAGATGGTTCAGCAGGCACTGGGAGTTCCTTTGACTTAGAGTACATTGTGGATAAGAGAATCTTTTTATGCCTAACCTCCAACTTGGGGACCTCACATAATGTATGCACCGTATCTGTGGATTCCTCTAATACTCCTGTTAACAAACAGCACCTTAACATTCTGTTCTGTATACATTGCAATTGTCTACACAGAGAAAATAAAGGGAGTCAAAAGGGGAGTCCAGGCTTGCCTTCAGATTGACTCCCCTTTCTGGAGAAAGGGAGTCAACTGACTCCCTTAAGGGAGTCCAGGTTTTGCCTTCAAATTGACTCCCCTTTACTCCAAAGGAGAGTCAGGGTCACCTTCGACTCCCTTCCAAAAGGGAGTCTAGCATATGGTTGACTCCCTTTCTGTAGGGTAAAATTGTTCTAAATATCTTACACCTTCACCAATATTCTCTAAATATAAAGTGTAATGCCAGCCATACTTCATCTTGTACACTTTTGCACTGCATTGTGAAAGACATAGCAGGGGATATATGGAACTTCCCTCAGTGTACATTAGTCGAGATAACAAAGCAGTTGACTGACTGTGGGTTTAGCTTTCTGATACCTGCACAGAATGGGTGTCTAAAGCTTTTGAATATATCTAAATTGTCCATATATCTTTTTGTTTCTTTACTGTATTTCATTTTGAGGGTATGTATAGTTTCTATAATAATTGAATTTTGTCAGTATAGATTTTATCATCATATATTTTGATTGAAAAAAAAAATGTGTGCTTCCAGATAAATCCTCTTAGGAGATAGTGCTTCCACCTAGTGGAAATTATCTGCCTGACTCCCCCTGGCATACTCTGACTCCCTTAGGGAGTCTAGCTCACTTATGACTCCCTTATTCTCCACTGACTCTCTTAGGCCTTGTCAAAAGGGAGTCAGGATCTTGTGACTCTGAATAAAAAGGGAGTCAGATAGCCTAGAAAGGGAGTCAGGGAAGTATTGACTCCCTTTTTGTACCCTAGACTCCCTTTCTGACTCTGTTTATTCTCTCTGTGTACGGGTCTCATAACATGTCACATCCAATAGATATGAACAATAATCAAACCTTGGGAGAACCATCTGCTTAAAGATGGTGATAGCAACCATACCCATCAGCATGTAGCGCAATTGAAAGCCAATTGGTTTATTTTATTTTGGACTTTAGTAGCATTTTCCTCCATGGTTAGGAATTCATCGAGTATTGTACCCAGGTACAGGTAAGAACACACCTGTTCTATGGCTATTCCATCGAGTTTGATATCAAGATATGGGTATAGCTTAAGTTTTTGCCTAGATCCATACCAGACTGTCTTAGTCTTATCTAAGTTTACAGTTAAACCTAACTTCCTATAGTTATGCAGCAGCTTTGAGCAGTCTTCCTGCAGTACATTCGGGCTACATGAGGACATTTACTAGATACATACAAGACGAGATCGTCTGCATAGAGTTTAACATTACAGTACATCAAATCTTGAGCAATATTATTAACAAATGTAATAAACAGGGCCGGTCTGAGAACCGAACCTTGCGGTACCCCAAACATTACATTGTTTTCACCTGACGAAGATCCATTGACCACAGTACGCTGTTTCCTATATTTCAGATAAGAAACCAACCATTGTACAATATAGAGAGTGTAGTGTTTATTCAGGTCATAGCCCATAGAACATTACAGAGAGGGAAACCAATCTCCACTACCATGCCCAGGGGCAGAGAGTGATTGATGGAATTAAATGCCTTGGCCACGTCCACATAACAGGTCGCAGTAGCCTCCCCTTTATTTCCACCCCAGAATAAATCCTCAGTAAAATCTAGCACTGCACCTGCTGTACTTCTATTTTTTCTAAAGCCATACTAATTTTTAGAAAAGTACTCAATATCCTCAAGGGTGGACATCATGTATTCCTGCATCACTTTCTCCAAGAGCTTACATGGGACCGGAAGGATGAAGATAGGTGTCCAGTCCCTTACCCAAGTGGATTTATTCCCTTTCGAGATCAGGGTAACCTTAGCAACAGACCAATCTTGAGGAAAGACACCACCTCTGATGGAGCAATTAAACAAATAAGTTAAATAAGGAACAATCATTTTAAGCGAGTCCTTCAATACCGTATTACTTTAATGCCCTCAATACCAGAAGGCTTACTCAAGCTTATTTCATCTACTAACAGTGATACTTTGCTGACTAAGCATCCCTTAAACTCTGGCATTTTTACGCTGTACTCATGTGGGATCTCAAATCTTGTATTAAGTTTGTGAGTGCCTTTGAGCTCAGAAAACAGCACATCACCAACTGTTGCGAAGTAATCATTGGCATAATTTGCTACATCCAGTACACTTTCTCCAGAATCAGGGTCTATCAAGGAGATACTATCCACCAGTTTGGAAGGATTGATAATTTTATTTACATGTGCCCAGAATTTCTTGGTATTTTTCCTGGCCTCCTCCAAATTTCGTTTGATGAAGCCAACTTTGGCCCTTCTTACTTTTTTAGAGATACTCAGCCGAAGAGCCCTGGCTCTAACCATGAAACACTCCCTCTTAGTGTCTTTATATCTGCTGATATACTCCGCTCGTTGATGTGCCTCATGCACTATTTCGGGGGTAAGCCAAGGGTTACCAGCATCGCGACAAGTATATTCCTTTATAGGACATTTTTCATCTAGATAAGATGTTACAATCCTTTGGATGAAGGACCATTTATCATCTACAGAACCCATACTATAAAGAGTCTCCCAATCTGTGTTTGCTAATATATTGTCAACGAGTCCGTAAATGATGAATAAGGATGAATACAGACGAATCAGGAATCCAGTTGATATCCACTTTATTCATAGAAGTCCACGAGGTATAGATGGTGATACAGTATAAAGGTGCCCAACAGTGTCCAAGCCTAGCCCTTGAGCCAAGGGCCTTGATCTCACGTGGATGTGTGAGGTATGGAGTATGAAGGTGGAAAGATGAGTGAGCTGCTCCCTCCACAGGTATTTGTAGTAGGAGCCGCTCACCCAGCTCATCCTAAAAATAGTATCAGGTGAGCTAAATATAGTAACTGGGGAACTCCAGTGCAGGTATGTAGGGGAGATCCCAAACATAGCACTGGGGTTCACAGAGTTCAGTGTGGTTCTAAATATAGCTGCTGGGAACTCCCGGTATGCTGTGAGCTGCTCATGATCAATGGGCATGTCATCCAGCATGGGGAGTTGTTTCTAAACATTGTCTGCTAGGAATTTCCAGCATGCAGCGAGCTGCTTGTGATTGACGGCGTATCCTCCAGTGGGAGGAGGCGGGGTCACTGAGTGCAGTTGACGCCGCCAGCCTTTGGTCTTTGGTATGGTTTGGCTTGTGGGTAGACTCGGACACTGGGTTACATGGTAGAGTCAAAGGTGAAAAATAAATATGATAAGTACAATACCTATAACGGTCTACTGACAAATCCCCACATTCCTACTCGATTCCACGCGAGGTTTTAAGGAGGAAGTTCGTGAGAAAAGGTCTACTGACAATATGTTTGATGTGTAATAATAGGTATTACATCTTATCATTTAAGTTGAAAGTTTGCAGTATTAAGGAGATATTTAATATTGGTTTTTGATTGAACATGAATAATTTATAAACAGTACAAAACGAAACTGTGCCAAAGAGGTGTTGTTTGTAATTTTGACAAGAAGAATATGAAAAATTCAGGTCGTGGTAGGATACAAAGGCTGGATTATTATCTAGCACTAAAGTTCACACAAGATAAAGGAAACAAAAACTATCCTAAAACATGCAGTTATTGGCTTTAAGGCAGACCTTGAGGTAGACAAGTTAATACTGAAGTTTGTTTCAGTACCGGTAGGCACTTATTATTTAGGTCTTGAGCCAATATACAATACAATATAATAAATAAAAACAGAGGTAAGGTAATTGATGGCTGGCGAGTCGATCAATCATTCCTTATAATACTGGTAAGGCTTAGGGAGTCTGAAGGCTTTTAGGTGATATGTTTAAGGAATTTTCTAAAAAAAAAATTTTGGATTTTTGGTCTTTTATTTATCTGTAGAAGTTTCTGTTAATTTGTAGAAAGGTTTGTCTTAGTTAATGGAAAATTTAGCATGTTTAGCCTTCAGTCTACCTGGGGTTATCATTGGTTGAAAAGGACAAGGTTAATACAAAAAATAAATGGTGGCTCTGGCTGATATTTGGATTGGATCTCATTTGATCCTGCAAAAATACTGCTTGCCAGTGCTTCCTTGTAAAATTTTTAGAAAAATATAAACTAGCTAAAACCCATAAATATTTGACATGGTTGGGTTTGAAAAGGTACAGTGTGAGAGAAAAAGAACTTTATGGCATCTTAAGATCACAAAAACCTGCTGCCTGGCTTGTGTTCTTCATAATGTTCTTATAAAGGAAAATAAATGTAAAAATGCAGCGTGTTTTCATGGTTATGTATCATAGCCTTATACAAACAAGAAAAACTGGCTTTAAAAATCAGTTGACTAGGCTGACTGAGTCAGTGTTCATAGTGTCCATGGGCGGTCGGTGAGTGAAGTGTGTCTCTACACTTTTAGTCCATAATATTAAAGACAGTTTCAAAAATAAATAAAATAAATAGAGGATGGTTAATGAAATTATTTTCTCCTTCTATGGCGACTTTGGTTTGCAAGACCCTTTGGTGGTGGGTCTTGGTGGTTAAAGACATGTGGGTTGAGGGAGCGACCTAGTGAGGGTCTTCTCCTGGATCTGGATTTTTTGGTGTTGGGGACAAAGTTTACAATTTTGCTGAAATGCATTCTGCTAGGCTTGCCTGAGTCAGGCTGCAAATTTAGATCGGAACTGTATGCAGGGTCCATGTCTATTGGTTCTGCTGAGAGGGAGGTGTCAGAGTCACTGTTCTCCTCAGATGAAGCTTGGTATGTTTTGGGTAGGGGTCTCCAGACTTGGGTCGAGCCAATTGTTTTGAAAGTTTCTGGTCTATTGTCTTTGTTGATGCTGCATGGGCAGCTGTAGCTATACATTAGGTGGGGACAATTTCTTCCCAGGGTGGCGAATCTAGTAGGTGGCCCTATTGGAGTGCAGACTCGTGTGCTCCAATGGGGCAGGCCGGTTGGTATGGGCGTGCCTGGTCTGCCACTATCTCCTGCTGGCCTGTCAATGCGGTCTCCGCCTCCTCGATTAGGTCGTTGGCCTCTGTATTGAAAAAACAGAACAAGAGAAGGGGGATTTTTAGTTTTAGGGTCGATCATAGTGCATGGATCACAAGGCGACCAACAAAAATACCAAATTGACAGGTAAGGCAGTGAATTAGGCAGTGCATATTGATGTGCAGTGTCACCGGGCCGGTGTAGACTCATGGCCAAATGTGAGCGGGAAACTGGAATATCCAGGGTCCAGGTTAGTTCTGCTGCGCGGCACGGGTAGCGCCACCGCATGGGGATCTGTTCTTGTTTAGTTCAAGCGACAAACATTGGCTGGCGCCACTGAGCTGGCGTTTGTTCAGCGTTCGTGTAAGGACATGGTCAAATGGCATGGTCAATGGTGTAGACTTGCCATGGACTCATTGGGTTCATGTGTAAGGGTTGTCTCAACTTTGGGTTAGGTGATTCTGGGTCCCAAAGGTGGGTTTGGTCGGCTGGAATTTTGAATTTTGATGATGCGCTTTTTCGAAAAATAGGTCAAAAAATTAACTTTATGCTCCCGTTTTGGATCCTGATATAAAAAGGAGCGGAGGCTATTTTGGGATCAGAAGCGACTGAAATTCAGCGAGGATAGAGCTGTACCAAAATCTGGCAGAAAACTTTCTTTTGCGCGAAAAAGGGGAGACCAGAAAGACCGGGAACATGATCATCCGTGCCCGGATAGCTGTTATGCCTTCGGGCGTAGTTTGTCTGGTCATCGTGGCCATCGGTTACAGTGGGTGAGTACCAACAGGGGAGACATATTTTGGAATTCTGAGGTGATGAGTAACTCGGAATCGTGCCGGTGGTTTGACGCTGTGCTATTGTTTTCTGATTTTAGGATCCTCGTCTTGTGGGTGATCTTGGGCTGGACTCCGGTGCACTGTCACCAAGTTTGTGGCCCGTTTGACGGCCCGGAGGGTGGTTCCAGCGGACCCTGTTCTGTTCACTGTTAAGCGTGGACGGTATGTATACCTTAATTATTCGTCGAATTGCGATAATTGTAATTTGTCTGTGGTCCGAATTGGATAAATTGAATTTGGGGATTGGCATGGAATTTGGAAAATTATATGGCTAGTGGGTTCTAGAAAGCGGTTGTCGAATTGTTTTTCCAGGAATTGGTGCTTGGACAGGCGCTGGACGCTTGGCAAGGAACCAAGATGGGATAGGATGATAGAGGAGGAAAAACCTGAAGGTGGCATGGCCTAATGCGATGGAGCGTGATTCTATGATTCTGTGATGAAGAACTGTGATAATCATTATACATGCCAGGAGCTTGATTCGCTGTGATTTAAATTAATAATACATTTAAGAAGTCCACCACCAGTTAGAAGTTATGTTGTTTGTTCTGGGCTTCTAAATTGGCATGGGCGGGCTTCCAAATTTCATGCGGGGTGGTATTGTTAGCTTGGGTCGAAAACAAGTCTAGTGATATTGTTAACACGTGCTTATGTTATTGTTTTGACGCAGATATTGAGTGCGGGTGTCCTGACTGACGTTAAGTTGTCATGCCAACGTGGGAAAAATGAAAGAGATCTGACGTTGGGGAGGCCGACAGCAGTGGTGAGACGCAGCACCGGCGTTCTGACGCAGCGTTTGGCGGGGAACCAGACGCGACGTCAGAAACAAGATGGCGACGTCTCATCGTGCAGTGGGCCTTCACAGTGAGTCGAAATAACTGTGTTATTGTGGGTCGAAACTGTGCTATGGACCTGGAGATGTTGTTAAAGTGGTTTTAATTGTGGGTGGGGTCGGATTTAGAGCTATTGAGGATGGGTATGATCCCCACATGAAGGTGTTAGATGGGGCTATCCGGTGGATTGGGCGACCGGGAGAGTCCATTACCAGGTTATATGGGGGGTGGCCGGCGGTTAATTGATCCCCACATGAGGATCAAAGTAGGTTTCTGATGAAAACTTACCGCTGGTTGATGTTGAGGGTGGTGTGAGCATCATCTCCGGTTGCTTGTACATGTATTTGTCTTTCTTTGGCTGATGCCGGAGTGGGGTGTACTTTGTGAGCTCAGCCGGGGAGTCATGGCGATCAGCCGGCCAGGACTCACAAGGTAGTTGTATGGCGGGGTCAGTGTCACTGGAGGCAAGTTGAAAATCGGGTTGTCCTTTTGAGGAGATGACCACTGTCATGTGGTGAGCTCCTTTTAAGACCCTGTACAGCGGTATTCTCCATAGAAGTGGTACCGGAGGATAGCGCTGCAGCGGGATCTGCCGGACTTGTCCCCCGATTATTGTCCTGATGTCAGACTTCCAATGGAGATCCAGGTGTCTGCCCAGGGGTGCCGTGAGGCGAGCTGGGGAGACCTTAGGGGCTGTGATGGTGGGTGCCCAGAGATTCTGTCCATAGATCATTTTGCCAACGGTGAAATCAAAGGTTTGACCATTAGCATGGATCTTGGCCACAATCGAAGGTGTCCTGTGGCTGTCCTGTTTGCAGTAGGGCCAGTGTCGCAGGCACCTCTTGGCGGTACTCCATGTGATGTACAGGAGGGTTGCTATTAAGATCCAGGTGAACATGTCCTGGTAGCGGTCAGGCGATTGTACAAAATCCAGATCTGTGTTTGGGGTCGTTTGTGGAGCTGGCCAGTTTTTGTTAGCCTGGCGTATCAGATCTTTAAAACGATCCCAACTCTCCGCATTAGCCATCTTGGGTGTTCGGGTTGCTGAGACTAGTGTGATAAAGCGCGCCAATTGATTGACACGAAGATGGTTCTTAAGGGTTAATGCGCAGCAAAGTAGTGCCAGGAGGGGTGATACCAAATGTATCCAGGGTGAGAACTGGAGGTGATATCCTAGATGCATCAGGGAGTTAGTGGATAGGAGGGCTGATTGGTCTTTAAGTCCCTGTGCGGCTCTTTTAAGGGTTAGGGTGTCTTGGAAGAGGGGTGCTATTTTTTGATTGTGTAGCTGTTTTAATTTTTCAAAATTGGGCAGGTGAAGGGTCTGGGTAGTGGTTGCCATGGTGATGCCGGAAACATTGGCTGGAGGTTGACCAAAATGTCGCCACAGTGGTAAGTTGAAATAGGCCTTTGATATGGGTTCTAGGGTGAAATTTTGGGTGCAAGATAAATCAGAATTGGTTAAAATCATGCCAGCATTTTTAATGGAGCACAGACATGGGACTGAGATGACTGAGTATGCTCTATTCTTAATTTCGACTTGGCCTGAATCTGTGCATTGGAGCATGGAAGTGGGATGGTCGGTTATTAATAGGAAAGTGCTGTGAGATAGGGGTTGGATAAGATTTGGTATGGGTGCTGCCATGTGTGCTTTAAAACTGCAGGTATGGTGCACCGCCTCCGGTAGATCTAAAAATAAGGATAGAGTGCATGTGGGGTGTGTGGCTGACAATAGGGGTAGGGGTAGGTTACAGCTGATAAGGTGGCCGAGGTCACACATATCCAGGTCAGCTTGTGTAAACTGTATATAGTGTGAGTGGGTCTTGGACATAGCCAAGTAGCCGGGAAGTGGCTCCACCTGGGTGTGACCTACTGACTTAGTGTCGGAGGTGTCGAAAGGCACGGGGAAGGTTTCTATTCTAAATATAGAAAAGGTGCTTCCCCCTCTGGTTATGGGTACTGGTATGGTTATTAACAGGCTCGAGTTATGGCTCCAGTGCACATGTACTCGGCGCTGATAATAATAACTTATGGGTAGGCCTTCTAAAATAATGCCGTGGTGTGCCTCGTGCAGGAGGCTGGATAAATTGTTTAAACCTAAACTGAGGTCGTCTTGTGTGATGATGGATTGGGGTAGGGTGCCCTCAAGTAGATTATTAATGGTTAAGAGCAGATTCTCCAAGTCGCTTTGGAGGTCAATTAAAGACTCTATTTGAGAATTTGCTGCTGTGAATAACATGGAATAGAAGGTATCTTGTCTGGATTGGAGTTCCAATTTTAATAATATTGATGAGATGTTTGAATTTAAGTGCTCTAATTTTCCGGAAATAAAAGATAGAGCATCATCAGTGTCATTTTGGAATTTTGAGAAGATGTTGACAGAATTGTAATTAAATTCTGAAATATTTAACAAGAAATGTGTGGCTAATTCTACCACGTGCATTTTGGTGGCTAACTTTTTATCCAGGTCAGACATCTCAGAATTCAAAATATCAATTTCTGGTTGAGTCCCGAGGCCTATTGAAGCTCTTAAAATGTCACCAATGACTTGGCCGGGGGCATTTCTGGCTTTTCTGACGTTTGGAGGTGAAATCAATTTTGACAAGGTTTTTAGTGTTGTTTTTGACTTGGAGAATAGGCTCTGTATCATGTTATCTAGGGCATGGGCTGTGTGCTTAATGTATTGGGGTGCATCAGTGCTGATGAGAGGGCTGAGTAGTTTTGGCTGACTTAGGTTCTGGTCAAAGGTCAAGTTAAGGCTGAAGGTCAATGGATAGTCCATGTAATTGGCTAGTAATGTTTGGGGTAACTTGGTAAACAGTGCGCCATAGTTGGGTCTGAAGATGGTGTTCAGATTGTTGTCTGATGTTGAGGTGCAGCCGAGGAGCAGATGTAGGAATATACAGACTGCTAGGATGGCTGCTGCTCTAGAAAAATGAGAAAAAAAAATTGAAAATTTTGAGGATTTTGAAAATTTTGATGGTGGGGTTCACTTTAAAAATAACATTAGCTCAGTCACAAATGGGATGTTAGTATGGTCAAGTATTTACAAAGGTCGGGGAATCTGTGGGTGGTAGGGTTGTTGTCACATGAAAGGTTTTATGCAGATGGACTGGTGCCTGTTGTCACCGTCAGGGGCGGCACACGAGCTTGAGCATGGAATCTGTTTATCTCGAAGACAGCAAACTGGAATACTATGCTGGCCGTATTCCTTATGGCCAGTTCACGTCCAATTCTGGAGTATTGGCGGGGTAAGTCCCTGAGGGGCTGTTCCGACGCTATAAGCGTGCGAGCACATAAAAGTGCTATGTATGATGCAGATCTATGATTAAACCTGCCCCATGGAGGCCGGCGGGGATTATCCCCGGCTACAGCGACCATGAAGGCTTTGATGGTTGCTGCTGTGGAGTGATTGCTCAAGTCCAGCTCCTGTCTTAGCACAGGGCTGCTGAGGTAATGTTTAATATCTTCCTGGGCGAGGAAGGTGATGAGGTGTTGCTGTTCCATGATTATGCTCCTAATTTCAAAAGGATCCATGAGATCACTCCTGATCCCATGTGGTCCAAGGAGGCTGTGTATGGTCCATGTAGCATTTGGGCCGTGCTTATTTGCCGGTGGGTCCAGGCTGTAAGTCATAAAAGGAAAAAGGGTCTAAGTGGGCTGTGAATGGGGGGAGAGGTAAAGGTGGGGAATTTGCTTGGCTGAAGAGGTTTAGTAAATTGGATTATCAATGTAAAAAATTATAGGGTAGTGGAGAAGTTCTTCCACATTTTACACACACTTAAGGCTCACACCGCCATTGGTTAATAGGGGTACCTGGGCACCATGATAATAAGGTGCTATCATGTACAATGCTAGAACGACTGTTAAAAATCCTAAATGCTAAAATAGACCCATAAGATAATCCTACCTGGGCTGGTTGCATGATGGGTCTGCCATGGTCCCTTCCCAGACACTTGTTGCCGTGCTTAAGGTGTGGTGGTATTGGTTGTGGGTTGTGTTGTGATCAGATGTGGGTGGGCAAGCGCTTATAAACCTGAGATTGAGTTTGGCTATTTCTCAGTCTGAGATCTCCCATAGGTGGTATGTCTTGCCCTGAAAGAGGCGTAGGCCAAATATTATTGGTGGATGCAAGTGGGGTTGACGGTCCCATATGCAAATTAGGGTTATCCTGGCCTGGATTGGTTGGTGGTGAGATATTGTCTAAAGATAGCATATTGGGAAGCTTGGCGGGGGGTGTTTTATCCCTGGCCAAGGTGATATGGTTGCTATGGCGTCCCTGTAGCTTTTAAAGACCTTGAGGGCAGTGTGTTATTGATTTGTATATGTGCCACCACAGCACTTAAGGGTTGGCGGAGACAGCGGTGTAAACATGGGGTGTGGGTGTCAGAGGTCCATCTTCCTACAATAGGTTTATCATTGGAAATAGTGGTCTTGAAATGGTAACAAGCCGTCGCATGTGTGTATTGAAGTTTATACACAAACCGAGGATACAGCGCTGCCTTGGGCGGTCGGTATGTGGCGTGTGTAACCTAACCTAATTATTTGATAATCCATTTGCCAGTGTTTGGCGTTCCACTTAGAAGGGGTAGGTGTGTGTATATACAGTTAATCAAGGCGGTGTTGATTTTGGATGCATAGGAATTTTTATGGCTGTTAGTATAAATAGGTTGGGCGTTGGTCTGTGACTGTTGCTGTCAGTGTGTTTAAGTGGTTGGTGTATTAATGGTTGATTAATTTGGTTGGGGCGCGTGGCGCCTGTGGGGAATGAAGGAGGGTTGTTTATATGGATGTTTTGGTGTTGACACGACGACTTGTGGCCTATAATGGACGCTTAGAAATTTTTCTTGATTTTCTGGAGGGCATGGGGCTGAAGGAGATTGTTCCCTTTTTGGCTGGCCTTCCTCTCTTTTTCTTTGTTTTGGGAGTGGTAAGACTCACATTGGAGGGGTCGTCCTGGTCGGGGTCGTGAAGTGAGCTTGTGGGCCCTGATTGCAGCCTTTTTATAATGGCTTTGGCGCTAGCTCTTGTGATTGGTCTCCTTAGCCTTGATACATGTACTGATTTCTTCAGTATTTTTCCATCTTGTAGCCTTTTTAGAATAGCTGTGACTGGTGAAGTCATCCTCATTATGATGTAGGGGCCTGAGTATGTGGGTTGCAGCTTTTTTGATGTGCATTTGACCAGCAGGGTGGGTATATGTAAATATACCAATTGGCCTGTGTTATATGAGCTCAGTTCTGCTGAAGTGTCATGTCTGGCTTTCATCTTTTTGTGAGCAGAGATCATGTTTTCTGCAGCTCTCATCTGAATATCATCCCTAAACTGTAGTAGGCTGGTCATAATTTTCTCCCTGGTGCTTGAGTCTTTTTCAGCTTTAATCAAGGACAAAGCTGCTTCAGTTGGTAGGTGTGTCTGCTTGCCAAAGACTAACAAATTTGGTGAGTAGCCTAAGGCGCTGCTTATAGTATTATTAATACTGAAGACTACAGCCTGTAGGAAGGTTGACCAATGCTTTTGTGATTTTGATACAAAAGCCCTGAGGGATGATTCAATGGTTTGATGTTGGCGCTCACAGAGACCTTGAGACCTAGACCAATGTGCACTTCCTGTCACATGTTTAATGCCGAACTTTTCACAAAAATATTTGAATAGTTTTGAGACGTATTGTTGGGCATTATCTGTGTTCAGTACTGAGGGAGTGCCATGGATACATATGACTTTTTGGAAGAAACCAAGTGCTACAACTGCAGCAGTATTTTCTTCACTTGTCCAGGCAGTCACATGCCTGGTGGCATGGTCGGTCACCACATGTATGTAGTGGGAGCCATCAGCGGCCTTGGAAAAAGGGCCTATTGTGTCCATGGTGACATGAGAGTATGCTGTGAGTACTGGGTCACGTAGTTTCATTGGAGTTTTCAGGTTTTTGGGTCTCTTTTTGGTGGTCAGGCATATGTGGCAAGTACCGCAGAAGTCAAAAACTTCTTTAAACATTGATCTCCAGTAATACCTAGCCCTTATGGCTGTATAGGTTTTGACTGGACCTAGGTGTCCACCTAGGGGAGAGCAATGGGTTGCTTCCACTAAAGATTCTGTCCACTTTTCTGGAATTACAATTTGCAGTGTGGGCTCTAAAGTCTTACCCAAATTGGTATCAGTAATTCTGAAGAGGACTTTATCCAGTAAGATGAATTGGTCGTGGTTACGTAGTATTTGATTCATTAATCCTGAGTCGTGTGGCAGGCTACCTTTTTCGATGTAGTTTGCCATGGAGGATGCAAAAAGGTCTTCTTTTTGGCTTTTAATCAGTGTTTCTCTAGAAGGTGTCAGGGATTGGTGTTTACAGATTTCCTGAATTGCCCTTTCAGCTAGAGGTAGCACACGGCGGGAGAGCCTAGCTCTCTTGGCGTTTGCAGCTTTGATGGAGACCCTAGGTGACCTAGATTTGGCGGGCCTGCCTCTGGGGCGAGGACTGCTGCACTTAGGCTTGAGTGGGCGGGTCTTTTTACTGGGTGCTGCTTGGCTGGCTGCTGGAGGTGTGTCGTCCTGAGACTGGGACTGTGCTCGAGTGAGTACACACAGGTCAGGGTTCACACTTTGCTGCCTCTCTGGGGTGCCTTTCCTTGCTATGACGCCTTTTGGTGGTTTATTTGTGCTTCCCCAAATTTTGCCTCCTTTTAATATTGATCTAGGAGGTCCCAAACAGATGGGATTATTGGGAATTGGGTCGTCTGATTTGAAAACCTTTGTCATGGATATATCTGAAAATTGTACCCTTTTTGGTGGGAGGATAATTTTTCCTTGTGATCTAATTGGTATTGGATCATCAGAGCCAGGGGGATATTTTCTTCTGGACAGGCAATCTGCCACTAGATTAGCTCTGCCTTGTAGGTATTTCACTTCAAAATCATAAGACATAACAGTATCTACCCATCTTGCCAATCTGCCATTGGTGATATTTTCCTTCTTGTTGAAGAGGGAGACTAGGGCTGTATGATCTGAATATACCTTGAAGTGAGTGCCGTCTACATAATGGTGGAACTTTTTGACAGCGAAGATTATCCCAAGTAACTCTTTGTCAGTTATTCCATATCTGGTCTCTTGAGGTGTTAGACCTCTCCCAGAGAATTCAATGGGCCTATAAAAACCATGTTCATCTACCTGTGTGATAACTGCTCCTAAGCTGAAATTGCTGGAGTCTGTGAAGATGATGAAGGGTTTGTTATAGTCTGGGAATTTTAGGATTGCCTCAGTGCAAATTGATGCTTTGATTTTCTCAAAGGCTGTTTGACACTGAGTGGTCCATTTGAAAGTACCCTTTGTGGCTTCATATAGGGGTTTCATTATATGGGCGAAGCCTCTAATGAATCTCTTATAAAATTGTGCCATTCCATTGAAACACCTAAGGTCGTGGATGTTTTTAGGTGCTGGGAAGGTTTTGACTGGTGAGATTTTGTCTGGGGAAGGTGAGATGCCGTGTTGATCTAGGGTAAAACCTAAGAATTCCATTTTGGTGGTGCCAAATTCACATTTTTCTGACTTTAATTTGATGTTTCCTTTGATGAAAAGTTTTAGCACTTCATCTAGGTCTTGCAGGTGTCTTTCCCATGTGGGGCTGTATATGGCCACATCATCCACATAGGCTACTGCATTTCTGTATTTGCATTTCATGAGCAATTGTTCCATTACATTCATGAACGACAAACCAGAGGTTTTTAAACCCATGGGTAATACTTTGGCCATATACCTTGTGCCATTGGCAGAGAAAGTTGTTAAAGGCCTTGATTCTTTAGCTAGAGGAATCTGATGGTAGGCGCTGTATACATCCAATTTGGAAAAATATTTAGCACCTGTTCTGCCAACTTGTTGCATGAGGTCGTCTGCTCTGGGGAAGGAGTAGGAAAAAGATTTTAGGTTTTGGTTAACCCATCTATAATCCACGACTATTCTCCATCCTGAGGCTACAGACCTGTCTCCCTGGGGTTTGGGTACTAAGAAAGCTGGGGAGTTCCACTCACAGGGTTTGGTGCATTCTTCAATGACACCTTGCTGTAAATGTTTATCTAACAGCTCTCTTTGGAAAATCTCTTTTTTGGGTGACATTCTATAGGATGGTCTGTTGCAGGGTTTGAAATCAGGGATTAATTCTAATTTGACCTCATTCTCAACGTTTAATCCTATAGCACTCTCATTTAACACAAAGGCCTCTCTATTTGATTCAACAATGTTTTTGATTTGTTGTTTTTGGGCCTCAGAGAGCTTGTCACATATTGTATATTTTAGAGGGTCGTCCCCTTTGGGTAGCTGATCTAGGGGATCATCTCCACAATTGATGGGGAGCATTTCTTTGTCAGAGATTATGCTGCTGAGGGAGTGTTGGCTGTTCAGTTTTCCAATGGGAATGGCTTTGTCTAGATTGTTAAGTGCAAAGATGCCTAGGTTCATGTGCTTTTTGATATTGATGGAAAAATCATTTGGGTTGGCCACTGTTACCGGTATGATCTTTCTTGTTGACCTTGGTTCAACAAGGGCGTGTTTGATTAGTACCGGTAATGTTGTGTCAACATTTTCTGTGATGCCTGTTTTACCTATTAAGGAATCAGGTCCTATGACGATTGCATTGAATGTGGATTCAGAATTTGGTGGCATGGTTAGGCCTTTGGCTGCTCTTATGAAGTGTGGTGAAGGGGACTTGGCCCCAAAGGAAATTTTGGCCCTATATTTGGTCATAAAATTTACGCCAAGAATTATGGGGTGATTTAGTTTTGGAACAACATGTAGTCTTGTTTTAAACTCTGTGTTATTGATTAGGAAAGTTATAGTGATGGAATTGTTGACCTGAACTGAGGATTTATCAGCTAGTAGGATAACCATGCGAGATCTCCTACCATGTCTGAAATTGGGGGTTGATATGATTTTGTCTGCCATTTTCTGGCTGATAAAGGAAAGGGAGGCTCCAGAGTCTACAAGGGCTCTGTAAGAACTGCCATTGATGTCAACATTAACTGCGCCTTTAGTCAATTCAGTATTAATGTAAGAGGTCTTACCTTGCTGCCCATACTTACTGGTCTCGACTTTTAATTGGAGGGTGGAAATTCTCTTGTTCTGGTTCTCATAGAGGTCCTCACTGTCTGATGAGGAGTCTTCGTCACAATTCACAGGCTGGGGGTCGTGGCTCTGTTGTTCTGCCGAATTTAGTTCTGCTCCATCATTTGTGTGTGAAATATGGCATGTGGGGGACGTTCCAATTTTGTTGTCCAAGGTGGGGGCGGGGCTGTAAGATGCATGGTGGCCCTCCCCTGTGTCCTATTCGATATTGTCATTGTAGTGTTCTCCTTGTCCAGAATCAGGAGGTTGGTTGTCAGGATGGTTGTCTCCTGTCTTTTTGTTGTCATTTCTGCCTGGTGTTGGGTCCCTGGATTTCTTTTGTTGCTGGGTCCAATCATCAGGGATTGGGAAATCTGCTGGGACCAGTAGTTTCTGGAAGGACACCTGGCGGGTGTTGGTGGGGGTGGAGGCAACAGGGATGAAAACAAAGTTGTTTCTTGTGTCGCTGGATTTGGACCTGCTTCTGTTTCCCTCCTGAGATTTGCTTCTGCCTGGCGATTGATACCTGTTCTTGGAGCCTGATCTGCTGTTTGAGCCGGGTCTGGGGTTGTTATAACCTTGTTGATTTTGGTTGTATCCTGATTTAGGTTTATCGTCATACTGCTTAATATTGCCATTTCCAGGGGGCTTGTTGTTATAATTGTTGTTGTTGTACTGGTCCTTCCTGGATCTGTTATTGTTGTTGTTATTATTGTTCCTTTGCCCATTGTAGTTATTATAGTTCATGGCGCACAAGTCTGAAGTTTGGTTTGAGGCATGGGCTGCTTTGGCTGCTTCCATGACCAATTCTTGTTTTAATGCTGCAGTCTCGGCTTCTCTAATGCTTTTGGGGCTGTCTGAGAGTACAACATTTTTTATTTCATCTTTGAGGCCATTTATGAGATAGTCCACTTGTACAGATTCATCCAGGTTGCTGTTGGATAGCAATAAGGTCATATCTGCTATGTATTCTTCCACAGTCTCCTTGGGTTGCTGCTTTCTGTTTCTATATCCTTTGATTATTGTGGCAGGGTCAGGCTGGTTGAATCTGCTGAGGAAGGCGGCATAGACTGCCTCAGTGTCATACATGATTGGTTTGTCAAAAATGTTTGTAAAAAACCATTGTGCTGCTCTGCCCTTTAAAAAGGTATACATACAGGATGCATGCATTATTGGGCTGCGGGGGTATGCATTTCTTATATAGAATTTGAATTCTGCCAGGAATCTGGCTGCAGATCTGTAGGGCGAGGGTTTGTCAAAGGGTTCTGGCTTGTTAAAACAGCTTAATTGAGCAGATGTGAGTCGCTCAGGTTCAAAACTCCTATATCCAGTAGGAGCGGAGAAATTGGATTGTCCTAGATTTGGTATCATTGGTGTGGACTGCGCTGCAGGCTGGTGGGCAGCTGCTTGGGCAGGTGGAGTGTTTGTAAACAAGCTATACATTGGTATAGGGTTGTTGTAGGGCGTGTGCGCCTGGTGGGGCATGTATACATGGTTGTAAACACTGCCTGAAAGTGATGTGGCGGCTACCGGTGATGGACGAGTGGTAGAGGGCGCCATCTGGTGGGTTGTGGCTGAATTACCAGGACCTGCATGTGTCGCGCCTTGTTGGGTGGGCGTGGCACCTGTCGCTATCATTCGGGTTGTATTTTGAAAAAGGCTTGGTGGGCTGAGCCTGTATCCTACCGGTACAGATGTCGGCATTCTGGTAGAGGTGCCCATAACATGTGAAGGTTGGCCTGAAGGGGGTAGCCTAGTGTTGGTGGGTGAGAAAAGGCTATTTTGGCCTTGGCTGGTAGGTGTTCTTGTTCTATCAATGGCCCTGAATATTTCAGATCTCATTCCATCAATATTTCTGTTGATTCTGTCAGACAGATTGGCTGACGCTATTTCAGACCTTCTCAGTACATCAGCGTTGTCCTGAGCTGCTTTTCTTTGTATTTGGCCAATGTCATTCTCCAGGTGCGACTTCCAAGTGTCCATGTCATTTAACCTGTCATTTATTCTTGACAGTTGGCAGGAGGAGTCGTCTCCAATCCTTTTTATTTCAGCGGACAATAAGTTCATTTGTCCTGTTAATAGGTTGGAGAGGGAGTCATTGACTGCCTGGGTGCACTCTCTGACTATGTTCCTCGTCATGTCATCCTGGTTGTACTCTGGAGGTGGAGCTGCAGTGGCCATGTTTGGGTAGGCAGGTGCTCTGTGCAGGTGGGGGAAGGTTACTTCTGTGTCTTCTTCAGAGGTGGATTCTGTCTGTAAATGGGCGGGGAAGTGACTGTTTCTGTGTAGTATGGGAGTAGTGGCCACAAGGTCGCCTCTTCTAGCTGCAGAGTCTAAGCTTCTTTGAAGTCTGTAAAATACAGGTGTATTTGGCCTTTGAGGGGAGGATGATTGCACTCTTCTCCTGGGCCTATGGGTGGGGTATGGCCTTTCAAAGGATCTGGCTCTTGGAGGCGTGCTCAGGGATGAATTTGGTGCTGGAGGTGTCGCCCTGTCTTCCTCAGAGGTAGAGTAGGGGTAGTAAGGCCTAGGGTTTCCTCCAGGTGGATTGCTGTCAGGCTGTGGGTTTTGGTGCGGCCTTAGCAAATTGGTGGGATTGGAGTTGTCTTGCCACTGCTCTTCTAGAATACGGTTTATCCTGTCTAGAAAAACAGAGGGACTCTCACCACACTGGTAGCTTGGTGTAGCTCCGGTTGGTATCAGTTGTACACGTCCTGTGTTGAGTCTGTTTTCTCTCCACCTGTGGATTGCTGAGTCTAGCCTGCTCCTCCAGTAATTGTCTGCTACTGATGGGTGGGCTTGGATGTCCGGTACAGTAAGGTTGTCCCAACTTAGGTCAGGTGTACACTGTGGGTCAGAATCACTGCTGGATGAGGGTGACCGTCCGGCAGCTTCCAGGGCTTCCTGCAGGCTATTGGATCTTTCCTCTAGATGGCTATCTAGGTGGAGGTAACCAGGTGATTGATTTTCAGGCGTGCTGTATGTGGTACTTTGAAGACCACCTAATCTTAGGGGTGGTGATTCTGAGGGTGAATAGCCAGGTAGGGTGAGGTTTAAACCTGGTGGTGGGGCTCCTGCTGGTGTACTGGTAGGTGCACCTGTGTTGGTGTCCACTATGGTAGATGAGAGATGCAAGGTGTTTGAACTCACAGGTGTCTGTTTATGTGTGCGTCTATGGGCTGGTAGCACTGGGTCCAGCTGGAGCGCGTCTGGCGAGGAGTCTATCGGGGCGGCGTACTGTGTACTGGTGGCTTCTTGCTGGTCTCTGTCTTGAGATGTAGGGATACGTTGTGGGGCTGGCTCCTTTGGTAGGGTCTCACTGTTGTCCATGGCTCATGAGAGGTGGTAACTGTGGGATGATACGTGAGGGTTTTCCACCATTGTCAACGAGTCCGTAAATGATGAATAAGGATGAATACAGACGAATCAGGAATCCAGTTGATATCCACTTTATTCATAGAAGTCCACGAGGTATAGATGGTGATACAGTATAAAGGTGCCCAACAGTGTCCAAGCCTAGCCCTTGAGCCAAGGGCCTTGATCTCACGTGGATGTGTGAGGTATGGAGTATGAAGGTGGAAAGATGAGTGAGCTGCTCCCTCCACAGGTATTTGTAGTAGGAGCCGCTCACCCAGCTCATCCTAAAAATAGTATCAGGTGAGCTAAATATAGTAACTGGGGAACTCCAGTGCAGGTATGTAGGGGAGATCCCAAACATAGCACTGGGGTTCACAGAGTTCAGTGTGGTTCTAAATATAGCTGCTGGGAACTCCCGGTATGCTGTGAGCTGCTCATGATCAATGGGCATGTCATCCAGCATGGGGAGTTGTTTCTAAACATTGTCTGCTAGGAATTTCCAGCATGCAGCGAGCTGCTTGTGATTGACGGCGTATCCTCCAGTGGGAGGAGGCGGGGTCACTGAGTGCAGTTGACGCCGCCAGCCTTTGGTCTTTGGTATGGTTTGGCTTGTGGGTAGACTCGGACACTGGGTTACATGGTAGAGTCAAAGGTGAAAAATAAATATGATAAGTACAATACCTATAACGGTCTACTGACAATATCTTCCAGCTCGTCTTTGTTATAATTTTTATAGGATCTACCTTTAAAACAGTTTTTTATTGTTCTATTCCTATCATTCTTTTTCACAGCAAAGACAGGAAGGTGGTCACTTATACAGTATCATCAGCCAGCGCAGGTATCTTTTTCTACAGAACTCTTTCAATTCATAAGATTTACTACTTTTTTCTAATACATTAATGTTAAAATCTCCTAACACCCAAATCTCATTCTTCACTCCTTTTAACGCTGCTGTCAGCTCTTTAAAAAACATTTACAAATCGGTTTGCTTTTTATTAGACATATACACATTGATAATAACCATCGCCTCATTCTTGGGTTTCCTAACAGACACAGCTAAATATTCAATATTCTTGGTCATTCTACATTTCTCTGGAATAACCTTTGAGTACTGAAACAGGTCATTTGAAAGATAACACAGCAAGCCACCACCAATCTTATTCTGACGATCTAGTCTGTGATACCGTTTCCCTGGCCAGCAGAGAAGTGAGTCATCATATAGCTCGTTCGTCCAAGTTTCAGACAATGAGCTTATGTCAAACCCATTTAACATAATTTGGACTTCGTCCCTCGTCTCAACATTCAGACTCTGGCAGTTTAGGTGTGTGATCTTAAGTCCCTTTACTTTACCTATATCCGTAGCCCCGATTTTACATACATCATTTATGGTCTTCTTATCCATTGGAAAGGTATCCACAGAATGAACAAGCATTTATGAAAAAAGGGCACCCAAAATAAAAAGAACAATGAAGATGATCGCAGTAGGCCACCACAGGGTCATTAGAAAGCCCCTCTGATGAGATTACTACGGAGCCCTGGAAAGGACATCTGTTTTCTACACATTTATTTCTAGATTTCGTTTCCGCAAGAAGTATTTTCGTTTCCGCAAGAAGTATTTTCGTTTCCGCGAGAAGTATTTTCGTTTCCGCAAGTTTTATTTTCATTTCTGCAAGTTTTATTTTCGTTTTCCCAAGTTTTATTTTCGTTTTCGCAACTTATACTTTTGTCTCCACAACTTAATAGTCTTTCTTTGTGCATAGTCAATCTATTGTGAATGTTAAGTTGTGGAAACAAAACATAAAGTTGTGGAATCAAAATGTTTACTTGCGGAAACAAAATATAACTTGCGGAAACAAAAATAAAAAGTTGCGGAAACAAAAATAAAACTTGCGGAAACAAAAATAAAACTTGTGGAAACGAAAATAAAACTTGCGGAAACAAAAATAAAACTTGCGGAAACGATAATAAAACTTGCAGAAACAAAGATAAAACTTGCGGAAACGAAAATAAAACTTGCAGAAACAAACTAGAGAAAAAAAATGTGTAGAAAACGGATGTCCTTTTAGGGGCTCCGTAGTACTCCGCATGCAACACCGACCATTCCGCCTGATTATGCATCGGATCTAGGTCATATGGCTCAGACATACCAAAACATATATTGAGCTTACAAGGGTGTGTGCAACCCATCTAGAAAGTAGCTTGTGAGGTTGTAATTCCTCTTAGAGAAGTAATAACAGCTAAGGGAGTGGTCATTATTTATCAACAGGGGGGGGAGGGTGGGTTTGAGGGGGGGGGCGTAAAATTTTCAGACCCCTCCCGAGGGGGCGGCTAAAAAAATTTTGACCCCTCTTGAGGGGGGGGGCTAAAAAAATTCACCCTCTTTTTAGCAAAAAAGCCCGCGCGCTACTATAGATCAAAGAGGGGCGCAAAAACTCTCCGCTCCTCTGGCGCGTGGGGAGCGCTAAAAATTTTGACTGCCGTCGAGGGGGGGCGTAAAAAATTTCCGCGCGTCCGCGTGAAAACCCACCATCCCCCCCCCCTGTTGATAAATAATGACCACTCCCTAAGTAGGTAACTCCCAAAATCATCTTCAGTTCCATATGGCCAAGGCCCTCAGACCTTGCCATTCGGCACTATTCAATAAAAGCCTCAAAAACTAACCAGATAAATCCTAATCTATGAATTCAATCTAAGTTCAATACACTAACGAGCAAGTTCATGGAATTCAATAGTAAACAAATTTTTAACATATGAAGACACTTAACAAGATCAACAAATGAGCAGTTCAGAATGATGGCCTGCGCTTTTTCAAAGTGCTGGCCTCCACTCTAGACCACCTAGGCAGACAGGTGTGTATGCATTACACCATATGTCCACTTTATATACGCCTCAGCTACAAAGTGTAACAAACAGCACCTTAACACAACAATAGGCCATAAGGGGCCACCTCATTTCATACATCAACTTCTATTCATGAAGACACTTATACGGCTCACATCATTGGCTCCATATTCTGCATTGGGGCTGTGTACAAATGACGTCATGCATTTCTGGACCATTTTTGACCCCCCCTCCCCCCCCCCTTGTCATGTTTTGTCATACAACACTTGACCCCCCCCCCCAGCATGACATCATGCAGAGAGATACCCCCCCAAAAGTGCATGAATAGTGAAGGCCTATAGGCTATAAACAAATTAAGGGAGTGGTCATTTATTATCAACAGGGGGGTGGTGGGTTTGAGGGGGGGCGTAAAGAATTCTGACCCCTCTCGGGGGGGCTAAAAAAATTTTGACCCCTCTTGAGGGGGGGCTAAAAAAATTTACCCTTTTTTTAGCAAAAAAGCCCGCGCGCTACTATAGATCAAAGAGGGGGCGCGAAAACTCTCTGCGCCTCCGGCGCGGGGGGGGGGCGCAAAAATTTTTTACTGCCATCAAGGGGGGGCGTAAAAAATTTTCGCGCGTCCGCGTGAAAACCCACCACCCCCCCTGTTGATAAATAATGACCACTCCCTAAAATGGTTCAAAGGGACATATAGTGGGTGTGAATTGGCAATAAAGGATAAGATACATGTGTAGGGGCCAGCTCTGGCTGTGAGTCCATGGCGGTATGCTATCTGTCCCCGTTCCCCGGTTGCACCAGCCCCCAGGGGCTGGTCAGCCAGTGAACACTGCCCCCTTGTGTCATACCGATCCAGATGTAGGTGGAAGGTAGAGAACGTCAGGTCTGGGGAAGTAGCTCAGAGGAAGAGCTTCCGCTTCGAAGTTGGAGGGTCCCGGGTTCGAGTCCCGGTTTCTCCAAAGACGTTTTCCGCCGACCTCTACACTGGTGGAGAAACCGAGTTGGTCCTGACCCGTGTGAGGGGGGACTAGAGAACTCGGTACCTGGACTGGTATGACACAGTTAACGCTTCAACCTGCTAGGGGTAAACTAGTCACCTGCTGGAGGTTGGGTTGGAGGAGTAGGGTTGGCTGAAGCTGGTGGGGAGGAGTGTAGGGGCCAGCTCTGGCTGTGAGTCCATGGCGGTATGCTATCTGTCCCCGTTCCCCGGTTGCACCAGCCCCCAGGGGCTGGTCAGCCAGTGAACACTGCCCCCTTGTGTCATACCGATCCAGATGTAGGTGGAAGGTAGAGAACGTCAGGTCTGGGGAAGTAGCTCAGAGGAAGAGCTTCCGCTTCGAAGTTGGAGGGTCCCGGGTTCGAGTCCCGGTTTCTCCAAAGACGTTTTCCGCCGACCTCTACACATGCAAAGTGAAAAAAGAACTAGCACTGATCAACAAATGAACAGAGAAACATGCCAAACACTGTCAGCTTATATAATGTATGGGTCCCTATATGCAGGATGTACCATTTCTGTACCTTATAGTTATACACGGAGTACTATGGTAGTGATCATACACTAAGCTAATAGATCATGGATATCGGGGCCCTAGGGCTGTATATACAGCATATACAGCCCGTGGGGCCCCGATATCCATGACCTAATAGGTTTATACCACCATTTCCTCCATTTTGTATTAATTTCTTACCTGATATCCAAAGATTATAGCCAGGAGAATACATTTTGTAAAAGCAAGCGATACGGCCCGGGTCCGCTCTGCGCGAAGCCATTGTTTTTGTTCCTTGCCGGGAGAGGTACCGCTGTGTATACACTCACTTTTCGTATGGAATCCAACCATGACATGTTATAATATCAAAGTCCCAAGAAGTATTTGATCCATAGACGAGGAATGTGTGCTAATTTTCTCCATTTTCTTCGATATAAATAAGAATCCATTGATTTTCCAAACCGGTCCGAAATTTTCGGCGTCTTCCTCGTACGGCGAGCGGATGACCTATATCCACATCCGGGCCACTGACACACTTTCGCCGGACAAGGAGGCGGGTGGGAATGGCCGGACCGTGACTCGCTTACGATGAAAAAATCAATGGATTCTCCTTTAATTTTAAATATGTTGGACATAATACATATGGTGGGATCATCTAGACTATCTAAGGATATGAACCTGTTAATTTCTCGATTTGTCATGGTTGGATTCCATACGAAAAGTGAGTGTGAACACGACGGTACCTCTCCCGGCAAGGAACAAAAACAATGGCTTCGCACAGAGCAAACTGGGCCGCGACTCGCTTACGATAGAAAAATCATTGGATTCTTATTTATATCGAAGAAAATGGAGAAAATTAGCAGGCATTCCTCGTCTATGGATCAAATACTTCTTGGGATTTTAATATTATAACATGACAAGCTTGGAATCAAAATGAAAACTGACTCCAAACGTACCACTAGGACCTCAGGTTAGAATTTATTTACTTTCACATTAAATTTCATCACCGTTCAGTGTGGCGCTATGGCTAAGGCCTTCGCCTACCACCACTGCGGCCGGGGTTCAATCCTCATACGAGTTGGGACGATTTTTCACATTGAAACAATGGCGAGACTAAATTTCTATGTCCGCCAGCATCTCCAAAAATATTCTAAGTCCAACTTGACCCCGAAAAAGTATATACCAAAAATTTCAAAAATGCACATGGGTGGTATATGCAGAATAATGCACAGCTACACTGCATATAAACCCACCGGAAGTCCCGAAATCGTGCTATAAAAGTATTTCCTGTCACAAAAGGGCTTAAAAACTGTCTAGATCAATCATCCAATACAGTTAATAGTCTGCCTTCTTTGCAGCAAAAGTTGTACACTTGTCAGGGAAGAGAAAATCGAGAACAGTCATTATTAAGGATAAATAGTTGAAGAGCTTGAATGTATTGATATATTGAATGTATTGATTTAATCTGTAACTTGAACCATATACAAGTGCACTAGAAATAGGTTTCAGACAGAACACTCTGAATTTAGTGAGTGGCCTAATAGAAAAAAAAAGCAGAGTCCAAAGTTCATATAAAGGTCATATATAATTCAGATAAAAATTCATCAGACCTTATATCAGTGCTTCAACCATATATCCCCATATAGGCCTACTCAAATCTTAATCATACAGCCGACTCCCTTATCACTCTAGTGTATAGATGTAAGGGAGCTTGATCCCCTAAGCTCCAAGAAGCCTCATTTTCTGAATCCCCTCCTTCCTGATCTCCCATCCCTAGGGTTCTTGGACCTCCCACCTCTCTCATTCAGATATTTCTCTGGCTTGAGTTCCTCCTTTACCAGACCCTTGTTCTCAATAAGGTCTAGCCTTTATTTTCTCTAGCATCCTGCCAAACCTATTCTCGCCTGGATAGTCATTGGTATCATAAACCCGGCTCTCAAATGGCTCTCCCCCACCCCATATAGCCGAGCTGGTTCCCTCCACTAGCCTCAATGGGTATGTTTCAATAAGACACTGCGCCAGACTTTCATCTCTGTATTTCAGTCTATTGAAATGCTCCAGGAACCCTTCTCGGCTTTCATTCCATACATCTGGATTTTCAAAGCTTATAGAGTTGCTTCTCTTTTTAATGTCTAGCGAATTGTTGGCTTCCAGTATATAATCCGCAGCGTCATCATCCTCTGCAAACAATGCCTTAGTATAGGCAAAGGCCTGCTCCACAGAGATGAAGGTTCTCCTCTCTCCTTGCACTATTTCTTCTGTTATATCAGTATAGCAAAAGTTACTGAGGAATGCTTGGTCTCCGCTGAACACAATTCCTGCCCTGGTTGTCTTCAGCAATGTCTAGAGCCTTCTCAAGAGCCTTCTCAATGAGGCATGAATTGATGTGACTTGCCGTAAATACCCAATTTGTAGTGGGGATAATTTCTCAATATATTACTTGCAGAAGGAGAAAGTTTATACTGATAATTTTACAATGCATCAGAATGCACCATTTTCTTTCTAAAATTTAAAAATTTTTCAGGGGAATCATACTTCCAACAAGATTGTATGCAGAGCTCTCAACACTCAAGCATCTGGCGTGAATCTCACGCATCTGGCGTGATTCTCACACATTTGGGGGTTGTCTCACTCTCTCACGCTGAGGAGCCTGTTTTTCATTTTAGACTTTGTAATTTCAGTATATACTTATATAGTGAACTTGAGCATCTATCCTCGGTTTAATGTACCAAAATGCTCTAAAAATCAACAAATGAACTTCCATATTTCTCCAAATTTTCTTGGGGGCATACCCCCAGACCCCCTGGATTGATTGATTGATTTGTGTTTTACAGCACTTTAGCGGCACTAAGTGGCTATCCTGTGCTTCCCAGACCCCCTGGAACTGCATTTATTTCAATGCATCTCGGAAATCTAGAAAATTCCAAGCTTCAGGGAAAACTCTCACTCTTTGGCTCCATTAGAACATGAGAGCTCTGTGGTATGTGTGATGCCTGTTACAGATGGCTCATGCATACATGTGAGCAAACTCCTCATTTTTTTTCAGTTTTCTCCATTATTCTAAGATCTCTCAGGGTCAATCTTTGTCCAGATCCCATGAGATATCATTTTACCATTTTATATATATGGTGGGGTCTTAGAAAGATTTGGATACAAGGGCATCAGCCACCCTAAAAAAGCACCAAAATGCACCAATTGACATCTCAATATTCAAAATTGTCCTGGGCGAGATACCCCCAGACCCCCCCCCCCCCACCATTTTAACCTATCAATGGCAAATCAAAGAAGAGTCTTTACTTTTAATGCCTCGATTTTTCTCGCATTCAGAATTTGCATATATGTCATGGTCTGTTCTCTCTCTCCCTAGCCTTTCCTCCCATCTCCTCTTCCCCTAACCTTTCCCCAAATCTCTCCCCTCATCTGGAGTGGGCCTAGTAAGACATACCTGACCTGACCTGGATGGCCTGACCTGGATGGCCCGACCTGTACCCACCCAGAGTGCCCCTGGACAAATCCATCTGGACAGACTCACACAGACCGGACTGACCCGGACCAGACAGATCTACCTGGACTGCCCCCAGACTCACTCTGGATGGATCCACCCTGACAGACCCAGACCTGGACTGGAAATACCCGGACCAAATGGACTTGGAACAAATGGATCTGGACTGAACCTACCACAACAGACCCAGTCAAGACTTCAATGGGACCCAGACCGGACAGAATCAGATGGATCCAGACTGAACAGAACCAGACCATACAGACCCATACGAGATGGACTCAACGGGGATAAACCCGACCCATCCAGTCGGGTCATCCAGTCATACGTCACCAAATTGCACCATTTGACTTCTCAATATTCAGATTTTTTCCTGGGGGACATACCAGTCAGGTCATCCAGTCACACCTCAACAAAATGCACCATTTGACTTCTCAATATTCAAAATTTTCCTGGGGGACATCTCCATATACCCTTAGGCTCCCTGAGCCAAAAACAGTGTATTGATGATGCAGGGGTAGTAAAACCTTGGGGTCAGGTGGGATGTGTGCCCCCTGCACCATCCAGTCATACATCACCAAATTGCACCATTTGACTTCTCAATATTCAAAATTTTCCTGGAGGAAATACCCCCATACCCCCCTCTGATTCTTACTCTCTATCACACATTAATCACACTAACAATAAAAAAAAAAACATGCCCAAGAGTTTTAAACATTTTTCTTGGAAAGCAGTATGCACATACTTAGAGTTGGCCTGGCCATTCGCTCACAAATTGACCTGAGAATACTTGATATATTTGTCTAGATTTTCCAAATTTCCCTGGGGAACAAATCTGCAGATAGTACTTTACAGCAGAATCAAGTAACTGAAAGGCTCGGGGCACATCAATTCATGTCTTGGCAGTCTTCCGGTATCCAGGGTTCAAATTTCCATTAGGATAGCAAGATATCCATCATACATAAAGGGGTCAAACGTTTTCAGAAACCCAAACCCCCAACCCATGTAAATGGTAAAGTTTTTGATTTGCAGGTTTGGATTGCTTTGGTTACCCCCCTCCCCCAAACAAAATTTTCAAAGGCTGTGCTAAAACAGCCCATCTCCCATTCCCTATAGTTAAGAGTCATAAAGGCCCATGTGTGTCTGCAGCAAGTTGGTTCAGACTTAAAAGATCCTTCAAATACAGTTTGCTTGCTTGCTTTAAACTAAGACCACAGAAATCAATCTTGTGATTCATCCAGATCCATGGGATGAGATCCCATTCAAACATTTTGTATGAAGGGTCCCTATAGTAGAATTTTAAACAGAGGGTATAGGGAAACCTCAAAAACCACCAGAATGCATAAATTTAGGCTCTAGATTTATAAAACTGTTCGACTGGGGCAGGTGATGCCCCCAGACCACCCTATACTTAGCTTGTCCTGGCTGCTTGTTAAACAAAAGACATAAGGCTAAGTAGTGTGTGACTTGCACTGCAGCTACTGAGGAAATTGGTCTTGAGAAGTGGAACCCTCTTTTCAATTTCTTGCATTCCAATAGAAAAATAATAAATTGATGATAATAACTCTGGGAAGTGATCCTTTTACCTTATATTTCAGTAAAACAATACAATTGAGTGTGATATGATGCTGTACAATGTGGTGCAACACAACTCAATGTTGGGGGGGGGGGGCGCAAAATATTTTGACCCCTCCTGAGGGGGGGGGCAAAAATATTTTGGCACCTCTCAAAGGGGGGCCGGAAAATATTTTCAGGGGTAAAAATGAAAACTCACCAACCCCCCCCCCCTTTTGTTAAAAAATGAACACTCCCTTACAGATCTGTCCCTAATTCTATCCCGATCCCTATTACCCTGTGTCTGTGAAGGCTGGTGGGGCCGAGCCAAGAGCTCTTGTCGAGCACACAGATAAATTTCCGTGGCGGGAAGGCAGGGTTATAATACATTGCTGCCATCTAGTGAAGCACCAAGTAATCAGCATCAGCGGGTGCTACCATCTACTGACGAATTTTGACAACTTCACATTCTGATCCACACTGGCCCCATCTCGTAGTCTCACGATTACGTCACTGGTACGCAGGCATGCTGGGAGATACTATTTTTCTCAGCTTGTTGCTGGTGAGTGAAGCTGGCACATGGATACCAGCAAATGCTGGTTCCCACAAGCACCCACTATTGGGGTCAAAGTAGGTCCAACACCAGTGGTGTATGAATACAGCGATTTTTGGTCAAAATGGTAACCTAGGGGAGAAGGCTTAGTTTGCCCACCAAACTAGGTTGCCGGAGAAGTTGATTCTGATCGAGACATCCGGGCACTTGGGAATTGTTTTGGTGACAAGTATGGCTACCGACGACGATTCTGACGTACCCGGTAAGCTAATATTTTGTGATTACCCCCTCCCAAAGTCGCGATCACACACAAATTAATGACAGGCTGCTGTCTGTATTAGCATATTTTCATCTTATGCCAAAATAACAAAGGTTTATCCCTGTGATAAACTGCTGACAGCGATTTGGCGCTTGTTTTGGCTCCTTGTTGCAGCATGTTGTTTGGGGTTTCATTTGTAACATGAGATGCGATTGACTGAGTGATGTGTGCCAAGCTGCCAAGACACCGCCCCGTTCCTCATGCCCCGGGACCCATCCCCATCTCTGCCTCTGGCATGCCGCTTTTTGCCGGGAGTCATGCCAGTAGAATTGTCTGGCCACTGATAACTAGCAAACAATTAGGGAGTGGTCATTTAATATTATCAACACTCTTAATCATGCCTTGATTACTATATGAAATCCGCAAATCGTGATTCTAAAGAAGTCCTCGTACTGCAGACTCGCGAGCGTCACTGTCAGAGCAAATAACCTCGATCCAATTTTTATAAACTAATAGTTTTGGCAAAAGTAGTTCTACGGCGTAGGGACAGTATCCTTAGCCCTTTAATTGTTTCTAGTTCTATTAGAGTTTAGAGTATGTAATCATGGTTTGTATGGCCTTACTTATCTGGATCGAGATTAATGCTAGATCATGTGACTAGATAACATTTACCACGTGACTACGAGGACCTCTTGATGTCGCACGCTAGCCGATGAAATCACTATTTCTTGCTAAATAAATGTAATTGTAAACAATTTGAATTCTGTGCCGGTACTAGACCTTTAGATTTGCCATTTTTAGCCGATTTTAGTTAAATGGCCGAATTCCGCATAGTTAGGCACTTTGATAATGCCACTGTGGAGGGTGAGAAAAGCTGGCACACTGGGTTGACACTTTCTGCCAGGTGGGAGTGTGGCTGATAATCGCGACCTTGCTGATATCGCCGATTTAGGGTTCTATTAGGGTCATTCTCTTGTATTTTAATAGTTATCCTTAAAGTTTAGATATCAAGGTACCCACCAGCGAAATCTGGGAGAAGAAATTCCAATTATTAAGTGTTTTACAATGACTTTAGTATGAAGGTAATATTGAAGCTTTGAAAAACATATTAACCACTGGAGACACCAAAATACTAATATCAGACACAGTTAAAAAGCATAATAAACTAGCCATAGTACATGTGTATCTTAAAAATGAATTCCATATATGTCCAAAAAAGGTGTCTTCTAAAGAGGAGTCAACATCTACTATACGATAAATGAAAACCCCTTCAATATGTTGAGCTGCATTACCTTAAGAGTTTACAACAGTTCTGTGGTAGCATTACGAGTGTTAGTGTAAACATGTGTACACATAGCATTACAACACTATGTAGGCGTTGTGTTGTGCCTGAGTACTAAACCATAGAAGAGAATACCACAGGTGACTGAAACTATCAGAGCAAGGTGATAAACCCAGATCAGATTCCAGTTGGTTAAACTAACACCATTCACATTGCCACTACACCCCGGGGGGGGGGGGGGCACTCCCGAATTTATGGCTACCCTGTGCGTACACAGCCCTTAATTGTATACCCCTATTAGCGGGTCAAAATTAAGCAAAAACATACCTCTTTTGATGGGGCACCACTCCCAATATTTGGAAAAATTTACCCCTTTGGACGTGATACCCCTCTTGTTTGGCCCTATAAGTGTACCCCATATTAGGGTGACATTTTTGGGTGAATCAGGCCAAAATAATTATACCCCTTTTGTGGGATTCTCCCTAAAAATGATGAAAAAGGTACCCCTATTGGCGTGAGACCCCTCTCATACAGCCCCAAAAACAAACCCTTTTTCATAGAAAATTTTTCAAATTATCCAGGCCCAAAACCATACCCCTTTTGGCATGAAATGGCTGAAAACAACCCCCTAATGAAGGATCCTTTCGGATCCTGTCCCAGGGTGAAAAAGGTACCACTTTCCCTCTAGTTTTTGTATGCACATGGTTACTATAGGCCACATAGGGAGTGGCCCCCCTGGGCACTACACGGAATGAGTGGCCAATGTACACACACCTGCAAAAGGAAGGATCGGTATCTGACTATTGTACATAAAATAAAAAAATCTGATTGTTGTGCATAGCAGATCTGTGTAGTTCCAGTTCCCACAGAGCTTTATGATGAGATTGAATTCTCCTGCTGTTGCTCATAATCAAAGTTCTCTTAGAGCATTTGGGACATAAGTAGCAATGCTCAGCTTTCCAGAGTCAGTCTATTATGGACGAGGGATGGACAGGAAATATGTCTTGAACGTACAAAACCAGCAATAGTAATACAAATCTTACATAACCTATAGCCATAACCATTGAGCTACCGGGGTAGTGTAGATCAGGGTTAAATCAACATGAATATATACAACAATAACAGGGGGAAATGCCAAAAGGAGTTAGTATGAGATCTTATTTCTATATTACCAATTGTATTTAACATTTCAATAAGTGTCTAATCGTCTCTTTCAGAATCGGGAGGAGTTTTCACATTTGGTAAATCCAAGTTCGCAGACAATGTACCCAGTAAGTTCTGGGTTCGTAATGACCCGGTGGCCGAGGTGGCCTGCGGAGACGAACACACAGCCTTGGTGGCAGGTAAGACATTTAAGCATCTTTTGTACATGTATAAGGGGCATAATTACTATTAGACAATGATATGAGATGCTTCATGGGTATTCTTTTGTACAAGCACAGACTCATATGTGGGTTCTACAGGTCGTATGTAATGCCGTAATTATGTATAATACACACTCCCCTTAGACATTACGAACAAACTATAAACTCCACCCGGGGTCTTTTTGATATATCAAGCTACAGTTATCAGGCATTGCTGCAGAGGTTTTTAAATGAATGTCAAAGGTTTGTGAGGCTTTAAAGGCATAAAAACGACAACTGTGCATGCTACCAAAAAATTCATTCTAGGCCAGACCAAAAAAATAAGTTCGTCTACGGATCGCCCTCTCCACATTTTTGGAAACACTTTTTTTTTTTTTCTTTGAAAAAAATCTTGTCTTTGGATTTTGCTCGCTTCAGTTTCTACAAGTTTTCTCTTTGTGATGTTTGGCAAAATTTTAAAAAAAAAATTAAAAATTTGTTCACTCGCCTCAATTTCCCAGCAAGGAATCCATTGGACTCCAAAAAATTCTTAAAAAAAAAAAAAAAAATTGCTCGCTTGCACCATTTTTTCAAAACCAAAATCCGTAGACCAACTTATTTTTTTTGGTGTGGCCCTATGACTAGGGGAATAAACACGTTTCCTAACTCTGTTAACATTTGGCTTTCCATATAGAAAAATCGGAAGATCAGTCAGAACTAAAGTTCATCGATTTCCCAGTCACCAGAGTACCTTAAAACCCTTTGTAAATGCAGCAGCTCATAGACTGTTTCAGACACCCACTGCATTTATTCTGAGTCTTGAGTCTTGCTGAAGTGAGGGAACGGCTTATATATATATATATTTATTTTTTCGTTTTACATATAACGACTGTAGTAAAGAATGACCTATTAAAGTGCAGCTGTGGAAAATCAGTAACTCAGGATGCAGCTTATAAATATGTGGGTGCGGCTAATATACTGTGTTTTTGGTACGAATGTATGTGGTGCGAATAGCACAGTTTTGGCGGGAGTTATGCGAATAGTGGCTTGGTGGTGTTAATAACCTGGGTGAGGGAGTGCTGATGTAACAGGATGAGTGCACAACTCATGGAGGGCCATCCACAAATGACGTCATGCTGAAGGGGGGGAGGGGGGTCAGGCCGGCATGATGAAATAAATTTTCCATATACCTTCAGCATTGCAAAATTGGCAATAAACATGACGAGGTGGGGGGGGGGGGGTCTAAAAAGGTGAAATTTTCCATGATGTCATTTATGGATGGCCCCTGGGAGCCAATCACAGGCTTTTCACTTTTCGAGTTATCAGCAATTTACATTGCTGCATTATATTTGAAAACACTCATAGGTGAATATTACCCGGCGCCATTTGACCCTCCCTTTATGAACTTACTGCATATGAAATACCATAATACATTGCGCAAAAGGACAACTTGCATGTTAGGCGCACCCTCAACTTAGATCACATGGCTTAAATGACAACTCTAAAATGTTGAGTTCATTTCCCGTGGCAAAAAAACGTATTTTTATTAGGTTTGGGTAAAAAGAGTTGTAAAAAAAAGTTTTCAACGTTGTGTTTTAAGTTACAATTTTTTAAACATTAAAATTACGTTGTTTTTTTGTGTAGAAATATGCTAATGACTGGCATATTTAAACCCAAGATGTGCCTTATTATTCAGTGACCTTAGTCACTGAATAGTTGAATGTACGGAGGAACAACGAATTTCTACGACGTGCTTCTGGGTCTTAGAATTATTTTGTTTTTGTGGCCCATAGGCTTAACCACTGCAGTAAAAAATGAATAGCCATAAAAGGCTAGCCATAGTATCAAATCTACCCTATCTCTCATGGCGCCCCGGTCCATTGCCTCTTTGATTACGTCTATATAGCCGACATAGGGACGCTGTTGGGGCTGGCATAAACGCCCTGAGTAGCACAGACCATTGCCTCTTTGATTACGTGTATATAGCCGACATAGGGACGCTGTTGGGGCTGGTATAAACGCCCTGAGTAGCACGGACCATTGCCTTTTTGATTACATGTAGCCGATATAGGGACGCTGTTGGGGCTGGTATAAATGCCCTGAGTAGCACGGATTATTGCCTCTTTGATTATGTTTATATATTTTAGCATAGACATATACAGAGTGCTAATTGTATATAGCACATTGAACATAGAATGTCACTGAAAGTCTCAGGTTTAGCCTGTGACCTTAGCCATTTTTGGTTCTTCTTTTCCTCAGGGTGCACCTGATATGTCAGATATACCTCGTCGCCTCAGTGCAACAAGGTTGTATCTGCACAGTTTTAAGTTTTGCAGGAGAGGCAAAAGAAGTGTTGCCAGTACGATAGCACACAGTTGACACAACCTTATTGCATTAGAGCCTGTAGGCATAGACAGAGCTTCAGCATTTTCATAGTAGCTAGATACTGGTCAACAGATGTTAAAACAGAAGGAAACTCAATTTTGTCAAAATGTCAGTTACAACCTTGTTGCACTGAGGCGACGACCCAATATGCAGGGTTTTAAAGAATTCCGTATATATGATGGTGGGATGTTATATATTGACGTTAATCGTTGCCATCTGGTGCTGCTACCTTGTTAGATCAATGTTGATTGATTCCTTGGCGTTTCCTGCTGACTGTGTGCAACCACTTATGGTATGTGCGCTGGAATGTTCTACTAAACGCGTGTAAGATCTCAGGATGACACAGAGAGCAAGGCCTGCGAGTCTGAGTACGGTAATCTCCCGCGTATAAGACGCAGTGCGCGTATAAGACGCACCTAGAGTTTTGGAAAATTCTCAAAAAAATGAAAAATTCATAACTTTGGTTCTACTGAGTGAATTTTCAAAATTTAAAAACCTGTGTAGCTTGGGCCCCCTGGACCCCCCCTGGGCCCCCTTATGCCCTATTATGACCATTATGGCATGTAACATATCAAAAGAAAGGTCTTGGTGTCCCCCTTGTGGATCCAAGGAGAACTAAAACCCCTCGTATAAGACGCGTCTTATACGCGGGAGATTACGGTAAATCATGAGAGGAGGCTTATCTGGATGATGAGTGGATTGGGGGAGATTCTTCACTGTAGTAAGGGAATAATTAAACGGAAATGGAATGAGTAAAATGACTAAGGGTTAAAAGGGTGGAGGGATCGAGTCATTTATCAGTAGCAGCTAAGATTAAATATGTCACTTTTCCTCCATTCCTAAATGTTAGTATCTTTAGGTGGAGGTAGGGTAAAAGGGATGCTTGGACGGCGGCATATTAGAAGGGATGTTAATATAGAGCCTTTTAGATATAGATCCCCAGGGCTGACTGACCTCAGACTTATTGATCTGTTTGTGGATATAGATGTAGATTAAGGCATGCTGGTTTAAGATCTATGGTATGGGTATAAGCCTCCTGTAATAAACCTGTAAACCCCCAAAACTGCATATACCCGTCTTATAGCACTTAAGTACATGTAAGTATAACACTACACATACCATTGTACCCTGCACGGCTTATACGCGGGGATTTAGATAGCATTGGAGTCAGACAGTGGAGATCAATGTCCTACAGTACTTCCAAAATCCTCAAGGGGCATAAGGGGGGTTGTGTTCTTGTTGGCTATGCATGGGCTTTTGAACTCGGAAGATGCACAAGTTAGAATTAAGACTTTTTGGTAAACTAGAAACTCCTGCTGCTGCAGTCGCCTTAAAAGTGGATACTGTGGAAGGTATCGTTATGTGGTAGATAAACACCGAGTTTCGTCACTGTATTCACTATATAACAGGCTGTCATACATGTCAACATTTGCCTCAGACCCTTGAAGTCTTTCTCCAAAAAAAAAATTATATTTCTCAGAAAATGGTGCGGACGGGATCCATTGACATGAAATTTTTCAAATAAAAACAAAATTTCCATCTTAGAAAATAAGGAGCGGGAAATCCATAGACCAACTATTTAATTTGTTGTGGCCTTAATAGCTCAAAGGTATTGAAAGGTAATGTAGTGCGCATCCATGAGCACATCATGGAAATGTGATATGCCGGTCCACTTTCAAATGCAGTCATGCATACTCCAGACTAGCCCACACAGCGACATGAATTGAATTTTAAATCATGTTATTCAGTGTTGTTCTGCAAAAGAGTACTTTAGTATTCAATTCAATTCAATTTTCAATTCACATTAGTTGTTAAGGTCCATACGAATACATTCATTTGTAACTTACAAAAGAATTCATAGATTACCGGCCAAAGGGATTTGAAACTAGGGACCCCCTATGTTTAGTGTTGCTTATCGCATCAATATATGTGTCATCGACACTTGTGTTGCCTCCATAGCAACCCACAAAGGTTTAGGACAAGCCCAAATACTGGAAATGTAATATATAAATCTTATATATGTAAACATATCCTAGTCTCCATAAAAAACAATCCCCAACAACAAACTCCACTCACTATGAAACCCATGGAGAGTGGTTTTAGTAATTGGGGATTTTCTCCTAGATATAAAAATTTATATCCAGTGATTTGAAAATTGACAATGTCATACACCTTGTTTATACCTCAGAATACACCTGATGAGACCCAATGGGGTCGAAACCTTGTTTTATTCCACCCATATTAAATAAAATTTAATATTCTCAAAACAAATGTTTGGAGTTTAGCTCCAGTGCCTGGAGAGTGAAACCACCTCGGGCCCTGGAAGATGCATTACAAAGTGGTGTATCCTAGGTGATGATGACATCATTATTTACTAGTCACAATGGTCACCTTGGAGACCCCCTTGTCAACCAGAGTTGATAAGGTGAGGCGAGCATGGCAACGGTGCCATTCATAGCAAGGTAGTGCTGAGGAGTGGAAGTTCAACATTTGTCCTCTAGAAGTTTAACTTACAAGTTCATGGTACAGGATCACTGGCGAATACAAAAAGACCTCTTTCTGTGATGTTGCGAATACAGATATTAAAACTCAAAACACTAATTTGGATTTCGCCTCAGTCAGTCTGTGTGCTGTCAGATGAGATGTCATGGCATATGTTACAAGACTCACGTCTACCCACATACTAATGCGTATTGATCTGAATGATCTATGACTTCACACAGAGAGCGGGCGTATCTTCACATTTGGTGCCAACGACTGGGGACAGCTGGGGCTCGGGGATGGCAAGACGCGCACCAAACCTAGCTGTATCAAGTGTAAGTAGTACTTAGCAGTTTAACCCATTAAGGACCATATGGTGACTTATGGGTCATACTCTGTTGTCATCATAATGCGCTAATGTAGCATAGGCACATACTCAACTGTGATGCATTCGTACATCATGCTATCATTTAGGGATTGCCTCAGTCATCTAGGATCAGTATGATGCATAGATGCATATACAATGTACCTTCAAAGATACATGATGTATTAAAGTATGGTCGTGAATATGCAGTTCATGTTTACAAGCAGCTCGCTTACCTTGGGTGTTGTAGCTCCCGTGTTATGATACCTTTTCTTTCCGAGAGAACAAGCCCAGTTCATTGAAGTAGTGAAATTCAACAATTATTGAGTCAAAATTCATTGGAATGAGTAATATGTTTTAAAGCGACTGCGAAATTTCTTTCATATCAAAAGGACTTCCTGAATATTTGGATTGCTTTGATTATAAAATGTGCTTGTTTATTTTTTTTTTGTATTTTCAGCCTTAAAATCTGAGAAGATCCGCAGTGTAGCCTGTGGCCGATCCACCACATACGTTGCTACAGGTATGCTTAGGGAGGAATACAAATAAAAATGTTTAAAAAATACTGTAATGCATTGTTTACCAACAAGAAAGTTTTGCATCGCGGAAAAAATCAAAGGAGGCCTTACTGCCTTTTACCAGAGATATTCTTTCCCCATTTCCTCTACAGGAAATGAACTACACTTTATTTGATAACACTTTATACTCCAACTTGGGAAATTATAGGGACTGGTTTTCGTAATGCACGTCTCCTCATACAGGTGCCAAGTTTGTTTTTGTTTTGTTTTGCTGCACATATATCTATCTCATACCGTATGCAAAAAATATCCTAATCATTGACGACGAAGGCCAAAAAGCACAAGATTTGGAAATGTGGAAAAGAGAAATCAAACAGACAAAAAAAAAAAAGATTCTGATCACAAACTACAACAAAAAGGGTACCGGGTAACAACGATAAAACAAAGATAAACATAAGAAGCTGTGGGCGAAACAAAAGCCTTCCTAACCTATATTCAGTACGTACTGGCCGCCAGGGTTTTCTGTTTGTCTCTGACCTGTTATGCACCGAGATTTTTGTGTATGAGTATTTTATATCAGAGGGACTGTGGTACTTACAATGAAGTGTTACTGACCGTTTGCTGCAGAAAAGGGTAAATTGTACTACATTGGTCGTAGACCACAGAATAAAAGTAAAGGTAAATATACAGTTTTCAAATGACCTCAGCAGAACACTACTAATTCTATTTAATTACTTTGAGAAGACAGTTCGAAAAGTTGTTTCTGATTGGTGTTATATTTCATGTTCTTGTCCAATGTTGGTTTTCTGCAGTGAGTGTGCCCAAATGGTTTAGTTTTTGAGTGGCACCGGGTTTAGTATGATGTTACATTTTTGAACGATTTATTTCAATTGGCGCTCGCAATGTATAGACTGACAATAGACGCCTTACTCTGGCTGTGAAAGATTGATAACTTTCTAACAAAAGGAGTGAAATGCAGAACCTTTTATCTGGTTCTTTTCTTAGCTACACGCCCCGACACCCTTCACTCAATCCAATTAGAGTCACCACAATTTTAAGCCATATAGTAAATCATACTGGTATTCAGTTGAATATGGTATTCACTGACTTCGTGCCTGTACAGGGGAAATTTTATTTTAGTTGTTTATTAATTCAGAATTCCCTATTATATGTACTAATCAGTGGCTTTAATTATCCTTCAGAGTCTGGTCGCGTGTATTCATGTGGCGGTAACTCTGAGAGCCAACTCGGTCAGGGCGTAAATGATGCCTCGGTCAACAAGCCAGCTGTGGTTGAAGGTCTTCCACCTGTCAAAGTGAAAATGTTAACTGCTGGAGCTGACCATGTAGCATTACTCACAGGTATTTATGAATTAAGAAAGTACAAGTAAGGACTTGCCCTCTCCCCTTCTAAGATCAACCAATGCATAGAACTGCGTTTGGATGAAGATTCCCTCGGGTTCCCTCTGAATACCTAGAATTCTTTTTCAGTTAAGGAGAGAGGCAAGCGGGATACTGCTATTGTATTAAGCTATCCTAATATTCTATGCCCAACTCTCGTTCAAAAAAGACCCAATTCTTGCCCCCCCCCCCCATCACATTCCAGGCCAAAGCCCATCCCATTCCTGCCCAAGGGTTCTAACTGAGGGTGACCTCATGCTCACACAGAACGTCAGTGAGAAAGAACTTAAACCATCGGCTTTAATTTTCAGAGGATGGCAAGGTGTACGTGTGGGGCGGTGGCAGCGAGGGTCAACTGGGGCTTGGGAAGGAGGAGGAGTGTCCAACTCCCAAGTTACTGGATGTAGACGAAGAAGTAACCTGTATCTCATGCGGCTACTACCACACAGCATTTACCACTGGTCAGTTGAGAGGCACCATAGTGTCCAATTTACTTAAACTAACAAGATGGTATCATGATTTTGAATAAAATCTTTTTGAGAATATGATTTTATCATATGTAACATTGACAAATTGATAAACAATAACCATATGCATATATGGGTGTTATCTAGCGATCTATTAATGTTCATTTACCACTGCTTATAATATATGTAAGAAAAGATTCTTAAATTCCCTCAACAGAGAGCGGGGCTTTGTACACATTTGGCGAGTCTGAAAATGGCAAGCTTGGTCTTGGAGAGGATCCAGAAAACACAAATCGGCCTCAAAAAGTGTCGGGAATTCTCGGACGAGTGAGGATGGTTGCCTGCGGGGGCTCGCACACAGTAGCTGTAACAAGTACGTAGGTTTGTTGACATCTGCTCTTGCTTTATATTTAACAATAGCCACAAAACTAACTCTTCTATGGAGTAGCCACGACCACAATTACTGTACGCCGCTCTCCTCCCGGATAGGATGCATAATATTGTAGCGACAGCGCTATGCTGTTGCGGTGATCGGCGGGGATCGGCGGGGAAGGCTGGTACGTCCCCGCACCACTAGGGGGCGCGCCGTCCGCAGCGCCTATATATTGCGCTGCGGGGGCGGCCGCAGGCAGTCTATCTCTGTGTCTGGTCGAGTGCAGACTGCCAGCCCTCCCCGCAGAGCCTGACTGAAGGAACGACGAAGGGTTATTGCATCACATATAAGCTCTTGGCCTCAGGTGCCCTGGTTGTACCGTTGGTTTTATAATATACGGGTTATTCCCACAACCATACGTGGCTAGTCTCCGTCTCTTACTTCCCTGGGTTCGCTCTAACGTTACAGTGGTGACAGCGGTAACTAGAGAACCAGCCCCGCGAAGGTAGGGGGAAAGTAATAGGGCGAGAATAGCTGCACAATAAAGATGAGCTCTCGAGCAAGCACAGCGGAGTTGTCTCCAGAGGAAAGGCAAGAGATGATGGCAGGGGTGCGGGGGACATTGGTGGAGGCAGAGGAGGAGGTCTTCTTGCGGGTCAGGCCAGGAGACACTGGGTTCCCCGCAATCCCCGCCGACCCCGCAATACCCGCAGTACCCGCAGACCCCGCAGTCCCCGCAGACCCCGCAGTCCCCGCAGGATCGCTAGCCGGGGCAGCGGCAGCAGCGGGGGAAGGGGGGGAGGCACAGGAGGGCCGTCCTCACAGGGTGCCTGGGAGGGCACATGATCTGGTACCCCCTGCTCGTTGGAGCAGGGAGGGTGGATCACCTGAGAGCGGACGGAGACCCATCCTCGGGACACCTCAGAGTGTTCCAGCGATGACGATGACGGCCGCGCCCCCTGCACCCTCGGGCTTGCGGGACTACAATCAAGTCAGGGGATCGCTCCTGGAGGACCCCGGTTATATGGGAAGAAAGAGTGACGCTGCGATCCAGCTACCTCCGGGACCACCCCCTGGGCTCCAGGGCAGGGGGGCAGGAGAGTCGGTCACTGCTTTCCCGGGCTCGTCCTGGTCCGCCTCCCCATGGGGACAGCTGGTACCTAGCGTGGGGTTACAGGCTTCGCCCACCCCCTCTCTCCCGGTCCCCACGGATGGGGTTCGGACCCCCCACGTGGACTGGTCACAGAGATGGGAAGAGAGGGAGCCTTGTCACAGGTCCCCCCAGCAGGAAGGGAGGGCAGAGGCCAATGGCCATATAGGGGCGGGGCAAGCTCCGCGTGCGACCCCTCCCCCTTCATGGCCACTGCCCCCACAAGAGAGGCGGGCATGCCCACTTCCCCGGGAGTATAATCCCCTGCCGGAGGAGAGGCTCGCTACAGCTCGGGCAGAAGAAGGTTACCCGGTTCAGACCATTCACCCCGTAGAGACAGGAGGAGGGGACCTTCCGTGCATCAGGGCAGCAGAAGAGCGGGGCCCGGCTCCCGCCCCTGGGGTGCAGGCACGGGCCCCCTCTAGGTCGGAAGGCGACGTCTCAGGAGTAGGGAGCGGTACCCCGATACTCCTGGACAGGGCGAGGGGCGGCATGGCTGGATCCCCGGCGCCGTCAACCCCGCGCCCGGGAGGGGGAGCAGGGGACTCGAGGCAGGAGTGGGCCCCCAGGGAGAAGATGGCGAAACCAATCTTCATGCCAGGCAAATACGATGGCACGGGTCATTTGCCAGAATATCTCTCTCATTTCGACCTGTGCAGGAGGGCGAACGGGTGGTCCAGCCAGGAAGCCGGTGTTTTCCTCGGCTTAAGCCTCACAGGCCTCGCGCGGAGGCTGTTGACCGGCATTGACCCCGGAGCGCATACGGGGTACGAGAACCTCCGCGCGGCGCTCATGAACCGATTCTTGCCACCCAACCAGAGTGCGGTTTACAAGGCCAAGCTGCGTGGCATGGTGCGGGCCCAGGGCGCCTGTCTTTAGGCTCACGCGGAAGACATCCAGCGCTACATGCGATTGGCGTACCCCCGAGCGGACCCAGCTACAGTGGACGTAATGTCACGTGATCACTTCATAGAGAGTCTCACCGACGAAACGGTCCGTAACTGGGCGTATCAGGCCGACCCCGATAAGCTGCAGGATGCCGTCCAAGTGGCCCTCCACGCGGAGGCTTGCCTGAAGTCGGGGACAGCCCACAAACCGGCTGCCGTGGCCCGGGCCACTGCTTCGACAGTGGCGGAGGAAGTGGCCTCCTTGCGGCAGTCCATGGAGGAGAGGATGGCACGCACAGATGCCCGCCTGCAGAAGATGGGCGCCTCGGCTACGCAGAGAGGGGGGCGTTCACGTAATCAACAGGGTTCGGGATGCTATCACTGCGGTAGGGAGGGCCACTTCAAGCGGGAGTGCCCGGACCTGAAAGGAAAACCGTCTTCCGGGGAGTCTCAGACCTCTGCACCGGAACCGTCGGGAAACTAAAACCGGTCCTGCCTACCTCCCCAGACAGGACCGGGAATATGATGGAAGAGAGGGACAAGGAAATCCGAGGAAGACTAGAGCTAGGCGGGGCGGGTCTACTAGTGGAGGGAAGTATAGAGGGCCGGGCGGCGCAGTGTTTGGTGGACACGGGCGCGACGGTCAACCTACTGTCCCTGGCCTGGTGGCGCCGCTGTGGGGGGGAGAGGGAGCTCCCCCCCTCCCAGGAGCGGGTCTTCTCGGTGGAAGGACGTCCTCTCCAACTTAGTGGTCGGTTGGATACGGCACTGGTCTTCGGCGAGGAGGCGTGGCCAGTCGTATTCCAGATAGCAGACATCCCGTCTGAGGCTATCATAGGGTCCACCTTTTTAAGGGAGGCCAAACTAATGGTGGACCTCGCGGGGGAGCGCCTATTGGTACGGAGGGGGGTTGGGACTCCCTCCATGGCCAGTGTCTCCTGCCGTATAGTGAGCAGCAGGACCGCTGTGCTCGCCCCCGGGACAGAAGCTGTAGTCGAGGGGTACGTGGTCGGTCGCTGGGAGAGTGATCGTCTTGGACTAGTGGAGGGCATTCGAGAGAAGGAGAAGAAGAGAGGCGTCCTAGTCGGGAGGGGGTTAATAGACCCGACGGAGGGCCATGCCCCTCTACGAGTGTTTAACCCGGGGCAGGACCCTGTTATCCTCTACCGAGACATGGAGCTGGCCACGGTAGAAGAGGTGGGGGATCCCCCTGACAACGGGGCCGCGGCCGGACTTGGCCAGGATCAAAGATGCCGTGTCGTCAGCCCGGCAGATCCCAGAGTGGACGCGGTGGTGGAGAGCCTCACCGCGGAAGCAAAGGGGGAGGAGAAGGAACAACTGGCTGCCCTCATCCGCCGACACGCGGAGGCTTTCCAGCTAGAGCTGGGGGATATCGGCCGAGCCACCTGGGTGGAGCACCGGATACGGACAGACGATCATCCTCCCATCAAGCAACCCCCCCGTCGCCTAGCGCCCCATCGTAGAGCGCTGGTGGACGAAGAAGTGGACAAAATGATAGCAACAGGGACAATCGAGCCGGCCGAGGGACCCTGGGCCTCGCCGGTGGTGCTGGTCCGCAAGAAGGATGGCACCATGAGGTTCTGCGTCGATTACCGTCGCCTTAACAAGGCGACGGTGAAAGACGCCTACCCCCTTCCGCGCATTGACGACAGTTTGGACACCCTGGCAGGGTCGGAGTGGTTCTCCACTATGGATTTGGTGAGCGGCTACTGGCAGGTAGCCATGGCCCCGGAGGATCGCGAGAAGACCGCCTTCACCACCCACAGGGGGCTGTATCAGTTCAGGGTGATGCCTTTTGGGCTGTGCAACGCCCCCGGAACCTTCGAGCGGCTGATGGAGGTAGCCTTGCGGGGGCTCCAGTGGAGTTCCTGCTTGGTATACCTCGACGACATCGTGGTATTCTCGCATTCTTTTGGGGACCACCTGGCCCGGCTGGGGGAGGTGCTAACGCGTCTGGAAGGTGCGGGACTTAAGGTGAAGCCCTCCAAATGCCGGCTGGCCCGCCGGAAGGTCGCCTTTCTGGGCCATGTGGTCAGCAAGGAGGGTATCGCCACCGACCCGGCTAAGGTAGAATCAGTCCGCCAATGGCCCACACCCGCCTCCCTCACAGAGGTGCGGAGTTTCCTCGGGTTGGCAGGATACTACCGGTCCTTTCTGCCCGACTTTGCAACAATTGCCAAACCATTGTCCACCATGGCCGACAAGGGCAGACGATTCCACTGGGGGGAGGATTGTCAGAAATCCTTCTGCGAGATAAAACGGCTTCTCACACAGTCCCCTATTCTGGGTTACCCCCGGGAGGAGGGACGCATCGTTTTGGACACGGACGCCTCAGACACGGGACTGGGGGCCGTCCTCTCCCAAGTCCAAGAGGAAAGAGAGGTAGTCCTCTCCTACGGGAGCCGCACCTTAACCAAACCGGAACGCAATTATTGCGTCACGCGGCGGGAACTTCTGGCTGTGGTCTTCGGACTCAAGAAATTCCGCCATTACCTCTTGGGGCGGCACGTCCTGATAAGGACCGACCACGCCGCTCTCAAGTGGGTGATGGCTTTCCGGGAGCCTGAGGGACAAATCGCCAGGTGGTTACAGATAATGGATACCTTCGATTTCTCGGTGGAACACCGACCGGGTGTGCGACATGGCAATGCGGACGGTCTCTCTCGGATTCCATGCCGGCAATGTGGCAGAGGGAATGAGGGGTCCCCCCCCAGAGTCGGAAGCGGATGCTTCGGTTGCAGGGGCCTCCACGTCTTATGCGTGCGCTCTCACGCGAAGAGCGTCCGCCGACCCGGACATAGTGGAGGAGGTCCGCAAGGAGTGGCAGAAGGATCAGAAGGAAGACCCCCTGCTGAGCCGGGTCTACCAGTGGGTGGAGGAGAAAGCGCCTCCCTCTCCGGAGGAATTGAGGGGGGAATCCTACCCGCTACGTACACTGGTATCCCAGCTCCCACGGTTGGAGATAAAGGAGGGCCTCCTGGGACGGTGGTGGTTTACGCCCGGCACCACCCGTCACTTTCAAATCCTGGTTCCGGAAAAGAGGCGTCGGGAGGTATGGGAGTCGTCTCATGGGGGCGGTGTCATAGGCCACTTTGGAGTCACCCGCACCATAAGGAAATGTGCCGAGCGATGGTACTGGCCGGAGCACCGACGCGACCTGACATACTGGGTGGCCACATGCCCGGAGTGCCTGGCTAGGAAGCCCCCGCCTGCCCCACATCGCGCGCGGATGGGGCACATCCCGGTCTCTCTCCCCTTAGAGAGAATGGCCATTGACGTAATGGGTCCCTTGCCCCCCACAGCACGTCTCCACAAGTACATCGTGGTCATGGTAGATTATATGACAAAATGGGCGGAGGCGGTAGCTATCCCAGACCAGGAAGCAGCCACGGTGGCAAGGGCCTTCGTAGAGACAGTGGTGTGCCGGCTGGGCCCGCCAGCCTCTCTTCATTCAGACCAGGGCCGGAACTTCCAGAGCCGGCTTTTCCGGGAAGTGGTGGCGCTGATGGGGATCCGCCAGACCAGGACATGTGCCTTCAACCCCAAGTCGGATGGGTTGGTGGAGAGGGCCAACCGTACCATCGAGGCGCTGCTGGCCGCAACGGTGGCCCAAGACCAGTCTGACTGGGACCTGCAGCTACCCTTTGCCTTGGCAGCATACCGGGCCTCGGTGCACTCCTCCACCGGTGTCTCCCCCAACATGATGATGTTAGGGAGGGAGACCATGACTCCACTTACTATTCTCTACCCGGAGGGGGAGGGACAGGTCGGGGAGGGGGTGGCAGGTTATGTGGCGGGCCTGCGGCGCTCTATGGAGCGCGCGCATATGTTGGCTCTGGACACCATCGGCACCTCTGTGGCTAGACAGCAGAGAAACTACAATCTACATGCCCAGGAGAGGAAGATAGAGGTAGGGGACACCGTTTACTACCTCCACCCGATCCGCCATAAAGGGGTATCACCGAAGATGCAGAGCCTGTGGACGGGTCCATGGGAGGTGACTACCCACGTGGCAGGTTCGGTGTTTGAGATAAGAAGGGGGCGCAGCAAAAAGATAGTCCATAGTGACTCCTTGAAGGTAGTCCCTCCCCCTCCCCCTGCCGTGAACCCCCTCCCCCCAGCAGCCGAGCTCCAGGTCCCTCCGGTCCTGGAAGCCGGGGAGGGGGAGGGGGGCGGGGGGGAAGCTATGGTCAGGATTGTTTCCAAAACCCGTCCTCGGTTGCCCGCCTTCACCTCCATTGTCCCCCGCCAGAAGGGGACACCCGCTTTCGCGGCTGTTTCCCCTCCCCAGGGAGAAACCTCCTTCGCTGGGTCCCCAGCGGGGAACCTGCCTGGGGGCGGGGAATGCGGGGAATGCGGGGAAGGCGGTAACGGAACACTCACACTCTCGTCACAGCGTCTGCATCTTTGTCTGCAGCCGACAATGTCTGTCTGGCAGAGGTTAGGGGAGCCACGGGGAGAAGAGAAGATGTTTGGAAAAAGACCTCCTCCAAGATCTTATGTCATTCCTAAGGTCGGCTACCAGGCAACTGGACAGGGAACCCCCCAGGCTGGAAGAGGGACTAGAAAAAGAGGTAGGAAGGGGAGAGGCCGGGGAAAGGGGAGGGGGCAAAGGCAACAGCCACCTTTTCTCCAGCCGGGGCCAAGGGCAGGAAGGGGAAGGACGATTGACCTTCGGGGACAGAGCCCAAGGAGGCCGGGGACCTTCTCCCCGGAGAGGGGGAGGGGGTCCTCCAAGAAGGGGGGAAGCCTTTCACCACGAAAAGGCCGGTCCCGCAGTCCCCAGGGTGCAAGACGTAGCCTTTCACCAGAACGTCCAGGTCCAGGACGCGACTGCTGGGCCGGCTCCAGCGGGGCAAAAAGGAAGGGCTCCCCTCACCCCGCCCCAGTCTCCTCGCTAGCCAGAAGGCTAAAGGAAGCTCAGGGAAGGGGGGGGAGTCGCAGAAGGAAGGTGAGGCGTTCTTCTTCCAACAGTGACAGTGAAAAGGAGGAGGAGAGACCTCCCGGGGGTCGTGCCCGCAGTGCAGCCTTTTCCCCGCCACGCGGAAAAAGAAAACATTCTCCGCCGCGGAGCTGCAGCAGGGAGGAAAACAGAACAGCCAGCTCCCCGCCCGGCGGAAAACAAAGACATTCTCCGCCGCGGCGGAGGGGGGAGGAAAACGGAACAGCCCGCGCCCCGCCGAGCGGCAGGCGAAGACATTCTCCGCCGCGGAGCAGCAGCAGGGAGGAAAACAGAACAGCCGGCTCCCCGCCGAGCGGAAAACAAAGACATTCTCCGCCGCGGAGCAGCAGGGAGGAAAACAGAAGGGCCCGCACCCCGCCGAGCGGAAAACGAAAACATTCTCCGCCGCGGAGCAGCAGGGAGGAAAACGGAACAGCCCGCTCCCCGCTACGCGGAAAACAAGTGCAGTCTTCGCCTTCGCCGCGGCGCAGCAGGGAGGAAAACAGAACAGCCAGCTCCCCGCCCGGCGGAAAACAAAGACATTCTCCGCCGCGGCGGAGGGGGGAGGAAAACGGAACAGCCCGCGCCCCGCCGAGCGGCAACCAAAGACATTCTCCGCCGCGGAGCAGCAGGGAGGAAAACAGAAGGGCCCGCACCCCGCCGAGCGGAAAACGAAAACATTCTCCGCCGCGGAGCAGCAGGGAGGAAAACGGAACAGCCCGCGCCCCGCCGAGCGGCAGGCGAAAACATTCTCCGCCGCGGAGCTGCAGCAGGGAGGAAAACAGAACAGCCGGCTCCCCGCCGAGCGGAAAACAAAGACATTCTCCGCCGCGGAGCAGCAGGGAGGAAAACGGAACAGCCCGCGCCCCGCCGAGCGGCAGGCGAAAACATTCTCCGCCGCGGCGCGAGGGGGAGGAAAACAGAACAGCCAGCTCCCCGCCCGGCGGCAAACAAGTGCAGTCTTCGCCTCCGCCGCGGAGCAGCAGGGAGGAAAACGGAACAGCCCGCGCCCCGCCGAGCGGCAGGCGAAAACATTCTCCGCCGCGGCGCGAGGGGGAGGAAAACAGAACAGCCAGCTCCCCGCCGGGCGGCAAACAAGTGCAGTCTTCGCCTCCGCCGCGGAGCAGCAGGGAGGAAAACGGAACAGCCCCTTCCCCGCTTTCCCGACGCCATCTTGAACGATCAGAAGAGAAACAGCGGGGAATACTCTCTCACGGCGGGGTAGGACATTCTGCACCCAATACAACAGCAGAGGAAGGAGACAGGGAAGACAGGTGCCCATCCCCACAGGCAGATAAGTGGGACAGAGGGCGTTCATCTTCAACGTCCTCTATCTCCTCTATTTCCCCGCAGTCTTCCCCGCTGCCAGGACAGGTGTCATCGCCCTCCCTGCAGCCTTCCCCGCTGCCACAGAGAAGGAGGTTAAGGCTGCATTCAGACAGCAGCCCATCTCAGCTAGCCATAAGGACCTGTGTGCATGGGGTGATGGCCGACTCCCGGGTGCCATGTGGCCAGTGCGCCCAGACTTTTGCGAAGAAAGGGGGCCTCACCCGACACATGGCTCGGGCCCACAGTACGGGTCCCCGCATGGGTTGGGTGTGCCCCATACTGGAGTGCGACCATGATAGTGACAGGGCGGAGGACTTGCGGCGCCACCTGCGCACCATACACCGGGCGGAAGGGGGAGACCGCCACCCCTGGGTCCGCAATCCCAAGAAGATGCCGAGGGCAGGGCAGCTGAGGGAGAGGAGCAGGTCAGCCAGACCTGGACCTACCTCCTCTCGCGCCTCCTCCTCCTCGGGGGGTCCTTCCCCCCAGCTGGAGATGGATGCCAACCGAGGGAGCCGGGCGACATCCCCCACCCTTCCCTCCAGCTCTTCTAGTTCAGGGGATGACGACGTCCCCCTGTCTACCCCTCGCAGGAGGCCCCCTCCCCCCGGGAGAAAGGTCACCGGGCACCAGTCCCCTGCGGCAGGGCCCGGTAGTACTGACCGTGCCGATAGGAAGGCGGCCGGGGATCAGTCTTCGGGGACACCCGTAGACCTTGGGTCCTCACCCAGCATCGTCCTGGAGGTACCTACCACCCGCCTGTCAAGGGACCGCGTAAAGAGGAAGAGGGATGTCCTCAGTAAATCCCCCGGGCCCAGAACTCAACAAGGAGGCCCCTCCTCGACGGATAAGAAGGTGCGCCGTCATTCGCCGGAGGATGGTGTCAAGGCCAGGGTGCACCCCCCAGAGGCCAGGGCTGGGACCCCGGCCCGGTTGTCCTTCGCCAAGGTTGAGTCCCATGCACTGCCATCGGGTCCCCGTCACGCCGGCCAGTCTGGGACCCTCTCCGCTACCACTCAGGGCGGGGAGACAGTCCCCGCAACCACCATGGGGTCCACTCCCATGCTGGTGGCTTGGGGTCCGGACCCAGCCAGGACAGGGAAGCCGGAGCCTCTCACACGGGAAACCATGGGGTCTTTTATGGCCTCCTACATCTCTCAGGGAGGGAGCCGGGAGGAGATGGCCGCTGCTGCGCAGGAACTGGTCTCCATGCTCGGCGCGGACGAGGGGCAGGAGGTGGGAGACAAAGGAGTCAGCGTGGGGCCAACTACTGTGGCTGCCCGTACTACTCTCTCCCAGCCTGCCGGCACCACCCCGGTTCCGGTAGAGCATACCCCAGTGCTCTGTAGCTTGGAGGAGGAGGCGCAAGAGGGAGGTCTTCGGAGGGGCCTACTACGCAGGCAGCGCTCGCTACTTCCCCCCCGGCCTCAGGGATTTCCTCTGGTACCCCCGCGGCCGACTCGCAGGAGCCCACCGTCCCGGGGGAGGCAGGGGAGTCCCCGCCTGTCAGCACCTCCACCGCCCCGGTTCCGGTGGAATATACCCCAGTGCTCTGTAGCTCGGAAGAGGAGGCGCAGGAGGGAGGTCTGGAGGAGGGGCCTACTACGCAGGCAGCGCTCGCGACCCCCCCCCCCCCCCCCCCCCGCCTCGGAAATTTCCTCTGGTACCCCCGCGGCCGACCCGCGAAAGCTCACCGACCCGGAGGCAGGGGAGTCCCCGTCTGGCAGCGTCACCTTTAGCTCGCCACAGAGGTCGGAGAGGGTCAACCAGGGGCCCCATACTGGGGTGACGCCTGCCCCCCATCCCTCTCGGCAGAGTGACCTGGCAGGGGACGAAGTGGGTGTGGTGACATGGAACACTCCCACTGGCACACGGCAACTTCCCCAGCCCGGTGGAAGTCAGGTCTCCTTGCCAGTAGGTCCTCGGGCTGAATGTGTAGTACAGCTGCATCCTCCTCCCGCGGTGCCCCCACCCAACGCCTTCCTTCTCGGCGGCCCGGAGGTCATCCCCGTACCGGCCCCTGAGTCGGAATCAGAGTCGGAGGAGAGGGGGGGTGACGGTGTAGTGGATAGAGATAGTGACTCTGTGGTTAGGAATGAGGAGGAGGAGGGGTACACCAGACCCAGTGAGGGGGAAGCCCGCCCAGAGGCAGCGGAACAGACGAGTGAAGGCACCAGGGAGCATACCCGGGACCTAGATGGGGAGGCCGCGCAGGCAGTGGAGGGCCTGCTGGCGGCACAGATGGTAGGGGATCCGGGCGCGCAGACCTCGGACAGCATCGAGGCCATCAGCATCCCTGCGGAGGAGATGAGGCTGCTGAACTCAGTATGGGATCAGGTCAGCCCTATTACACTGTTCAGGCCCAGGGAGGTGACGGAGACGCTTCCCCCAGTCCCGGGGGGAGCCACCTGCCGCCCTTGGCCTGGGGGACCTGTCCTGCCGGCCGAAAGGGAGGCCCTGGAGGCGGTAGGGGACAGCACCCCTGCAAACGTCCTCTGTGTGTCCGACGAGGAGGGGGGGCGCCCCTGCCTGATGAGTGGCAGTCCCCAGTCAGGCCACCACGCCAACGCCCACACGGGCGACAGCCTTCAAGGGCACCTCAGGAAGCTGCCAACAGTGGACCGCTCGCGGGGCAGCAGAGGGAGAGCGCCCCCCACCCCCGGGTGGCCCCTTCAGCGGCGGCAGGGTCGTCAGGAGGCACAGCTGCCCACCGACCAGGAACCTCCCGACCCGCCCCGGCTGTGCCCCGTGCGACAGCGGGCTCGGCAATCCCTGGTATGGGCCACCAAACTGCAACCGCACCGCAGCAGGCGCAGTGGTCCTCCTATCACCGAACCCCCCCCAGCAGTCGCCGCCGGAGGAGGGCCCTCGTTCCCCCCCGGCCAGCGGCACCCTCGGATCAGCGGCCACCGACATTTCCCCCCTACCTGGCCATGCCCTGGTGGCATGTGCAGGGTCGGGCCCCCGATCCACTAGAGCGGTTCTCTGCGTACCTGGTGCCGCCACGGGACCTGGGCCCGCACTACGGGGCGGTGGCGCCTTCTTACGTCTCCACGAACATGCGGGTTATCTCGGAGGATACCTATGAGATAGCGCATACCACCACCACCACTTGGCGCCGTCTCCCCCAGGCCCCTCCGCCGCACGTCGCCCAGGGCCAGCCGCCACAGGAGGATCCTCCAGCTCCGGTGAGTGTTCCCTCTCTTCCACATAGTTAATCTCCCCCATGCTAAGGGTTTGAGAAGTACGGATATCCGCATAACAGAATCAAGTACAGCCGAGCTGCGTAATTCTTCTAGAGTGTCCATGGAGTACCGGGAAGGACCGGGAAGGACCTTAAGTGCCTCCCAGGGGGACGGGAGCGGGTGGAGGGAACCTCTCCAGGGGGGCTAATGCTTCAGGGCTAACATAATGTCGTGTTGTCATTGCAGGCACCGCATGGCCACGGGGGTGGTCAGTAAGTCGCGGCTGGAGTGGGATCCTCCGGGGGCTGTGCACGGAGCCAGCCGGGAGGGCGCGGAGCCCGGGCAGGCGGTGAGCCTGGTAGGGGGGGGGGGGTCCAGGCCGAGCCTCCCTCCCCCCAGGAGTTGGGGCCGTGTGCCCCCGTTACTGTTGCTGTTCTTCTTGGACCCCGTGGTCCCCCTTTGTGCCGTCAACTAGGACTAAGACTGGATGCAGCTGATCCCATAGGATCATGGACTCTCATTATTCATGTTACATATCAGTATTCTACGTAGCCCCTGATCTAGGTAGTTGGGCACGAAAAGGGGGTGCCATTTACTAACTGTTATCTCTGTCATTATTACCCTAGAGAGTCTGGTTACGCGTTACTGTAAATACGTCAGGGTACACTCCCTCTTAACATTTATGTATAAGGTTAAATTGAGGAGGGGAAAGTGTAGCGACAGCGCTATGCTGTTGCGGGGATCGGCGGGGATCGGCGGGGAAGGCTGGTACGTCCCCGCACCACTAGGGGGCGCGCCGTCCGCAGCGCCTATATATTGCGCTGCGGGGGCGGCCGCAGGCAGTCTATCTCTGTGTCTGGTCGAGTGCAGACTGCCAGCCCTCCCCGCAGAGCCTGACTGAAGGAACGACGAAGGGTTATTGCATCACATATAAGCTCTTGGCCTCAGGTGCCCTGGTTGTACCGTTGGTTTTATAATATACGGGTTATTCCCACAACCATACGTGGCTAGTCTCCGTCTCTTACTTCCCTGGGTTCGCTCTAACGTTACAATATGTACTTATACATCCTGACTTCAACATTAAGACCATAGTAAGGCTCAGCAGGGGTTTGAATGTTAGCAGTTCAGGTATTTTATCATATGTTAATGTTGTACATGTATTACATGGGCGTGGAAAGCAAGCAAAGGGAGGTCAAAAATTGCAGAAAACCCCCCTGGTCCCACCCACTCTGAAACTGCTTCCCACGCCCCTGTATTAGAACATGGAACCATGAATTTTAGACTGTTCATATCACTATGGCTATTGGACATGACCCCTAATGTGCAATTGATTGATTCATTTTCACAGCTGATGGTAAAGTCTACTCATTTGGAGATGGGTCTAATGGTCAGTTAGGTCATGGAAATATCCAACTACAAGCAACAACGCCACAGGAGATTATGAGTCTGCGTGACACAAAGATCCACACCGCGTCCTGTGGAGAGAATCACACCGCCCTTATATCGTGTAAGTTAAGTCAGCAACTTGACACTGCCAATCATTGAAAAGTAATATACAATTTATCAGTCACAGTTTCATGTTTAATGATTCAAAATGGTATTCTACGACTTAATTCTAAGCATGGATATAGAGAATATTAGAGTATATAATACTATATCCTCCATGAATAAACTTATCTTTTATTTTTCCAGTCAAAGGTGTACTATTTACATTTGGTGACGGCAGACATGGCAAATTAGGACTTGGTGAGGAAAATTTTGCAAACCAGTTCAAACCGTCTGCAGTTACAAGGTTTGGCGCTTTCACGGTGGAAAGGGTATGTAAAAAATACTAGAAAACAACTCTTTAATTCCACTCATTGAAATAGCTGCATTCATTAACTGGCTAAGAAAAAACGTGTGATAGGTTTACATAGCTGAATGAAATGCGTCAACAGGAAGATCATCCAGGACATGATTGTAATGTTAGAATTATAAAGAAATTTGAAGAAAATTAAAGAGGCTGAATGTATTATCAGAAGCACCTGTCATAGAATGACATCGCAAGTTGCACACTAATCAGTCAAATGTACCTTTTGGAGGTACATTTACACAGTCACCAAAGTCTCCTTCAAACAAAATTATAAATTATCAGATCAAAAACATCAAAGTGGTATTTTGGCATTATGCAGGTGGCTTGCGGGGGATGTCATATGTTAGTTCTTGCACGGCCGAAGTTACAGAATGGTGAGATTTCAGCGAGTGACTCAGATGAGCCAGTCGAGGAGGAGACAAAGCCAATGAAACAGCTAGAGCTGCTCCGCCGTTCTGATGATCTGGATCTATCAGGCAGCTTCAGCGCCAGAAATAGACGGAGAGAGAAACAGGTGACCATACTTATCTTATGTTGTCTTAACATAAATTTTTTTTCATAGATTACTCTGTGTTTTAATTTCATAGATTACTCTGTGTGATAATTTCATAATATCTTTGGGCTGCCATGCACGTATTCATGAACCTTGAAGGAATCTCTGAGATTGTTTTCAGAAGAGATCACTTTGGTGCTCTTGGAACAAGATTGCAGTATGTTGCTATTATACATGTAGATAGACATTGTAACTTGTAGGAGTGTCGTTGATATCCAATTTATTCCGATTTCGGTTATCACCATTTTTGTCTCGATATTTCGATTATATCGATTATCTAGATACAGGCCAAAATGTCCGTGATCTTGGCCTTTTACCACTGAAATTTTTTTTCAAATACTCCAATTAGAAGAATAGTCAGAACCAATTGTATGTTTCCACTCTTAGACAAAAGATTTAGTCAATTGAAAATATAATTAAACATTTTAATGATTGATATTGTTCATATCACCATACATTTTGGCCCATAACTCTGGTTGTAATAGGAATTTTTACAAAATTCTTTTGGCATTTGAAAGCCATAAATCTGCACTTTTAGGGGGTAGATTGTATCGATACACTTGCCTTATCGATGCGATCATCGCTATTTTATAAATGGCGATGTATCGATTTGGGGGGTATCAATGACACTCCTAATTGTAAGCCTATGACCCAATCTCCAATACTGTTGACTTATAACAGTAAGTCCTTAATGTGTGCTTTTCTTTGGTCATAGAATATACTATGCAATAGTGTTAGATTTCATGGGTCATGGGCTCTGTTGTTGGACACACTAGATGAATTAATATTTGTGCTAATTGCAGCGACAACAGGTAAGGATGCCCAATGGCCGTTACTCAGTTTGATAACCTTATTCACTATCTTTAAAGCTTTACGCCAGGGTATGCTATATTTAATATTGGCTGATATTAAGATGATTGAGGAAATGCATGAATTGAGTCACAATGAAAGCCAGGTCAAATACCGTATTCATTCTAATAAGCGCATATGTGCGGAAATTTAATTGCTAAATGCTCGAAATTTCAATACAACACCCCTTAATGCCTAAAAAAACGTTGTTTTTGCCCTCAAAATCGATGTTTTTGCCCTCAAAATCGTTGTTTTAGCCCTCAAATTCTCTTATTGCACTGCATTTGCATGATTTGAGGTCCCAAAAGGTGGGGTGTGCGCTTATTAGAGCATGTGCACTTATCAGAATGAATATGGTTATTGCAATTATCTAACGAACGTCTCATCTCATTCCCTGAAATCAGGCAGGATACACTATATTCTATATTCGTGTTGAGGTCAAAGGATTTTCAAATCCTACAATTCTTTTTATTGTCGCTGGACTATAATAGCCTGGGTGCATATTTCTAACACAAGTTACTATCAGATTACACTTGAAAATAAACACTGAAGATCACTTATGCCTGAGACCTTGCATGGTAGCATGGTGAATGGAATGCAAACTAAGCAAAATACTTTACTCGTTTTAACATGAGGGATAGATTGTACATCAGTATCTTTTGCATTAAATTGACAAAGAGGCTTCATTTGAATTACAAAGTACAATGTACCGGGTAATGGACTGTTATCACCAGGTTAGGGCAATCTGAATGACACTCATGAGAGCAGCGCTCTCTTTATTCACATAAATGTATTCTAAATACAACGATTTTTGTTTCAAATGAAAGTAACAAGGATTACTCTCATGCTGATATTCTGTAAATTGATACTTTGACTTTTTAGGGTTGGAAAGGTTTTATATTAATCGATGTTGTGTTCCAGTATTGAGGGTTAATTGTTACGAAAACGAGGCTTCATATCCAAAAACAAGTAGAATTAAGTCATTGGTTTGATTTAAAAAAAAGAGGCAAAAATATCACCAAAATACTAAAATGTTTTTAAGAGAAAATGTTTATAAAAGAAAATATTATCCCCCCCAGCCCCTTCTGATATGTGTTTTTGCCGCCTTTGATAGACCACTTAAAGTCTTGAACAATGATAGACTTCTAAAGCAAATAATTAGGTAATTTTTCTGATAGATATGTATATGTTTTTCCTTACAGGACCCATCTGCATCAATGAGTCGGACACTACCACCCTTGAATAGCTCTATCGGAGGCCGCGTTCTACCACCCCTCAGCTCCACAATGGGCTCCAGTAATGACAACCCACTCAATAAATCCATGTTACCGCCACTGAAAAAGCCAGGTAAATTCCACACAGATTTTTTAACAAAAAGTTTTGTGTGAGTGAGGTGAAAAAATACCCCTTTTGTTAATAATGGGGAACTATCAGTCAAATTCCCTGCGTTGATACCCATTCTCAAACGAACACACATAGATATATATATATATATATAAATTCTTTTCATTTAAATAAACAACCCAGGTATACCTACTGGGTAGTCTGAAGTATATAAAACTAGGTATGCAGATCTACCATTAAAATGTGAACATTATGTCTCAAAACGCACTGTACTTGTGATGGAACCAGTGTACAGGAACAAAATCAAATTTTGAGGCACGCTTAACAGTACGATATAAAGTAGCATTTTCGATGTATGTCTGTGCAATTTGTTTTCCCAGGTTTAAACAAAAGAAGAAAGCGTTTTATCAGGCGTAATGGTAATTTTTATATTGCATGCTAGCACCATTAATTAGAAAGTCATTTTTTCTCAATTGTAAACTTTAGAAAGAATCAGATGTATCAGTACATATATGTCTTGTCAATATTAATGTGTGTCTGATAGATTAAAAGAAATACAGGATTTGGTATTCTGCCACCCTCTGCACCTGGGCCACATTCTTTCAGGTTCTCTCAGGGATTTGAAACAAGCATAGTATTATTTTTTTAAAAATAAGTGAAGAATGACTTAGTATGTAGACAGTACCTAATCATTGTCTCAATGTACCGTTTGCCATGTGTACATATTGTTATATACTGCTTAAAGACAGTGCTAGAAACGAACTTAGTCTTTTAATAGCGAAAAAGCCATCTGTAAAAACTTAAAAGCGCACCAAGGAGAAAATATAGGAAACTGATTCATTTGTAACTCTTCAAGATTTAAGTGATGCTTGTATGTATGCGGGGCTTTACAAAGACGATTTCTATTTCTAAGCAGATCAATCCAAGTACATGTACAACAAAATAACTTACGATTCTCCAAATACGATTCCAGCTGGTGTAGATACAGCTTTGCACATAAAATGCAGCCTTATGTGCACAATTGAGTAGTACATGGGAACACTAGTACACATATAATGTAACACCAGAGTATGCTTGTTAAGTTCAATAGATGTACATGCTCCAAGCTCTTTTTTATCATTGCACTATGTCTACTTCCCTTTGTTTATTGTATGAAGTACGTTGCAAATTTCACGTAAGCATACATGTGAAGAATTTCTTTTTTATGCTATAATAAAAGGAAGAAATATTCTATTGAGCGCACATCTCCAGCCCTAAAAATCGTTGTTTTCCCCCTACAAATCTTTGTAGAGGTGTACACTTGAGCCACGAAAATAATTGATTGATTGATTTGTGTTTTACAGCACTTTAGCGGCACTAAGTGGCTATCCCGTGCTTCACAGGTTGATAATTTAACAGAGGAATGTGTCAGTGCCCGCGCATATGTGCACCACACACATCTTGAGGGGATAGGAAAGAGGAGATATAGACCCTTTTAAGTGGGCTAGGGAAGCCCGGAGCCACGAAAAGGGGGGTTATGCAGTTATTAGAGGATGTGCGCTCCTTAGAATGAATATGAGTATACTAGTTTGTTTCTCGGGAAATCATTTCCCTCTTGTTGTTATCAAATTAATTAGGTAGCTACTTTATTGTTCAGACTGCTGGTGCAGGCTGAATGTTTATAGTTTCCATTGTTGTGCGGAGTTACAGCATTTTTTAACAGACCAGATACCGATTCATATTGGACGGTTGCACAACCCGAATACGGTAGATACTACCGGGGTATGTCTGCTTGCATGTACACATCCATCAACCATCAAACTGACTGCATTTATAGCTACAACGATATCATTGAGTTGTCATTTTGCTACAATGCCACACATGGTATCTATATATCACTACCATTCCTATCAGTAATCCTTATCAATAATTATGCTATATTTCTTTCAACTTACCTTTCTAGGGGAGAGCAGTAGTGAAGAAAAGAGAGAAGAAAGTACAGAATCCGAAGAGAATAAGGTAATGAAATGCTTTTCTTATAGTCACTAACCATGCATTGCCTTCTTAGTATAATCAGTTCTTTTACGATAAAGATATGAGGCATGAACCTGATTAGTTATCAGCATGATGCTTTGGTGAATATGTACTGGTATCATTTATTAACCTACTGGAAGCAATAGAAAAGATGTAGTGTCATTGTATCAGTTGCTAGATTGAATATAATAGCATGTATGCCTAGCTGCCATAAACTTATCCTGCTCCTGCTGTCCAAAGGACTTACTCACTCTTTAAAGTTCACAAAATTGTCTCCTTATTTACCCAAACATATATAGTACGTAATACACAAGGATTGTATCCTTGCTGAATACTTATTTCCACTGTTAGCAAACAGCACATTGCTGAAAATATTGCAAAATGTTTTTTCTACACACACACACTCAATTCTGATTTATCTATTTATTAATTTACAAAGGTATTATTGTTTCACCACCGCAATGCACCACACAGTAGCTCAATGCAGAGAAGATAGATAGTTGATGGATAGATTTCCTACATCAAAGGTGATAGTCAAAGGTACAGGTGATTAGGGTCCACCTGTTCAGGTGTTAAAAACCTTCATTTTAGAGTTGGAACACAAACTATTCTTGTCGATATTACCGAATATCAGCTGTCATAGTTGGGTCGTTCTTTTTGTCTAGCTTTCTGGATCCCCAGTTCCTTCAATTCCATTAAAGTCCTTAGCCTTTGATGCATACAATTTCTAGTTGTTCACTCCCAAACAGCTGATTTAATCTGAAATTCTAATATTGTCTTGATGTGATGTCAGGGGACAATTAGACTTACCCCGGTATCTCAAGAAACGTATCAGAAACCCAATTGCTATTCAGGATATATTACTTCCTTTTTAGTTAAATGATACACTTTTGCCCAATCAGGTTGAAGGGTGCCTCTTCATTAGTAAAGGTGTCAAGAAAATAAGACAATATAACCTCTCTCCTCTCCTACTTGGGTAAAACAAACTTCAAGTGTACCATAGAGTTGATAAAGTATTAATTAGAAAGGGACTTGAAAAGCAAATTCGCCATTCAAATTCAATAGATGCCTGTAAAGAAGGAATCTCAAGACACGTTACAGGCAGCCCCTTTGCCTGTACTGCGGATTACCCCGCGCGCCTCACCACAACCAAGTCCCCGACCCAGGGTAGACCGGGACAAGGTAAGAAGCACTGGTGGCTATTAAGAAAGACCTGGTTGTCACAACCACTATATAAAAGGGGGGAGGGATACTTATGTGGATATATATTGTTAGTTTTACATTGACGTACCACAGGTATACAGTATGTCTTGTCATAGATGGATTAGATAACAGCTTTTAGTGTGCCACGTGTAGTAACTAACAGATGCTTCTATCAAAAAAAAATTGTGGCTTTTAGATTAGATAGTAGAGATTAACAGACTATAACGTTTTGTCTGCTCATTAGTGAACTCTTGAAAAATTAAAAAGATAATGATAATGTTTCTGTACAATTATCAAATGCGGAGGGTGTAGATATTCCCATTTAGAATATAACACACAGCTAGGTATCAAATTCTTCTTTGTATCCTTTAATAGGTTAGAAAACTACATTTTTGTATTTGACATATATGTTTTCTCTAACATAATATAATATCCTTTTAAGTGTAGTTCTAATATGATATTGCCAGGACCACACCACTAGAAAAATGTAGAGAATGCCTAGAATGGTAATGCACACATGCACTGAATGACTTGATATGAAATGAAATATTATCTCAAATGCTTATGTTATTTTGAATTTATAGGTTATTTGCATGCCTTATGTCAAACACACATATTGATTCGGCCAATCAGCCTACTTTCTGTCAATTGTTGTTTGCCTCGTGATATTTATAACACTGCTTAACCTAAGGCCACACCAAGAAAATAAGTTGGACTATGGATTTTGGTTTTGAAAAGATGGTGCGAGCGAGCGATTTTTTTTTTTTTTTTTTTTTTTTAAAGAATTCTTTGGCGTCCAATGGATTCCTTGGTGGGAAAGTGAGGCGAGCGAACAAATTTTATTTTTTAAAAATTTTGCCAAACATCACAAAGAGAAAACTTGTAGAAACTGAAGCGAGCAAAATCCGTAGACCAGATTTTTTTCAAAGAAAAAAAAAAATTTGTATTTCCAAAAATATGGAGAGGGCGATCCGTAGACCAACTTAATTTTTTGGTGTGGCCTAATGTGTATGGGATTGCACGTCACGGCTACATGTACCGTAATCTCCCGTGTAGAAGACGCACCCCAAACTCAGCACATCCATTTTCGCGTATAAGACGCACATTTTAATGCTCAATTTTGTAAATCCAGTACTGTTCTATAGTAAAATTACCCCTCGTATAAGACGCACACCCAACTTGAGAGAAAGCTATAAGACCCCCCAGCATTTTGTTTGGCGTAGAGGACGCGTCTTATACGCGGGAGTTTACGGTAAATACCTTGTGATATACCATGTGGTGGAACTGACCAGAGCTGCATTGTTGCAACATGCCAAACTTTATTTCAACTTTTCTCATAAATTGCTATGATGGACTAAAACACAGTGCTGGCCAGTAAGTTGTAATGATAAATTAGAACCTGGAAACGTGATTAAATTTTGAATAGGAAACGTCTGCAAATCAGATACGTTTTCCTTTCATTATATTTTGAAATAATCAGCTAAATATACCCCATGTTTAGCCACATCGATATTCCATGGTTTTCATCAGACCTTTTTGAATTTTATTTGAAATAGCTTAAAAAGTTAGAGGAAACAGAGGAGGACTCCGAGGAATCGGAACCCAAAAGAATTGCCATAAAGCCTGCGATACAGAGTGTAGCAAAGGTAATTTTATTTTGTACATTGACTCTATAGTCTTGGACATTGAACATTTTCTTCACTTGCATTTTCTTATTTCCATTATAGCTCCCAAGATTGTATTTAAACTAGAAGCAACTTTCTGACAAAGGAGAATCGGAAAAGTCTCGCCTGAACTTGAAGTATGGTATGATATTGGTTTTTTTTTTGCTATAACTAAAAGATCTTGCCTAATGAGAACATGTCCTTTATATATTATCTCAGGCTAGTCCTGTTCCACGACCAAGGTTTGGGACAAAGGTGAAGCCAGCCGCAAAGACAGACTCAGAAGAAGAATCAGACTCTGAAGACAGCAAGAAGAAAACAGAAAAGAAAACTGACAAGGTAGTGTACTTCAGAAGTTGTTAATAATGACCCTTTTCGTAAGGACTGTTATTCTAATTGTATAAGTCTAACTATCCTACTTCTTCTTCTCCTACTTATACCCCAGTACATATATATCTGTTAATACTAAAAGCTATGCTCTTTGTGAAATACAAAACATGTATTCTATAAACTGAGCTTTTCTCTGCATTGCGTATGTTTTACTAACTTAGCGACCAAGAAGGAGGTGGCGGGTAAAGTATTGAATTACTGTCAATATTGTTTTATATCCCTGTCAATCCCTCAAAATTGTAACACTTTCCTCACATGTTCTTTTGTGCTCTCATGCTTACCGTTTTTCAGTAGCAAAAGCAGTAGTGATCTTTCATTTATTGTCAATTCATTACTCAATAAATGTCCATAGCTAGCTCTTGTGTTGAATAGGACAAAGGTACATTTATGTAGATTCATTAACTTCTTCAGATATATGTCTTTTTATGTTTACAGTGAGTTTTTGGGACTTAAAAAGACATTTGCGAATAAAGATGTAGATTTTATTTTTTTATTTTGAATTTTGAATTAATATTATCTCGTGCAATAGCTTTTATATTCATTAAATTGAAAAAAAGAAATTTTGGTATTAGGTTTTTACAATTTTGACAGGATGCCTTTTTAGAAGTAGTTGGTAAATCAAATGCATAGGGGAAATGAAAAATTAAGTCTTCACCTATTACAGCAATACATTTAGTGCCGCAGCAATTTTCTTGAAGTCAAACACATGCTGTATTCTATTCCAAAAATGGTATGTTCAGTCTGAAGAGTAAACGCCTCCTAGAAAAGGTTTATATGTATCTCTTTAGTGTCTTTAGTGTCATATGCTCCCACTTACAGAAATGCAACGTTTACTATCGATAGGGCCATGTATTTTTCATAATATAGATTTATCCTTCACAATATGGTTATTTTTCCTTAAAAAAAAAAAAAACAAACTTACGCCCTATCTCTATCATCAGCCATCATTTAGGAAACACGGGAGTGAGTCAGAAGATGAAGAGGATAGTAAATTGAAAAAGGAAAAGGAGAAGAAGGAGGCAGAAAAAAAGAACACCAAAAGTAGAGGTAAGTGTCAGGGGTAATACGTATATGGCATAATTCAAACTTATTGTAAAACCTTGTTTAAAGGTAGCAAGCATGTGACATTAGAAAAGTAGAAAATAACAGCAAAAGACATAACGATAGTCTAATACATGAGGAATGCTCTTGCTAAATGTGTGCACTCCACTGTGCAAGTGGGAAATAACATATCTAAATCATCAAATATATCCGTACTAATACTTATATGTTGAACAATTACTCCTACAGGGGAAGATGGTAAGATAACAGTGCACTTTCGGCACTCGTGTAACATTATGTTGTGTCCTTCTGATTCTCAAAGTGAAGAAGAAATCACAATTGGTTGCTGTTTGTTCATTAGACCTACACCAAAATAAGACTCTTTCATCTCTGATATGAATACATCAATTCTAATGGAAAACCTATCTGCATGCTCCTTTTTTGAGAAAAGAAACGCCTGGTTAGACTTAAGCACAATTGTCATACATCACATCTATACATTAAGCTACACTTTGCCATCAGGTCTGACCCCACTTAATCTCTTCCCCACCTCTCAAAAAAGGAAAAGAAACATCAGTTTAAGTTTGTATCTTTAAGCGTGCACAAGTCTTTGTTCATAAAATTAGTATAAAGTAAGATTAGAGACATAAAGATATGTGTACCTTTATACCTCTGGTAAGATCTGCACTATGTGATTACTAAAATACGATCAAGACAACAAGAATAATTCCATTTGATTTTATGAAAATAATAATATATCAGCTCTCTTGGGATAATTTGTTAATATGTGTGTAGCAAAACTGTGCTAAAGTGTCCTTTTTCCTATGATGGATCGAGACAGGCTACCTAATACTAGGTATCTGATTCACCTAGAATTACGAATTAAGTGTGATTTTGTGTATGTGTACAGCTAAGAAACGTGGTGGATTATTTGGTAAGAAGAGTTATCTTGATTCTGACGAAGAGGAGAAAGAGGAAAGTGAAAGCGAAAGTGAAGAGTCTTCAGAAATGGGCAAGTTGCATATGTCATTATTGTCTAACAAAAGATGTACATGTAGTATGTGACTAACACTAATGACAGTTTGTGCATTCTCTAAATTTATTTCCATACTCACCAGAACTCGTTGTGCATTTTATTAAGGTGTGATTGACTGATTACTTTCTTTTCGTTTCACCCATAACCTAATTTGAGTTCTGGGAAGACAAGAACAAAATTTTCTTAATCAGATCAAGTGTGATGGGTAAAATCCTAAATCTACACAAATAACAATCTGTAAATCATTCTACAAATTGGAAGTATGTGGATAAATATGCTGTTGAGCTCAATACTTACACTTTTAGATTTTACACCAGTTTCCTTCTTAAAAAGAGTGGACATGGTTTAGATTTTCCCAACGTTTGTTTTCAATGACAGTTATGCAACTCAAATCGTAATGTTGGTCAAAATATTTCAGAGAAGAGAAAGAATGCAAAAAGGAATATATTCAGTAGGGGTTCTCTAAAGAAAGACAAGAGTAAGCAGACTAAGGTGAAAGGTATATCATTTCAGAATTCTCTTAAAGGCTTCGCTTACCGTGTCCATGTATATGTTGTACATAACTATGCATACCACTCTTAATCTTTAGTAAGCTCTAGTTAGTTCTACTTAGATCTGCTAAGACTGTCTCTGGGAAGGTGATCTTATCTAGTCTAGCAAAGTTTTCAGTTGCCTCCAGTAGTATGGATGGTGTGTATAACCATGAGTGTATGTTTCCGACCATGTAATAAATCTTAAATTAATCATTTCATTTTAATGTGTGGTAAGATGACCATACAATCTAAGGTATTAGAGTCTTGATAGATTTTTGTTTGAAAAAATAAAAAATAAAATTGGAAGCTCTCTTTTATTGTTTCTGCATATGTCGCATTCTCCTCTAGGTCTGTGGTATTGATTTACATTAGTTCAAGCTTTTATTTCTTTGCAGCGGTTGGGAATGCATAATAGTTTTACAGCTAGGCTTTATTATTTTAGTTCTCTGGCATTAGCTATTGGTTTATACTAATAGTGGCCAACATGTGGGTTCAATATCTGCTTATATAGCACTCAATATAAATGCCTACCGTAATCTCCCGCGTATAAGGCGCGTCTTCTACGGGGGTTTTTAGTTCTCATTGGATCCACAAGGGGGACACCAAGACCTTTCTTTTGATATCTTACATGCCCCCTTGGTCATAATAGGACAAAATGGGGCCCAGGAGGGCCCATTTTGAAAATTCATTCAGTAGAACCAAAGTTATGAATTTTTCATTTTTTTTGAGAATTTTCCAAAACTCTAGGTGCGCCTTATATGCAGGCTGCGCCTTATACGCGGGAGATTACGGTAGTTCTTGATGTCGCTTTTGCATAACTTTCCCTCCTTTTGTAATTCAACTCTTGACATGACCTCTTTTCTTAGTGTATATGAGTTATGGAAAGTCTGAATGTATATTACAGAAAAAAGGGATAAAGGAAAGACGAAGGGAGACGAATCTGAAGATGACGAATCGGATAAGAAGAAAAATAATATCAATAAAAAGGTAGGCAGGCATTTTAGTCAACATTTATTTCATCATTGGTCCTGCTGCTTATACTTTCAGTGAAAGCATTAGACTGTGTTAAAAGAAGAAAAAGGTTGTTCATGACATGTGCGATACTAAGACACTAGGCCAAAATATCCATGTATATTGATACGGACACACATCACATGCGCCGACTCTACATGTATACATATATTCACGGATATGTATCAAGGTCCATAACAAATGTTTGTACAAATATTACCACTTTATTTAGATATTTCCTCATCAAGCTGCCTTGGAAACGGTGGGCATAAACATTATGGATTATATTTTCTCACGTTTTAAGGTTCAAAGTAAATCAGAGGAAGATGAGAGCAGTGGGGAAAAGGAGGAAGGAAAGAGTAAGGAAAAAGACGAAGACGAAGATCCGAAACCTTTAGTAAAGAAGAAATCGAAGCTCTGCGTGATTTTATGAGTGACGGTTTTGCCACCACTGCCTATTTATTCTAGGCCATCCCAGGTTGCTGCCATCCAAGATGCACCCAGTAGTCAAAAGTGTCTTATGTTTCTTTGCTGAAAAAAATGTTAGCAACAACCTTCTGAACGTTCAGGAAATAGTCCCGGTTAAGGTAGAATACAAATCATTCAAGAATGATTTGCTTGAAGATTGTGATTGTAGGCACAATGTAGCAAATCTGAAAATGGAACGTTTCTCTCAGTATTGCAATTAGCTATTTTATTTTTCATGATAAGTGATTGTTGTTTGGGAGTAGGTAGAAGTTTTGTCCAGTAAATCGTTATAATCTTCTACATGCTTGATATTTCTTAATGTTTCAAGTCTTTATCTATGTCAGAATCCTATGAAAAGGGACCCATTCAATGATAGCTTCAGAGTCATAGACCTTCAGATGTTGGCCAGTATTGAACAACACCTACCGTAATCTCCCGCGTATAAGACGCATCCTCTGCGCCAAACAAAATGCTGGGGGGGTCTTATAGCTTTCTCTCAAGTTGGGTGTGAGTCTTATACGAGGGGTAATTTTACTATAGAAATGTACTAATCTTACAAATTTCAGTCTTAAAATGTGCGTCTTATACGCGAAAATGCATGTGCTGAGTTTGGGGTGCGTCTTATATGTGCAGCACGTCTTCTACGCGGGAGTTTACGGTACTCTTAATGTTTGCGGAGTACCTTGTGTAAGGTAAGCGATTGATGAATGCTTGCTCTGCATCTTTACTTTCATCTGCTACACATTTATGAAATTTCAAATGATCTAATAGTCTTCTTGTCCATCACCAGGGGTATACAGTTACCGGTATATCAATTCAATCTACCCTTCTCATTATCATAGCAGGTATTATACAAAATTCTACCTTTATTGTGGGAACCCCCATAGGCTGTTGGTGCACGGTAGCAAAGAAGACTGTGATATTGTAAATAATAAGTGTTGAATGCTAGACTTTAAAATCTTGCAATGTTGATTGCGATTGTCATTCTAGCCTGTTATTGTATCCCTCTAAGACTTGTGTATCATAATCTTGTGTAAATGTATATCTGACTTAAGTCTGTCAAGAGACTTTTCAACTGGAATTAAATTTTAAAAAAACAAACTTACATATTGCCGGGTATCTCATGAACCAGGTCGTATTGTTCAACTGCATTGAAAAATAATTTGAAAGGCAATTATTCCGAGTGAGTGTTTATATGTGATCAGATGTTGAATGTCTATTTGGGACAAGGGCTGTAACCTGTCCGTCCCTCAGATGTTTAATGTCGTTTAGTGGCTGTCTGCCATTCCACTACGAAGAGTAGAGAAAAACTCTTACATTCAAATATACTCAATGCTAAAGGTCCATGTCATAGTCTATGCCGTCCGTTCTGTACGCGTTTATATCAATGCTAAAGGTCCATGTCATAGTCTATGCCGTCCGTTCTGTACGCGTTTATATCAATGCTAAAGGTCAATGTCATAGTCTATGCCGTCCGTTCTGTACACATTTATATCAATGGTAAAGGTCCATGTCATAGTCTATGCCGTCCGTTCTGTACGCGTTTATATCAATGCTAAAGGTCCATGTCATAGTCTATGCCGTCCGTTCTGTAGGCGTTTATATCATTGCTAAAGGTCCATGTCTATATCAATGCTAAAGGTCCATGTCATAGTCTATGCCGTCCGTTCTGTAAGCATTTATATCAAAACTTAGTGAGCATAACCCATGCCGTCCATGTGCTGCCAGAACGTTTCGCATGCTTTTAGTCTACAAACGATTGACACACATTGTCATAACCTTATTTCTGGAGGTCTGATATATAATAGGGAAAGGAGTAGAGAACGTGTACATAGATAAACAATTGAAAATACTCTAATGTATCTTTGCATGATTGATCTACATTTTGCATTCATGTGAGAGTGTTATACTCTCTTGACAAAAGTGTTGAAGACAAATTGCGGCATGGTTCCTTTCGTGGTCGCCTTACATTCTCAAACAAATCCACCCATTGTGCACATTTATATGATGTGTCCTGGGTATGTTTTCTAATTATGGATGCTATTTCACATGTTTTGCTCCTTGAACTGAAAGCTGATGAAGTTCTTACAACATTGATCTCTGGATCGAGTATGTTATATTTCATTTACGGTGACAAAACAAGGCATGGTAAGAGTATATTTTTTATTGTAAAGATAACCATGAGAATTATTATTTGCTACATATGAGAGTAAAGTAGGGGTTTGGTGCTCATCACGATTATAGGGGAGGAAAGGAATGTTGGTATCTAATTTGTGTATCATTTCATGGTGTGATTGCAAAGTCTAAGAGTCTGTGGTATGGGAATGTGTAGCATGTTCACTCCGTGTTCTATTAAAGCGCTATGTGAAATGTCACAGATTATTAATGTGATACTTCATTTTAAATTAATTTTTGATAAAATCATGATAATACCCTCTCTGTGAAATTATTCAGTTATTTAGTTTAAAATGACAACTATTTGGTTATGATTATTAGTATTAGAACGAGTGAAAACGAAATCTATAGTATTCAGTAAAATCATTAAAAATGTCGTTAGTATTTGTGAAATATCCTTTCTTGAGTTCTAGTTATTGCTAAATCGGTCGGTTTTGTATCATGAGAACGATAGAATGGAATCCTAGGCGTGGATGTCGTGTATCCTATGTACTTAATTTATTTGATTTTTCCCATCACATGTAAAGGCATTCCATGCAGTAAACTCATTCTTAATCCTCCATGTAAACTTTGTTATCTGGAATCAGACTCGACACTAACCTAAGTTTATTGTATAGTTTGTTACTGTGTATAAAGTGTAGGAAGTTTAGTAGATTAATTTCATGTCTGACCACTACCAGCCATTGACTACAAATATTTTCCTTTTTACAATGTATTGATGTCCCGTCCAACATGTATTCATGGCTCAAGTACAAACTAAAATAAAAAAAAAATCAAAGCAAGCACCCCACATTTGTCCTATGTTTCAGTTGAAAGAGAAAACCAAAATGTGTAGACAAAGGAAACACCTGTAGCAGCTACCATAGTACTTTAGCACACATCGTATATAAGACACATGCCGAGTTGCTGCAGAACTCATCTTATGAACGTGCAGCTGGGGTAGATTATGACCAGTTTAGTATTAATGTAATTTCAGAGATGCCACTCACTGGCTGACAAAAACCAGGAAAATTGATACATCCCGTCTTATGGGAGGTTCTGTACATACCTGCAAACTCCTCAGTTTTTTTTTGTTTTTTTTTTGGAGTTGCAAGCCGCGTCAGCGGCCGGGAGCATAGCGACCGTAGCAACTCCATAATGTTTTCGGTTTTCTCCCTGTCACCTATGACATCACTGGTGACGTCATGCTGTCTCAGTGACGTCACCTGCAGTGGCTAGTGATGTTGCCATGATCTATGAGCGCAACTCCTATCCGTGGTCCTTGCCACATTTTTCTTGTTTAAAGATCCACCAGGGTCAACCTTGTGATTCATCCAGGTCCAATAGGATCTCATGTTAACATTAAAATATATATATGGGGGGGGGGGATTCTTAGTAAAATTCTAAAGTGAGGATTACAGACATCTTAAAAAAAAACACACCAAAATGCATATATTTGGCCTCTAGATTTACAAAATTTCTCGGACCCCTGGGGGAACACTCCCCAGACCCCCCATAATCACATTTTCCTGCCTCGTTTTCAAAGCAAAAACTGGGGGTTTGTGGGCTCAGTTTTTTTCTCGCCTGGACTTTGCAGGTATGTCTACAAGGCATAATAAAAATGTCTAAGGCTGTGCCACAGGCACAAGTATGATTGACTATCATGTACATGTACTATGGCCATAACTCACCAGGGCTGCAATGTTAAACATTGATGTCTAGTCAATCAGATAATAAGATTGTGTAAGTGATCCTGTTCTTAAAGGGCTAAAAGTCAGTGATGCATATATGCAAGGTTTAAAGGGTTCCCTTTAGAAAGGTGCCTGGCCAACACTCTTGTAGTGGTGTTTTGAGATTGGGTAGAGCAGAACTAGTTGAGTACCTCAAGGGACACAAAGTGTTAGTGCATCATACCAACCTTAGGGTAATAAGGCCTTTGTATGGTTGTACATATATGTAGGTGGCCTGTTAATGGGTTAAGGATTACCCCGAGGTGTGACAACATCAATACTCTATTCCCATGTATGAATAATCTGCTAGTAGCCCTCTTAATATGCCTTGTCAGCACAATAGATTTATACAGGGTCCCTGTCCTATAAGGTAACAGCTTTGCAAAACTCATGGAGACACTGTATCTGCAAAATATGGTAAGGTTTAGATAGAAGTAAATACTTGATTGACATCTAGTCAATCAAGTAATAATAATACAATAAGCCTCAGATTTTCATATTTATAAGCCAGAGCTTAACAGATCAAGTCTTATGTCACCTACCCGCAAAATCCGGATACAGGGTCACATCACTAAAGTCTGACTCAAGAAAAAAATAACTGCAATTCCAGGTTTATTTTACACACTATGGTTTATGTACAGAGGTAATGTGGGTGTTTATGTACAGTAAGATACAAATGTTAAGATAACAATACATGATGCAATATAGTTTTGGTATCACGATTCTGAATTCTTGCTATGTTTCTTCTTCTCATCTTCACTTATGATATAGTCAACTACTTCTCGTACAGTCTTGAAGTCTGTTCTTCCCTGTTCTTTGTTTTTAGTTGGGTTAGGAGTAGAAGACCTCATCTTTGCTGAAAATTCCTCCATCTGGAAGTATGAGAAAGCACACTACAGGATTATACCTGCTGAGTATTAAAACAGATTAAGATGAAATGTTGAACGGCACAATCTATAAGACAGTGAAAGACGATAAACAATTTACATGACAGTAGTTGACACAAATAACATTAATTGTTTATGGGGTTTCGTAGGTGACTGGCGACGTTGCCATGTCTTTGCCGAATGGTTTGATGTATGGCACTGATAATGCGATTTGAGAGGAAGAAGAGGGTGAATGAACACAAGGGTGAGCGGACACAAATTTCCCATAACTAAATCAAAAATTGAAGATACAACGTATGTAGGTGGCAAAATAGTACTTCTCCGTTCAAATACTAATATCTAGTACCGGTACTTACACTGTGAACTCCCATTAGTTTCCAAACTGCGAAGGAGAAGAGGCCGACACCTGAGACCGCATAAAGTGTTCCAATACCAAGAGCTCTCATAGCTAGGGCACCACCACTCTCTGGAATGGCTTTACCCCCAAAGAGGCCCTGCAGAAGAAACGACAGAGATACTATGGTACCACCAGATGTGATGTTGCACAGCAATGTGATTGTCATCTCTGCATTATCAGTCACACCTGATGAACTGACATTTGAATGGTAAGGAAGTCGTCCTACCACGGCAATACGCTGAGACTATCATGAAATTACCAGGACATGGTCTATGAAGTTCCCTGTGATTCCAGGAAATTCTTCCACCACGAACATGCAGGCTTACTATATGCCCCCTGCTACGGCTTACTATATGCCCCCTGCTACCACATAAATTGACTCTTGTCATCTTAGCCTGTAAAAAGATCTATCAACTTAATTCAACAGAAAATTGTTTTACCTTAGTGAAATGGGCGGGATCCTGCTTCTTTGCTAGACCTACAGTGTACCCAAATCCTGCCGATAGTGAAATTGCTGCAATACCACCAAGGAATAGTGTCCCTGGAATCAAAACATCTTTTCTTATTCAATTGCTTATCTGGAGCATCAGTTTATGATTTCCATTATGGATATTAAGTTCATAGGAACAAAATTGAAAGCAGTTTACTACATTCCCCCAACCAGAAAAGTAAAGAACAAGAAGGACGTCAGGGGACTAAACTACTGTATACAGTAGTGGGGAGACGTTAGGAAAGGGTAATACCATGGAAACTCAACTGTTTAATTGAATGCTCGTTCGTAAAGAATTTTCAAAAAGAAAATCCAAGTAATTTCCTCGAAAATTCTGGGTAATATTCCTCAATTTTCCACAAAAATTCAGAAAGTTTTTCATAAGTACCGGTAACTAAAATTCCAGAAAAGGAAAAATTTTAAGTCCTCACTTTTAAGTTGAATTGTCTCTCAAGTCAAGAAAATTCCATCAAAATCAGAATTGCTGGACAGGGCGAACCGCAGGCTCTATCCATCCAGCCTGAGATACTACAGCTGGAGTTAGACCTCATCTTGAGATTTAGTTCACAATTTTGGTGCAAACTTGGTAATGGGAAACTAGTACGAGAAACCCCACCCTGGCACAGTAAAAGCTACTGGAGGGCCCCGTAGTTCGAGTCTCTACGATCATGGGGAAAATACAATTCAGCAATGTAAATTGCTGATAACTCGAAAAGTGAAAAGCCTGTGATTGGCTCTCATCCTAGTATCTGGGTGACTTCTGGGGATTTCTACCTGGCCGGAAGTAGAATGATGTCACACTGGAGACAAACATTCACGTCGCCTCTGTTCCTCAGGGACGTGGTGGGACCATGCTGTCACACACTTTCGACTGTTTTCATATGAGATCTCATCTGAATAATAATCTTCCATTTAAGTTTCCATGAGTTTCAGATGATCTCATCTGAATCTAATTCGAATTTAGATGAGATCTGGCATATATCCTTGATCGGGGGCTCTGCCCCCCAACTCCTGTTTGGCCGGGCCCCCCGGGAACCGCTACGGCGTCAACATTCGTCTCCGCGGAGGGCCAGGTAGATTCTCCAAACATACACCCTTTTGCCTCATCCTGTTGCATCAGCAGTCCCTTACCCAGGTTATTCGCACCACCAAGCCACTATTCGCATAACTCCCGCAAAAACTGCACTATTCGCACCAAATTGCCAAAAAAGGCGGGAAAGTTGATACATGGATCAACCATCATATACCTTCACCATTGGAGGCAAAAAGCGTCTTATGGCTGCCAACCAAGTGAGTCGGTACAATATTGACAATTTCTCAAAATTTACAAAACTTTGTAATGAAATACCTTTTCCTGCAAGACCCCTACATCTCCTCCTTTAATGGCACTACAAATTGATTAAATAATTCTTCCTCTTATATACAAAATTTCCATCTTTTTTAAAACTTATTCACACCACCAAAATGTCTGAAAGTGCAGGGCCGAAGGGTGTCTCCTTATAACTCGCTTTTCGAGTTAATAAACATTTTCTCAGAGACTGTTATGAAGATCAATGCCTGACAAACATCACAAATGGGGTAGTTAAGCGTGATTACATCATAATCTGGAATACACTTCTAAAGGAATGGCTATATTTTCCCAGGCTATCCACTACAAAAAACATAATATGATAGACTTGGTCCCAGGCTGGGTGAACCACCGATCTTTCAAATTGTCCCACACCAACCCGGTGCTATGGTATATTTGTCTTCTAGGGACAATTATCTGCTGAGTTGAGTTGAGAATTATTTCATTGGCCATAACTTCCTTAACAAGTACATTCAAGCTTTTCGCAAAACAGCCATGAAATCAATCAAGGGGATCTGAGAAAATGGGTGATGTTGAAAAATGTCAGAGTAAAAAAATTTGACTCTGAGTGGAGGGGGCATAAAAAAGGTTTATACCCTCACTTAAGGGAGTGATCATTTTTTAACAAGGGGAGGGGCTGGTGGGTTCGGTTGGGGGGTCAGAATTTTTTCAAAATTGTGATAAACCTACTGACCCCCTACCTTGTTAAAAAATGATAACTCCCTATAAATGGCCCAAGCAAAAAAGCCTGCATGCTACTATAGTTCAAAGAGGGGTTCAAAATTTCTCTACACCTCTGGCATGAGGTGCAAATACTTTTGACTGCCAATCGACGGGGGTGTAAAAATTTTTCGCGTGTCTGCTCAAAGGCATTTCAAAGACAAGCAGATGTAGGCATGTCAGTTCTCCCCAGGTCACTCTGCCTGCTGAGGTGGCAATTTCTGCCCGAAATTGTCTATCTAGGTATGGTCAACTTCGCCCCCACCCTGGAGGAGAACCTACAAAGACATTTGAATAATTCCAAATGCTATGATTGCCTACAACACCTCTAGTTTTAGTATCAGGCCATACTTTTAGTAAAAACAAATTATCAAGGATATATATCATGGTTTCATATCGGGGTTATGATGAAAATTGACAAAAGTTAGTGATAAACCTAACCACTAAATAGGTGATGGAAAGTTGTTATTTTTCTATATAAATCTGTAATGTTCACTGATTTGTGCATAGCAGTGTTTGTGGGAAAGTGAGCTTTAGCACAAGGTTGAACCAGAAATTTTGGCTATGTCCACTTTCCTAAAAATTATGAAATCATCTTGAAAATGAATCAGTGATGTGATAGTAGAATCATTTTCTTACAAATAAAACCTAGCAGCATTAAAATCCATTGAAAATTCAATGATTTATGACTATTCATATTGATGATGTCAAGTGTGCTTTTTCATCATTCTTTGTGGAAACACTCTCAGACAGCCCCCACACAATCTCCTCCTGTACAAAAACTATCACCCTGGAGACCACCCTACCTACGGAAGTTGATAAGGTGAGGCGAGTATGGCAACCATGCCAGTTACAGCAAGATACCGTAATCTCCCGCGTATAAGGCGCACCCACAACTCAGAGAATGCAAGTCCATGTATAAGGCGCACCTCTAAGGGCAGATTTTGCTAATTTAGTACTGTTCTATAGTAAAAATACCCCCCCTATAAGGCACACCCCAAACTCAAGGCAATGTCCCTCCCACGTATAAGACTCAGCAGCATTTTGTTTGGCGTATAAGGCGCGCCTTATACGTGGAAGATTACGGTAGTGTTGAGTAGTGGACGGCCGACCATATCGTCTTTCGAGATATACAGAAACTAGCATGATGAATCCACCTGATACATGGAGAGAAAATGTTAGGCTTTTTTATGACTGGTAAAAGATAGCTGTAAGATGAATTTTTCATTTTCTTGGATTCTCACCAGGACCCCCTCCTTGGGCAGATTCAGGGCCATTCTCAGTCAAAAGGCTATTCCTGGCAGCATTGTAAGGGAATGGTCATTATTTATCAACGGGGGGGTGGGTTGGTGGGTTTGAGGGGGTGTAAAATTTTAGACCCTTCCTAAGGGGAGGCTAAAATAATTTTGACCCCTCTTGAGGGGGGGCTAAAAAATTTACCCTCTTTTGAGCAAAATAGCCAGTGCACTACTAGAGTCTATAGATCAAAGAGGGGTGCGAAAATTCTCCGAGCCTCTGGTGCGGGGGGGTGCAAATAATTTTGACTGCCGTTGAGGGGGGGCGTAAAAAATTTCTGCGCGGACGCGCGAAAACCCACCACCCCCCTGTTAGGTACATCAAACACTGCCTGCACCACTCCCCTGGCAGTGTGAGTGTCCATGATTTGTGACGCATTTTTGTGACCCAACAAATTGCTGCACTGGAAATTAAACTGCACTGAAATTGGCATACTCTTATAGAACAAAGATTAAATCCACACATATAAAAAGTTATTTTGGTATATCATGGTTCATTTTACCTATATGAAACTTTCCCGGGGAAAATTGGCCATTTCTAGACATTTTTGTAGGGGCCCTGTTGATAAATAATGACCACTCCCTAAATTGATAGGTTTAGCTATCAAACGCATATCAAATCCTAATTAAAGTACATTAAGCTGACCGCAGACGGGCCCCACTGGGTCGGCCGATCCTGACAATCGGGAGCGTCTGCGCGGGCGTCCAATCGAGTCGAACAATATCAAACATGTTTGATACTCCTGATCGGGTCGGGACAACACTCCTTAGTCTTAGATAAAAACTCGTAGCCGATGGCGCACGTGTAGAACGTTGGTGAGATCGGGGGATATTAAATCTGGATCCATCCATGTATTAAAAGAGCACAGGATTACGAGAAAGTGGGCATAACCTTTTTGGAAGGTCCAAGGTACAGTCTGATCCAATTATTTCCTACTTTAGGAGACTTTTGAGAGTGCTACAGTGGAATTTAGTCTGGGGCATTCTCAGCCCATCGTTTTTCAAGATGTCGGCCAAAGGTAACATACAAGCTAAGTCAACTATCCCAAGGGCGGTGAAGAACCAATCCACTTATTCATCCCTTTCACAAGAACAGAAAGTAGAGAAAGTAATAGCAGATGTAGCTGTATTAAACAATTCTCATGCAGACATAGATAATCTAAAAAAATCTGAAAAAGCCTGGAGAGCAGCGAGCGCCAAAATTGAAGACGGCAGGAAACAACAAGCCCTGTTAGAAGAGCGTGTACGTCAGCTTGAGGATAATAAAACAGATTCTGACGGGAAAATTGTCGATCTCGAATCTTTCTATAATATAGGCTTAACTATTGAAGAACTTGAAGTCAAACTTAAGTCTTTTCGAGAAACAACTACTGACCAACAACATCAAATTGATTCGCTCAACGAAACTGTAAATAAACTTGTTGCCTCTGAGAAAGAGCTAAACAATGAGCTGGAGCACTTAATAGACACTAGAGTGAGGGAACATCTAGACAGAGAGGGAAGAAAGAAAAATCTAGTCATTGATCTGATGGTCGAAAACAGAAGTGAAAACCTTAAAATGGACGTCAGAGACATCCTCAGTCAAGTGGGCATGCACGTGCCTATTCATGAAATAATAGCTGCTAGGCGCGTAGGTAGAAAAGGCAAAAAGCCTAGGCCGGTGGTGGCATCTTTTGCTCACCAAGCTACCAGAGACGAGCTTTTCAGAAGGCGGGCATGGCTAAAGGAATCGAAAAATGAAAAAGCCAAAGCTATTTTTATAAACCAAGACCTCACAGACGAGCATAAAGAGGTATTGAACATCATGAGGGCCCTGATGAATCTTGCTCTAGACAAAGGCTACACGGCATCAGTAGTGGGTGAATGTATCATCGTCAATGAAGTGAAATATTCCTTGAGTCAAATCGAGTTGCTCCCAGAGGAATTGTCTCTGAGAAATGCCTTCACCCGCCCTACTCCAAAAGGTCTAGCATTTATGGGTAAATACACGATATATTCCAATTGGTACCCAGCGGAATTCATGCTTGACAATCAACTGTGGATTTCCACAGAACAATGGTACATGTATTGTAAGGCCGACTATCATGGTAAAACAGACTTGGGCCACATGATCAGAAATGAAACCTGCCCGCGCCTCATAAAGAGACTGGGAGATTCTTTCACCCCTACTAAGGAGTGGCAGGATAGCCATAGGCTTCCTGTCCTAAAGCGAGGCATGTATGCCAAGTTTGACCAAAATGATGATTTGAAAGCGGAACTCTTAGGTACTACCGGGCCACTGATTGAAGCCACCAGGGACAGATTTTTCGCTGCCGGTGCCTCATTGTTTTCCAAGGAAATCAAGGAGGGCAAATGGTCTGGCAGAAACGAGATGGGCAAACTGCTGATGGATTATCGCGCTCAAGCGCAACAATAGGCTCACTCAACTGCTAATAGAATCTTAACCCTGATCAGTAGACTGGAAATCTAATTAACAGCTTTTATTTATATGTCAGAATCACTCTGGGGTGTACCTCTGGGTCGGTGGCTCGACAGCTAAGCCTATGCCAAAGGCTTTCTCAGATGCACTGCACTAGGTAACCTTGGGCGGATAAATTGATACATTACAGGGAAGGCGCCGCCTCAAAAGGCGGCGCGTGCCTGGCACGCGCTGCCACGTGGGGGGCGTGGTGTCACTACAGACGCTCACGTTCTAACCAATAGTGCTATGGCTCACTTTGATTGATGGCGCAACTCTAAGAACGCAGCCTTAACTGACCAATCAGAGGACGCCTTATCTCGAGCACGTGGCATCCCCGCACCACCTTAGCAGCCCGCCACTGGCCTTAAACCGCATTCGGATTGAGCTCGCTGGAGTATACACACGTGCCTCTGCTTTGGGTCTTGAACCGCCCCACCTGGAGATCTTCTGTTACACACTCTTCCTATTTACAAGGTAAAGTCCATGCCACTTCATTACCCTAGCCCGTTCTGGGATCCCGGAATTGATCTCTGTTGCTTCTTCACCTATGGCCTATCCATGTACGGACCCTTTGCATATTGAGTCTCTTCCTTTTTCCCTGGGCGGGGTGATAATTAAAGCATTAATTTAATGTGTTTTTCTGAAAGGCCGCCGACCCAGTGAAATTTGAGAATTGAAATTTGGAACTTGAAATGCCAGGAACGAATGATATAACTAGCTCAAATTTTGCCTTGTAGCAACATGAGGTCCATGACCGTGTATGTGGACAGACTGGCTCAAGACCTAGAAGTAGGTCTTCTATCCAGACCTGACTTTGATGGGGAGATCAAGGTGGTCTGTAGGCCATATGCATCAGTAGTAGACATGGTGCAGGAGGCACTGGTTTTCTTGTATGAATCTAATGACGCTATAGCAGTGGTCTTCGCAGGTCTGAACGATCTTTGTTGTTGGAGTGAAGAGGAGGGGTTGATCGCCGAAATCAAACCTCAGAATGCGAAGTGGGACAAGCTCTTGAAATTGATAAATGCTAAATATGAAATAGCCCATAATCTCATTCATCTCCAACTACCCAAAGCAAAATTGGTCTTCTGTCCACTGATTCCAGTCAAAGTTACAGACGCCAACCTCCAACATGGAGTGGAAATAGTAGCTGAAATGATTACCACACAGCTCAAAGTAAGCAACATGCTCAGGGGATTACCTACACCACCTCTGCATGAGCCTATAGTCAACAATAAGGAAGGGGAATGGAAGCCCAATTACACACAGCTCCAAGATGGAATGATGCCGTCTGACTCCCTCCTAATATGGTGGGCAGATGCAATTTTTGAATTGTATTATAACACTGAATGGGACTAACTTAGCAGATGATCCTAAACCGGTGCAATTCTTTGATTACAGAACTCAGTGATGGCAGCCCAGCCTGATCAGGGGCGCATTTGCTGCATCATTGGTGACAGGAGGGCCAAGAACCTTTTCATAGCACTTCAAACATCACTGGAAGTGGACCCAGACCCCAGCATCACATTCAATGTGTTTTCATACCAATATGCTAAACTTGACAACTTAGTTGGGGAAGCGCTCAGATATTTACAGCAGCACCCTACCCACTTCTGCATCATTTTAGGAGGTTTTAATGACATTTGCTCATGGAGGGAAACTGCCACCCTCCCAGCGGATATTTACCCCATTTACCAAGGTTATGATGAGCTGGCATTGCACATAGAGGAAGAACTTATCAGACTGGACACTCATCTAAAAAACACAGCACTTGGTTCAAGGATAATCTTTGCTCCACTGGTAGGAGCAAGAGTGTCGCCATACCCCCCTCTTCCTGACATGGCTCCTGACAATCAGCCCCCGCATCCAGACCTGCAGAAAATTCTGGAATACGCCATCTATGTAGCTAATAGACAAGTTGCGAAAATGAACGATGACAGGGGGTATCCCACCCCGTGGATATCAAAGCCTGTGCATTTCCTTCATTATGGGGTCTGGAGGCACCGGTATGACTATTTGAAGTTCAATATGGAGCCTACTCTCTTCCTATTGATCTCATGGGCCGACACATTCATAGATTGCTTCAAAAGGGTGCCCATTTACCATCAATAACTGATTGTAACCTTGAGGGCTTGACCTTATATGATACACAATAGAGTCGGAATACGTGTAAGCGTGGATTAACTTAACGGGGCTGTACCTTCCTGATACCTAGTTGCTTAAATCTATTCAAAATTATAAAATATAGTCCACTGAAAGAAGACTCTATATTAGACATTTTATGCATATATACTCATGCCTAAACACTCCTGTTATCGTCGCTCCACACAGTAGTGGACGCCGTGCCCAGGAGATCTCATCACCCACGCAACCACAGACATATAAGTGTGCCTCCAGATAAATTCCATCCCCAAAGGTCTGGCACTATATACCAAGGGATGAGCCTGTCTGCCTACACACCACATAGGCAATTCTTTTTAACTCATTCGCTGGTGTATCTTAGGTCAGGATCAGATCCAACCCACTTATCGTCACCTTCCTTCTCATCCTTATTCATTAATTTGGATGAGTACTTAACATCATCACTGAAAGTTGTGCCAATGAATTGTATCGCACAAAACACCAAAGTAGGTCAAAAAGATTAACAACAATACTATCCAGTCGTATTTTTATACTAACGCCACATGGGGATCCAGATCCCCCCCCCCTCTCCAATTCTGCATAAATCATGCCGAGGAATCTTTATGTAAAATATGTTCTACATGTGTTAGGTTTTTATACTATATGTGGTTCTCTGATTGTATTGTTGTCATTTCGGTGGAAAATATGGATCCCGACAGCATCAGTAAAAGGTTGCTACGTCGTACCTCCGCTGACCCCATCCAAGATACGCATTCAGGATATGTATATATGTTCTAAAAAGGTGCCTACATGGTATGAGCATAGGTGCTCCATCACCAATGGACCTGTGTTACACTTAAATGACAGAAAGAGTTAAAGGTTTTCTAGTTATGTATTGGAATGTTAATAGCATGCACAAGAAAGAAATCACTATGAGATATTTTGCCTGCTGTAGAACTCCAGATGTATTGGCCTTATCTGAAACTTGGCTCAAAACAGGAGATGAGGATAGTGAAGTAGCTTTAGACGGTTATGTACTGCATAGGTATGACAGGCCTGCCACTAAGGCAGGGGGTATCTGTGTTCATGTGAGGAGCTCCATTCCCCATGAAAGAGTATTACACCCTGATTGTAATGTCATGGAGCCTCACTGTGAGATGATGGTGGTACAAATAAACCGCGTGGGATGTAGGCCCTATTTTATAGTAAATGTATACAGACCCTCGGGCCCAGAAGCGGCCTTCATAGAATCCCTAAAAAAAGCCTTGGCTCACATAAGGGAGCTACATCCTAAGGCTTATGTTTTTGTTGGGGGGGATTTTAACATAGACTTAGGCCCTACGGTAAAGCACCCTGAAGAGCTAGTCTCCCTGCTCCATAAACACAACCTTGTACCTTACATCACCAACCCCACTCGGCCACTGTACCACCCGACTCACATCTTGGATCAGATCTATAGTAACTCACCAGACATCTCACACTGGGGTACCCTGGACATAAACATTTCTGATCACATTCCTACTTATGTTGTCAACAAAAAGACGAGAAATGAGTATACAAAGGTGCAGTTTAAAGGTAGAGCTTATTCCAATTACAATTATGCCCAGATTCAGGCAGGGTTGAGAGAAGAGGTCAAGAAAGCAAATATTTCTGCGATGACGGATGTAAATGAGATATGGGGTGCAATGAATATTGCTATCACAAAAACAGCAGATAAACTTTTTCCGGTAAGGGAATTTAAGTATAAAAAGGAAAGGCCGCCATGGTTAACCAATAACCTACTGGCACTCATGAGGGAGAGGGATAAGGCACTTAAGTCGGCCACAAGAATAAGAAATGTTATGAATGTCAATAGGGCTAGGGCACTGAGGAATCTTGTGAACAGGCAGGTAAGACAGGCCAGAGCAGGGTACATCAAAAATAAATTAGCTGTGCACAGGAAAAATCCAAAGAAATTTTGGAAGGTAATGGAAGAGCTATTACCTAGGAAAGGTAAATTGAACTTTGTTCACTTGAAAAATGAAAACAATGAATATGTCCCACTGGAGGAGGCAGCCACCAAAATAAATAAATACTTTTCAGGTATAGGGGAGGAGCTGGCTAATAAACTCCCACCTATCATCCAGTCTGAACCCCTCCCAACCAGGGATAACGTGGATGAAGGTTTCACTTTTCATGAGGTCACTGACAAAGAAATCTTAAAGCTTATCAATGAAATTGATATATACAAGTCATCCGGTATGGACTCAATCTCCAGTGAACTCATTAAGGACTCGCTCAAAATACTCTTGAGTGAGTTCACTCGCTTGGTAAATATGTCCATAACAACCAGCTCTTTCCCTGATGGTTGGAAGATAGCTAAGGTGGTTCCTATTCCTAAGGTGGTAAATCCATCTTCACCCTCGCAGTTGAGACCCATCTCACTACTGCCAATCCCTGGCAAAATATTAGAAAAAGTCATTCATAAGCAATTGTATCCATTTCTAGAACACAACAACCTGCTGACAACTTCGCAAAACGGTTTTAGAAAGTCACACTCGACACTTGACGCTGTGTTTTTGGCCAATAATCATGCATATGAAGCCCAGGTGCATGGTATGAACACAGCTCTGGTGTTCTTGGACTTCACAAAGGCATTTGATTCACTGTCACATTCGAAACTAATACGGAAATTAACGGAGTTAGGCTTGTCGAAGGTGGCGGTGAGATGGATAGAAAGTTACCTAAGTAATAGAGTTCAAGCTACTATATGTAATAATGTAACTTCTGATAAGCTGAAAGTCACGTATGGTATCCCACAAGGGTCCATCTTGGGCCCTCTCTTATTCATTATCTATGTCAATACTCTGCCTAACGTCAACATTAATTCCACGGTCAAATTATACGCAGATGATACTTTATTGGAATTAAGCCATGCTTCAGTGAACACACTGAAGGCCCAAATGCAATCTGATTTAGATGTGGTGGGAGACTGGTGTATAGCCAATGGTCTAACTGTAAATGCAGACAAGTCCAAATTCATCCTCGTTACTAGGGAATTACCTAGTCCAGAAATAAGCCTTAATATTGAAGGAAAAGATCTTGAACAAGTGCAGACCTTTAAGTACCTGGGTATTGCCTTTGATGAGGGCTTGAGCTTCTCATCCCAAGCAGTCAGTATGATAAACTCTATAAAACATAAAGTCTGGATGCTGGGGAAACTCAGACATTCCCTGGACACTTTTGCTGCACTTACTGTCTTTAAAACAATGGTATTACCCTACTTTGATTATGGTTCTATCTTCTTAACTGGAGCATCAGTGCCCCACCACCACAGGTTACATATATTATGTAATGATGCGTTACGGATTTGTTACAACATAGGTGATCCACAGCAGGAGCATGTTATTCAACTGTATAAACAAGCGAACCTATTGCCTCAAAATTTGAGGAGGCTCTACTTACAACTAACGTTGTGCCACAGACTTGTCTATGCAGGTCAATTAGGCATAAAACCAAGCACTGGTACCAGACTTACAAGCGCACCTACTGTTCGGCAAATCCATCCTAAACTGACTGGGCAAATAAAAGCCCCTCCGTACCAGTTGCTGGCCCAGTGGAATTCATTACCATCGTACTTAAGATGGATAGTAGACAGTAAAGACTTTTCAAGCCTCATAATGAAAAAGTTGCAAATCTATTTTAACAAAATGGAATCAACGGAGGAACATTGCATGCTATTTGAAGGAGCATCAATACTGGCATGAGCCCTCCACATCTCACAGACTAGCACTATCTCACTAGGAACCAGCAAAACAGCAGCAAGAACTTCCCTAGCCCAGGGCTACCTGTACTTGTGCACTTATGGAGCAATAACTAGCTAACTAGCCCAACCCATGATGAGACTGTGCCCTTGGAAACAAAACCCCAGGTTTTGGTCCTCAGCATAGACCTCTTTTAAAAATTGTCTCCCTATAAATTGTTAAAGGTTGCCATGCACTCCTATATGTACTCATAGATTTAAGATCACTAATGATGTAACGGCTACCGGTAGGTTAGTTAGGTTAGTTTCGGTAACGGTAGACCGGTGACACCGAGTTCTTGTAAACCAGGATAAAATAAAACAGTTAAAAAAAAAAAAAAAAAAACTTCTAGCACCCTATAATAGCGAAGTCAGCCCAAAGTGTAGACTTCAACAGAAGTAGACGAGTTATATATCAAATGAAAGAGCTTGAAAATTGCAATTCATAGCTTTTTAAATCAAGTCGATATGCCTATTAGAAGCATTTTTATATAACTTTAAGTTTTGGAAATATGAAATACATTCTGTCATTCTTCTCTCTGTATAATAACAGAGCAAATATTATTTGCTCAAATCTTTAGATAAGCCCGATCATTAAACATGCACTGTTTGTGTGGGATTTGGACACTGCTGCACATAATTACTGATTACTTTTGATTGCATGGACCAATTTACTAACCAATTACACCTTCTTAAAGCTGACTATTAGGAGATTAGCATATCTCTGTATGATCAAATTACTAGCTGTGAAAGTATTTCTAATTTTGAGTTGAAATATAAACTTTGAACAATTTTTTCATTCAGGCTATTGAGGTTTCCCATAATACACTCTGTTCGTGGAGGTATCCTGTTAATTATGATAAGTAGGTCAGTCACATGACCAATGCCATTGGCCAGAGCAGGTCACGTGACTGACCTAATTATGGTAATTAACAGGAAACCTCCACGAACAGAGTGTATTATGGGAAACCTCAATAGACTGAATGAATTTTCTGGAATTAAACATGCAGGAGATTTAAAATTGCAGAAAATCGCAGCCTTATAGCTGTAAAAACTGACAATATTCAGGTAAATAACATGTTGTAGAATAGCCCTATACGGTGGATTGAGGTTACGCGATGCTGTATTATCGCCCATGCACTGGCAAAGTTCCGGTCCAATGCCATTGGCCAGACCAGGTCACATGACTGACCTACTTGTAATGAGCAGGAACCCTCCCAGAACAGGGTGTATTATGGGAAACCTCAATAGGGTCTATTGGTTCTTTAAGCTTCTGTAAGAAATATTTTTTTAGGAAAATTGGTCCAAAGTTGTGTAAGTTTGCATGCCCGCCCTGCTCTTAATAACCAGTCAATATTTTTCAAAATCCCCTTAAAATGTAGGTATACATGTTGGGTACACAAGTACATTGTTATATTCAATCTAAATTTTATTAGAAAGGGTAATATCCATGTATTTCTGCAATAATTGAGGTGAGTCAAACACTTTGGTCTGACAGAATCACTGAGTTCACTCAAAAGTAGACTGCCTGAATGTGTAGAAAAATAAAGCAAAACATTGTTCTAGTGGTGTAGAGCTATGTTCTACCTTTCATTTGATACTAATTTGATGTAATTCTGTCCAGTAGAACCCTCAGAATCAATATTTTTCCAACACCAGTTTATCATAGTGACAGATACGGGGAGCGGGCAGCCATATTCGACTGACTTCGCTATCTATAATATTGATAAATTTTGTTTTTTGGATTTTTTTTTTAAACCACCGCCATGCCTAGCACTAGTAGCAGTAAGCACTGTACCAGATGAAAGTCAGCTGGGCGATAATTGATAACTTGGAGGAAAAAAGATCAATTCCCTCAGTCACATATCTTTTATGCTGTAGACAATTGCATATTTTCTCCTTCATAATATGTATTCACCTACCTGCAAGAGTATTTCTTTTCCTTTCAGCGAGATAATCTTCACTTTGGGCTGTGACATTTGTGGGTTCAAGCACATTTTCGTCAGTGGCTGCCATGTTGAAACATGTGTCTCACTACCGCGTAATAAGTTACATATAAAATAATTGTAATTTAATGCGGTACATATCTACTGAGTGAATGGAAAATTCCATGATTGAATAATTTTTGCTAACCTAAAATCAAGAAGAGGCTGATGTTTGCGTGAGCAATAGAAAAACTATAGATTTATCTAAGTGGCCAACATTAGCAAGTGCGCGAGCAAAATGGCGGACAGGGGTCGGTACGACGCCAGAGACAAAGGTTTGAATAATGATTTTGCATAGATTTTACTTATTTGAAGCATTTCATTTATTAGGAGCATCATGTATGTGTCATAAAGAATTAAGTACTAATCAAACACGGGCAATTTCGATCATCAATTTCATGAAATTTAATGTCACACACCCTGCCTGTGATGAGTTATGGATGATTCGCACTACTGCCTGTTCGCCCTAGACTATTCGCACTACTCCCTTTTGGACCATTCGCTCTACCCCTGGACCATTCGTACTACTCATACAAAAGAGGGCAGTGGATGATTTGCACTAGTGACAAGCCCTGGCCCCCAAAGATTTGGGTTTAATAGTGAACCAAATAATCATACTCCAAGCTCTAATAGAACTAGAAACAAAGGGCTAAGGTAGGTACATCACATGAAAATTAAGATAAGGAGTAAGAGCTAAACCCCTGTGTCTTAGCTGTGCAGGAGAGTTCAAGGATTTCAAATCTTTTGGAATCATGTTGATATCTCAATTCGTTATCACAGAATCACAGAATTAGTATCTAGAAATCTGACATTTTTGTCCTAAGTATTCAGGTAATTTGTTGTGACCTTCTGGATCCCAATAATGGGCCAATTAGCCATAATAAATGAAGAAATAAAAGGGAGGTAAGTTAGTAAAATGTCAATTCAATTAGAATGAACCACAATATCAGCATGAAATAAAAAGCTATCTGACCCAGATGTTTACCTGTACGAAATTTTACCTTGACCTAATTTTCCTGTGACCTATATATCTGCCCTACATTAGTTCTGACCTAGATTCTGATATCAAATATATAGGAACATATGCTGTAAAATATGAAGAAGTAGACATTCTGATAACCTAACCACTGGTATTTGACCCTAACATTAACATCTAATGGGTTTCCTATTGACCTAGTTTCAGGCCACCCTATATGTTTGACTAATATTAGCTCATGACCTAGATTTTGATGACACGATCAAATAATTTTTTCCTGTGTGGTAGCAAGTTCACATGGTCGGGAAATCGTAAAAAATCAGTTAATTGCTCCCAAAGTCGGGGAGCCTGTGAAACAAGTTTATCTTAGCAGGTATTGTAAGTGTCACACCTGTATGATGTACATGGGTCATGCAGTGACGGTTTTAAAACTGCCAAATTACCATTTCGCACCTTCACACAGGAAAATGTGATTTTTCGAATTTCTTTTGCAGTCACCAGCTGTACTATTCAGTCCACATGCACAAACTAGACCTTATATGAAATGCCATGAAACATACTATTACTTTCTTTTAGTTTCATTCTACTTTTTCATTTTGGACAACTTGATTTAGATGACCTTTTCAGTCATCCACTTCAGAAATCTACAAAAATGTCTAGAAATGCACCAATATCCCCGAAAAATTTTCATATAGGTAAAATAAGCCATGAAATACCAAGATAATTTCTTATATGTGTTCATTAATTCTTTGTTCTGTAAGAATATGCCAATTTCAGTGCAGTTTAATTTCCAGTGCAGCAATTTGTTGGGTCACAAAAAATGCGTCACAAATGATGGACACTCCCAGAGGAGTGGTGCAGGCATTGTGTGATGTACCTAGCTAAGGATACTGTCCCCACGCCGTCTGTCAGTGACCGACGACCGTCAGTCAGCAGTAGAGCGAATGGTCCAAAAGTAGAGCGAATGGTCTAGGGCGAATGTGTAAGTAGTGCCAATGTGAATTAGAGCGAATCGACCATTTCCCCCTGTGAGTACGGCCAAGCTCACTCGGTACGTTCGACCCCTGGCTTCGTAACTTACGGAGTTCCGCTCCAATTACCCGGTATGTTCGACCCCTGGCCAAACTGACTTGCGTTAGTTACTTGAGTAACCTGCCGGGTTATCGGATTGGCTACCAGTCTGTGACATCATAAATGGGTCAGGGCAGGTTGTTGAGTAAGTTACAGAGCCTCAGACCTCTGTTTGTATCCCACAGTGCACCATTCCTATGGTACAAACAGATGTCACATGACTTCCTGTGATACATGTGTCTGGGGGCATTTTTGCGGGACCCAAGCCGGTCGACCGGGTGACTTGATCTGGTACATCCGGGGTGTAGCTGTGGTGTATGCCCGATGGGTACAGCCGGTCGACCGGGTTAACCGGATCGGGGCACGAGAAAATGCCCCAAGTCTGGCCTTACTCAAGGTGTCACGGTAGTAATCCGCCCTGGTAAGCCTAGGACAGCTAAATAGTCCCAACTAAAAACAGTGTTTTGCTTGGGATAATCAGTGCCAGGGGACCTTATTTTTATCGCAGATTAATAATTTTGGCACCAGAAGAAAGGTAATGATTTGGGGGGAAAAGTTGCAAAAAATTTCTGGTCACCATGGAAACCTATTTTGTCAGAGAGGGGTCCAAGGTCACATTTGTGACTTGTCAGGGGCGCCTGTATCATTTAATTTATTCAACATGGTGATTTCCATGGCAACTGGTGCAAAAACGGATCTGACTCCGTTATGGTTGACCATGCTAAAAAAATCAAGAATGACTTCAGCTTTAATTTAAGCCTTTATTTATGAACGCCATCAAATTAGAACCCGATGACGCCAGTTTTATGGTGGAAGATGGGGGGGAATCAGAACGTCCTTGGCCCTATTAGTACCGTGACACCTCAAGTAAACCCAGTTGGTAATTGGAGCGGAACTCCGTAAGTTACGAAGCCAGGGGTCAAACGTACGGACCAACTGGGTTTACTTGGCCACTTTCGCATGCCCCGATCCGGTTAACCCGGTTGACCGGCTGTACCCATCGTGCGTACAGCACAGCTACACCCCGGATGTACCAGATCAAGTCACCCGGTTAACCAGGTTGGGTCGCGCGAAAGCGGCCCTTGAGCGGCCAGACCCAGACACATGTATCACAGGAAGTCATGTGACATCTGTTTGTAGCATAGGAATGGTGCACTGTGGGATACAAACAGAGGTCTGAGGCTCTGTCGAGGCGTTCGGAGTACGGCGGCCGATGATATACACACATCCTCGAGGTGCGAATAAGCGCTCACCTCCTCGAGGTGCAAGCAGTGGCCTTATTCTCACCTCGAGGAGGTGTACTACATCGAGGTGAAAATAAGAATCCTTATTCTCACCTCGAGGAGGTGTACCACATCGAGGTGAAAATAAGAATCCTTATTCTCACCTCGAGGAGGTGTACTACATCGAGGTGAAAATAAGAATCCTTATTCTCACCTCGAGGAGGTGTACCACATCGAGGTGAAAATAAGAATCCTTATTCTCACCTCGAGGATGTGTAGATCTACCACATCAAGGAGGTGTGATCTGCAAGGGGGGGCAAGAAATTTCAAATGACCATGGGGGGGGGGTTAAAGAAAGTTGAAGTTTTTGGGGAATGGTCATTTTTAATAAAAGGGGAGGATGGGGTTGTAAAATGATTTCAGACCGCTCTTGCAGGGGGGTTTAAAAGTTTCACCCCTTTTTAGCAAAAAAGGGGCAACATTTATTTGTCTCCCGGGCCCATACCCCCTAAGGGAGTGGTCATTTTTTTAACAACAGGGGGGTTGGGTTGGGGGGGCTAAAAAAATTTTGACCCCTCTTGAGGGGGGGCTAAAAAAAATTCACCCTCTTTTTAGCAAAAAAGCCTGCGCACTATAGATCAAAGAGGGGCGTGAAAATTCTCTGCGCCTCTGGCCCGGGGGGGCGCAAAAGATTTTGACTGCCATTGAGGGGGGGGCGTAAAAAAAATTCGTACATCTGCGCGAAAATCCACCACCCCCCCTGTTGATAAATAATGACCACTCTCTAAGAGGGGTCTGAAATTTTTTTGTCCCCCCCAAACCCACCAACCCCCCTGTTGTTAAAAAATGACGTCTCCCTAACAAAGGGGGGGTGTAAAAATTTTGGCCATTTTGGGGCCGGGAAGCCCCCCTGGTATGGCCTGCTCAGGCTGTTGTACCTCTACCTCCTTGAGGTGAAAATAAGGAACTTTGTCTTCACCACGTCGAGGTGAGAATAGTGCTGCTATTCTCACCTCGGCGAGGTGCGTATAAGGGCGATTATACGCACCTCGCCAAGGTGAATTTAAGGACAGTTATACGCACCTCATAGAGGTGCGAATATCGCTTCCCGAGTACGGCCGAGGGATCAATGCTAGTTTGTAAGGCCACCTCCTATTGGTCCTCCCCATGTGGGTCAATGTTGATCCCTGAGTCAACTTACTACCCTCCCAAGCATAGTAAGGGACTGGTACCTAGCCAGACCTGGCTGGGTGGGAAGGGGATGGAGGGAACCAGCTGAGGTGGTGTAGTTAGCGTTCAAGGTCACCCCTACCCATAATGCACTGGATCTACTACTAGATCATCTAGTCAGAAAACTGTACACCGAACGCCTCGTGTATCTTACACAACAACCTGCCCTGACCCATTTATGATGTCACAGACTGGTAGCCAATCCGATAACCCGGCAGGTTACTCAAGTAACTAACGCAAGTCAGTTTGGCCAGGGGTCGAACATACCGAATGGTACCGGGACCCATGGCCCTAGGGACAGTTGGCCCAGGACTGATAGCCCCAGAAAATGAGACTGATGGCCCCACTTTCAAATTTGATGCCTCTGTGTATAATATGATCAAATAATTAACATATATTTGTTATAGAATGAATGTTTACATGATGTTGACTGCTAATGGAGCATGTTTGGTGTATTTTAGCACAAGTTTGGAGGTGTTAGAGCCACAATAACCAATGCCTACCCACTGAGGCAGTGTGTGTAGCCCTGTGGAGTGGGTGCCTGGGGATTAGCTATGACACCATTCAGCTTGCAGCACTGACTGGGGACACTGTAGTGACTACATAGTGACTAGAGAAATCAAAGAGAAATTGATTATTAAAAAATGAAATTAAAAAAAAAAATAAAGGAAATTAAATAGAAATTGAAAAAAAAAAATTGAAAAAAAAGGAATACACAAAAAAAAAATCACATTCTTCACAACTAGGAAGCTACTACTTTCACACCTGCTTTGAATACACAAGAAATTGAAAAATGAAAATAAAGGAAATTAAATTGAAATTGAAAAAAAAATGAAATACACAAAAAAAAGTTCACATTCTTCACAACTAGGAAGCTACTACTTTCACACCTGCTTTGAATTGATATGCATGATTAATGAAGATAGGTGATAGATGTGGGATGGACCCTGGTTTAAAAGTTGGGGCCATCAGTCTCATTTTCTAGGGCCATCGGTCCCACTTGGGGCCATGGGTCCCCGGGGCCATCGGTCTCTAGGGCCATGGGTCCCACATTCGAGCTCACTGGCACTGCCGCGCCGAGCTACTACTCAGCGGGGCTGGGACTAAAAAGCAGTCATCTTACCACAATGCTCGGCCCCTACACTATCGTTCCAGGGCCGACATTCACCCAGTCTCTGCCTGCCCATCCTGAATCTAGCGAGTTTCACCTAGAATGTTCAGAAGTAGCTGACAAAATAAATGATCATTGTGACAAAATGGCTAAGTGTATGACTATGATCAACTATTTAAAGAAATTGAGCCTGGTGTGGAGGGCATTATCCCACAATCATGCCCAGCCCGAGGGCATGGCCAGGTCAGGCCGCGCAGCTGTCCCTGGCTATGCCCGAGGTAGCAGAAATTTCGGTTCTACCATAGGTTGTTTTGAGTATATTAACTTGAATTATTGCTGGTATGACGTCATTGGTCCGAGAGGGCATTAGTCTCAGGGCATTATCCCAGAATTAAAGTGGGGCTAGTACAATTAAGACATACCCACGTTAGCAAGTCACGTGACCACCCCTCGACCAATGAGGTTGTTGCAAATTTTTCGCTGGGTCCCATGGATTTGTGCACGTTCTTTTGGACGGTACCAATGTTGAAATTCGTCGTGCTAGCCCCCCCCTTTAAGCCCTGCTAGCCTCGTTTTGGTTAACATTGAACTCTATGGGATCAAGATACCCTCTGTTCCTGCTTATGGTAGAACAAAGATTGGTTATTACATGTATATTATAATATATTCCTAGTTCTACCATCTAGGCAGGCTAGAGCTGCAGATCCACTGCTGCGAGTTATTTGCGAATTGTACCCGTGCGTGTGTCGTCGCAGAAACCATTCCAGCAGTGGATCAGTTGCTGCGACTATGTACATGCGACGTCTGAGCAGCCTGCAACTCAACTCGCAGAAATCAAAATAATTTGATGTTTGTGAATTCTCTCGCAGTCTCTCGCCACGCAGGCAATTCGCAAGGAATTCGCACCAGTGGATTTCCCACTTAGGGCTAGAGGCCATCCATAAATGACGTGACCATATACCCTCCTCCCCCCCCCCCTTCGTCACACTATGACTATAATATATAGGATGCATGGACCCCCCTGCCGCATGACGTTATCTATGGATGGTCCCCTGAAATTAATCTCCCCCCTCCCAGGGATGAAAATCTTCAGGGAATTCCCTGATTTCAGGGATTTTGTGGTTCCAGGGCTCTATACATTCATATAGAACCCCAGGTTTTTGGGGCGAATATTGGACCATTTCAGGGATTTTTGCTCTGTGACTTTCATCCCTGCCCTCCAGGCTCCAGGGTGTCTTTAATAGGACCTTACTTCTGTATATGCTACACAAAATTTTAAAATACTCCTGGATCATTGTACTTTCCCTGTTCATGATCTGCCATGTTGGAGTGTTTTTGTCCAAATGATTGTATATCAGCACAGGGGGGTTATTCAGTCCTAGCCCAGAGTACTAGGCATTGATTGTCCCAGGAGTCAGGAATGACATAATTGAAGTATCAATTGAGGGCCGATAATTGCTAAACTGAAACACCTACCAAAGATGCCATGCATACATTTGATAGGTGTAGGGGAGAACATACACTGGTGATGAAAATACCCTGGAATTACTTTAAATCATCCATTCAAACAGATTCGTTATAATTTACATGTTCTAGATGGTTACTGGTAATTAAGTTAGAAAAGTATTCGAAAAGAGGAACTGAATAGATATTTAATAGACTAGTGGACCAATCACAGACTGTCATTTCGGCCATGTCAATGTCCGCCCTTGAGAATGAGATAGCCCTGTGCCTGCTGTAGAATGAATAAATTGAAAGTCCTGGCGAGGCAGTATAATGCATTTTAGTGGAAGTGGGTCTCAATTTCATATCCCTGATTTAGGATACCCACACCGTGTTTTATTAATACCTCTGCTGTGGACACTTAGCTAGGACACTCCCCATGAATAGTGTATATCAATGATCAATCATTTGTTCATAATACATGGTATTGCCACCATTAATCTCATCTGGGTTAGGAAATTAACCACTTGCTGAAATTACGAATTGTTCTAATGCATTGATTGCTGAAGATATTTTTGGCACAGAACTGTTATGCACCAGGCAATTATTTTATTACTGGCTAGTTGAAAACTATGGGAACCAAAAAAAAAATATGACTGTTATTTTAACCTGATGCTCATACGTTTATCTCATCGCTCCCAGTCTTTACCCAACAGAAGCAGCGGGGGAGAGTCGTCGCAGTCGCTGGGATCGGTCATCACGGGATGGTGATCGGGCCCAACTGCATGAGAGAGGAAACAATGACCAGACCCATCAGCGGGAAGGGGGCACCGGACTGACCAGCAAAGATGAGCATAGCAAATGGTATGGTCACAGTACAGAAGGCAATCACGAATCCTCCAGTGCTACATCAAATACAGGAAGTAGATGGTCATCGAGCAATGCAAAGACGACAGCAGAAAGGCCTGGTCGACGGCGATTTGCAGAGGCAGAATCAGCCGAAGAGGGACATTCATATACCAGAAACTTCAAGGATGTTGACCTTGAACTTGAAGAGCAGTATAGACGGTATGAGCAGGAAAGACTCTCCACAGGTGACGCAGAATCAAATAAAAGAGATCACGCAGCAGCGTTCTCTCGCACAGACAATGGACCAAGTGGTTCCTCAGAAGAACCACAGGCAAAGAAATCAGGGTTCACGATGACTATGGGTAGTGGCAAAAGTGGAGGTGCCACAGGTCATACTGCTTTTGCACAGAAGGCAATAGGGTTCAGTATGTCCAAGAGTAAATTACAACCCTTTGATAACCCATTGGCATCTAAGAAACCTGTCGCTCCAATTAAAATGTCTCTTGGTGTTCAAGTAGGTATTTTACTATTTGTCCTGTGTTCTAACACTTCCTACATTTTAGAAACATCCTTTCCTTGCTGACCACAGTGTCGTTTATAATGTCATCCATAACCGTTCCAAAAAGGCCATGCTGCTCCATGGCACTAACATTTTTTATTGAATATGTAGCTGATAAGGGAGTTATCACCTTATATGGAGATTCTGACTAGTAATTTCAGTATTTTGTATAACTTGTAAGGTGGCATTGCAATTGCCTGTTTCATGTTTCAGAAGCCCAAGGCCCCTACTACTATAAAGAAGCCAGTTGCCATTGCAAATGTGTTCAATGAAGAGGATGATGTGAGTACTTCTTCTGTTATATATATGTGGATCAACCCGGTAAAAGGTACGCCCGCGCACCCCCTCGTGGGCGTACCTTTTACCGGGTTGATCCACATATGTTCATTCATAATCTGTTTTTACATATGTGCAGTTATACGCTTAATATCAAGTACTATATAGTCCAGCGCCATTGATCTGACAAAATGAGAACAGGGTATGCATACAAAAAATACATGCAGTATACTTTTGATGTTTCACTTCTTTTCATTCACATTATAGAGTGACGAAGAGGAAATGCCACCAGAAGCTAAAATGCGCATGAGAAATTTAGGAAGGTATGTATATCAGTAAAACTTCTTTTATCTTGAACATAGCAATATCGGAGCCTTTGTTTTTGCATCTAGATCAGAATGATAGGAACTACCGGTAATTTATCTTTTGAAGGAATAAAATCGGAACATTGCTTACTTCTGTCATTCATGGGCTCCTAACTTTCAGTAAAAAAAGAAATAAACGAATTCATATTGTAATAAACTGAACTTTTATTAAACATTGAATTTTGCAGGGAAACACCAACTGCTGCGGGGCCAAATTCATTTGGGAAAGGTAATCTCGGTTTCTGTGACCGACACAAAATTATACAGCGTGAATTACAAAAGAAGATGGATGAGGTTGCACCACAAAAGTGATTTAGGTTTTTCATATATGATTAAATTTAGTTAATATCTAGGTAGCTGTGCCATCACATTTGTTCTACTAACCATCTGTCTTGTTAGTCAATATTTGGGCATTTAACTGTATAGTTATCATTTACTATGTTACATCTGACTCTTTTTTTCAAACTAGAATCTTTGATCAGAATTGTTCACTATTCATCTAGATTAGGGTTGCGGCCTTAGGACGTTAAACAAATCAATCAATCAATCAGCACATTTTCAGAATTTTATTTGAATCAGATTTTTCTCAGTTTGACAACGTAGGCTTTATATTCATTCAAAATTTCTTTCTAGTATCAAAGATCCGTAGTATTTATAACTGAAATTCAGAATATGTAATATTGTATGTGTATATCCTCTGAAATCTTAATATACTTTGACGTACGTCCTTGAAATCATAATCGTAGTCCACGTACAATAAATTCTGATCTATGGAAAACACACACCATGTTATTCAGAGAGACACTGTACGGGAAATGTAACTTTGTCTCTGGATTTTGTGACACCAAGGAATCCATCAGAAAACAAAAATAAGAGATAATAATGAATCTTAGAAGAAAGGTGCATATAGTATCACTGGGGGGGGGGTGATCCAGCTAGACATACCTTAATGGAACCAAGGGTTTGTCTATTTCGTTCCTTCGCCCACGACACGGCTCAGGATATTTTAAAAATGCAGAAATTAAGGTTATTGGGTACCACATGACCTGTGCATTTATCGTAGGTCTAGTTCTGTTGATATTTGTGATGTGTGTGCGAGCAGCGGAATCGCATTAACTTAGGTGGAGTCAGGTGTACAGAGTGAAATCAATTTACCATATTAAGGAAAAACATGGCATTATTATAACTGCTTTAAATGTATTATTATAAGATAACTGTTCCCAAAGACCCATTCCTATTTACCCATACTCACTTTGAACTTTACCCTTATCCAATCCAATTGCATATCGTTAGGGTACTGTGTCTGTATTGTAAAGATAGTGTGGTCTATGTCTGAAATATATTTGACATACCCCAATATCTTATCTTTGTGTACTTGAACATCATGAAAATCGTGATGATCGTTAGGGAAGACGGTACTTCACAACTGTGCGAACACAGGGTAACATCAATATAGCAGAATTAGAAAATGTGTTTCCCGTAAACTTATATTCAATCATTTATAACCTTGTACTGCACTGAAGGTATGCATATTTGGGCTACCAATTGCTTTCGTACATATGAGGTCTAAATGCCGAAGGCGAAGGTGAATTTAAGGTAAGGCGAACTCTCCTGACGCGACTTCCTATCTTTGTATCTAAATTACTATCCGGTACTCGATTTGTATATTGATATTATTGACTCAATAGTGTTCATTTGTCAAAAGGAGCCTCCCCTTGGTCTTACAGCTTGTTGTTCCATCATCTTTATCACTGAAATTTGTTATCATCGATCCTCTGGACATTCTTGTCACTTGTAAACTAACATTAACATATCGGTCCTTGTATTCATATGAAATTGAAAATGTTCTTAAAGGAAGTTTGAACCCAATAAAATTGGGGAAAAAATGTCCACATAGGATTTCACCTCAATATCTCACAAGAATACTGACAGATTGAGAAATTTGCAATTTTACTGCCTGATACTAATCCTGCGTAAAAATAAGATATGTAGGTGAAATACATGCATTCACTCTTTCCCATTTTTTAGACCAGTGGCGTAATAGATACTGTTGAACAGGTGACTGTATGATGACATTCGTCTATTCATAATGCATTTTGTAGAATCTCATTCTCAAAATAGATTTGATACTAATTCTTTTTTTTTAATAGAAAAATAAATAAATAAAATGCATTTGAATAAAAGTGCGAAGTGCATCCACACATCAAACACAACATTTCCCCACTGTCCTCCAATTAAAAAGACTCCAGTAGAAACACACACACCAAATTAACCTAGTGTATACCTAGGTCTACTGTTGTAGTCTTAAATCAAAAAAATTCGAAAATGAAAAAAGGTGTGCGTATCTAAAATCTGGATGTGTTAGAAATTGTGTATTTCACAGTGCACATGTTTCAGAGTAACGATATGAATGTTTATGTGGAAGATTGTACATATTACAACTGAGAATCTTCCAATTCTCCCCGATCTTCACACATTTTGTCTGATATGTATGCTGATTCTCTTAATGATTAAACCAAAATATCCTGATGTATATATGTACATACGATTTTCCCCCTATGGGGATATACTTAATTGGACCATAATCTCCTGCGTATAAGGCGCATCCCGCTTATAAGATGCACCCTGGATTGAAGGGCCAACTATAAGGTGCAGCCAGATCTTGATTTTTGAAGATGTATCAATATTTCGCCTACAAGACGCACCCTGTCTTTGGGGGAGGGGGATTTTATAAGGCACAGGAGACCTCAGATTTGCAAATAAGTTGCGTCTTATACGGGGGAGAATATGGTACATATCCGAAATACAGAAAACAATCCATTTACTGTCGATAAAAAGTTCATTTTACCAAAGTTAACTTCTTGTATTTATTTGACCCTAGTAGACAAATGTGTATCTTATTCTAATCTTTCCAATTGTGATGTTATTCACTATAATGATAAATATACCCAATGAATAGTCTTCAAGATATATATTATAGAGTTCTTGATATGCGCGCATCATGAGTGATTTTGTCAGGTCCTCCTTTTGATATCATTGTAAACTCCCGTATACAGGTCGCACCTATATATTAGCCGCAACGCTAAACTATGGGCGAATCTATAAGCCGCATCCTAGGATTGAAATTAGCTAGTTCATACTGATCTATAACCCCTGGGGAGGGGCACTCAAGATATTATGGATACCATGGCGTACACAAACTAGCGGGAAAGGGGGGTGTTTTTGGGTTCTAGGAGCGGATCCTGCAGGATCCTCTATATATAGAGGATCCTGCAGGATCAGACCCATTATAAGGGGTCTGATTCTGATAAGTTTTTTCCAAAAGGGGTACCTTTTTCAGGGTTGAATTGTCAAGGGAATTTTTTGAAAATTCTGGGGAAAGTGGTACAATATTCTGGAGCATTTTCCCTCTGTAAGGGTCCCAAATCAAGAATGATGTAAAATTCATTGCATATTTCCTTGTCAAATTTTCAATGCTTCCCCATCATAGGGGTACCAAACATAGTCTGATGTTATTAGTGTTAAAAAAAATAGGGTACAATATGAGGGCTATCCCGCCCAAAGGGGTACATTTTTGGGAATATTTGCCCCGTCATAAGGGGTACCAAGTCAATGGTCGTGTACACACATGGTTACTATAGAATACATAGGGAGTGGCCCCCCCCCCCCCTGGGCTATAACCTAAACTTCCCATGTGTAAGCGCACCCTGACTCTGAAAACATGTGAAATATGGTTTCCTAGAGGAGGCCTTTGATTCACATATAAGTTGCGGCGTAAACAGGAGAGTTTACGTGTAAATGGTAACTGTTATTGAAGAGCTTTAAAAGAGCTTACTTTGCATAACTATACTCAGACAAGTTGATATTGTGTACGGTGTTGAGAATTTAATAGTTAATGACTTGGCGTGAATTGTGCAGTGCAGTAAATGAAAAGGAAGACAGGAGTCATCTTGAATTTGTGGAGTTTGGTATCCTGTGTCAGTGCGAGAGACCCGTAAAGCAATAAAAGAACTAACAAACGTTATGGTATGCTTTTCTTTTCAATTTCATCTAGAATTGGTAGATTACCCCGATGTTTATTGAAACGTTTCCGACACGAGTATCACCATGCCTGCTAAACATATCTAATGTTTGCATAGTGTCAACGGCTCACATGAAGGGTTGTCGGGACAGTGGTTCATGCCCCCCCCCCTCCAATCCCAGATAAGGGCCACTGCAATCCCGCCCCCCCCCTCCCTCCAACAAATTTGGAAAGCCCAAATACATTTTACCTAGTGAACGCCATTTACTTAAAAATTAACCTGAAATACAGGGATGAAAGAGTTCAAGGTTTCCCTTGATTTCAAGTTTTTTTTTCACTCACTTAAGAAAAATAGGATAAAGGAGTCACAAATTACCTCCAGAGGTTGCATACATGCACACAGTCAGGTCCCATAACACTGCATACAGTGGCAGCATGCCAGTATTTAGTTCAAGGTTTTCAAGGATTCTCAAGTTTTTCCTTGAAAACTTTACCCTCTATATTGGTGTTTGTTCCACTCTTCAGTGTAGTCTGAGCAGCAAGCTATAGTTCCTATGCTAGAAGAGTGTCGGATAGTATACCCCTTTTCTGCATGTTATGCTTTCACCATGTAACTATATTGGTCATATATTCCCTGCACCATTTGACCTATCTGCATACATTTAACATTGTACTTGGACCATAGGTCGTGTTGTGCAAAAGCACCACTACCAGGTGGTGCATATTTTGGGTATGCTATCCGAACAAGACCTTAGAAAAGAGCTATACAGTAGCATTCTGAAGGGATCCTAGGTCATACTCTGCAAAAGGGCCATAATGTGCACATTTTGGGTATAGTATCCAAACCACATCTTGAAAAACAGCTTTTCCTGTTATTTGAAGACAAACTTCATCCTTATACAACCCCTACTGCACCCCCCCCCAACCACACAAACCCTGTTACACACTTATGGATGGGACTGGAGGGCATATACAGTGCATTTAAAGTTGTTTCCTTTTTCAAGGTTTTTTGTCATTGTTGACTTTCATCGCTGGAAATAGCAGGAGTGATGTCAATTTTTTTCTCAAAATTTCTTTAGCGGGCATGCATGCCCCTAAACTGTTTGAAAACTGAAATCAAAGTACTGCAAGTGCAGTGCACTGAATTGCTAACATCCCATTGCGCCCCTCAACCTTCCAAGTCCCGTTGCATCCAACAACCCTGACACACTTTATACACTAAGCATGTACAGATATGCCACTTTTCCTACCATGAATTCCTGGTGTTTACGTTCATGATTTCTGTATCAAATCGCATGGATTGACCGGTAAAAGACTTCAAAATCGTTTCCTTATTTTAGTTGGCCAAGGAGTGGCATCTCTTATGTATGAGACCTATCCTTTCCATGCATGGAGAATCGCCCTTAGTCCTTGGGCCCAAATGAGCTTCTACAGTGTTTGAGCTCAGCTTGCTAGTAAGATATGCTGTAGTGCATTTGCAGGATTCTGAAGCTGACCTCGGCAGCCCAGATGTCTAGCAAAGTGACAGGGGCCATTTGGTATGCACCCATCCTAAAAGCATTGTCTGATTTACTACACAAATTATCTTGGTTACCCACAGGTGCTTAAAATGTGTGGGCCCAAAGAACCCTCAAGTGGTGTCTATGTAGCAGGACTAGAGTTGCCCGGGCTTCCCTAGCCCACTTAAAAGGGTGTATTTCTACTCTTTCCAATTCCCTCAGGATGTGTGGTGCACATATGCGCGGGCACTGACACATCCCCTGTGAAATTGTGTAATGTAGTTGTCGCCAGGAATATGACCTTAGCTGTCGAAATGGCGTTAAACATCTATGTATTACTCACTCACTAGAGTTGCCGGGTGAACATTAGCGCCATCTACTGGTTTCATCTATATAATTGTGTTAGGTCTATGCCTATGGTATCTACGGGTAGCATTACTCAGAAAAAGATGTACACTTTTTGGTACTGTTCAGGTTAGAAGAATTGTGTCTCATGTGCTAGTAAGATATCCCGTCGATCCTTTTATCTTTTTGAAATACGTTTATAGACAAAGGCGAATGTGACCCCTGCCTATTTCTTCCACAGTGAGAATATGAAACCTTTACTTCTCCTTGGCCTAAGCTACAGTGTTTGGATTGTGTAGGACCGTTGTTGTAATATGATGCCCCTCGGTGTGTTGCCTATATTTATATAAACGGCAGTGGTCTGAATGGATTTTTAATACTTCTTTGAATAGTGTAGACAAGACCAGGCATAACTCAGTGATATCTTTGCACCCAGGCTTTGCACCGTATGGAAATAAGCTGTGACTCATATTGCTTTATTCATGAAGTTAATGGAAATACCAGGTAGCAGTGGCGGATCCAGCATCTGGAAAAGGAAGGGGCGAGGCCCAAAAGGAGGGGGCGCACCCTTATTTTGGAGCAGTTTTTGGTGTCCAAACACGTAATTAAACTCTTAAGTACTGGGGAAAGGGGGGTGCGCGTCCCCCCCCCCCCCCCTGCGTGCCCCCGCGCCCCCTCTAAATCCGACATTGAATTACGGTAGTTCAGATGGTGATAACCTATACAGGAAATATGAGTTACGTGACACCAATGATAATACACGGATCCAGGGGGAGGCATTGCTGGCAAATGCCCCTTCCCCTACATCCTACTGGAAATAGGCCTTGGTACGACTTTTAGCCATAGGAAATGTGGCCCTGAACCCTTATCGTGCCCCCCCCCCCCCCATGTCGGAATTTTCCTGGCTATGTCTCTGCACTCCCTCCCGACCACACTGGGCTTCCCTAGCCCACTTAAAAGGGTCTATATCTCCTCTTTCCTATCCCTCGGGATGTGTGTGGTGCACATATGCGCGGGCACTGACACATTCCTCTGTGAAAATGTAGTTCTCGCCATGAATATGACCTCAGCTGTCGAAATGGCGTTTAACATCTATTACTCACTCACTCCTCCCGACCAACCCTTCTGGATTTGCCCATGAGACATGGAAATGTTTGTATAACATGATAATCATAATGTAGCACCTTAAGAATGTCATCGATATTTCTCCCGGCTAGCCTACATTCCTATGTGTACCGTTTATAGGGACATTTATCAGTATAACATGTTTGCAGTAGCGTCATTTCCTGACGTGCCGACTTATCCTGTTCCAATTCCAGACAAGTTACATGTACTAAAAGGATATCAGCGATAAGCTGTCAAAGACAGAGATTAATGCATGGAGTAGGTGGGCTAGCCAGGAGACCAGCACACCAGACCCTACTATTAAACTGTAAGGGAATAAAAGTAAAGTGAACTGTTTTGGTTAGGATACTTTACAAAGTAACTTAGAAAATATACCCAATTGAATGTACAGTTTTATTGTAAAATATATACATTTTGTGTATGGCTATTTCTACAAATATCAAAATTAAATGTATTCAGTGAAGTACAAACGTATTTACATGGCAGTACATGAATAACATTCACAAGTATATTTCAGCAATAGCATGACTCCACAGAAATCAGCCATTGCGGGGCTGGTTTCCTAGGCCTCCCTGTGCAATAGTTTATACTTGGTCCACTAGCTTAAAGTGATCATGGGTATAGGGGCGACCCATAGTCCAACATGTAATGCCATACATAAATACATATATGTTCACATTTTTACATATCAGGCACTGGATTTTCACCAGTATGCCTGGTGCTATTATCAAAATGCATTTTGAAGTATTTGTAAAACTAAATGTATTCTAAGAACTGCCACATCCATACAACATTCATGAACTCATTGACTATTTTTCCCACCATAACATTCTTTGGAGCTATGTGTTTATAAAAAGGGATGTAAATTTAATATCAGAAAGTGTTTTGATTTGATATATCTAGGCGTCTTTTTTTCTCACTTGAACATTGCTTTAGGCCTATGTTGTATTCAAATTTAAATATTTAGATCACAAATTGTAACATTATTTAGAAGACAGGATTTCATGGTGGTACTGTGCTCCAGATTTTTTCCATCGACATTGACTTACATCCCTGCATACAATTACTGAATGAGTGAAAGCCAGGAAAAAACTTGAATATTTAAGTTGGGACTGTAGACCTCAATATTTAGTACAGGTTTAAGTTATACGATTCGTGCACGATTGTGTGTTCAAACCTTTACCGTATGCTAACTGTATAGAGCATGCTAAATCTAACATAAAAGCCAGTAGCACTTCGAATATATGCCATCTATATATGTATATTGGGATGTTTAAAAGACAAACACGTCGTCAGTGTTGCATACCATAAGGCACTTGGTTTACAGGTAAATGCTTCAGCAAGTGGGACATGTTTAAAGCAACTCTTTCACACCACTTCTGGCCGCATATAAATAGGTGCAGTTCATAAAATCCCTTTTGTGGCACAGAGATATGAAACATAACTGTTTCTTATCAAGTACAGGTTTGACCCAAATTAGATTTACAAGTCAAACGTAGCCAATGTCTTTCCTTCCGGGGCATAGATATACCCAGGGACCTCGTAAGTAGGTTACAGTTGAATAAGGCCGAGACCTAGCCCTATATATCCAACACAATATGTTGCTGCAAATAACACCTGTGTATCATAATATTCGAGTGTCAAATTATCACCCTAGAAAATGAATGGAATAAGGGCTTTTCTCTTTGGTGGGTAAAGTTCCTTGCCATCCTCCCCATTGAATATTTCTTTGTAGTTTTTGTGCTTCTTGTAAGCATACACCACTAGCGTTATCACCGAGGCCAGCAAGAACAGAGCTGCTGGTAGAGTGAAAACGCATAAGGCAAAACCTATCCAGGAGATGATCTCAAAGGTGTAGTTTGGACATGACACCAGCTTGAATAGAACCCCATTTGGCATGACTCGCTGTGTCCTCTCCGATGCCAACAGTGGGTGACGATTTCTGTTAAGCCTCATACGCCTTTGAGCGATATGCACCGCACAGTTTCCAACCTCCCCGATCACAAAGAGTACCATCCCAGGAACCAGGATCGGCAGGGCAGGACAGTAGTACTTAAGGACCCCGAGGTGGAAGTTAGCCGAGTAGCCGATCCAGAATCCAAAGCCCCAATAGTAAACTGAAGCACCTATCGACTCTCCACATGGCATCCGCCGGGTGTACTTGTGGACGAAGAGCACCTCGGTGAAGCGGCGCACAAAATGTATAGCCCACAAGAGGAGGGGCACCACTGCTGCCATGTCTTCGTTCTTCAACCAGTACTCTTGTGGAAGTGCATTGCCAATGACTGGAAATGGTGCATCAGGCAGGAATTTGACATTAACAGCAGCAATAAACCAGGCAGCTGCACCAAAATAGGCCAGATTGTTGGCCAATAAAGGGCCACAGCCCCAGCGTCCACAGTCACATTGACTATCCTCAGAGGGATTCCTGATCCTCCCATTTTCCACTCTGGTCTGTTGTCTAGGGGTGGGGCCTTGCTGGTTCCCCTCCTGAGATTCACTGCCGTTTCTGGCATTGTAATCCATGCCTATCATCAAGTGTAGGCCTGGCTTGTTGACGACGTTGTTGTTGTTTGGCAGGTAACTACTAGCACGACTGTCAGTCTGAGTGCCGAAGCCGTTCTGCCCCCGGGCACTGGCATATTGATTAGATGACATGGTGTATACTCTATGTGGCCTCGTCCTCCCCTCCAGGCCTACCTGTGTGATGACTGTACCTCACACTAAATGTAAGGCTATACACCTCCCACGAACTGGTGTCACTGGGGTCTATGATATGGATTCTCTTCACAACCGTGTGCTCTGTTGGAAGGAAAATATAACATAAAATCAGAAATGTGTACTGTGAGAGTTAGACCATTTCCAGAATATACCGTACATCAAAGTGGTTGTGGGTAACCAAGATATAAATCTAGTCTCCCTGCTTTGAAAAGCAATCACTGCTGTACTTTATATTAAAAAAAAGGATCGAGAGCCTTGTTACAGCCTTATGCTGAGCTATAATTTAAATTAGTGCAATGGCCAATGCCTAAAAATATAATACAATTTCCAGTTGCGACATGATACAGCCAGGAGAAATGAGACTATATAGCACACACACCCATTATCTACATTATATACCACTGTGATATTAAAAGTGAGTACATGCACTCAGATACAATCAGATAACACAGATATAGTGACGCTCATACAGGTCAATCTCCGACCCTGTGTGTCCATTTGGGCTAAATAGATTATCAGCTAATTATCCATCTACTACTACACCAACCTTATCTCCAATACACATAAGGATCGACTACACGTGACTCCATTGATAGATTGCAGGAATACTACATATGACCACACTGATGATCAGCTGGGAGGTTATGGAATATATAGGCCCCGATATAGGCACAGGAGAACTGAGTGGAAAGGAATGTGTCTGAGCCTATATTAAATGCTTACTCACCTCAATGGTAATCCTGACTCGTGTACATTGTGCACGTTGTATATTATGTAGCTCTCTGTATACGCCAGTCTGTGGGTTAACTTGAGTCCTAAGCCTAAAGTAGTCTCATGACCTGAGTCAATGTTTGGTGTGTTTAGACTCCCAGCTCACTCACCTGCACAACGCCGGCCACCTGGAGTGGGGAGCACCTGCAAAGCCTATTCCCCTGGGCTGCCGTTAAGATTTGTGTGACTCCAGACTCAACACCAGAACTTCACCCAGCTAGTATGTTATATTGTAATGCAATGTAAACTATGCAATAGGTGTGTCCTCTGTTAGTATTCACACACACCTGTGACAACTTACTGGAGGAGTGCCTCTGCTGTGTCTATCAAACTTATGATACAAACTACAACTGAGCAGGCTCCTGATAAGGTGTGTCCGTCTCCTGGTGTCTCCACAACGTTTGTGGACGTTCAGTTTAATGAGGCTGGCGTCAAAGGGAGCCTCCAGGCGTCATTCATGACATCAGCACTCCTCCCCAGTCTCTCTCTCCTCCCAGGTTTTTGGTGTGTTCTGCCTGTTCACAAAGAATAGCCTCTGACCTAATTCCTATTAAGGTCTGGCCTCAACTACAGCAACAGTCACACAGCAGTGTCTAAAAAGTGTTCTCCTCCAGTCTACGTGTATTAGATATTAAGCAGGGGGCCTGTATACATATTCATATCCTGGTGGTATGTCCATGTGTCCTGGTTAACAAGGCCCTCTTGGGAGTGCGGGTGGTGCTATATGGTTCCTATATTCATGAATATTTCCCTTCTCTCCCATACCCACACTCCGGCCCACACTCCCAACCATCCTTTGTTGCTGTGGTACTGTAAGGGGTTTGGCTCTGCCACAGGCACGCTTGACCCAGAAAGCCGACCTAAAAGCTGGTCACGTGGCTTTGTTATTGACAACAACCATCACCTATACAAGCTGCCTGACAAGCTGCCATGCCTGCCATCCCATTTTAGACTATTGTCCTACAAGTATATACTACACTCTATCTCTATCACCATTATTTATTCAGTGATGCCACTTTTCCTGGTTTTCATTCCAAGATATATCTGTATTAAATTATGTTAAATTCCTGGGAAAATGTGTCCAAAACTCGAGTTTTCCTGGTTTTTGTTGGCTAGTGAGTGGCATCTCTGTTTGTTACATTAAGGATGTAGCACGGGAGGCTGGGGCAAACTGGCGCATATTTATGACACCCGGATATGAATAGAGAGGATGGAACTTCCCCAACCTCCTCTACTTATTCAGATGACTTGGGGACATCAGTACATGTACCACGTACTGTACCCCTAGCCTATTTCAAGCATGAGTCACAGAAGATAGCTATCAGCAGCAAGATGGGGACATATGTTACTTGTATTGACACCCTTTTAGAATAGAATATACTGTTTTAAAACAAGACTACACTTTTAGAAGTTCAATGCTTAGATTGTTTCACTGGGACAAAATAAAAACATCTGATAGAAATAGGGATATGTAATATTGATAAAAGAAATGCCCCCGTCATATGACTGGTGATCCACATCCACCAACGCCACGCATGGCATTTCCCCAGTTTCAGTTCCCACATCACCCCCTTTGAAAGGTTGTATGAACGTACCCATGGTGAAGATGTCGGCCAATTTTATAAAAGGTGTCGGGGTGCGATCAGGGTACATGTAGATGTTGCATGTGAAGATGCATCCTGGGGGTATTTTGGGACCAATGTTGGGTGAGATCATGATATGGAAGATGCATAGAGTAGGACTAGAGCAGTCTAATGGTCTAAAGGGGGGAAACGTTACTATGGTTATATCCCCGCATATCCAAATTTCTCCTCTCCCATCAGTGCATTGTGACTTAACATTCATCATAATGTGATCTCATGTCTTAAGAATATTTAGGTACATTCACTCTGAATAGTGACCCTGGTTCTTTTAGCTGAAATAGACTTACAGATGCTCAACACTAACGGTATATCTGGGGTATACATTGTCAACCAGCATGGATATATTCTTACTAGAAGCCCATGATTTAAGAATAAAAGGACATCCCCTCGTCCATATATATATAGGTATACCTAAACATACTCAAAATGTTAGTCTAAAGTATTCCCCACTTTTGATTACCCTTTCTGCATATAGTTAATACTGTTCCCCCCTATTCCTGTAATACATACACAGAGTCTGATAGTAAAACTGTTGGATACATTACATATTATGTAGGCTTCCTGGCAAAAAAACAACACTTTTTTTAACCAATTTTCAACCAAATAACGAATAGGGAAACAAATAAAAACAATTTTTTTGTAACGTAAAAACACACACACACACACACACACACACACAAAAACACGTTTTTATGCCAAGTGGGGAGTGTATGTCCTTTTTTTGTTGAATCATGTATAATAAGCATCTCCATATTTCCGCTAAAACACTTTGGTATACTTGATCATGTTTATCTCGTAGATTTGTTTTCATATTTGACATACACCCTGGCCGATCCCACATGACATGGCAAATACGTCTGCATAGTACATACGTGAGTACAGATTTGTATGTGGAACTAAGTACATGTACACATATTTTATATCAATTCTAAGAGACATGCCACTACACCACATTGGATATCATAATACTGGACAGGGACATAACGATCTGTTTGTGTGATTTGTCTCACTGTTATATCAATACATCTATCTATGCCTAACCCTGTACACTTGAATGGCATGTTTATAGCACATGTACTTTATGCTGTAGGCCATTCAGTTATAACTCAGGCCACCTTATCATCCCTTTCAGCATTCTGGTAGTGTTTGCCCTATAACCACCACTTTTATGCAATTTCATAAGAAGCTATGAAATATTTAATTTAAAGTCTAATTGTTCTTCTATAAAGGCCCCTGTACATACGCTGGTGATTAGGACTTCCAGTAATTCAACCCTTGCCATGTGTATACATTCCCTCATCAACCTGCATGTATAGAAATTCCACTGATCTTTGACAACTTTTGTGTATAGGCGCATGGGGCATAGTTGCATTGATATAATATATTATGTGCATGGTCATAAGCGCATGGGGTATAATCATGTATATATGGGTGTAGGTACATGGGGCATTGAGGTATGGGCATATTGACAAACTCGATGAATGTCATTAGATACATTATGATCTCTATAATAACCAAGACAAAGTATAGAGTCACATCATGAAAGGTAGGATCACAGAGCGGTCAAAGAATGAACTTATTATAGCCACCTCTAAACACAGACAGCAACACAGAGAGGCAACAAAGAATTCAAAGTCGGGTTTGCTCTTGAAGTCTGCTTCCTTTCTGTGCTAGAACCATGTGGGCTTGAGAGGGGAGTTCCTGGATTTTGCATCATTTTTCATTCCAATTAGTGTAATTAACTACGTGACCAACGACCCAGATTTAGAGAGCAAGCAGTCACGTATTCAAGATGTCCCTTTTATGGTAAATGCCAAAGATCATGTAATGCATTTACTCAACATGGAGCGGATGGGTCGACACAAAAATGGGTTTAGGGAGTGGTCATTTAGACCACTTAATTCGACGTGGTGCTTTAAGAAGCATGTATACGCTTCAAAGGGGTCAGAGTGAATAATTGAATAAAAATTATGTCTTCTAAAAACATTGATAGTAGACTAATGACACCTGTCATAGTCTTTTTAGCGTTTGGCTTGCACTCTCTACGCTGTCAATGCATTGTTCTATTGTCTTCGACACTGAAGTAAATGAATCGTCTTTGTCGTGACCTCTATGATGAAAAGCTCCATGAGGCTGATGTTTATCCGACCTATTAGACACAAAGCTTTTCAAGATTCTCCCCCTGACACTTATCTCAAAGGATTATCGCACTGTGTACAAATTAATGGTTTCCTCAAGGCATTGCATATACTAATTTGTATTGCCTAAATGCTCGCACCCTCAAAGACATTTTGTATTACTAAGACTTTTTGCATTGACCAGAGTGTTCTTGCAGCCAAGTAGAAGGTCTAGGTAAAGTGCATGTATAGCCACCCATTGCTGTTTGAAAGCATATCTCAGCAAATTATGTGTGCATTACTTGGCATGTATATGAGCACCTTTTGGTAAGTTGGTATATCTTGGTATACTTGGCCGACGTTGGGATAGGGCTATCCTTTTCAGCCTTTGTGGACATATATAATGTGGGCATAACTAAGGAAAAACCAAATGGCAAAGGTTTCCGGTCACCCGACCTACCTTAGCTAAAAAGGGCAAACTTTTTTTTCAACTTTTCCTGATTTCTTCCAAATACATACACGTAATAATTTCCCCATCATTTTCTCAAAATGACATCAAGTTAACAATTATTAACAATTATCCACAATCATTAGTATCTTTTAACAATTATTAATAATTATTTACAATTATTAATATTTCTTAACAATTATTAATAATCACTAACAATTATTTTTAACTAAGATGTAAGTGGCAATTGGCAAACAGCAAATGATATTAACAATTGGCAAATGGCAAGACATAAGTAGCAAATGGCAAATGACAAATAACAAAAGGCAAATGGCATGTTGCACTACCCACTGGCCTTTATGGAAGGCTAATTGCCAGTTGACATTGGCCAGTTGCCTGTTGCCAGTTACCAGTTGTATGCTCCTGTTGCCAATTGCCATTTGCCAATTACTATGTCATGCCAATTGCGGTTTGCCGTTTGACCCAGTTGCCATTTGCCACTTAATTTTGATATAGACTTGAAATGATAGCCGGAAACTTTTAAATGGTACAAAAGGAACTCATGTACAGCCATAACTGGCAATTGGCAAACCCGCAATTGATGAATGGTTATTGGCAAATGGCAATTGGCAAGCTACAAGTGACAATTGGCAAATGGCAAATGAGAATAACAATTGGCAAATGGCAAGACGTAAGTGGCAATTGGCAAATGGCATTTAGTGATTTACAATTGGCAAATGGCAAGATGTAAGTGGCAAATGGCAAATGAAATTAACAAATGGCAAATGGCAAGATGTAAGTGGCAAATGGCAAATGAAATTAACAAATGGCAAATGGCAAGATGTAAGTAGCAATTGGCAATTGACAAATAACAATTGGCTAATGGGATGTCGCACCGGCCTTCCATAGGCCTTCCATATATTTCCATGCAGAAAACGGTCTTTTCTCATGATAACCAGTGGAAACCTATTGTTGGGCCATGGAAACTAAACTGAAATCCAATCTCAACCGTCTCTTAATTACCATGTCATCGGAAACATACCTTTTTTTGCATATACCTTAGCATACGGAGCGAACGAAACATTCATCAAAGTATCACAATAGCTTATTCATAGGAAATTCATTTGACGTCTAACATGATGCAGTGTAAATAAGACAAAAAAGCATATCAAACCATGAAAACAAATGACTTTATCACGCAAAACAAAGGCAACAACACCCTGAACCTTCTGTCACACGTAGTATACGTGTATATATTTTCTAGATTTCAAATAGAAGCGACTTTAGATCTGCAAGGGAACAAAGAGCAAGATAAAAAAATGTATAAGGAGGTTTTGATTTTCACATGTTTTTTTTAAAAGTCTATTAAATCCTTTCTAGTGTTATGGAGCCCATACATTGACTGTGTTCACGGGCCACCTCCATAAATAAGGAACCCACTCCCGTCGTATGGCCAAATCTACACTGAAAACCAGGCCCACAATTAGAAAGTGGTCTGTGCAGACTACCTTACGAGGTCTTTGAGAAATAACGACCCTAGGTCATCGACTTTACTACCCATGTCATCATTTCAGAGACAATGCATTTGCCACACATTTCTATGCAATACATACCTATACAAAATTTAAAAAATATAAAAAAAAATATCCGAACTACCGACCCTAAGGCTTTGAGATATGTTACTGGAAACACATGACTTTTTTTTTCTCTTACCTACATCAATAATGTTGCAATAGCTATATTTATGAACATGTAGGACACAAATGATATCATTGCACTAGACTCATGTATGATTCCAAGGAAGATATGTGGTATATGCATGCATTAATGCCTTTTGTGTTCATTACATTTACATATCCATGAATTGGTTCTTGCACAAACATATATCTCATGAGGCCTAAAATAGGGCAACATTCTAATAAAGGCCTGACAATGATAGGAGGGGGTGGGAAAATTAATCTAATCACCATCATATAATGATTAGAGGTAAGAAATGATGATTGTGAAGGTCATCAAATAGAGTACCCCCAGCTAGTCATATTGATAACCCAGCTTCATAAAAAAAAAATAGTCAATTTGACGACTTTTAATAGGTTGTGATATTGACGACTTTAGGTCGTCAATATGACTGCCCAGTATTCTCCCCAGTAGCAATCATTAGACTATACCTAAAGTAGTCAAATTGAGGACCTAAAGTCGTCTGCTCAGACTACCTTTCTCACCATCAGGTTTTCAGTGTATTGGGTAGTCTATCGAGGCGTTCGGGCAGCGGTTTTCTTTTGATATCTAGTGCATTATGGGTAGGGTTGACCTCAAATGCTAACGACAAATGCTTAGCTTGTTTCCTCCACCCCTCTCCACCCCAGCCATCTCTTGGCAGGTACCAGTGGTTGGTTAACTATGCTTGGGAGGGTAGTAAGTTGACTCAGGGATCAACATTGACCCACATGGGGCAGACCAATAGGGGGTGGCCTTACAAACCAGCATTGATCCCTCGGCCGTACTCCGAACGCCTCGAATGAATACCACAGTAGAGGTTAAAAGCTGAGACGTACCCATGTTATGTAAACCCCTGAGTCGTCCACCTGCCACCTTGATTTCCCATTTCTACATGTATTTATGCGAGGTGTTCGGGGTAAGGTTTTCTAGATATGCCCAGTGCATTATGGGTAGGGGTGACCTCGAAATGCTAACTACACCACCTGAGCTGGTAGCCTCAACCCCCTTCCACCCCAGCCTGGTCTGGCTAGGTACCAGTCCTTTACTACACCTGGGGGCAGAGTAAGTTCACTACAGGATCAACATTGACCCACATGGGGCAGACCAATAGGGGATGGCCTTACAAACTAGCATTGATCCCTCAGCCGTACTCCGAACGCCTCGATGAACCTAAAATGTGGATGTAACACTTTGGGAACTGCGGAACTATTCTTCACTGGATCATTTTTGTCATTTTGTCAATGTTGTATTTAGGGCCCCTCTATTGATCTATGGAAAGTAGTCAACACGAGTTATTGCGTGCCTATACGACGTGTTCGGGGATGGCCGAGGGATCAATGCTGGTTTGTAAGGCCACCCCCTATTGGTCCTCCCCATGTGGGTCAATGTTGATCCCTGAGTCAACTTACTACACTCCCAGGCATACTAGTAGTTAAGGACTGGTACCTAGCCAGACCAGGCTGGGGTGGAAGGGGGTTGAGGCTACCAGCTCAGATGGTGTAGTTAGCGTTTGAGGTCTCCCCTACCCATAATGCAATAGATATCGTAAGAAACCCGCTGCCCGAATGCCCCGTGTGTGTTGAACTCCGCCTCTCGTTTATTATTGAGAAAAAAAATAGAAGCACAAATCTCTGCGCCTAACCACGTGGCCTGCCAAAACACGTTTTACACATCATTAGGGCCTGCCGCTCGAGGGATTTTGTGCTGGCTATGCTAAAAGTCAAAAGTCAAAGGTAAAAGATGAATTCAGAATAAGCTACCTTAAATCTGAGGTGATTTGAAGAATGGCCAATGAGTGTTCGCGTCTGCCGTAAAACCACCTGAGCCACGCGTAAGTCTAGACCCCTGGATTCACAATTGATGCTTGGGAAGGATTTTTAAAATTGATATGATCTGGTCACTTTTTAACCGTTGGGAGGGTTTGTGAATACTGTTTTGGTCCGTCAATGCCCTGGGATCTCGAAAAAGTGCCAAGGGTTGGGTGTTGAAATTAATGGTATTACTGTATCTTAAAGTTGGCATATCCGCTAAAAAGACAGATTTGAAAATTTGTGGAAACTTGTCTAAATAGTTTGTAAGTGCTCATCTATTGTGCTATGGATATATTGTTAAAGTTTTCAGAGACAGGGGGGCATGGTGAAAATCAAGAATTCAAAGTGGCCTCTTTTGAGATGGGACTGTCACTTTACCCTCAAATAGCATCAAAATGATAAGATATGAGAGAAATTGACATGTGTCATGAGGTACTGTACATATTCAGGATCATAGAGGTGTAATTGTTACCTGTTATCTGGTACTTATCTTTCTGATACAAAGGTTTAAAAAAATAGGTAATCTCAAAATGGTGCAAATCGCTGTGTGCACTCAATGCATTTCTATGGAGGTGTCAGCTTAGGGTGTCAGCTCTGGTCTGCTCGGGTGTCATATACATGGTGAATTTCAAAAAGACATCCTATTGCATGTTATTTTGCCTTCTTTGGCTATATTGGACATTTCTCTATGTTTCTTATTTAAAAACATAACAATAAAATCATTCTAGTAGCATAATTCTCAATGAAACGATTTGCATTCGTCTTGGAATGTTTTTGCCATAAACCATCCGAGTTGTTAGACTTTAACGACATTGCAAGTGTGTGTGACTTTGATCATGGCGGATATATATATTTAAGAAATTCTAATGATATGGTACAACGTAGGGAGAAAAAGATGAATCCATGCAAATACATGCCTAATAACAATAATTTGAGAAAATTTTGTGCGGACAGGACGACATAAGCTTACCTAGCCGATTTACGGCAAAATCTGAAATGGCGGGCGCTCGCAATACGTATGGAGTACGTTACTTTTTTGTTTGGGATATTTCTTAATATTAACAACTACTACAGCTCTATATAATTGTTGGTAAGTGTTCCTCATTGCTGTCACTATAGTGCCAAAATGGCCAGACCTGTACTTTCCAAGTTACTTGCGAGTTCAATCACTTCAACCCTTGTTCCAATCACCGCTTGCCCAAAGTGCCTTAAGTTAAAATGATGTGTTAATCACAACACAGTACACTTCACTGGATGGCCCCTGACGGGGGTATTGACATGTTTTTAATGCCATAGCCGACTAGGGCCATTACGGTACCGGGGTACTGGTATGTCACAGGTGTTACCTCCTCACCAGGGCTTCTACGCCCCGATAGACAAATTATGAAAGGCCACTAAAGGGGTGCGTCCACTGCCGACGGATGGGCCATCCGTCGGTTTCATCCGTCGATTTTATCATTGTTTTCTATGGAGCAAAACACGGATGAAGGGAGACGAATGGTTCATCCGTCGCAGTGGACGCAGCCCTTAAGCAGGCATCATCCAGAAATAAGCGGGACGCGCGCCCACTTCTTTTCCCTGTAGTTAAGAGTTTATTCATACCGTAAAACCCCGCGTATAAGACCCGGCTTTTAGACCATTTCAAACACAGGGGGAGGGGGGGTAGGTATACCTATAGCTATAGCTATAGCTATAGCTATAGCTATATCACCCTCCCATATCTTCCCTCAAATTTCTCATTGGTAATGGAGGGTAGGGGTAAACCTCAGGGGCACGTAGGTTTTTAAATTTTGAAAATCCATTGGTTAGAAACAAATGTTATGATTTTTTTTCTTAATTTTGAGAGCAATTTACAAACTCAGGGTGCGGCTTATACGTGAGGTTTTACGGGGTACCTCTATTTACCATAGATTTAGCCAAAATCTCCTTTTCAAAATCCTGGATCTGACCCTGAATGGTATTGACCAGGATATAAAGTTAAACATTCAAAACGTTCATTGGTCAACTCTACATGGAATCTGATGTATAGTGAAGGCTTGAATGCACATTTTCTTTGCTGGAAATTAAATGTCCTTTAACATGACAATGTCGGAGCTGAAGGTTTTAGAGGCTGTAGGCGATTTAGGTAGGCGATTGTGCCCGGCGCACAGAGACTAAGTGACTACATTGTAATGACCCCCGGGGATAAATTACGCCTAGATCGATAACAAACCTTTTACCTGTGGGATGTAGCCTATAATATAATGCCAAAAGGGGTAAAATGAATTGAAAAGGGGAACATTTTACATCATGAAAAGAAAAAATCATGGACAATTTATTCTTCAAACTTACTACATTGGGGTAAATCGGAAAGTACCTGTCACCAGATGGACGTCCGGGTCCAATTACTAGTACTGCATTATCATGCATATAGGATCAATCAAAAATCTTCAAAAAATCACAAATAACAATTTCAGTTTTAGAATTAGTTGCCTTAATCACGGTTCCCAGATGTTCAGAATAATTACCATGCACACAGAAAAAAATAAGTTCCAAATGTTAGTCATATACGAGTCAAATCGTCTAACTTTCTAGCAATAGTTAGTCAAAATGTCGTCTTTAAACGTCCCTCTTTTTCTTAGTCGAATATGACTAACCATTAGACAAAGTGGCCAAATTGCCTTGGCTTGCCTGATTTTGACTAGGATTCCTTCGTTGTTTTGACTAAGTACACTACTTAATATTTTTACTTCAATTCAACTGGTGATTGTGTTAAGCTCTATGTAGGATTCACACCTGACAGATCAGAGTCTCCTAATTGAGGAAGCATTTGAAATGCCTCACACCATATTCATTTAGAACCCCTGAGCCAAAGTACTCTGGGTTTCCATCAAAAAAGCAAATTCAAATGGGAATATTGTATTTAACTAGATTGCCACAGAATAGGTGTTCCTCTCTGACTACCTATTTCATTTGACAAGTCATCAACCTATTTGGTACATTTTGCCAAGTGTAATGTTAGATTGAATTTCGAAAGCCTCAAATACATGTAGTTTCTGAAAAATCATCATAATTTTGACATCCATGGAACTATTTATTGTACCCACCCACCAGAAAAATCCTGTTTAAAACCACGCTGCCATCTGGTGTGTAAAGGTAACACCATGTGTCTACCCCTTAGTCAAAGTTACTAACAAAACCTTGGTCAAAATTACTAAGATCTTTTAGTGAATGTGACTAAGATATATTAGCTTGCCTGAAACTCCCAGCAGATACCCTGTTCAAGATAGTGCTCAGAGAGTGAAACCGATTTGGGTATAGTCAATATGACTAAGAAAACTTAGACCTCCTTGGTCATTTGTTAGTCATAAGTACTATTAAAGTAAGAATAATAAGTCACTTTGACTAAGTTTTCTTAGGTACGTTTTTTTTGTGTGCAGAACGCGCGATTTACCTCAAATATTCTCTAAACGTGAGATCTAGAAACTATAAAAAAGGGTCTGTAACGAGAATCCTCTATGTCTACGTGCCTGGTCTACGTGCCTTGTGCCTGGAGGAACCTGAAAGGGCCTGTCTGCTGCTTCTGCTCGACCCTCACAGTGCGGTTCTTAGACCCCTGGAGGTAGTAGCACGTTTTCCGTCAGCTATCAGCACTTCAGGGATGTGTACATTTGTACACTGTCCAACCTATGTGTACATATACTATCGTCTGGAGAGAGATCAAAATAATATCAAAGAATACGATGTCCTTTAGGATTAGGACTGATATAGATATGTGGAATTTGCACGACATAATTACTTTTAAGTGTTGCTGATATATTATGAGAATTTATGTATATGGTCTCATTAATCGGAAAAGCTTGCATTTAATATATTGGGTATCATTTGGATCCCCATAAGCCGATGGGGTAGGGTGGGTCTGGCCGATGTTAGGCCTATATTATCAGGGAGGGGGAGGGGTTATTTTGTCATCTGAATATGCAATTCATAGTCTACTATTTGTGATAGTTCAACATTTAGGCCTAGTTTAATACATCAAATGTGATAACCTGTTGACTGGTATAAAATCAGTACATGTAGAGTGGGCTGCTCGGTCCTGTTAGTACTCTCACTGCTGCTACCACTGCTGCTGCTATTGGCGTCCTATAGTGCTGCTGCTGGGGGTGGTGGAAAATGTGAGGAGATAACAGCAGCTACCTGCTCCTATAAGAAAGACTGAGTGGTGCAGTGTTGAAGGTCAGCGGAGGCAAGGGTTCTGGCCGGTTGTCAATCATAGCACCAGTGCATTGGGCAGAGAGTGATATATAGAGAGAGGCCCGCCACTACAATATTCTCTCTGCCTCCAGTCAGTTGTAGGTAACAGCATATAGCTAAAGTACATAGCCAAATATACCACTAACCAGAACACCAACAACTGCAAGGTAAGTATTGGGTATTATGCTAGTTCGTATTATAACTAAATGCATGATTAGAGGGTCTATTTAGGGTTACGGGTACCTTTCTGAGCAGGATACAAGCCCGGGGATACAAGTGTACAGGTCTGTAAAGTATCCGGTCAATCACTGAAGCTTGGGTTGATAATTTCAAATCCCATGGATCCTCTGCAGGTGACACTATTAATTGTTGTACCTATAATATGCCTGGGTGGTCCTGATGAAACCATTTCTTTCGGTTAACTCTCATAAGTCAGGTAGGGAGACATGCATAGTGATGACATCGCTATACCTGACGAAATGGCTTGTTTGCATGGGCCCGGCAGTGCCTCTGGGTCCTGATGGCATCAAATACCACTTAATTACTGCAATAGACGGGACCGACTGGGTTGTTATCCGCTATATACATACACTATTACTGAATTGAATATAGATCAATGTTAAAACTAATGACATTTCCATAAAGACCTGATCGCGGCTGAGAGTTATCGGGCTTATTGTAAGACACCTATAACTTATAGATAGAATTTTCTGAAAATCAGAAGAATCATATTGTAAGGGCTGTATTCATTCCCTGCCTGATCCCATAGTCTCCCAGTGACACGATGGCTGAAGGTACAATGGGACAGGTGATGACGGAGAAGGTGCCGGCCGATCACATCTCCTCCTCCAAGGTGACGGTGGTGGGTGTGGGACAGGTGGGCATGGCAGCCGCCTTCAGTATCATGTCCCAGGTAAGTATTCCCATTCTATCATATATAGGGCCTAATCACATTGGTTTTACTTACCCAACCATCATATAGCCAGATAATGCCATGTGGGAAGTTAATACAAGCTGTTATGATGATGCCATAATGTTTGCTTACGTTTGGTAAATATGTTTTTACCATGCAGTTCTAGGGTAGTGGGGCGTGAGTAGTATACGAATGAAGGGTTTGTGACAGGTACAGCAAAATTAGCCCACCATCTGTCAGGAAAGAGATCTTTCCAGAACAGAAGTTTTGCCTGTACCACCATGCCATGCAGAGATTGTAGATTTATCTATAGATCTAGTGTATTGCCGCATATATATATGTCATTGGAATAGAAGAAAACCTGGAGTCTTTGTTAATAATTTGAGAGAAAGATATACTGATACTCGGCTTTAAAGGCATGCGTCGCATATTCAAGTACATGTCCAACTATGGTATTTTTATAAGGCTTGATTATGGTCAGTTTTGTACTCATTTAAAGAGGGGAACCCTGTGTATAAGGAGCATCCTTACTTTTGTTGATTCTATAAGGTGCACTAGAGGTTCATGCTGGCATATAAGGCGCAACTTAAAGACAAGTATTATGTTACTTCTTTAATGGCGGATGCGTCTAAAGGATTCTGATGTAGGTGCGTTGAAATAATCGACCTATCATAAACATTTAGGTATTAGTGTACATAGGAACACAGTAGGGTCCTCTCCTAAGGCTTACACAGCAAGTTACTTAACACTTTCTTTATTTTTACCCCTTTCTTCTTCTTCTCCCTGTGTAAGGGGGTAGCCAGTGAGCTTGCCCTTGTAGACGTGGCGGCAAATAAATTGCGAGGTGAGATGCTGGACCTCCAACACGGACAGGCCTTCATGAAGAGAGTTACGATCAAGGCCAGTACAGGTATAGGCACAATCATCTCTTCATTGTATGCATTTTATATATTAGTCATCATCAATATCTTAGTTAGTGCACTAGATATAAGAAATTCACAAAGCTTATGTATAGGTATTATGTGATTGAACCATACATGTATACAATCAATTTCTTTGTTTTCTAACAGATTACAGTATAACAGCCGGGTCCAAGCTGTGCGTCGTTACCGCTGGGGCCCGCCAGATAGACGGGGAATCCAGGCTCAATCTGGTGCAACGAAATGTAGCCATATTCAAAGGTAAGCCTAAAGTATTATTATCACCAATGATGGCAATACCACCTTAAGATGTATCTTCAATTTACACTATCGTTAAAAAAACCTTCCACGCCATAAAGCAGGATTTGCACGCAAACCCCATAAGAGTAACCGAATTCCAGGGGTGAAAGAGTTTTAATAATGTCGCATCGTTGAGGAAGTGTTTTATATAGAGAAGGACACATTCATTTAAGCGCTCTTATAGGATCGTGGATGTTATTATCATGGCTATGTTATTTCTTTCAGCTATAATTCCGAATCTGGTGAAGTACAGTCCCAACTGCATCATTGTGATTGTCTCAAACCCAGGTAAGCCGGCTAAGTAATGAGGATTTGGGCCGAGTATTAGGAAAATTACCAGGGAAAGCTAGCAACATAGTATACGTGTAATAGGCCATAATCATGCAGCAATGTTTTATCAATTGCAGCTGCTTATATAAGAAGCCCAGTATAAAGGGCAAATAACGTAAGGAGAAACATTGGAAAGGGGTGAGAGCATTTTGATTTGCATGTAAACCTATTCCCCGATGTGCCTTAGGGAGTGGTTATTATTTATCAACGGGGGGTGGTGGGTTTTCGCGCGAACGTACACATTTTTTTATGCCCCCCCCTCGACGGCAGTCAAAATTTTTTGTGCCCCCCCCATGCCGGAGACGCAGAGAATTTTCCTGCCCCTATTTGATCTATAATAGCGCGCGGGCTTTTTTGCTAAAAAGAGGGTAAATTTTTTTAGCCCCCCTCAAGAGGGGTCAATTTTTTTTAGCCCCCCCTTGGGAGTGGTCTGAATCTTTTACGCCCCCTCCTCAAACCCACCCTCCCCCCTGTTGATAAATAATGACCACTCCCTTAGGCCAAAACAAAAGTTGGATTTCCGGTAACATGCTCAGAGAGGATGAGGTCGGTAGGTCGGATTTCTTTCTTTTTTCTTTTTTTTTAGTATGTATAAGGCCTCATAATAGTCTTTGCTAGGTTTTCACTGGTTATTATAACAATACATTGTTTCCTGTATAAAATGAGGGAAAATGATAGTAAAATATGTGTATATTTATAAATTATTTACGGATCAAGTGGGATGGGTGTGGGAGTGGGTGTCATGCCAAATGCGTATACGGATCTATATAGAGGGGGATTTCGGGATACTTATCCAGCACACAATATGCCTGCATGTATTTTCAATGCTAGAGTTATGTTATTCCTATTGCATTCAGTGGACATCCTTACGTATGTGGCCTGGCGGCTGAGTGGCCTCCCCAAGCATCGTGTTATCGGGTCTGGGACCATGCTGGACTCCTCCAGGCTCCGCTTTCTGCTCAGTGAGAAATTTAATGTGTCCCCTTCATCCTGCCATGGCTACGTCATAGGGGAGCACGGAGACTCTAGTGGTAAGCATAGATACAACTGTTAAACCCCTGGATTATAATTCATTTTTGAAATGTTTAACTTAGGATCAATTAACTTGTCTACCAAAAAAGGAGATTCAAATGGCAAACTATGATTATTTTCATTTATCTCAACACCGGCCCATCCAATATGCCGCATGATCATGGACTCGAATTTATGCAAATAGGGGTCCATCCTCGCGTATCAGGCGTACCTTAAAGACGGGGTATTACAGTATCTATATTTACAGGCAATGAAATTACTTTTGTCATTGGCCCATGGATAATCAGATGTAATGTCTATAAACTTTATAGAGAGGTTATTATAACTGTTAACAAAACGCTCCCACTCTATGTCTTCTTTTACTTCTTGGAATATTTCGATTTCAGTATGTTCCATGAGCTTAAGGTATATCCTTTTTTTTTTCTTCATTCAAATACATGTGAGTTTTATTGTATTTCAAACACGTACAATCCTCATAGCCACCTTTGCTGTTGTAGAATATTTCAACCAATGCGTAATAGCAAATTCGTAATATGCCTATCTGGTTCGTGCTTTGTTTGAAGACCTTGAGAACAATGATTGACTTTTTCTTACATAGAAATCCAGTCCAATGACATCCTCTGAAGAAGCCGTCCTGTTTTGCCCTTCCTGCGCTTAATGGCCGGGGGCGGGGATGCTAATGTTAAACTTGCTTATCACATTATAAGATGATCTACAACCACTTTCTTCAGAATCACTTTGGATTAGAGCACAGCATAGAAAGTCAGAAATAAGATAATGTCGACTACACTTTCTCTCAAGGTAACGTCACTTAAAATACTGAGTGACTGCGTGGCCTGAGAACTATCATTCCATAATGACACTATATCTCACACGGATGATACAGCACGCACGTAATTGAAGACAATGCCATACTTTTTTCTAGGATGACAAATCCCATATATGTGACCCATCCTTACAAAATGGTACGGAAGTCGCACATCCAAATTGTTTAGTTATTGGCATATTCATTTACAGGTCATCAAGAGCTTTCATTTGGTATATAACACTTCCATATTTGAACCAGGGGGTCCACTATAGATCTTCCATCGGTAAATTCAGTTGGATGAATTAAAAATCATTTAAACTGAGGTAATTGACATATTAAACATATAATAATTTATGAATCCTATATAATTCCTATGTAATTCTATATAACCAAGAAAACTATAGCTATGTCTAACAGGCATTTCAGGCTTAAATTCAGTTTAGTAAGCAAGGATCCTGAAAAATATCTACCCATAGGTTAGAAAAATGCTAAAATATCAATTTAAAAAAAAAATGATATTTTTGACACTATACCACTTGAGAAGCCTATATCTAGGCTTCTAAATGTGCGACTTCAGTACCACTTTGTTAGGATGGGTCACATAATATGTTTGCAAAAAAATAATACAACTGTATGCAATATGTTTGACAACGTTTCTTTGCTGGCTTGTAAAGTTGGGCTAAGGTAGAAGTGGTTTGCATTTTACATTCTACTTGGATTCCTTTATCATTGATGCTTTTTTATTGACCCTTGCAAGCTTCTCAATTTCCATGTGCCAACCAACTGCGGAGCACTGGTTAGATTGGATTTTGCATCAGATTTCTCATGTCGGCTTTATCTAAATACCTGTGTGATAATTTATGTATGCATAGATTAAGAAGATCTACGATGTACCATGTTAATGTCGCTTCAAGGACATTTCAAGGGGTATTCTGAAAACCTCTGCCTAGGATTAACTAGAATTCACATCTGGCCTATAAGTTGTCAAGTCTAAATTGTCTCTGTGACCCTTAGGCATTATTATTTGAACCTCTTGCTGACTTTGAGGAATAAATAAACCCATTCTAACTAATTATATTTGTATTAGATCCGCACTGACATAAGAGAATGGTCATTACCTTGTAAGGGAGTGATCATTTTTTAACAACAGGGGGGCTGGTGGGTTTGATTGGGGGGTCGGAATTTTTTCAACCCCTTGACCGGGGGTCAGAATTTTTTCAATATCTCTGATGGGGGGTCAAAATAATGTCACCTGTTTTCAGTGGAAAACCTTGCATGTTACTATAGGCTAAAAGGGGACGTTTGCGCGCGATTTTTGTCCCTTATGGGGGGGTCAAAAAAATTTCACCCCCTCGAGAGGGGGGGTCGAAATTTTTTTCGTGCAAACCCACCAGCCCCCCCCCCCCCTGTTGTTAAAAAATGATCACTCCCTAAAGTGGAGCCTTTAGCATCAGTTGATCCTTAGGCTTTCAGAGTCGGCCATCAGCTACCAACCTTTTATGATTTATTCCAGTGGCGGTATGGAGTGGGGTAACTGTAGGAGGGGTGCACCTGTCTGCTGTAAACCCTAAGATAGGAACTGATAAGGACCCTGAAGATTGGGCTGCACTACACAAGGAGGTCATCAATAGGCAGGTGTCTATAAGTTCACCTTCAAATATTCACTCACAGGCGAGAAAGCAAGAATGAGAGAGAGAGATAGAGAAAGAGAGAGAGAGAGAGAGAGAGAGAGAGAGAGAGAGAGAGAGCGTGTGTGTGTCACTCTACTCTCTCTGATCCTCTCTTTGATCTAACCAGTTGGTGACTTGGTATAATAGCTGGGCGACTTTGGCTAACATTGATCAATGTACACCCACTTTTAAAGTTTTGTCGCATTTTAAACGTTGGACACACGTGCGTTATAACGTTTTCCAGCGTTTGCTAGTTAAGTTTTTATCAATTAAGTTACATTTTTAAACCTAGAAATGAAAATTGGTTGATTATGAATACGTTTATATCAAACTAGTGTATGAGAATGAGATAATAACCCTGGGTATATCTAAAGTTCATGATTCTGAAGATTATAGATATGCCAATTTATTGTATTAAAGGAGGAATTAGAGGAACAGTTATCTGGACTATAGGTAGAGAAGTGTGAAATATCCCATCTACTGGCCCACTGGACATATTAATAGTCTATGTTATTTTCATTTCTACTTTACGTTCTTCACTTAATCCTTCTTCATACCATTGATTCCTCCAGTGCATATGAGGTGATCAAATTGAAAGGCTACACATCTTGGGCCATAGGTATCATGGTGGCCACCCTGGTCGGGGCTTTACTAAAGAACCAGAGAAATGTCTATGCCCTTTCAACAATAGCTAAGGTATGTATTGCAGTGAGCAGTTTGTGTTATTTCAATGCTACTTTCATTTCTTCAAGGTCCTATCCTATTGGAACGGTATCAATAGTGCATTATAATATTGAAAGAAATCATCGGGGAGATGATGATGATGATGATGATGATGATGATGATGATGATGTAACTTATTAACATCACACTATACAATTAGAATAAGAACATTCCTATATGTACACGTGGTTGGGAGGGGGTTATGTCTAAGACTATGTATTTTCTAGATAATCTTTCCTCGTGGTTGAAATTTGTAGAGGTGTGTGATATCCTTTCATGGGAAACTCCGTCCTATGGAACATCTGTGATATCATATGACATAACTATCTGAGAAATAACTTAAATTCAAGTTAGGGGTTCCAACTTCGATCAGAGATTGCTGGATATAAAAATCTCCTAACCAAATCTTGTGCATGTAGCCCAAGTACCAATTCTATTTCTATTGCCAAATTCTGGATATTCTAGGCAAATTCTAGGCGAAATCCCAAATGTTTTGTATTGCAGGGTAGTCATGGCATTGAAGAGGAAGTGTTCCTTAGTCTACCTTGTGTTGTGGGAGAGATTGGCATCACACACGCCTTCCAACTTCAACTCAACGATGAAGAACGAAGTAAACTTCAACACAGCGCCAAGACGCTTCATGCTATCATAAAGGATATCAAGTTCTAAGCAGGCCATCACACTAAAGAAGATCTCTTGACGCGGCTCTATATAGATGGTACATGTATGTGTATCATGGATTGAACATCGGTTCTGTGACTTACAAATAGGATAATTGAAAAGAAAATGACATTTAATGTTGGAAGAAGATCGTGTGCAAGAATGTAATCTTCAATAACAATGTACTTCAAACACGGTGCTGTGTCAGAAAAGACAAAAATTCAAACAAAACACCATCAAATTCACAATTAATTTAAGTCACACCATACATAATAAGGAGTCTAGACATATGAATGTCAATTCCCGTTGAATATATAATCAAATTGTATATGTGGTTGGTGGTATTGTAAATCTTTAGTGTAATAACGTGTATAGACGGTACAAATTATATATTTGATGTCGCATAGAATGCTTTAAAACGGAGAAAGAAAAGAAAAAATCAATTAGGGCCTACATGTGATGTGATTAGATGAAAAACGAAGTCTATTTCGTATCAGGAATCTCTGCTGACTATATCATGTGCTTCGTGGTATTGGTAATCTCTGATTGTAAACCTCCTATTACATGCAGTATGCATATTTTGTAGACAATTCAAACCTCGGGTATGTAAAAGACCACTTTAGACGGGGGATAGGGGAAAAGGCTATTGACGGAGCTAGGGATCACTATGTCAATTTTTACCAAATACATTGTGAAAGATGTATCCGATACCCTGAAAACCCTAGCCAATGAAAAAGGTAATCATTGTAGATGAGTTTAGGTAATCTTTCCCTAAAGATGAACGAAGGTAATCATTGTGATTACCCTATTTCTGCCAACAAAGGGACCTACTATACAATAATGTGTGTCATAGACTTCAGGACATGTATTGGTTTATGGCTGTACTGATAATAATCATAAGCACTTCATCACACACTTATACAAGTGAGAATGTAATGTAAAATTTGATTATGATTAGAAGTTATGTTGTGAAATCAGATTAGAAGTACAATATATACACAGGAGCTTGGGCACCTCTATGGTATCAGAAATAATATCAAGAAGTATGAGGATCAACATCCATTGGTAAAAAACATAGCCTGCCTCTACCTGAATGGGCATATATCAAAGGTGAACACCAACTCAAATTAAGACCCTACTGATGAAGGTGTGGGTGGGGGGGGGGGGGTCAATATCATTCTCAAATCTTAAAAGCATATTGTCAGTGATATCATAGAATCAAAATATGAAAAGTCATCAAAATGATTACCTATTCTCATCATACATATGACCCCATGTTTTGTCCAAATATATGTGATTTTTTTATAAATCAATATGATTGAATTTAGTAATCACTTATGATTACCCAAATGATGAAAGGGTACTCTTCCCAGTCTGCATCATTTTGAGCACCCTAAATTGATCAGTATTGATTACTTTTTGCATCTTTAGGTTTTCTGTGTAATGGTTTCTCTATTCTATACCAGAAATAAACCTTATGAACCCTCTAAATCTTCCAATATTGTGATTACGTCATCATTGGTTTGCGGCGTCATTAATTATTATGGGAATCAATAATCAGTATATCAATTGACAGATCATATGTAAATGGCCATTCTGGAACAGGAAAAGGATCAGATATAGGCAACATCAATAATTCCGCTGAACACAGATATTCAACTCGTTATTGTAGTGGTCCGGTTAGATTCCACACTGAAAACATTAACTTTAATTTATGAAAGTGATCAGTAAAGATTGGCATCCCCGCTACCATTAGAACCCCCTGAAGTGCCGTGGGAGGACATTAGCCAGCTGTGCAAGGGAGAGTTATAAGGGGGGGGGGGGGTCAAAAGCAGATATATACTTTCAATTCAACCTCTATGTTTAGCCTTGGAGTATACGTCAACATGTACCTAACAGAAAGTCTAATTTGTTACAAATTAACAAAATAAAGGGAATTGGCATGTCTCAAAGACAATGGAGCAGGGTAGTATAATATAGATTCACTGCGTCAAGGACAAGGTTGAGGAACAGACATTGGCTAGTAAAGGAGTAGAGTCTACTCAGTTATTGTACAATAATAAAATCATAGGTCTATAAACCTCAAATACCCTTATTGTTTAGGGGAATGGAAATGCAGCGATGAATTTTGGAATTTATGCGTTTCTATGTTAAATTAATTGAACAAAGAGAACCGGCATTTTAGAGTGATTTTATGTCCATTGTCTTAATATTAAAATGCTATAATTTGTCACGGAACTAACTACATCTGAATACTTTTATGACTGTTTGTACCGTTTTTAATAGTATAGCGCCACCAGACAATGTAAAAACATTCGTTTTTGTGTACATGTTTTGACTTTTTTCTATTAATACCCGTTTGCCCAACCTAGGAACACAATAAAAACGTGTTTTTTTACATTAAAAAGAACCTAATTTTGTGGCCCCACAACAATTACTTCTTTTGTGGGGGTGGTGGGTTTGAGGGGGGCGTAAAAAATTCAGACCCCTCTCGAGGGGGGCATAAAAATTCTCTTTTTAGCATAAAACCCACCTGCTACGACAGATCAATGAGGGGCGCCAAAATTATCCGCGCCTCTGGTGGGGGGATGCAAAAGATTTTGACATTCCTCGAAGGGGGGGGGGCATAGAAAATTTTCACGTGTCTGCGGGAAAGCCCACCACCCTCCTTGTTGATAAATAATGACCACTCCCTAAGTATCAACTACGTAGATGTTCTACATAGATTCATCTGAAAACGTAATTTCACATGCAAGGAATGATAAGAGAAACCTCTTGATACATACATGCATAACATATATAAGAAACTTTTGGCAAGACCCTCACTGTCATTAGAGAATGTAGGTTCAAACCCAATGTTATGCTCCATAACGTAAATTTTGGCTTTGACGTATCAAGAGTTTTCTTTCTTGCACATAAATTGTTCTAAATGTTCTGGAACATATTCACGACATGACATTTTCGGATCATTCTACATATGACATCTACAATGATGAAAAGCATGCCACGAGGTGCAGTGTTCTTAAGACATTTCAGGATGATATAAATGAGCCATATGGAGAAAGTGAGTATCTGAGTCACATACACTCACCCACCATTAGAAGTTGTATCACTAAGTTACGCATTGATACTAAGCGTACCCATGATAGCTTATCAAGAAGCTATAAAAGGAAGAAACCAATGGATTCTATTTGTTCACAATAACATCATAGCTCTCTAGTTTTGATGAAGCCAAAGAGTGAGACTTTGAAGGGGAGCTCAGGAATTTCCAAACATTAGGGGAAATGTCACAATCTAGACAAAACTGGCGGGTTTGGGGTTTCCCCCCCAAGAAAATTTAAAAAAAAAAATAAAGACAATTTGGCTGACTTTCCTACACCAAGCAGTGAGGAAAGGGCCAAGTTCACTCTACAACCCTATACAGATTTTTTGAAGCCTAAAATGCGCGGCAGGAGGGGATGGAGGGTGTTGCTTTCCCACCCTGCCTCATGGAAAGATCCCTAAGGGCATTACCAGCATGCCATTAGGGCATTATACAGACTAGTTGAGGATGGGATGTCCTGAGGGCCTCAGCTGTAATATCCATGACTTCGGGGCATTTTCATTTCCTGTTAAGCAAACTACAGATGACTGAAATCTAAATTCATGCCCTCAGGGCATTACCAACATCAGCTATGTCTCCAGGAAATTGATGACATTCCCTGAGGACATCTACTATAGGGATTATGCCCTTAGGGCATAGGGCATTCTACTTTAGGCCTGGGCCATTGAAAAATCTCTCCCTAATAGTAATATCATACAAGTCTATATTTATGCCCTTGGGGCATCAGTGATAGGCCTATGACAGGGCATGATGACCTGAGGGCATGCTACAGTTGTTTTTCCTTGATAAGTAATATAGGCTATATTCCCTTAGAGCATGCATGTATAATACTGCTGATGCCCCAAGGGCATGTCTTTGTTTAAAACCAGTCAGTTTAGGCCTATGCCCTCAGTGAGGGTGAGAATTTCTTACTTGAAGAAATATGCCCTGAGGGCATAGATAACACTGGTGTTGCCCTAGGGCATATTCCTCAGCCTACCTACACTGGTTGGCCAATGTATGCCCTCGGGAAATGTTCCACACAGTACTTGCAGAATTTGATAAGCTAAAATTAGCACTTGCTTTAACACATAGGCCTACAATTAAACTATGCCCTTGGGCATCGTTAGTGTGACACATGCCCCCAGGACATGGGCCCATCCCTTACCTCTAGAGACAATTGACCAATGCATGCCCTCAGGGCATTACCAATAGTATCAGTCCTTGCCCCCAGGGCATTATTAGTGACGCCAATTTCCGAGGCTTATCCTCCATGTTATTTGATTAGGGCATGTCCTCAGGGCAGCACAAGCATGACCTATGCCCTCAGGGCATGTCCATTTCTTCTAAGTTCTATAGCCTGTAAATAACAATTCAGTGAGGGGACTCTTGACATGCCCTGAGGACATAGCTACATCTCCTATAGGCTGAGGAGCTCCCATTATACAAGATTGCATGCAGTACCTATGGCCTAGGCTAGGGGCATTGATTCCCCAGGGGACATGCATTCTCCTCTTCCCTACCCCTTCCCACGCCCAGTGTTGGAAAGTACCTCTGTCTGCGGAAATGTACGCACAGCTCCCTTGCGGCGCGGTAGTATGTCCTTAGGGCATAGACCAACGTAGCAAGTTGTATCCTGAAACAAGGGCAGCAGGATACAACTTGCTACGTTGGTCCATGCCCTGAGGACATACTGCCGTGCCCCGTGAGAGTGGCGCGTACATTTCTGGGGACAGAGGTACCTTCCCACACTGGGCGTGGGAAGGAGGTAGAGGAGAATGCATGCCACCAGGGCATAGGTACTGGGATCTTGTAAGCTATAATGAGAGCTACAGCGCATAGACCTAGCTATGCCCTTAGGGCATGTCAAGGGAGCCCTGACGCACTGAATTGTTATCCATTAACTTAGAAGAAAGGGACATGTATGCCTTGAGGGCATAGATTGTGCTTGTGCTGCCCTGAGGGCATGCACTAGTCAATTAGCCTCTGGCATTGGCATCACTAATAAAACACTTGGGGCATAGCCTACCACTAAGGGCATTTTTTTATCATCAATGCCCTCAGGGCATTAGTGCTCACTAAAACTTTCTTCCATAAAGCCTTTAGGCACAAATAGCCATCACCAGTAGCTGACGTGCCGTAAAACACTAACTAACTAACTTAGTGCTCACTAACTGATGCCCCCAGGGACTGTCTCTTCTCTATAAATTCCCCAGGTAAATTCCCTACCTATTAAAGGATGGTGTAGTTTTGGGTTTTCAAAGTAATGCCCCAAGGGTATTCAGACATTAGTCATGCCCTAAGGGCATGCTTTGGTCAATCATAGTGTGGATAGTGGCCTAGACAACGCTGGTGTTATCCTGAGGGCATGTGTGTGCTTATGGTTAATCTCAGAACTTCAAAAGAGCAGGAATATGCCCTCAGGGACCAATACACAATGCCCTCAGGGCATACACTAGAAGTGGTCAATTGTTGATATGTAAAGGCCAGCAATATGCCCTCAGGGCTTGCCCAATCCCGTGCAGCGGTCACAAAAATATATGCGTCACCATGGGGGTGGCGCTGCATGCCCTCAGGGCATAATCCAACCTAGCAAGGAGCGTCTGCACAAGGGCAGTATCCTGCTATGCGCTCAGTGTGGCTACTGATGGAACTAAAATGCAGCAGTGCTGCCATCTAAAGGTATCTGTGTGAACTTGTGATATTATCATTTTCAGACAGTAGAGTTGACAGTGTTGGACCAACAACAACAGCCTACTGAGGAGGTTAGTAATGTGTTACTCATTTTCCCGAGATCACTTGATAAACTTTGGATTATAGTCCACCCCTAGGTATAGCTGTAATCAGGGTAACTGTAAAGGGCAGAAATCATGGTTTGTAGGGTAGTAGCCTAGCCTAGGCCCTAGATGCCAAGATGGACCACCAGCCTATTTATTCAACTCTAGCCTAGGCCTGCTCAGTTAATATGCTACTGCCACTGGTAAGATGAGTGGGAGTGGCCTATGCCAGACTGGGCTCACGTACATCTCAAGGCTTGCTGGGAGTGGCAAATGGGGTGGATAAGGGTTACCCACATGGCAGAAAACATGGATTGTAGGGCTACACCCATGTTATTTTAATACATGCCAACACTCCCGGATTGGCCGGGAGACTCCCGGATTTTGACAAATTTTAATTGATTCTCCCGGATTTGATTTCTCCCCTCAAAACTCCCGGATTTCCCTACATCTCCCGGTTTTTGAAGTTTCAATGCACTTCTATACCACAAAACCTCCCGGATTTTGAACCTCAAAGGTTATTTAGGGCTCCAAAAAGCTCGAAAATTCTAGTTTTTGTATTGAGATTTTGCACAAAACCCTCTTCATTATAGGGCATTTTTGGCAAGGGGAATCAATTCTAGTTTGGATCTCCCGGGTTTGGCCCCTGAAATGTTAGTGTAGAGGTACACGTTACTAAACCATAGGAGTTGGGTACCGTCTGACGTGGCGGGTGAGTCGAGTCGTCGGACGTTCCTCAGGTTCCGGATAGGTGGCAGCACCGATCCGGGTCTGTGGGGACATCTGACGACGAACACCTGGGTCCGTATATAAAGCCCAGGGCTCAGCCGCTACGTCAGAGGCCCTTCTGGCCTCCACACCATGTAAACCACTGTCTTTTAATATTAGCTGCCTCTTTGATATCATCCGGCAGCCGTGAGTGTGCGTTAAGTAATAAACCTAACCGTTGGCATACACTTGGAATACTGTCTTACTCTTTCTTTCCGAACCGTAAGACCCGAACCCCCCAGGTCCGTAAGGCCACAAACCCTTACACTGGTGCCGTGACCAGTTAATTCTGGTGTATAGCCCGGACGTTATAACGTCCGAACGGCTAGTACATGGGTTAGACACCCTTAGGGAAGCTAACCCAGCAGGGCAATCACTTGCCCAAGAGAATGGAAATGGATCATTAATGCTCCAAGCCCATTCGGACTCGCAAGATGCGGAATCAGCATCTTGGAGAGATCCCGGACCCCACTATAATGATAGTGAAGAGAATCTGCCAGACTCTGTACGACGCGAACAGTCTATCCAGAGACATAGTAACTTAATAGGCCAACAATCGCTTGTTGACGAATTAAGTGATTCGATGTTCGAAGTTGGTGGTAGTACTAACCCGGAACATCCGGCACCAATGCGAAAAAGGGTAACATTCGGAGAGCTGCCTTACAGGTTACCCAGGCCCGAATTACCAATATTAGATTATAGCGCTATAGATGGCGACTTAACCTATGCGGTACCGGAAGGTGAGGAATTAAAACGACCGGATGTCCTGTTGTTGAATGAAACTTATGTAACTTTGAACGAGAATTTAAATACCTTGGTCAAAGCTAAGGATGAAGTATTCCATGAAAAACTTCAGATGGAAGAGGACCTAACTGGCATGCGAAAGGAATTCGAAGCCAGAAGGAGCGAGTACATGAAAGAACTCGAGAATGAAGAACTAAAACTTCAATCTATGAGAGAATCATTCAATAAAGAATATGATAATAGGCACATTCGTATCCAAACATACATAGATACGAACGACCAACTAAACCTTGATAAGGCAAAATTCGAATCCGAAATTCGCCATTATCAGGACGAGTTGGATAAATTGAAACTTCAGTGTAGTAAACAAGCTGAAGACAATGAAACCATCCGGGTAGGCATCATAGCTTACAACAAACAACTGGAGGAGGATAGACAGAAACTCACAAACGAGCTTCAGGAATTGCAGACTACTGCAATAACTCTAGATAAATATGTAGAAGCAGCCCAGTTAACTATAGGTAATATAGATCCAGCTGTGGTATCTACAATGTTGGGAAAGACATCTAAAGATGCAACCCCAATTAGATACAGCCCATTCGTTGATGATGGGGCTGACAAGAATGTGGTATCCGGAATCTACAAGAAACCGGATAATGCTGCAGTAAATGGAACCGCATCTAAACCAGTAATTCCAATGCTGGATACGATAGGTCCGGCACCACCCATACCAGATTTTAGTCACAAAATCAAAGCGACTCACGACGGTGCTACAGGGAATAATAATAATACACCCGTGGCACAACCAAGAGCACCCGGACCAATGAGGCATATGTTGACACCACCTTCATATTTCCCCCAACCCGGCCACAGTACACCAGCAGTACCAAGATTATCGAATCCAACCCCAGGTTCTGGTAATGGTCCTACTGATGGACGTTTTCCGAGACCAAACCTGCCACAAAACAATATTAATGGCGGTACGTATCAACCAAGAACATCTTCCTATGGATATAGAAATAATTATAATCCATCAGGAGGTGGTAATTATCAAAATGGTAATAGCTATAACCAGGGATGGAATCAAAATGATTCTTACCCTAGATATGCGTCTTCTGGAAACATCCGGTTCACAATTTATTTGGTGTTAATATTATACCTATGGTTGTACCTCTATTACTAAAGGTTTAGACATGTAGAAATGTTATCCTAGTAATATTATATGTATAACACCCTCCTAAATGTCTGGGGGAGTGGTGTAGAGGTACACGTTACTAAACCATAGGAGTTGGGTACCGTCTGACGTGGCGGGTGAGTCGAGTCGTCGGACGTTCCTCAGGTTCCGGATAGGTGGCAGCACCGATCCGGGTCTGTGGGGACATCTGACGACGAACACCTGGGTCCGTATATAAAGCCCAGGGCTCAGCCGCTACGTCAGAGGCCCTTCTGGCCTCCACACCATGTAAACCACTGTCTTTTAATACTAGCTGCCTCTTTGATATCATCCGGCAGCCGTGAGTGTGCGTTAAGTAATAAACCTAACCGTTGGCATACACTTGGAATACTGTCTTACTCTTTCTTTCCGAACCGTAAGACCCGAACCCCCCAGGTCCGTAAGGCCACAAACCCTTACATTAGCATGTATGAATTCATTTCTTTTTTTATTGTCAGCTGGGCTGGAAACTGATTGCAAAATGAGCCCCCCCCCCAAAAAAAAAAAAAAATCTACATGTGTGGAATGATGCATTGCGAGTTATGAATCGCCCATATTTATAAGATTATATTCATTATTGACCCCCCCCCAGTCTGAAGGTTTTTCGCACAGGCTGAAACAACACAGAATACTCTGGTCTGGGTGGGTCAGTATGTACAGTAGATGGCCCTTGTGTCTATGTGTGAACCTATGGACAGTGATGCGACCTAGTACGGTACTGCAAAGACGAGGGTGGATATCCATCCTCGTCTTTGCAGTACTAGGTAGCACCACTGTCTATGGGAAAAAGCATAGACAGTATAGGGCCACCAACCGTGATACAAATTGACCCAGACCAGCAGTGCCAGAGTGTCTTGCCTTCATATATACCTGTAGGAGATACTTAACCATGAGAGTAATAGCAGCCTAGAAGTCTGTGATGTTTCGGCCTGTTTTTTTTTTGTACTTTTTTGGGGTCACGCCCCACCAAGGGACTCTTCTTCAAAATGTCAAAATCCCCCCCCCCCCATATCTATCCCTATTTGAAGAGTGGAGTACCAAGGGAACTGGTAATCAATTTCTTAACAACAAATGATTTTATATTTTTATCTAGGTACGGTATGGTAGGGACCTCCTTTATAAACTCTCCTTGACCAATCAGGGAGTTGCGATTTTTTTTGCGCTGGGTCCTGCGATTTTATGAGCGTTCTTTGAGCAGGTACCAATGATGAAAATCGCTGTGCTAGCCCCCCTTTAAGAAGTGGCATTGTCACTTGTGTCTCAACCCCATGTCCCTTGTCGACTTTAAGAAGTCGCCTTGCCCCCTTGTCGAATTCACTCGTCTGGGGCCCTACATGTATATGTACCACCCTCATCTTATCTCTATCATGCTTTCAATTGATTGTTGTCTTATCAGTTTGTTTGTTTGTTTATTGAGCAATCAGTTACGCATTATACAATACAAATTTTCACCTGATTGGGTGATGATAGTTGACACTGTCAAAAAATAAGAAAGAATGACTAGGTCAAGAAAAATATAACAGTGTGCAGTAACGTAGAAACAGTTAATAAAGAATCGACAGGTTGTCATGTAGTGTATACAAGACTGACTGGGTAATCTCGGAGTATCCAGTACCAAAGTAGCGGATTGATGGACCTTGTTACATTATGTCACAGTAGTAGTGAAAAATAGGCAGCTGGGGCAAAATTAAGAAAAATATCGCTTCAAAAGAATTACTGTAAGGGCAGTGCTGGTGCACTGTACCTAGTAGATATAAATATCAAAGGAAGAGCTTTTTCTAGTAATGCTTCAGCCTTTTAAATAATGGAGGCAAGGGAGTGGGCAGTGCTGATGCACTGTACCTGACTCATGTAGTATGCTAGGTCAGGCAGTGCTGATGCACTGTACCCATTTTCGGGTGATTGCGTCTGGTGCAGAGTTCCACGTCATGATGAGTTATTGCATGCTCCTGAGGAGGGGGGGGGGCAGTGCTGATGCACTCTACCTACCCATATGTATACAATGATATAAGTGACAAAAGCAGGAGTAAGAATAAGCTTGGAGAGGTATATGAATAAATGAATGAATGAATGACTGAAATCATGTATAGGCGCTGTATTTAGAAGTCAGGTAAAGGGCAGTGCTAGTGCACTGTACCTGCTTACCTGGCATGTTATGACGTTATGCAGACTATATGGCAGCATTTTTAATAGGCATAAAATCAATATCATGGACTTTTTTTTTTTAAACTTTCCTTCTCTTTGCCCCCAGTGCCCCCATGGTACAGATTCCTAGCACATTCACATACTGATTACAGGCTTCCCACAGGTCAAGGTAATAAAGTGGTTAGGGAAAGTAAGACAATTCTATAAAATTTTGATGTTAGTCAGGACGAGGTAAAATCTGCAAAAATATTTCACTTGTCTTTGATTTGATACATTGTACAAGTCTCCCTGTGGGCATCCACAAATTATTTCAAATGAGGGATTTTTCTTCATAAAGTTAGGTTTTGATTTAAGGGAGTGTTCATTTTTTAACAACAGGGTGTGGCGAAAAATATTTTGATCCTTCTTGAGGGGGTGGCGTAAAATTTTTAGATCCTTCACGGTGATGTGCGAATTGTCGCGACTTGCTGCAAAAACCTGCATTTGATAAAGTGGTGGGTACAACTTCTCAAGCTGTTAAGTTAGGCCACACCAAATTGCAAAATTGGTCTATGGATTTTCTGGTTTAGAAAAAGAGGCGGGAGGGCGAAATTTTTATTTTATTTTTCTATGAAAATTTATTTGTCTATGGATTTTGTATAGCCAAAATGTGGAGAGGGCAATTATTTTTTTTTGTGGCGGGGTCCCTTGCTGAAAATTTTTTTCCTGGTTGCAGAATAGGCCTATATAATGAAAGCAATGGCATCTTTACCTATCCAATAAGTGGTCTGCCAGTTCTGTACTTTTATTGACCGATCCTGTAAGCTCCTTGAAAAAAAAAATGTAATTTTCGAGAAAATGATGCGGGCGGAATCCGTAGACCAATATCTTAATTTGGTGTGGCCTTATTACACTATATATAAAAATGCCTTCGTAGGTCACTGGTTAGAAATGTGCAATATATGACTGCTTCAGCGTACAGTACCCTTGGGGTACCAGATGAAGCAAAATTATCAGGCTGTGAAGCAATTAGGAAAGAGCCAGCTAACTTGACCTGGTGTACAGGAATTTCAGCAAAAATGTATTCATAACTTAGAAATGTTTACCAACCTGACTGGTTGTAATGTTTTACTATTTAGTTTTTCTTTAATTCAGAGTTTTGTAAAACATTTTATAGCCTAAAAAATCGGCAGTCAAGCTGTAATTTCCGCCATCTTGGATCATGATTCAAAGAAATCGGTGCTCATCCCGATTTCATTTATCAAGTAAACTGTTCATCGATTGTTACGGAGCCCTGGAGGTGACATGATCATCTTTTTTTAACTATGCAGCACTTTTTCTAAGGTTTGTTTTCCTGACTTAACAATTATCCTGAGAAGTTTGTTTAACTCAGGATTTTGTTTTCCTGACTTAACAATTATCCTGAGATATTTGTTAAATCCAGATTTTGTTTCCCTGACTTAACAAGAGGTAGACAGGAGACTACAGATAGGGGACTGCAGGTAGACAGGGGACAGGAGGTAGACAGGAGACTGGAGGTAGACAATGACTGGAGATAGACAGGGGACTGGAGGTAGACAGGGGGATGGAGGTAGACAGGGGGACGGAGGTAGACAGGGGAACTGGATGTAGACAGTGGAGTGGAAAGAGACAGGGGAGGAAGACAGCAGAGATGAGGAAGGCAGAGGAATGAAAGTAGACAGTGACTTGAGGAAGATACGACGACAAGGGAGGGAGGTGGATTACAGGGGACTTGAGGTAAACAGGGGACTGGAGATAGACAGGGGACTGGAGGTAGACAGGTGACTGGAGGTAGGCAGGGGACTGCAGGTAGAAAATGTACTGGGGTAAACAGGGGACTGGAGGTAGACAGGGGACTGGAGGTAGAACATGGACTGGGATAGATAGGGGACTGGAGGTAGATGGGGACTGGAGGTAGACGTAGGACTGGAGGTAGGCAGGGGACTGAAGGTAGAGAGGAGACTGCAAGTAGACAGGGGACTGCAAGTAGGCAGGGGACTATAGGTAGACAGGGGACTGAAGGTAGAGAGGAGACTGCAAGTAGGCAGGGGACTGAAGAGTGAAGACTGATGTTCCTTGGGCAAACAGTTAGAGAGAGGGGTGAGGTCACTTTTCTATCCAAGGTGAGGCAGGGAATGAGTGGCCAGAAACGAAGAGCATGTCTGAGGTCTGCAGTTTCTTGTGCCTAGGTGTTGTGTAATGGTCAACCCTAGGTTGGCAATAATTTGATTACTTTAAGTAATACTTGACTATTCTATACATCATGTTTACATATAATTAGAGAGAGAAAGTGAAACAGAATACAGTGTATAATTAAGATGTCCAAAAATAAGTGGACAAGTGGTGTGTCGTGTCTTATATCGAGGTGAAAGAAAGTACTAACATTAGGCCACACCAAATTAAAAAATTGGTCTATGGATTTTCTGTTTTAGAAAATGGGGCGGGAGGGCGAAATTTTTATTTTATTTTTCTAGGAAAATTTATTTGTCTATGGATTTTGCTGAGCCAAAATGAGGAGAGGGCAATTTTTTTTTTTTTTTTTGCTCCATTGCTCATCTTTTGACAGGGACGCACAACGCGTAATACATAACTATTAAAACCATAAATGATGCAGTAAAATGGCTCAACTGGGATCAACATCTATAGACTTTTCCCTATTCAATGAGTGGTCTACCGTTTCTGTAGCTTCTTTGGTTGCCTCTTCAGGGAGTTGCGATTTTTTTTTGCGCTGGGTCCTGCGATTTTATGAGCGTTCTTTGAGCAGGTACCAATGATGAAAATCGCTGTGCTAGCCCCCCTTTAAGAAGTGGCATTGTCACTTGTGTCTCAACCCCATGTCCCTTGTCGACTTTAAGAAGTCGCCTTGACCCCTTGTCGAATTCACTCGTCTGGGGCCCTACATGTATATGTACCACCCTCATCTTATCTCTATCATGCTTTCAATTGATTGTTGTCTTATCAGTTTGTTTGTTTGTTTATTGAGCAATCAGTTACGCATTATACAATACAAATTTTCACCTGATTGGGTGATGATAGTTGACACTGTCAAAAAATAAGAAAGAATGACTAGGTCAAGAAAAATATAACAGTGTGCAGTAACGTAGAAACAGTTAATAAAGAATCGACAGGTTGTCATGTAGTGTATACAAGACTGACTGGGTAATCTCGGAGTATCCAGTATCAAAGTAGCGGATTGATGGACCTTGTTACATTATGTCACAGTAGTAGTGAAAAATAGGCAGCTGGGGCAAAATTAAGAAAAATATCGCTTCAAAAGAATTACTGTAAGGGCAGTGCTGGTGCACTGTACCTAGTAGATATAAATATCAAAGGAAGAGCTTTTTCTAGTAATGCTTCAGCCTTTTAAATAATGGAGGCAAGGGAGTGGGCAGTGCTGATGCACTGTACCTGACTCATGTAGTATGCTAGGTCAGGCAGTGCTGATGCACTGTACCCATTTTCGGGTGATTGCGTCTGGTGCAGAGTTCCACGTCATGATGAGTTATTGCATGCTCCTGAGGAGGGGGGGGGGCAGTGCTGATGCACTCTACCTACCCATATGTATACAATGATATAAGTGACAAAAGCAGGAGTAAGAATAAGCTTGGAGAGGTATATGAATAAATGAATGAATGAATGACTGAAATCATGTATAGGCGCTGTATTTAGAAGTCAGGTAAAGGGCAGTGCTAGTGCACTGTACCTGCTTACCTGGCATGTTATGACGTTATGCAGACTATATGGCAGCATTTTTAATAGGCATAAAATCAATATCATGGACTTTTTTTTTTTAAACTTTCCTTCTCTTTGCCCCCAGTGCCCCCATGGTACAGATTCCTAGCACATTCACATACTGATTACAGGCTTCCCACAGGTCAAGGTAATAAAGTGGTTAGGGAAAGTAAGACAATTCTATAAAATTTTGATGTTAGTCAGGACGAGGTAAAATCTGCAAAAATATTTCACTTGTCTTTGATTTGATACATTGTACAAGTCTCCCTGTGGGCATCCACAAATTATTTCAAATGAGGGATTTTTCTTCATAAAGTTAGGTTTTGATTTAAGGGAGTGTTCATTTTTTAACAACAGGGGGCAGTTGGTGAGTTTGGGGGGGTGGCGTAGAATATTTGGACCCCTGCTGTGGGGGTGGCGAAAAATATTTTGATCCTTCTTGAGGGGGTGGCGTAAAATTTTTAGATCCTTCACGGTGATGTGCGAATTGTCGCGACTTGCTGCAAAAACCTGCATTTGATAAAGTGGTGGGTACAACTTCTCAAGCTGTTAAGTTAGGCCACACCAAATTGCAAAATTGGTCTATGGATTTTCTGGTTTAGAAAAAGAGGCGGGAGGGCGAAATTTTTATTTTATTTTTCTATGAAAATTTATTTGTCTATGGATTTTGTATAGCCAAAATGTGGAGAGGGCAATTATTTTTTTTTGTGGCGGGGTCCCTTGCTGAAAATTTTTTTCCTGGTTGCAGAATAGGCCTATATAATGAAAGCAATGGCATCTTTACCTATCCAATAAGTGGTCTGCCAGTTCTGTACTTTTATTGACCGATCCTGTAAGCTCCTTGAAAAAAAAAAATGTAATTTTCGAGAAAATGATGCGGGCGGAATCCGTAGACCAATATCTTAATTTGGTGTGGCCTTATTACACTATATATAAAAATGCCTTCGTAGGTCACTGGTTAGAAATGTGCAATATATGACTGCTTCAGCGTACAGTACCCTTGGGGTACCAGATGAAGCAAAATTATCAGGCTGTGAAGCAATTAGGAAAGAGCCAGCTAACTTGACCTGGTGTACAGGAATTTCAGCAAAAATGTATTCATAACTTAGAAATGTTTACCAACCTGACTGGTTGTAATGTTTTACTATTTAGTTTTTCTTTAATTCAGAGTTTTGTAAAACATTTTATAGCCTAAAAAATCGGCAGTCAAGCTGTAATTTCCGCCATCTTGGATCATGATTCAAAGAAATCGGTGCTCATCCCGATTTCATTTATCAAGTAAACTGTTCATCGATTGTTACGGAGCCCTGGAGGTGACATGATCATCTTTTTTTAACTATGCAGCACTTTTTCTAAGGTTTGTTTTCCTGACTTAACAATTATCCTGAGAAGTTTGTTTAACTCAGGATTTTGTTTTCCTGACTTAACAATTATCCTGAGATATTTGTTAAATCCAGATTTTGTTTCCCTGACTTAACAAGAGGTAGACAGGAGACTACAGATAGGGGACTGCAGGTAGACAGGGGACAGGAGGTAGACAGGAGACTGGAGGTAGACAATGACTGGAGATAGACAGGGGACTGGAGGTAGACAGGGGGATGGAGGTAGACAGGGGGACGGAGGTAGACAGGGGAACTGGATGTAGACAGTGGAGTGGAAAGAGACAGGGGAGGAAGACAGCAGAGATGAGGAAGGCAGAGGAATGAAAGTAGACAGTGACTTGAGGAAGATACGACGACAAGGGAGGGAGGTGGATTACAGGGGACTTGAGGTAAACAGGGGACTGGAGATAGACAGGGGACTGGAGGTAGACAGGTGACTGGAGGTAGGCAGGGGACTGCAGGTAGAAAATGTACTGGGGTAAACAGGGGACTGGAGGTAGACAGGGGACTGGAGGTAGAACATGGACTGGGATAGATAGGGGACTGGAGGTAGATGGGGACTGGAGGTAGACATAGGACTGGAGGTAGGCAGGGGACTGAAGGTAGAGAGGAGACTGCAAGTAGACAGGGGACTGCAAGTAGGCAGGGGACTATAGGTAGACAGGGGACTGAAGGTAGAGAGGAGACTGCAAGTAGGCAGGGGACTGAAGAGTGAAGACTGATGTTCCTTGGGCAAACAGTTAGAGAGAGGGGTGAGGTCACTTTTCTATCCAAGGTGAGGCAGGGAATGAGTGGCCAGAAACGAAGAGCATGTCTGAGGTCTGCAGTTTCTTGTGCCTAGGTGTTGTGTAATGGTCAACCCTAGGTTGGCAATAATTTGATTACTTTAAGTAATACTTGACTATTCTATACATCATGTTTACATATAATTAGAGAGAGAAAGTGAAACAGAATACAGTGTATAATTAAGATGTCCAAAAATAAGTGGACAAGTGGTGTGTCGTGTCTTATATCGAGGTGAAAGAAAGTACTAACATTAGGCCACACCAAATTAAAAAATTGGTCTATGGATTTTCTGTTTTAGAAAATGGGGCGGGAGGGCGAAATTTTTATTTTATTTTTCTAGGAAAATTTATTTGTCTATGGATTTTGCTGAGCCAAAATGAGGAGAGGGCAATTTTTTTTTTTTTTTTGCTCCATTGCTCATCTTTTGACAGGGACGCACAACGCGTAATACATAACTATTAAAACCATAAATGATGCAGTAAAATGGCTCAACTGGGATCAACATCTATAGACTTTTCCCTATTCAATGAGTGGTCTACCGTTTCTGTAGCTTCTTTGGTTGCCTCTTCAAGTCCTTTCTCCAAAAGAAAAAAAAAAAAAATCAAATTTCCCAGAAAATGAAGCGGGCGGGATCCATAGACATGTTATTTTTCAAATAAAAAAAAAATTCCTTTTTAGAAAAAAAGGTGCGGGAAATCCATAGACCAATTATTTAATTTGGTCTGGCCTTACCTGTTATCTTCATGTCCATACATTGTGTTTACATAAAACTAGAGAGAAAGAGAAACCGAAAGAGCATATGGTGTATAAGCAAAGAGCATCAAGATAAATTATGCAAGGTTAAGCAGATAAGTGTCGTCTCCCTATGTGCTGTTTATAACATGGCATCCCGAAGGAGAAGATCTAAAGGTATTATGTGTATTAAAATCCACCCTGGAGGCACGTTTTCCCCCATTGGCCGACATATTCCTACAGCAGAAACTAAGAATGTACTTGTTTTCTTGAATAGATGCCCAGCAGCTGTGTTATAAACACAGCTATGAGCAGATTGGTGTGCAATTGATTCTGTATTAGAACTTGTTTGAGATTATGGGCATTATATATATGCAGGCTGATTAATGTAACTCAAAAGCTGCCCTCTCAACTATAATTGATCATTATCCTCACTGTATCTTGCATTGGTCTCATGAAATCAGTTGTAGGAAGATGAATTTTGATCTTGGCAGTTTGCAGAATTTGGACTTATTTGGACTACCTTTATCTCAATCTAGATATAAAAATAGATTGGCAGATCTTCTTTATGGTAGTTATGACATAGGTGCCTCATAAAATGGCATTACAATAGCTAAGGTTACAGGTGCCAGTAATATATTCATCTATACCAGTAATGATCAACCAATTAAATATATTGCAGTCAATTTTCTCTTATACCCAGTGGGTAATGTGTAAAAGACCTTCCTTTGTCAAAATGTAAAAAGAAATTTGAAAAAGAAATATTCATTGTAAAGCCACCCGGGATGAAATGCCCTTAAGGTGCCACGGCTACTCTAGCTCCATAATAAAACTGACTATAAAGCATATATTGTTATATATATATATATATATATATATATATATATATATATATATATATATATATATATATATATATATATATCGAGTTATGATGATTGTGATTGTGATGATTGGTTGTGGAGAGTGTATTTTGTGGATACATTGTCATTGTTAGGTGTGAAAAGATTGTATCTTATGGACATTCTGCGAAAATAGTCTGTGGACAGTACATTTTTTTGTACACCTTGCACTGGGCTGTTGTGGACATATTGTGAAAAAATGTGATGTGGCCAATATGTGTCATGTGGCTAAAGTGAAGCATAACACCCCCTTTTCAATTGCATGCATTGCAATAGATGATAATCATCCTGTGAAGTGATCTATTTAACTCATACCTCAGTAAGATATTAAAAATGAATGTGGCATGATGCTCTACAATGGAGTACTACACAAGGCGATGTTGCGGGGTGGCGAAAAAAATTTTGACCCCTCCTGAAGGGGTGGCAGAAAAGAATTTGGTACCTCTCGAGGGGGTGGCGGAAAAAAATTTCAGGGGTCCAAACTAAAACTCACCAACTCCCCCTGTTATTAAAAAATGAACACTCCCTAACTTACATTAGCATTTGTAAAACTGTATTGATTAAGACCTTTGGTATAGATTTAAAGTTTGATGTTGGCAAGTCATATTCCCTGGCATTATAATTTGGTCAGGGAAAATACTGGTAATCATTTTTGTGTAGGGAGAGTCAGGGAATTTCGATCCATGATTCTTGTGGTATCCATGTGATTAATATTATGTTTAACGATACTTGTCAGGTAAAATAGGATACCACAATGGCAGCCCCAGACAAAATAGTGATAGCTGTGGATAGCAGTAAATATGCTGAGGATGCATTTGACTGTGAGTATACATTGGTGATTTATATTAGGCATTATTTAGACACCATAAGTCCAATGCCATAAGTAATTTACAGTTTATTTGATAAAGGTTTAATCAAAAAGCATGTTGGCAGGTGCAGCGTTATTAAGACATGTAAAGATGATCCACCGATAAATGATAATATTGGTAAACCCTTAATGTAAATCACTAAGCAGGCCTGCTGTGATAAAATATATTTTGTCATATATAAAAATGTTCATAACTTAGGGAGTGGTCATTATTTATCAACAGGGGGGCGGTGGTTTTGCGCGGACGCATGAAAATTTTTTACGCCCCCCCCCCCCCGCGACGGCAGTCAAAATTTTCTTGCGCCCCCCCCGCGCCGGAGGCGTGGAGAATTTTCGCACCCCTCTTTGATCTATAGTAGCGTGCTGGCTTTTTTTGGTAAAAAGGGTATTATTTCTTTAAGCCCCCCCTCAAGAGGGGCCAAATTTTTTTAAGCCCCCCCCCCTTGGGAGAGGTCTGAAAATTTTACACCTCCCTGTAGATAAATAATGACCACTCCCTTAAGTTGATCTGGTATGAGGTATCCTTACATTAATCAATACCGCCCTCTTAAATCTTAGATCTACATACCTATCTGTTCTGAATACCCAGTGAGTGTGTAAGAAGTAAGTGCGTCACCTCAAAGGGTTAACACATAATGTGTGGCTCTGGTTTGTTTCAGGGTACTTTAGCCATATGCACCGACCTGGCAGTGAACTGGTGATGGTGCACTGCCTCGAGTTCCCCTCTATGCCCAGCAGAAGCAGTGAGTTATTTCATAGATTGTTAACATGTTGAAAAAAAAGGATAGAACAATATAACATAAGATCCTGCAATTGTAGTCTTAATTTCAGAAGTTTCCTTATTTCATTGGAATTCCCATTTCTTTAATGAGAAAATATCATTAGACTACGTTTTATGGTTTAAAAACTACGATCTAAGCATTCTATTTTTTTTAAATTAAGTACTGGTCAGTGATAGCAACTTGAAATTTTCTAAACAAGAAAATGTTTGTGAAAACATCTATTGAAAGGCAATCTAACCAGGGAGTCAATGCAAAACGTTCAATTTTACTTCAAACACCGATTTACTTGAATAGAATTGTGATTTTTGTTCAGCATGGGAAACTCAGACCAAAGCTGGTAGAGAGAAAGGGCAGGAAGTACAGGACAAGTTCGCCAGTAAATGTGAAGCACATGGGGTAAGTTTACATAGCACTATAGCATTTGATTATACCGTAAATTCTCTTGTATTGGCCACACCCTCGTATAAGCAGAACCCCCAACTTTGGGAGAAGCTTAGAGCCATATCCAAGGCTTGAAAATGGGTTAAATTAGGCCCCCCCCCAAAAAAAAAAAAAAAGAGGAAGAGAGAAGAAAGAGGAGGAGAGGGAGACAGAACATGGTGTTCCATATACCATTAGAAAGCTTAGATCATAAGGATGCTAACTGTTGGCTTCTTATATAGATGTAATGAAAGCTGATTTTTTTTTCCAGAATTTTAAAAGAAATATTTCTCTTCTCAAGGGTTCAAACCTTCCAGTGACCCCTCCCCTCCACACACACACATACACACATTCACACCCTGTCCCTCCAAGTATGTCTGGTCCATTACATGTACATGTGACTTGCACTTTGCTGTTACAGCACATCAACGAGGCTGTGTATGAAGTGCGACAATGGGGGGGGGGGGGGGGTCTGGGGGCATGCCCCAAGGAGAACTTTTTAACAATCTAGAACAGAAATGATGCATTCTGGTGCATTTTAGCCTGCCATATCTCTTATAACCACGCTCATCTCCACCAGTGTGGTATGATTGTGAAAATTTATGCAATCAGAAAGCATTGGTTCAATTATTGAGTTTCACAATTTTCTTTGGGAGAGCATACTTGTATGTAAATATGGTGTTCCAGAATGCCACATAATGCACCATTTCAAGTCTTATATTTCAAAATCTTCTGGGGGGGGGGCAAGCCCCCCAACCCCCAAACTTTTAATTATTTGGGAGTGAAGCTTATCACAAATTTTCCATTCTATATGGTGTTCAAAAATGCACCAGAATGAAAATTTTGTAGAGATCGTCAAGGTGATTTGTTTATATACTGTATGGGAGGACATACATATCACCTTTCCTTCAGGATACGCTGATTTCAAAGTATTAGTTGAATTTAATCAATCTTTAACATTAAAACATTTCTTATCTAAAATTGTACAAACTTGACACTTAATATGTTCAATTAGAATGCATCAGAATTCACCATTTCAAGTATAAAGCCTCAAAATTCCGCTTGCGGTACTTAGGGCCATGTAGTATCTCACCACTTTCACTAGGTCTTGACCCCCCCTCTAGAGAATCCTGGATCCGCCACTGGAGGGTTCTGACTGTTTTCTGCCCCCCCCCTCCCCTTTTATTCTAAAGTAGCACACAGGGTTCCTCCATCCCTCCTTTGTTAAAGAAAATGACCACTCCCTAAGGCGAAAGCCTGCATGAGATACACCTTGAGTTGAGCAAAAACCTGTAGGGCACATCTAGGGGTTGATCTTTGAGTAATGTTTTGCATTATAATGAATGTCACTCCCTGATTTTAGGGACAGCCAAGAAAGTATAGCTAACCTTTAGTTTTGCCTATCACGCCGCTTAACAGACAGATTTGAAAATTTGTGGAAACATGTGACGTCTAAATAATTTGTAAATGCTCATCTCTTGTGCCATGTTTATATTGTTCAAAGCACTGATTGCCCAAAGTGCCTCAAAATGAAGTGTGTAATCATAACACAATGCACTTCACTGGATAGCCCTTTGTCTTGTCATTAAGTGAGATAAATAAGGATGAATAGGTATATTAAAGGATAAAAACGAGCAATTTATAAACATAATCAACTGTATATAATAGTGTATCATGGCTGGTATATAGTGGTTTAGGTTGAGTAGAGGCATTAGCATATGATGCGGCGGCATACAGGTAATCTGCAATGAGTAAAGACACACATATGAGTTGGGGCTGGTAGTAGGAAGGGATACTAGTTAGATGTGAATACAGGGAGGAGTCAGTATCGAGTTGGGCGTTGGTGGATAGACACTGAGGACTTATACTCCTGGAGCGCCGAGGGAACTATTATGTGTAGGCCTTACGCATAGGAACACTATCCATGCATTCATTTGCATTAATTGGAGACTAAATGTATTCTATGGGACTTTATAAAACGGCTGGCAGTGCTCTGCTACATGAGAGAAGTGACCTTGAGTGCATTATAGGAATACAGTGCATGGCTGAGCAAGGTCACTATAGCTGTAAACCAGTCAGGTACCCTTAATTCCCCTAGATATACATTGATTGGGTACTTGATTAATTGGAATGGAATGTAAAACGTTTTACAAAGACAATAGACAACTCCTTCTTCACATCTTGACTCTCTGTTGTCCTATAATGCACTCAGGTGCATTTGTGTATTATAGGACAACAGACAGTCTTGATGTGAAGAAGATCGTTGTCTATTCTCTAAGTAGCCAGCCATCAACATGTTCATGTTATAGGATTGTATATATCTGTGAGAACCACATCACTACATAGCCTGAGCTTGGAATGAACAATCATTGCTGTAACTGTGGATAACTATGTATATATAATAAAAATCAGTGAATACTATATGGTGGACTTGGTGTTTGGTTTAAGATGGGCAATCCATCACCATATCATTTGAGTTAGACTTCCCATGCAATAACACACAACTACTGGTACGACTAGAAATTATACAGTAGAACATATACCATAATAAAACCATAGTGTTGTAGATTTTAATACAATAGTAGAGAATTGTCCTGTGAGACATGGTGCGGCGACTTGTAATCTTGTGTCTAGTTTCAGTTGGTGAGACAGATAGAGCATACTATCATCTGGGCTTTTGGTAGTATATAGCACAAATTCAACCTAAACTACCCACTGCAGCTAAGTACTAATAGTCTGTAGACTGTCCATTCTGCATGCACCTCACTCAGCTGCCACAGGGACCTGTCTTATTCAATGTTCAATGCCATAGTCAACAGGTGTGTCATTATGGGTGTACACTGTCTCAGATTGCCAGGAGCCTGCTCTGCCCCTCTCCCCCCACACACACACACACCCAATTGCCAATCACTTGTAATAGTCTGTACCTCGTCACAGGCCAGTGGTCAGCAAATGGCCAGATCACTCCACCTCTCTTTAGAGGGGGAGCACAGTGTAAGTACCCCGGTGTACATACATGTTTTCAGTGTTCCACAAAATCGCTTATATAATGAAAGGAGTAATCAAATTAATCTTTCATCACCAATAGTAGATACATATTCTGAGATAGCATTATTTCAATGTGAACTAAAAATTTTACACAGAAAAGAATGTAGCAGTTCCACAAGGTGGCCTTACACTTCAACCTCCTCTGATTTACAAAAATGCACATATGGCAACACACACTTTAGCACTGATTTCTCCATAGAGATCTTTGACAGTGAATACTTTGTTCAAATACAGAAAATATGATCCAATTGTACCATAACGCACTGACATAAAACCTGTACTACATATATATAGTAGTTTCAAAACGAACAATTCTAAAACAAAGGCTGCAGGGATGCATTTCTGAATCTTAAAATGCTCTAATGATAATCTGCCATAGGGCTCCAAATGATGAAATGTCTTATCTGCGAATAAAATCAAAAGTTTGAGATATATTCTGAAAATTCCTTCACTGATAAGTAAAGTACACACACTGTTGTTATTACATTATAATAATGAGCAGGAATAGTCCATAGCAGAGGAGCCACAAACAAAAATAGATTGCAAAGCCTCCCTATCCCTTACACCGTGGCGACTGTGAACCATACACTAGTCTACTCATCTCATGAGTAGTACTCACTAGTCGCCGCACTAATATACATACATAACACAACAATACAGCCCACCTTGACATACCTGCTCACCTCAGTACCATCTGTTGGCTAGTCTGACAGGCTTTCAGTAGTGTTAAGTACACCTTGAAAATTAGGACTGGCCATTCATTTACAGCACATAGGCTCACTCTATAGGAAATCAGACATACCTGAAATCAGACATACCTGATTTATTACTAGGACAGAAATACATACGGGGCATGAGTTTTCTTTTTTTTGAGGCAGAAATATTTCATACAATCATTAGATATTTTAACACATGGTTTAGAATGTTGCCTAGATAGTGATTGATAAGAAACCCTAAATTTTACACTGTAATAGCGGTGATGCCAACTTTAATGATCGATGCTTATGTATGAATAAAAATGTCTTAGTCAAAAGTTAAGAATTAAGATAAATGATTTTTATTACAGGTGCGCGGGAAGTTCTGTATGGACTTCCAGAAGCCTGGTGAGTATATCACTGAGGTGGCCAGGAAGGAGAACGCGACGGCCATTGTAATGGGGACGCGAGGTATGGGGAAGATACGCCGTACCATCTTGGGAAGCGTCAGTCACTATGTGCTACATCACTCCAACTGCCCTGTACTGGTTGTACGGCCCAGGAAGGAGGATGCATAAGTACTTGCCATTTCCTTTGATAAACTGAACTGGAAGTGACAAACTGAGCATTTGACAAGTCGACTTTTGTTCATTACTCTGTTCCACTGTTCACCCTTACCGTTTTTGAACATTTCTTTGAACTATAGAAATTGATTCATTGGAAACCAACGTGCCCCGAAAATCGACAAAGACAAAGGCGTTTAGACATTTAAATATGGAAATACAGACATAGGGTAAAATTGTTAATGCCATTACATAGGGCATTTTCTAACACGTCATGTGTTAGGTGCAACATGAGCATGGCAATGTGGCAGTGTATGTAGCCATTTCGCGTTTCTTTCAGTCTGTGACATGGGACCCCTCATATAGGCAGCAATAAGGTCACAAGATGCTAAAAGTGGGTTTGGCATTTGAAAAAACAATAGCAAAGTCCAGGTGCTAAGTAAATGATTTGACATATATGTTACACATTAGTCAAAGATAAATAAAAAACAAAACATTGTGCTAAAACCCAAATCATTGCTACTGTTCTGAAAACTGAATCTCTTGTATGAAAATCAAAGTTTAGCTCTTTACATTGTGAATAATTTCACGGGTTTACTGTTTTCTAAATCCTGTCGGTGCTACAAGAAACACAGGAGCCTGAATGGTGAATATATACAAAAATATGACATTTCTATTGTAGCTGCTCATAGGGCGAAGAGGGCAATTTCATGGAGAGCAAAAACATGATTAGAGGTTATTCTTAAAGGACAGTTAACTCCATTAACCCTTTGAGGGCAGAGCAAAATTGGTTGCCCTGGCCATGGGGATGGCCTCTGAAAAAAGTATAGTTCCTAGAGGACGAGCCTATTTTCAATTCCTATACAAATCCTGTATAATGGGCATCGATTATAGTCGACGCTAGGCCTACCACGGTGTCAACTATAGGCGACGCTAGGCCTGCCATGGTGTCGACTATAGTCGATGCTAGCCCTCAATGGGTTAATTCTCTATGCCCATTGACTTATAAAATGTATAAATCCAGCCCTGGTGAATAAGTCATCTGGGTTACATTCATATCGATGCAAGTGACATGGTCTTGACTTGCCATTTGCTCAGTTGACCAGCTTAGTTCCTGCAGAAACCGAGACTGAAATCAACTTGATAGGACTGCTGTGCTAAACCACTGTTCTCTTCTAGACACCTACAATACGCTGATTTCAAAGTATTAGTTAAATTCAATCAATGCTAGTGCATTGACCTTCACGTTACAGTAAATAATACTGTTGAGTAATATCATTATGGTCACTGTTATGCATCTATCATCATGTACCTATCATTAAGGTATAATAAGTACAGTCTATCCTCATGTGATGGCATATGATATGGGTATTGATGTCGGTCTTTCTAGGTATAGTACACTGTGCTAAGTGTTGAATGTTAGAGAGGTAAACTGAGATAGATACCTGAGATACTTGATGTTATATAGATGTCTACTACTTGACACCCCCTGCTCACTGTGTGGCTGATATGTGAAAACTCATAACCATCAACTAGTGTTCTCTGTATCAATGTCAAAGTAGCTGTAGTTAAGTGGACATGGTTTGAAATGGCGGACTCATTTCACTGCATTTGAATTATGACATCCGTAGTAAAATGAAGCTAGCATGGACAGATACATCCGAAGCTCATTCAATTATACGCCATATGAAAATCAAGGACCAGTTGATTTGAAAAAAAAAAATGCTGTCATGCTACAATTTCAAAGGTTTGTCTTTTTTGACATACGCAAACTCTTACTTGATGTGCTTAATAATTGATTCATGCTTTGGTTGACACCATATATAACTCATCTATGCGCGGTGTTCAATTAGACAATTGATTGTACCTTGTATGCTTTGACTACTAACGCAATTAGATAAGTCATTTATCGATGCCCGGTGTTAGATCTAACTTTACATACCCCCAGGTAGTAACTGCAATACCAGTAGTTTATAACATTTATTCAATACTGCCATTTGCCTTGTGTCATATCTACGTCCTGTCATTTAGATTTAACCCTTTAAGGAGGGCATAGTTCTTGAGTGCACCATCATAATTTAGCCATCTTTTTTCATGAATACAACACTAGGTTACAGGCCAGTGTGATGTTGTATCATGACAACAAATGGCAATGCCTTTATGCATTATGCTGTCCTGAAAGGAATGATATATAACTTATTTGTTCTACATAATTTTGGTATCGTATTTATGACTATATTCTCAAACAGTTCATGTTGTTGCACATATATTTTCTCTCTCGATATTTTCTCTACATCTATATTTTGTGGATATACAATTGAGTTAGGCCTTATTTATTTTTCAAGGTGTTGAATCTGTATGCCAGTATCAACTTATGATACTACAATGATAAAGCATACCAGTAGACTAGCATATACTTATTAGAGCAATGCCTACAAGCGTGTGATAGACCCTTGATGTTAAGAAATCAAACATACCGTATCTTTAATGTAAACCACCATTTAAAAATGGAACAAACTTTAGATGCAGTTTATACATGTGGTATATGCCCCAAGTGTCGCTGTTGTTTAGGTATCTAACAATATAGAACGCTGGCAAAGCTTAGATAGTCCAACCTTAGGTGAGATTTTGTAAAGCCAGAACGTTGAGGTGTGTATCAGGTGTAGCTTAGGTCAAAAATGAAGTAAGCCTTATCAAAGGTGTGTTTCAGTGAAAATAGCATTCTTCAGTATTTTTTTGTAAGATTTCTGAGATTTAGTTGCCTGCGTGTTGCGACTGTGGCGAATCAATAGCAGGGTAAAATTTATAACATGGTATAAGGTGAAATTTAAAGAAAAAATAATCTGAACTAGTCACACTCTTATTTTATATAATGTAAGCTGAAACACACCTTTTTAGTTATGTGCTCAAGGTTTAACGGTAATTGCATTACACCTATCTCTACTACTGAGTGCATTATACATTCTACAAGTCAGTATATTTCCAAAAACTGAATCATCCCTGACCAAACTAAGGTTGAAGGTTATGCATACATGCTCAGAATGATTTTGTTTAAGACCCATCTCACATGACCAATGTTTGAACGGATGACATCGGTTGCACACAGCACGATATCAGATTCTTGTGAGATCTCTTTTCAACGCCTCGGGTGCTTGGGGTACAAAGGTGAGATCTGCATGTACTACCATCAATACACGGTGTCAAAAAGAATACTCTAGGCAGCGATTCTCCATAAAATAAATTCCATATTTGATTTCATTCGGACTAGCCTGGTGATCTCTGCATTGACTACGTGCCATTGTAGCTATACTTTAGTAAGTAGGGAGCTTCATTGAATACTCCAGTATTAGATATCAGTGTGATGTTATCTCCAAAGTGTCTAGATTTGTTGTTACCTTGCTATCTAATCAAAATGCGTCCAAGATACTCCACGGTAATACGGTCATATAGGACTAATGTATTCCTGAACAGTGTTTACCTGGTATGTGAAATAAAAAGTATTTACCATGAACTTCCTTGTCTTCAGCTTTATTTATTCATATACAAAAGTCACAGAAGTAAATTAAATTTGCTCTGATTTATAAGGACCGTCTGTAATGTATAGGGAGACTGTTAACGTATATATGGGGTTCTGAGATTTTTATACTTTATTTTCATTTTATTATCACAGTGTTAATCCTTTGAATAGGACGGCATGATACATAGAATCAGTGATGCCACATGCTGGTCGACAAAAACCAGGAAAATTTAAGATCATAGACAAATTTCCCAGGATATTAACCTGACTCAATACAGAAATCTCCACATAAAAAACATGAATTCCTGGTAAACCAGGAAGAGTGGCATCTCTGTAGAATCAAACATCTGTTTTCATGATGCACCAATACAAAGCTCGCGAGTTACTCACCAGAACTGCATTGGTGTATTATTTCATGGACCTATCCAATATATAACAGGACATTTTAGTAAAAATATTAAGCTGTTTGACAGTCAACATTTTAATTCCACAACATATTAAACATTTACCCCATTGCACTTCATTTATTATTTATTCCTCACAAATCAACCACCTGCATAATACTTTAAGAAAATTGGGGTTAGGTTACTATTACTCTAAACAAAATGTGTAATCTTTTTTATATAAGTCAAAGGATTTTTTTTTATGTCAGCTTCACAACAAAAGAAAAAAATGCTACACAGAATCTGCGAATCTCATTTGTATTATAGTACACAAATTTCGTAGACGTACACAGCAAAATAGTTGACAACACTGACCATAGCAAAGTTATAAGATATTATAAGTGTGTGTTGATGTAAATGTGTCAGTAATTTATAGCCATATAACAGAAAATGAATCTCGGGGCAAACCTGAATAATGAGAGTTCATTGAGGTTGTGAGATGGCAGTGAACGCCTCACCAGCAAGACTAAACTTTACAGACCAAAGGTACAACTGTACCGTAAAACCCTGAGTATAAGTCGCGACTTAAAGACCATTTCAGACCCTTGCTGTGGCTTATATGATCACCCTAAACTCAGGGTGCGGCTTATAGTGTACACAGGGATGAACTCTCATCAACTAAACTAAGGGTGCATATTCGGCAGGTTCTTACCCTCACATTTTCGTAAAACATACACGGTTATAAAAAAGGAATGGCCATTCCCTTAACCTTTACAGCAACATGTACATTATGATACAAACCGTATTTACAATACCAGAGCTTTCATTATCATATACAGACACACAGTATATACACCAGTTATAAATCATTATCAGATAACCTTACATACATCTAACATACAGAAAGGAGAGCGGCATGTAGGACACGGTGACCGACTGCTGAGCCACGTCTGTGGTTCCTGTTGGTTCTGGCGGCTAGCGAACCACTTCCCCATACACTCTAAACACCACATCGGGCGGCATAGGCAGGCCACGCACGGGCCCTCATCCTCTGCTTCACACAACTTACGCAGCTTGATCTCCGCCGTCTTCTGCATACATCCTATACACTGCTCCAATTCCTGATAAAAAAGATGAGAAATATCAGTGCAATGATAATGGGCAGCTGCACTTCTAGGATGGCATAATGCTTTAACACACAGCATGCTTTTGTCATACTGATAGATGATCATTATATATGTATTCTACTACTCTGGAGAATAACTCGCCACGGCTGCATTCATGCACCATACTTATGCAACAGCATTGGCTTGATACTTATTCACGAGCACGACTACGGCTAACCTGTGATTGGCTAATTTGTTAAATGCCATCTTCTAAGGTTAAAATGGTTTTAAACGTCAAATGAGTAAAGTCAATCATAAAGTTGCATAAACATGCACATTTACCCTTAAACCTTGTGATTAAGGTGCAGTTTAGGCCTATTTGCGATGATGAACCTAGCAGCGATTAAGAGGAATGTCTCAATGCATGTGTGTGTCTTCGTAGCGAGGTAAATTGACAATGAATTACCCTACATGTATCACGCTGCTAAAAATCAAATCCCAGATGCGCCTTATACTATTTTCCCACGTAAAAGGCGCATACCGCGTATAAGGCGCACCCTGAGTTGAAGAGAAATATATAAGGCGCACCTAGGGTCTGATTTTGGAGACGTTTTAATTCATTTACAACCTGTCTATAAGATGCACCCTGCGTTCAGGATGGCTCCATAAATAGCAATGGGCATCTGATTACCCATTGGTTCGTCGCTGGTACCCACCCCATTGAAATAAGCTTGAATGCTTGTCAGGAACAGATAAACCAAAAGAGGCTAGATAAAACATTAACTCGATTTTTCTCCATGATTTCAAGGTTTTGAATTTTTTTTAGGTACCCCTATATGAAAAGACTTCTCCTTACCAATTGAATGATATGGTTCACTTGAAAATAAGATAATAAAACATTTAAAACAATAACCTCTAGTCTAGCCCCAGTGCATGACGAGAGACAACATTTTTGATAAATCCGCTGTCGTATCCCAGAAGTTGGCGCATCCCAGAAGTTGGCGGCGCATGCGCAATACTTGTTTAAGCCTATTGTTGCTCACGGGCCACAAACATCAATAAAAATAAATAATATTTTGAAAACATAAAAACCATGATAACATCCCTCTCTTCTTATAGAATTTGAAAGGACAACAACCCTAATGATACTGTCCCTATGCCATAGAAATATGAAACGTGTAAAGTTCAAATTAATTATTTTGAAAATTACAGCCAACTTCTGGGATGCTTGACTTTCGGGATACGACACCGCCATTTTGAACTCATTAAATGAGCCATTAGAATAAGTACTTCCGAAAAAGATCATGCATAGATACTGCATTAAATTGATGCTATACATCCATGGTATCACCCCTTGAAATAAAGTGTCAAAAGGACTCAGAATTATTGAGATACTTTACCCTAAAGTTTTGAATTGAGTCCTTCCGAGACGATCAGCTTGTAGAGTGATGTTACCATCATGATTTATGACACAACATCACATCACATAGCAACGGCATGTTACCTGGTAACATCATGTTACTAGGCAACGTCAGTGGTGTCACAAAACAGGCCAGAATTTGCCGAAGATGCAGGCCATATTTTGCCGTGAGAATGGGCCATAATTTGCCGTCAGAATGGGCCACATTTTGCTGTGAGAATGGGCCACACTTTGCCGTGAAAAATTTGCCCACAATATGTAAGGGCGACCTCCCCCCCTCTAGTGCCGAAAGCACTAGTTCATGTATAAGATGCGCCTTATAGGCAGGAGATTACAGTATGTTCTATATGTATACGTACCAAATCAGGAGGACTGTGGTAGCGTGCGTTAAGTTCCACATGTTCACCAAATACCTGCAGGAAGCGGTCACTCAGAGTCTGGTGTATCACGACGTCCTGTGCTACTCGGATGGGGCCCTGGGTCTTCTCTTTAAGGTCTGAGTACTCCATCGCGTTCAACCTAAAATAAAGAGATTGTTTTATGGAGTGAATCAAGTGTTGCTCAATACTGTTTTTTTTCAGGTTCAACCAATGTAAATTCCTATCATTAACTATTTATTTTATAAGCTTGAAGCAGTGTATGGTGCATTAATCAAATGTACTGTTCTTTTTTTAATATCATCATGATATACCGGTATTATACTTAAATACAGTCATAACAAGTCAACTGGCAAAGCTGGGACACAGCTTAATGCTGAATTCGTGGAGTTGATAGACACCACAGGAGTCGGCATGGCGCACAAATATAGTGCCACCCAGTTCCTACCATATATCATGTGAAATCAAGGCAGGTATTACAACTATTTACATTTAAACAATTTCCTCCCAAAAGCATTGTTCCATGCTATTTTTCATTGAATATTTTCTCGTTTCTTTACATGTTTTTACCTGATGACAAATGGTTTAGCATGTGGTGTGACACTGTTAACGTTAATGTTCAGGAACTGGATGCCTGTCGTGGTTTCCTCAGACAGCGCATGTTCATCGGTGCTGACCAAGGTAAGATGGACATCGCTTTGGTACGCCATGTGGAGGAAATATGTCGTTGTCTTCATAATCCAGGAGTCAGTCACAATCACACGACGGCCATATGGACCTAGGATGTGAGGTAAAATCAGAGTGCCAAGTAACAATCATATGCCTTAATTGCAATCAAGGTACGAAATGAAATATAGTAGGATGTAAAGCAATGTTTAATATTACTATGTCACTTTGCTGTCATCGAGCATGAATATACCTCTTGTAGAAAAAAATACCAGTCACAAAATGTCGGCTGGAGTTACTAAATCACCCCAGTGTTGGTAGATCACAGTAACAAATTTAGGAAGCAGAATCCTGGTTGCTAGGGACCTCGCAAAGGGTCTAATTAAATAGGCAATGTACTAGAAAAAAAACTCACGATTTTGCCATTTACTTTTCTAATATTGGGATTAGGAAACAAAGTTTTAAAGTATATAATGCAAATGTCCAATCAAGTGACCAATGTCTTTAGTAATCTTGCTAAAATGGTTCTAGATCTCTTCCAATAAGGGTTTCAACACTGTTTCTTGTTGCACCATGGCCTTTAGGCCATTGTGACATCATTTGATCGAGTATAGGCAGATCGCCGAAATTCTAGCCACTTTTCTGACTTGCCCCCTGGTCTTCAGCCCTTGACTATTTATATTTATAACCTTGGTTCTAAGTCCAATATATATTTTTTAGTGTATGCATTACTAGTGGTAGACCCTTAATCCTCGTAATACATGTATTATAGGTATTATCATGGACCTGAAACACTGGATATGAAAGAAAGGCCTTCTTTGGGAGAGCTGTGCCATGGGTGTGTTTCCCCATCTGCCACTAGATGGCAATGGAAATTGTTATGTGTCACTAGGTGGCAGCACAGAGCCAGCATGTTAAACATCTTATATTCTATTTATTCATAACTTATTCTTACAAATAATATGTAAATTTTGTAGCTATAACTATAATTAACCATTATGGTAATGCACAGATAGGTTATCTATGCAATGAAAACAGTATATCTGTAAAGGAAAGAGAAGTGAGTGTGCTGCCCCCTGGTGGGTAACTATGGAAGCCTCCTACAAAATCTTGCAGTCACTGGCCCTTAGGAGATAATTTTCTTCTGTCCCTTAAAATTTTCATAGATCCATGATTCAAAAGGATTTGGATAGCTATTTTCTTCATCTAAGTGACCCAAGTGATTTCCGATGGAAATCACGAGAAGAAAATTTTCTAGGAGGGGGTAATTTTTGGCAATTTTTCTAAAAAAAATCTTCAAAAACGGAGCCTTTTCTCAAAAATAGCTACTTTTTATAACATGATGAAATAAGGTGAGTCAGAAACTACAAATCAAGGGCTTTCTGATGCTTTTTAAATCAAAGAGCTGTGACATAGTTAAGTTGGGGAAAAAATTATCTTGGATTGGTCATTCTGATAGAAATATAAAGCTAATTCAGCCCCGAACTCATAAAGTGGCAGTCAGGAGATAATTTTCTTTTGTCACTTAGAATTGTGATAGATCCATGATTCAAAAGTATTTGGATAGCTATGTTCTTCATCTAAGTGACCCAAGTGATTTCCGATGGAAATCAGAAGAAGAAAAATTTTTAGGATGGGGGCAATTTTTGACAATTTTTCAGAAAAATCTTCAAAATCGGAGCCTTTTCTCAAAAATAACCACTTCTGATATCATGATAAAATCAGGTCAGTCAGAAACTACAAATCAAAGGCTTTCTATTGCTTTTTAAATCAAAGAGCTGTGACATAGCTAAGTTGGGGAAAAAATTATCTTGGATTGGTCATTCTGATAGAAATATAAAGCTAATTCAGCCCCAAACTCATAAAGTGGCAGTCAGGAGATAATTTTCTTTTGTCACTTAGAATTGTGATAGATCCATGATTCAAAAGGATTTGGGCAGCTATGTTCTTCATCTAAGTGACCCAAGTGATTTCCGATAGAAATCATGAAAAGAAAATTTTCTAGGAGGGGGTCAATTTTTGGCAATTTTTCAAAAAAATCTTCAAAATCAGAGCCTCTTCTCAAAAATATCCACTTTTGATACCATGATGAAATAGGGTCAGTCAGAAACTATAGATCAAGGGCTCTCTGATGCTTTTTGAATCAAAGAGCTGTGACAGAGCTAAGTGGGGCAAAAAAATTATCTTCTGTAGGTCATGTTAAGGCCTACCATTAGTAGTTCCCATTTCTCCCACCAGGGACCCATGGCACAGTTGATAGACTGCAATGCTATACTGATTCAAATCCAGTCTTTCAGGTCCGTGGTATTATGCAAGTCTACTAGAGCACAACGTCACCATGCACCTACCAATGCACTTAGACTAATGACCATACATCTAGTCATAAAGCAATGCCATTGCTACGTCACTGTTATTGACACCCCCAGTACCACTGATTAATACATTTTCACTCCGTCACACTTAACCCTAAGCACCAGCTTATTGTTCTGACCAAAACCAATGATTAACTCTTTGAGAGATGCATAGTGCTATATGTCGTCATGATACATGAATACAGCCCTGGGTGTTCTGACCAAAACCAATGATTAACTCTTTAGGGGCTGCATAGTGCTTCGGGCCTCCCTATCCCACTTAAAAGGGTCTATTTCACCTCTTTCCTATCTCCTCAGGATGTGTGTGGTGCACATATGTGCAGGCACTGACACATTCCTCTGTGAAATTGTGTAATGTCGTTCTCGCCATGAATATGACCTTAGTTGTCGAAATGGCGTTAAACATCTATTACTCACTCACTCACTGCATAGTGCTTGATTATTATATTATTAATCTTTTAAGCCAATGTGGCATCATGGCTTTGCCTGCCTTCCTCAATTCTCAAAATCTTGAAAATCTTTAATAAAAAATCTTGATATTTCTGCCCTCGTACATTTCCTATTCCTGCTTAGCAGATTCCTTAGTGGGCTGACCCCTGCTAAAGCTGATACCTTGCGAGATAAGGACTGATAACAGCGAGCTGATGGGTACCAGGTATTACACAATGCCCCCTGAAAAGTCGGCATTGAATGAAAGGAATTTTCTCATTAGTCAATATTATATTCCGCTAGGTTCCTATTGAATCTAACTTATCAGTAGTAGAGAGATGAGCCTGATAAGGGCCGCATTGGTTGCTTTGACGTCGCTGCTGCGCCAAAGAATTGAGCACAAACTCTGAGGCAACGAGCCGTCTTTAACAGTATAGAACTCGTAATCTACCGGTAATCTTCTTAGATTCATAATGTTTTAAATCATTGACAGATTATTGATCGAGTGTATGTTACCTGTTGTAAACTTATCCATCCTCCTGTATTCTATATTGATTCTGGAGGCCACTGAGTGCCAGTTACTGTTGCTGTCTGCATACTGACTCAATACTTTGGAGATAGGGTGATTTGACCACTTTTCTCGTGACCAGTGGTAAGCAAGCAGCCCAACAGCGATAGGTATTGCAATACAGACGACCAGGAACAGGGCCCAGTAGAGGCTCATGCGGGATGGTTCAAAGAGGTGCAGGTGGTTGCTGGAGCATCCAAGTAAGATGTAATACACTGAAAATAAGAGAATAATTAGATTAGAATAAAGGCTGGTTTCTTATGTTATGGTGTTATGTAATAACATATTATATAAGTTTACGGTATTCCTTCTAATATCTACACCTGCTCTGAAGGTGCAGTGTTCTTAAAACATGCCAGGATGATCTAAATGAGCCATATGGAGAATTCATTGATACCAACTGTACCCTTGACAGCTTGTCAAGAAGCTATAGAGGGAAGAAACCAATGGATTCTTTCTGTTCACACTGTAATATGACACAAGATGTGAAACATGTTGTATTATTTTGTTCTGTACCATCAATACAAAATGCCAGGGAAAGTTTTGAAAGGGAATACCTTAAGTATGTGGACTACTACAAAAACCATAATGACAACAGAAAACTTTCGCAGATTTTATTGGTAAACCCCTTCTGCAAATCATCAAGCAAGCATGCTGCGATAAATTGTATTTTGTCATATATAAAAACTCTGTATAACTCACTCAATGTTGATCTGATGCTGACATGAATGGATCCTTACATTAGTCAACAAAGCCTTCTTGAATTTTGAATCTAGCTATCTAATAACCGCAGCAACCTTTTTGGGCCCTAAGTGCACCCCCCCCCCCCCCACCTGTGTCGATGGGGGAATGAAAACGTTTGACCCCTCTTAAGGGGAGGGCATAACAAATTTACCCTCTATTTTAGCAAAAAACCCTATGCACTGCTACATAATGTATAGATCACAGAACTCAGAGGGGCGCGAAAATTCTCCACGCCTCTGCCTCGGGGGGGGGGGTGGTGCAAATTTTGCCTGACGTCATAGCCATAGGCCTATATATAAGGGGCATAAAAAAAACTTAGCAAAACCCACCACCCCTTGTTGATAAATAATGACCACTCCCTATAGAAAGAATTATAAGATTCATTTTACTTTTTTACCCTGGTGTAGACTATGTAGACCTGCCAACTGGTCCCTACATGGGCAAGAGCGGTGGACGGTGGCCTCCACTGCCCCGGTAATGCACCTGCATACTTGGAATATGGTACCCATGACTAAAGTTATCCAGCTAACCGGGCCCTGATATATTCATTCAGAGGCCCAGCAATTGATGTCCACTGAGTCTGCAGAGGGCTCAGCCTAGTCTTCCTGGGCCCTAGATATCAAGTTACAAAAAGCAAAGGCATGGCATATGATTTTACATTTCAAAACAATACACAAGTAGGTATGTCCTAGACTAGAGTTAAGATATCAAAGACAAACACCACTTAAGACTAGGGACCCAGTTTTCATTGAGGACTTGGGAAACTACTCTGAAAGTTCCACCACTACAACACCCACTGCTTAGCATCGCTCCTTTAGCGATGGTTCCGTCTAGACTAGTCATGCCAGTAGAGTCATGATTGAGGTATCAAAACAATGATAATATAAAATGCCTAGACCTGCCAACTGGTCCCTAGGCATATGATGTTAGGTATATAGCTCCCTGAGCGGCAGACGGTGTGGAAACCCCCACACTAGATGGGCACTTACCTAATATTTCAAGAGTTTATCCCATTAAACCTATCTAATGATCAATGGATGGATCTTGAGAAAAGAAGTGGATTTGCTTTTTAATTGAAGTCTCTATGTCAATTTTAAGTGGAATTACGACCGGTCAAAGGTACCAAATCAGACCCAGAATTCTGCCATAGTTAAGAGTTTAATTTGGATCTAATTTTGTGATCAAGCAAGAGGAATCCAAGGTATACTAAATCACTAAAATGATTATTTTGGGCAATTTTCTTTTCAGATAAGCAAGATATACCCTCAAGAATGTAAATAATGATACATTTTATCATAATCAAACAATGTAAAAGCAATTTTTTTGCCTTGAACTGTGCGCTCTGACACAACCATGGCAGAATATCGTCTTTGACTCAGAACGTTTGAATGATCATAACTTCCATTTAAATTGACATAATAACTTCATCTAAAAAGTAAAACTACTTATTTTTATCATAGCTATCAATTTCCCACCATATAAAATACATACAATAAGGTCTTAATTGATAGGTAAGTGCCCAACATTGGGGAGGTTGGGATAAGTGTCCAGAGATAATCTTGCCCAAAAAGTTTGCAGGGTCTGTCAAACATACTGCAGCCCCTTAGAAAAAGAAAATGAAAACATTTTCTAGATCATTTTTAACCATAGAACAGGTGGGAACCATTTATTTTTAGGTGCTCAATGATCTTCTCATAATAAAATGGTTCTAAACTTTTAGTTGAACTTTGATGGGGTCAAAGGCAAAATTTCATACATTCAACCTTGTACAAAAAATAATCATTTTAAAGGTCTAGCCAAGCCTGTTAAAATGAGCCCTTGTTTGTAAAGATCCTCCAGTAAATAGCTTCAGAATAAGCTTGCAAAGAAAGGAGAGTTTAACACTACCCAGTTTCAGCTTTATCACAGTTTCACACCTCTCCTGCAGCAGACTCACACAGTGGAGGTATTTCAGTGCCTACACTAGAAATGCCCCCCCCCCCCCCGCCGGCCCCGGGCCCCCCTCGTTCAAAGACTCAGTGAGTCAGTCGGGTTATAACTTTATGTTTCCCCCGAGCGAGGTAGAATACTGTAAAAAAAAAAAAAAAAGAAAAAAAAGCTTACCCAGTGGTATTAGTGAGTGGACAATCATAGTCGTTGTTGTCCTTTTGATTTGGTACTGGATGAAGAACAAGTTCTCACTCCCCAAAAATTTAGAAAAGAGGGTCTGCACTGTCAAACCAGCGGACACAAATTCTGTCGGGGGCGAGACAAAACACATCGATACCAGAAAGAATATCACACTAAATATCATATCTTGAGACTCCATGTTCGGGTCTTTACGCAAGACCTCTTAGCTTATTCTCTTCTGTTAATTTCTGTGCTAAATACAACGAAATTTGTGATTTTAGTACCACGTAGACCTCCAAAACATCACAGGCGGAAATACACTGCTGGTTCTGGGCGTGTCTCCTTTGAACGCTGAATACCAGCGGCAGTGCATGCAGACTGACGCCCCGTTTCCCAACTGAAGAATTCTTCACTGGTATGGTGAAATTCTGGGAGGTATCGACCACTTTAGACTTATAGCTCAATGCAGCAAGTTGGGAACCTGAGTGTTTTCCTGTTTTGGAGGCAGCTCTGCATGTAAAATGCCTTCATTCAAGGGACATTTTTGTATATGCAGCAGAAGACAAGTCTTGTGTATGATTCTCTCTCAAAAATCATAACAAAATATGAAAATAGAATTGTTTGCTATGCATTATTCCCTCATAATACATGTCAGACTAGTCAAAATGCCCTCCATAGGTCTCATATGGGCTGGAAAAGCACCATGCTTATAAATGCCTTCATCATTTTCAAGATAAGAATATCTGAAGACCTGAACAATGTGAACAGGTCCATGGTGCAAAACACTTTTGTTTCTATTAAATTCCATCATCAATTGTTGTTTTGACCTGATGACCCATTGAAAACCATATTGAAATGCTATTAGAACCCCATATTAGGCATGTTAGGCCTATTATAATGCACTATTGAGCTATTTAGCTGCAAATAGCAACAAAAGCGTTGTCGGCACCAAAGACTAGAATCATAAGATGGGGCTAATTCTTCTCAGACTTATTGTATCACTTAGATATTTCCCATGCCTTTAAAGATGATCAAGTAGACCATAAAAATGGATAATTCTGGTATCAGTGGGTGATCACGCATCCATATATGGTGATCTATGTGGTCCCACATCAAAAGCCAAGCAGAAATTTTGCTGAAAATTACAGTTTTTGCAAACTAACAAAAATCACATGTCCCCCATAGTGTAATAAGCCACCCTAGAGGTAGGGAAAAAAAGCATACTCATTTATAAACTTGATGGGTCAGTATTATGCACTTTCTTTCAAAAACTGATGATTAGGATATTTTTTCACAAAATATATAGGGCCAAACTTTGAAAAACAGCAATTTTTTCAAAGTAATGATTTTTAAATTTATAATTTGTACTTCAGTGGTAAACTGTGCACTATATTATTGTAATACCATCTACCCTGGCCTGAAAGCAATGAGTTTCATCTTTCATTTGCTGCAAATATTGTGTAAATCGGATAATTTTTGGCTAAACCACAGCATTTCTTAGCGAAAATTCAGGAAAAACTAAGTTTTAGGTTCCCAACTTGCTGCATCGAGCTATAGAGATGTAGGCCTATCGAAAGACCTATTACTGGTATAGCAAGTGATCTTTTTTTTAACAAGGGCTTGGTCATCGACACAGTCAGACCGAAATAGAAAGTAAATTATGAACCTGGCATATCTAAACAGCCCGGCTAAACAGTAGAGTGGATTTCAGAAGTGTGCAGGGGGCCAGTGGAGTTTTCCCATGACATGGGTCAAATTGGGGTTACCCCCCCCCCCCCACTAATTTGGACCTATTTTAGACGGTTATTCCTATTGAACAGAAAAACGCCGACCCCTGGGTCGATCTGAGGTTAGTTTTGCAAGAGTAAAACTGGAGGGAAACGACAGGCGAGATCTAGGTCATAAAAGCGATGGCGGGTACCAGACCAGTGAGAGTGATGCATTACGGAATTCTAAACCATGGTCAGTGTGTATTCCAAGATGGCCGCGCCCATGGACCACGTTGAAATTCGCCAAAGTCTCCCTAATAAAGTGAGTAAATTAGGTGTTGTCACAACTTTAAACTTCCCGGGAACTAGATGTTTACACGTAAAACTCAAGGGTCATTAGTTATGCCCGTAATACTAGTTAAATTCGGCCATTAAATTCATAGGTAGAAAAAAAGCTTCCAAGAATCTTCAAGCTTAAAGGGGAAGGGAGGGTATAATTAAAGGCGCTCTGAATCAAGGACCTACCACGGGAAGCACCACTCTTCAAGCAGAGGCGCTTCAGAGAACACTATTAAAGTATAATAAGGGAGTGCGGGCTTATTTACCTCTAGATGGCGCAACCATCAATATCAATATGTATACACCAGATGGCACTACAAACTGGCTTTCAGATGTAAATAAACAATGGTACATGTGGCAAGTGTATGAATCTATGCATTTTACCTCCATGCACTTTAAAAAAATGATCTACCACATGTGCTGACATAATTAGACATCTAACAGGCTAAGAGATATGTAAACATGACCAATTGATGGAGCATATTGTCTGAATATCTTCATTTGTCCACATGGTCCATTTCACAGGAAGCAGCATGTGCCATGTGGAAAATGATCAGGGTTTGTCTTTGTTTGTTGTGGCACAGGAGATTGTGCCACATTGAAATACTCTACTAAAAAATATGTGTCAACCTAGAATAATCACCATTTAATATAGCATACTCGTATTAAGATCTGGTAGCCCCAGTAAAGATTTCAATAATTTTATTTGAATCTGTTCCAGTCATGGGTATGGGGAATGAAAGTACCAGCAACATGACACAGGAGACTGTGCCACCCAGCCTGCAGACGCTGACCTTACATCATGCATCAGTCCATATGTACCGGAAGTGCTGATGCGCATGGGACCTACGTCCGCCGACGTTAGCACTGTGGCGGACGTAGCCGATTCAGAGCTCCTTTAATATAGGCACTTACCTAGTTTTTCAAAACTATATACTATGTATTCTATTTGTATACCATTGGATAGATCACAAGAAAACAAGTGGATTTGCTTTTTGAATGAAGTCTCTATCTTAATTTAAAGTGACATTATGACCGTCCAAAGACCACAAAATGACCCTTATATTCTGCCAAAATAACCCATACTTAAGAGTTTAATCAGGATTCAAATTTTGTGATCATGCTGACTTTGGTCAGAAATGCCTGGAACACTTAAATCACTGTTTCTCAGAAGATATTGACACTAGGAACTTGAAATAAAAAGTAGAGGAAAGTCCCTTAAGGGGTGGTTCTGATGACCTATGGCCTGACCTTGATCAAGGTCACGGTCAATTTAAGGTCAAAGGTCAAATTTATTAATTTTTTTGTAAATGGGTTAACATTTGTTGAGATTTAGCAAGATGAATGATTTAATCAATGATTAGTTAACCTTTTTTAATATTTGACCAAGAAGGTCAAGTTGACTTATTGAAGGTCAAGGTCAAAGGGACATTTTGTGTCCTTCCTTCCATATTTAAGGGAGTCTACTGATGTCCTCTCAGTCAGATAGGTCTTGGCCTAGGCCCGGGCTAGGGAAATGTCCACCTGACTAGAATGATCTCACCCAGTCCCAAGGAGGAATCCTCTGACTGGACCCCTCCCCCACTCTGTCACTGATGTTCAAACATCAAAGGAAAGCCCTCCTAGTCAGTCAGAGAGAAGTCCTGGTAGTCAGTCCTACATTAGGGGCCACCTCCAGGTGGTCCCTCCAGTGGTGGGCCTATAGGTGTGGTGCAGTTGGGGAGGTGTTAGAGCTAATCTCTCACTCCCCCTCACAGAGCAAATAGGTCATGATTTTGTAGTTGCTTAGAAAACATAGTGCTGCCTATTAGATAAAAGAAAACTAGACATGTTCTAAATCTTATTTAACCAGGGAATATGTGAGTACCATTTTTAAATATGTGAGATGCATATTTCACACAATAAAAAGCTTCTGAAGTTAAGTTTCAACTTCACCTGTGGGAAACATATTTTTTTACTTCCCAAACTATTGAACAAGTACATGCATATTAAAGCCCTCTTCAAGGCCGTTAAAATGATACCCTAATTGTCCAGATCCACCAGTAAACAGCTTCAGAATCAATAAGTTAAGATGGGTCACCCTGAAGAGCCCCCACTTTTGCTTTATCACACTGTGGGCGTCCGCGCACGGCAGAGCCGCCCACGGGAGTTATGTCAGTGCCTAATTAATAGGACCGAACAGCCTGTGAACTGAACCCACAGGGGGTCTTATATATGGTGGGGTAAAGAGCTCTGGTCAAATATTTCAATCTATCCTGAATATCTATGTCTTTAGTGCATATTAATTTCTCTAAGATGCATAGCATGTGTGGGATTACCTAATTAGGGAGTGTTCATTTTTTAACAACAGGGGGGGGTTGGTGGGTTTTCGTTTTGACCCCTGAAAATATTTTCCGCCCCCCCTTTGAGAGGTGCCAAAATATTTTTGGCCCCCCCCTCAGGAGGGGTCAAAATATTTTGCGCCCCCCCCAACATCGAGTTGTATTGCACCACATTGTACAGCATCATATCACACTCAATTGTATTGTTTCACTGAAGTACAAGGTAAAAGTATCACTTCCCAGAGTTATTATCATCAATTAATTATTTTTCTATTGGAATGCAAGAAATTGAAAAGGTGGTTCCACGTCTCAAGACCAATTTCATCAGTAGCTGCAGTGCGAGTCACACACTACTTAGCCTTATGTCTTTTGTTTGGAAAAAGCAGCCAGGACAAGCTAAGTATAGGGTGGTCTGGAGGCATCACCGCCCCAGTCAAACAGTTTTATAAATCTAGAGTCTAAATTTATGCATTCTGGTGGTTTTTGAGGTTTCCCTATACCCTCTGTTTAAAATTCTACAAAATGTTAAAATGGGATGTCATTGCATGGATCTGGATGAATCACAAGAGTGATTTCTGTGGTCTTAGGTTAAAGCAAGCAAGCAAACCGTATTTGAGGGATCTTTTAAGTCTGAATCAACTTGCTGCAGACACACATGGGCCTTTATGACTCTTAACTATAGGGAATGGGCTCTTTCAGCACAGCCTTTGGAAATTTTGTTTGGGGGAAGGGGATAACCAAAGCAATCCAAACAGGCAAATCAAAAACTTTACGATTTACATGGGTTGGAGGTTTGGGTTTCTGAGCAAATGGCCAGGCCAACTCTAAGTATTCGAATACTGCTTTCCAAGAAAAATGTTTAAAACTCTTGGGCATGTTTTTTTATTGTTAGTGTGATTAATGTGTGATAGAGAGTAAGAATCAGAGGGGGGTCTGGGGCTATGTCCTTCAGGAAAATTTTGAATATTGAGAAGTCAAATGGTGCATTTTGGTGACGTATGACTGGATGGTGCATGGGGGCACACATCCCACCTGACCCCAAGGTTTTACTACCCCTGCATCATATACACTGCTTTTGGCTCAGTGAGCCTAGGGGTATATGGAGATGTCCCCCAGGAAAATTTTGAATATCGAGAAGTCAAATGGTGCATTTTGTTGAGGTATGACTGGATGACCCGACTGGTATGTCCCCCAGGAAAATTTTGAATATTGAGAAGTCAAATGGTGTATTTTGGTGATGTATGACTGGATGGTGCAGGGGGCATACATCTCACCTGACCCCAAGGTTTTACTACCCCTGCATCATCAATACACTGTTTTTGGCTCAGGGAGCTTAAGGGTATATGGAGATGTCCCCCAGGAAAATTTTGAATATTGAGAAGTCAAATGGTGCATTTTGTTGAGGTATGACTGGATGACCCGACTGGATGGGTCGGGTTTATCCCGGTCGAGTCCATCTCGTATGGTTCTGTATGGTGTGGTTCTGTTCAGTCTGGATCCATCTGATTCTGTCCGGTCTGGTCTGGGTCCCATTGAAGTCTTGACTGGGTCTGTTTGGTAGGTTCAGTCCAGATCCATTTGGTCCAAGTCCATTTGGTCCGGGTCTTTCCAGTCCAGGTCGGTTTAGTATGGGTCTGTCAGGGTGGATCCATCCAGGGTGAGTCTGGGGGCAATCCAGGTAGATCTGGGTGAGTCTGGGGGCAGTCCAGGTAGATCTGTCTGGTCCGGGTCAGTCCGGTCTGGGTTAGTCTGTCCAGGTGGATCTGTCCAGGGGCAGTCTGGGTGGGTACAGGTCGGGCCATCCAGGTCAGGCCATCCAGGTCAGGTCAGGTATGTCTTGCTAGACCCACTCCAGATGAGGGGAGAGATTTGGGGAAAGGTTAGGGGAAGGGGAGATGGGAGGAAAGGCCAGGGAGAGAGAGAACACTTAGCACGTGATCTGACCATGACATATGCAAATTCCGAATGCGAAAAAAAATCGAGGCATTAAAAGTAAAGACTCTTCTTTGATTTGCCATTGATAGGTTAAAATGGAAGGGGGGGTCTGGGGGTATCTAACCCAGGAAAATTTTGAATATTGAGACGTCAATTTGTGCATTTTGGTGCTTTTTGAGGGTGGCTGAAGCCCTTGTATCCAAAGACCCCACCATATATATAAAATGGTAAAATGATATCTCATGGGATCTGGACAAAGATTGACCCTGACAGATCTTAGAATAATGGAGAAAACTGAAAAAAATGAGGAGTTTGCATGCATGTATGCACAAGCCATCTGTGACAGGCGTCACGCATACCACAGAGCTCTCATCTTCTAATGGAGCCAAAGAGTGAGACTTTTCCCTGAAGCTTGGAATTTTCTAGATTTCCGAGATGCATTGAAATAAATGCAGTTCCAGGGGGTTTGGGTATGCCCCCAAGAAAATTTGGAGAAATATGGAGGTTCATTTGTTGATTTTAGAGCATTTTGGTACATCAACTGAGGATGGATGCTCAAGTTCACTATATAAGTTTATACTGAAATTACAAAGTCTAAAATGCGTGAGAAACAGTAAGAGAGTGAGACAACCCCCAAATGTGTGAGAATCACGCCAAATGTGTGAGATTCACGACAGATGCTTGAGTGTTGAGAGCTCTGCATACACTCTTGTTGGAATTATGATTCCCCTGAAAAATTTTGAAATTTTAGAAAGAAAATGTTGCATTCTGATGCATTGTAAAAATATCAGTATAAACTTTCTCCTTCTGCAAGTAATATATTGAGAAATTGTCCCCACTACTTATCAATTTGGGTATTTACGGCAAGTCGCGTCAATTTGTGCCTCATCGAGAAGGGTCTAAAAATTTTACGCCCCCCCCTCAAGAGCAGTCAAAATATTTTTCGCCCCCCCCTCAGGAGGGGTCAACAAATTTTACGCCCCCCCCTCAAACTCACCAACCCCCCCCTGTTGTTAAAAAATGAACACTCCCTTAATACCTAAGGATTTGGTGCCGCTGCCAAAGGGAAAGTTGATAGATAAACCAGCAGGGAGTCATTAGTGCCTGTACCCAGCCTGTAATATTAACAGAGGGGGACACTCATAATAGAACTGTGGTCAGCTTTATCCCATCCAGGTCATAAATGAACACTCCCCAAATACAGAGCTGCTCATTGTCAAAACCTTGTCTGGTGAATTCTGTGGGTGATTCCAATCTGGTGTGGTCAGATGTTATCTGATTTTAATGGGATAACACCTATCTAAGGCCACCCTTAAAAATATGTTCGTTTCCTGTCCAGAGGGTGGGATTTTTCAGACCCATGAGGGAGGGAGGAAACTTTTTTTTTTTTAGGAAAATATTTTTATTTGTCATGAACATCGTAAGCGGGGATGGCCTGAATTCGCCATCCCGTTCTAAGATTTAGTGATTGGAAAACTAGATTCTTATGCTGATGGACGTAAAAATAAATTTATTTTCAGAACTCAGGAAATTTCTTTCTCATTCTCACAAAAAAATCCACCAGGCCTCTGGACAGGAAACAAAAGTATTAAAGGGTGGCCTAAGAGGATGACAACCTGCCAGCATGTAGGTATAAACTTTACCGGTAGCTTAGGAACCTTAACTCTCATCTCTGTACCACCGTGGCATCACGGCAGTACAGAGATGAGAGTTAAGGTTCCTAAGCTAGCTGGGGGGGGGGGGGGGGGAGAGGAGTCAGACCCAGCATATCGGGATTAATTTTGCATATTATACACCTTTTGAACAGCATTGTAAAATTGGCAAAAATATATGACGGGGGGGTGTCAAAAATGGTTAAATTTGGTATTTACCTCATTTATGGATATCCCTCCTGTTGATTCATGGTGTTCATGGTGTGAGGAGCATTTACAAAATAGTTTATGAATCAACACATTAATTCAGCTCAAGAGTACCCATTGAAGGTAAATTTATTTGGGACCCAGTTGAATATGTTACTTGGGTAATTTCGGTCTAGAGTAATGTTGATCTTGGTATGTTATTTTTGCTAAATTGCAGGGCAGAGGACTGTTTGCGGTACATGATATCACAAAGGGCGACATACTATTTGAGGAAAAACCACTGGTCTGTACTCAGTTCTTGTGGAACGCAATCTACAAGTAGGTCATCCTAATCTTTTACTAAACTTTTACATACCCATGTACATACGCAGTGTGTTAAACCTAAAAGTCAAAGCTTCACAGCACATCTCTCTATTATTCCCGTTTCTTGTGGTGTATAGATGCAGTCCTGGCAAGTAACCCATCAGTGTTACCTTCGTTATCTGAGTTTAATTACGCAAAACATTAACAGTGTTCATATTCAATTACGACCGTGCTATCTTTAAAGTGGATTAGTCCGATGGCTGGGGCCAAAATCTTCTCCAAAATAAACCAGGATATTCACATTGATCATACTTCCCCATAATCAGGCTCATATTTGAAAGAATTGTCAGATTTATACCCTATTTCCCACTTTTGGAGTGCACACCAAAACTCCATCCATTGGAAATACACTGTAAAATGCCTATGACGAGGCCCATGGGACCTCCTTTCCAAGCATGTATGAGCTAAAGATAACAATAACTGGTCCACAAATGCCTAATTATGGCGTTTTACATTGTGTAGAAAGCGTTTAAACATAATTTGAAAAAATAAATAAAAAAATGGGACTTTCCCACTTAAAAAAGTAAAGTATGTTTGTTAAAGCTCTCCATAATTTCAGGATTTGTCAGAACAAAATATCACTGCCTCTTTTCTTTCTATATAGCTATGTTGCATGTGACTTTTGCATGCGGTCATTGGAGACAGCGGAGAGCATGTGTCAACGTCTGACGGCCAACCCAGCCATCATCCTGCCCTATCCCGAGAACTGTGCAGTCATGCCAGAAAAACACACCAGGTGTCCTCATTGTCAGGTAAGTAAGAAGAAGTTTTCTTGCATTCATAGAAATTCATAATTCTTTCTAGATTTTTCATATAATATGCCATTGCATGTAAATGAGTTTCATATGAGAGAATTTCCAAAAATGAAAAGACTTCTTACATATTGTTGACTGGTATGACTGGTATCTCTCAAAGCTCCAGTGAGATCTCGATTCTCTAAATGCAGTGTATACCCCTTCCTGGGAACTGCTACTACATTTAATTATTTGCGCTTTCCCTTCAACACCTACGGCATGTGCCTCATATGTGAAGTATTACCGCACAATGGCACATGTTATTCAGTAAAGTTTGCTTTCATACATGGATTAGATACTGTACTGCAGTGCAGAGTGTCGGGACCAGGCATGGCTACAGTACCATAGGACGCTTTGTCTAGGACCATCCCCGGGCCCTGACCACCCACTTATAAAGCTACAGGAGGTCTGGAGGTTAGTGCCTACGTTAGTTTTAACATCGTGAGATCTGCAATATGTTATCATGCATTATATTGTCGTGATTCATGAGTGCAGCCCTGGTGAGTGACTTGCCAGGGCTATATTTATGTATCGTGACTTTAAAGGATGTTGATAAATAGAAAAAGGTGCACGAGAATTGGTCAGCACTGAGGGTTATCACACGAGGCCAAGCCGAGTGTGATAACCCTCAGTGCTGACCAATTCATGTGCTCCTTTGTATTTATCTCAAGTTAATTTAGTCAGATATGTTCAAAATTGGATTTATTTGGCATTAGAAATGATTTTATCATCAGTTATTTGACCGTTTTGGATGTTTTCCCAGGGAGTGTGATACGGGGAAGGGTTATCACACTGTGGGGTGTGATACAGAGTTATTTGGTTAAGCCTATGGGGCTCTCGTATTCAACTTGAGATAATACACTATATGATATTTGTCAGGATGGGGGCATTAAAAAGAGGATTTTCTCGGGCTTTCCCCAATATCAGTGTGTACTTTTAATTTTAAGAGATAGTAGGTACAAAGATATGGGGATCCACAAGTCAAAGGTGACCCGGGAAGGGGGCCTTCACGAGCCTCCCTGTTGAGGTCGCTTTCCCTTGTTGATCTAAATTAATATAGATAATCAGTGAACGCAGAAAAGAGTTCTAAGTGACCATTGATACCTCTTGCTTCTCGTGTGAAGTGAGTGGTTTAGTGTGTTAAATCCTTTCAAAATCCAAAGGTGACGCCGGAAGGTCTATTACCTGATGTTGTAAACCGAAAGCTCGTTTATACCTTTCCTATACATACCTTACCACCTTGATGTATTAGATCGAGGTCTGACAGCCAGGACATGCATTAAAGCTTGGATAAGAGCTGAAGTATACATATAGATATTTCTCTTTCTGCATATCTATCATCACCCACTTGTGAAAGTATCCTGGCAAAATCTCGATCCATCCAGTGTATTCTAACCATGTTAAATTCAAACGTAAACATGTGCAAAAGTAAAATGCCCATGTCAACAGGCAGTCATAATTGCACCCAAACCAGTGGCTCCATCTGAAGCCGTAACGTAGAGTATGTTATTATAGTGGTGGTGATTAACTTGGAAAGTTTACTTTTCCAAGTTTTCAGAGACAGGCGGGTGCCATGGCGAAAATTAAGAACTCAAAATGGATGGGACTGTCACTTTACCCTCATATAACATTAAAATGCTAAAATATGATTAAAAATTAAACGTGTCATGATATAGTATACATATTCAGGATCCTAGAGGTGTAATTGTTACTTGTTATCTGGTCCTTATCTTTCTGATATGAAGGTTTCAAAAAGTATGTCATCTCAAAATGGGTGCAAGACATTTGTGCACTCAATGCTTTTCTATGGAGGTGTCAGTTTAGGGTGTCAGCTCTGGGCGGATCGGGTGTCATACACATGAGAAACTTTGAATAGAAATCCTATATTGAAAATTTGTTGCGGATAGGACGATATACCTAGCCTCCTTACGGCAAATCCAAAATGGCGGGCGTGCAATACGCATGGAGTATGTTTCTTCTTTGTTTGGGATATTTCTTAATATTAACAACTACTACAGCTCTATATAATTGTTGGTAAGTGTTCCGCATCGCTGTCACTATAGTACCAAAATGGCCAGACCTGTACTTTCCAAGTTACCTGGGAGTTCAATCGCTGGTTTTAATTTGGATGCCTTGACAGCAGAGACCACTCAGTGCTGCCACCAGCAGGCTGTGACCACAACTAATTAACCAAGTGGTTTCCCTTCCCACGAAAGAGGAGAGACCAGCTAAATGGTCCAATGGTATGAATATACTGAGCCACATCTTACCAGAATAAATGCCACCCTGTGACTGGGGAGGGGTATATGGTTCTCTGAAATACATATCAGACAGCGCTATATCAGCTTTTACACTAGCTTTAAAATCTTGGAATGGTAAGCACTTACCATAGCACCTTAAGTTTATCTTTTATCTCTGTTACCAGGAACATGCACTACCCTCCAGAAACAGCAAGTGTTATGTTGATAGCAAAGATGGTGGCAGTGGTGCGGCAGGCAGAGAACAAGGAGGCGGCCGTCGCTGCCTTCTCAAATTTTTGTAAGACGTCAGTGAACAAGGAAGAGGAAATTGTACACAAACTGCTTGGTCAGCAGTTTAAGGACCAGCTAGAACTGCTCAGGATCATGTTTGGAGAAGCGCTGTATGACCAGGACCTTGCACCAGTATGTGACACTAAACATTAACTTGCATTTAATATGGGAAATGTAATACAGTTCAGTATGTTAGGCTTATTTGACTCGTATGACTCCTAGACTAGGGGAGCTGCTGACCAAGGATACCCAAGTAATTACAGTTTAAAGTTGAGATTGTTTCAAAGTCTGCTTATACGATATCAATGAACTTTGTTTTAATTTTAGTGGTTTACAGCAGAGGGCTTCAGGTCTCTATTTGCTTTGCTTGGTACGAATGGACAAGGTATAGGAACAAGGTAAGACAAACCTATATATCAACCATTAAGTACAGTCTGATGCCTCACGCTCCAGACTCATTGTCCTCATAATGCGCTAGGCTGACTTTGTACATCATGTAGATTCGTCAGGATTGTATCAAGTCTATAGGTTCCACATGATGCATACATGATGCACTAGTCTATTAATCGCTAGCGCTGCAGTCTTGCATTATCATGATAAGGGGCACACTACTCTCTTCCTACGTTGTGCGGCCTTTACATGAAATAGAAATATGGGAAATCATTTGCATGTTTAAAGTATTGAATGAAGCAACTATACTTTCCAGTCCAACTACAGTAGCCTTTCAATCCAGTAAAATGGAATGATGATGTTATTATGCCATTGACTCGAGTCAATGGCATATTTAAATATATGGAAACTGGACCCCGAATCTGCTACAATAGAACATAGAGAAAAATTACACACTTGCATTTGCACGAGTATTTTGTGTGCACCACAAACTTCACAAAGAGAGAATCTACATGTAATTCATTCAAAGCCACCCATAACTCGTGCTGATAGACCAGGTAGGTAACGTGTCATCTCGTATAGTACCGTAATCTCCCATGTATAAAGTGTGTCTTATACAGGGTTTTTAGTTCTTCCTGGATCCGCAAGGGGGACACCAGGAGCTTTATTCTGATATGTTACACTCCCCCTAACTCAAAAAATAACATAGGGGGGTTCAACGGGGTGTGGGGGGCCCTAGATACACATAGCTTTTTGAATTTTGAAAATTCATTCAGTAGAACCAAAGTTATGAATTTTTTATTTTTTTGACAATATTCTTCAACTCTAGGTGTGCCTTGTACGCGAGATGCGCCTTATACGTGAGAGATTACGGTACAAACAAAGAAAGGTGCGAGGAGGATTAACTCTGTGGCTATTAAGGTTAATAGCCATTGTCCTGGGGCATGTCAAATGACCGCTGACCATTAACCCTTGAAGGAACACCTTAACCCTTTAAGGGCCAATAGTGCATACATGCCCATTTGTTGTTTAACTCATGCAGAAATGACAGACAATGACAAAGAACAGAAATGTCAATGGAAACATAGGCCAATGGCCTAACCTTAACCTTCATCAAATACATTAGATTCTGCAGGTACTCATTCAGACATACCGGGGTAGATGCCATTCAATTTTGCCAATGTTGTTTTCAGTTCCCTCAGTGTTTGGTGTCATGCGTGTGACGCTATGGACCTCGGTGAAGAAGAACGCAAAACACTCGATGAATTCATCGACCAGTTATATGTTGACATAGAAAATGGTAAGTTGGATGTACATCAGTACATATCGCGAAACCCAGCGTATAAGCCGCACCCACGTATTAGCCGCACCCTGAGTTTGTGGATTGCTTAGAAAGTTTCAAAAAATCGGCCCCTGAAGACTACCTCTACTCATCTATGCCAATAGAGATGGTAGGGGAAATCATGAGAAGGTGCCACAGCTACCTACCCCTACCCTCCCTCCCTTCTCCCTGTGTCTGAAATGGTCTATTAGCTGTGGCTTATACGCGAGGTTTTACGGTATAATCGGTAATACGATCAGCATAGCTGTCGAGTTATCTATGCATTTTGTTTACATATTTCTTAGTGTTCAAAGATATGATAGTACTTTGCCCTTCAGGCATTTTATAAGCACCATGGCCTAAGTAATGTGATATATATATGCATAAGGCTTTCCTAATTATAGCCACATGTAATTTGTTGAGAAAGTTGAAGAAATGGTTAAATGACACATCGGTCAGTTTGTGTGTACACATCATTATGGCGGGCTCTCTAATCTCTGTATTTAATTTCAGAATCTGGTAATTTCCTTAACTGTGAAGGGTCTGGTCTTTATGCCCTACAAAGCACATGTAAGTACAAATACTAGAAAAATAGAAATGAAGACATGAGTTATTGTGAATTCAATTGAAAATTCAATGTGTGAAACATATTTTCCAATCCTAAGATAGTTCAGCAAAATTTCAAATGCGGTGTAGAACAAAAATAGATATTCAAGACGGAGCTAGAGGCACAATGCAACCACTCTGAATGATGATTTGGCCACTGGGGCATGACGTCAAAAGAAAAAAAAGGGGAAAAAATAGAACAAAAATAGATTTGTAGAGTTTTAATTACCGGTAGATCAATATAAAGGAAACCTTTGGAATAGAACATTTTCCTACTATTTTTAGGACGTCCTGCCTTAGATTGGTCATGTCAGACATGGTTCTGGTCATGACAATGTTGGCGTCACAGGCATTTATGACGAGTTTGGTAAAGACATCAGCCTTTTCTTGTACTGCAGGGTGTCCTGCTTAGCCCATGCCTATGTTGCTAGTGCATTCATTGACCTTGTCCCGGAATGTTGAGATGAGATCCTTGTCACAATGGATTAATTTTAAGTGTTTTTTTTTTAATCCTAACAGGTAACCATAGCTGTGAACCTAATGCGGAGGTCACCTTCCCCCATAACAACTCAACGCTTGTCTTAGTTGCAGAAACGGATATCAAATGTGGAGAGGTAGGAATTGACTTTTTTTCTGTACACGATTTACACTTTTGAAAACCTTTAAGGGCAGCATGGTGCTTACTTTGATAAACCTTTATGCCTGATGCACCAATGAACTGGAAAATAACTCACTAGATCTATATTCAGGCATTGAACAACTCTCAGAAAGTGTTTAAAAATGTGTATTTTCATATAGAATTGTTTTTATATCACTGATTTGATTTTGATCTGAAGTGCTTATACACATGTATTTTTACTTACAATTCCTTTTATGTTACTGCCGTAATCTCTCGCGTGTTAAGGTGCGTCTTGCAGGCGAGGTTTTAGTTCACCCTGGATCCACAAGGGGGACATCAAGACCTTTATTTTGATATGTTACACTCCCCCTTACTTCATAAATGAGGGGGAGTGTAGCATATCAAGTAAGGGGGAGTGTAACATATCAAACTGTTTAGTTTTACTAAAGAGGGTCTAGGGGTGTCCGTGGACCCTAGCTTTTATTTTTCTGGTGATTTGATTTTGCTATTTTGATGTACTAAGTTTCAAGTCATAATTGTTCTCGTCTAATAATATTTTCGATTCTTGTAGGAGATATTTATATCGTACTTGGGTGATTGTCAACGGGGAAGGAGTAGACACAGCCGGCAAAAAGCTTTAAGGTAAGAAGACCATGACACCAACACTACAGCATATAATATACATTACATGATGCTTAACCTTTTGAAAAGGTCAGCAAGATGCCTCATGCCTCAATGCACAATTTTTTTAATTTTTTTTTCTAAATTGATGAACTACTACCGAGAATGCGTGCTTAACACTTATCAGTCTCGCAGTCATGCATAATGACAAAATTAACGGCTCAGTGCACCTATTAGTAGATACTAAGCCGTCCATACACAGGGTCACTGAAACTTTAGTAGTGGTAGGGTTTACAAACTAGGGTCACTGAAACTTAAGTAGTGGTAGGGTTTACAAACTAGGGTCACTGAAACTTAAGTAGTGGTAGGGTTTACAAACTGAAACTGAAGTAGTGGTATGGTTTACAAACTAGGGTCACTGAAACTTAAGTAGTGGTAGGGTTTACAAACTAGGGTCACTATAACTGAAGTAGTGGTATGGTTTACACACTAGGGTCACTGAAACTTAAGTAGTGGTAGGGTTTACAAACTAGGGTCACTGAAACTGAAGTAGTGGTAGGGTTTACAAACTAGGGTCACTGAAACTTAAGTAGTGGTAGGGTTTACAAACTAGGGTCACTGAAACTTAAGTAGTGGTAGGGTTTACAAACTCAGAATTACCAAGTAGAGACTGGCGATTTTTTACCCTCTCATATTTGCACTTAGAAGCAGTGATTCCACCATAGCCAATCACCTCCAAAGTCTAATGCAATGTAGAAAATAAATTGATTTGCAGAGGGGATAGACCAGTTCTAGATATAACCTTACTTGTAGTAAAGATAAGAATAAAATGATTACCGATATATAGCTATTTACATGCATTACCTTGACCCACCGCGAGCTGATCCCATAAAACAATGAGAGGAGAGTAGATTGGAATAAAATATATTTATTGGCATGATAATAAGAACATTTTACATGATTGATTATTGTATAAAACATTTTGGTTAAGACATGTAAAATGTAAGAGATGTTACAAATGGTTATAACATGTGATAATGTTTAAGCGTATATGGACACTTATATGTGGGTTTTGTATGAATAAAATAAATATATATCACAATAAACAAGGGTTAGAGATAATATAAGGTAAATGAAGGATGAGAGAAAGTTGGATATGACAGGTGTGGGTGGGTGGGCGAAAAATGAGGTGTTGACAGATGAGACGGTGGAGGCGAACTGATTGTGATATATGTATGTGTGAGGGTGATTGGAGAAACTGACACCAGGTGGCGCCAGTGAGGAATGTATATGGAAGTAGATTGTGTTTTAGGAGAGGCCCACCAGGGGGAAGCAATGACCCACAATTTGTCCACGACAAATTATAACACTTATCTATTTTTCTTTCAGAGAGAATTACTTGTTCAACTGTACATGTCAAAAATGCCTGAGCCAGGCTGGTGATCCAGACGTCACATCTGAGGAGGAGGACGATGAAGAAGAGATGGATGACGATTGACCTCAAGTTTTAGCCCAATTAGGATAATTAAACTTTAATTTAGCACATCATCGGGGAAATGATTTTTTTTGTTTAACAATGTTCATCAACACCAGTAACTTACCTTTGGCTAGTTAGGTGCATCATGTTCCTAAGCCGTCGTGGTGCATAGAATGTAGTCCCAGAGAGTATCTTGCTAGGGCATTCATGCATCAGACTGACCTTGATTTATTACCCATTCACCCCTGAAGGGACGCCACGGTACGCAATAGTAGGAGTACACTTTATTAAGTTATTGAAGAGTTACCATTTGAAAAAGTTTAACATATTTTAGAATGGTCCCTCACAAAACTACTTCCTGAAGGTCAAAAGAAGGTCTCTACTTTTACGACCTATTTGCTTATTTCATTGTGTGTGGCAAAATTATTTTATAGATGATATGAAATTTACCGTTAAGCCCTGCGTATATAACGTGGCCTGTGGACCATTTCAGAGGACTAATGTGGCTTGTGGCGTGTGGCTTTCACGCTGTGCTTTAACATAGGTTTTGCTAAAGATGGGGGGGGGGGGGCATTTCAGACCCTTCCTGCAGCTTCCTCACAAAGTGTGGCTTATAGCTGGGTGCGGCTTGTAAGCGATGTTTTAGGATAATGGAAGGGAGTCACTGTATTGTGACAATGGGAATAGTTGGAGGAGCAACATTTTTCAAGACAACAAAAGCCCACCAACGCCCTGCACTTAAAGGAATAATCACTTTCTTACTTTTCATATTTCGATTGGACCATGCCTATGTTGATAGATGTATAAACTATAACATATTAACATCAGTCTTTATGCGGCCATGTTATCGACATGTTACTGCTGTTATATCTGCTAAGTACACCATTGTTATGTTTTCGAGCTGGTACATATGATAGATCTATGTATGTCTAAGAAAATAAACGAGAGTACTAAAATGTTAAACAAAAGAGAAAGTCCCGCTTAACCTATTACCCCAACTTCGGCATTCTCGCCGATTAGGTCGCACTAAATATTAAATCAGTAAAAGAAGGATCCTGTTTGTTATAAAAGGATGAGGTATATGGAACTGATGCGAGTAGTATATAGAATTGCCAACTTACTTAGATATGGTAAACTCATGAACATGGAATCCTATTGAATTTTCTAGAGAATTGGCGTTATTTAGTAGAATATAAGAATACATCATACTACACTAATATTCCATTCTAAATATGACATGAAAAGGCGACTACTACTTATGTAGGATCATCCTTAATTTTAAATATGAGCTGGGAGGGCTAAAAGGCGCCTACTATATATATATATATATATATATATATATATATATATATATATATATATATATATATATATATATCACCCTTAATTCTACATATGAGTGGGGGGGGGGGGTAAAAGGCGACTACTATATGTCTAGGATCATCCTCAATCCTAAATATGAGCTCGGAGGGCTAAAAGGCGAGTACTACGTTTTTTTGTATATGTAGGATCATCCTCAATTTCAAACATTAGCCCACGCAAATGTGCACTACACATCCTGAGGGGATAGGAAAGAGGAGAAATAGTGAGTGAGTAATAGATGTTTAACGCCATTTCGACAGCTAAGGTCATATTCATGGCAAGAACTTCATTACACAATTTCACAGGGGAATGTGTCAGTGCACGTGCATATGTGCACCACACACATCCAGAGGGATTGGATTGATTTGTGTTTTACAGCACTTTAGCGGCACTAAGTGGCTATACCGTGCTTCACAGGTTGATAATTTAACAGAGGAATGTGTCAGTGCCCGCGCATATGTGCACCACACACATCCCGAGGGGATAGGAAAGAGGAGAAATAGACCCTTTTAAGTGGGCTAGGGAAGCCCGACACATCCAGAGGGGATAGGAAAGAGGAGATATAGACCCTTTTTAGTGGTCTAGTATCATCCTCAATTCTAAATATCGAGTTGGGAGGGCTTCAAGGCAACTAATATATAAAGGAACAGCCTCGATTTTAAATATGAGGTGAATGGGCTAAAAGGGAGATTATTACATAAAGGAACTGCCTCGATTTTAAATATGAGGTTTTAGGGCGATCTATAGGGCGGCTATATATATATAGGAACTTCTTGGAATGAAACCTCTTTTCCTGCCCTTTTTAGGGCGACCTATAGGGTGGCTATATATGTAGGAACTTTATACAGTGGAATGAAACATACTTTTCCACCCTTTTTACGGCGACCTAATGGGCGGCTATTATATTAGAACTCCATATCATGTATACAGAAGAATATGCCCTCTTTTACCATCCTACCTAGGGCGGCTATATAAATGTCATGATATAGCCCCACTGTCATTTGCTGATTTTATAATGGCGAATATTCTTCCTCTTTTCCTAAACTTATTTTTCTTAAAATGTTTACTTAATAACGCACATTGATTATAGGTATTCAGGAGACCTTATATCCCTAGCGTATAATTCACACAAACTGGTATTTCATTAACTTCCTTCAGGTTCCAGTTTTCCATAAACCTTGACATCTTTTAGGTCACCCACCAATGGGGGTCATTAGGAGAGAATGTCGGCACATATACACATATTTACTCTCAAATCACGGTCATAAGCCAATCTTTCTTTGCTATTTTTGGTCAAAAGCAGCTTCCAATTTTTTTTTTTTTTTTTTTTACCAAAGTCTACACCTGGCTTATAACCGGGGTTTATTACTTGATATTAAAGAGAAAACTTAGAATTATGCCCTAATCAGGCTTATAACATTTTCTCAAAGTCTACCTGTGGCTTATGACAGGGGTTGGTCTGTAACAAAGGTATTACAGTACTAAAAAAATAGTGTAGTCCAACCCTGACCACTTGTTACCTGCACTCATTATGGGGGCCGTGCCATGCTTCATAGATGTCTGGCTATACAGAATGACCCCCCCCCCCATTCTTTGCATTGGGTTTTGGCCAAAAAATTAAGAGAAAGATGATCATTAATGGCGGACATATGAAGGCAAATATAGGAATTCTGAGAAAAGTGTGAGATAGGTAAACATTTTTTGTATGTACAATTTTCAGTGATTGTTGAAATTTGATATGGAAGGTTTAGAAAAATAGAGGTTTGTAAGAGATGTCCATTTTCTCTATACATTTCTATAGTAAATAGACATTTTTTTATGCTGTAATCAGGAACTTGCTTTTAGGATAGTTGTGAGATCAGTGGACATGGAATGCATGTGAAAAATTTGAGATGTTTCTAATAGACAGTTTTTGAGTTCAATGCCAAAAGGAATAAGGTGTTGTTGCCATATGTCACCACACAAATTAAGCCAGTTTGGTGTGAAGACATGGGGGGGGGGGGGGGTAGGTGGTGACACCATCTGACAATCACCAGGGGGTAGAGTAGGCAGGGGGAGGGTGGGTGATTGGTTGTAGTTAGGCAGGCAGGCACTCCACTGGGTGTAGGAGGTGGGGGACACTCAGCAGTCCTGGGTGGGTGGGGGCGTACTCAGTCATGCCTCAGTAGTCCTGGTTGGGCAGGAGTAGGCTCAGTGGCTTAGTAAATGACCACAGGGGCTATCAGAGTAGGGAGGGGGGAGGGTCTCATCCAGCACCAATCTCAGATTCCAGTAAGGGCATAAACCTGTATGGGGGTCTAGATGGGGGGTTCCCATGTCCCTTGTCGATTTAAAAAAAAACTTCTGTCAAATGTCACTAAACTTGTATTTTCCTTTGTCTTTATCTGTAAGCTTCATGTCACATGTCAATTTCAAGAAAAGTCCATGTCACATTGTCAATTTTAGGGGTCTAGACCCATCTGTATCATGCTACAGGTGTAGATTGATGTTAAGATATCAGCAAGGCTGTCTATGATTATAGGATTGGACTGATGCAATCCTGATTTTTCCCCCACTTTCTCTTCTATCTTGTTCCATGGCCCCCTTTACTGGTAACCGGTTACCATTTGAACTGCTCTCACTTAAAATTGCTGTCTATAGTTACCCATTCTGTGCTGCTTTATTTTAGTCAGGGGAAGTCAGGGAATTTCAATCCCAGTTTCTTTTTGGAACCATGCCTACCATCATTATAATGGTACGTCCTAACATCCATCTAGAAATATTACTTACCAGTAGGCATACTTCGGTAAACTGGTTTAGGGGCCTACTGTTCCTGGGACATCACCAGTATCCATGCCCTAGGGACATATTACCTCCTCCTTCATAGAAGTAATTACCTCCTTCATAGTTGTATCGACTAATGTTGACAAGGGCATCACCAGCATTATCCCTGCTTTACCAGCGGGAATTACCCTTGGGCAATTACTCGTATGGGAGCTCCCCTCAGAGCATACCGGACATTTCATATATTCTATACTATCAGTTAATGATGAGGCAAATTGTAGTTCTCTGGATGTGCATGAAGCCCGGTTAGCTCAGTCGGTAGAGCATCAGACTTTTAATCTGAGGGTCGAGGGTTCGAGTCCCTCATTGGGCGAGAATATTTTAAATTTATCAATGTGTCACAATTGCGTGAAGCATTCGCCATCCTGCAACTCATTAAGGTGCACATGGATGGCAGGGGTACACTAAAAGTGGTTGGACATTTGCTAAAATTTTACCATGTCACCACAGGGTTTGTTGTTTCAGTATATCTTAAGAAAATAGGGGGGGGGGGGTCCCAGGCTTGTTTGTGAGATATTCCTTAAAAGTCCATTTAGGGCTAGACCTATTATGATCCCCCCCCCCATTATGAGAAATCACGATGGAGTTTTTCAAATAACTTGGAATCCCGCCTTGAAATATTGTGTGATGACCTCTGCTATATATATATATATATATATATATATATATATATATATATATATATATATATATATATATATATATATATATATATATATATATATATAGGGGAAAGTTGCCTAATTTGGACCCCCTAAGAACTTTTTCCTGTCCAGTGATTATTTCTATGAATTTGAATGTAAAATGTATACATTTTGTGATGGTACCTTATAGCTTTATGGTCATAGCATAGAAATCTAGGAATTTGAATTTCTCTAGTCAGGGTGTGCAATTAAAAATGAAAGCCTAATGGTCCAATTTAGGCACCTGGTTGCCTAAATTGGACCAGTTGGTATCCTAATTTGGACCAATATGCACTATTGTTCTGTATTTCCTTATACTTTCATTATATTGAAAATTATATAAAACTAAGGAACTTTTGATATATGATATCAGATGTCCTCTTAGTGTTTCTATCAATATCCTGTGAATTTGCTCTGTATTGGAGTAAGAAAAAGGTTACATGTTGATCCAACTTAGAAAACTAGGCATAGGCCCCACCGGGTGGTCCAATTTAGGCAACTAAATTGGATCCAATATTACAACTATGGTCCAATTTAGGCAACTCAAGCTGGTCCAATTTAGGCAACTTTTCATCTTTCTCATTGATAATTTGTTTTCTAAAACTTGACAATGGTTTTTATCAAATTTCATTTTAGTCTAAAAGTATAATATGACATCTAAAAATTTTAAAGGATTTTGAGCAAAAAAATGTTGCCTAGCAACCAGGAGGGCTTAAGTATGTGGTGACACAAATAAGATCAAGAGGTCCAAAAACCATTTTCCACAAAAAATGTGTATAAAATTACAGAAAAATTACATTTTTGGAAGTTATTAGGAACTTTAGTGATCTTGACTAAAAAATGGCAGCATTGGAACCTAGTTCCTATTACTGCCACTAGGGGAAACAAGGGTGGTCCAATTTAGGAGCCGGTCCAAATTAGGCAACCTTCCCCTATATATATATATATATATATTATGTACCCGGTACTCAATTTCTCTTGCAAATGCCCCTGTCCTAGGCCTATAGCTAGGGATCCACTATCGTGAATTTCTTGCGGATTGCATCCGTGGTGAGAACCTCTGAGAGAATTCGCAAATATCATATTATTTTGATTTCTGGAAGGTTTTCTGCGATAACACACGCATGCGTGCAAGTCGCAAGAAATTCCTGGCATTGGATACGCCACTTATCTTATGATTTTCAAACCATAGGCCTATAAAGGTCAAATGGGCTAGCCGAGACATGCTTAGAACATGGGCTAGCATTTTATTGATTGTAACACCGAGAATTTAGAATTAGGAAATACTATTTCTAGAATTATTACTAAAACGGGATAAAACGGATTAGCTACTCTGATCTAGTGTGGTCGCCTCTTCTATTTCGTTTCTTTTATTTTCAAACCTGGGGCTTGTCTCTCGTGGGAGTATTATGCAATCCTTTGTGGAGTTCATTGTAGAGAGAAGATGAACAAGAACCCAAAGAACAGAAATGATATAGTGATAGGTTACTTATGGTATCAGTTTCCATTCTTTGAGGAAAAACTTTCCATACCAGCATACAACGTGCTTAGGTTAACTACTAGGGGATGCGTTATAAGATGCATTGATTAGATTTGCTATTACACTGTATCGGGTTGTGTTTATTGACTACGGGGCGACTTTTAATGGTCAAGTTACTGCCTCTGTATAATATTTGAGTGCCTATACATGGGTAAAAAGTGACGCTCGTGACAGGGGTTTTCAAAAGTGATGGCGGGCGACACTAGAAAAAGTTTCCAGTACATTGGCATATACGTAAAAAATGACGGAGTGACGCGCCATCCCTCCTAAAAAGTGACGATGTGACCTTAAAATTTTGAGCACCCATGTATAGGCACATTTTAGTCAAGTCATGAAATTAAGGAGTTTTCAGATAACCTGCATGGGGATAATAAAGAGATTCAATTATTACTATAGGCTGTACAATTGAAACAGATAGTTTAGGTCCGGCTTAATGCAGTGTTCTTTCTAGCCTCAGTAAAAAAAAAATCGATTATGGAAAATTCTTGTGGCTTCTAGAGGAGGTTTATAAAATCTCCTATGGACTCCATAAAAAGGGAAATGTCCCCACCAGAAACGCCAGTATGGACAATGCTTTCTATTCGCCCTTGATAGTCATGTATATTATTATGGCGGCCCATGGCACGTATATATCCTTAATAATGATGCATGCAATTAGAAGACTAAAACTATGTATTCACAGTATTCAGTAATCAGAAATCCCTCACGATGACTTAGAAGTTAGCAATGTGTAATGAGTGCATGTGATCTTATTGCTCTATTCTTATCATTATAACATATATTGATTCATGAAAGTATATATCAAGGCACCAAATTAATGGTCCAGAAATTGGGCGTTCCGACATATATATACCTGTCCCCACGAAAGCCTATAATGAGTCATCGTCAAAGTAACGCTATATGCAAAAGAAGATTTGATATGTTGATCCCAACTTCCCAAACCGACATCTCCAATCAATATAAGGAAAGTAAGTCACCTTGCTTAGGGCAAACCTTTGAATTGTTAGCATTACATATCTGTGCAGAAAACGTCTCATCTCCTACAGTGGCGATTATGTAGGGTGACCATTAACTGCTTCATGTGAGCTCACTCTCCCTACAACAATGCCCCTTTTCTTCGCTTTTTCATTACACATTCAGACATTGATATGATTATATTCTGCATAGATTTTAAGTCCTTTTCCCATGGGATATCAGCCACACCCCTTCTCGAGAGTCTCCATATTTCCTTTATCATCTTCCATCTCTGCATGCTCTCTAGGCTTGGCAGTCCATATATCCCTCTATCACCTGGAAGGTGAGCCGCCCTGGAGGAAGGGTTTTGGTTTAGATTCAAAACCACTGTCCTTAACATGCCACAACAGCCACCCTTCAAGTCGCAGTAGAAGCTCTCATATTGTGCCATTACAGCCCTACATTAATGCTCCCTGGTGCTTGCACTGGTCAAACAAATCTACTAAATCCTATGTAATAATTGCATTTTAATACAAGTGCCAATCGTACAGAGCAATCGTAGGTCATTATCTACGATTTTTCTCAATGATTTGGAAGGATTGGAATTGTAGTGACTAAAGGTCGTCTCCCATCTAAAGGCGAGCCCCCCATACTGTGGGGTGCTTATGCTTATGCAAATTTAAGTCAGCTGAATAGCAGTTAGCATCTTGTTAATGAACAACTATATTGCTTTTAAAGAAACGCAATTCCTTACTGGTACAAGATACTTGCATTTATTGGTGGTAGCTAACTGACCCTAATGTAACCACTGGTAATTAAAGTGACCATAATCTGAGCCGGCAGTGGTACCACCCTGGAGTTTCTGGCTAGTCTCCTGGTGGGTTTGTATGCCCAGGCTGCCTTTGTCGGCCTCGCCTTTAGATGGGAGACAACCTTTATTTCTGGCCATAGCATAGAAAAATTATGGCCTGCAGATTTAGATTCGGAAGTGTTAATTTGTCCCATGGCGGGGGAGGTTTTCATGCATGTAAGCATAACCCACGCATCCACCAGGAAGCGCGCCCCTCATTATGCCCAATTTCGACAAAATTCAATGCCTAAGGCCGCTAAAAAGAAAAGGTTTCTCATCACCAACCCCTGAAAAATATGATGAGGGCGATCTTTTTTTTTTTACTCTGGGCATATCGGGGCATAAACTGTGTGGGGCGTTTTAACCGTCTACCAAATATTTGAGAATGGAAATTCCGATTTTAGTACTTACCCACTTGGCAGAAAAACGGTTTTTTTTAACGTTAAAAACCCGTTTTTATTTGGTTTGCAAGTTTGCAAAACATTGTTTTTTTCAACATAAAAATGATGACAAAACATGTACTAAAAAAAACAGTTTTTTTTTTTTTTTACGTTCTTGTAAAAACGTTTTTTTTTTTCAGTTAAAAAAACAATGTTTTTAACGTAAAAGAAACGTAAATAAAAAAACAGCTTTTATTTGGTTGAAAAAAAAACGTTTTTTTTGGTTGAAAATTGGTTGAAAAAACCAACGTTTTTTTTTAAAAACGATTTTTACCCAAACCAAATAAAAACGTTTGCAAACCTTTTTACCTTTTTGCCAAGTGGGTAAGAGTTTACTGATTATAGAAAATTGTGAAAATGCATTCAATCTGCATATTGACCTCTTATTTAGATATAATTATGTTGGAATCCTAGGTTAATATCAAGAAAAGCTTGCCATAGAATTGAAGGGAAATGGACAATTGTGAAGCAACATGGTCATGGGGATGCACTATAGCTCTGCCCCCTCCCTTCCCTTCTTGGCATACTTAGCTTTGTACCAGAGGGCAATTGAAAAAAAAGTGCAGGTTAAAATTTTCTTTAGTAGAGAGCCGGTTGGGAGGCCACGATGGCGATTCAAAAGTCAAACATTGTTATACCTATAGTCCACTAGGCCTCTTCGGCCGACTTTTGTGTAGGGAATGTGTGGCCAAAATTGGCTGAAGAGGCCCAGTGGACTATAAGTATTAGGTGGGCTAGATTTTCTGGGCACGTACAATTGGCATTTTTCACACTTTTGTATGCTTATGCACCAACAGAATAAAAACTTATGAACCAATATCCTGCCTTTTGGTCCCAATTGGAAGGGAACACCATAACCTTTCAAATGCATGTACTCTCTTGCATATCCAACCATAATTTTTGGATTAGTTGGCTTCCAAAGTTGAAAAATGGTGCAGTTTTTTTACAGCCCTGGCATTTATCCCAGAGGGGTTCCAGAACCTCAGATATAGCTTTTTCTCATTGATATATCTGTTGTGTTAATGATTCAGAAGGTTTTTGGGTATTGTAGAGCATAAGTATTTGTTCGTGTAACATTCAGTGTAAAATGACAGTCAAATGTCCATCCAACAGTAAAACTAAAACCCTCCCATATTCTAAACTAAAACAGTTAATACATTATCCTTACTTTGCTCAGAATTGAGGGGCACTAGGATGGTTAAGCTGCCACAAAGATTTTTTTGCTGTAGCCTGAAGTCTTCCTCTTATACCAATGAGTGCATCCGTATACACATTTTTATGTTGGATGGACATTTTGCACTTTTGCTGTCAGAAGGACAAATTTCTTAATCTCAAAGTAATGCAATTGGATGCACCCTTTATGTTTCAAATCAAGCACAGTCATCCCTTGAACACTATTAAATAACATTTGTACCATAAGTCTCCCCATAAGTGTGTTTTATACACTGTAATATGAAAAAAAGAGTCCATCCGACAGATAAAGTCTGAATTTTAGGGTCATTTTAAGCTTATGCTGAGCTGAGTTGGTGACCTATTAGGTTATGGTGATCATTATTTCTTAGAATAGGCATGCTGAACTTAATGTAGATTGATTTTATTGAGTATTAAAGCATTTTCTAGAGAACTAGAGGGAAAATAGCATTTTTGACAAGAATTTTCATTTTTTCACAAGACGGCTGAATTTCATCAGCCTATATCTCAAAATTTTTGCTGAACAGTGATGTTTATTCATGAGCTTACTAAACTTGTATACTGTAAGAGCTGGTAAACAAAATTAGAAGTTTCTGTGGTGCATATATTGGTAACAAAATCATATCACTGATTAAATCTGTCGGATGGACACAAAAAGTGACAAATTGTTATCACACAGCTATAAAAATGGAACCGGTAGGGATAACTGTGTATAATTGGTGGTTCCAAGGAGCCAAGACATTGTTCTTTCAATGTAATAAAGTGGTTAATTCCTTTTCTGACTTTCATATCTGGGGCCTTCTCAGGGAGATTTGTACGTTCCCAGGAAATCTACCCATCTATGAATTTTGTTTGGAAACGATGAGGTTTGTGAATCTTGAGATTATCTTAGGATCTAGACTTTAGGACTTTCCTGAGTATAAGATGTTCTGACATGTAAACATTTTCAGGAGATAATCACGTTCTCAATTCTTGTAGTATTCACAAGTCGGGAAATTCCCAAGAAAATCTTGTTCAGTGGGACTGTATTGGCTGGCTGTCAATCATGTCATGATAACTTGCTTATACAGTGCACCCCGCTTATAGACTGCACCATATTAGTTTGGGAGATTTGACCAAAATAAATTTTAAAAAACTTTTTTCTATTTTATGAATTTTGAAAATTGAAAAAGCTATTGGTAGCTTGGACCTTTAGACTCCTAGAAACCACCTCTGTGCTGTAGGAGCTAGGGAGTGTACCTAGCATACAAGGTACAGCCTGAGTTAAAGGAAATGCAATTAGGCACAGATGGGCTTGATTTTGAGGACTTTAGTATTGTTGGCACTCACGATTTCCCCAGGTCCATAGAGAAAATGTTTTACTGAAGGGGGGGTCTGATACTCTGGCGGCAACAGATGGATATAAACCCATACTGGCAAACAAGTCCTTGAAAAAGCACCAGATTGAAGCATTTGGCCTCTAGAAGTTTCCTCTGCCGCTGGGGGATACCCCCTAGACCCCCACCCTTCCAAATTTTTTTTCTGTTGAGTATGCCCTGAAACCCCCTACATAAAGATTTATTCTACCCAAACATTACACATGTAGCCTCTGTAGTCCATTTTATGCCATAAAATATCTGTTTTGGGAAATTGAGACACTTTAACAACTTTCAAATTGCATCCCTGTTGAAAATTGGACATCAGGTAGTGTGTTTGCACAGCATGCCACTCCTCATAAAAAAAATTAATCAGAGAGGTTTCTAAAAATCATGTCCTAACATGTCCTACAGGTGATACGAGGGGTCAGCGGGTCATATATAGTCATGTTTAATATGTTTTCCTTCGTAAACCAGTATGTATATTTATACCATAAATATGGTTACTTATCTGCAAATCTAGCTTTAAAAGCACCAAGCCACTTCCAACCTTGCTACTATGCATCGAATTAAACATGGTAAATGCTCAGGAATTTTTTTTTTGATTTGTCAGGAAGAAGTCAGGAAAAAGTCAGTATCTTTGATGTCTCAGGTCTGATGGCAACCCTGGGACTGAGAAGTTCCATTTCAATACATAATATCACGTTCTCTTATGGGCCCACCTCTGATGGCCCCCACCTCCAATGGCTTCAATCTCCAATGGCCCCCCCCCCACCTTTGATGGTCCCCATCCCCAATGGCACCCATTTGATGGCCTCTCCCTTCAATGAATCCCACCTTTGATGGGCCCGCCCTTCAAAGGCCTCATCTTCGCTGGTACATGAGTCACTACCTTTGATGGTTTGCTTTCGATTGTACCACTTTCAATTCTAATTTTCAATGATTCAAAGTAAATAAAGCCCTGGGTCATTGATGCCTTTAGGGATGACATGATGTGCTGACACACACTTAACACACGTAGTGACATGATGCACTGATACTCACTAAACCCCTCATTATGGATGAAGCATCTATGCACCATGGATGCAGCATCAATGGTGAAGAGTGAGGTAACACATAGATGCTGTGTATATTAATGTAGCACAGATGCAGCATCAATGCAAAATGGATACAGCACAAGATGCAACACAAATGCATCAACATTAGGGAGTGATAATTTTTTAACAACAGGGGGTGGGGCTGGTGGGTTTGAGGGGGGGTCAGAATTTTTTCAACCCCTTGACCGGGGGTCAGAATTTTTTCAACCCCTCTGATGGGAGGTCAAAAAAAATTATTTCACCTGTTTTCAGTGGAAAACCCTGCATGTTACTATAGGTTAAAAGGGCACCATCGTGTGTGATTTTCGTCCCTTACAGGGGGGGGGGGGGTAAAAAAAAATTACCCCTTCGAGAGAGGGGTCAAAAGTTTTTTTTTGCATGTTCACGTGCAAACCTACCAACCCCCCTCCCCTGTTGTTAAAAATTTATCTTTCCCTTAATGCTGCTTAAAAGATAAAAGGGGTCCTACCTACAGTCAACGCTGATTTGCATCCACTGCCACCACTCTTGGGGTAATGCTTCATAGGCTGATAGTATCATAGTGAGGCCGGCTGACTTTATTCACCTAATCTTAAAGGAAATTGAGGGCGGGAGCATTATGGTAAAGGAAGGGGAAACCAGTCCAACCTATCTATCCAAGCATCTACAAAAACAGAGTCTGTGCTGAGTGTATCAATAGGCTTTAATGACAATTCTCACCTGAATATGTTGGAAACAAGGATGGCAATATCTGATTTTAATTGTCTTAAATTGCCCCAATTGAACCATCTCCCTCTTGAGTAAAACTTCAAGGGCAAACAAGAGTAAACTGGGCCATTATGTCACTGAAACTGGATGAGGACCTCGGCTGTCGCTCCTTGTCCATGATTTTTGTGGCCTTTAGGACATCAGAACGACAAGAATGATTCTGTGTTCATGAATATATTTAGAGGAAGAGGCACATGCCCCTAACACATTATTCACCTTAAACTGCCTAGTGCATTTCTCCCCGTCCCAACCCATCCAGCCCCCTCCCCTCCCACCCTGAGTTTCCCTGAAGTAGCTCACATCAGAGCTCACATTTTAAGGGTGCTGGAGCGGTGGCAGTAGTTGATAATACAGAGTTGTCTGTCTGGTCCACTCAGCTTGCCACAGTAGGACGAGATGCAGTCATACAGCCCCAGTCGGTAGCGTTTGTTCATCACATGGTTCATCATATGGGGCTGTGGCTTGTGTATTGATAGGTTTCTTACCTCATGCCCAGCTCTTGCAGGACTGAACCCACTGTCTCTTGTCATATATTCTGATGCAAATGAAGAAGCTGACCGCTTGGGATCTGTCGCCTGTAGAGTCAACAGCTGCCGCCGGTCCACACCTACTAGCCCCTGTGATCTCCCCTCCCCATCACCCCCCATCTCCCTCTCAGTCAGGTGGTTTCCTTCAGAAGATTGCTGAGATTTATCCATCTGCCTACAATTCTCCTGACAGACCTTGTTGCCCTTACACTTTCGGTCACAGTGTGCCTGCAGGCATTGGTCTGTAACATGCTGCCCCACTGCCAGGGATCGCTGACAGCGCAGACACTTGAGGACATCTACCAAGGCATGCAGGCGACCTCGTCCTGTGTCACTGTGCCGCCATCCATCCATGTCACACTCCAAATTGGTGGTGACGTCATTTTTGGCTTGAGGAACTGCTGTGCGTCCCATCCACAGCTCTACTGTTTCCTCTGGTGGCTCAGCATCTGGAGGGAAGAATTTCGCCTGTGACGTTCTGTGAGGAAAATAGAGAAGAATATATATAGCTTGAGTAAAAGGAAAGGGCATTTTTTGGCAAATAGGCTAATATTACATGTGCCGGTACGAATAGGGCCAATGAAAAGGCCTATTATGCTCAACTTCAAGCATACGTAGGCTACATGAAAATTGTAATTAAGCATAGCGGTATGCAATGATGCAGAATCGCTCTAGGAAACGTATGTGCCTCCTAGTAGTCTTGGGGGTATTTTTACCCATACCACTTAGTAGGGATGTCATCGATATCCACAACATCGAAGTATCGTCATTATTGAAATAGTGACTATTGTATCGACATCACCCTTTTATCGATATATGATGATGGCATATTTGAAAAAAAAGTATTTGGTTGAACCCACTGACATCAATTTACTCTGTTGACACCCATATAGGAATATTTGTTATCAAATTAAAGCTTACAGTGTCACTATTGCAGTGAAGGAAGGGTTCTGTGCATTCTACCAATTATACTTGGGCAGTAAGTCCTCAAGCAATAAATTGTGTTTTTTTTTCTCCTGGCAGGTTGATGCCGTCACCCATAGGTCCCTAAGGTTTTTATTATGTTTGAGAAAATAGCTACATATGTACATGTATGCCATTGCTAAGGGTAGGGGCAAGATGATGAATTAATGATAATGACAAGAAAGTAAGGGTGAAATGGCATGGATTTCTTTTTTATGAAAGGACAAAAGTATAGCCATGAGAAAGTTAGGCTGTGCTCTCAGAAATCTCCCCATAGTAACACAGGTACTAAATACCATCTATTGCTATGATATTTATAAACACAAGGGATTTCTACATTCTCTTACTTTAAAAGATGTTATGAATTTTGGATGGGTTACTTTGGCATATCTGCTAACAGCTTGCCATTCAAACAGAGTAAGGACCATTTTATAATGATAGACTCCTATCATCATCATCAATACGCCCCTCCACATGTAACTGGGCAATTTTTGCCCCCCCCCCTCCCCATTCTCCCAAAACGTTCTGTGTGTTATTAGGGGAGCTAATGTTCTATCTATCCTATGTATGGATAAGTTCATAGCTTAAATCAATCATCAATTTCTAATAAATACTTTTGAGTTCTAGTCCATCATATCCAACTTCTGCTAGAAATCAGCATGCAGAATCATGATGTGGCATAGCAGAGAATAATGGAGAGGACAATATTAGAGTAAAGATGATTCAATAGAAATAATGTTAGTTTGCCTCCTTGGGTACTTAACACCGTTATTACATATCCATCCTTGAAAGTTGAAGTCTAGCCAAGGGAGAGTGAATGAGAAATAAATAGATGGCCATCGAACAGTCTACCAAAGCTTCCTTTGAGTGTTTTGACAGATGCCCCAAGACCACTAACTGAATTCATTTGACTGAAATTGAAGAGGTCAATTAGCCTTTACTCTTTGTGGTCAAACTTTGGACTCCTCCCCCCCTCTCCCCTATACAGGGAGTCCAGAAAAGTATTTTTGTGCTTTCCCTTGTTTCTAGGGCCTAAATGCATTTATTGAGCTGGTATCTAAAGACAAGTAGCTTTATCACCACCCTCCCAGGTGAGCTTTAGTCTAGACTCATTCACCAATGCACAGAGCTCTTTCGGTATACCTAGACACTAGACTGATGTCCTACTCTAACACCTACTACGATAATAAAAGGGTGTAAAGATTTCCTGTCCCTTTTTTGTGATTTTTGATAACTTTGATTTGGTGTGGAAATGGTAACTTTGAGATAAGGACGTGTACGACAACCTTTGAATCCAGAGCAATGTTTAGAGTAAGGTTTCCATCGAACCCGTTACAAGTAGGCAAATCCTGAGCTCACGTATAAATGGACATTGAAAAGGTGTCTAGACCCATATTCAGTGGGCCAACCATTTCAAATTTTGCTGGTTCTTCTAGAAGTGGCAAAACACACTTTATAAGACAATGCAGAATGTTGGAATCATAAAACTCTCTCGCCACTTCTGCTCCCCAAGGATGGAATGTAATTTGAGTAACGCGGAGCGGGCTTGAAATCCTTGCACTGTGATTTATTTCAAACATCAGGGTTGTTTTTATTCCGAAACGAGTTTCTTTTTGGAGTGGGCTCATGAACATGTGCGTGACATAGACAGATATATGTAAATGAAAATATGAAATAGGATTTACATGTGTATATAGGTGTTTCATTGACTATCCAAAATAGCTACCTCCCAAACTTCTCAGAAGAGGATATAGGAATTAGGTCTTTTTAAAAACTGGAATTCAAACTTTCAAGATTCCACTGTCAATATCTTTCTCCACCTCACTTTACTTGTGGGTACTTGTTAGAATATGCTTAAGGTCGAATCCCACATAGCGAAAAATGCTCCAAATATCTCTGCGATTTTGAATCTGTTGCGTTTATGGGACACCCCCCAAATTCGCAAGACATATAAATACCTCAGGGTGTATAGAACACAAGCAATCTTTTGCGATTTTAGGCCAGAAAATACATAATGAACAGAGATATAAACATCAACAAAGGCAAAATATTCCAACAAGTGCATGAGATAATACAAAAGTGTCCTTGTGTTCTATACACCCTAGTGTATTCATATGCATTGAGAATTTGGAGTGGGTCCCATAAACTCAACAGATTCAAAATTACAGAGATATTTGAAGCATTTTTCGCCATGTGGGATTCGACCTTGCGCCAAGGTATGAACATTATTATTTTCCCCACACTGCGCTCCTAGCTTCCTCCAATGAATCCCCAGAACTCGCATTGTAAACAAGTGAGGTGTATGTATATCATAAATTCTAATCTGCTTACCTCATTAGCATCTCTGATATAGAGTAGTTGACAATTGAACTGCACACAATAACTGAAACAAAAGGATCAGAATTAAGTATCTGCGGCTAGCCTTTGTATATCATGCAGGATCAGTTAGTCTGTATGTTGTGCATGCAGGCATAGAAATCTGTTAAACCAGAAATGCCTTTGCACAGTTGGATGATATTACCACATCACAACATCATCCACTTACAGTGGAGGAGAAAGACATGAAAAGAGATGACAAATAGTTACATCTTGGCCATTTCTTTTGTTTGTCAACGCATCTCTTTTGTATTTTGCCTTATGGAATATAAGGCAAATGTTAGCAAGCACGTAGAAAGGAGTGCCTGTTCACCCTCTCATTGGCAATGCTTTCTGCTTGGCTGTTCACTTATAGGCTATTATTAAAACTGCATATAGACACACTATATGCTAGTAGTTTCCCGTTAGGGGAGACTCACCTCAAATCGGCCACATATATAGTATACCTGGAGTTAGCCAACCCCCCTCCCCGGATACATAGCATGGTATTGAATGACCATTGCCAACAATTTGAACCTACATCATTCAACTAGTTGGCAATTTACATTCAGTATCATCATGATTTTTATGCTGGAGGGGTGGCCGACTCCACGTATTTGGCCGACTTCAGGGGAATCTCCCCTAATAACATGGGATTAAATCGTTTCACATTGAGATGGTAAGAAATCGCATATCATTGTAACAATGATTTACACGTTATTTCAAATTGTTACCAACTGGGTTATTAAAAGCAAGATATCTTTCTTGTGAGTGGAAGAGAAGTAAACATTGATAAAATAATTGGTAAATCCACGTACATACATTTAAGTATATATCATGGCTAGTTGATATCAATCTGATTATTTCAAATCACTCTACAAGCACAAGAGAAACAATTTAAGAAATAGCAGTGATGGGAACTCTGTAGGCTCAACTGCACCCATCTGGAAACTGAGGAGAAATAGTTTATAAACACGAGCTACTGCTCTCTCGCTTAAAAGTAGTAAACCTAAAAGAAATCCCAAAAAGGAATTATGCTGTATAAAGGTATGCACTCACCAAAAAGCAAGTATCTTTGCTGTCCCATGGTGAATGTGTGTCAAGGTGTGAGTAAACTAGAAAGGTCCTTGGGCTTTAGCAGCATCTGGTCTATAACCAGTTTGAAGTTGATGGTAATATGGAGTTAGTATACATAGATCTCAGTTAGCTCCTTCCTCCACCACAGTTGCGGGTTAGATGTGCGGCGTACTGCTCATCTCCATCTACATGATCAATGCACCACCTACTCACTCTCCCCTCCCAACCACCCACCCACCTCTGAGTTGCTCCACTGCACGTGTGTGAGAACCTACTGAGCTGCTTACCACCCATCCTTCAACTCACTCACCTAGTGGCTACTTGGGTGACAGATACCAAACTGGGAACTGTTAACTGCTGCCCAATCTGACAACTGCCCAACTGCTATGTATTAAATTTTGAGAGCTGCTGAACTGCCTATTCGGATGGCTTCTTTAGAGCTGAATTGGTACCTATTCTTATAGATACTTAACTAGAGCCCCAATCTACTGTTGCCTATCCTAGCAACCAGCTGCTCAACTGCTACCCATTTGAACAGCGCCTAAACTACTTGCCATATCTAATAGCATCTCTTTTGCACAAGTCAGCTTTGTTTACCAGATTATCAGCCACTGAGCTCCTGCCCATTATGACCCCTGTCCAATTGCTGAGCATACCACCTGCCCCCGGCACTAGCAGCCCAACTGCTGCCCACCCACAGTTAGAATGTGGAATTCTGGCTTGAGAGATAGTTGCCAGCATTTGTCAAACAGACTGTGCACTGATGCTGATTATGCAAACATCATTTCAAAGGCCACTTCATACAGCCACGCTGGGCTAGTTGGAAGTTACTGGGGTCGTGGCACATCTGGTCAGATTTCACTTTCCAGACATGAAGAAACTGATAATCAGAGGTTTGGGACCGGAAGATGGGGGAGGATGGACGTAGCTCGCCATGGTGCAGATAGGTGCAGGTTATTAATGTGTATCCGATGATGAGAGGAGAGTTGCATTTCTGTGAGCTTTGTAACAGGTACATATGACATACAGTCTGATTAGTATTGGTAAGCATCTATACCAGGCCTATGAATTAAATTACATAGCAAATCCGCCAAGCATAAATTCACAAGGTCTAGATTCCATGTTAGTTACATGGTAAGGTAATAGCGATATAGTATATCGTTAGTAAACGATAAATTTTGTCATTCGTGTGGTGGGATAAAAGATAAAGACAATATGACAATTTGTAAGTGGAAGATGGAAACCTAGCATAGAAGGTGAATTGATATACCTTTCAGTCAATCATCTTTTTGCTTTAACAAAGATTATGTGAATAGTGCCTCACACTAGGTCGAATCCCACATGGCGGTTTAGGGCTCAAATATCTCTGCGATTTTGTCCCTTGCACTCTTGGGGCTTTCCTGAGGCCCTATATCGCAAGGATAACTGCTTAATTGGTCTTGATTCACTGTAGGTCGAATCCCACATGGCGATTTAGGGCTCAAATATCTCTGTGATTTTGTCCCTTACAATTTTGGGGTCTTCCTAGGCTCCTAGATCGCAAGGATTGGTCAACTTATACCGAATCCAACACTGAATCAAGACCAATTAAGCAGTTATCCTTGCGATATAGAGTGCAAGGGACAAAATCGCAGAGATATTTGAGCCCTAAATCGCCATGTGGGATTCGACCTTGTTCGATTGGGTATAAGTTGAACCATCCTTGCGATCTAGGAGCCCAGGAAGACCCCAAAATCGCAAGGGACAAAATCACAGAGATATTTGAGCCCTAATTCGCCATGTGGGATTCGATTTTGTCCCTTGCGTTGTATGGCCATTGTGGGGGCCATAAAACGCAAGGATTGATCAACTAACTCCGAATTCCACAGTGGTTTAGGGTCAAGTTTGCAGTAGTGCTTGCGTTTAATGGCCTCAACAAGGGCCATACAACGGACAAAATCATTTCAGCCATTTTTCGCCATGTGGGATTCAACCTAGAGCCAACAGAAAGTGCAAAATCGCAGAAACCTTTCACTTTAAAAGAAAGAGGAACTACATGTATCTGATTATTTAGATCTTGCATTGTGTCTCAATCAGCAACAGTTTTCTTGCATTGTACCTTCCCATATAGCTGTCAGTGTTAGATGACTTGTAATATGCAGGGAGGGCACCAAATTGCAACAGGTTGCAAATCGCAGAAGCTTTTCTATCAAAATCGCGTCGTGGGACTCATACTTGTTGAAAACAGGTGTGTGATAGTGATTTTCATCGACTGCCTCACTTCATACCAATTATCAGGTGGTACAATTTGTTTTAATGAATTGCTTTTTCAGTCTGTTTTCTTGCCATTGGTTAAAGAAGCACTCTCATCATTGATGCTTATGATAAACAGGAGTGGACCAAATGCCCTGGACCTTGATCAATATTGAGGTCTATTGGATTATCTCCTTTCTCTATTTGGGCCAAATATGGATCCAAATAAGCACTACCCAGAGCACTACACAAACCTCATACTTAATGTTGAACATGCCAGCATATTCTGTCTAATATAGTCTGATGACTTTCGTCATGTATGAAAGTCATTAGATAAGTGATTCTAAATCTAGGGCTCAAAAATTGATGATGTTCATACGTTCACAGGTGTGTATACAGAAAACAATTGGCATTCAAAATGGAATGCTCGAATCCCACATGGCGAAAAATATGGTTCAAATGTCTATGCGATTTTGAATCTGTTGCAATTTAGGGACTGACCCCAAAAGGTCGAATCCAACATGGCGATTTAGGGCTCAAATATCTCTGCGATTTTGTCCCTTACACACTTGGAGCCTTCCTGAGCCCCTATATCGCAAGGATAACTGCTCTAAATGGTCTCAATTCATTGTTGGATTCGGTATAAGTTGAACAATCCTTGCGATCTAAGAGCCCAGGAAGACCCCAAAATCGTAAGGGACAAAATCGCAGAGATATTTGAGCCCTAAATCGCCATGTGGGATTCGACCTAAACTGGCCAAGGGTATAACTACAGTAGGGTGTATAGAACACAAGCACTCTTTTGCGATTTTAGCCCTTTTAATATATCATTCACAGAGATATAAACATCAACAAAGGCAAAATTACCCAAAGGGTAGAGGGTAAAACGCAACAGCGTCCTTGAGTTCTATACACCCTCTGCCTTGCGAATTTGGAGTAGGCCTCAAAATCGCAACAGATTCAAAATCGCAGAGATATATCTGAGATAATTTTCGCCATGTGGGATTCGACTTATTGACTTCAGGTTAGCATTATTCTCTGTTGTTACTCTTCCACAGGTCTCCACGTCTTTTTGATCTCAGGTTCCTGTTAACCATGATAACACTAGACATGTTTAAATGTTGATAGGACTGGAAATGAAATGTATACATGTAGGCCAGGGGGGGCATTTCTCAAGGTGGTACGACTAGATCAGTCACTTTAAATCAATGCCCATTACAGCCATGCAACTAGCGGTTACAAACATCGATAGTCCACTAGGCCTCTGTTGCAAAAAATATATAGTAAATGTATGGCTCAATCGCGCGACAGAGGCCAAGTGGACTATGGGTTTAATGATTGCTGATGTTGATAGTCCACTTGGCCTCTGTCACGCGATTGAGCCATACATTTCCTATATAAATTTCTGCAACAGAGGCCTAGTGGACTATGGGCGAAAGCATCAAGGTTCCAAATTTATAGTCATATTGACTATAGCAAAACTACGATAGATTTAATGAATACATGGCCATTGGTTGAATTTATCACTAACGAACGTCATTCGTAATATGCGACTTGAACTTGGAGAACCACTACGCCGGCATCGCAGACGTGCAGCATTGCTATACGTCTGCGTTAAACGAGGTACGGGTGACGTACGTCTTGGTTGCTAAACCTCCCAATTATCAGGCAATCACATGACTAATATAGGAACATAATACCGTGTATAGTGACTAACAACTAGACGTCGATTATTACAAGTGACGAATAAAATCACAATGACTTGAACTGATTCAGGGCAATGAAATATCTAAACTCGTATGCATGAATGAGTTTAAGAAGTTAATCCATATGGGATTGTCAAGGACAAAACCAACATTGCACATAAATGTGTTAAAATGGAGATTTCATTCGCTTATCAGAATTGAGAACACACCCTGAAAGTGCACCGGGGTATATTTCAAAAGTCTGGCAATGCCCAGGTTTTAATTTTACAATAAAGTAATTCCTTATAATTGTTAATATTTCATCATGGAATACAATGTATTTTAGTAGGACACTTTTACACAACAACCAATATCCGCATATGACTAGCGGGAATGGTGTCTAGCTCAAGTTATACCACGATTTCTGGGTTACACAGTGCTTTTTGGTGGCTATTCCCATCCACATATCTGTCGATATTGCACACCCTGTAGGCTGTAACATCAATTTTGTAAGGTGTGCGGTTATCCATGGATAACAGGCACCCGGTGCCATTATCCATGGATAACCAGCACACCTTACATGTCCTTCCATGTGATATGTTACATGTTAAAACTCACGAAATACTCCAGGCCAGGGTAGGGATCGAACCTGCAGTCTCACATCCCAAATCCAACTCCCTATGCATTGCGCCACAGGGACTGACGAGAAATGCTCGGTTCGAACCAGGTCTTGGTATGATATAAAGCCGTGTGCGCTGTCGCTGTCCACTGCCAGGCGAGGAGGTGTATTTAGTAGGAAACATAACAGCGAGACACGTTTGAAGGAGGAGACGCGGTGGTCTAGTGGTTAGCGCTTTGCGCTCAGCCGTCAGAGGTACATGGATCGAGCCCCGGTCCTGGCGCATCTTTTTTCGTCGTGTGCGCTGTCGCTGTCCGCTGCCGGCCGATGAGGTGTATGTACCGATCGTGTACAAACACTATTTTTAGCCGTGTGCCGCTGCCATAACTGCGAGAAGCATTCAAACAAAGCCAAGCCGAGACGGGCGCTGTAGCTGTCTGCTGTCTGCTGTCTGCTGTCTGCTGTATTATACACAAACATAACAGCGAGACGCATTGAAATCTTTAGCCGTGTGCCGCTGGCAAGCCTAGCCAAGACGGCCGCTGTCGCTGTCCGCTGCCGGGCGAGGAGGTGTATGTACCGATCGTGTACACACAATGGCTGGCATCGAGTCCCGGGGAGGGGGAATAATTTTTGTTTTCAACTTGAATTTATTGGTATTCTATTGATTATTTATTGGTTTCGTGGTATAAAATAAGTAGTCAATGGATAACTCATGACTCATGTGTGTTAGCAAAGGCTAATAACACACACTCGTCATGAGTTATCCATTGGTTACTTGTTCAATATTTCCTCTTACAAGTCGCGACATAAAAACTCTCCCTTATACAACAGTTTCATTAACCACAGTAGGTGGCACTAGTGTTGACCTGACCAGTTAAGTCCTGCTACAGGGGCACGACTGGAGGGTAGATTCTCAAGGAAAAAGGGGTGGTGGCAGAAGGGTTGCCACCTGTCATTACAGTGGTTGACACTGGGGGAGAGATAATAAACATCAGAGACAGCACCCCCTACTCATGGGGGAAGATAAACTTTACAGGCCTGTAATAACAAATGTGGATCAACACAGTAAAAGGTATGCCCGGGATGGGGTGCACGGGCGTACCTTTTACTATGTTGATCCACAAATAACACACTCCTCCATGGTGAGATAATGGTTATTTAATTGGCTTAATGGCCCCAAGGGACCTGTCTTGTGGTCTGTTATGACCACCAACACCACCCCCATGCACCCTCTCCTGCCCACTTTTCACAGCTCTAGAAATTATTAGGTCACTCATATTTATCTAAGTCTAAATAAATTTTGACTGAAGATATTGCCATAATATCACAGGAATAGGTAGATACACCATTTCTCCCTATGTAGCTATAATTTCTAAGGTGAGGGAATATTCATTCCACCAAATTAAGGCTCATCTCTGAGAGGTGTCTTTTTCTCCATAGGTATGACAAAGGTTTCAGGTGCTGGGTGAGTGCCATGCCCCTGTAGCTGGCTATCCTACAAGGGCGCCCCCTTGTGAATGTGACTAGTGAAACTAGTGTAAAGGATATCCCTTTTCCATCTACCTGGACATCAAATATTATGTCATAGCAGATATGATCGTTACTATAGATTAGTACTAGAACAGCCGTATTTCAAGGGGGCATGGAATACAATATGCTTGTATTCAATGGGGTCTGCCATCTTTAATTTTGAATGGAGCTGAGCTGTTTTTCTTTATCTAAAAGCAAATTAACCACATAGGCCATGATATAAATGCAAATGTCCACTCCCATGGAACATTTTTTTCATGGTCATGGACATTTGCTTAATGTATATATATACTGTCGGTGGTCACGTTAGGATACACATCGGGCAGTAAACCTATAGCCCTGCTGGCCATTCTCATTGAGCACGTCTATGAATAAATGTGGCCAGGTGAGGGAAAACATGCCTCCTGGGGGGAAATGGCCTTTTAAGTTTTATGTCATGGGCTTTAAAATGAGATATCTTGAGCTAAAATATCCCCAGTAGTTTTGCTGTAATTGCTTGTCAAACATAGGTTGGTGTGTACAACTGAAAATGGGAAATAAGCTCTAAATGCATTATATCCTAACATAAACACTAATAATGCAAAATATACAGTTTTGCGAAAAAATAACCAAAGGAATGTGATGTTTTTGTCATAAAATTGGTTCTAGAGGGAATTTTTTAGCTCTGTTTTCGGTTCTGGGTTCCTGAAGGGTTTTCAAAAAAAATTTGGGCAAAAATTCCTAATTGGAATAGGGGAGTGGTTTCCATGGCAACCAGAAATAGCCTTATCTACCAATTTCCTATGTTTCCATGGCAACCAACGTTCCAAAAATGGAACATTTTCAGTGGAGATGGAATGATTTTAAGCATACCACTGGATTCCTTATAAAAAATTGGTCTAAAGCTATTTTTAGCATATTTGTCAGTGTTTTACCCATATACTACCCCCTGGTGGCCAAAACCAGTACTAAAAATCCCCCCCGGAGGCACGTTCTCCCCCGTTGGGCCACAAATATACATCTAGAAATATGAGTTATGGGTAGGAGAAATATCATGAGCAACGTTTTGGTTTCTCCTTAAAAAAGACCATGCACTTATAATACCCCATGGGGTATTATAAGTCTGCTTAGACACGTTTTAGTAACATATGCAGATAGGTGTGCAGTGAGACCGACCAATTTAACTATTTAATAGGATTTCCACAGTTTGGCTGGCACAAAGACAGAGTCAGAAAGTTATGCCTATCATTCATATCTCATGTCATATAAACACATAAATAAGCTGCTGCTGCTGCTGCTGTTGTTGCTGTTGCTGCTGCTGTTGTTGTTGCGAAAATATGTTATTGCCTTCTTCTATCTAAACATAGTAGATACACAAATTGAACAAAATGTACCGCACTACAGTACTTGTACCTTATTAAATAACAAAACAACATCATTTTCTATGTAGTGCCACAGTGTGCCCGTAAGTGAGATTTACATCCATGCATTAAAACGTTCTCTATTGGTTAGACTTGCTGAATTGAGGGACCGTCTTCAAAATAGGGCCGCTAGAGTGAGTCTTTCAAATTTACCTTTTAAATGTCAATGAAGGTCAGGAGGGCATTTCTCAAGATGGTACGATTAGACACAACCAGTATACGACTTGAAAGCCTCAACATCAGAGTGGGTGATTGTAGATAACACACTACGACTACTCTGAACGATCAGCACTTAAGGCAGTAATTACTAAAGGTCGAATCCCACATGGCGAAAAATGCCTCAAATATCTCTGCGATTTTGAACGTGTTGCGTTTATGTGACTTACTCCAAATTTGCAAGGGTATAACTACAGTAGGGTGTATAGAACACAAGCACTCTTTTGCGATTTTAGGCCTGAGAATATACAATATACAGAGATTTAAATATGAATAAAGGCAAAATACCCCAAAGAGTACATCAATATCGCAACAGTGTCCTTGTGTTCTATATATCCTACTGTAGTTGTATCCTTACTAATTTGTAGTTGGTATCAAAATCGGAACAGATTCAAAATCGCAGAGATATTTCTGCCATTTTTCGCCATGTGGGATTCGACCAATAGGATTTGGTAGGGCAGTCGTACCAGTGCAATTATTAGCGACTACTAGATGCAGGGCTGTAATGGCATTTAACTGAGAGATCTCACTACGACTTGAATGGGGTCTAGTCATACCATCTTGAGGAATGCCTTCCAGGTCGCCTTCAACAATGTGGCTGGCACAAAGACAGAGTCAGAAAGTTATGCCTATCATTTATATCCCATAGAAAAATGAAAATAAAGATAAGAGGTTGATGGATTGCACGGATTATTATTGCTGTGGAAAAGGAGAAATCATTCCATACTGGACCTTTATTATATCACCTTTGCACCCGAGGGGAATTATTAATCAGGCCCTTAATGCAAAGTGAGCTTATGGAGAAAATTAATGGCAACAGAAGCCAATAGCCTGGGGAGAGGAGATTGCCACCAAAAGACTCTTTCTTTAAACCAAACAAAGAAATCACAGTTGAACAACATGTTGCCTTCACTGATTCACAATTATATATGACTCTGACTTTTTGTGACTCGACTGAAGATGGATTCAGACTGGCGCAAAACAGGGGAGGGGGTAAAAACTTGCAAAGAAAAACTCTGCGTGCATTTGGGCATTGAATCTCACCACCCCTGTGTTTGTCAACTTCTTCGGGAGTGGTAGTTTTTTTCAGGGCGAAACCCCCCCCCCCTTGTTAAAAGGGTACCATTCGCTAATATCTCCTGTGCCCACTACCTCACTAGTTCTAACCCAACAGCTTGCTCTTCAAGCTATCAGGACCCATGCAATTTTAATAGTCATTGAATAGTTTAAGTACAGCACCTGTCTAAATAAATGAGTGACATAAATGTAAATTCCACTGTGGATTTGAACCCCCAGTTACCAGAAGGCAAAATTTAATAAGAAATACCTTGTACTCTAGCACCAAACTAAGAGTGACACATGCTGATCTAAGGTTGTTATCTTGATAGTTGCTTGGATCCCACAGAGTATATAGACTGACAATGCTGTAGAATGTAGACCTATAGTCTCCTGGAACATTAGCCAATTTCAGTTTGGTTTCCCCAGCTTAATCATGTCAGGCAAATCAATGTTAATCAAAGGCAAATATCCTAATAAATAGCATGTGTTTGGTATGAAATCCAAAAAAAAGAAATACACGTAACTATTTCATATAAAGAAATCACTCAGTTGAAAACTGGCAAATTGCATTGAACAGGATTTGAACCCACGAATGAGCCAACCCACTTGGCATAAAACGTTTGTTTAACGTTCTATAAAAACATTTTTATTAGGTTCCTAAGTTTGCCAAATGTTTTCAAACGTAAAAAAACACGTCAAAACTTGTACTCCAAAAAAACATTTTTTAAATGTTCTGTTAAAAAAGCATTTTTACTTTAGGTTGAAAAACGTTATTTTTTTTAATGTAAAATTGACGCAACTTTAAAACATTTGACAGCCTGTTGTGAATATATTGAACACAGTGACCAGCTCGGAGCATATCTACAACATACATACACATATCTCTCTGAATTGGCACTAGGTGGTCATGGACCCTAAAGAGCAATACACATGACTCATTTCCAGAAATACCATACTAGTTGGCCTGTAAAGCTAACGTGTATATATAAGGCACACCCTGGCTTTGATGTTTTAGTACTTTACTATAGAATTTGACCACGCCTAGGCAAAGTTCTAAAGGAGCCGCTGATTAAATCAGAAACATCGCAATCAGTTTACCACCTTTTGTATACAGTTTACCAACTTGACCACGGACCTGAAACAGGTCCGTGATCTGACTCATACTCCTACATATCTATTACATGAACTAATACAGTAGTCTATATCATTTTCTACTGAGCAGAATCAAACTGATGGGCGTTCAGTGCAGACCTAGTGGTCAGAACATAAATCACTGGGTAACTGATACAGCACACGTAAATATCCTTTATTTGATAATGCGTGCATACTATGATTAGGGTAACTCGCCCCTGACTCGACCACTATAACCTTAAGTCAACCACCCTGGCCTAACTTCTTTCAGACAGCACATGCCTCTCAGTTGACTTTGCACAATTAACTACAATATGAATATCCTGCACTTGACACCAACAATCTTGATTTATTGTGAAAATAACTTGAAATAAGGCAGGATGGTCGACATAAGATACCAACATGCCTAGTGGTCGAGTCAGGGGCGAGTTATCCTATATATCATATCATGCTTACCATAAAAGAGGCCATTAATTATCCATGCGTCACAGACACACAAATTAGGATAATGTATTCTTTCTGGCCAATGATAGAATAATCAGTCATACAATCTTAATCATTATGTTTTCCTCACTTCCATCAATCGATGATGCATTTAGTGACTCATTTGAAGATACCAAGCTGATGTATGCATAATCTATTAGAACCCTTTTTCCTCTCCCATTTCCGGCAAGCCTTCTAAAATTGACCTCATTTGAAAGACGCATTACCCATTTTGAACAAAATAATATATGATATAATTTATTTGTGCCAGACAATGGACCGAAACGTATTGATATTTATTAGCATAAGATGAGAATAAGGACGAAGCTTATTTATCTGATGTATTCAGGTACGTTACTTTTTATCATATCTCCTAAAATTCGTCCTTCATTCCCAACTCTCCTGATATGAACAAAAGTCGTTTTGGCACTTCTGTGCAAAATCCCTCGGACGTATTTAGTACAGCAAACAAAATGTGTGATTTTATGTATGGGTAGTAGATTAACTATACAAAAGTAGTCCATTATTGTGACACAACACGGGAAAAGATAACATTACGAGGATGTTGTGCTATTCACAGCCACTAGGTGGCAAAACTAAATAATACAAGAAGGTAATCGTGTTGTTACCTATCAGAATACTTCCTGTAGGTCTTCTTACATATTGGGGCAATCACAGACCCAGAATAATGTCCAAAACTAATATGTGACCAGATGGGGAAAAACCTGAATCCAGGGGGGAAAATGCCTTTTAAAGTTTAAGTCACAGGCTTTAAAATGATATTATCTTGAGCTAAAATATTCCAGGTAGTTCTTCTGTAATTGCTTGTCAAACCTTGGTTGTTGTGTGCAACGGGAAAATGCAAATAAGCTCTAAATTATTTCCCAGCTTAGATACTAATAATTCAAAAAATACAGTTTTGCAGAAAAAATTAAACAAAGAAATGTGATGTTTTTATCATAAAAATGCTTCTAAACAGAATTTTAGGTCGGTTTTTGGTTTTAGGTTCCTCATGTAAACATCCAACATATTTTTGACAAAAAATTCTATTTAGAATAATGGAATGGTTTTCAAGGCAACCAGAAATTGCTACATATGCCAATTTTCTATGTTTGCATGGCAGCGGATGTTTCATTTGCATTCCATAAATTGAACATTTTTAGTAGAGATGGAATCATTCTGAGCACAGCACTGGATTCCCCATCAAAATTGATCTAATTTTTTTAGTATAATTTTCACTATTTTACTCATACACCAACCCCTGGTGGCCAAATGTAGAACTAAAAATCCCCCCCCCCTGGGCGCACATTTTCTCCAGATGGGTCACATATTATCTGTGTACATTGACAGAAATTGTAATATTCTTAGTTCAGGAATGCCTATCTGATTTAAGTGTCCAGTTGACCAAAATGATATCCAATGAACTTATTCAACCATATTTGTCTCGATTGAAATGCAGAGGTCTTAGGGTTCAGTTTGGTATATAGATCATCAAAATCTGACAAGGAGAAGTGGGTGAAAGTTCCCTGACAGTATATGGTATATGCCATGTGCAGCACTGATGTGGCCACCTAGTGGCCATAAATAGCACTAAATCCCCGTAATGTTGTTAGGCGCATTTTGCCAATCTGCGCCGATCGCCAATTTCGCTTTGCGCCAGGCACAAATGGTGCGAGTTTTCAATAAAGTTTATAAAGATTTCCTTAAATTCATTTCCCTTGCTTGTTTGGAAGATGAGTATTTATATTTGCCAACTGATTGCATGAGCATACACATCTTTATCACTTTAGATATATATAATATCTCAGACATGTCAGACCTGCTCGCCAATGCACTGATATTGGTGCTTTGTGCAAAATTGGAGCTTTGCGCGGCGCTGATGTTGTGCAATTCTCAAACTGCGCTGCCCAATTTGAGAAATGCGCCGATTGGTGATCCGCACGGAACAATGTTATGTTTTACCACGTTTTGTCACTATTATATACATTGATTATTTCTAAGATCACAGATACCTAGACACACCCCTGCTTTAACTATCTGACCTAACACCTAAAACGAGTTGAACACCCCTGCTTTAACTATCTGACCTAACACCTAAAACAAGAGTTGAATACTTATCTCTGAAATATTATCTTAGAATGGATACTATATATATTCAATATAGGTCGAATCCCACATGGCGAAAAATGGCTGAAATATCTCTGTGATTTTCCCTGTTGTGTTGTATGGCCCTTATTGAGGCCATAAAACGCAAGGACTACTGCAAACTTAACCCTAAACCACTGTGGAATTCGGAATTAGTTGATCAATCCTTGCATTTTATGGTCCTCACAAGGGCCATACAATGCAACACACAAAATCGCAGAGATATTTCAGCCATTTTTCACCATGTGGGATTCGACCTTATCTGTGCTGCGTAGTTTACACAGACTGTCTATGATTTACAATTTGATGAGTCAGATTTGATGGATGCAATTGATGTACGCTTTTCATCATGAATTTCCCTACCTCCTTATTGTTTAATATTTCACTGAAATGCCACCCCAACCTAAAAAAGCCTGCTAGGTATTCGTCTCCGGACGCAGAGAAGGTCGTGGTCTGGGACATGCATCGTTCTGTCTATATATCACCAGACTTCTCATGGACTTCGTATATAATCACCAAGTTATCAACAAATTTTGCTAGTTCATAATGATTATTCATATTCAACTACTCCGGTGTCCTGGTCTCAGACTTTACCAAGGTTTTGGTTAAGCGGTATCATGAATATACTTTCTGACCTTTTATTGGCGTCCTAAAAATTATCAGTACTGAACAGAGTAAGTCACATTCCCCAATTTTACCATCAATAAGGTCATCTTGGATATTTATCAAAGTGCTCAAGGTTGACATCCCCCCAACCACCTGAATAATCAGAGGCATAGGAAGCAAATCTTCATTGGGGGGGGGGGCCCGGCAAGGGCACCATCGTGACCAACTTGAATTGTCGGCTGATGTGTGATGGCGTCTATATATGCGTATTTAGAATTCATATAGAAAAGTGATTTTTGGTAAATTTTGGATCTAACTTTAGGCTCAGACCCCCATTGACATCAGTATAATAATCTAATTTCAGATGTAAAGTTTTAGCTTCTTTTCCATTGTGTTTATGAGTTCTTGGAAAATATTGGGGGGGCCCAGACATACTCAGGCCCCACCTCCTTCATTATTGGGGGGCCCAGGCCCCCCTGGCCCCACCTTTTCCTACGCCCCTGATAATCAATATCATGGAGAGAAAGGGAACTTAATCAATGGATATTCCGTTAATATATGGACATTATTTTGCACAGAAATATTGATAATAATCCCAGTTATGAATGCACATTCACCAAGTCATTAGTATTGCCTAATTAGCTCGACAGTCTTACATTATCTACACATCATACTTATTTTGGAGTTTACCTGATGTTTCTGTTGCCACTGTATGCTGCATCACGTAGCGTTTTCTAGTTGTGTGCACATTTCAATAATACCATGTCATTAATTAGCTTCATTGTCCTAATTCCTATATTGCAGAAAAGTAGTGTTTCTTGACCCCTTCATGGCATCTACCTACTCATTACCACACAGCCGGCCGTGGCCACCTAACCTCTCTCCTCGAGCTCACTAATCATATAGAACGTGTTATTTAAGGTGGGTCCCATAATGACAATGTATTAGTCAAAATACCCCTATAAAGACAATGTTTTAGTCAAAATACTCCTCAAGCCCTGTGCCTTCAACTCCTTATTCAATATATACGCATATTAAGAAACCATGCTCATGCTACAGCCCGATCATAAATTTGTCAATCAGTAAGATTTGAAAGTAGATTTCATTGTTTCTTTCCTCGGTTGCTCAGGCGGTGTGAAAATAAAAGGTGTGTGCATGGGAGGGAGGGAGGGAGCGAGGGGGGACCCGGGGATATAGCTACAAAGGATGAAGTATCCATAGCACAAAGTTGTCCTGAATTTCATTTCTTCAAAATATTACAGACTGTGCTATAGAATATCTACAGAATAAACTTTCTTTATCAAGCTCAGCAATTTATATTCACGTCAAACATTTCACATGGATAGCATAGGAAGGGTTAGCCCTAATGGAAATCAGCATAATGCATACGACCCCAAACAAAAGGTGGCAAACATTATCCAATAAAATCATTTTGGCCATTAGTCCAAGGCTAGATTACTATGCAGCTGTCAGTGGCATCACAGGTTTGAAATTATTATCTATAGATAAATTTGTATTCCTTTATCATAGAGCTATACAAATTTGCCTGCTAAAGAATTATGTCATAGGTAATTACAGAAGCTCCAAGTTCAAAGTCAATGTAACCTCTATGATAACAGGCTGCGTGACGTCAACTGACTTTCACTCACATCTGCAAACTGCAAAGCTTTGACACGTTCTTTTAGTTACTCAGAGACAAAGTTGCATTATCATATAATACAGTTATGGGTGATTTTGTAATGTTTAGCGACTATTGTTTTATGATTAATTTCTGTGTCTATGTGCCACAGGATACATGGTGGACGCCGGGGGTGGGTGTTCTCAAGGACCCAACAGGTCCCGTCCCGGAAGGGCAGACCTATCTAAACTAGTAGCGTAAGTTTGATTTTGTCAAAATAGTGTGTCTCAAGTAAATCTATGCAATGAAATTGAAGCAATGTGATCGGGACCTAGGTAAGGAATGCAGCCCCGGTTTTGGATCTCTAGGCCTATGCGATTTAGAGAACGAAATGAAGGAGGGGTCTGGAACTGAGTCGGACAGATACCTACAGTCAGACACCTTTTGGATTTCAGGTGCCATGTGAATTAGACATGCAACCTTAACTATTATACTCTCTAACAAATGCAGCATAGAGAATCTGAGTCCCTCAATAGATGTTTTTACAACTGTGCAAACCCAGGGTGTTTCTGTTATATTTGGATGATAAAGAACGGTGAGTAAATGGGAAACCCAACTTGATCTGTCAATCTGCTGTGTGTTAACCAGAAAGTATAGATAGTTTATCCACATGTCAATGGCAATATGTACATTTTTACTGATAATTTGACTCAACAAACCTGAATAAATCACTCACATTACATTGTGAGAGTTATTCTAATATTGCCATCAGATTACCCCTATAGTCGGACACCAATTACACCCCATTATATCATGATTCATATACGTTTACAATGGATATTTTGCTAGAAAGATAATATTTTATAACATACCTCTACTCTCAAGTATGGATATTTAATCTGTGTTTGGTTTTACTAAAATTTAACACATAAATATAATCACTACTCTATCTACCCATGGACATCATGTTGATCTGAGCTTGAAGACTGCCCTGTTAAAGGTATGCTAAATTGCACAACTGAGAGTACCTTAGAGAGGAGTTTTGTATCAGCTATAATTCCTTATAGTGTTGTATCAATGCCTCTATAGCAAAGTGCACATACAGGGACTCATTGTGTTTGTATCAATCAGATAACATAGTGTCTGACTGTAGGGTCATGTCTGGAATGGTCTGTCCGACTGGAGGGGCAATTTGATGTTCTGAAGACAATATATGTACAGCTCATTTATTCATATGTATTGGAGAGACTTATCAAAACCCCTTCATAGATATTGATGATTAGGTATCATGTATCAATTGATGCAATAGAAAGTTGAATTCACTATGTTTAAAGGTACTTGAATTGAGCACCAAATAGGGCCACCTCTTGTGTGGCCAGGAGCGTCCGAAATGGGTGGCTTCACCCTAAGATCAAGACCATAATAGTACAAATGTATAGTGACTTGTGCAGTAACTTGTGCGTGTAGAGACATAGTGAATAATAGACTACACGTTACATGTAGGTAAATACCAAACTCACTAATGATTCATTGTCCGGTACCGACGACGTATAGACACCCACCGAATGAAGCTCTAATGTTGATCATTTAAGCCATCTTGTTCTAAAAAGTAGGCCCCTAAATGAGGATTCTCTCTGTTTCAGCCTCTTTGTGAGAATACTCTTGGGGTTTAACCTGGAGCTTAATTCAAAACAACCTGGGATCACAACCCCAGGGATCTTAGTGTAGGCACATATCATAAGACCTGGCCGGTCTACCCTAGAATAGCAAGTCCTGGGATCACTTCACTATTCCTTTTCCAGCACTAAGATCACTGCGATCTTAGTAAAAGAATTGCATAGTGGTTTCACCTGAGTACAAGAGCACTTACAGGGAACACTCCTGAATGAAAGAGTGAATAGCCTGCTGCATACATATAGAGGGGAGGGAGGACTTTTGCTGAGTGTCCTTGAGCGCTCTTACACTATTAATTTGGTGTTTAGCAACCAAACACCAGTGTTTAGGATCTAAACACATAGCTAAACACATTCTTGTCCCTTTTTTCTAAACACATTTTTTGGCTAAACATGTTTAACTTTAAACATGTTTAGCTATCAGGCGTTTGATTTAACAAGTGTTAAGTTTTGATAGGTGTTTAGCTTTAAGGTGTGCAGCATGAGTAAATTTATGTTTAGATTAGTAGTGTTTAGCTTTAGGAGGTGTTTAGATATATAATGTTTAGCTTCAGGAGGTGTTTAGATACATGGTGTTTAGCTTAGGGAGGCACTAGCTTTGGGCCATAGGGTTGTTCACCACGGTGGGAGGGGGGCTATGGCTGAATCATTTCATTTTTATTATTTCCATCATTTATTTTTCATCATCTTTTCATCATTTTAATCTTTATTACTGTAGCTGGATACCGCCATATTCATTTTCCATGGTAAAACTGCAAGATAGAAATGATACACACAATACAGATAGGATTAAAAGTGTAAAAGAGGCAGGAGGAGTTGGTAGTAAGATAGGGGTGGTCCCTGGAGGCTTGTACATGTGAGAAGAGGTAGGAGGAGTGGGTAGGGAGGTAGGGAGGGTCCCTGAGGTTTGTACACGAGAGAAGAGGTAGCAGGAGTGGGTAGGGAGGCAGGGACGGTCCCTGGAGGCTAGTACACGTAAGGAGAGGTAGGAAGAGTGGGTAGGGAGGTGGGGGTGGTCCCTGGAGGCTTGGACACGGGAGGAGGGGTAGGCCACCCATACCTCCCTATACCCCCTCATCCCATGCATCATGCCTCTTAGGTAAAAAAACAACAAACAGGAAAAAAAAAACACAAAAAACTACTGAGTCATCGGGAAACTATAAAAACGAGGATATTATCCTTTTACTCATTTCATACATATTATACTTATCTTATCTGCTTATGATTCTTATTAGATGGCTAAACACCTGATGTTTATCTTTCAAATACATGTTTAAGACTAAACACATAGAGACTGGCTGTGTTTAAACTCAAACACCTAAACACTATGGTGTGTAAGTGTTTAGGTGTGTGAGAAGTAGGTGTGTAGTTTTCAGGATAAGTGTTTAGAATCTGATGGTGTTCAGCTGTAAGTGTTTGAATATCATAGATGTGTAGGAATCACACACCATGTAGATAGTGTGGTATGTATAAACACACACCTTTTTTGCAGTGTAGGGCTATACTCATGCATTAAGTGCACTGTAAGATAATTCTTCCCTTCTCTCTCTTTGTCCTGGGGGGAGGGCACAATGCTTCTAATAGGCAAGCATAAATCATACATTCATGGGAACAACTCTTGAATACTGTACGGGGGTCAACTGCACCCTGTGCTCTTTTGTTAGGCCATATGGGGACGGGGAACGATGGTATAAACACTGTTGTGAAGAAGAGTGGCTCCACAGCTATCCTTTATTTTGGGACTCTTACCCCTGTGCCCAGTCAGTACTTCTTGGAATAGTGTAGGAGGGCTGAGGCTAAGATCGATGCAATCTTAGTGCTGGCCAGGAAATGTGAACATAGTCTAATCTTAAGATCACTTAATAGGATAAGGTAGAATAATTCCTAAGATCGCTGAGGTTGTGATCCCAGGATGTTTTGAATTAACCTCCAGAGGGCCGGGTTGTTGTTAGACGGTGCATTGTGGACTGCACCTGGGTTTCAGCAATGAATGTTCAGTCTATTTCTGCAGACGTCCCTCATCTATGGACTTGGCCAGGTTGAATTATGCTATAAGTAACTTAGTACTGTGGCCATCTTGGTATGATCTGCCAACGAGTTGTCATTGATTTGCTGTATAAATGCCTGGTGTGCCATAATGTCTGTTTCTTTAGAAATCGTGTTATACTAATATTTATGTAGGTCTAAGTCTATAGTCTTACATTTTATAGCAGTTCCAACGATTAGTATCAATATATACAAGTGTACTGCGAGATTCTTTATAGTGGGAGGATAGAATAGATGCCATAGATGGCAATTGCAATATTAATTTGAGCCTTTTTTCCTTGAATACAATTTACAATCGCTTTAGTTGATAGTAGACATCCCGCAACAATCAGTGACAGGACTAATTACAAAGTAACTTCTGTTTTAAGTTACTTGTAAGTCTATATACAGGCACTCGAGACTAGTTTGGAAAAAGACCTTCGTTCTTATCATCTAAGTTAGAAATACCAGATCTTTCATTCAGTTTGGCTCCTAGGTCAGCCATTGTTGTGTAACCCTTATAGAATTTATTTCCCACCCTTACCCTTCCCTCAACTGCAATATCTTCAAACGTCCTATGCAATATGAGCCTTAGGTTGAGGGCATTATACTCCCTGTAATCCTTTCGTGTAATTATAAATACAGTTGAGGGCTTTCAATGTTAGGTCTTAAATCCATGAAAACTGACTGTGACGTTATTGACATGTAAGTTCAAGTTCCTACGGTAATGAGAGATGTAGCTGTCAATATAGGTCGAATCCCACATGGCGATTTAGGGCTCAAATATCTCTGCGATTTTGTCCCTTACGATTTTGGGGTCTTCCTGGGCTCCTAGATCGCAAGGATTGTTCAACAACTTATACTGAATCCAACACTGAATCAAGACCAATTAAGCAGTTATCCTTGTGATATAGGGGCTCAGGAAAGCCCCGAGAGTGCAAGGGACAAAATCGAAGAGATATTTGAGCCCTAAATCGCCATGTGGAATTCGATCTAAAAGGATGGTTACAACATAAACGCACTTCATAAATTCAATTATTGTATAAGTTATATTGCCTAATAATGTTATTGTGATGGTACATATTCGAGGTGAATTGTGCAATTATTACTAACTTTAATAAAACTTTCAGAGAATAATACAAACAACATTGAAGAGATTTCTTTATTTTTGTGCTGATGAAAACCTATACAAGTTACTGCAGTATCTCAATTAACTTTACCCCTAACAAAATACCAGGCGTAAGGTACTAACTGCTTTCTTTGTTTGCGGGGGTTTCTGGTGTTTCCCACCTTTGCGTACATAATAATTACTGTCTTATAACTGTCTATTTAAGGTTAGCATACAATCTCGACATTAAAGGACTGCTTCTACTACCGTCGGGTCGGGCAAATCTTTGCTAATCTGAAGATTTTCTTTCTAAACATTACCTATAAAATCGTCGGATTGGCAGAAATTCGTCTGACCGATGGCAGTGGAACCATTTGACAGTTTTAAATTACCCTGGATGTTCGATATCAAGTTGTAATAGATTGGGCTTTTTGTCAATGAAACCGTAATAATTGATTAGCCAGTATCAATAGTAAATGTTTGGGCAACATACCTTGGTATATAGTAATGGTGAGATTCTTCCCACCCTTTGGTTGGATCAGACAGTGTTATTAGTAACTTAGATTGTACAGTGGGGCAGGTGTGATACAGTCACACTCTCACATTCGAACTGCCTCTTACGAGTTTCATTTGCTCGGATTATAGTTTCAGTTGTCATCGCAACCGTTCCTCAGTACAGATCATGTCATAGCTGTTATAAAAGGAATGAGGCGGGAGTCACTAGAGGAGGTTATTTTCCCAAGTGGTGTTGAACATGTATATCACTAATCACTGCATAAAATGGTTATAGAGGAATCCACGTTTGAATAGCAAGTCAATGTAAATACCATTGAATGAGTATTCATAACAGATTATACTCCTAGGTGATTGTAGTTTATCACATCTCATCATGTCTGACTCATTGCTAATTTCCCGAATACTACTGCACATTTTATGACGCTGTTACTTATTATATTCATCAATTATGCTATGCGTATACCTGATTAGACCAGACTGCCTGAATGCCCACTTTCAGTATACTACCGTAAAACTCCGGGGGTGAGCCGGGGGGTGAGTTCAGGGAAATCCCATAAGCCGATTCTAGGGCCAAATTTTCCCAATTTTCTCTTTAATCTATTGTATTAAAACCCAGGTCATAAGCCGGGGATAGAGTTGGGGGGGGGGATTTAGAAGCCGATTTTAGTCAAAAATAGAAGAAAAAAATCTGGCTTATGACCGGGGTTTTACGGTACTTGCATTCCCCAACTGTGCTATGTGGGTATCTGATTACACCTGTCTCAATGCTCACTTTCAGTATACTACTTACATTCATCAACTCTGCTATGTGGGTACCTGATACACCTGTCTCAATGCCCACTTTCAGTATACTACTTACATTCATGAACTGTGCTATGTGGGAACCTCATACATCTGTCTCAATGCCCACTTTCAGTATACTACTTACATTCAAGAACTGTGCTAAGCGGCTACTTGATTACACCTGCCTCAATGTTTACTTTTAGTATACTACTTACACTTATAAACCACCCTATGTGGGTACCTGATTATGCCTGCCTCAATGTCCACTTTCAGTATACTGCTTACACTCATTAACGACACTATGTGGGCACCTGACCCGGAGGGCGACTCAAATAAATTTTTACCTGGATGTGTGGTCATGGACTGCAATACAAGACACATAATCGTGTAGGCTTAAGGTACCATAATATGTCCCATATATGGCGTAAGGGGGAGGTGTGGTAGGATCTGGCTAAGGGCAGTAAATCTGAAAGGTAGGACAGTTAGCATCCTGTAACATCAAAAACAAGGGGCTTAAGACTTAATAATTATTATTTCATAATTACACCCACTCCCACCCCGTCAACTACCCCTACCTAACAACACCAAGTGCACTGTAACATGAAGCTAACACCTTATACTGTCACAATACAAGATGCTATTGTGGCATTTATGTGTGACAATGTCAATGCAGACGCCCAGTGCAGGCTTCAAGTTTAGGCAGAAACCACAGGGTCGTGGGGGTTACTTCAACTTTCCCAGGGTAGATAAAATAGGGAGGGTATTGGAAAGGTGGACAGCATATCCAAACACAGTATTACACCCATACGGCGTGATCCTATGAGAAAATATACCTAAATTATGGGGTGGGCCACCCGTCGCTATAGGGGCTGAAAAAGCACCCATTTCACGCCAAATCATGACCACACATCCCAATATGGTTGCAGCGGAGTTGCTCCCTCCCCCCCGGGGTACCTGATTACAGTGTCCACCTTCAATGTACTGCTTACAAGTTACATTCATCAACAACTATATTTTCGGAACTAATAATCTCTGATGTTACTGTTCTGTATACTGCTTATAAGCAACATTTTCAAGCCATGCTGGTTGAGCCTTGATGACCAATTTCAGCATACTGCTTACGTTCATCAAAAATGCTATGGTTACCTCATAATGCCTTTTTCCATGTCCACTTTCGGTATACTTCTTACCTCATAATGTCTGTCTCAATGCCCACTTTCAGTATATTACTTACCTTTACCGTAGTTAGGGAAAGGGCAACCAAAATGTCTGTCTCAGCCTCAGTGCCTGGTCGGGGATTGAGTAGGAGGTGGCGTGGGCTTAAAGTTAAGGGCGCACTGACTTGAGGACCTAAGTCCGCCGACATAGCACTGTGGCGGACGTAGCCATTTCAGAGCTCCTTTAAGATTTGACGATTGTGTATTCTGGTATACTTTGACGTGCCATATTAAATTTTAGGTCTGTATCTATACATGTATACATTGTCTAGCCTAGCCTCTTATCACCGACGGCCTGACACCATAGCCACCATAAATTTCTTGATGTCTGCCCCCTCCCTTTTTTTCTGCATCTTGTCCCCCCTTCGCTAGATGGGTGCTCCCCATCCACCACTGCAATGATGGACTTGTGTTTAAAAAAAAAAATTCAAGATCACCAGGGTAGTTTAATCAAAAATTAATGCAAGTGGGTAAGGCAGTGCCTACATGGGTAAATGTAACAGGAGTTCCCATTGTATTGGCATAAAAGTGATAGAGTGACGCTGCATCATTCCTGAAAAGTGACATTCTCTAATGTCTGAGCACCCATGTTTAGGCAGGGGTCAGAAATACGTTGCTGCCTTGACAAAATTAATAACCTAGTAGTCTACTAGAAGGCCTATTAACCTACGCATCCAATACATGTTTCCAATTCACTTATGATAGGGGGAGTTGTCAAGATGTCTCAACTAGCGACATAGCAGGCCTACCCTGCTGGTGCCACAGGCCTACAATCGGCCGGAATAGTCCTAATCTGACGATATAAAAAGTATAGAAAAAAATCGGTCGGATTAGTGCTAATCCAACCGATATGCCCGTGGAACCAGCAGTTCAGGGATTTAGGGGACAGGAGAGCAGAATTCAGTCTGCCTTTGCTCGCTTATATCAAACCTCAGTACACCTCAAGATGGCGACACTGCCTAGTGCTTGGCACCGCCGCCATCTACACTACAACTGGAGGAGAGCCATTGACCTCATTCAGGTGAAGGTAACGTGCAGGGGGGAACTCCAGGGCAATACCAGCTCTGTAGACAAGCTCTATGGGGTCTGAATACTATATAGTGGACTCTCTGGGACTTTAAATCCGTCACCAAATTACTATATTGAACCAAGCACTTGAACACTAACGACATAGGCTGTGTGAAGGGTGTTCCTCCTGGGGCTGGTGTTCCTCCAGCTCAGGTCCTCTAGAAACGCCAAAGCGCACGCCCCATGTAGTCACTCAGTCACCACCCAGTCACCGACCCAACTTGGGAGCAACACCAACATTACTCCGGCCCTTACTAGTTCAATGTGTCATAGGAAACAAAGCAGGGATAGCACTGGGACTTTTAAGAACTCTCCGGGACATGGATTAAAGTAAGGTAAGAAATTTAGGATGATCGGTATACTGGTAGGCCCCTGACCGATGACACGGCGCGTGGTGTTTGTGGAGATGGGAGTGGGCCGGGGAGAGGGGGAAGGATCCAGGAGAGGCCGGAGTCTCGGGCTCTGAGTCACAGAAGTTTAACAGCCCAAAGTGGGAAAGCGACTATATAGGGGCCTATAGCAGGCCTATCTCAGTAGGTTGATATTCCTCTTGCTCCAAAATAGGCCAGGGCATAATTGGTTGGTGGCCCCCAGCCACGGAAAAGCTATACGTCCGTGGAACCCACAGTTCGAGCCTGTTCGATTTAAGGGCATTCAAGGTATTTTGCATTATTGATACATGTATATCATTTGAAAATTGGTCCAAATTTAGGTACCCCTGTGATATTGTGCCAAGTCGAATGTCAAATTCGCATATCTTTAGCCTACTAACCGAAATGCTGACGGGAGATTGCAAAATAGATGGAGTCGCCCCCCACCCCAGAACCTGTTGCGCTCCACACTGGCTTTCCCCGGGCCTTGCCACCATCCAGGCGCGTATTCCTCTGGTCCTGCCCGTCGATGTACAAAAGTTGCTGACGTCATTTTATCAATTCACATATAATTGTTCAGTATGTATAACATGTTAATCTCAACTCCATGATCACAACCGGGATCACAACCCCTATAACGTCAGTGTCGCCAGACATTATGTAGTCTGCATTGCATAGCAGATTCATTTCAGCAGGGGGTCATTTTATAGTGTTCTTTGAATTTATTATTTAGTATAACATATGATGTGCGTCATCTAGTCACAATCAAGGGTATCACGACTCCTGCCCCATTGCCGTCTGTGGTGTAGACCTACATGCTTCTATATGTACTTTAATGTAGCTAGGTCTAACATGGTAATTCCGAATTGAGGAGAGCAGGCTTTCAAAGAATGAGTTATCCTCAACACCATTATACTGCCATTTGACCAGGCTAAATTATCAGGGATTCTTCAACGTTTGATGCAGCTAACATCCAATAAATCTTGGCATATGAAAGTGCTGACCCTAGCAAAAAAACGACCTTCATAAAAGAGGGTAGGTTATCTGTACAGGGAGTCACCTCAACATGCTTTGGCCCCATAAAACTATTAAAATAGTGCGCAGCTTGAAAAGGTCATAGGCTACCTGCATGGATAGGAGTGTACGATGGTGTAAGAGAAATCCATAATGGATAATAATGTGTGACCAGCAGTGCTGACAATGATAGGATATGTAAAGTAATTTAATAGAGAGGCGAAGAAGGCAAGACAAAGTGATTAATGTTTATTGACAAACAAAATGAGTTGATGGCGTGTTCCACAGGAATTAAGGTATAAATTGTGATGTTCAGGTCCATAATGAGATTTGAGACGGAAGGCTTGATGGCTCCAGTTGAGAGATGAAGGAGGTAAACTTCCGAAATCCCATCTGAAAATGAAAGAGATAATTAGTTTAGGACCAGTAGAACTGGAGGGATTAATGATGAATAATGGGAAGAAGAATATTAGATTAGGACATAACTACTTTACAAAGTTGAGTAATAAAAGGGAAATAAATATGAGATGGTGATGTCATGAGACAAATACATGTCTCTGCGCAGGCGCGCCGAGATGACAATAATCCTCGAATAACATATTTGTGGAATTCAGGGTTGGAGACGGGGAGTTCGTTCAGAGGGAGCATGGAGACAGCATTGAAAATTGGGCACTCATATCTAAGCTAACTGTTAACAGCTAGATACCATTAGATCACAACATGGAGTAGCCTACACATGTTAAGGAAAGGAGCATTCTAGTAGTGGAGATTCAGCATGCACTTTTAGTGGTAACACCCTCACCTTTCACAGCTGAGTAGATCTAGAAGTTACTCAGACATAAGCAGTTGGGACTTAGAACAACACTGCCTGAGAATGATAGGGTTTCAACTTACAAACTTAGTACAAAGTGGAGTAATTAACATCGGCAGACTCCAGGCCTGGGAAGGGCCTCTCCCTCTCCATGCAGGGATCCTCCCTGTGTGGACTTAGGATCCACATTAAAGTTGGACTATCATAACAACTATTAAGACTCTCCATGTGAGTACATTGCATTACTTGATTAGAAGTTGAATTGGACCAAACTTGCCTGCTGCCTTGCCTGCTGTGTGATAATGTGATTTTAGAAAGTGGGAGTTATCGCTGGTGAGCCTTAATATGAAGAGGAGATAACGGTTATTATGATCCGACTGTATTAACTAGAGGATATCACGGAGTGTTAATCATCGTAAAGGTGCCAGAGTATTTGATGAACCATTGTACCCTTGTTGTGCTTGACGTGTTAGTAGCTGAGGAGAGGAATCAATAAAAGTCTTCAGTCAGGAGGTATCTCTCACTGGTTTTATTTGAATAGGATCACTGCACAGCTTGATATGTGTACTGGGCTGAGGTAGTGGCACACTCTACCATTTACAAGGAGCTAGCTCAAACCCCAAAATGTACTTTGTTACATCTACCGTAATCTCCCGCGTATAAGGTGCAGCCCGCGTATAAGGCGCACCTAGAGTTTTGGAAAATTCTCAAAAAAATGAAAAATTTATAACTTTGGTTCCACTGAATGAATTTTAAAAATTCAAAAACCTATGGGTAGCTTGGGCCACCTTTGGCCCTCCTGGGCCCCATTTTGTCCTATTATGACCAAGGAGGCATGTAAGATATCAAAGGAAATGTCTTGGTGTCCCCCTTGTGGATCCAATGAGAACTAAACCCCCCGTATAAGACGCACCTTATACGCGGGAGATTACGGTATATGCAGCGATTAGAAAACAAGGCCAAAGCAACACCAAATTAATAGAGTAAACACACAGTACAGGAGTTTGGTCAAGAATTCAGCCCATAAGATTAGCTTTAAAACCCTAAGAGGTGTCTAAGAAAACAATCATGTAATGCAGTAAGGTGCTGGCGACAATTTGGTTCCTAGCATCCATAAGGTAGCCCTCTATGCACCCCCTTGTGATGTACGCCCTTCCCTAGAATTATAATTTTTATCATTTATTTTATGGTTGATATTTTTGCCTTTTGTTTAGATGGAAGGCCAACAATTAAAAAAGGCAGAAGATGGAAACAGCTTTAAAACAGGTAAGCTGCGTAGATTGCAATATATTTATACAATTTATATAAACTAACAGAACATCTTATCCCCACTCTTCAAATCAAGGAACTAAAGTAAAGAGTGTCAGTTATTCTTTTAAAATCAGAATGGACTATAAATATTATTGGAAATTTGTTGTTGTAATCGTGTTGATGCATTACAGATGAGGGAGATGTCGGGATGAAGCTATCGGTACCTGGGCATATCTATCACCAGCCAAGGGGTACTAATGGAGTAACACAGGTAGGCACAGGTATAAGGAACAAAAATATATATCATCTACCTTAAACTTATTATTGCAGTCAAAATCCGCACTGGTTCTCTTACATCGATCAGTTAGCTAATGAAGACTTTCAGTGTACCAATGTTGACCACAGGTGTACCTAAAAACATTAATGACCGTGAGGGCCCACTGTAAAAAAAATCGTTAAAATAAGGGAAAATCCCTTGTCCCAAGGTTGCCAGAGACCCGTCGTTATTTTTCACAAATGATGACAATCTTTAGCTAATAGATAGTAGTCTCCTATAGGGGAGGAACATCTGCAGTCACAGTGCTAGTGTAACATGAGTCATGATATGATCCATGACATGAGCCCGCAGAATCCACAGGAAAGACAGTTTAATGCTCTGGCACCATTTACCCGTCCCTGACCTACCAACATTACCACCATGAATACTTAATTGTTGACTTTGACTTCTCATTATCTGTTCTAGATAATGGAAACCAAGAGAGAGCCCCTGCGTGAAGGAGATGTATCAGGTAAATGGCAATTTCTAAAGATAAAACTAGTGACTCTCAGAATTACAAAATATTCAATAATGCCTAGTGTGTAATGCTTGAATTTTACGTGCTACGTGCTTTAATTCGAACTGAAACACATTCAGACGATAGGGTATTTACAATGGAGATAATGTTTATCGTTTATTATCCAAACAATCTCTATTCTTTAATCCTTAACAGACACATTATAGTATTATGACTAATAAACATGGCAGTTAGTTTTTTTATACACCAGACAATTAGCAATAATCTGTTATCTAATGTACAATAGGTGAGGAGAAGGATGGATGGTGGGCGTCAGGGTCAGACAATCGGCCTGCCTCTCCAAGCAGTAGAACGACATCGAACCATGTGGCTCAGGTATGTTTTTCTTTGGTTTTGTCATTTTGGAGCTTATTTAGGTAGCGAACACAGGATTTAGATAAGGCCTAGAAAAATCGGTTTCCACTCACCCGACCTACCCTAGGAAAAAAGGACCGACCCTGACCCTTTTTTGTTATTGTTTTTTTTTTCTCTTTAATTTGAGAATTTCTTACTTTCTCTTAGGAATTTTCTCATAATTTCTATCGTCTTTTTACATTTTCTTTGTATTTCTCATAAGTATGTTCTTCATATTTATACTGTAAAATCAAAGAATTTGACATGTCTGCCCATACATTTCTATTCAAAATATGTTCTCAAAAAATCCGACCTACAGACCCTAGATCTTTGAGCCATGTTACTGGAAACACATTTTTGGCCTAAGCAGGCTGCGATGACAATATGACGATATAGATGTCCTTCTCAATCCATGACGGTGGTTGTCCATCGTCGGACTACCTCCATATGCTCTTTCGGCCGCTCTTTCTACATATGAGAATTTGAGGAAGAATTGACTGGATTGACCCATAATATAATGACTGTGTAAAGGGGGTGTATATAGAAACATGCTTGAGATAAGGTATAGTTACACTTGCGCTCGTTAACTGGTTTTTCATACGATTATTTCTTGCTCATGTGATATATTTCTGGTAACGATGATGTAGCAAATGATATTTGATGAACTCTCTCTGTCTCCTTAGATGGAAGACCAACAAACCAGCCAGGTCCAAATTGGAGAAATCGAAATTCAACGTAAGCTTTAAAAGTAGTACCCCTAAATTATCTGAATAAATCCCGTTACAAGTTATGTATTATCACAAAAGTTAATAGTTGATTTCGTTGTTATACATGACTTTTTAATTTATATTGCATATACATGACTTTATAATTCAGTGAGATGTAGTAGATGAATTCCAGTGCAGATTTCTGAATCCATTTTGTAGCGCATTCATCTGTCCCATCTACGGTGACTGTACTGGACGATGGCGAGCCCTCTGATCCAACATCTCGTGATGTACTATGGAAAAGTTTGCAGGTAACAGGGGTCATTTTAACAGGGCCCTTTATGTATATTATTAGTGCTTTAATGCATTTATGCATCATACCCAGCCTTAGTTGACGATTCAAATGCTTTCTAGTACATTGAATCAGGAAATTAGGAGCAATGTATTAATCAGGGGAATAGACATTTTAATTATCTGTCAGTCCATACACTACTCAAACAGGGTTCTGCCCATAGCAAAAGAGTCTATCTGAGTATGTAATACCCACAGGGTTATTCAGAGTAAAGAAAATTGAAACAAATTAAACGCCTAGTCCATCTCTTTCTCTACATTTGCGCACTGTAGTCAGGGCGTAAGCATATATACATGTATTTATGACGCCACTTCATGTAGACTTATTGATAAAATTTGACAAATACTTGAAAAAAAAAATCATTCCGCTTATTTTATCCATAACAGGCTACTCCAACGCTCTCCCTAGAGGGGGTGAAACTGGACGAAACATCGGATCAATCAGGTAAGAAATGAAGGATTGCCATTTATGGGCATTGTTTGCTAAATATTGTAAGCTAGATGTTTGAAAAAAACTAGATTTTTACATATCAGACTGCTACCTGTACTTACGATTTTCTATTTGTCTGTGTTTGTGGCCACTTTTGAAACACTTTATAGTAGATTGCACTTACATTCAAGAGTCTGCTTGAATCTCCAAGCTATTCCACATCATTATGTTTTGATTTTCAGACCCTGATTTCGATCCATCCCAGGATGGAAGGTCGGATGAGGAATTTGAACACGAAGAAAACCCCGAATGCGAGGAACAGCAAAGGGGAGAGTTAAGGAAAATTCAGGGATCGATGAGTCCTGCTGGTGCCAACAAAGTTTACCACGATTCAGGGGGTGGAGGAGCCCCCATCCTCCAGATACCGGATGATCCAGGTGAAGGAGGCACGGGTACGAAAGGGGCTGCTGTAGCTCGAGCTTATCTTAATGATGGTACCTCACATTATAACTACGAAAGGGCGCCCGAACATAAGGATGTAGGAATAAATGGACAGGAGGAGGGCCGCTCTGGAGAAGGTCAGCCTCTTCTTGAGGATGGATATGTCGGTCCTGTGGATGTGGGAGGTGCCAGTCTCCTGGGTCACGATTCAGGAGGAGTGTCCCATAGTCAAGCACTCCCTTTAATAGTTGTAGATGAGGAGCCCACTGATGGTGGAACACACCTCGAGGAGGAAGCTGGAGCTGTGGGGGGTGCTGGACTGCAGGGGTCGGAAGGAAGATCTGACTGCCAGTGTCAGACCCAAGGGGGCGAGACACCTAGGACATCCCTTATAGAAACCAGCATAGATACCATAGAACCCCGCCCAGAAGTACTTCTTCCAGATCCGCCAGGATTGCAGGTAGGCGAAAGCTGGGGGCGAGACCCCACCGCTTGTTAGCTCTATAAACAGAAGTGTGTTTGCCTGTTATCAAGCATGACGAACCTATGAATATCTTTAGATGATAATTGGTAGTTATTGGCGTGTATATAGTCTCCCATATAGACTCAGAGGACTAATTCTTAAGAAGAAATAAAGTTTCTTTTAAGCTGTAGGCTCTTGATGTGTTTCCCTTCTCTCTTTTTTTTAGTAAATTAAGAGGAACCAACGCTTCAGGGTGATTTAGAGTTGAATGTATCACGCATAGGTCAGAATATTTCAGCGGAACCATTGTTGGTGGAATTAGGTTGTACTAAGTTGTTTGTTCCTTCAGTTCCGGGTTGAGGTGTATCATGATACTGATGGTGAGGAGTGGGATCTGAATGATCCTGTACCAGATCCAGACCCAGGTCTGCCCTTTGATGCCTGCAACTGCTTCCACCAAGAGATGGCAGACAGACGAAGTGATTAGGTACCATTGCGAACCTCAGCACGCTGCTTCATCTGCACCATCTGCAGGGGCTTGGCCCATAAGAAAATAAAGAAGAGCTCTACGTTTCCTACGTAGCCCATAATGCCTTATATGACTTTGATTTAAGGTTATGTAAGCGACGCACATGGCTTATATCCACGTTTTCCTCACCACCAATCCCCACGGACATTAAGTTTTTCAGTGGAAAATGTTGTAGTCTGATCTGACGTAGATATATCTTTATGGGACCATTTCAAAAGTAAATAATCGTAGGGAGGTTACATCTTACTTCAAAACTTACGTGGCTAATGTTGGATAACCTTTTGGTGCCCAAAACTATTTCACAATTTTCTAGCTATTTCATAGGTATATCACTGTTGTTAAGTACCATATACTATTCTGATCTTTCTTGATATTGGCCTCTTATCACATTCCTGAATGCTTTTAATTTAGAATTTCATTTCAGATGAGATATCAGGTCTGGCATCAGGTACAGTTTGGTTGCCATAGCAACTAAACATTCTATTTTGTTATCACTATACTAAGCAAAGTTTGTTCCTACTACCATGGAAATAGATTGTTTTGGTAGCAAATCATGAAAGGTGTTTTATAGATGTGAAAGATTTCTATCAATGAATAACATAGAACAAAGGATAGCTTCTTATTCATGTGTGATATAACCAAGGAATAGTAGTTTGGTACCATGCCAAGCTCTTGCTGGAAGGCTGACACTCTAATGGGTCACATATCTAACAACCAAATTTCATGTTTTGACTAACTGTTCTAAGAATAATAAAGATAGAGCAATATGAATGGTCTCCTTGGAATTGTGAGGTTATGGCCGTTCTAGAGAGGGTATAACTTTACAGATTGGACCAGTAGAAGTGTCCAGATGATAGCTCCTTTCAATATACATATAAATACATGTACTTAAAGCCAAAAACCGCGCTTTAAAGCACGCTTGGGCACCTAGGGGATAAGGTATAGACCTCCAAATAGATGTGTACGATTGCTGTGCATGTATCTTACCAGGGCACTTGCGCGTCGGTGGGAGATCTACATGTATATTATAATGATTATTAATATATTTCATTAGATCTGGCTTGAAAGTGGTCTATCTAACCACACTACATACTAGCATTTAAATGGCTAGGAGTGTGGACCAATGCAGGTCATTCGTCTATCAACTATCCTTCCCTGCGTGTGACTGATCCGTCTCAATCTGATCATGAACTGAATGGAAATAAAACATTGCCACTTTATATTATCTTGATATTTCATTTCACAACATCCTATCTACACATTATTTAAAGAAATAAGATATATGTTAAGAACGTCCATCCCGTTTTTTGGTGGACTGCATGACTTAATCAGAAACACCCCTATTCCAATTTCTGATATACCCCCTGACATTGCTACCTATAGATTCTAAAGGAATAGAAACAGAATGACCATAATATCATTACATCGTAACTCTGTTCATTCAACGCTATAGGAACATCTGTTTTCAGCCTTGTCTATTTTGGCACGTAGAATGTAAAGCGGTTGGCCTACATGATATGCCCTGATAAACTCAGGGATCAACATATCCCCAATGACACACGAACTGTTAGACGCCCCTCCCCCCATGCCCCCACCTCTTTCTCTTCTCTCTCTCTCTCTCTCTCTCTCTCTCTCTCTCTCTCTCTCTCTCTCTCTCTCTCTCTCTGTAATGAACTAGAAATTCATTCGCTGAAAAGCAATTCTCTTATTTTTTCTCACCTTATCCGAATTCTCCTATCAAAATCAAGGGATTTAAACAAGACCAACGAGGTGTTTTGAGTATGGCAGCGGCAAATAAACTAGACCATGGCAAGACAAGAAAGCTAAAGGCTGAACTAACTTGAAACCTAGACACAAAGAATGCACTGTCATGTGTGTAGGATACAAAAAAAGAGTAGAACCTAGTGATAAGCTCTCATGGGTATCACATCGATGTTTAAATCTTGGGATAGACCTTACCTATATATCTAGGGGTTGTTAATAAATATTGATCAATAAATCAATACATGTTTCGTATAGTATGGAAGGCCGGTGCGACATCCCAGTTGCCTTTTGTCATTTGTCATTTGCCATTTGCCAATTGCTACTTATGTCTTGCCATTTGCCAATTGTTAATATCATTTACCGTTTGCCAATTGCCACTTACATCTTAATTATAAATAATTGTTAGAAAATATTAATAATTGAAAATAATTATTAGTAATTGTTAAAAAATATTAATAATTGTAAATAATTGTTAATAATTGTTAGCTTGATGTCATTTACCACTTGCCAATTGTTAAAGGGCGACTAGCACGCTAAGGCACGCCCGCATTAAAAAATCATGTGACCACCCCTCGACCAATCAGATCGTCGCAACTTTTCCGCGCTAGCCCCCCTTTAATTGTGTCTTAGTCAGGAGTAAACTGGAATAGTCATTACGTCCGTATCTCGGTATTGTAAGGTGGCACCGACTGGCTGACTATGCGTACACTATGCCAGTTGTTAACGGTTGTTAACCCACAATTACTGAATGGTTATTGGCAAATGGCAATTGGCAAGCTACAAGTGGCGTTTGGCAATTGGCAAATGGCAAATGAGAATAACAATTGGCAAATGGCAAGACGTAAGTGGCAACTGGCAATTGGCAAATGGCAAATGAAAATAACAATCGGCAAGTGGCAAGACGTAAGTGGCAATTAGCAAATGGCAACTGGCAAATGACAATAACTTTAAATAACAATCGGCAACTGGCAAGACGTTAGTATCAATTGACAACTGGCAACTGGCAAATGCCAATAACTTTGAATAACAATCGGCAACTGGCAAGACGTAAGTATCAATTGGCAAATGACAAATAACAAATGGGAACTGGGATGTCGCACCGGCCTTCCATAGTATGGTATCGTTTCACGTTATATATATATATATATATATATATATATATATATATATATATGTCGGGTGTTCGTTTTGGCCCACTTTCAGTTTAGATCTGGGATTCCCAGTTACCGCTAACATTGTATCGTATTGGTCAGGGCCTACACTATCACTGACTCTCGAGAAAAAAGTGACTCACGACCATCTTTGAGTAAAGATGTTGTAAGGTCACTTGAGAGTCTTTGTAAGAAAATGATATGTAACCAGAATACAAACATGTGATGGATCACCCGATCTCGGCTGATACAATTTAAGGTCAAGTATCAAACCAATGAGAGGGCAAGATCCTATTCTCCGCCGACTTACAGCAAAGCAGAGGCTATTGGAGGGATGCTTCTTCACTGGATTAACACTATACAATTGTAACTAATTACATGCAATGTATCTGGCTAATGATCGACTATAATTTCTAAAGAATTCTAACAAAGACTGCGGAACACTACATCTTCAAGCACATATTGTGGGAGTTCTATTTACCCGTTAGACTATTGTGTGTCATTCTGTTGTGAGAATGAAGTAGCCCAGATAGAGGCCTCTAATGCCTACCTACTCAGAACAAGTCTTGGGCGCAGAACACCTTCTATAACTCCACCTTGTGGACATACATGGACTGGGGGTTGTGTATGAATGATTGGAATTGACACTGAAGAGAGAACACATCAGCCAATGGCCGTTATAGCCTATATCAAAAAAGATTAAAAATCAGATCACATCGCACTAAACTAACTCTGCAGGAAAAATAAGTAGCCATAGCAGGTAAGTCTGTGAATGTTACTGTTAGACTACATTTTACCCTGTCCATCCTGGGTCCATTTGATTGTACAACAAAATAATTTAGGTATTCAAAATAATTTAGGTTAGAATCTTAATTATATTACTTTATTCAGACGGACAGAGTATTCATATGAAGTTATACTTTTCGTCTTCGAAACCATTTTAGATAAAGTGTAGCCAACGCATGACGTCATACCGTCACAAGATACTCACATGTACTAATGGGGGAGAGGCCGCTCTGTAAGTGTGCAACTCGTGGAATCTATATCGATTACCGCTATGAAAGCATCGATATAACTTTAACTTAGATTATCATAATTGCATTAAATACAGTTTTGCCGATGGGCAATTATCAGTATGTAACAGAAATGTCGACAGAAGAAGATAGCACGCCTTTTCCTCTTCAGAATAGGGAAACCGAAACGGTGACATGAATATATATACCAAGATATTCTGTTTACATATTTGGAGAAGAAATAACCCGGGATAAATATTTATATGGTACACTTTCAATTCTACAAATTGCAGTTCAAAGTATAGCATCCTTTCCCTACGTAATTCAAAGTGTCCTACAGGCGGCCTGTTGATATTCTTAATAGATTCAAGATTCAAGATTCAAGATGGCTTTATTGACTAATGTACAGGTACACTTATGTCAGCACCAGGTTTTCATTTACAATGTTGTAGTCAGATTTTATATATGAGTATATACAGTTCACAGCCCCTGGCCTTTTAGATGATTTGCAATATGGGGCCACTGCTAGTATTTGAGAAAGTTTCCTAGTGTCATCGTGTCTTTTATAGTAATCAACGAACTTGAGGTATTTTGTTATCTTATCTATTTGACACTAGGCCTACGAATAGACAAACTGTATAACTCATAAGGCAGTTAACAAAGCTGTCATGATGATCCAAATTATCGGTAGTCCTACCTACATACAATATTATACCTACCGGGTATATAACATTTGTATAGAAAAGTAAATTTTTGTTGAATTTTAGGTCTGATTTGAGGTTCGGGTCCCCATTTTTCCTATGCCATTAAGATATAAATAGACGTACGACAACTCCAATCTAGTTTGGGCGAATATTTTATTGGTCCTGGCCAATAAACATACATAACCAGGCCTAAGTAACACAAGAAGAAAGAAAAAAAAATCTCCAATGTGAGACCGGTGGTCCTTCCTGGGGCTAGGCAATATGGCCGACTACAAGGCCACCAGTGAAGGAACCTGTTACATAACAGGTGAATGGAAGTGGTGACATCTGGTAATACATTTGGGAACTGCTACTGCCCATTTATCACCACTTATATGCGCGCATATAAGTAGCTTATAAATAGACGTACGACAACTCCAATCTAGTTTGGGCGAATATTTTATTGGTCCTGGCCAATAAACATACATAACCAGGCCAACACGCCAAACAGAATGGAGAACAAACAAAAAAAAAAACAACAAAAAAAACAAAAATACATAACCAGATTTTACACGAATAAGGCGCTGACCATACGCCGATCAAGATCGACACGAGCTTGTTTGGATTTTGTCAAATAATGCAACACACTCAATGATTTCCAGTCACCAATGTTCTTGATGTCCAATAGACTGAACCCTGCATCTGCCAAGGCTGATGCACCTCCTCATCGTAACGAGTGTGAAGACAACTTATCGATGCCTGACTTGGCACACAACTTGTGCAATTTGCCTAAGTACCATGAGTAACTGCCACGACACCATTGGCCATTTTTCATGTACGACACTACTTGTGAGTCACTGGATGGGTAGTTCACCATAGATAACAGCAAGGTCAGGTAATGATGAAGGCAGAAGATAGAGTCATAGATGAATGTGAAGGGTATGAACAAGACCCGCTCCTTAAATGAAATAGTCTTTGTACAGCGAAGTCTGACGGAGACCCCCCAGACTTCCCAGGTCAAATCTGACAAGCAGACTGCCAGTCCTTGTTCAACCACATTGGACTTACGTAATAAGCCTCTGAAGCACATGATAACAGTGATCCAAAATGCCACATCTTCAGAACATGACATATCCAATAGTTTATAAATACGCTTTAAGTCCTGCACTGACGCTGGTCGCGCCTGGTCCACATGATCACCTAGGGTCCTTCGGATACCTCTCATAGTGATGTAGAGTTCAAATGTATTAGGGTTGACATGTGAATAACCTAGGACCTTGTGCAACACCCAAAGTCCTCCTAGGTACTGTTTAATAGAGCTGTAGCGCAGTCTCTCAGCCAAGTGTGTAACATATAACAACACAACTTCTATACTAGCGGGGAATGGAACAAGCACACCATATAATATGCAAAATTCCAAATAAGAGTTCCATTGGCTCTTTCTAGTACGCTCCGTGGCTCCAGCCATCCACTGTGACTGGTAGTTCCGTAGTTTGTGAGTCAAGACATCCCCTGCAGCAGAAGTCATTTATCAGAAATGAAGGCAATCCTTTTGCACACCTTTTATCCGTACAGCGCGACAAAAAGTCAGGAACAATATTGTCTTTAGATTTAACGCGAGTAGCAACAATATGAAAATTATGTACAACTGATAACCAAAATAATTCTCTTATCCACCACATACAGCGAACACTCCGCGATCTGCCAGTATTTATCATGCGTTGGACTTGGGTATTGTCGGTTCTGACTACAACTTTTGTATCCGACCAATCATTTCCCCAACGTTGCGCTGCGGCAACCACTGGCCAGACTTCCAGTAGGTTAATGTCAGCTGTCTCATCATATTCACAAGGGGGTTTAACAGTATGATATAATGGAAAGCGATTATACAACTGATTGTAGGCAGGTAATTTCCATGCACCTACTAACCAATCACCATTATAACATGAGCCAAAACCAGTTAGTGATGAGTCAGTGTCTACGATAGGATGATAATCAAAGGTACGTAGGATTTTTGCAGAACCATTGAATACATAACTGAACCTTTTCCACCAGCGGATGTCATCCATAAACCAATCAGGTAGTTTGACCACCGTGACACTGTCGGCCATGTATTTGAGTAGGTTAATGACTCTACGTGAAAATGTTCTGCCTCCCCGAATAACTCTACTAGCGTGTGCCAAATGACCACACAGTTCTTGTAATTCTTTTTTGGTAGCAACAGTTTTACCCAAGAACTTGTCGATCAGTACCAATAAGTTGTCTAACTTTTGTGGGGGTAAGCTGATTTCCATTTTCACTGTGTCAATTACCAGACCCAAATACTGGACTTTGGTAGCAGGGGTTAAGATTTTTTTCCATGCAATATGGAAACCGAGACGTCGGAGCAGATCTACCAATATCGCCTGACGCCTCGCACACTCCTCGTAGTTGTCAGCCACAATGACAAAGTCATCCAGGTAACCGAAAACATTGAAAATACCTCTACGATTCATACACCGGATGACAAACTCGGTTAGTTGAGTAAAGATAAATGGTGCACATCTAAGACCAAACGATAAGGCTTGATCTTCGAAATATTCTGGTGCACCGTCCAGACTCCACACAAAACCTTGCTTGGAACGATCGTCCGGATGAACAGCCACACTGCGATAAGCAGATTGGATGTCCAATACACATAAAAACGAGCCCTCATGTATGACATCAGTAACACTATCTACTTGAGTATAATGAAACGGTTGGCAAGTTGTGTACATAAAGTCATTAATACTTTTGAGATTATCATCGGGATCACCACGGCTGCAATCTGTTATGGGTCTTAAGCTGCCGTCTGGTTTTAAAATAGCCCCCAGTGAATGTACACACTGGGGTCTACTAAGAACCCTTTTGACTTTACCATCAATTAACTCCTTCCTTACCAGATCGTCCATTTGGCATTTTACACCTTCTTTGATTATGGAATGGTAATTTTTTTGAAAATAAGAACCATCATAATCCACATCAACGATTTTGAATCCGTTACGAACACCGTCTAGGATATAAGCATAGTTACCATCAACTTCCTCAAACCCCATGCATTCATCAAAGAAGGCGTGTGGGTTGAGTTGGAGGCACATGCCATCTAAGACATGAACGGAATCACAATCCAAAGGACAAGGTCTAAACCATTCAACACCATCGACAATTCTGGAAGTGTAGATAGTAGGAGTTAATATAATGTCTTCCGTCTTTGGTAATGAATCTGAAGAATTGACATGATTTGAACCACAAGGAGTTACGAATTTGTTGACATCCCATAATAAACTATATTCAAGTTCACTGGTATTATCAGAATCACTGGTATTGTCAGAATCGGAAGATTTTATAATTCCACCATCTATGCCAAACTCCTCGGAGACACTGACCCCTGAATCAGAATCCACTAAGGCCTGATATCAATCATTTGATTTTTTCACAGTGCACTTTAGTTTTGTGTGATTACCCCCACAAGAGCGACATACATGTGGGTGAGGGCAATCTTTGGCGTTACAACCATTATCACCGTTAAATGCATAGCAACAGTGAATTTCATCTGACTTTTTCTTTTTGTTCTTTTTCCTCTTACTACTCGATCCCGCAACAGTACCAGCACCACTTTGAGATGATGGAGGCTGGATACCAAGAACATTACATAAGTGCTCGGCACTAAGATTCTCAAGACCAACACTGTTTGAGAAGATGTCGTGATCGAAATAGCAGAATGTGTGTTCACCAAACGATTCTCCCCTTTCACGCATCGCAAGATCATACTGAATGAGAGCATCCTCATTGTAGAATGCTTTCTTGTCAGTTAGGAATTTAACATGTTTACCATAGTTTTTACATGGGAAGTTTCTAGCCAACATGCTATTCAAGAGACCCATGCTAGCAGAAATAACATCATTCAAGGCGGGTTTTTTTACTTTATCATGCGGCATGTGCTGTTCAATGTCATAGGTCACAAACTTACTGCCACTGGCATTGTTTGGTGAAAATATCACCATTGGGGCGCCTTGAGCTTGGTGTTGTAGTTGCTGGTTAGGATACCATGCTGTTGGGTTATGTGGAATTTGAGGTTGCACAGACTGAACACCAGGAGCCTGGAACAGGCTTTGTTGATTAGGTATGATTCCTGCAGCCTGGTACTGTTGTTGTGGGTTAGGAATAACGCCAAACTGATATGAAGCCTGCTGCTGATGGGATGTTGGGACTGGAATCCCATACATATGAGAAGTAGTCGGGTTACCATATACCATAGGTGTAGGTGGGAACTTTAGCCTGCCATCCGGTGCCCTAAATTGACCCACACCAGGCCAACTGACAGTCTGACTAACAGGTGTGACAGGTGGGGAATAAGGTGTGCCATCTCTGTAGAACAGCTGAGGAACAGTGTTAGCAGCTACACCACCACTTCTCCACTGTTTCCACAGTAGGAACTCCTGATAATCATTGTCTAATTCACCATGGGAATGACTTTGACCCACTGGATAGTCAGGTTGATTGTCTCTGGGGACCGGGTGATTGTACCGGGAAGGTGGCTTGTTATCGCGGGTGAGCGACTTGTTTACTTGGGTATTTCCCTCTACTGGAGGCAATTTTTTACTCAAGTTGGGTAATTCAAACATACCTGAGGTGGTTTCAAGGCCGGATTGGCCTGCGGAGGGTCCCATAACTTTAGAATTAGGCCCTAAAACAGTGTTTGCGGCCGAAAACCGGCTTTCCGGAAGTACAGGGCGGCCATTTTGGGCTCCGCAGTTAAAGTTAGAGCTGGCTTGTGATTGGCCAGTTTGGAAGCCTGGTGTGTTCGAGTCCCCACCTTTATTCCTTACTGTATCCAACTCTGATGGGTTCAAATACGTAGCACTAGCAGCAAGAAAAGAAGTTTGGGCCTCGAACGCACCTAGGGCGTTCGACCCACCACTTTCGTTCCTTACCGCATCCAACTCTGAAGGATTCCAACATGGGGCACTAGCAGTAAGAGAAGAATTTTCAGCCTCGAACGCACCCATGGCACCTCGCCAAGCCCGTACGCCTTCGTTTAATTGGCGAAGAGATCTGTTATTTTCAGCCCTAAGGCTGGCCAACTCTAGTTCCAACTCCTTGCGTTTACACATTTCATCAATTTTTGATTTCCTGGCCCTTTCAAGTTCAATCTGATGCAATAAATCATTTTGTGTAGATTTCTCCCCAAGGCTGCTAAGCTCACCATGTTGACCGTCCTTCCCGTGGGGCGGCCGGTCGCTCTGCCTGGCCTCCGTGGCCTCCTGCTCGTCACGCTCGGCTGAATCCGCTGAACCAGGTAATTCTTCCGAATCCTCCGGAGAATGACGTTTCCCCGGATTGGTCACCCCACAATTCGGGCACTTGGCCGCGTTACCATGGTAGGAAGTATCACAGGCCACGCATTTAGTCATGATGATAGGAAAAAAAATCTCCAATGTGAGACCGGTGGTCCTTCCTGGGGCTAGGCAATATGGCCGACTACAAGGCCACCAGTGAAGGAACCTGTTACATAACAGGTGAATGGAAGTGGTGACATCTGGTAATACATTTGGGAACTGCTACTGCCCATTTATCACCACTTATATGCGCGCATATAAGTAGCTTATTAATTTAATTTGAGATGCAAAGTTTTAGCTTCTTGTCCAATATATTATCAACTCTTATTAAATGTTTGGGGGCCAAGACATACTCAGCCCCCCACCCTCTTTTTTGATTGAGGAAGCCTAAGCCCCCTGCCCCCTTTTTCTTACGCCCCTGATTTATAGTGACGAATGTTAGAGAGGAATCTCTGATGACATGTGCATATAGACCTTTAGTAAGATTACCGAATCGTCAGTGAAATATGTAATCGTCAGCTAAAATTATTAAATTAAGGTCCTGTTGAAAGGGCAGACCTTAAATCGTCAATAAACCCACTCTGTACTACTCGTAGTGGCCTACACTAGTAGTACTTCCAGGGGCTTAATATTTCCACATCCCTGGCAACATAGTGGCTATACATGTATCAGGCCTGCCGGGGGCCCATACGTTGTCGTCAGGGACATTGAAATGGACCCCAGTGCTACAACCACTCTACCAAATCCTATGTCCATGTTTAGTTATAGATACCATCGTTAGAAGAAATTTCTAGTAATACCATGCCTCTCGTAGAAGTGTAAGTTACATACTCATCTCAGTAATACGCACCAATGGATGAAGTCAAATTCATATGAACTCTATACATGAATAAATCAACAAACAATAATATTGTTTACTTTCAATAGCAGGTGCCTCCGTCTGAGACACAGGAGGAGAGACGTGTGGGGAGTACGTATGGGACTCCCTTGGGTCCTAATGGTCAAAAGGTGTGCGATCAGACCAAAATGAGTACCAGTGCACCTACCCAGGTGCTCCAGGTAAGTTTAAAATTAAAATCTACATCGGAAGGTCACATATGGTTGTTATATAACAAGCAGGAGAAAAGGGATGTTCAATTGGTCGCAAATCAGCCTAAATGAATGTACCCCTTTTGGAAGACTGGTATCACCTCTGGGACTTATTTCAATATGTCTGGCGACAACATACGCCCCATGAGCCTGATGTAGCCATTATGCTGTCGTCAGGGATGTTGAAATAAGCCCCTGACGATATATACAATACAAATCATTATATGGGTACCGTAAACATAAAAGGGATCTTTTAAAGTCATTTTTTTCGTGCAGTTTGCCAAGTAAAATGATCTAATTGGAGGACCATGAGGACCTGAGAATATCTACAAAATTAATCGATAAAAGCATTTTTAATTTTTATACACCAGCCCCTTGGAGTCCTACAACAGGGTGTGTTGAGGCAGGAAGATGAAGACCAGCTCCTCCTGCAGATACACACCCATGGCCGTCCACATGAGGAGCAGTTCGCTAGAGAAACTGATGCCCAAGTAAGCTATAAATTTACCTTACAAGCTTGTATAGGCTAGCTCAGCCTGGTCAGCTGCACCTTGTAGAAGTCTTTCAGTTTGGAAGGGGGGGGGGGTGTCTTTATTGTACCCCATGTTGAAACACCCATTGCCAAGTCAGTAGCTATAACGCATATACTGAAAATCCTGTTTTGAAATAAGCATTCCCACATTTAGATATGCTCAAAATTCACGGTACTAATTACTGCGCTGTGGCATCGAAGGGTTGAACCTGAAGTATTATAGGGCTGTTGTTTAGTATTTTACCGGGAATTTTATGACAGCCCTCTTGAGCCTATCATCACTGAGGAGACCGTTAAGGCAGAACTCAATTTCATTTGCCACAGTCACAATTTGTCCCTATGGTGAACTGATTATGGTGATGTACCTTTATTGCATGTAGTCTACTCTGCCTGATGAGCGTGTTGGCCAGCTCCGTGCAGAAGCCACAAGTGAGTAGGCCTATTCCCCATCACAACAGGGAACATAATATTTGTTCGATATCAAATCCATGCTTACCGAAAGATCATTTAGACTTTCACAGTTACATTTTATTGGTAAAATGAAACTGCATGTTTGATTAATTGCTCATGTAAATGGCGGTCCTACTTATACTAAGAGGGGGGTAATTCCAAAGGGGAAGGTAAATTCACTTATAGTGATATACATCTGGAAAGTTTAGTTATCTAGACCATTTAGCAAAGCATTTATTGAAAAGACCCATAAAAAGAAAATAATCCCTTCTGCTAAACTTTGGTTCTATATGTTACACGCCAGTCTTGACTATCTATGTTCATAATTTTCTTTTCAAAAACATCTGATGAAATATAAGACATGTAAGTATGATAATTCATCCTTTAGAATAATGTGAATTGCATATGGATTACAGAGTGTGCACATGGTTTTTGTAAAGAAAGGTTGTGGAACGATTTGTGAAATTGCTACTGAGGGCATCAGGTTTCTATGGTCAAATATTAGAGACCCTTGTTATTTTTCGGAAATGGCCTTCTGCTTCAACCCCAGCACTCATGTGATAGTGGCCCCTCTATGATAAAACAAACATGTTTGGGACATTTCCTGATCTGTTAAGATTAAGATAGAATGCAGTAATTCATAACACATGTTATGTATAAGTGTAAATGGATAGTTTGGACTCGAGTAGTTACATGTACCGTTAGATATTCTCAAGTATGATACCACTTGGGATCATCTATTTGATTAAATCAGGGTACCATTTTCGAATAATGACCCAAAGTCGTGTTGATTGTTTAGCCTACCTTCAAATATATGTATATTTAGGTTTTCGGTATATACCTACCGGTCAGGTCGTCAGAAATCATTAGATTTTGGGTCACAAGCCCCTTTTTGGATTTATTTTGGCTCTGTAATGATAAATTATTTCCCATTATTGCTTTTGTTGCGATTGTTGTGCAGTGACCTCTTAGGGCTTTCGGAAAAGTGCTAATTTGCATGATTTTATTAGAGATTTCTTGATATATGGGCTTTAAGAGTTGAAAAAGAGGCCTTTTCTTGCACATTTCTATTATAAATAACACATGGTTTTCAATAAACCAGTGTTAGAGTATCACGAAGACATTGTTTGCATTGTATTTGGCCACAAGTATAGCACTACTATGGCGTTTTGACATGGTGTGGATTGAGATTTTTGTTATCATATCTCTTTGAACATATTTTGGTTTTATGGTTATGTCACGTCCGAGACTTTTATCTAAAGTAATGATATGGTTATGGAAAAAAACCAGACAGTACCCTTTCTTTGCTTTCAGTGTCAGTAGATAGGCCCTCAGTCAAACCCAACGAGAGTGAGCCTTTGTATTTATTTCATGTTATCTTATTCAGAAATGTTCAAAGATCTTTTAGAAAGACAAAAACAAATTATTGTTTACATGTTTTATGATGATTTTGGGAGCTGTTACAGGCCGAGATATACGGGGCAGGGTAATCTCACGGGGAGGGGGGGGGGGTGAGATATGGAGCTCCTTGGTTAATTCTATGGGGCGTCTGTATTCCACTGTTTACAACATGAAATGGATATTTTTTTCTCAAACTCGTTTAGGTGAAATGTGCACGTTTCTTACTATACTCAAAAAGTGTTTTCCATACATTCTACATGAAGTGTAGAACTATTTGTCAATACTATTATAGGAAAGCCTGTTGATATATATATATATATATATATATATATATATATATATATATATATATATATATATATATATATATATATACTACTTCTAGGGACATTTATACACATAACTGTTTATTGCTTCCTCAGATTTGAAATAATAAAAGGAAAATTATCTGAAGATTTAACCCCTAGGTGCCCAAGCGCGCTTTAAAGCGCAGTTTTGGGCTTAAATACATATACATGAGAGCATAAACATCATTAACATACTTCTACTGGTCCAATCTACAAAGTTATACCCGCTATGACCTCACAGTTCCAATGAGACCATCCACATTGCTGTATCTCTATTATTCCAAGAACAGCGAGTCAAAGTATGAAATTTGGTTGTTAGATATGTGGTAGAGTGTCAGCCTTCCATAGAGCAAGAGCCTGACATGGTACCAAACTACTATTCTTTGGTTAGATTTCAACAATGATCACATAAGAAGTAGAAGCTATCCTTTGTTCTATGGTATTCATTGATAGAAATCTTTCATATCAATAAAATTCTTTTCATGGTTCTCTAGCAAAACAATCTAGGAACCTTTGCTTAGTTTAGCTTTAACTATAATATAGGAAAATGGAGATATCAAGCAGATAGGCCCAAATACTGCCAAATGATAACACCTGATACCTCATATCTGAACTGAAAGTCTAAATTAAAGGCATTCAGGAATGCCATAAGAGGACAATATCAAAAAAGAAGATATATAGGAATAGTATATGGTACTTAACAACAGTGATATACCTATGAAATAAATAGAATATTGTCAAATAATTCTGGGCACATAGAGGCAGAAGTGGATCCTATCTAAGTGAATAAGGAACAGAAGAATTAAAGGGTTGAGGAAGTGAGGGTCAACTTCTATCAATACATGTTTTTAAACCTGTTCCATAGAACTGATTGCTAGGCAAATGGGTAGATGCCAATGGGTAAATGCAATTAGGAGCCCTAGGAATAGAGTACACTGTTAGGGGTTTGTGTTTTCTAACAGGAACATTTCCTGTAAATTCACAGGAGAAAGTGCAGTATTCCCAAATACAGTGAGCCTTACTGTACAGCCACAGCATTGCATATGTACATGTATGCAGTAAGTTGTCCTGTATAATTACTCTTACACACACCTATGCCCTAGGCCAACCAATCACCCTGCCACATAATTGGAGTAAATATGATGGTCCTACCAAGGGTTTACCTTGATAGCCTTACCTATAATATCTCCTACTGGAGGGTAGCAGTATACCATATCTTCAGTATGCATATTCTTATACTCAACACATAAATCCTATATTGTCTCGGGAGCTTATTAATGAATTGCAATATGATAATAACCACAATAGGTTCAATGTAGTATTGTGCACAAATGATAATGTACAAGGTTATCTGAGATGAAACTAGGAACAACAGTAATATGCACAGATGACACCATAACTGTGTCTACATCTTAAATACATGTGTCTGGACTCTGAGATTGAAAGTGCCTGTTGCTAGGCAAAAGCTACTTCTCCTAGCAATAAATCACAAGCTTTAGCATGTTCCTTGGATCCATTTTATGGGAGTAGGTGCCATCCCGGGTGCCATTTTGACAGGATCAATGTCCTGGAAAGGGCCTGTTGCTAGGTAAAAGTAACCGTTGCTAGGTTTCTTCTATCAACAAATAGAAAGCTTTTGCATTTACCTTGGGTCCATTTTAGGGGGTAGGGACCATCAGAATGTCACTTTAAATTAGTGTATAGACCTTCTAAGTATCATATCAATACAAAGTTTTTTTTTCCTTACTCTTCGCTCCTTAACTCATTCCAAGTGTAGTTCATTTCTTATAGCAAAAAAGGCCTGTTGCTAGGCAAAAGGCAGATGTGTGTCCTAGTAACAAATGGAAAGCTTCAGCATGTTCCATGGGTCCATTTTAGGGGACTAGATACCATCAGATCAATGTCTCGGAAAGGGCCAGTTGCTAGGTAAAAGTGGCCATTGCTACATAACCACTTGTCCTAGCAACAAATAGAAAACATCAGCATTTTCCTGGGGTTCATTTTAGGGTGGGCGGGTAGGTACCATCAGAATTTCTATAATATCAATATTAGAGTAAGAACAGATGGATTTGTATGTTTTCCTACCCTAAAAAAGGGACCTATAATTTAAGGAGATGATTGAATAGAAGTGCAGCTTTCTAGGTGCCTGCACGAGAGTTTACACCCATCACAACATCACTTTTCCATATCCAGACTCATCAGACAAGATAATTAAACATGTTGTAGCTTTCAGTAATTCTTAGAATTAAACTCCTTAAATAAGGCCCTTTTGGAGCATCTGCTGCTCTACTACATATGAAAACGAGTTAGGCCCTGCACGTCTTCCCACACCACTCTTTGCAAATATTTAAGAGGTACAAATGTACTTCTTCGTTATCTTTTGGCAAGATCCCCCAGAATATTACAGGATTAGAATGGCATCGAATACAGGCTAATTTGGGTTGAGTTCGTTTTTGTAACAATTGTTTATGAATGACCGAAGCTGCTGTAAAAGGTTTATTAGTTAATGATGTACTCTATGTACTGCGAGACACGGCAATACTAAAAGTAAGCTCCTGTTTCAGATGCGCAACTTGTAGACCGTGCTGATGGCAGTTTTACAGGCGATGGAAGTGTGCTGGTATTGGAACAGGTAAGGCAAAAAGTATAGCTCGTCGCCTCGAGTTTGTATCTGCATATTTCAAGTTTTGCAGGAGAGGCAAAAGAAGTGTTGCACTTATACTATAGCACAAAGTGGAACAGCAACATTGCACTTAGGCCTGTAGACACATATATCATAGATAGAGCTTGAATACCTTTATAGAAGTAAGATAAGGGTCAATAGATGATAAAACGGAAGAAAACTCAATTTTGCCAAAATGTCAGTTACAACATTGTTGCACTGAGGCGGCGAGCTATTTGTGTACGATACCGAATCATCGAACGCGCGATAGGACGCCGTGGAAGTGGTAATCATCTAAAGTCCAATGAATAGATTTAAATTACATTCAAGGAAGAGGTCAAGTATGATTACCAAGTATGATACATTGCATGACCAGTATAAAGTAAAGTTAGAGAAAAGGTCATGGCAGGTGACTGCATGTCATACATGCATTTCTTTTATTATTGCATCGTTTCCTAAGTTTACTTTGATATCCTTAAAGGTGAAATAGAGGATTGCGTTATGCCAATATATATTACAGATAAATGTGTAGGCCCACTAATGATTATTTTTAGATTCCTATAATTATTGTGCAAATCTCTATGTCGATTCTCTTTTCATACTTGCAGGAGTTGCCCATAGACGATGATTCCTCTGGAAGTGATGAGGAAGGTAAGAAACTTCCGTCCAAGTTTTCATTACCTAGAGCTCCTTGAGTTTTCTCTGGAGTAAACTACAAGAGGTTTGAAATTCAAAGTCCAAGTAAAGCAACTTTACATGGGCTTACCATTAAGTTTGAAGCATGTGGTCCAAAGCGATTTTCACTTTACAGCAAATGCTATATCCCATTATTGAAAGGTGTGTGCATTGTGACAGCAGATGGCGACATCGAGGAGGAACAGGAGGTTCCCGAGGCACTACCACTTCAACCACCCTCCAGCCCACTGTGTGAAACACAGGCAGTGCCATGTGTCCACGAACCTGTCAGGAGGCAGCTGTCTAGGACTGTTATCGAGGTACGTTTGAATTATATTCATACCATATAGTGGCCTGTATGAGCGCCGGGTCATTGAGTGAACGCCGGTATTGAATATAAGCGCCGGGGCACAGGAATTGAAATATACACTATGAACTAGTCTTGAATAAGCACTGGTCTTGAATAAGGGCCGGGGTACAGCCAGGTTGAAATCTATAAGAGCCGGCCGCTTTAAGACGCAATGGCTCAAGGACCTACGTCCGCCTACCTTCTCCCTGTGCCGGACGTAGCCGGTTCTGGAGGCTGTTGCAAAAAGATTGGGGACCCAGTTCTCACTCTAGCTGACACACCTACCAGTTCCCACCGATTTTCCACCCAGAGAGACCAATTCCCACCTTATATAATATGGTAATGGAATTGAATTGCTCTGAATAAGACTGCATGCATGCATAGCCAAAGTTGGGGGAGCTGGTTCCATGATTGGTTCTTCCTGAAAGCTTCCAGTGAATTGGAGGAAGGAACTAGCCATGAATTGGTTCTTTATTGAGAAGCTTTCACCAATTCCCAACCACTTATAAACCACTTCTATGGCCAATTATCTTTTGGCAACCCAACAAGGAATTGATTCCCTGAAGTCAGTCGATCAGTTCCGTTTTGGAAAAAGCACCTCTGAAAGGACCATTTCCCAATCTCCAGAACCCTAAACAAGCAACTACGGTAATGCGCAAAATATTCATACCAAGGCCTATAATGTTATTATTCATATATATATATATATATATATATATATATATATATATATATATATATATATATATATATATATATATCAGCGAACATTTACGATTAATTGTATTGAGTAATACGCAAATTTGTGTTTCAATCTTCCAGGGATCGATTGCACTCTCCATGGAAGAACTGTTTCAGTCTGAGAGTTGAAGATCGTGGAAAAACATACATAAGTCTAAAACGATAAAAGATAAAAAAAAAAAGACTTTTTGTACGGCCTAAACAAATACTATTTCTCGACTGTGGAATCATTTTTAGTGTATAGTTAATAGCTCCTTATGTATCTAGGGGTTGATTAGGCTACATTCTTTGTGTGTGTATCAATTTAAGAACATAAATGTTATTACTTAACAAATATTGCCTATTCTGGTTGTTATTGCAAAATACATATCGGACGACCTCGTTTGTTTTGAGCCTGTATTTAAGCCTTTCACCCCTGAATTCCTGTAACTCTATGGGATTTGCTTGCAAATCCTGCTTTATGGGGTGGAAGGGGTAATATTAAGAGAGTTGATGAGCTATTCGTTCCTCAACGGATGATACTGGATATGCTTTATGTATTTCCATCGCTGTCATGCAGCACTACGAGTTTTTGCTTTTTCATATTGAATAAAAAAAATGAATGCCTGAAATGATAACTCGCTGTCTTTTGTTTTTATATAAAGCGTTCATGTGTGGTATGAAGATCTTCGATTTGTTTATTTGGTAGATTTACCTTGAGTTGGACATTCATCCTGGATCAGACACGTGGATGTCTCGGGCGTTCCATGCAGTATTTCAAAGCATTTGTTTGTGTTTCTGAAGGGCATTTCGAGGCATTTTTTGAGGATTGAGGAAAGAAAAAAAAGACTGCTTTATATTTTCGAACCATGTTCCTGAAACACGCTATTTTCTTAGCCCTGCTTAGCCCCGAGCACATACATGCATAAATGATTCCACTGATCTGCAGTGTACATACTACTGAATGTCCCACTCAAGGCGTGAGTGTAGCTCTTATCATAATCAACATACCAGAACTACCATACTTCTTATCTAATGGTAATATAAGCATGCTAAATCACATATCTCAGTCACCTGAACACTGATCTTGGCCCCTGCATGTACTGTATTGCAGGATGGAATGTCCTTCTTTCCTGTTCGATGGAAATTTGGACAGTATTTACAATTGGACTGAAGGTCATTTCGTAACATGTATACTACTACTCCAGGGGCAAATCAAGTTACAGCAAATACCCCTTCGTAGGTATTTTATTCCAGGAATAGTGAACAAGTAATCAATCGATAAGTCATGACGAGTGTGTGTTAGTGAAGGATAATACACACGAGTCATGACTTATCCATTGTCTACTTATTTTATACCACGAAACCAATAAATAATCAATAGAATACCAATAAATTCAATTTGAAAACAAAAATTATTCCCCCTCCCCGGGACTCGATGCCAGCCATTGTGTGTACATGATCGGTATATACACCTCCTCGCCCGGCAGCGGACAGCGACAGCGCCCATCTCGGCTAGCCATGGATAACCGCACGGGGTGCGGGTTATCCATGGATAACTGCACGCCTTACAAAATTGATGTTACAGCCTATAGGGTGTGCAATATCGACAGATATGTGTATGGGAATAGCCACCAAAAAGCACTGAGTAACCCAGAAATCGTGGTATAAGGCATGATAAGACTTTCATTAAGATACTGGGATCTATGACCTTTCTTTTCCTAGAAATATCAAACACAAAAATATCAGATCTTGTCATTCCTTACTGAGATTGACAGTGCAATCTATAGAAAAGAAGTGTTGGCTATTTGTAAACAAAAAGAATAGCAGGTGAAACAGTTGATCCTATGTATCTCATATTTACAACTCATAATATCAACAGCCGATACATTAAGCACTGGATGGTTTCATGAGAAATAGCAGAAAATCATGTTTAGTGGAGCCCCCGGGAATGGAGCCCCACCTATGGGAATTTGCATTCCTAGGAGAGGGTGTGATCGTAGTACCTTAAGAAATGGCCTCCATAACATCACTTTTATAAATCATACCGTTACTATTACATAGTTCCAATTCTGAAATTACCAATTTATATCTCTAAGATAAGAATATCCTAATGAAAGCTAGACCTGCTCATCAAATTAAGAAATCGACGATCTATACATATGTATTTGACAAGCATATACAACACGTTTCCTCATATCAGAAACAGTCGCAACAGTACATGTACTTAGCATGTCCAACGTATGTGCTTGGGCTATTTATTCTTATCTTAGTTCCACAGATTAGGGGATACCATATACTTAATCATAAACGACAATTTGGCGCCTTATATACCTTCCGATAACCTAAACCAGATTGATCAGCTGGTCAATGGGCCTCTCCAACCGGAGTCATGGTCATTATTAAATACTCCCAGCTCACATTTGTAATGATTGGAGGCGGGGTTCATGCAGATCAAGAGCACATGGTGTTGTTGACATATGCAAACTACCAAGCTGCTAGGTAACCGGGGACGTGGGGTTTACCTTTATTAGCGGATCAAACCGTGGAGCAAGGAGTGGTGGAGGGAGCAGGGCAGGTAGGCGCATAGGTTGGATTATCGCAGGTAAAACCTACCAGAGAAGCTGGGGTCTCACCTTACCCTCACTCCAGGGGCTTAGGATAGGCAGGTCTGGTGGGCCTTTATACAACCTGCAGAGACAAGTACACCCCACATTTGTGCACCACAGTGCCAAGAAGTCAGACTGAAGGAGCCAGTATCTCCTCAACGCCATATCCACACGGGGCAGGCGACATACACAGGACTAGACGATATTGACATTACATTTATTAATACACGATACTTAGGAGAGATTGTGTTATTCAGGAGAGGAATGCAGAGGACATTAGCTTCCAGCAGATATACAAGGCACCACATTAGATAATCTTCTGTGGGCACGTGTGATTAACTCTAGGATTAACTACATAAATCCACTGACAAACTATTGACTGTAACTGTCATAACACAGCCTACGACCACATATTCGTTTTTATACTGGTCTGATGACATTGTAATAAATCCTTCATTAGAATCCCTGACAACACACGCCATCAACCTATACGTGAGATTTAAACAAAGGAACAGATTTGCCCCCACTTCCGGTTCCACCATGACCGCTGTCAGCATGGACAGGGGCTTTGCTGGCCCTGGAGGGGCCCTTAAGAGGGACACTGGTGCCATGATGCGCTCTGGAGAGTACTATGTCACACCGGAAGTGTGCAATCAGCTCTACCGGATACAGGACGCCGTCGACCATATTCGGTTGGACAATCAACTGCTAGGGTCTTCCGGCGCGTGGCAGGGAAACTTTAACCCGCGTGCTTTATCATCTGAGAAGGCAGGTGAGATAAGAATTGACAACTTGGAGTCCATGGGAGTATAACCCACTCCGTATCTATTCTATAGCTTCTATGTGCGGACAACCCACCAAGTTTCATTTTGGTATCCTAGAGGTTTGTGGTCACCTTCATTCAAAGTTGCCTGAAAACCATATATACCTGATCAAGGGCCCTCGAAGGGCTATAGCCTATAGGGCCCAAAATTAGTCGCTTTTCCTTAATTGAAACCATGTTCGAAGATACCGTAGTAGCCAATTAAGCTTCTGGGAGTGGGACCCAGGGGTTTGCCGTCTCTGCAGGGCCTATTATATATAAACTACTCCATGAACCTCCAAAAATTGTATATGACATAACTAGACATACCTAGCCCGAAGTCTAAGTCCTCGCTTGATTTGAATAAAACCAATTATATCCCATTTTTTTCATTCTTAATAACTACATTTGTGCTTCATTACCCAATCTGCTGCCACATGCCCCCCCCTATATATATATATATATATATATATATATATATATATATATATATATATATATATATATATATATATATATATATATATGTGTGTGTGTGTGTGTGTGTAGCTAAGAACATGGACATGTTTCTAACTGACCTGCCTCTATAAGTGTAAGTACTGTCCTCCTGCAGGTGCCATGTCTGCAGTGGGACGATCTACAGACAGGATGTCTGATGTTAAGAAGCACATGGTGGGTGAGAAGGTGGCCACCCTACAGGACAACCAGGTGCGGCAGCTGCACCACTGGGCCACCTCCACCCTCGGCACCATCAACCAGGTATGTATAACTTATAAGCAGTTGCCAATGAATGGTACAATGTTTTGATAACATGTGTGACCAGTGGCTCCAGGAAGGACATAATGGCCCCGTGCTTTTGTCAGTATTTTTCCCCTCGTTAAAGCATGAACGTAAGCTTAAAATACAGGCTAAATATTAAGAAGCGCGCCTCAACTTTTTCAAAATCCTGGGAACGCCACTCATGCGCCTTGCAATGAAAACTTTCAATATAAATAATAATTCTTTCAATGGACTTGAGGCCCAAATTTAGTGGTAGAGAACTGTATCCCTCCAACGCCCACAACTTAATTCCCCCCATTAGGGTTAGGTTTCTCTCACCAACTCACGGCCTCTCGAGGCTGTTTGTCCGAGGCTCCGCTGATTTAGTGCTCTTTGTTATGTTTAATTTCACCTCAAATATCTTCAATATTCCTCTGATTTCACCCGGAATCAGGACGATGTTGGATAAAGCAACCCCATATTTATCAAATGTCTATTTGGGTTGAAATTTTTTTATTTGTGGAAGAAGCTACAGACTTTCAAAGTAAACACAACAAAGAAGAAAAAGTTGGGGGATCCTCGAACAAACAGTGGCGAGATGGCGAGTTTTGCCACGAGAAACCTAACCCTAATGAGGTGAATATTGAAGTGACGAAAATATATGCAGCTGAAAGGTGCCTGCTCGCACGTCCTCGTCGAATATACGAGATGATAGATGATGGGGGCTAATCCCTACTCTCCCCTGAACCTATTCATTAAGAGCTCACTATCTGTAGAAGATGACACAGATTATAATCGTCCGACACTATTTCAAATTTTATATTTTCAGGACCTTAGTCCGTATGCAGCACAGTCCCGTGACCGTATCCGTCAGTTCTGTGACGAGGTAGGAGTGACAGACAGATACACAGGATACAGGAACAACCTTACCAGGGGAAGCAGGGACCCTGTAAGGCTTGGCTACCAGTGGTTGGACCCTAAGCCTAATGCCCTTAACAGGTCATTAAATACCGCCTGGAGGCCCTCCGGCGCACCACCCGCATACCAAGGTAGGTTGGGTGAATGGTCATATTTTATCTAATCTGTGCCTATATTATACTAATCGATGGTCTACACTGACCTGCAGGTCATTTCTTAACACACTACGACTGAATCCAACAAGTCGCACCAACAATCCTATAGGAATACCATGGGGAGTTGTATTCGTAGGGCTGGGCGCGAGCGTATAGTGCCTTAAGAAATGCACCCTGGGGCATATTATGGTCACCAGCCTTCAAAATAGGCTATAGGGGTAGGATTCCCATGCTTTGCTTGCCTTCACTAAATGATCGAACCTTAAAAATGGTCATATGAAGCAGATGTCTTTGGGTTGTGTCAAGGTTCGAAATGAGCGAGAAGAATGCCAGGCCGAATTCGGTTTCATTCTTAATTAAACGTAACCATGTGTATGTCCGTTTTTATCAAAGTCTACCTTTTCACAACTACAGTACCCGCTTACTACCCTGGAAAAAGAATATCCTGATCCTATATAGGGGTTGTGAACATATATGCATATGCAGGGATCGGGCCCCTTGAGGCATATATATGTAAGGGAGTGGTCATTATTTATCAACAGGGGGGGATGGTGGGTTTGAGGGGGGGGGGGCGTAAAAATTTCAGACCCCTCCCGAGGGGGGGGCTAACAAAATTTAGACCCCTCTTGAGGGGGGGGGCTAAAAAAATTTAACCTCTTTTGAGCAAAAAAGTCTGCGCGCTACTATAGCTTAAGGAGGGGTGCGAAAATTCTCCGCCCCTCCGGTTTGGGGGCGCAAAAAGTTTTGACTGTCGTCGAGGGGGGGGGCGTAAAAAGTTTTACCACCACCTGTCCCCTGTCGATAAATAATGACCACTCCCTAAGTGCGCTGATCGGGTTTATGTGGTACATTTGTAGTACTTTTTACATTCTTATATTAACAGAAATAAATTGTGTTTTGAATGCTTTACATCCTGCACTTTCTCTAGGAATGCCATGGAGATTTCCAGACAAAGGTTTGAATTATCATACCCTTGTTTTTGCATGATATAAATCAACAAAATGTGTTCCAAGGATGCATCGAGAGGTCATTTCTTAAGACGCACGACTACACAAGCCACTAACTCCCCCATAGAGAACGTTTGTAGATTTAACTACGTCTATTGGGTAGGCAACATGTAGCCTATACTTGTACTTCAGCATTGCTGTACACGTCATGATCTTAATCTTTCTGTATGGCTTGCACTTTAATATGGATACACCCAGAGTGACACATTTAGTTTGATAGGGCAGTAGTAGCAGTGCACGATGAAGTGTTTGGCCATTAATTTCCGCGCGTAATCGAACCTCATTAGGGTGTTCCCAATACGATTTAAAGGGTGGTAGTCATAGCCAATTGAAAAAATAATGTTACAGCTGCATTAGAAGGGTACCAGAAGAAAGGTATCAGAAGTTTACATCTCTTGAAACATTCAATAAAAGGGGTGTTTTTGGAAGGCATTTTATCGATTGATTAGCAAGGCATGTTTCCATTGGCATATCACTTTGTGTCAGGTATAATGTAAATATAATTATTCACACAATATGGTGCTTTACATGCCAATGCTTTACTCCAGACGTAAAGTGTGACATTTTACATTAAGCCTAGACACTGTGTGTAAATACAGCAGTGGCTTAAATGCACAAGAGCCTGTGTGGTACAGCAAGTTTGTCTTGGACCCACATTGTGAAGAAAAACAGGCTGTGCCCAGGAGGCACGAGGTGTGAGAGGGTCAAGCCTAAGGGTCAAGCACTTATCACAAAGCCAACGTGCAATCACTAAAGCCTGGTAGACAAGCCTGCTCCAGTGTAAGGTTTGCATACTGCAGTCAACCAACAAAATTCAATGCCAAACTGACCCCAGAGATGCAAATATTGGACTTAGAGCTTGGCTCCTGTTCGGCTGGCCAGTTCTCCCTGAGCAACAGGAGCTGGAATAGATCGGAAATGGATGTGTGGTGCACACATGTAGGATCATGTATAGCCTGGATAGCAATGCCTTGTATGGGATCCAGGGGTGCTAAAGCAGTAGCTAACAACCTTATGGAATAGTTAGATCTACTTTTCTATTAACGAATGTTTTTTTTTCTCAAGGGTTATGGGAGTTAAAAAACGAAACAGAGAGGGGCAAACATATAAGTGCTGGCACTGAGCGACATAAGTTATTATCATCCAACGCCAATATTTGCTAAAGTAGACGTTACGTATTGTTAATAATCTTTACATAACGATACACCAAACACATGCCATTGTCACCCATGAAGATTTGTAAGCTATCATGAACAAACCGGATTAGCGTATTGTGATATACATGCACATGTATACAATTGAATTGCTGTACCGGTTGACGTACATGTCTAAGCAGGACTATTTTGATGTTTACCAGTGGGCATAGATAATCACTTAGATTCATTCTACCCTGTATTAAAGTGTGTGAACGATGGCTTGTAAATAATTTAACAAAAAATAATTATTTGATATGTAGTTCTAGTTAAAGTTGGCATATCCGCTAAAAAGACAGATTTGAAAATTTGTGGAAACATGTCTAAATATTTTGTAAATGCTCATCTCTTGTGCTATGCATATATTTTTCCAATCACTGCTAGCCCAGAGTGCCTCAAAATGAAGCGTCTAATCACAACACAATAGACTTCACTAGATGTCCCTTGACATTACTTCTCACCACAGAACCACCTGTTGGCTAGTCTTACACTAACAGGCTTTTAGTATTGTAATGAATTGGCTCAGGCAACACAGAGAGAACTAAACACAGTCATGTATGATAAATGGGAACTTGTATTCAATAGTATAGTCATCAATCTCAACATCAGTATCTCAACCGTCCTTCATAGAGCTGTGCATTGGCAGCTCTGCTCTCTATCATAGCTCGAGCACAACTGGGGAGTAGACCGTCACACCGAACAAAAAAAAATAAAAAAGACCTGTAGTAGGAGAAAAGTAAGATGGAGTGTTGGTTTGGAATTTATGTGGTAAGAAGAAAATGTGGGAAATTTGGAATTTGGTTAGAGTTTGTTATATATTTTATTAAGGTGGTAATAAGAGTTTTTCGAATTTGGGTAATTTGGAATAAGGCATCTATCTGGGACTATAGCGTGTAGCCGACACGGCAGGCCTTTGATAACCCAGTTTGCAGCACTGGGGTTGGGGAGCTCGCTGCGCAGAGCGCTGTTTTATAGGACTCAGTATGGAGGACTAGTGGAGCCACCATCTTGAATTTCGCTGGTTGAGCTAAAAGCCACTGATAAGACATACCCTGATGGGCACCTTGTCCCTGATTAACACCCACTTCTAGGGACATGCTGGTCCCATCTTATCAGTGTGTGTCACCGGAACCAGCTCTAGACCACCTAGTGCCCTGGGGCAGCGTGCCACCTAGTGCCGCAGGACCATACTAATTGTCCCACAGTGCCCTGCATACACCTTGAGAATTAGGACTGGCTATTCATCCACAGTGCACAGGCACCCTCTGTAGGAAATGAGACACACCTGATTTAAAATTACTAGGACATTCGTTTTCTTTGTTTTGGAGCAGTAATACATGTACTTCATGAATCATTAGATATTTTAGCAAATGGTTTCGAATGTTGTCTAGATGGTGACTGAAGAGAAACCCCAATTTTCATACGGTGATAGTGATAATGCTCACTTTAATGAGAGATGTATTTCAATCGCTGTCGGGAGATAAATGATAGCTCTAACTTGCAGGTTATTTCAAAATAGCCTAACATTGAATCCTCTGCAATGGTAGCAGAAGGTCTGCCTAGCACCGCATGTGGTACACAGTGACCTGGTTGTACCTACAAAATTAGTCTGCAATGTTAGGGAGCTGTGGTAGGAGAGAGTTACATATCCCTATACCACAACAAAAATGTTAAAAAACGTTTTTTTAAGTTCATACATTTGCGAAACTTTTGCTTTTGACCTAAAAAGGTCAAAACGTTTTCGTTATATCAAAACGTTTTATTTAGGTTAAAATAATGTGATTTTAATGTAAAAATAATGTAACTTAAAAACGTTTTTACAATGTTGAAATATGAACGTAGTTTTTGTTTCACTGCAAAAAAGGTGTTTAAAGATACACACCAAATTTTCTCAACACTTGAAGTGTTTAGGTGTTTAGCTTTTAAACACTTATTCCCAAACACCTAAACACTTAGCTGTTTAAGTGTTTAGCATTTAAACACTTGGTTAAACACTTCCTAGTTAAACGCGTTTAAAATTGAACGCGTTTAACATATAAGAAGTGTTGAGAAAAGTGGGACAAATAAGTGTTTAACCAAGTGTTTAACTTCTAAACACTGGTGTTTAATCCCTAAACACTGTTTTTACAGTGTACGTTCAAAGATTTTTTAAGAAACAAAACGTTTTTACAATGTAATGTAAAAGAAACGTTTCATTACAAACCTTTTTCACCCAAACCTTTTCCAAACATTTAAACCGTTTTTAGCCAAGTGGGTGGTTTTCAATGCTAAACCAAGAACAGTATACAAAATACATATCTATGTGTGAACAATGTCTTCTACATCGCTAGATAATGGCAAAACGAGTTCACCAAACATGTCTAGTGTCCCTTTAGAAAACTGTTCAAGGAAGATTCTCTGCTGCCACCTGGAGTTCCCCAATGGGACTGCATAGAACCCAAACTTACATGTAGGGGGCTGCCAAATAATCAACGACCACATTTTGTTTTATGCTACATCTTAATATTTGTACGGGGACTTTTTTTTATCGTCAAAAATATCGTCAAGCCCTAGGCTAAGTTATGGAAATCGATCAAAACCATTATTATGAATCAGTTGACATACTTGACCCCCGAAAAAGGTCTGAGAGCTAAAAACGCTTATAATGTACACGCGTTTCAAATGTAGTATAAATCAAAATTACAATCCACACCACTAGTGTGTACGTTGCTAATTGATTGTTATATAATTAATCACATGTTCACTGCACTTGCCAGATCAATAATCAAATATAAGATAACTTGGGTAATTAGATGATTTTTCCCCTTTTGACCATAACTTCATGTGACATTTTTTTCCACACACAATTAAAAATTAACAATCATCTAGTCCATATTCCTATAACGCCCACACAATCCATTTTCAACATGTGATAAGACTGACGAATAGTCAACAAAAGCATTCAGTTGTCTAAAGTCGCAGAAGGAAATCATTCCCCATCAGCGCCCCATGAATAGCATACATGTGAAATACTCATTGGTGCTCCCCACCTGGAGCCCCTGGCGTAGTGAGCCCGGAGCATGTTAGGTCTCCATGATCACTGCTGTGCCGTGTTATAGACTCAGTTAGTCCCTCCAGTGTGCCACAGGAGAACCTGCGCCGCGTTAGTACTAGGAGAGAATTACCTATTTATACACAAACAAGGTAGGCGTTTCTTACACAAATGATATTCTTTGATCAGTTCTGATAGATATTATATGCCAATGTACAGAAATGTGGCATCAAACTTAAAAGGACTCTAGGGAAGCAGATCTGATATGGCTGAGCCTATTTGCTGTTATTGGTGGAAAGGGGGCAATATCCTAATGCCTTTATTCATCGACGCCTATTGAATAAACACTGGTATTCTTACTGTGTGTTGGATCATTTTGCATGAAACTTTTGTTAGAGTATGTATCTATTCTGAGTTTTCATAATATTTATGTTGGTGTGGAAGGTATTGAGTGAATGAAACAGACCAAGTACAACTTTCACTGTCCACACCTTTCTAACTCGCCTGTTTGACTTGGTAATGGTGTCTAACCAATATCTATAATCTATTATTAATGTGAATATAAGCCAACCACCATACATCAATATGTCTATAGTCTTTCTGGCCTACGTAGGCCTACACATGAAAGAAAGAGTTGACCAGATTATAAATCCATTCCAAAGTACACACATTGCACCTAGGCCTGAGCCCGGGGCCTGAGCAGAGTCGTATTCACCAATGGAATGGCTAACAGTAACTCAGCTGGCCATTCGGCCAAGTATCGATTGAATAACGTTCTAGAATGGGTTTAATTTAACGGTGTACGCAGGGACCATGCACTTTGCCAAGCCAAACACGCTGTATTCTTAGCTTGTACCTTGGGGTTGACTATACTTTGTAACTGTACAAAACGTACTAGGCTATCTATATTAGTGTGTATGAGCGACATATTGCACGATTAGTGTGTACTCAATGGGTTAGTGTGCGATACACTGTTATACATATGGGTGTCACCAAACTCAACACAAAAAGCTTTAAGAATAACTTTGGGAAATCTGCATAGAGTACCCCTATCTGACGGCTGGGACTTGGAGATGTTATTTTGGGAATCAATGGGTTGGCATCAGATAGAAATGTTACCATGCATGCATTATTATTGATCATTGATCAGCTGGGACATAAGCTAATAAGTTTTGTGATGGCAAATTACATAATGTAGGATTGCATGTGGCACCTATGCCGACAGGATGCATTACCCAACTGTTGATGGATTGTTCAGGAATTGTGGGATTTAAACTAGACAACACTATGAAAACGGTGTTTAGGGATTAAACACCAGTGTATAGAACTTAAACACTTGTTTAAACACTTATTTTCCCCATTCTTACAATGAGCGACATATTGCATCATGTAGTATGTACTCAATTTTCAATCTAAATAATAATATTTATGATCAATATTGATCAGATATTTATGTGACAGTTAATTGTTAATAGTTAGGTCGGCAGCAACTAAAAAGGTGTTGGCCAGCAGCCCGGGGAATGATCTGGAGGTTATTTCAAAACTGTAATTATTAGTACTATTTTGAAATTTAGGGAGTGGTCATTTTTTAACAAAGGGGGGGGGGCAATAAAATTTCAAAACCCTCTTGAGTGAAAAAGCCTGCGCGCTACTATAGAATAAAATGGGGGGGACGGAAAAATTTCAGACCCCTCGGAGGGGGGGACGGAAAATTTTTCGCCGCGCACAAGCGGAATTTCACCAACCCCCCTGTTGTTAAAAAATGACCATTTCCTTACCCCCATAACCTGGTTGCATCCCCCACGGGTCGGCTGCTATATATATATATATATATATATATATATATATATATATATATATATATGTGTGTGTGTGTGTGTGTGTGTGTGTGTGTGTTGTAGAATACAAATCAGAGTGCAATCAGAAGATCAAGTGCGGGTACCAACATTTTGAACATCAAATTATTGCTCCACTAGAGTGAATTATGTGATATCATTTATTTCTCATTGCAGAAGCCACTGCTCCAGCTTCAGCACCACTCACCAGCCGCTTTACCACTAAACAGACAACAGGTAAGGGTCCCGAAAAAGTAAAATTTGATACATGTGTGAGGGAATAGAACATTCCTTTTAAGGTCGCTGATATCGGTATGCTAAACACGGAGACCAATGTTTTGATGGTGACAGAGATTAATTGCACCAATTTCTGTTAGAGTGCTTATTCATAATGTGATTAGTCCACACTTAAATCGTCTTAGTGCTAGAAGCATGACTTAATTTGGGTTACAGTTAAGTCGGCTGGGCAGTGTTCACGTTACAATGATAGTAAGGCTCTCAGATTATCAGGTATTGATCGGCTTTTCTAAATTGTATGAATACATGAAATATTTCTCCCCCTTGAATGCATTGTCCAAGTTTTCAAACAGAGAGGTGTGAACGATCCCTTTTTTTGTTAATTGAAGCATATAATTGAGAACACATAGCCGTAAATTGCATTAGGCTTTCATATTAAAAAATTAACAACAGTACTTAGAGTGTTGCATTAAATGGAGGGGTCAACAAAGGCCCTGTGTAGAGAGTTCGTGATATGGGTTTCTATGCTTAAGTCAGCAAGACTACAGAGTTTGGGGGGATAGGGGTCATGGGATAGCACGTATAAATGTAGTTGATTATTCAATATGTATCATTACGAGTGGATATTGCGACCTCAAAGTAAGGCCAAAAAATATACTGTGTGTTTCGAGTTACTTGACTCAAATATCAGGGGTCGGTAGGTTGGATTTTAATTTTGCTTTCTTTATCTTTTTTTTTGTTACATTTGTATAGGAAATGTTAGGACAGTTATCAATAGATTCATCAAATTCTTTGATTTCATTGCAAGATAATAATTATATGAAAAATGTGGCAAATGTGAAAGACATGAGAAATATGAATGAGATATTAATATGTAGAATATATGAAAAAAGTGACATTTTCAGAGTATTAAAAAAATTGAAAAAAAAAATTATGCAAAAAAAAAACATGAACAAATTCTTCAAAATGAATTAAAAAAAAAGTAGGGTCGGCCCTGTTTTGCTAGTTCGGTCGGGTAACTGGAAACACAACTTTTTTGGGGGCCTAAGGGGCCCTGCAGGAGGTAGATTCAGTAGATTGGTCAGCAGGGGAACATCCTCCACTTAGGGCCAGTGTTACAGGCAATAAGTAATGGTATGTATCTCCAATAATGAAAGTAATATAATAAATCCACATAAGACGTGTATGATTGAAATATCATTGAAACACAATAAGCTGCCTGCAGACAAGCAGGTATGCTCAGACTTAATTTCGACTGGAGAGTATATACCATGTAACCTATATCCTTCTGTTTTGGAGCCTACCTTGCATCAGCTTGATTGGTCATACACTGCCAACATTGATAACCCCTACATATTTTGCAATGACTACAAATAGGAGCTAATTGTAGGCTATTGCATATAATAGCAAACTTTAATATTTCAGGGACTATTCCTTCCTTGCACGTCGTTCACTCCGGAGCTACCATGAGTAGACCAGTATCAACAGCCAGCATCCAGGAGCAGTGTGGTATCAATACCACCTTCCCAGGAGTTACCGAGTAAGTAGGCCTTAAACAGAGGTAAACCATCATAGTTATGATGATTGGATTCGTACCTCAGTAGCTCAGTGTAAAATAATGCATGGACCTGTTTGGTGCAATCTCTCTAGAGAACTACTGCATTAATGAAGGTAAATCAGTGGGTTTGGGTTGAAGCCAATATTGAAGCCATTGTATTCTTCTGCTCTTGAATCTGTAGGTCTAATATGCCATCCGAAGAAGACAATGTTAAGGTTGAACTGTGCACTCTGTAGAGTAGAGGTCAATGTCTTCTGCATCCACCAAACAAGATGCCCATACATATAAATGGTGTCCGCGCCTAAATAAAATGCCTATGGCCATTTTTTTAAGAGTTTCAGCCATGAGGTCTCTTCCTGTGAAGTCACTATGTCTCAGCTCTATATAGACTACTGTAAAGCAGCAGGTCCATATACATGTACCTGAAATGGCATGGCCGCCAGAGAACAAACGATTTTTTTGTGTCCCGAGTATGTACTGAGTCTTCTCAGATCCAGAAGGGACCGCATTGTCTATTTGCTGGTAAAGCCATGCATGTCCTTTGTTGAAGTTATATCTAGGTCATGGATGTAAAGATCAAAAAGTTCTCAGGGGAATTAAGCCATGATAAGGCTATTTGGCTTCTGCTGGAGACCAACTGAATTTAAGTCCTCAATTCAAACCATGGTCTGTCATCGCTTGAACAGGAGGGTCTTCTATCAAAGCTAAGGCTAGGGAAAAATAATATGCTTTCTGGAGTAGAAATTCCCCCAAATAGGTTTGCTGAGACATTTACTGACCCCAATTATGACTAAAGTATCCTGTGTTCCTATATGCTATGCAATCTATATCATATTGCTGAAGCCTTGATGTAGTATGGCTGCCCTAGTAATTTAGACCTGTGTCTTCCTTAGCTTGTCTACTTTCAATGCCAAGGATTATAAAATCAAAATTTTTGATTTCCTCAAGCTATCTTAAAACTCCATAACTTGGCCGTAAAGGTCGGAGCACCCCGGCGAATCACACATGGCGATTTAGAGCTACATTTTGTATAATATCTCTGCGATTTATAACATTTTCCTATATTGGGGACTACCTCGAAATCACAAGTAGATAAAAGGTTTGCCCTTTCCCCTGCGTCACTGAGAAGAACACCATGTTATTAGATCTATATATCAGAATCCTGCGATATAGTATGCATACACAGTTTGAAAGAAATTTGTCTTGCACATCTCATGATATATTGCAAAAGATATATGGCCATTGAAGTAAATTGGCCCTCTTTTGTGGGAACTTCATTTTCCAGACTGCAAACTGCTGTGTATCGCCTGGGGGGGATTCCTTTGAAGACATAATAGTCTTTTCTATTGGAGCCAACATTGACGCAATGGCCATGACCTGCCTGATGTGGGAACCTGTGTTGAAGCATTTATCTATGTTTTGGCTTTGTTTAGTAAGATACTATATAATATGTTCATTTTTCTTCAGGTACATGACACGGTATCAAAGGCCACCACTGGACCGCCCGACCCGTGCCTTTACCATCAACCCGACCCCTAACTTTGGCATCTATGGCCGGCCTTTGATGAGGCAGGAATTTTCACCCAACAACACAGAATACCAGGCACGTTACCAATTCCCTGATGGAAACAAAATCGCTAAGCAGCCATGGTTGAAGAACTAGTAACTTGATGTATAACTTCTGTTCACATTTTCCATTACTATGTTGTCTGTTCAAAGCTAGATCAATATTACTTAAAGTTACAGAAATGACAGCCTGTAACTTTGATTTCTGTATGGCCTGAAATGACCTCGCCCTGGAGAAGCATGACTACAAGGACAATTCTGCATTAGCCGTGCACTAGTCTCGCATGCTTAGATCCAATCAAACACAATGATGCGTCGTTTATTCATTATATGACTAGTCAATGAGGAATTGTAAAATGGAAGTTATTGAAACTTCCACCATGAGAAAATACCTGGATCTCCTCTGAATGCAAGCAAAATGAGGATGACTACGTTTAAGAATATGCTGTACTGTTATTCTCGACTGATTTTGGTCTTTCATCCAAGTCATTTCACCAGCAGAGGGCACCAAATACCTTATGTACATACACAGTTATCCATGTTCAGTATTTGTTTCTTATAAACTAAGGGCCCAGTATTAATCCTTTAATAATATTGACCCCTTGACAGCATTAGATATAAATCTCTTCTACCCGAGTGCATGTAATACAGGAATGAGGCCAGCTGTGGGTCTCATTGCTAATACATCAGAGTAGCATGGTCGGTAAGCTGCTTATACACTTATTGGACTCTGTCCAAAGTGCAGATAGGCAGTAAAGTATGGAGTGAGATATAGTCAGAAGCACACTGTGATATAAAAACTAGGATTCTTTTAACAAACCCTGTGATAGCGGTTGTAATCTATATACACGCGAGTTATTTTATATCAGCAATGAGAGGGGCTAAATGAAAATTAATGTGACATAACCTACCGACCAAAAGGAATTTGATCTGGTCTTGTAATACAGACCTGTTTATGCAAATCTAAAATCAGGTGGGTCTTTGAATGATTCCACTATCATCTATATCATATGCAATGTACCGCTTAAACATAAGTTATATTTCAACACTTTGGTATTTATGTACCTTCGCTTTTAATTGAGATTTTGATATTGTTATAAGGAAAAACAGATGACTGCTTGTCCGTTGAATGTATGACCTTGTCTCTCGTCACGATATCCATGATAAACAATAATATATATTAATAAAAATATAGACATTATGATGAATTCTTCATATTTATTTATACGTGAGTGTATACACTAGCGACTTGCTGCCATCAGGCTAGGAAGTGGCCTTTGGAGAAATACCATTAATGCTACCCTATAAGAGACCTGGCACATGAGACGTATCCTCATTTCGAGAGGGAAGCATCTGGAATCAAATTTTGGCAATTTTAGAACTGTACCTGCTAATACGGCGCAACCTGGGTTGGGCAATTGTTGCGAGTTGCAGCGCAGCCACGCACAAGGGATTAAGGAACATAGAGGATTCTGTAACTCTAGGACTGAGATACACTTTTTGCAGTATCCAGAGTTACTTGGGTTAATGTACGGTAAAAATACAGACTTTGCGATTTATCAAATTTTTTAAGACTTTTATTTATATTTTATCTAGCAGTGTCGGATCCAGGATTTTGAAGGGGGGGGCGCCCCTCATTTTGGCTAAATTCTAGGGTAAAAAAAGTTAGGTACTCTGGTAACTACTGGGAAAAAGGCGGGGGGGGGGCGCCCTCACGCCCCCTCTAAATCCGCCACTGTCTAGCATGGTTGCTGCACACTATGCAGTGGCGTGAAATGTATATATAAAATTTAAAAAAGCCTAGTTGATACGTTGCACCATAAATTAAATTTTCCAACTTCCTCCTCATTATTCATGATGGTTTAGAATTGCTGCTCAATTTAATTGCCAATGATGCACTTTATCACGTAATTGGTTGCCATTAAGGTCTTGCAAAGGTATATGTTAAAGCTAAGTCTTAATGCATAGGATAGGATGAAGGTAAAGGCTAGGCCTTAGGCCTACGTGTAATTGACTACTATGTCCTATGTTCAATGGCGACCACAGAATCTCTATTCTTTTATTCATTCTGCTGCCCTTCAAGGGTTGATGTGATGCCATTTCCTGATCCGTTGTATCTAAAGGTGAACTGGTGCTATGTGGCACTGAAAGGGTTAATGACCACTGGTGCATGAAGGCTGGAAGAAATAGACTAATCCCCTATTGTTCATGGCCACTGAACTGGTACACAACCTATTCTCTGTCTCTGAGGTGTAAATGCTATCCATACCATCTACATGGCCTATGGGCTACCTTCAACTATATTATATACCAAAAACATATACACCAATAGCAATGTGTACAGAGACAGAGTATGGGCCATATTTCCCTCTTTGTTCCTATGTCTGTCAAATCCCTCTTTGTTTCAATGTGGTTTTGTGCCCCGGTCTATGTACATATAAGTATGTGATTGACGTCTAGTCAATCACATAATTATATGATAGACAAAATATCAATTCATGAAGATGCCCCCACCCCAGCCACCATGAATTATCGGCTTGAGCATGCTGGTTTTGATGCAATGCTGTATGGGATTTATATAAAGATTATTCCTTGATGGCTTATCTTTAAACAATATTGCCTTTCCCCCTATCTCAATGACAAATTTGTCCAATTTGAGTGGTGAGCTATGGAAATCATGTACATTTTATAATGGGGCTTGACATATATATATATTTTTTTTTTTTGGGGGGGCAGACATATTCAGACCCCACCTCCTGTGATTAGGGGGGGGGGGCAGGCCCCTCTGCCCCCCCCTTTTTCCTACGCCCCTGGTCTTGTATTATTAGAGTTTAGCTTCCAGACAACCACCTGTCGAAGTGTTGCTCCAAAGAACAGTTTGAAGATAATTTTTTGGCCAAATTGTATCGCCTAACAGGGGAAATCAAATGAAATGCTGCAAAGATGGTCTTCTCTCGTAGTCTGGTTATTATCCCCTCCCTCCCAAAACTAACAGCCTGAGAGGGTACAATGGAAAGCATCTGATGGTATCAAGATACTGCGAGGTACTGTCATAGGTTTTGGAATTCACACATGATTGGAAAATGTTCCAGACGATTGTAGTTTATTCTTTAGATACCTGGCACACCCAGGCGCCCATTCTGGTGATGTACTTAAGAGTAACATTTTCGTACAGCCAACTTTAAATGATATCATTACACCAGAATACAAACACAACACCAAGCATGATTTGGGCGTAACATGAAAGCATGCCCTACCTACATTCATACAGTAAAAGAAATCTGTGACTGACTTAAAGTATACTTTGAAATGGTTATCGAACACCCTTTCGATAGTTAAGCTCATATTCATGGCAGGAAAACTACACAGACATCAGTCTGACAGATGACTATGTGCCCATGCCGGCACATATTGGAAACTAGACATATAAAGGACAGAAAATATGAGAGAAAGCCATGTAGACCAGTGAATGCCCTCCTTGTTAGAGGCCCAAGTTCAGTTGAACATAGCATTTATTTAATGAGATGTGTTTTTCATGGTACCTTATGTGCAATGTTCTTTTTTAAAGCAATACACTCACAGTCATCTTCGGTGACACACTCAAGCCAAATATTTGCAGAGGAAGCTATTCTGCATAGTCATATAGATGTACATGTGAAGCATTTCTCAAGTACAAAACAGTGTATTTATGTCCATGCATATCATGGATAGGAAGTGTCCTTCTCTACATGCAACCCTCACTAAATGGCAATGGGTTCATATTTACAGTACATATATACAGTCTTACCTACAGTCTTTAAATAGCCCACGTGTATGTACTATTTGTGTCTTCTTTATTTGTCATCAGGAAATGTAAACTTATACTGAAATCGCACAAGATTTAGTTTGGTTTACAGTAATGTAGCTTAAGAAGCATATTTGAGTTGTGAATTGAAGTTGTAACTTAAGCTGATAGTTTGATATTTCTATGGTTTTATCACTCCAAAGAATTTGATATGTCCTGAGTGTCTTGTTAGCGATCAGCAGTGTAAAACAATTATAACATGATTTTACATCCTCAGCGCTTATTCATTGGACTGATTCGGACAATAAGTCTGCTTTTAACGATACATTGAAGTCTCAGAGTTACAAGGTATATTTCCTTTTCTACAATGAGATAACATGTATAGATCACCGTAACTCAGTATGGTATTTTGGGATATGAAAAAGATGGCTAAAAGACTTGTAGGCAATAAGGCAATGTTCATCCAATGACCAATCAATGTATCATACAAGTGTCGCTGCGGTACTGATCTCAGCCTGAGTACTAGAAACACCTGGTGGGAATCGTAGCTTTTCAATTCTCTCATACTTCAAAGGTAGATGTTGTGGAAGACTGTTGGCATCTGTTATAACTGATAGTGGTATCTGTAAGAGTAAATATTATCATTGTAATGTGATAAACCTATTCATGAAAGGATTTGGGTTACAACTCAAAATTTATACTTCCGGTAGTACATCAAAAGAAGCTATAAAAGCATATTGGCTGGAAGTGGGTCTGGAGCTGGTTCTGGCGAGATGCACTGATAACAACTGATAACATGGGACCAGCATGCCCCTGGAAGTAAGTGTTACCCAGGGACAAGGTACCCATCATGATATGTCTTATCTGTGGGGTTTACCTCAACCAGCCAAGTTCCAAATGGTGGAACCACAAGACATCCATACTAAGCCCTATAGAAAATGGTGATTACAGGTTCGAGTAGTAGCCTGCGATTTCATTTTGATAAGTTGTGTATGAAGCACATACAATCATATTGATTGACACCGTTTTGAACATGGGATGTGGAATTTCTACATGCCAGAATACAATGGATAAATTAGCTCACCTTGAGGTCCTTAATTTGTGCTTCCCGGCTTGAGTATTCTCGTATTATGTAATCTTTATCAGCCTGTACATGGAATAACATGATACGGGTTTTTAGACAAAAAAGGGAAGATGCAAATTCTATATTTGAAAACGAATAATAATGTATGTGAAGAAGAAAATATCTGACATTTTTAAAAAGAGGGAAGCCACAATATTTATCCAGTCCTTGCCTTTGTATCTAAGAAAACTATTTTACATTGTAGGAGCACTCACCGAATGATAGACCCGTGTGTCATTCACTCTGACCATCACATCGTCCACCCGCAAATAGAACCTCATCAAGGCAAAAAAGCTGGTGGGCATCACCCGCTGGATTATCAAAAATAAATGTTTATACATCACAATCTCTTTTAAAAAGCAGTAAAAAAATAATCTGATTTCATTTTACCGAAGAAAAGTATTCAGTGAAAGGGAGAAACAATGCTAGGAAATAAAAAGAGGTAAAATCAATGATATTTTTGCATTTGGAAAGGAGGATTTCCATGCTCATGAAAAGTGTTATATTTCTGCATGGCTGCTCATATACAGTATAATTCTTAAAATTTTATGGGCCAGCCGAGGGTTGTAAGAACATTTTACATGTAGTAGACTTAAGACAAGCTAAGCAGGTTTTCTTTTCCATGTGCAGAGGACAAGCTGAGAAGCATTATTATGTGAAATGATATAAACTCACCACTTTTATACTGAGAACTGATCGTCCATTGTCGGCTAACTCATCCTCGTACAACATAATATCTCCAAAGAAGTGTATCTTCTCTCGTATTTTTAGCCGCTCCATATCTATGTGTTCTGATGTTTCTTCAACCTGTGACATAAGATATACTTCATTAGGTTCTCATCCGACAAAATCATTTGGCACTTCAAAACAAGACCATTATTTTGGAGTTTGATCCCTAACAAATTCAAGAACTCTTCGGATTAACTTTTTTTTTCTTCGTAGGTACTTCTCACCCCACCCCTCACCCCAGCCATATACTTATACATATGGCTGGGGTGGGGGGTGGGGTGGGGTTTGAACATAACTTAAGATTTACAGTTCTATTTGTACATATCTATATTATCTATATGTAATTGACATCAAAACCTAATTTCAAATAGATTCTATGACATTATGGAATTCACGACATTTCAGGATATACCCGGTAAGAGGATTTGATTACCTGTAAGCGGTTTTCTCCGTCCCCTAGAAGTGTACCACTATAGTTTGTGGTGTATGTCCAGTCAAATGGTTTGATGACCTCATTTATGTGTTCACAATCTCCTCTGTAAGATAACCCATTTATTTAGAGGTGGCAACATTCTTATTATTTTGAGGAAAACGGTTTTTAATCTAATAAGACTGACTTGGATATTAGAAGTCGAGGGGATACAATAGGAACTGTATTCAACTGCAGTATCCCTGATATACAGATAGCAGGGGTTGAGTAAGCAAAACTAATACCGTAGTCAAGCACGTTGACTCTTTTTCATGTGTACATAATAGGATTTACACAGGAAAGCATTCATTGCTGGCTTTTACTTCCGAATTGAGGCCCTGGGCACCATTCTTCCCTCTCAAACCAAAATATCTATTGTCCTAATGAAGGTGATAAGGTGTAGGGAAAAGTGTATAAGATTCCTATATTTACCTCGATTCCTTCCAGGCCTGTGACACTGCCACTTTAAGGTGGTCGTGGTCCGGGTCCACTAGTTTCAGTGCATCCAGTGCATTAAACTCTATCCCAAAACCTTGAGCGTGTTTTAATTGCAGGACATTGTCGGCAAATACCATCTCAGGGAGTTGTGGAAGCCGGAGCTGACCTTCAAACCTAGTCGTGATAGTAAACATATATATCATTATGCAATTAATATGTTCGATTGTTAGAATTTAAAATATGTGGTTCTGTTCTATAATTTAACTCGCTATCTACCCGGTAGGTAAGTTCTACCGAGATTTAAGTCCATGAACCAGGATATATGGCGACATCATGAATTCCAGCTAATAATACTCAATCAAAAACAAATACAAATATAATATGTATCACAATAAATATCAATTTTAAAAAAAATTCTAAATTACTTTGATATCGTAGTCTTATGTGTGGATATTCAATGAACTCGTTCTATGTACCTTTCACGGTCTGGACCCTCTGATATAAGAATGTGACTTTCTGTAGCTGTCAACGACCACGGTCCAAATTGAAATTTCTCTTCTCGCCGCTTGCTTTTCAATGCAGCAGCGTCCATGGTGTCTGTATTCTTTGGATCTTGAATAAATAAATACCACTTTCTGAATTGTGTGTACTAATAGGACAAACACATTGTTAGAATTTAAACTCTTTCAGCGAATAGCCAATGCAAAATACAAGATCATAGCTTGGGAATCAAAAAGGAACAGGCCTTCTGGAATGGGAGTTTTGTGTCGGGTTTGAATGTGTGAGTAAGGTGATTGCTCTACTCCTCCCCTCCCTGGGCTGGGGCGGGGGAAATATAAACTGGACCTATGGGGCTACTACAGTAAATCTTCCAGCATTCCTGAACTCAGGGTGCACCTGATACGTAAGTATGGATTGTCATTGACGTCAATATTCTGCAATATTAAAATTGATGCGACAAAATTTGTAAACTATACTTAAAACACTATTATTGCACCATTTCTCCAAACTTCTTTCAAAAAGGACACCCGTCACATCAAACGATTTATTCCCATGGGCAATTTATTAGCATATATTCTTACCTGGGTCCACTTCCCTATCAGAAGACCTGTATTTTCATACATATTGGGAACTAATGGCTTTGGTTGCCAAGTTGTTATGTCAGGAGATGAGTTGGGGGGGGGGGCAGAGTTTATAAGTTGTGAATCAATCTCTGAACCTGCCCTAACAAAGCAATAAAAACGATTTAGAATTTCCTTGAGCCTTCACTTTGGGATACCACAACACATTTAATAACCCTTGCAATAGGAGGACATGTAGGGGCATAATCAATTGTTTCAACTGGGGTCATTTAAAAGTTAAGGCTACATTTTAGTACGATTAGTGATTGTAATCTGCCATGATATAAAGCCATCCATGACATACATTACTTCTGTGCTAAAGGTTCTCATCAAGATGTTATACAAATCATGAATTTACTTTATCCCCCCTGTACAAATGTATTGGCACAATATATTGACACCTCAAAAATGTCAATATGATATACATGTACAAGTATCGCAATGCTGACATAATAGCGATATGTCAATATACCAGTAGTGGATGCCAACACGGACTTACGTGTATTTAAGTCTGTGATATTAATGATAATTGGCATGCCTATGGTTTGTCGAGTTCTAATATTAAGAAATCAACCAAGAGAAAACACTCATACATTGTAACCTACAAACAATAAGTTGTGCAGGCCCATATTTGACTGTTATATTGTGATCTGTGACAAAGACTGCAGAATGGGTAGAATGTCTAAACTAAAGCCAAATCAAACATGGGCCCTATACTATACGCGATAATACGGCCTTAGCTGGTTTGATTATGCAGCCAATGAAATGACACCAACTATTCACTGCGGTCCTCTCGGGGGCCAACTGGTAGCCATCTGATAGGTGTTAACGGTAGAACTCGCTGATAACAAGCTTTAGTAATGGCGGCGCCAATGGGACAACCTGCTAACCCGGAATAGCCTGAGTATCCAGCTCTGATACTTTGTTCAGAGTTAGAACAGGTGACACATTTCAAAAGCCTTGCACTCACCAATTAAAGCATATACCACTTACTGTTTTCATTTATGTGCCTGGTAGGTATGCCTTGTCCTTGGGCTCAACCATTTATGCTATGTCTTACCATCAATTAATCCCATGTAGTGGATTTCTTTCCCAAATGGAGAGACCATTGTCAGCCTGCAGTGGCTGCTGGGTAATAATCTAGGGTAATCAGCACACCGGCCCCATCTCGTAGTCTCACGATTACGTCACTGGTAAACAGGCATGCTGGGAGGTACTATTTTTCATAGCTTGTTGCTGGTGAGTCAAGCTGGCAGATGGATACCAGCAAATGCTGGTTCCCACAAGCACCCAGTATTGGGGTCAAAGTAGGTCCAACACCAGTGGTGTATGAATACGGCGATTTTTGGTCAAAATGGTAACCTAAGGAAGAAGGCTTAGTTTGCCCACCAAACTAGGTCGCAGGAGAAGTTGGGTAATCAGGTCACAGCAATTAGCACAAGGTGTCCCAGGCACCAGGTACTCTGGTGCCCTGAGGTATAAACCCTCAGGGAACCACCATACAGGAAGCAGTATAGGAAGCAGAAAGGTCTGGTGGGAGAACACTAATTTCATTCCCACTATGCCTAACTCATAAGTAGGCAGGAACTGGAAATACTGCTCACTCTTCAAACATAGGTTTTATTTTTCTAGTCTGAAACATAGAGTGCCAAGTTCAGGGACATTGTAGCAGTCACTAGTGCCTATATATGGCACTAGGTACGAGTGTAGGCACCAGGGAGCCCTCAGTTCACAGTGGTGGTAAGTCATGCATGGCAATCAGGTGAACACAAGGATTTAGGACAGGAAGTGACATATAGGTCATAAATCAGCCGTGTTGATCATCTTGGTCAAATGGCTCCATGCAGGTCTTCACTTCAGCAAGGAAATGTTCAATATCACAAGTATTGGTACTACATTAACATTACAGCAATAAATGGTAGGTAGCACTAACAATAAAACATGCACTCTGAGTAATTAGGGCAAGGGCAGTAGATGAGAACAACTCATTCCGTGTGTCACCTGTTTTTTTTATAAGTCTCTGTGCATCTCAGTACTGCAATATACTGAGACCTAGAGGCTAGATCGTAGAGTCTCGAACTGTGGGGCCCTTCCCTCATACGGGCGCAGTTTCCGTGGGGTGGGGGCTCTCGACCTACTGAGACCAAGCTGTATGTGTCTACTATTAGCTGGAAGCGGGTCTGGAGCTGGTTTTTGGTGACATTTGTTGAACTTTCCAACTCAATATTCGCTACTGGTACTGATGGACGCAGTCTCAGATTATCAAAGGATAGAGTTAGGTGTCTCAAAAAAAAAAGAAACTGGTTTCTCAACACCGCGCGCATCATAAAACTGTGTTTTGAATAAAAATCTTTTTTTTTTTTTTAGCGCCTCCCACGACGTGTAGCGGCGGTACCGCGAAGCGGTACGGGAGTGCGCTATGATGATTGCATTTGCCCCATGTGATGAGGTCTCACAATACAAAATTACTGAATAGAGAAATTGATAATTGTGAAAACTTCTTTATGTCTGCTTTTATGAGACATGTCATCAAACACTGGTATACCGACATTAACGGCGGGAGGCGTTTTTTTACGTGGTCACAACCGCATTTCTTGTTTACATAATTTTAGTCAAAAATCATGGTCAAAATAGACAAACATGGGCATATTTGGTATCAAATTAAAGCTAACGATGTCAGCAATGCAGTGGACTAGAGATTGAGTGCATTTTCACAACTTTTTATAATCAGTAAACTCTTAAGTATTAAAATCGAAATTTTGGTCTCGCCCCATGCAGTTTTGGCCCCGATAATCCCAGGGTTAAAAAAAAAAATCAAAATCGCCCTCATCATATTTCTCAGGGGTTGGTGATGAGAAACCATTTTTTTTTTTGAGTGGCCTTACGATTGGAACTAGGTGACATGCACTGTTAAGAACTGATAACATGGGACCAGCATGTACCTGGAAGTGGGTGTTACCCAGGGACAAGGTACCCATCATAGTATGTCTTATCAGTGGGGTTTACCTCAACCAGCAAAATTCAAAATGGTGGACCCATAGGACGTCAATACTACACCTATACTATAGGTACCAGGTATCTCAAATTAAATTGTAATTAGTGATTATATGCCGTACGTGGCTGATGTTGTCAGGCTCAATCGGATGTGTTACTGAAAGAATGGGCCTAGACTAGAGGGTCAACCACAGACATCTGATTGATTAGATTGATCATTGATGATTATGGGATTTCTCAAACTTTTGGTCACCTGGTTTAATCAGGGGCTGGAATTCTCAAACAAAGAACAATTATTTCATATACTCCAAATCTAGGGCTTTCTAATGGTATACAGCATTAATATGTGAGATGAGTAGTTTTGCCAGAATTAATTGTCAAATGTCGATCATAATCCTTATCTGTGGACTTGGCCAAGGCGTAAAACCGAGAGATATGGTATTGGGATCCCATCCCAAGATTTCAGTTTAAATGTAATTCCCAAACAAAGAATAATTATTCCATATACTACAAATCAAGGGCTTTCTAATGGTATACAGCATTAGTATGTGGGATGAGTAGTTTTGACAGAATTCATTGTCAAATGCTGATCATAATCCTTATCTGTAGACTTGGCTGAGGCGTAAGACGGAGAGATATGGTATCAGGATCCCACCCCTAGATTTCCATTTCAATGTTATTCTCACGCAAAGAGCAATTATTCCATATACTCCAAATCAAGGGCTTTCCCATGGTATACAGTACTAGTATGTGAGATGAGTAGTTTTGTCAGACTTAATTCAGAGATGCCACTCACTGGCCAACAAAAAACAGGAAAACTGGACTTTTGGACACATTTTCCCAGGAATTTAACATAATTTAATACAGGTATCTTGGAATCAAAACCAGGAATTCCCGGGAAACCAGGAAAAGTGGCATCTCTGTAATTGTAAAATGTCGATCACAATCCTTAAAGTCAGATGTGGTGTGTGCAGCCAAGCATGACGGTCCCCTCATTTGCATAACCCCCGAGGCACACATATCACTGGTGCAGCCCTGTTTCCAGTCCCTCTCTTCCAGCCCCTGGTTTAATCTACTGGTAGGCCTATTATCGCTCATGACATGTTTCTTTCTCTACCCACATGTCAAAATACTTTGTGGCAATATTACTTCCTATGCTAACGTGGCCACAGGAGACAATAGAACAGAAACAGGGACATCTAATCAGTCTTATATCTGTTGGTATTGGCAAAATAGCAGGCAACTCACAAGTTCGGCTTCGTCTCAGTCTGGCTTCGTCTCAAGTTGTTGACGCTTTGTTGCGCTGATTTTCAACCGGGAACCAGCTGCAGCAGAAGCAGGTGAGGCAGCGAGGACGATGTTGTCGGCTACCATAAAACAGGTAATATATAATTGAACAGCTTACTAGAATATGATATGTATTATCAATTTGCCTAATGTCATCCTCCTAATGCATTTGCACAGCTAATCACCGTTACAGGACTCTGAGAATACAGTGTATTTAGCAGATCCCCTATTGTCGCCCACATGCTCAGGGGTCACCTAGTGACACTAGTTAGGTACATCACATGAAAATTAAGATAAGGAGTTAGAGCTAAACCCCTGTGTCTTAGTTGTGTAGGAGAGTGCAAGGATTTCAAATCTTTTGGAATCATGTTGATATCTCAATTCGTTCTCACAGAATCGCAGAATTAGTATCTAGAAATCTGACATTTTTGTCCTAAGTATTCAGGCAATTTGTTGTGACCTTCTGGATCCCAATAATGGACTAATTAGCCATAATAAATGAAGAAATGAAAGGGAGGTAAGTTAGTAAAATGTCAATTCAATTGGAATGAACCACAATATCAGCATGAAATAAAAAGCTATCTGACCCGGATGTTTACCTGTACGAAATTTTACCTTGACCTATTTTTCCCGTGACCTATATATCTGACCTACATAAGTTCATGACCTAGATTCTGATATGATCAAATATATAGGAACAGACGCTGTAAAATATGAAGAAGTAGACATTCTGATAACCTAACCACTGGTATTTGACCCTAACATTAACATCTAATGGGTTTCCTATTGACCTAGTTTCAGGCCACCCTATATGTTTGACCAACATTAGCTCATGACCTAGATTTTGATGACACGATCAAAATATTTTTTCCTGTGTGGTAGCAAGTTCACATGGTCGGGAAATCGTAAAAAATCAGTTAATTGCTCCCAAACTCAGGGAGCCTGTGAAACAAGTTTATCTTAGCAGGTATTGTAAGTGTCACACCTGTATGATGTACATGGGTCATGCAGTGACGGTTTTAAAACTGCCGAATCACCATTTCGCACCTTCACACAGGAAAATGTGATTTTTCGAATTTCTTTTGCAGTCACCAGCTGTACTATTCAGTCCACATGCACAAACTAGACCTTATATGAAACGCCATGAAACATACTATTACTTTCTTTTAGTTTCATTCTACTTTTTCATTTTGGACAACTTGATTTAGATGACCTTTTCAGTCATCCACTTCAGAAATCTACAAAAATGTCTAGAAATGCATCAATTTCCCCGAAAAATTTTCATATAGGTAAAATAAGCCATGAAATACCAAGATAATTTCTTATATGTGTTCATTTATTCTTTGCTCTGTAAGAATATGCCAATTTCAGTGCAGTTTAATTTCCAGTGCAGCAATTTGTTGGGTCACAAAAAATGCGTCACAAATGATGGACACTCCCAGAGGAATGGTGCAGGCATTGTGTGATGTACCTACACTAGTGTGGGGGTTTCCACACCGTCTGCCGCTCAGAGAGCTCTGTACGGTTTGGATAGTTATAATAGCAAATGTTTCGGCCCTGCGGGAGGACTTTCCGCGCACCTCTCATGCATTCAATCCTTAATCAATCCTTCTAAAAATTTAGATATACATACATCCAACCCTCCTGTAGCTTCGCTGAAAGTTTGGGGATCGTACGATTATTTTAAGATAGAAAAAATTGAAATTTATTAACCCAGGTCGACTTGTACGTGAGATGTGCTTTGAAAACAAAGATGGCGGCTACTGGAAGTGCAAGGCTTCACTCGGCGGGCTTTAAATGGTTATATCTCAATAAATATGGTAAATTTCACTTCCATATTTTGTAAATTGCTAGAGGACAACATGATCTATCTTCAATACCTTCTACAGAACCCAGCTTTATCTCTAAATATATAGGTGAGACCCTTGTAAACAAACTACTTGCAACTTCCGGTTGCAGCAGGAGGCAGAACCAGTAGCTGAAAACTCTTATAATGGAGAGGAGCCGGTCCCTAACATCATATGCCTAGGGACCGGTTGGCAGGTCTAGGGTCACCAAGAGGAAAGACTCACTTGACTTGGTCTCGGCCAGTGCCAGTGGCTATCAGCCTACCGGTAGGCCCTATGGGGCGGTGGGTGGTAGGTTTCTTATGTCACATGTCGATTTTAAGAAATGGCCATGTCTCCATGTCAAATTTAGCGGTCCATAACCATGGTACTATTGTCTGAGTATTGATACTAGGGGATGCTACTCAAATACCCCAAAATGAAGTGCCTCCCCCTCGGGAATAACCTAAAATGAAGTGCCCCCCCCCCTTTGAGAATACCTTACTAGGGAATGTCCCTTTCCACAATTTATTTTAATAGACATTTCTCTGTATAAATTGTACACTAAAATATACTGTCACACTGGGAGCAGCTGTACTGCCACACTGAGATACAGCTGTACTGCCACACTGAGATACAGCTATACAATCTTTTTGTGACATAGGCCTATGTGGTTCATCAAGTACCAGGTACACATAGGGGCCCTCCCAGCACAGCTGGGGACCGGGCCAAGCATCCCCCCTCCCACACACACAAACAGTGGGCATGGGAGGACCTTGCAAAAAAAAAAAATCCAGCCTGATGAGTCCATATGAAACCACACAGAACCTCGGACTCCCCTTGACACACATTTAGTGTAAGGAGCCTCGGGTACCTGAGGATAGACCCATCTATCCACCCAGAGCTGCTGCAACTCTGACCAGATAACCCACACACTACACCAGGAACCAGCTACCCCAGGGTTGCAGCTTGTTCCTCTTGTCACACTATCTTGACATGGATGAAGCACCTACAGTGCTTTTGTGGTTGCTGGTGCAATTCTTAAAGCATACACCTTGCTCCGCCCTCAACATCAAGTATAAAGGTTAAGAAATCAAGATCTATATGAACAGGTCATCACTGCCTTTACTGGCTGCATTGCCAGGCCTGACAACTGCCCATAAGCAAGGTGACGATACACTACTGGAAATTCCCTTGTATAAGCTGCACCCCTTGATAAGCTGCAGCCGCCATCACTTGCCTATATATGGAGAAAGGAGTGGTCAGGTGACCATTCCACTGTTATCACTGCCCTGGAGCATGTTACTGTTACCAGTGTAATGTCACCTTGCTCATAGGCCATTGTGAGGCCTGACGATGCAGTCAGTAAGGCAGTGATGATCTGTTCAGAGTGACAAAATCAACCAAGAGTAAACACTTACACATTGCCAAGCTACAAACCATAAGTTGTGCAGGCCTATTTTGACTATTACAATGTGATTTGGGACAAAGTCTGTAGAATGCCTAAAGCCAGGCCAACCATAAATATCATGATGTAATTAGTGATATAAAACATGTCTGATGTTGTCAGGCTCGATTGGATGTGTTACTGAAGAGTAAACTGTTGGTATGCCAGTTGTAGTCATTGATGTTGATGAGATATAGAGACATTCCTACAACATTCATTGGTAACAAAGCTTCATGCACTGATTTCAGCTGATTCTTACTATATGTAGTCCAAGGGCTCCAATTGCATCAGGGATCATTCCTTCAGGCCTTTTCTCCACTTCACTCATAATAATACCCACCAAAATGAATACCCAAAAATGAAGCGCCCCCCCTACGGGAATACCTGAAAATGAAGCGCCCCCCTACGGAAAACCCCAAAATGAATTGTCCCCCCCTACATGAATGGTCCAAAATAAGGCGCCTCCCCCTTATGAATACCCCAAAAATTAATCACCCCCCTTGAAAATACAATCCCCCGGCCATAAATAATGAACACTCCCTAGATCTGATCTAGTAGTTCAATATCCTGATATCAACTCTTCATTCCACTGGATGTGTATTCCAATTTAGGGCTGAGTCATTTATTGCCAGGTGGGGGGGGGGCCTTGTTAGATATAGGGGGGGGGGTATTTTGAAAAAGTGCCCCTTGGTAGGGGGGCCAAAACCCAATAAGCCTTCACACTTGGCGGGGTGGGGTCAAAACTAAATGTGGGCAATTCAAATACCCAACGCGACGCATCAATCCAATGCGCATATCCATTTTTTTGGGGGTCATTTTGCAAAATCAGTTCTTAGAAGGGGGGGGTCACGATCATTTTTGTCATAGTAGTGACGATCCTCCAAAACCCATCCAGCCCCCCAAGCTGGCAATAAATGACTCGGCCCTAATTATGTAATTACGGTTACCATCTATAAAAGAATCAGATTAATTATCTTAGGAATACAAGTCCCTTACGCCGTCCCAATGACACTGTGCTACCATCTACTCTGCATTTAATACTTGCTTCCGTTTCACTGTTATAGACTGTGAAGAGCCTCAGGGAGGGCAAGGTGCATGCTGCCGATTTGTGTGCACGATGTCTCCAGCGAGCCCGCAAGTTAAAAGACCTGAACTTTGTCGTCACAGAGACAACTGAGATAGCTGAAGCTCAAGCAAAGGAGGCAAGCAGGAGATATCAATCAGGTAAAGCATTAAGCAACGCAGGTGCTTTTGAAAATGATAGCCTCAGATAGGCTTACTCATGTTGATGAAGAAATTTAACAGAGGAGCGATGTGATGTTCTTAACCATAAGCAGATTTATAGGGGCCATTTATAGTTCTGTATGCTGATTCCATTAAACGAAAAGAAGGTGGCATGAATTTATTTTTTGTGACGTTACTCCATTGAGGATTACAGTATCAGATGTGCACATACCATACAGGCCTCTTTATGATGGGATAGGAGCTGATTAGGACTGGTTTTCATTTTCCACATAATCACATTCTGTATAACTCTGTAAATGGGTATACCAGTGTTCAATTCTTTTTATCAACTACGAGTATACGAAGATTAGAGATGGTCAAATCAATTGTGGAGACCCACAAATATTTCCCCCTGGGTGCTACTGCACCTCAGATAGTGTTGTACAGTAAGAATATTATACATAGCACCCACAGAGCTTGACTGATCGTGGCTCAGTGTAGCTATCAGTGGCAGTGGTTAAAGCTATCCCTTATTTTATTGAATAAGCAGTTTTATGGCATTGAAGACTGAAAAAAATGAAACGTCTTTTATTGCAGAGAGGATACGTTTTGGGATGTTGACATAATGTTTTAAGCGGAGTTTTATGCCAGGACTAAGTCCTACTCCATCTTTACACTTTAAGAAAATATGCCGTAATCGCTTTGTCAGGTCCTTAGAACATATCACTCGAAGAACAGTCCAGTTAAAGTTGAGAATTGTGCCTGCATATTTTACATGTTTAAAATATTGGCTCTTCTCCATCGGCATTACTACAGGTACACCACTAGGCCCGCTAGACGGGGTACCGCTGGCAGTGAAGGATAACTTCAGTACGCGAGGTATTCAGACATCATGTGGTTCTAGGATGTTGGTAGGATACAAACCACCTTACACTGCCACCGTGGTGCAAAAACTAACAGATCAAGGTGCAGTCATCACATCCAAGACCAACATGGATGAGTTTGCTATGGGGTCAGTGCCTATGTTGTATGTGTCCACTGCCAGTAAAAGAAGAATGAATTCATTTATCTAATACTAAAAGGTTTGTTTTTTAGTTGGGAGGATCTAAGTATTTGCATTTTTTTATCAGTGCATAATGTTAATTATATATGTTTGTTATACATGTAGTGATCTTTCAACCAATTGTCACTTTTAGGTGTGGTACAGTTGATAGTGTTTGGGGACCAACCAAAAATCCCTGGAAACTAAAGTCCTTACAGCGAGACACCTCAAACAGTGATGAAGAGATCTCAGAATCAAGTCTAGATTCACCAGAGATAGACCCTTCCCGGGACTGGTACATTGCTGGTGGGAGTTCAGGGGGAAGCGCTGTAGCTGTAGCCACAGGCTCTGTATTTGGGTAAGGGCAGATACTTTCTTTGTCATTCTTTAAATCGAAAAGGATTAACGATTCTTTTTCACTATGGAATCAAAATATTGTTGTTTGTGATATTTATGTAGACGCTTTTAAACATAGGTAGTCCACTTTGTGGAATGCATGTGTAGCATTGAGTTGGCCCATTCTAAAAGATTATACATGTAAGGCCACACCAAAAAAATAAGTTGGTCTACGGATTTCCCGCATCATATTTTCGGAAATGAAAATTTTTCTTTGAAAACATTTTTGTCTACGGATTGCGCCCGCAACATTTTCTGAAGATTTCCGATTTTTTTTTGACAGGGCCATAATGACCATACCAATACAGTTACAGAAAAGGCAGACCACTTGCTGGAAAGAGCTCTATGTGCAGATTCGGGCTCTGATAGTTTTTTAAGTCCATGCTGTGGATAAAATGCTACTTATTTGCGAGGTAAATAGATTGTCAAGACCATATTCGACCTAATAAATGCCCATCCCCAATAAGCACCCCATTCTTTTTTTTAGAGATACTTTACAAATTGGCTTGTACATGGTTATTTTGAATCATCTATTGCGGCCATCATTAGGGAGTGATCATATTTTTTTTAGATCTGGACTTGCATGTATAACTGATAGAGCTATACATTGCAAGTCCAGATCTCAAACCCTTTTCAATGATAAACCAGGAGCGGAAGTGTCTACCAAATGGAAAGTGTGGAGACAGCTTTCTAGAGCACAGATAAGAACTACACGTTCAGGGTATAGGGTATTGGGGCAAGAGATTTTTTTTCGTGATTCTTGTTTGATGACCATTCACCCCAGAGCCCCACCCCCCCCCCACCCCGAAAATTCTCAGCCCACCTGGGGGGGGGGGTTGAAAAAAATGTTGACCCTCAAGAGTGGGGGACAGAATCACCCCACCCCCCCCCATTGTTAAGAAATGACAAGCTTATAGCTACTCCCAAAGTTCGGTGACTGGGGAAAAAAAATTCGCCTGCTTCACATTACAATGTTAAGATAGTAGACCCAAAAAAATGTTTGGCTAAAAAAAAGAAGAATTTTCGCTCGCTCGCACCACTTTTCAAAAATCAAAATCTGTAGACCAACTTTGTTTTGGTGTGGCCTAACCTCTTTCTTCAATTTCTTTGCACTGTGGTTTTGTCCTCCTTAAAAAAAGTGATAAAAATGCCATTGTATAAGGAAGGAATTTTTCAACATTGTGAAGTCGGATCAATCTCTTCGTGATTCCTCAATCGGCGAGAAGATGATTACTACCCCATTATTTACATTCTGCTTACATTTCTTGTGTCTGTTTGTTTCAGAGCAGTAGGCTCAGACACTGGTGGTTCGGTACGTAACCCTGCCTCTTATTGCGGGGTGGTAGGACTTAAACCCACATATGGTCGGATATCGCGGCATGGCCTCATCCCACTTGTCAACAGCCTCGATGTGCCTGGAATTTTTGCCAGGACAGTTGAAGATGCTGCAGTCGTCCTGAGTAAGTATTCTACTGTCTTTGCTTTGTTGCCAAATCGGAGATCACTCTTTCTTCTTTTTTTTTGTGGAATAGGGGAGCAAATGATAGTGGACATACTTTTATAGCTGAATTTCAAAACAGCTTATTCTCAAATAATGGGGAATATAGTGTGACCAACAACCTGTTCTGGGAATGTAGCATGCATGTATCGTGCACAGTATTTCAGGGAAGAGGCAATGGGATAGTGAAATAAATGGTTAAATTTAAACTGATGATTACGAATTTAGTTAGTTAAATAAGACTTTTGCTAACATCTTTGTTCAGATGTATTAGCTGGCCATGACCCTCTAGATTCCACCACTGTGACTGATACATTCAAGCCAGTTGCCCTGAATGACAGACCTTCTATCAAGGGCCTTCACATAGGCATTCCGAAGGTCAGTTTCAATACATACCAGTAGTTATACTTCCATAAAACATGTAGACATGCAATGTCTGAAGTAGGGCTTTAACTTAAATTAGTCAATTTTAAGTGTGAATGATATTACTCATGAACATTTTAAATTTTCTTAATTGGCCCAGCCCCTGCTGGGTCATTGGCGGCGCCTTTTCAGTCGAAAACTGATGGTCAGGAATTGAAACTTTATATGGGAATTGCTCATCGAAATTGGGGGATAATTAAACAAAAAATCATGGAAACATATTCTTTAGGACGTTGTCTTTCATTGTACATGCACAATTCATGGGAAAAAATTTCTTTACCTATGAAAATAGCTGAAGAAAAAACCTGACATATTTTACCTTCTTTCTCACGAAAACGAGGCTCCATAGCATAGCATTGTGCGATAGATTTTCGCGATAGACATAACACATGGGCTCCTATGGGAATTGTCCAATTAAGACGCTTTTTTTCAGTATGTAAGGCTGGAAGTCCGTTTATGTAATGCGATAGATGCAGGAAAAGTTGGGAAATTTACGGTAGTATATGGAAATGTCCAAAGGTGTCAGACTACCACACAGGGGGGTAGTAAATAGTATAGGGAAATGTCCATTGGTATCAGACTACCACACAGGGGGAAAGTAAGTAGATTATGGAAATGTCCAAAGGTGTCAGACTACCATGTGCGCCCTCTGACATACTATGTATGAACCATATGTATTAGTCTTTACACTCTCCCTCCCAGCAGAACATCCTCGTGCGAGTTCGCACATGCGCACAGAGTGGTGCATCATAGGGTTTAATTTTCAGTAAATACAGGCAATGTATTCGATTCAATTTGATTGATATTGTCTAACATGCATGGATTATATTCAAAAAGCCATTAATTTGAAGTTAAATCGATATAATCAATCATTTCTCTGTCGAAAACGCGACTTCCGGCAAGGAGGGGTCGCGCATGCACACGGAACATCAAAATCCAAAATGGCGGACAGCGAGACGATCGCCTTATGGTGCTATCGAATCTGCTGGATTATAACAAAATGGAGGAGAATTACATTGTCTCATGTGTTTGTATGGTTAATCTGCTGGTATTGTGCAATGCTTAACTCGCCAGGAGAGGAGTTATTCGCCAATGAAACATACAAGCGATAATGGGTGCATTCTCCAGAGCCTTAAGCATTGAAGTCTCGGACACACTGTCACTATAGTGACAAGTCTCATATGGTAGGTAACCTGGGCCATGGGTGCTCTATAGCACACGTTAAATTTTTAATCATTACCTCCCGTCCATTATTTTTACATATGTTATGCTACAGGAGTACCATGCACCTGGTCTAAGTAAAGACGTGGTTGATGTGTGGGACCGGGCAGCATCAATACTGGAGGACCAGGGTGCGCGGGTGTCAGCGGTCAGCCTCCCTCATACGCAGCACTCCATTGTATGCTACCACATTCTTAGTTGCTGTGAAATAGCTTCGAACATGGCACGCTATGATGGCCTTGAATATGGTAAGTTGAACCTCAGTTAGATAAATATGGTGGACAGGAGCTACATAGATAGACCATTCCTATGAAAATAGAAAATCAGAATGCATACCTCATGTGATAATAAACACAAGTGATATAAATTAGAGTTAAGAGATGAAGAGGAAATTTGATGAATCAAGTTTGAATGCTTGATACATGCAGTCACTGGTCAAAACTATCAGAGTCCTAATTGTACAATGTTGTTTGCACAGGTCTCCGTTCAAAAGATGATTCATCAACAGAAGCATTATATGCTGCCTCCAGGCATGCTGGCTTCAACGATGTTGTCCGAGGGAGGATTCTTGCTGGCAATTACTTTCTCCTCCGAGAGTAAGGCAATTTACATTATACAATATATTAGAGACTGTTGAGTAAAGACCTTAAGGAATACACCTGCTGTAGTGATGCCAATCTCTAGAAAACTGTACGATTTAGCTGTATGGTATATACCGTAGATTTCTGTGTATAAGCGCACCTGTGGCTTGTACGTGGGGTTGTACATAGTATATGGAAATGTCCAATGGTATCAGACTACCACACAGGGGGAAAGTAAGTACCGTAAACTCCCGCGTATAAGACGCGTCCTCTATGCCAAACAAATCCCTACTGCGTCTTATAGGATTTCCTGAAGTTGGAGGTGCGTCTTATACGAGGGGTAATTTTACTATAGAAATTTACTAATATTACAAATTTCTGCCTTAAAATGTGCGTCTTATACACGAAAATGCATTTGCTGTGTTTGGGGTGCATCTTATACGCGCACCGCGTCTTCTACGCAGGAGATTACGGTAGTATATGAAAATGTCCAAAGGTGTCAGACTACCACACAGGGGGATAGTCTATAGTATAGGGAAATGTCCATTGGTATCAGACTACCACACAGGGGGAAAGTAAGTACTGTAAACTCCCTCGTAGAAGACGCGCTGCGCGTATAAGACGCACCCCAAACTCAGCACATGCATTTTCGCGTATAAGACGCACATTTTAAGGCTGAATTTTGTAAATTCAATACATTTCTATAGTAAAAGTACCCCTCGTATAAGACGCCCCCCCAACTTGAAGAAATTCTATAAGACCCCCAAGCAATTTGTTTGGCGTAGAGGACGCGTCTTATACGCGGGAGTTTACGGTAGTATATGGAAATGTCCAAAGGTGTCAGACTACCACACAGGGGGGTAGTAAATAGTATAGGGAAATGTCCATTGGTATCAGACTACCACACAGGGGGAAAGTAAGTAGATTATGGAAATGTCCAAAGGTGTCAGACTACCACACAGGGGGATAGTCAATAGTATAGGGAAATGTCCATTGGTATCAGACTACCACACAGGGGGAAAGTAAGTAGTATATGGAAATGTCCAAAGTTGTCAGACTACCACACAGGGGTATAGTCAATAGTATAGGGAAATGTCCATTGGTATCAGACTACCACACAGGGGGAAAGTAAGTAGTATATGGAAATGTCCAATGGTGTCAGACTATTATTACACAGGGGGATCGTAAGTAGTATAAGGAAATGTCCATTGGTATCAGACTACCGCATGGGGGAAAGTAAGTAGTATATGGAAATGTTCATTGGTGTCAGACTACCACACAGGGGGAAAGTAAGTAGTATATGAAAATGTCCATTGCAGTCAGGGGACAGGAAGTACCGGGTAGTACATGGAAATGTCAGACTGTGTTATTGATTTATCAAAACTTTGATAAACAAAATTCCCAAAATGTTTTGCTGTTTTTTTTCAGGAACTATGAGCATTACTTTCTGAAGGCTCAGAAGGTTCAGCGCCTAATCTACACTGACTTCAAGAAGGTATTTGCAGGGGGCGTAGACCTTCTGCTCACTCCGACCACACTAACACCTGCTCTGCATTACGACTTTTTCTCTAAGGCTGACAGCCGGACACGCACACAAGAACAGGACGTACTGACACAACCTGTCAACATGGCAGGTATGTCACGCCACTGAAGAGCAGAAAAGATGTGTATATGTACATGTTTTGATTTGCAATAGTATGGAAGAGTTATCCTGCAATAAACTTAGACCCATAGTATGCGTAGTCATTAATCATAAGTCCAATGAAAATGTTTACCTCGGTGCAGGATATTTCCCACGTTTCCCAACTTTTAACATCATAAGTTAGAGTTATTTCTAGACTAATTTCTGGCCGCCTGTTTCATATGACTTAGTTTAGATATGGCTATGATACCAAACTTCATAGTTCAAGAGGTCTGAGTGAGGTCATATATCAGGAATGTAGCCCATTTTTATCTGGTATTGACCCCTTGCCACGAGACCCCATTCATGTACATTGTACTTTGTCTTCGTTAACTATGACTACAACCCTAGAAGCGCAAAATCCTGATGAAATCCTTGTTTTATATTTCACAGGTGTTCCAGCGGTGACTGTACCTTCCGGTCTATCGCCTACAGGCCTCCCTATTGGTCTCCAACTAATAGGCCGACCGTTTAGTGAACAGACCCTCCTTAGTGCTGCCAAGTGGCTACAACAGGAACTAAATTGTCCAACGTTAGACATCGACTGGATTGATGCAGAGGACTGATTATAACATAGAGATAGTTACAGTTCTGTGATAATCAAATGGTGCGAAATAGAGGTTGGGTTTTAATGTCTGACCCGGTTCAACTGAATTTTTGTATAATACATGTAGTCACAGGGAGGTGACAAATGATCTCATGCTATCTTTGTTGCAGAATAGTACGGCTATTATAGGTGAAGGTTGTTAGAAGGAAAATGCCCCAACAAGGTGTATGGTTTCTTTTGTGTGTGTCTTTTTTTTTATTTTACAGAGATGTATAGATCCCAGATGGTATCTATGTATTTAATGATTGTCCGATTCCATTTACGTTGTCTGTGAATGGTTGCCAATAATCATGTGTGCTCTTATCAGTTTCGCGAGTATTATGTCAGGGTATATGTTTACCCGGTAGTCCATATAGGGTTTAGTAAAGTGAATCTGTTTATAAATATTCGGAAAAATTAATCATTTCACCATGTATATGAAATGGAGCTAAGGTATGTGAACTCACCAAATGTCAAAGTGTATTCATTTATGAATAAACTCTTGTAATTATTGTCAAACTGTTGGTTGTTTTGTTTGTCTACACATTTCAAGTGTCAGTTCTATTTTCAATGGACATATTATACTATGACCGACCGATGTAGGGGCTAGAGAACATGCAAGCTGGAGGAGGCTGACTTGACATATTCCAAGGGCAGTTTATTAGACTATAACTTTGCTGGTGTCTCACGGACAGATTTAAAGCTTTTTTACAATCTGTGTTTCCTAGTGACTGATGGATTTTCATGGGCATGAGGAAAATTTTCGAAATTCCTACTTTGAATTGGTGTATTTTAGACTATTCCGAAGGTCTTGACCATATTGCCAGAGGATTCTCTGGACTTTCAAGTATTGTATTCTTTAGTATTCTGATTCACAGTGGTGTGAAATCCTGTAACCGATTTCCTCTGAAGCGTATTGTATCATCTCCCCAGGAATTTTAGTCTATATTTCTACATTATAGGCAATTGATTAAAATAGTTAAGTGGACACTTCATACGACCTTATGATTCGGATGCTTTAATATCTCTACTTTGGCTGACATTAGATCCAACATTGGGCAAAATTCAAAGACTCCCTGCCCCCTCATAAATGCTAATTCATTTTCTCTGAGGATTTTCACAGATATCAGGAATGCAGAGATGCCACTCACTGACCAACAAAACCAGGAACACTGGACTTTGGACACATTTTCCCAGGAATTTTACATAATTTGACACAGAAATCTTGAGATCAAAACCAGGAATTCCTGAAAAGTGGCATCTCTGGGAATGGTCCTGGAAAGCATCAAACCAACTGAATCCAGCATTTCAGCTGAGATTTTACACCCCTGAATCACATAAATATTGGTGTCGTAGGGCAGTGAATTTAAGAGGAATCGTGATTAGGGACCCTATTGTAGTCACTAAAACTTTCACATTTTGTATCTCGCATGCAATACTTGTAATTTAGATAACAGGAGTCTTCAGCATTTTTAAAAGTTGAAATTTTATTCTCCTATCCTGAATCGGCACAAGTGCCTATTGTAAATTGTTACTTCTCTTTCTTTTGTCTATCTATGATATAATTAGACATGTATAGTAGTAGTACAAAGGCACTTTCTATGTTAAATACATTTAATACCTCACGTTTAATTTTTATTATTTATATAAGACATTCAACTAGTAAATGATGATTTAAAACCAGTGGTAGTACTGGAATAGATGCGTGACAATAAAGCCATCGATATCGTTATTAAATCTAGTATCAGAGTCAGACATGAACACTGTGTAATAGTGCCGTAAGACTAAGATGATTTGAACTGCCATTATATATACATTACTGATTATCATTGTATGGGCATACTTTTGAAAAGATCCCTACAGATGTGAATTTCTTATGCCAAATAAAAATACTAAACTTAAACTCATTCATGCATGGGACCTGTATCAACAGTCCTATCGACAGTGCTAGTTGGTATCACCAAAGTCCAAAGGTCTGGTATGTGTGCTAGCTGCCCGTAGTCAATGTCTAATCAGAGCAAATTTTGTATTTGACATGTGCTTTGCATTTTACCTACAGAACTGCACCAACTATACCGAGACAACCATCCCAAGGATGGGCAAATGACTAGGGTTAATTCTAACAGCGAAAAGAGCCTTGTCAACAGAGCGCTACTGATTAGAAAGACAGGCATACCCACATAAATAAAGGGTACAGCAATAAAAGAATTTAAGAGTAATGAGATTCGGGACCCATTCTGTTGAACAATTCATGCCAAAGTCCGCACTAATATAGGGCGGATATCTGGTTTTACCGACCCGCGCATGTAAGTTGTTTGAAGCTGGAGAGCTTTGATGACAATAAACATCCTCTTTATAAAATATTCATGTGCATAAATAAATATGTGCAATGATGACCAGATTCCATCTCCATTCATACAGTGAGATTCAGATTCAGAGTAGCTGAGCAAAGGTAGAGATTCAGATCTGTACATATCGGTGGGGTTTCCATTTTAAAAAAATTTTGATACAGCTTCAGCATCAATGTTATAATTCAGTCAATTAGACATAAAATAAACACATATGTATAAATAACGCTCTACGTGAACATGTAAAATTTGGCACCGCTCGCGTGACTCGTTCTATATCATATATATATAACCACTGGTGAAGAAGACACCAAAGTAGCACAAAAAGACAGATATCAAATTTTGGTTTCCTGTCATCACAAACATTCACTTTACATCATTCATATACCACAAAGGTGTTTTAATTCATACATGCAAACTCCGGACAAGAAAAAAACTGAGCCCTAAAAAGTGATGAGATTTTTCCTTGGAAGTGTGATTAAAGAGTGAACATTTTGAATTTTAAGAAGTCAAATGGTGCATTCTGGTGCTTTTAGTGGATGGTTGATACCCTTGTATCAGAAATTTTCTATAACCATCCCCCTGTATAAATGGTAAAATGATATCTCATTGGATCTGGGTGAATCACAAGATTGACCCTGACAGATCATAGAAAAACTGAGAAAACTGAGGAGTTTGCATGTATGTTGATTAGATAATACATTTGACACATTTAACAGTATGTAAATTTACTACTCCCGCAAAAAAACCTGTTTTTTTTTTTTTTTTTTTTTATAATCCCTATATATTGTTACTAGAGAACGGTGGTAAACGTCACACAGGATCTAAAAGCTGAAATACACATTTTCTAACGTGTAATAAACTAGGCAATCCCCCTGCATAAATGGTAAAATGATATCTCATTGGATATGGGTGAATCAAAAGATTGATCCCGACAGATCATAGAAAAACTGAGAAAACTGAGGAGTTTGCATGTATGTTAATTAGATAATACATTTAGTAGTATGTAAATTTACTACTCCCGCAAAAACCCTGTGTTTTTTTTTATTATAATCCCTGTATATTGTTACTAGAGAACGGTGGTAAACGTCACACAGGAGCAAAAAGCTGAAATACACATTTTCTAACGTGTAATAAACTAGGCAATGCACATTTAAATTCTAAAGTGGAAATAAAACAGCTGCAGAAATATATGTACGTACATGCATCCCATGCATATGCAGTTATATTACAAAGCTCTTTTCACAAGCTCGTTTTATACCAAATCGCATTGCCTAGCATTAATCAAACCTGTAATCTATACAGTTTTTCCCTAGATAATAAAAAAAAAAACATATCCTATTTCAGCTATTCAGCTGAACGCTAACAAATAAAGGAGAATCTCATAGCAGATCTATTCTTCATCTTTGAGCACTTTAAGAATTTTTTTTTCGAGTAATCTTCAATGTTCTGTTGATTGATGTTCTTTGCTGATATATTTATCACTAGGTAGCTAGTATGCACACTACTCTGGCATACCTGGCCAGCCGTAGGTGTTAGGTACAAAGCTGTTATACTTGTATTGATATTGTTGTCGCTGCACGAATGCTTCCTTGTCATCGGGTTCAGGGTAAGTGCATGCAATGTCCTCCTTATAACAATACTCAACAACACGTGTGGCAAGGCGTGTGGACACCTCGCGGATGCTGGAAAGTGGAGGGTAGACACGACCTTGTGCCAGATGTTCTTCCGTCACCATCTCAGCAAGCCCCTGCAACCGAATGAAACATTAATACATTTGTAGACGATCACTGTCTTAAGTGCTGTTGGTGTTCATTATGTTGGGTGATTGATACATCAGTATACAAATGCTTCGTGAATCCCATTGACCACCATAGGGTTTGAGTGAATATGTATGAATGCCGCCTAGGCAAGTTACTCAGCAGGGCTGCACCCATGGATCCTATGATAAGGCACTGTGCATTATATCACTACCAGTGATGATATCCAAATCCCTCGCGATGGCGGACACCCCCTCCTTCTTACCTCCTTGGGGCCGTGCTGGAATTACTAACGGTATGTTCTTCTATTTGACTTGTTAAGTCCAGATAACCAACCTGAAAACTCTTCAGTTGTTTTTTTTGTTTTTTTTTTCGGTTTTCTTATTTTTCACCCTGATTCACCAGAGACATTCTTATGATTCCTGAAAATCCACTGAGGTATCTTGTCACTTATTCTTTTTTTTTTTTTTTTTGGGGGGGGGGGAGGGATGGAGAGGAGAGTTTAGTAAGAGAGTCTTTTTTTTTCATCGAATGAGTTTGTATGTCTGCAGCTTAATTATATCATGAATGAAAATATCAACTCACCTGAGATGCCTTGAGGAACATGGCATCTGTGATGTGGTTAACACCAGCAGTGAGGGCTCCGAGTGCCACTCCGGGGAAGATGTAAGCATTATTTCCCTGGCCTGGGTAGAACGTCTGACCATTTAATGTTACAGGGTCAAATGGACTGCCGCTAGCAAAGACACACCGACCCTGAAATGGTAAGTAGAATGTTTCTGAGAATATTGTAACAGTTGTGGCGAAGATGAGATGAGAGCTGTACTACCATGAATTAAATTCCTTGATATACCCCGCCTATAAGGCACAACCCTTCTTTGAGTAAGTTCTATAATGCGCCTCAGATTCGCATATAAACTACCGTAAATAAGCCGGCCCCGGTAATAAGCGGGGGGGGGGGGGCGGGGGGTGAGTTCAGGCAAAATCTATAAGCCAGTTATGGTGCATTTTAGACTTTTGCAAAAAACCCAGTCATAAGCTGGGGGTGAGTTTAGCCCCTTGACCCCCCCTTACCCGGCTTATGACCGGGGATTTACAGTATGGTGTATAACCGAGGTAGTACGCTACTTCAGGTTATTACATTCATCTTATTTTCTAAGTTCATTTCTTGATATCACCAAAGTTAAGGATGAGTATATAAATGATCTGTGGTGTCTTTTTACCTCGGTCCAGGTGTAGGCCTGTTCTGCGGTACACTCAGACAGTATTGTTGGATTACTCAATGCAAAGATGATTGGGCGTTCATTGAAGGATGCCATGTCACGAACAAACTGCTCGGTGAAGGCACCAGCCACAGCAGCAGCACCTGCCAGATGAAAAAAGAAACAGTGACGGGTCAATCCAGGCCCACAGCGCTTGCCGCAACCTATTACTTCCATGAATATGTTTCAAAGGCTTTGATATTAGGGCGGAGGGAATGTATCTGTGATACAAGAACATATTTTCTTTATCATAACAGTAAATACTAAGATATGGCAGATTGACTATCTGTATACATGTAGTACGTACCAATGGCTACAGAAGGCTTTACTTCCCGGCATACTTCCTCAAGGCTGCTAATGTGTTTGAACTCCTTTGCAAATACAGCCTTATGTCCATTAATGCCTCCGGAGGGCCGGTCCTTTGTGATTAGACCACGTGAGTCAACAAGCCAGATCTTACTGATCGCCTCTTCTGTCGACAATCCCTCCTCCTCCATGGCCATGACCAGTAGCTGAGCGATACCAATAGATGCCTGGAAAGTAAATGTTAAATTTTGTTGCAATATTTAATGATTGACTATCGAAACAATCGGTGACATTATTGTAGTTCTATAATAGCATAACAATTTCTGGCTGCTCGAATTATGTAAATTTATATATCATTTAAATTTCAAAAAGATATCTTAACATCATTCTCGATTGCCATCATCCCCCCCCCCCCTCTTTTCCTTTTGTAGGGGCCAGCTCTGCCATACAAAGCCAGCTGCCGCGTTCCGGGTGTACCAGCCTAGCCACCTGGCACCTGGTGGTAGCTGCCCCTATGTGTGTCATACCGATCCTGGTGTAAATGGAAGGTAGAGAATGTCAGACGGGGAAGTAGCTCAGCGGTAGAGCTTCCGCCTGCAGGTTGGAGGGTCCCGGGTTCGACTCCCAGTTACTCCAGGACATTTTCCGCCGACCTCTACACTTTCATTTCTTATTTACTTATCATTTTTTCTTCTTAAACAATGGATTACTGCGACCCTACGTAGGTGATTGTAAAAAGAGATCAGTGGCAGTGCTACTTACCTCACCAGCACCTTGGAAAAGATATGTGTGGTCAGAAAGACGTGTCTTCGTGATGCGCATTGAGGCAATCATTCCAGCGACCGCTACTGATGCTGTGCCTAAAGAAGTGAGAAACCTTTAAAATGTGAAAACCAATCGATATAATGCGCATCTAATGTCATCTATGTTTTTTAGACGTTTTTATTTGGTCCTGTTGACATGGTTCCCATTTCCCTCATCTCCTCGAATGGTAAAATTTTAGTTGGCAGACATATCATATTTACAGTTTAGTTAATACTCAGTGGGAAATAACATTCTATTACAGAAATTCAATTATGCATGAGAAGTAGAAATTCCTCCCAAAGTAGAATCATTATGGTTGTCAAATACTACATGTTAAACCCACTAAAACATGAGCTGTCATCAGAAAGTAAATATATACACCTGACTAACAAAAACTCACCTTGGATATCATCGTTGAAGGTCAGATATCTATCCCTGTATTTATCGAGGAGACGAAAGGCATTGCTGTTCGCAAAGTCCTCAAATTGGACCAATGTGCTCTGACCAAATCTGTGTGAAAAACAAAATATGTTTGATGAAGTTCATGAACCTTGTCCTTGTAAAAATCATGTTGATTATTGGAGAGGATCTATTGCTGTCTCCACGGAATTGATTCTCCTTTCCCATTTAAAGTCGTAAGCATAGATGCATCAAACTGGTCAAAAAAAGGAGATAAAGAATGAATGCTGATTCACAGGCCCATGGAAACAACCAGCCATACCAATAAGACCACATGAAGGGAAAAAGTTGAGTAGAAATATTTCTTATGCACAACAAAGGCTTGGCCTTGGAGTCTTTACACAGTCAGAATTGATTAACTAAAGGGCTTTCCTCCATTAGGAGAACGAAGGACCACTGACCTGTCAGTAACAGCTTCCATGAACTCGTCAATGAGGTTATCGTAGCGGTGGCCGCGGACCCGCTTGTGGCGAAGGCCAATGTACATGGGATCTGAGAGTAGCTTATCATTGTCAGTGCCTACATCCAACACAATGGGAAGACAGCATTCTGGTGGCACACCGCCCATGGCAGTATACAACGACAGCTTACCAACAGGGATACCCATACCGAAGGCACCCAGATCGCCAAGCCCCAGGATCCGCTCGCCATCTGTCACTACGATGGCCTTGACGTCAGATTCCGGCCAGTTGCACAAGATGTCATAAACATGTCCAAGGTCATTGATGGTGATGTATAGACCCCTGTAAACACCAGACACTACTTATTTAGGCTGAGGATATTGAAAGAAATAACTGCAAAAGGAACTAACTTCAAAATATACTCCTAAAATAATTCAATTGGATTCAGTATTTACCAGAGTATCTTACTAGCATTTCTCGTATCAATATATCTGATTGTATACATATATCACATTCATTAATCTTTATCATCCACACCTTGGTTTCCTGAAAATGAAGCCAAAGCGCTGGCATGCCAGGCCAACGGTGGGTGTGTAGATGATTGGGGCGAGCTCCTCGATGTTCTCACCAACTACCTTGTAGAACAGCTTTTCGTTACGGTCCATCAATGCTGAGAGATAGATGTACTTGTCAAGGTCCTCCTCCCAACGTCGCACATTGGCTAAGACACGGTCCGCCTGTTCGTCCTGTGAGAATACCACAGGTGGCAGCAAACCATGGATACCCATAATTTGACGCTCCTTGAGGGTAAAAGCCATGCCCTGAAATATAGATAATTTGTGTGGTTATTATTTGGAGTTGCTTGCCGCATAGCTGCTGGGAGCGCAGCGACCGTAGCAACTTCATTATGTTTTCGGTTTGTCAGTGACGTCACGGTCACCTTGTGACGCAATTTGTGACGTCATACGTCGGCCGTGACGTCACATGTCGGCCGGTAACTCCTTTCTGTCCTTGCAACATTTTTCTTGTCTTTTCAATCCCTAAGGTAACCAAGGCATGAAAGTCATCAAGTATCTCCCAGCATGTGGATATTTTGTAAACTCGCATTTTAGAGCCACAACGTCGTATACACTGCACACTGAGTTCAGGACAATCCCATCAGCTGCACTTGGGGTTTGGCTTTGGGCCGACACTAGATTTTTTTCCTTCAATATTGAAGATATTCACGCAAAAGAAACCTAGCTGTTTTTTTTTTTTTTTTTTTAATGTGACGGCTTCCTCCCCTGTATATTATCAGGGATGAAAGTACAAAAATCCCTGAAATGGTCCAATATTGGCCCAACAAAAATGGGTTTTTGTACGAATGTATAGGGCCTTGGAACTTCAAAATCCCTGAAATCAGGGAAATCCCTGAAGACTTTCATCCCTGTATTACATAGGGATGTCATTGACATCCTATTTTTGTCGATTCCGATCATCACGATTTTCTGTCTCGATATTCCAATTTTTCCCCGATTTTATGATGTAGTACAGCCTTAGTTCAACTGGCCTCACAACGTTTAGTAAGGGGGGGATAGGGAGATTGTTGGTTAGCCAGAGCCTGTTCAAATAGACTGAAGAAGTAAAGAAAAATATATGTACCGTAATCCAGATTTTAAGGGAAATCGTAGCAATAAATGCTATTTTTGGAAAAATTAATTCAGGATCTTCTATTGATATATACATGTAGTGCTCGGGTTCCTATTGGTAGGTGTCTTATGCAGTACTAAACTACTGTATACTGTGTTGGTCCATGTCAGGACTAGGAAAAATGCGTGGCCTAATGGAAACATGACTTTATTAGAGCTGTTTTATACTTTGATCTATGAAGAACTACATGTGTCACATTACCCTTGCTTTACCATCTTGTATTGCAACACCCCCCTCCCACACACACGATAACAATAGCATATGAAGTGACAGTTTAGGTGCCTCTTGGGTTTGGAGTTGAAAATCTGTTAGGAAAAAATATGTTTAGTGGTTAAGTGTTGATTGCCTTTGGGGACATTGTTGGAATATTAACAGTCTATAGCCCAATATATATGTGATTCTGTAAGCTTTAATTTTATACCAAACATGCCTATACATGTCACTAGGTATCATGGGTTTCAGGGAGAATCTTTTAAAAAAAATTCAAATAAAGCACTTTTATGTATCGATATAGCAGTAATGTCGATACGATATTGACTATTTTGATAATGACGATACTTAGATATTGTGGATACCGATGACATCCCTAATATTACATAGAGAGGTTATTTTTTCTTGCTTTTCCCAAATACCAAATACTCCCTCCCCTCTAAAAACAGAGATGTCAGTTGGGTATGGGCTCAACCTCTGAAAAATTTTGGGTGTTAGCAAAGCACCCATTCCCCAAAGTAATATGCTAAGATCACCAATCTTTCTTCATTTCAACCTGTTCCCCTCACTAAACAGCATTAAAACCATCTCTAGAATGGATGGTCATAGACAGACAACTAAAACACTGCATCAGAATTTCAGCCAATCAGCAGCCAGCTTAGATTCATGTCCTCTGAAATGAGATTTCAGAGATTCTCTGATCTCTGAAAGGTGGTTTGTCTAGAAAAGGCTAGAGGGCAGCACAAGGCATGCTTAACTCCACCTGCTGAAGCCGAAACTATGCTCAGCCTTATGCTACCTAAAAGTAGAAAGGAAATGTTGTAAGAGTATATATGATTAATGTAGTTCTCTCTACTAAATTATGACCACAAGTTTGAAGAAGCCTCTGAGATGTCTGATTGTTAGGAAAGTTTGAACATCTGAAAATAGACGGACCTCTGAAGGTCTGACATCCTTAAAAAAGATGAATAATTCCTCAACCGCCAGGCGGAGTCAACGCAATCAATAATCAATGTTCTTCCATATCAGAAATAAATAAAGTTCTGAAGTAGTGCAGGTGCTATTGTGGCATGGTCCCCGGGGGCATGGTGCCACATAGGGTCTCACCTCTGCTTTTATACTATTACATAACCGTGTCTTGATAGTCCAACTACATGAAATAACTATTGGTTTAATTTGATCTTGACCTATACGGCAGGGCTTATATGTGCGAAGAGACTCTTGATGTACAGTCTGCACAGTTAGTATAAAATCTGCCTGAAGCCAAGGTACTGGCTGAGAGTTCCAAATAACTAATGCGACTGTACACTTTCCCAGTCACTCTCGTCCAAAAGTAAGGATTAGTCCTTACAGTACCAGGTGTAGAAAGGCTCAGGGCAGGTTCTAGCCTAGGCACTAAGAACTCATGGTGTTAACTGCCCATGCCATGGGCCTTTTGATATGGTCAACCTACTGGGAAAACCTCCAAGTCGAGAGAGGTTTATAAATTGAACCACTTTTTCTTTGATCAAGTTACGTCCTAGCAGAACAGGACTCCAACATGCCCTGCCCATTCTTTTTTTTGTAATTATTATTTGAGTGTGTTCCCTGAAACACACAAGTTAGTTTTTTTATGCCTCATAATTAATTATCGAAGCTACTCTAGTTTCAATATTCACTTGAGAAGCTAAATGCTCCTATATCCTACAATATTATAATGCTTAGGACTCAATAGGTTAGAACTACAGCGAATCATCCAAAAGTAGTGTAAATGGTCTACAGTGAATGTGTGGGTGAAAGAACGAATGTGTATGTACCATAATCTACCTCATATAAGTAGGCACTTGGATAACTTAGTGGTGCTCTCTCGCATAGGACCTGTTTTTGATATGCACTTTCTCAGAGCCTCCAGGGATCTCATCTCACTCTGAGGCCTCTGCTGGCCTTAATATCTGGGTTAGAGGGGTGGCTGGGGTCTTGTTTAAACCACAAGAGAATGGTGGTAAATCTGGTTATATTCATACTTGAGGACAGATAAGAACTATGCACTTGTTGATGGTATGACCACATGTTACAGGACATGTAATGAATTAATGTGAGTTGGACAAAGTTGGACCCCTCTGGGTGGTGGATATTCAGTTTTTAGTTAACCCTGCAAAGGGCTAAACTGTAGATCGAGGAACATTCCCCAGAGAGACCTGAAATACTCATGTATTCTGCTGCTGAATGCACATGAGTAGGCCTCTGGTAGGGTAAACCATGAATGCACCGCCTGCCTGTGCATTAGGCTATGATCACAATGACTGTCAGTCTGATCCAGGAATCTGATCCACCTCAACTGTGGATTTCTCTGGATCTATGTAAGATAGTAAAATGAACCAAACCGATTTGAAAATTCAACAAAAAAAGAATTTGAATCTATATGGCCAACCAATACATTCTTTAAATTTCAAGCCACTTTGAAAATTTTGTGGAAGTGCCTAGTATAAGGAGTGTAGGGGCCAGCTCTGCCATAAAAAGCCAGCTGCCCCATTCCGGGTGTACCAGCCTAGTAGAGAATGTCAGACGGGGAAGTAGCTCAGCGGTAGAGCTTCCGCCTGCAGGTTGGAGGGTCCCGGGTTCGACTCCCGATTTCTCCAGGACATTTTCCACCGACCTCTACAGGGCTATTGACAGGGCTGTGCAGTGCGTAATACACGCATTTAATGCTTAAATGTCGAATTTAAATGGCTAGAATGGCCATTCATTTACAGAATGGCGCATTGTATTTGCTAAAAAGTGTGCAATTGGCGCCTTGCAAAAAATCCTGTCAAAAGCCCTGCCTCTGCACTGGTGGAGAAACCGAGTGGTCCTGACCCGTGTGAGGGGGGACTACGAGAACTTGGTACCTGGGCCGGTATGACACGAATGGGATTCAATCTGCTAAGTACTGGGGGACTTGGAAACAGGTGGCACCTTCAGAGATTCCTGGGAACAGGAGTTGGCTGCACGGAGGGTGACTTAGTACTAGTCCTGGGTGTCTGGTTCCGAGCCCTAGGTTGAATCTGGTAGAGTGTAGGGGCCAGCTCTGCCATAAAAAGCCAGCTGCCCCGTTCCGGGTGTACCAGCCTAGCCACCTGGCACCTGGTGGTAGCTGCCCCTATGTGTGTCAGACCGATCCAGGTGTAGGTGGAAGGTAGAGAATGTCAGACGGGGAAGTAGCTCAGTGGTAGAGCTTCCGCCTGCAGGTTGGAGGGTCCCGGGTTCGACTCCCGGTTTCTCCAGGACATTTTCCCCCGACCTCTACAGGAGCATCCCACATAAATTAAAAGGGGAGTGTAACATGTCAAAAGAAAGGTCTTGATATCCCCCTTCAGGGGTGGGCAGCTGTCGCCATGTAGCCAAAAAGTGGCGACAATTGTCTTGAAAATGGCGACAGCTAGAGCCAGAACCTGGGCTTTCCAAAACTGAAAGAATTTCTCAAATATTCCTACTAGAACCAAAGTTATGAAATTATTCCAGAATTCCAGAGTCACCACAATGCATGATTTGACATTGAAAATTTCAAAAAATTTCCATTTTCCTGAGTTCCACCAGAAGTATTCACTGCTTACCCCTCATTTCTTTTTCCCCTGCTTCCTCAGTCCCTATCACTGATCTCCTTTTGCACTGCCCCCCTCCTGAGGTAGGTTGCAGTAAGGGAAAAACTTTGGATGTATGTATACCTACTACCTAGCCAAGACTAAGGTTAGAAGCTAGTAAATATAAATCACTGCAGTGGTGGCAGAACTTGGGTGTGTTTTTGGGGGTGGGGGTGGCATTTGCCCATATAGACTATGTTTGTGGTCCAACTTTCTCCAGAAAATTATCACTATGACATTTCAGGGCACTACTAGTACTACTGTCCCCTTATGAAAATTTTGCTTCATCTGGTACCCCAAGGGTACTTTAGGCTGAAGCAGTCATTAAAGTCTTGAAAAACTAGGTAAGTGCCTACCTAAAACTCTTATCTCTGTACCGCCGTGACTCGTACAGAGATGAGAGTTTAGATTACTATAAAGCTAACTCTACTGAGTTCAAGGGGGAAATGGTCGATTCGCTCTAATTCACATTGCCAATGTCATTGGCACTACTTACACATTGGCACTACTTACACATTCGCCCTAGACCATTCACTCTACTTTTGGACCATTCGCTCTACTGCTGACTGACGGCCGTCAGTCACTGACAGACGGCGTAGGGACAGTATCCTTAGCCCTTTAATTGTTTCTAGATCTAGTTCTATTAGAGCTTGGAGTATGATTATTTGGTTCACTATTAAACCCAAATCTTTGGGGGCCAGGGGTTGTCACTAGTGCAAATCATCCACTGCCCCTCTTTTGTATGAGTAGTACGAATGGTCCAGGGGTAGAGCGAATGGTCCAAAAGGGAGTAGTGCGAATAGTCTAGGGCGAACAGGCAGTAGTGCGAATCATCCATAACTCGTTCAAGGTGATGTACACACATCACATGCCATGGTAATTGGTATCCATAAATTTCAGAGTGCCCCCTCCCCCGGGGAAATGCTTCATCAAATTAATGAGACTACTCTACATTCTATACTTTTACCTTGTTCAGCTGTGGATCGCGAAGAACATTGACTCCCCGTACAGTACATTCATTGTACCCGCCTCGACCGACCTTGTCCGATTCCCCTAATGACAGAACCTGTGAAGATGTTGACAACAACCGCGGACATGTCTGGCTTCTGCGGGCGAAAGCCGGCAGCATCTTCGCCAGACGAACAGCCATCTTTAACTCTTCTACCCTGGTGCGCAAAAGCAGAAATATGAGGAGTTACAATCCACAGGAAAGATGAGAGCAGGAAAGAAAAAAGAGAAGCAGAAGGCAGTGATTCTGCTCAGGATTACTGTGTTGGCTAGCAACTCCTGGCTGCCGACTGCTGTGAACTACCCCTTGAACGACTCAAAATCTATTATGGGAGGGCGAATTGTGTTCGATATAAAAACCTATGGTCACTAACATATATAGATCTCTGCTTCATAGTACATTAAAAAGACTAAAATAAGTAATTCCCAAGTCATTGTTAAAGAAGATAGTTTTCCCACTCACAAAATTAGCTGATTAACACATGTTAACATTTCATCCACAAGAGACTAAACTATATTTGAACAAAAGGTTGATCGAACACATCCTTCTAACAACCTTGACCTTCTAAAGATGACAGAAAACGGTGGCGCCGTCTGACGGAGAGTTTTGATCCTAACGCAAAAGCAGGAGACAAATTGTTACGTTGGCGAAGATCCTCGGGTCATACATACATGTTGCCGCGAGGGAGACGCGAAAATTCCGCGATCAGCCTCAGCAGTCCAACCATTTCCATGCTTATGACTCTCAAGTAATTTAAGAATTAAGTAGCAGGGACAGGTTAGACATTTTGCATTTCAAATGGTACCATCGTTCCTCAGAATTAGAGAGTGGTACCATCGTTCCTTAATTGGTACGTTCTCTGGTACGTTCCAGAAACCTTCCCAGGCAGTTTAGGGGCTGTGTACAAATGACGTCATGCAGGAGGGGGGAGGGGGGGGTCCCACTCCCCATGACCAAGCATGACAAGGGGGGAGGGGGGGTCATGGGCTGCATGACATCATGTCATGAAAAAAAAATTGCAAGTTGCTTCAGTTTTGGCAAGAAAAAAAAATGATTTATAAAGCTAGGGAAGTTTAATGTATTCATCTGTTATCCTGAGACATCCCACTCAATGATTATCAGTGTCAGTGTTGGTCCACTACTCTATCCTACCTCCTACCCAGGCCCCATACCACTTTGAAATACCGTCTTAGTTGGACTCATTTAACCAAAGGACCCCATATATAGGTTGATCCATATGGGTAAGAACCACCCTGGCATTGAGAATTCAGTAGAAAGATTCAAATGACCCACCTTCTATTCTATTTGATGTTTCACAATTCAAAAACCCATTGGTAATTTAGGGATGGCTCATTACTAATCAACAAGCCTGAGGGTTGGGGTAGATTACCATACAGATGTGCAGAAATTTGAAAATTGTATGACCCCCTCCCCCTCGGACAGATTGCCCTGGTCATCCCTCCTCCGAGACTCCTGTTCTATAGTAGTTCACTGAAAAGGCATGCCATTTTTTCTGCCCCCTTCCCCACTTTGAGGTGTCAAAATCATTTTCCTCCCTCCCCCCTCAATCTGCATCGATCCTGCTCCCCCCGTTGATGAATCACAAACTCTCCCTTGGAAACAAACAACTTATACTCTCCTTTTTCTGAATGGGACTCTAGTGGTTATGCCTTATATGCCTTACAGTAAAATTATTGCTTTGTACGTGTGATCTTAATTATATATGTGTAATCATATTACCACACTTGTAATGTTACACTTGTAATTCAGTGAAGCCATTGTAACTGTCGGTTAGATCTGATTTCTTCTCTTATTTCCTTTCCTTTACCTCTCATGAGGATGTGAGGTAACAGGACCTTTTCCCCCTGGACATTTACCCACAGACATCTACCCCCAAACCATTTACCCCCATGGATATCTACCCCGAAGGTCATCCAACCCCAATGACATCACCCCCACATCCCTCTACCCACTTGGACATTTACCCCCACCCCCTGTATTAATAAAGGGGAGGGGTGGGGAATGCCCCCAAGGCAAGTGGTAGTCCCAGGGACTTAACTAGTCCTGAGGACTATATCTTAATCCCCAGAACTATCTTCCCAGTCTCAAGGGTTGCACACCTTTAGTCCTAAGGACTAGACATTTGGTCCTGGGTACTGCATTTTAGCCGTGAGGACTAAACAAGTACATTTTTTAGTCCTCAGGACTAAACAGGTAGTCTGTGAGACTTAAAACCTAGTTCTCAATGCAATTTCATTGAAAATATAATGGACTAGTCCTGAAGTCTACGTAGTAGTCCTCAGGTCTACAGCTTAAGACTGAGGACTAGGTTTTTAGTCCCTATGACTGCATTTCTAGTCCCAAGGAGTACATGAATATGGAGGGGTTATAATATCCTAGGGGGTAGAAGAGTTAGGGGGTAAAAGTCTGAGGGGTATATGTCTGAGGGGGTAAATATCCAAGGGGGTGAATGTCATGGGGGTAAATGGCATGTGGGTAAAGGTCTGGGGGGTAAATGTCCAGACGGTAAATGTCTTGGGGGTAGAAGTCCTAGCTGAAACAGGTGGGGCTTTTTCCACCATCCCTGGTCCGAAATCATGCTGGGCTAATATTGGGTGTGAATTGATAAAGCCTAAAAAAATCGTTGTGTTCAGATAACAGGTCGAAAAAAATTAGGGGAGGTAGGTAGGGATTTTTTTTTTTTTTTTGAGGTTGGCGCTTCTAGAACTTCTAATTTTTTTCGACCCATTACCATTTCGGACCAGGGATGGTGGAAAAAGGCCCACCTGTTTCCAACACCATTAATTTAACCTAATATATACATGCCCCTTTGAACCATCTCAATTTGCTATACTCTCTTCATGTACTTTGGGCCGGGGGGGGGGGTATCTCTGCATGACGTCATGTTAAGGGGGGGTCAAACATTGTATGACGAAACATGACAAGGGGGGGAGGGGGGTCAAAAATGGCCCAAAAAAGCATGACGTCATTTGTACACAGCCCCTTAGGGAGTGATCATTTTTTAACAACGGGGGAGGCTGGTGGGTTTGAGGGGGGGGTCAGAATTTTGTCAACCCCTTGACCAGGGGGGGTCAGAATTTTTTTGCCCCCTTGACTATAGCTTAGAAAACTAAACTCTCATCTCTGTACCGCCGTGAGAGTTTAGAAAATCTCATGTTTCCTGGTGGGTGACTGTTGTGTATCTGCTCAAAGACCGCAGATTTTCGGCCACTTAGAATCGGAATTTTTTAAAAATTCCAAGTTCCCTGAATAGGCTGATGTGTTGACTACAAACTCACCGATTTTTTAAATCGGATGGCTTATAATAAACATTTGAGAGCAGATTTCCTGTGCAGACCTCTTGTTATTCTACCACCTTCTTGGCTGAGCGGGAGAATGGTGGAGGTATAAATAGACCTGAAAGTAGGTTAGAAACTCTGTGCTTCCTCCCCTCCACACTGGAGAGCTCTTTGTCCATCAGTAAACATCCGGTTGTCTAAACTCTCACGGCGGTACAGAGATGAGAGTTTAGTTTTCTAAGCTACCTTGACTAGGGGGGGGGTCAAAATAATTTCACCTGTTTACAGCGAAAAAGCCCGTGTGTTACTATAGGTTAAAAGGGCGCGTTCGCACGCGATTTTTGCCTCCCGAGGGGGGGTCGAAAAAATTTTGACCCGTCGAGAGGGGGGGGGCGGAATTTTTTTCGCGCATCCGCGCGCAAACCCACCAGCCCCCCCTGTTGTTAAAAAATGATCACTCCCTTATAGCACAGCATGGACTCAAGAACACCTGAGACTGAGGTGAAAGTGAAGTGAAGGAACAAGTGAACTGAACCAGGGTTAGGCCTAAAAAAAAAAGAAGTTGTGTTCAGGTATCCCGACCTACCCTAATTTTTTGGCCCGACCCTAATTTTTTTTCAGAAATTTTTGGTAAGGGAGTGGTCATTATTTATCAACAAACCCACCACCCCCTGTTGATAAATAATGACCACTCCCAAAATATGACCCAAAATTCAAGAAAAATGTGAAAAAAAGTCAATATATAGGCATGTTTGGTATCAAATTAAAGCCCACGGTCTCACAAATGCTACGAGCTTGAAATAACCAACATTTTTTGGAGTTGCTTGCCACTAAGCGGCTGGGAGCGCAGCGACTGTAGCAACTTCATTATGTTTTCGGTTTGTCACTGACGTCACAGTCACCTTTTGACGCAATTTGTGACGTCATACGTTGGCCGTGACGTCACACGTCGCCGCACAGTGGCAACTCCTATCCATGTTCCTTGCCACAGTTTTCTTGTTTTTATAGTTGGTTAATCTTTTGAACCATTTTGGCAGTTTTCGGCATCCAGGAACTTAAAAAAAAAAATCTGACCTACCTACCCTAATTTTTTGGGCTATGTTACCTGAACACAAGAATTTTTTTTTAGGCCTTACCGGTATGTAAGGGCTGAGTCGTTACCAGGTGGGGGATCATTTTAAGAGCCCCTTAGTGGGGGCGGGGCCCAGTCCCTGCAGTCTGCATACAAAAATACACCATGCACGTTACCAAAAACAGGGAGAAAGGGGGGTATTTCCTCAAAATTCGCATGTCCTTGGATTTGGGGGATAAGGGGTGTATTTTATGAGAAAAATTCGTGAAAATCAAAAATAGGGGGGTATTTTTCATGGGAAAAGTCAGCTTTTTCAGAAAAGGGGGTTATTTTGGTCAAGGAACATGTTCTTTTTTTTTGTGCTGAAAAGTCTGCACTTTTAGAAATGGGGGGGGGGGGGTGGAAACATGTCAGTGTTTTCCAAAAAAAAGGGGTGATTTTAGACCTCTAAAATTCCTTGTTTTTAAGGGAAAAGGGGTGTTTTTTACCCACAAAAATCCGTGGTATAGGTGTTATGAAAGTCCCGTAACGAGCACGGTGTTTGATAGATATATTGAGTGCAGGGACCGGGGGGCGGGGCCAAAACCCAATAACAGAGATGCCACTCGCTGGTCGACAAAAAACAGGAAAACTGGACTTTGGTCACACTTCCCCAGGAATTAAACATAGTTTAATACAGAAATCTTGGAATGAAAACCAGGAATTCCCAGTAAACCAGGAAAAGTGGCATCTCTGCAATAAACCTTCACACTAGGGGGGAGGGATTCAAAACTAATTGTGGGCAATTCATATACCCATCTCGCCACACCATCGGGGGTGGTGGTGGTGGGGGGGGGGGGGGGGTAAATCGCAATCTTTTTTGTCATAGTGGTGGGGGGGCAGGTAAAAAAAAAAATCTGCCAATCCACCAAAACCCATCAGCCCCCCCCCCCCAGCTGGTAATAAATGACTCGGCCCTAATCCTAGGCCTACATTGGGGCCAATGAGGGGACCGTATTAGGCTACACTAGCTGTAGGATCCTGCGGTCCCCCTCCCCCTACAAGTTCAACTCACCTGCTCGGGGGGGGGGGGGGGCGATCCCCTATACCATGTGCGAACACGATTCTGAGAGAAAGGGGCACTTTTGGGGCCCTAGACACGGACCCTGGATTACGGGCAATTTTGGAGGAAAGGGGATAACTTTGGTCCAAAAATGGGCATTGTCAAGTGCATTTCAGGATAAAATTGCCTTCACTATCTTTTTTTAGCATCTACTTTAAGGAGTGGTCATTTTTTTAACAACAGGGGAGAGGTGGTGGATTTTTGCATGCGCATGCCAACATTTTCCCGGCCCTCCCAATGGGAGGGGTTTGACATCCCCCCTTCTTGTTCTATATAGTACCATGGCACATGCAGGCACTTTTGTTAAGAAGGGGGGGGGGGTATTTTGCCCCTCCCCCCAAGAGGAGTCTGACCTTTTTTGCTCTGGTCTCTTGTGACGTCATACTCTGCATCAGAGGTCTCCCTCCTGCCCTTACAATAGCAGATGTGTTAAAATGTATGCCTGGATCTTTTTATTCAATGAAAATGCTACCAAAATAAGTCATCATGAAAATAGGGTTGTCTTTTCCTTTAAAGGGTTATCATAGCATGACGCTGTCCTTATTAGGGTTAAAATAGATGTATAGCACAATGTTGTCCTAAAAGGGTTATTATCATAACATACTGCTGTCCTGAGGGGGTTTACATTATACATGCACCGTAATAGAAAATGTACCTCCTTTATATTGGGTTCAGATTTTAGCATAATGTTGTTCATAAAGTGTTAACATTCTAGCAAAATGTAGCCCTGGAAGGGTTAAAATAACACAATGCTGTCCTTATTGGGTTAAAGTAGAGCATCATAGCATTAACGTACCATTACAGCATAATGCTTTCCTCAAACAGTAAATGCTCTCTTAATGGGGTTAATATCGAAACATGGTGCTGTCCTTAAAGGGTAAGCATTATAGAATCATAACGTAAGGAAGTAAACCCAATTAAGCTGGGGTTAAATATAAAAAATAAGATTTATTAGATATCAGCTTTATTTCATAAGCGTCGACTTCGGTTTCACAACAAAGACAAAAAGAAAAAAGAAACAAGGACTAGCTGAATGTCAATATCCTCTAAAACCCAAATACAACACAGTGTATTGGTCATCAGACCATTCAATGCTAGACCACAAGCCTACTAAGCACATTAGGAAGATAACCAAATACCAGGTACTACCATGGTTATAACTGTTGCTACCTTCTTTGGTAGCAGCTAATATAAACTAGAACATCTACGATAGCTGCACTTAAATTACATTTTCTTTTGTTGAAAAAAACACAGTAGAATGCCCTCATAGGCTCTGTAGAAAAAGAAAGCACACGATAAGACTACAACAAATATGACACTCAAAAAATTGTTTCTCATAAACGTATCTATCATTTTTCACAATCTCAATTTCTGAACACATAGTTTAAGGATTACATCAATTAGTGGATCTGAAGTCCCTCCGGCAAAGATGTCATCAACAATGTATTATCTTCATTTATTACCATAGACATCTCTGCCAGCACCTTGCCTGACCATGGCAGGCATAACCCCACGTTGTATTGGGCTAGAGTCGAGCGGTGGTGCATTTCATACAACTGCAAATTCTATGAATTTTCAACTTGAATTCTGAGTCACCCGTATAAATCCTTAGTGTTTCCAAATTTCCAGCTATGTTTGACACGGCTAATTCAGTCCTGGATATATATGGTGAAATATATATGAGAAGCCTATAAGGCAAGGAAGTAAGCAGTTAGAAGCTGTTTCTTGATGTGGAGGTATGGTATATGTAGTATCAGTAGAGAGCAGTCTTTATGGGAGGTTTACAAATGCATGAGACACACAGCCGGGCAGTGGTCACTGCCAAGCACCTTGGTACGCAGTACACTGTCACACAACTTGTCCTCTAGACGCTTCGAAATGATGAAGTAGTCAAGCCGCCTGCAGAAGAAACCAAAAGGAATATCAGTAATGCACAGATACCCGTACTCATTTTTGAAATAACAATTGATTGGGTTATAATTCTTCCACGTATTAGGACAGGGATGGGAGTCTATTTAGGAATTTGTACGTTCCAAATATCTATACATCCCTATAGAACCTATTTCGACATTTTACAGATCCAAACACTTCTTGCATATAAGATGCACCCCAAGCTAAATCCTACAGGAAGCAGGTGATGCAATCCTCATACATACACCGAATCTTTTACTGCAAGAGAATTTACGGTACTGGCACATGTATATACATCGTAGTTAACACAATGACCATGCATAGCCTGAACTCTTCCTATAGTGTCCAAGGGTAATTGAATTGTAAAAGAGATGTGTAGCTTTATATGAATTAAATCCATCACTTACCATCCGGCATTCTTAGCCCGCGCATTCATCATATACGTCCAGAAGGAATACTCCTTTTCACGATCAGGGTACAAGTGACGGTATGTATCGATGAAGCCAGCTTCTAACAATGCCGTCATATTTTCCCTCTCTGCGTCAGTGAAGCCTGGAGTCTTGTTCCGGTTATTCTTGGGGTTTGACAAATCTGTAATTGATCACTCTTTGTCAACAAAGTAAGCAAGATCTTTGTTACAATGTATACCCAAGTAAATATCGTTTTAGCATACCATTATGAGTAGTGTTGAGCCATCGGCCAATCACAGACCAGTATTCAGGTCATGTGACCTCTTGTGAATAAATAATTAGTTTGAGTCCAGCAGCCATTTTGGTTCAGTGTTGTGTGTGTATCTCCAGGAGTTAAATTCATGGAATATTCAGGTCATAGCCCATAGAACATTACATTATGGACTATTGATTGAATAGAATTATAGATTTTGTTTATCACCCAACAAGACGATATTTTTTGACAGAATATATCAGTAAGTTAGTAAGTAACCTTGTGCTTATCGATACTGGTACCAAGGGTAGACACTAACACTGGCCCGGTGGCCAATGGCCAATAGTTTTGGCTGCGGGCCAGTGGTTATTTCTAGGTTTCCCTTAAAATTGGCCATTTGGCCAGTAGAATATTTCAAAATACATTGCTCTATATTAGACTACTGGCCCGGGTTGCCAAAGTCCCAAAATGTTAGTGTCTACCCCTGACTGGTACTCACCAATATCAAGATGGGCCACATTCAGATCTCCACAGAGTATGACTGGCTTCTTCTTATCTAGATCACAGATGTAGTCTTTGAATGCAGAGTCCCACTCCTTGGTCCGGTAGTCAAGACGAACTAATCCACGACCAGAGTTGGGAACGTCTAAAATGAAATGCTTTTTATGTTCATCAGAATCATTCAGAACTGACACCAGATGGCGCCATGTTGGCATTCCTATTTTATTTGGTGGTGATGTGGATTCAGATAACTAAAAAAAAACAATATTCAAACTACCAGTATGTTTAGATAATGTGATCAATCATGTTCATTGCCTTACATGTCACAACATTGATGGATGCTCAAATGGAGAAAAAGAAATGATGTTACAATGTTAGAATTAAGTTCCACTTCTGCTCACACCTCATTTGTCACATTCTGAAAATAACTTATTCATCATCATGCTGTTTTGGATATTCAAGGTACCCCGCATATAAGACGCACCCCCAACTTGGCAAAATGCTATAAGGCGCTCCTGGTACCCGATTCGCGTATAAGACATGCCCTATACGCGAGAGATTACGGTATATAACTTATAAATGTAAAAGATGAGGCGCAAAATGGGAATCAAGGAACATGCATCAGTCAATTTACATAAGAGAAACTTTACATGAGAGAAACTACTTACATGAGAGAAACTAAGAAGCCACATTCTATACACGACTTTTTCCATTCCATATTAATAGCTTTCTCGGTTTAATGACACTCTTAAATTAGGCCACACCAAAAAAATAAGTTGGTCTACGGATTTCCCTCTGCATATTTTCGATAATACAAATTTTTTTTCTTTGAAAAAAATCTCGTCTATGGATTTCGCTCGCTTAACTTTCTACAAGTTTTCTCTTTGTGATGTTTGGCAAATTTTGTTTTAAAATAATTTTTTTTCGCTTGCCTCACTTTTCCAGCAAGGAATCCATTGGACGCCAAAAAATTCTTAAAAAATTTGTAGACCAACTTAATTCTTTGGTGTGGCCTTAGTGTACATTGTAAATGTTCTTTTAATATGCACAAACTTTTATTTCGACTATAAAATATCTGGAAAACCACTTTCTGGGAGTCTCTACATGCAAACCTGAAGGCAGCGGAGGACCTGCTACCTCCCTTACAGGTAGAACCGGGAATAGATCTCAAAAGCAAGTGTACCGGGGGTAGTCAATACATGTACTTACAGGCTGTGACAAAGTAGTAATCGTCGAATTCTGCAGTAATCACTCGTCCCTCTTTGTCGTGTGTTTCACTGCCTGCAACAGCGAATTCCATAGACGTAGGTAGGTATTATATAGGGACATGTGTATTATTGCCTCTCCCCCCAAAAAAAACCCTGAAGATCTTATACATATAAAACAAAGGATTTATGTACGCACAGTTTTAAAGATCAAGAGATTCCCCATCCCATCCTTGGAGTGTGAATATTTAATGGAAACCCGCCAGTCAGATCTGCGGTACTGGTATCAATCAAAACGCCTTACCGATGCCATAAGATACATTGTTTGGCTTTTCCTTGGAGTAAAGGCCGGTACCAGAGTAGCCTTCTTTGTCACCGGACAACCAGTAGACATGGTATCCCTCTACGTCTGCCTCTCGTGGGATCTTAGACTTCTCACACTTTGTCTCCTGGAGACAGAAGATGTCGGGATCCTCCGCTGTGATGTAGGCGTGTGCATTTTTCTGGACCACAAAGAACGTAAGTTTGAGCTATGGATGATTTTGAAAAAGGTTTTAAATCCACTTTCCAATTAGTTACGGTATATCAACTTAAGGGCTGGGGATTTTTTTCTGTTTTTTTTTTTCCATTTGATGATGGCAAATAGTTCTCTTATTGAACCTATAGGTACCTTACCTCATTTATTGAAATTCAATTCTATACATATTGCAAACTCCCACGTATGAACCACGTCTTGTACTCGAATCTGAGACCTTCTACCCCTCATACAATCACCCCAAAGTCAAGGTGCTTCTTATAGGCAGGGTACTTTTACTAAAGAGCTGTATCAAACCTTCAAAAAATCAAGCCCCATGTACGCTTTATAGGTTTTCCTTCAACACAGGGTATGTCTTATACACGGGATGTGCCTTATATGCGGGAGTTTTCAAATGAACTGTTAGCATATAGAACTTACATCAAGCCAGGCACGCACTCCATTAACATTCCATGAAGAAAACTTCTTGTTCCACTTTTTATCGTCCTTTGTCTTGGCATCAGAAGAGAAATCCAACCCTGAAAAGTCGAGAGGATCTGGCCCTGCCTTCTTTGCCTGAAAGGAGTTACAAGCTAATGTTAACGGCATCTTGGTTATCAGTGCTTATCTCTCTGGGTACCAGATTAAGCAATGGTGCCCCCAACTATTAAAGGAACCTACAACCTCGGTATATATCAGGTACGATGTAAAGGTGGGGAGGGGGAGGGGTCGTTGTCCAGTTGAAAAATGAATGAGGGAGTGGGTGAAGGTTAGGAGTGTATTGACATCCAATATATATCGATGATGAATATCATCATTTTGGTCTTGATATTTCAAATATATCGATTATTGCTAAATAGAGCAAAATGGCCATGATATGAGCTTTTAAAAGGGAAACAATTTTTCATATACTCTAATCACTAGGCAAATTAGAGTTATTATATTGCCCTGTACACTAAAATTTACAGAATTATTTGATCTATTGACAAAATGCAATAACAAACTCAAATGAACGATGCATTAATTATAATTTAAAATTGTTGGGATATATTTGAATCACAATACATTTTTTATCATAACTTTGGTTCTAATAGGAATTTCTGGAAAATTCTTTCAAATTTGGAAAGCCCAAATCCTGTGCATTTATGAGACAAATGACTGTATCGATATAATGATGCGCGGAACGGGGTAGGCGGTGGTACTGGTATGGAAGAAGTAAAGGGTTGGAGAGGGGGTGGGGGTGGGGGGGTGGGCAGGAGGTCGGATAAAGGTGGTGTTTGAAAGTAGAGATTGTAAAGGGGTCTAGATGGGGGTTTCCCATGTCACATATTGATTTTAAGAAATGGCCATATGATATCACCATCTCGATTATCGGAGTCTAAACGACATTGTGGAGGTGTTTTTTTTTCTTGGGAGGGGGCGGGAGGGAACTACATTATAAGTGTGTTGGTTACTGCTTGATTTATCTACTTAATATAACTGAATTTATCATTGCATTACCCACCTTTGCAGCACTGGCCTCTCCATCTTCACTGGACTGAAATATGGGACATAAACGTACTATTAAATCACAAAAAAAAAACATATAGCAGAGAGTGTGCAGAAAAGATACATGAAGACAGCTAAAAAATCCCCAGCCGGTATCATGGTCCAATAAGTTGAGGTAGAGAGGATTAGGATGGTCGATTTTTTTTCTTTTGATATATCAGGTCTTACTTAGACATACATGTGCATTTAATTAAGCACATTCTAAGTGGGGTGTCATTCATTACCTTTGGTAAAGCACTAAAGAATAGGACAAACACACTGGAAATCCATTCGAAGTCTTTTCTAGGCCAATAAAAATGCTCAATGCTAGAACACTGTCCCTGGCGGAGTTTGAATGTTATTGGAAGGCGAACCAAAATAGTTGTCATGAAAAGCAAAGCATATAAAATTATCTGCAATGAGTTTAATACAATGGAAAAAACAACAACTATATAAAAAAAACAAACAAAAAAAAAGAAACAACATTTTTCGGCCTAGAATAAGAAAATGAAATCGATCATATGTGGAAGACATTCTTAGAAAATGTTTGTCTACATTTGACCATGAATTTAAATTGTATCTAGGGTAAAAGTATGGCTGGACATATTAGATAAAACCAATGCATATGGGTATTCCACCAGGGTATTCCATGACTCATTGAATAGATCTTGTGTATAGTTCCCGGTCCCTGCACTCAATGGCTATTACCCGGTATAATACCATGCTCGCTACAGGATTTTCAAAACAACCCCATATCACGGATTTTTGGGCCGAAAAACACCCCCTTTTTCTTGAAAAAAAAACACAAACTTTTTGACCTAGGAAAAGACCCCTTTTTCCGGAAAACACTGACTTGTTTCCAAAAGTACTGCTTATTTAGAAAAACGCTGACTTTCCAGGACCTAAAATGAACATAATCCCAAGAGAGAAATTAAGAATCTCACCTCCTTTTCTGAAAACATTGAATTTACCCATAAAAACACCCCCTTTTTCCTGATTTTCACAGATTTTTCTTGAATAATACACCCCATTTTTCTCAAATCCACGGACATACAGATTTTGTGAAAATACCGCCCTTTCCCCTTGCTTTTGGTAAAATGCATGGTGTATATTTTGGGGTAGAGTGCAGGGACCGGGGTATAGTTATACTGTATGTTGAATGTCAGTCATTCTTTGTTTATTCTACGTGTGTGAACCAGGACAGCTATCCATAGAAGGTGATACCTCTGTTTGTAGAGGTGTGCAGGAGTGAAATGGGGGGGGGGGGGTGGTGGGTGAAAACACACCACATCCTGTGCTGGTAGGGCCTACAGCCAGAGGCAACGGTATGGGTCATAAGGGGCGTTGCTCTCTTGAGGGATCCTGTTGAAAGCGCGGGAAACTGGACTGGTATTGGGATATTCCGAGGTAGCAGGTTGTCACATGGGCGCCGCCATTGCTGGAACTTGTTGCCAGCGAGTTTTACTGCTAAGACCTATCAGATGGGTACCAGTTGGCCCCCTAAGGACCACAGTTAATAGATTGGGGTTCTCTCATTGGCTAATAATCAAACCTGCCAAGTTGAACACATGGTACAAATGTTTGATTTTATCATCATATCATGATTCATTTCCCTGTGTTCATTTTAGTGCATATAATAATGCCGTACACATGTTTCTTCTGCTATTCCTGAAAGCATCACGCCATTAATGGTCGGCCCGCACAACCTGGTTGCACTACTTATCCAAAACGGCTACCCCGGAAGTCGTCGGCTTTGACCTTGGATGTTCCCGTAGTTGGCAACTCACACTCTATCTGTAGTGCAACCAGCGAAAGTGACCCAGTGAATTAGAAAACAGTAGAAGTTGTGTGACAAGCATAGGGTTACAACAGTAGGAGTTGCAATGCTTTTGGCGCGTGGTGGCGCCACTACTTTTCGTGCGAGCAGCGCCGCAGGCGCTGGTGCTATTAAAGATGCCATGTCTCAGCCACACAGGTCTTTGTCCCCCCATCCCCCCCCCCCGCTTTCCTCCCACGCCCTTCACCATCAGCAGTGTCCCCCATCGTGTGCCCCTCCCATCTTTACGGTAACTGCTGTGCTGTAGACGTGTTGATGTCCTTGATTTTGAAAATGGAGCGTGTTAATAAATCAGAATATGAGACATACAACATTTCTAATTATTTATTGCCAGGTTGAGACAGTAGGGGTAGAGGTGGGGCGTGGGGAGCTGAGGATGGATTTATAGTAGGAGGTGCTACCCGTAATCGTAGCAGATAGAAGGTATGTCAATCCTTTCCCATTGGGCTGATCCATAAATTACATCACGATTTTTTAGGCCTTCTATGACCCTCCCCCCCCCCCCCCCACTCCTTCGTCACATTAAGTTTTACTATAGAAATATATAGGAGCCATGGACACCCCCCACCCTCTCCGGTGTGACATACTTGATATACTTTATGGATCGGCCCATTGTGTCCCTCCTGATGGTATGGATTAATCCTTTCCCAGCCAGAAGAGAAAAGCAGAGTCAGTGCCTGACGCTTTAGGAGTACATTTTTGTACATTTCTGCCCAAAACAGCTAGTTCCCTTTGTACGGTACGCACCTGGACTACCCCACCCCCGACAGGGTGGATTTGAGGGGGGGGGGGATTGCGTAAGTGTTGTGTGTGGTGCACCCTGAGCAGCCTGTGCAGTGAGTGGGGCCTACCTGCGCTATACTATACTAGCCTATAGTAAAGGTACACACAAGTGCAGTATTTGCCATAATTTGGGAACACAGGGGGTATCAATCTTTACTATAAAATGTTTCTTTTTTCTTTTTCAATGTTTTTGAGCTCTGGACAGAAGATCGTCGAGTGACATAACATTCAAATGTACCCTGCTCAGAATTTTTTCGACCCCTTGACCGGGGGGGGGGGGGTCAAAATAATTTCACCTGTTTTCAGCGAAAAAGCCAGCGCGTTACTTTAGGTTAAAAGGGTGCGTTCGCACACGATTTTCGGCCCTGGGGGGGGGGGGGGGTAAAAAAATGTTGACCTATCGAGAGGGGGGGGGGTCAGAATCACTCCCTTACTACCATACATTTCTATAGTAAAAACGTGACGAAGGGGGAGGGGGATGTCAAATTGGTCTTAAAATCTATTACCGGTACGTCATTTATGGACGGCCCCTTGCCATTGCCATTGCGCCACTATCACTGTCTCGGTCGGACAATGAGGACTTGTCCATGCCATGATATGGTAAAAATTTCACAGATTTGTCCTGTGAGATTAAATCAGTGTTGTCTTACCTTGCGCTTGGGCCAACCCATGACTGTGGAACGCGTAGACTTTGCAGAATGTTGAGTGATTGCTGATAGATTGAGCAACCGGTACACTGCTCCTCCCGGCTGACAGTGTTGAAGAGCAGCGCTACATGTGCCAACTCTGCCCAATAAACCTATTATCGCCCAACGCATCGGAGCAAGCTAAAAGAGCATTACTTTATTTTCATCACTATTATAACGAGTATTCACTTGACACACTTTGAAAAGTCTTCTGAGATCAAATCATCTGATGACAGTTGTCTTTTTTTTTTTCAAAAAGAGTCGCACACACACAAATAGTGTTTACCGGTGTTTATATGGCTAAATCACCAAGCAGAGTGTGTAAGCAAAGTCGCAACGCACTCGTAGCACTCTAAATCAAGTCATCTGCTTGAAGAGGGGCTGCCAAAGTAGGTCGCGTAAATAGGTCAACTATTTGACATAGACGTGCCACGTGCATCCGTGTCATTCTGTTTTCCTTTTCATGCTGACGTAGGACTGAGTACAACATGGTTACATGTAGGAAGCGTACGGAAAGTAGAAAGGCCAGAGCTTCAGAACCTTGGGCACGTCTATGCTTATTTTCGACGAACCCAAGCCAGAGGGTGTAACACCACCAGCATAACCACGTCGAGCGTCCTTGTAGTTGTAGTACATTCGCAGTTTAAAATCAACATAATGTGGCCAAACTAGAGACACCAGCCTGACCAGGAAGTGATTTCTAACAAGTTAGACAAGGCAAGTGGATTTTCGATATCTAGTTTCCTCTGGAAAATATTTCAAAGGGTTAGTCTTAGATTGAGTAACTTAAGTTAGGATAGGCCTAGTATATAGGGGGGGGGGGGCGTTCAACAATTACGTCAGGGGGTGGGGGGTCTCTGCCTCTGTGTTCCATACAAAAATAGTGACAAGGGGGGTGGGTGGGTCCTGAAAAATGCCTAAGGCTAAATACCGGTGACATAATTGTTGAACGCCCCCTAGCCTAGGGAGTGGTCATTTTTCAACAACAGGGCGTGGGGTGGGGAAATTCTGTTTTTTTCCCACATCCCCCCCCCCTCCTCAGGCTCAGAATTTTTTTTTCACTTAGTAAGAGTTAGATGGGGAAAAAATTATATATTCCACCCCAAAGATTGGGGGGGGACAAAGTTCAAAGACGGGTCTGGATATTTTTGCCCCCCCCCCCCCCTCACACCCAACCACCAATGCCCCCATGATGCGTGCCAACATATTTTTGACCCCTATTCATTGCCTCCCTCGGACTCGGAGGAAGAAATGTTTCGCACACCCTTTTATTTTCAAGTGGGCTTTTTCCCCCAAAAAGAGGGGTGAAATTTGTTTGACCCTGACTAGTTTCTAGATCTATCCAGATTCACATTAGGGAGTGGTCATTACTTATCAATACAATAGGGAGTGTGGTGGGCATAAAAATTTCTGTCCCCTACTGAGGGGGGGGGCATAAAAAATGTTGACCCCTCTTGAGGGGGGGGGGGCAAAAAAATTACCCTCATTTTAGTAACAACAGCCCACGCTCTACTATAGATCAATGAGGGGCGCAAAAAAATTTGATGGGGGCCGTTGAGGAGGGCATGAAAAATTTTTTGCACGTTCGCGCAGCCCTCCCCCCTCCCCCGTTGATAAATAGTGGGTGGCAATGGGGTTCTGCTCCCTAAGAACTTAGTAACTTACTAAGAGTGGTTTTGTAGTGCTGAAGTGGTGGTTATGATTTTTCATAGATTCCAACTACAGTATGACTACGGCTATGTAGGACACTGTCCCAATTAGGGGGATTAGGGTTAGGTTTGTGCTGTATGTTAGCCTGGCCACAGAATCCACATAAACAAAGGGGTTCAAACTCGAATTTCTTCAATATTTAACCAATTTCATCCACAGTTGGAGCAGATGTGGGTAAATCGGACTTATATTTACTGATTCTGAAGTCGGTTGAAGCTTCTGGGATAAGCTAGATTGCCTAAAAGTAAACATAACAAAGAGAGAAAAATCGGGAGATCCTCGTAGAAACAGCGACGAGAGACCGTGAATTGGTGCGAGAAAGCTAACCCTAATTAGTCACTGGGCGCGACTCAGTTAAGGACTGAGTCACTGGGACTAATATACCTAAAACTTTCAGGTGCTCTAGAAACGGCAAGTTTCTAAGAATAACATTTGACAGAAATAAATCCCCAACAATCAGCTTATGGTATTGACAAGAGTACCACCTTAGTTTTGCTGTCTGTTAGTGGGAAGAGCGTCTTTTGTTGGAAACTTTTAGATCGCACCCTTTTCCAAGATTTGGCACATGCCGTGTGGGTTGCAAAGGGCAGCTATCAGCAGGTGCATTTTCTGCCAGACAGGAAGTCAATCTCCACTCTCCAAGCAGATTCGCATGAATAACATTATTTCATTTCATGAATAACACCTCTGCTCTGAAGCGGGGGGGAAACACCTCCCCTCAAGTATCAGTCAGGTGGGCTGGGGGAATGATCCTCCGGCTGGAAGAGTAATCTTGCAGCTAGGTTGGAAAGTGGCTCTCTATACTCGTCAGTCCGTGGTAAGCTGGCCCGATTGGTATAGAACCACGACTGTCCGGCCGGTGTCAGGATAATGGACCGGTCAGATGATGTGTCAACAGTCTGCGGCACAGCGTCTGGGTGAGGCAGCACGATAAAGAGGGGCCTTGAGCCAAGAGCAGTGTCTCACTGCTACGAGCCATGTCCCACTGCTACAAGCAGACTCCCAAACACACGCACGCGCACACTCACATTCACACGCACACACACACGCAAATTAAGTTTGAGAAAAGAATGTCTGATAACCAATGAGGCAGTCCCATGAGGCCTACGGCCTTAGGACATTAAACAAATCAATCAATCAATCAACAATCTGTTGTGAGACCTGAAACCACATCCAACATGGCAGACTGTGGCAGCTAAACTTGATATGAAGGCTAACAGATTTGTGAGAACCAAATAATCTGGGCCCCTGTATTAAAGGTTTTTCACAAAAGGGCAACAAACATGTCTTAGGAAGCCATCTTTAAGAGGAAATCGACATAAAAAATTCATGTCCTACAATTCCAGCCACCTGACAAATGAGCCCTATGCAGGAAGCCTGACTCTCCCGTCAGGTAAGAGTCAGCGCCCGCCGGACAAACCCTAATGGGGTGAATTGTACCTAAACCGAGTGGCATTTAGAGTCTCAGTGCTGCGACAAACCCTTCTCTTGATTGGCTTTATAATTATGATTAGCTGTATAACTAGAATAAACCTTATCCTCTTAGGGAGTGGTCATTATATTTCAGATGGGTCGCATAAAACCTTTTACCCCTCCAGGGGCTGCACAATAGATTTTGAGCACTACCGAGGCGGGGGGGGGGCAAAAATTTTTTGAGCGTCCATGCGAAAACTCACCACCCCCAACCCCGGGCTATGCATAAATAATGACCACTCCCTTAGGGAAAATATTTTACGACCCCCCTTGACGGCAGTCAAAATTTTTTGCGCCCCCCCTGCGCCCCTCTTTGATCTATAGTAGAAGTCCCCTATCCATTTGCAAGAGTGTGAAAGCCTTGGGATATTGGGAAGGTATTACGTATCTCGATACATGTCAGATTAATATGAGTTTTGGAACTATACTCTAGATACAAGGACAAGATACAAGGTATTACATAAATCAGAAAACGTTCATGTTCAACATGTATTAAACATCTCTTGTCATGGAGTGTGGTAACACTGCAGGCCTACTCCATGGACGTTTCACTTTCGGATGTCCCTCTCCATATCGAGTACTTAACATGTATTGGTCCCTATGCTGATATCAGACACAACTGTGTCATCTCACTGAAGTAAGCATTGGAACACCATTAATCATCCTGAAATGAAAATTCATATCAGTGGTGAGGTAATAAGATTCACCTTGCTTACAAGATGCATCTAGATTTTTGTCTCTGTCCACTTGAGTGGTCAAGGACTTTTAGGAGGACTGGGAATTTTCAGAGTATGAAATCGCAATGGATATAGTCCATGTATAGTCTGGGTCACTAACTAACCATACTAAATGTATGCTTTGAATTGTGAGTGAAGAGTGAGACAGTCAGGCTACATAGGCAGACAGCTAGACCACCACCTATAACCTTGCTGTGGCTCTATTGAACAATGGCTCTTGGGGTGCCCATCACTAATCCCTATGTTTGGCCTAGCTGTGAATTTAGCCTCTCACCTTGCAACAGGCTCTCCCTACAAACCTCCTATACTATGGTCCCTTATAACCCTTAGGGCCTACATGACTGCATAATGCTATAATGAACCAACCCCCTCCCTACACTGTAAAAAATGTGTGTTGAACTTACACTGTCTAGCTTCTCTCCCCCCTCCTTACACTGTAAAAAATGTGTGTTGAACTTACACTGTCTAGTTTCTTGCCACCACCACTCTCCCTACACTGTAAATAAATGTGTGTTGAACTTACCCTGTCTAGTTTCTCTCCACCACCACTCTCCCTACACTGTAAAAAATGTGTGTTGAACATAGAATAGTCATTGATTCAGTTCAGCAATTAGTCTACATATGACAATAATTACTCTCTATTTGTCAGCAGTTAAACAATTATGTTAGTAATTACTCACTATTTGTTAGCAATTAGTCAAAATATGTCAGTATCTAATCACAATTTGTCAGCATTTAGTCAATAGTGTCAGTAATTATTCACTATTTGTCAGCAATTACTCAATATATGTCAGTACTTAGTCACTATATGTCAGCAATTTTCAATATATGTCAGTATTTACTCACAATTTTTCATAATCTTAAACCTTTGAGGCCAACTGACATTACTCATTTGACATAGTGATGAGGAAATTGTCATAAAGGACAGGGACTTAGCACTCAGTGCTACGACTGTGACATTTTATGGATATGCTAAGAATTTCTAAGATGATATTCCTTCTCTCTTAATTGATCCATTTTCAAAATTCAAGTAACCATAGTTGGCTAAAAGCAAGCCCCCCCCCCTCCACCCAAACCTTTCTGCACTTTTTAGGCACAGAAGAATGCTCTCCAGTTTACATGTACACGTCTTTGTTTTGGGTAAAACCTTATATCTAAGCTGGGCATATGTACGAGGCTTGAGATGGGCTTGTGTATAAAAGTCGAGGTTTAGAGTATTCAACTGAATTCAAATCTAGTTTATATGTGTTTTGCTTACCGAGCAATGACGGCAAACTTTCCAATTGAATTCCATAGGTTTCTGGCTATACAAGATATCACCTTTATTTATCAAGTTTTCGGCAAACCTGACTGATAATGTTCTCGGGCGCCTATTCTTGGTAATTCCCTTAGTATCAACCTAAGCTAAATACCAGACCTTTAGAATACCGGTAGATTCTTTTCTTATCCACCACAGACAGCAGGAGTAGGATCCAGTTAAAAAAACTCACACTTGCCAGAACCAGGAAGGTCGCCTCAGCAATATACAACCCCATATCTCATATAGATGGTGGAGTGAGGATCTGAAGTCGAAAAAGATGTACCACAATGGAAAGGTGAAATCTTCATAAGTCCCACAAGAACTAGGTAGTGTCAGCATATTTTGGTGAGGGAGATAGGTAGTTCAGCTCTCATGTCGCTCATTTAACATTAGATAGAGTAGACAGTAGGGCCCTACCACCAATATAAATTAAGTTTGATACATTATCCAAGCATTATACTTCATACTTGCTGGTGTCACTATAACATAAATAGGAAAATGGAAGAAATTGATAAGGCTCTTATTCCTCATGGATTTTGTATCTAACTGATAACATTACAGATTGTGTTCACGAGTGAAGACTAGGATTATGTCTTATCCTATTTATATATTTTTTTTCAGAAGCAACAGCCGAGCTTGTCGTATCAACCAAGAGTAGCAAATGCAGATGGACATGGGTGTACCTCAAATTCGTGAAGAAAACAGCTTCTTTAGAAGGCTCTCAAGATCGCCACACATAAAAGATTCTGAGGCTTTCCAGTATGAGTTCGCTAGACTTGCAAGCTTCGCTACTTGGCCTGAGGGCAATGATATAGACTTCCTCTCTACCGCAAAGGCTGGTCTCTACTATGTAGGCACTGATAACAAAATCGCATGTTTCTGCTGTGGTTTTAGCTTTAATGCTGCAAACCCCCGTGATGACCCAGTGAATATTCACAGCATCAGGAGTCCATCATGTCCTCTCATTTCACACACCGATACGCTGAACAAACCGCTCTGGGTTTCAGATGACGAAGGAAGCGATGTTGATGATAGCATCTCAGAGCTGGACGATGAATCGCATGCTGTAGCTTCAAATCCTGGATTAACTGACGCACCCACAGAGGCAGGATCTAGTTCTCTTTCAGACCTACCTGATGTTGCCCAGTCTAGGACAGTCAGACTCAGTAGTTCTTCACAACCAGAACAAACTCAGTCTGCTGTGGTGGAAAATGTTCGCAGTGCAGTTGTGAGCTCCTCTGTTGCTTCAAACCCAGATCTACACCATTCAGCCTCCGCTGAGTTTACTCGTGGAAGAGACAGTCCACGCGCATCTTCCCTGCCTGTCGACCCTAGTAGTATACTACGTGACCAGGACTCCCCAGTATCTGATGAATATGAGACGCCAGCTGTAGGGTGTGGGATCGAACTAGAAAGGCGTGCTTCAAGTGCAGAACCATCTCCCACTATGGACATGTTCAGGGAAGAGATGCGGCTCAGGTCGTTTGCCCAGTGGCCAGCATCTGCAAGAGTCAGAGCAGCAGATTTAGCCAGACTTGGCTTTTTCTACATGGGCCAACAGGACAAGACACAATGTGCCTTCTGCCACCGAATACTGATGAAGTGGGAAGACGGTGATGACATTGAAGCCGAACACCGCAAGTACTCCGAGTCATGTCCTTTCTTGGCGGGTACCGAGACGCGAAACATCCCCATACCAACACAAAGAGCACATGCATCCTTGCCTCAAAATAATCCACAAAGGCATAGAGGTCAACCAATGCAGCGCTCGCAGGGAGCAGTGATAACACGACGACCGATGACTTCAGAGAGTCAAACAAGGGCCATGCATCCAGAACATGCTGATTACAGTCAAAGACTGGCATCCTTTCAGCAGAACCCTGAATGGCGTTCTACTAATGTCAGTGCACAGAGCCTTTCAGAGGCTGGATTCTACTTTGCAGGTGATTAATGAGAGGAGATTTTCTTACTACTCAAAGTCACATTGCTTTTTGGAATATTTTTAAGGTTTAAAGGCTATCTATATTTTTAACACCCATGATTTCAATTGGATACCAAATGTGCCTTTATTCAGACTTATTCTGATGATATTTTTCATTTTTGGTATACCATTACTGGTATTTCTTTAAAAAAAAAGTTATGAAAATTATTGCCGAACCAAAAAAAGATGACAGTCTGTCGGGATACCTGAGCACAACTTTTCTTTTTTTAAAAGGCCTGTATTTGCATATGTGGCAGTAGAATTAGCCGGGATTTAATTCATCAATTAATAATTTTAAAGGCTAGCTGAATTTCTAACACCTGTGATTTTTTATTCATTTTTGGTATAACAGTAGTGGTATAATTAGAAAAAAAATTAAGCCAGACCAAAAAGAGATACCTGAGCACAACTTCTTTTTTTTTAAAGCTTATATATGTGCATATGTGGTAGTAGACATATCCGGGATTTATTTCATCAATTAATCTTATCATTACTTTGGTATGTACTTTAATAGGATTTGGCGATAATGTGCGCTGTCACTTCTGCGATGGAGGGTTACGCAACTGGGAGAAAAATGACGACCCATGGGTGGAGCATGCACGCTGGTTTGCACGATGCGGTTACCTCCTTGCTAAGAAAGGTCAATCTTTCATAGATGAAGTCAAGGAGAGGTATCCAGTGTCTAGACCGGTAAGTTCATGGCAGTTCTTATTAGACCCAAGGTTTGACCTAGGGTCTGCTTTAGGTTTAGTCACCTTTTCGCCTAACTTTTTTGCTGAAAAGGGTAGGGTGACCTTAATTTGATCATTGCAAAATAGTATGGAATAATTTGTAAATCGTATTGGTATTGAATATAGTGTAGGTCGATTTATGCTAGGTCTACCCATGACAGAGCAATCTCTCAGCACTCTCACATAGCTATCAGATTGAATTATTATTCAGTGACCTTAGTCACTGAATAGTTGATTGTATGTTACATCAAAGAATTTCTACGACATGCCTCTGGGTCTTAGAATTATTTTGTTACTATTGCACTCAGACCATAAATAACTATCTATAGGCACCCTGAGCAAGTCTAAGGCCCCTGGATACATGGGTTCAGGGTGCTTCGTTCAAAGTTTTAGGGTGAAAACCCAGTTAAAGATTTCGAATTTAATAGGCTTATTCTTAATGTTATAAGAGTGTTTTGAATTATCACAATGTATTAGATCATCGATTGTTGTCATGACACAATACCTATGTGCTAAATGGAATCTATGGTCTAGTTTGATGTAAAAATAAATACACAGAATGTCTCATGGTTAATTCTGCCTTAACCCTTTCGTGCCCAGAATTATTTTCAGAAAGTTGGTTTATTCAAAAAACTTGACATAGTACAGACTCATGCCTATTTCATATTAAGAATAAAGTACTAATTCAAATTGCAATAGAAAGGGTAGTACAATAGCTTTCAGAAAATGTAATATGAAGCATATGTTAGAGTATAATTATATGAATCGGTGGGGAATGGTGATGCACAAGATGTTGAAATGAGCTGACGTTTGGATGAAGTGCCCAGTCTATCATGTTTTTCAATAATTTTCATTTTGTAGGGAATATACTATTTTCAGCTCATAAATTGTAATTTTGACATTTTAAAAAGAGTGATTCTGATGGAAATTGAAGACAATGCACATTGTAATTAGACTCCTTAGAAAAAAATCAAGTAACATATGATTTTATCAATATTTTGGTATTTTTATCATTATTTTTCTGTATTTAGTGAATTTTCCTTTATTCACATAGCCTGAGCGCACACTTTTCACGTATGTTAATTAAGCTATTTCCCATTCATTATTTTCTTCAATTAGACCTACTAAGAATTCCCTACTTGATGTACCATAACATATTTATTATCATTGGAAAGCCCTTGGCACCACGAGTCTTCCTGTGTTAAAATCATCTTAATACGATCATTATTAAACCCAAGGTGATCTGTTGATCATACATACATGCTTAAGAGCGCACTTTTGCTATTCTGGGCACGTGAGGGTTAAGAGAAATAGCCATGAGCATGCGCACACATCAGGATTGACCATGTATAATTCAATCTGCTAGCTCCTTGACCGTGACCAGCCAGTGCACGTGCCCCATACGTCCCTGGGGTGTAGTAGAAGTATATAAAGTGTCCGCATTGTGTTTGACTCGCCTATAATGGTCAGGTACCTCTCACGGCGCCTGGCCTGGCCACAGTGTGTCTACAAGGCTTTCCAATTGTGTATGTCTCACCTTTGATAGTCAGGTACCTCTCACGGCGCCTGGCCTGTCCACGGTGCGTCTATAAACTGTCCCAATTGTATTTGTCTCACAATTAGCTCTTTGAGCATAGAAGCCAATACCATTTTATATGGCTGTGGAATAGCCCTCTTCTTAAACATTTTATGTCATCATGATACATGAATATAGCCTTTGCAGACCATGACCATTGACTAACACTTTAAGGGCTGCATAGTGTTGTATGTCGTCATGATACAGCCCTGGGTTTGCCGGTCACAACCATTGATTAAGTCTTTTAAGGGCTGCATGAGACTATTCACTAGGGTTGCAGTAACCCTTTACAGGCAACATGATGTTACCATACAATAACCCTATACAGGCAACATGGTGTTTTATTTGTAATGCCAAAAAAATAACCACTTACAAGCAACATAGTGTTTTAATAGTCATTCCAAACGATAACCCTTTACAGGCATGTTTTATTGATTGTACCATACAATACCCCCTTACAGGCAACATGATGTTTTATTGGATGTACCATATGATAACCCTTTAAAGGCAACACAATGTTTTATTGGTTGTACCATACAATTTCTAACTAATTAGCAGCAATTAGTCAACATATATCAGTGTATGTTAGCATAGTACATAGTATGTAACACATTGGGCATATATGTCACTGATAGCCTCAGGCTTGCCTGTGACCTTAACCATTTTATACTCTTACTACGTCCCAGGTCCGCCTAGGCCGTGTGTATTGCCAGGTCACGGCTGAGCACTCCCAAGGAGCTATCAGATTGAATTGTATACTTCTACTAAGCCCCAGGTCCGTCTATTCCATTTGTATTGCCTGGTCACGCCTCAGCACTCTCACATAGCTATCAGATTGAATTATATACTTCTACTACTTCCGAGGTCCGCCTAGGCCATGTGTATTGCCTGCTCACGGCTGTGCACTCCGAAGGAGCTATCAGATTGAATTATATCCTTGTAGTACTACGTCCCAGGTACGCCTGGGCTGTGTGTACTGCCTGGTCTATCGATCCTTGCTGTTTAATATAAAAAATTGAATTGAAATAGCTTTGAAAATTACATCAACACCTCGGGTCTTTTAAGTCGTCGACTTAACCTGCTCCATATTCCATGTATTTTTTAACACATAACATCATGTTGGAAAAATACCGATAGGCTTCATAGAGTTTATACAGCCCTTATCTCTTAGTATGCAAAGTGGATTAATGTATTAGAAACCAATGACTTCTCAACCTAGGCAAATGTTAAGTAACGATTTATCAACTGTAAATGAATTGATCAATCGTTATTGGAAATGATATGATGCTTAACTGTGCTAACCCATGTTTGTAGTCCTGAGGAAGTGAAGGTTTGTTAGGGAGGAGTCATTTATTGCTAGGTGGGGGGGGGGCATGTTAGATATAGGGGGGGGGGTCATTTTGAAAAAGAGCTCCTTGGTGAGGGAGCCCAATAAAAACCTTCACACTGTGGGGGGGGGGGGGTCAAAACTAAATATGGGCAATTCAAATACCCATTGCTACGCATCATTCTACGTGCGTATTCGATTTTTGGGGGTGTCATTTTGCAAAATCAGCTCTTAGTGGGGGGGGGGGGTCAAGATCATTTTTGTCATAGTGATGGGGTGGGGGTCAGAAAAAAATCTGCCGATCCGCCAAAATCCATCTAGCCCCCCCCCCTACCTAGCAATAAATGACTCATCCCTTACCTGGGTCGAACGTTATTGTTATACTGTGACAATACAAAGTGAATTGCCCAGGACCCTAATATATCAGTGTATGCATTACCGGGTATATCTCCTGTATTAGGAAAATTTTTCACGGAAAAAAGACAGATCTGTGCATTTGACAATTTCAGTATATTTTAAGATGATATGCTTTTAATACTGTAAAAGATGATACCAGTAATTGAAACTCATGAACTGTAAATCAGCTTTTACCATGTTCTTTAAACCACAGGCTCCAGAACCAGAGGTGCAGGATTCCCAAGAACAACCAGGTAAATATGTCTACATGAAAAAAGAAATATATCAAAATGACTTCAATTGGAAATAGTATTCAAGTGATATCGTGTTTACTAAATACACAAGTTAGGTATGCATCCAGTTTACTTTAATCACCTTAATTGACTGGTACCCGTATTCAACTTTTGACATTTTGATCTTACAGACCCGCTGCATACCCTACCACTAAATCTGAAGTTCCGCAAGGAAGCTCGGGAGATGGGCTTCACAGACGATCAGATCCGAGAAGCTGTGGAGAAGGAACAGCAGACAAGAGGTGTGTTAGAAACACTGGTTGTACATGGCGATGACTCATTTAGTACTTGGTCAAATATATATAAAAAAAAACAACACCCCCTTCGTCTTCGCATAAAAAGTTAAATGAAAGTCTCCCAATTGATAAGAAGAAATCATGATTGTCTGATTTGGGGCCAGATATGCTACAGATAAAGTAGAAAGAAATTACATCTGTGCCCTCTGAGGCAATTGTTTCAAGATAATATTTTCAGGTTAGAGGAAAAGAGTCATCCGTGCACTATATCACTACGAAATTATTGTTTAAGATGCAATACAAATTTGTGTAGACTTTCATGGAGCTGACGGCTCCCCAATATTACCGGTAATGCTGATATGTTGCCATGATGTTTTAACAGAGTGCCAGTGATTTTCTTGCTGGTGCTACATTGGTACAAGAGTCTATATGGTTTTGCATGTCATGTATCATCCTGTCAAAACAAACAGTGTGCATTGAAATATTATTTTGCTGCTATGGCTGAAAAATGTAATTGAAGATATTGTTTTGAAAGGCCACACCTTCCTGGATATGCAGAGTCTGGTGCATGCATTACTTGCCCTGATGCCAGAAGATGGCGGGCAGTCCGCGACAGGAGCAAGTGCACCGGAGCCCCGACACACCGCAACCAACAACAAGGAAAGGGAAGATGGAGACAAGGACAAAGGATCCGGTAACCAGCCCAAGTCCAAAAGTGAGTAAAAAGGAGTTAGGGATAGAGAAGCAATATTTATGTGGAAAGAAAATGCGCTTTCACATAAAAGTAAGCTGATACTCTAATGCTGATCATATAGCTAGGTTAGCACAGAAAACAGTTTCAAACCACCTTATAATCTTGAAAAAAAAAGTTTTAGAATTTGTTTGGATTGTCCATTAATCATAAATCATTCATTTATCACAAATTTGGATTACAGAGAATAAGAAGAAAAAGAAGAAAGGCAGTGGGAGTGGAGAAAACCAACAACAGCCTCCAACGAATACCCCTACCACAGTGCTAATACCAGAAGACGATGACGGTAAGGGAACTTAACTCTCAATCACTTACTATTTTCCATCATTGATACATTTTGTCTGAGTGTAGCCCTATGTAGTCTACTGCGGTTCACATGTACCAAAGGAAATAATGGATATCAAATCAAGTAGAGGTTTTATCAGTGATATCCAAAGATTAAGGAATATATACTTGAAGAAATTGGAAAATTGACTACCTTGTGTATAAGCCACACCTGCAAATGTGTTACACCCCCAATTTTTTTTTGTGGAAGAGGCTATAAGCTGCACATGGGCTCGTTCAGTACAGTTCTATAGTGTTGAAAAAAAAAAAACTGCCGTAAATCCCCGGTCATAAGGCCACACCAAATTAATATATTGGTCTATGGATTTCCCGCACCTTATTTTCCAAAAAGCAAATTTTAATTTTTTAAGAAGATTTGTTGGTCTATGGATTCCGCCCGCATCATTTTCTGGAAAATTGCAGATTTTTTTTTTTTTTTTTTAAACAAGCAGCTACAATACAGGGTCAGTCAATGGAGGTACAAAAATGGCAGACCACTCATTGGATAGGTAAACACATCACCAGTTTCATTACATAGGCCTATTCTGCATTTAGAAAAAAATAAATACATTTGAGCAAAGGAACCCCACCCCCAACCAATAAAAAAAAAAAAAAAGCCTCTCCACATTTTTGATATGCAGAATCCATAGACAGATACATTTTCTTGAAAAAATAAAATAAAAATTTCGCCCTCCCGCTCCATTTTCTAAAAATGAAAATCCATAGACCAACTTTTTTATTTGGTGTGGCCTAAGCCGGATTTTTTTTTCTATTTTGGGCCCAAACCGGCTTCTAAATTTTTCCCAAAGTCCCCCCCCCCGGCTTATGACCGTTTTTTTTTACTATAGATTAAAGAGAAAATGGTAAAAATTTGACCCGAAAACCGGCTTTTATTTTTTTCCTGAACTCACCCCCCGGCTTATGACCGGGGCCGGCTTGTGACCGGGAATTTACAGTGGTTTGTGTGCCATTTGTGTTTAGAAAAGCTTAGCCACAGTAGGTTTTTCAAATGGTCCATAAGCTGTGGCTTATATGCGGGGTTCATTGTATCATTCATTGTAAATGCAGACCGCAGAAGTCAATACTACCCGCAGTAACCTAATTGAAATTTTGTGTACGCAGAGAGTCGGAGTCTCCAAGAAGAAAACCGTCAGCTTAAGGAGCAAAGGATGTGCAAAGTTTGTATGGATGAAGAAGTAAACATCGTCTTTCTGCCCTGCGGCCATCTTGTTGCTTGCGCTAATTGCGCTCCTGCCCTACGGGCATGTCCTATCTGCCGCGCACTTATTCGTGGAAGTCTCAGGACCTACCTGTCATAAACAAGGATACCAGCAAAGTCTATAACAGCTTTGTCAATCAGATTTGCCAGGGAGTCAGAGACTACAAAATTTCTGACTTTCTTATGACCAGTTTGAAAATTTCCTGACCTATTATCAGGTGATAAGTTTTTGGGAATAAAACTTCACTGGACTTGAAAAGGCATAAAGGTCCCAGTAAAGTAAAGAGCGTCCGATGCAATGTCTTAAGATAGAACCAGGCCATTTTTCTTTTCAAAACTTTTGGACATTGATGTGTAGGTCAATCTATGGTGTATTATTGTACAATGATAAATGAGTCCTCGATTAAGTGCACCTTTAAGGTACTTCTGACGTGTATTTGGAGTAATATTTTGTCTAAAACATTGTGAACCTATAAAAGTTAACCCAGTTACCATAATGTAATACGACTATCTTTTTCATGTGTACATACATTCATACGTGTTTGATGATACTTTCATTTTAGAGTTGATATAAAGTAATGTATTATGTGTATATAATTCTTTTCCTAAAACATTCATCGATCTTTCAAACCTCCTTGTAAGTCTGTTCGTGTTGCACAGTGTAAGAACCCCTTATTAATGTAACATGACATGACCTAGAGTGAGCTGCATATCCGAGACTCAATATGAAACGAGCTGTATCCTGTAAATGTGTTGGAATTGATATCAATTGTAGTATTACCGAGATGTTAAAGGTCTTGCTCTATCATTAACTCTGACAAAGAGTTTTGAGAGACAGGAAGGGCCAGAGGAGAAACCGAATTAGTTTATAAATAAGTTTAAGACTCCTGAATGGTTCAATTCCCCCCCCCCCAACAATGGATAACAATGCAATGTGCGGCATATATGTATGCCCCACCTTTTTTCTTGCATCCCGGTTTAATGCGGTATATGTAATAAAGGCAAATGTACATATTTTACTGTTGTTTTCCCTTCTTATAACCTATAAGCCGAATTTTAGGAGATTTATTTTTCATCGAAGCAAAACTTTTTGCCTGAACTTCAAATTCGGCTTACAGGTGAGGTTTTGATGAAATAGAATAAAGAGGAAATCGATATTTTTCTTACTAAATCATTTTCCTATAAGCTGAATTTTTTCTCTCAAACTCAATTTCAGCTTATAGATGAGGTAGGCTTATATCCGTTCGATCAGGGAAAGGTTGGGGACTAGCATCTTGTAAATCCATTGATCCTTTTTTTTGTGGGGGGGGGGGGGGCAGGATGCAGCTTACTGTGGTCGTGGATATTTTCACTGGTATATATTTTCACGGAAATCCGTGAAAATATGTACAACGCGAAATAATCTACGACCACAGTATATACGCAGTATTAATGTAATGATCTTTGGTTCATTCATAACTGCAGTTTTAAAAAGTAAGGGGTTTGGTATATTCATAGCAATCCTTGGATATATTGCTGACCTGTACACATCAGCTGTCAAAAAGGGGAGGGGGGTCTTGGTAAAGTTCTAAACTGAGGGTAACAGACATCTTCAAAAAAACATCAAAATAGATATATTTGGCCTCTAGATTTACAAAATTACTTAGGCCCCTGGGGACCCCCCCCCCCCTCCGCACACACACACACACACCTATAGCCCTAGCTTTACATAGCCTTTTGAATTTTCAAAATTCATTCAGTAAAACAGAGTTAGGAATTTTCTTTCTTTTTTTTTTTTTACCATTTTCTAGAAGTCCAGGTGCATCTCATGCGGGAGATTACAGTAATCTGGTATACCCACTGTTAGACTGGAAGGAGAATTTCTCCTTCATGTACTCCCAATGAAGTTATTTTGCTCCTTCATGCCCTCATCATGAAGGTCCTACTCCACAGGGGAAAATCATTTCCCCTGACTTAGCTTGGATGTCAATGGATATATCATAAATAACTTGATAGCATTTAACCTTGTTTGAACAAAGATTCACATGTAGTCAGGCATGGGACTAGGGCTTGAAGAAATTTCCAAGAGGGTGATTAAATTCCTCTTCCAGGTGGTGTTTGATTTTTTGGCATGAGGCCCCTACAACATCTACTCCCCCCCCCCACCTCCCGCTATCAATGTGGATCTGTGCAAATCACAAGAATGACCCATCTGATATCTACTTGTAAGCATCTTATTCACCCCTTAAAATGTAGCTTTTTACCGTAATCTCCCGCGTATAAGGCACACCTAGAGTTTTGGAAAATTCTCAAAAAAAATGAAAAATTCATAACTTTGGTTCTACTGAATGAATTTTCAAAATTCAAAGACCTATGTGTAACTTGGGCCCCATAGACCCCCCTAGGCCCCCATATATCCTGTTATGGCTAAGGGGGCATGTAACATATCAAAAGGGTTATGTCTTTCGGGGAGAAGCGCTAACGTGGCGCCATTTTCGCTTGTAAAATATGAGCAGTAAACTTTCGCCGGAACTAGGGACACACTTCCGATCATACCGTTTCTCCTCGAAAGGGTCCACGTATCAGAAGAAAGGTCTTGGAGTCCCCCTTGTGGTTGCAATGAGAACTAAAACCCCCCCGTATAAGACGCGCCTTATACGCGGGAGATTACGGTACCTGTTCCATGTGATATGGTTTGTTGACAATATACTTGGGGGGGGGGGGGGCAGCCGGCTCAAATGTTGATATTCACAAAACTGCTGGTGTTGGAAGCAGCACAAGATATCAGAGATGGATCAGTGCTAAATCTGAATCTGGGGTGCCTATCTCGATATCTAGGTCGAAACAAGGTCAAAGGTCGCAATGCATCTTCATCCCTGCATGGGGAATCAATCGCGCACTGAGGACCTCTATAGTGTTAATGAATTTAGGAATTTCATAGCACTGCGGTGATGACATGGAATATTCAAGTGACTTCCTTTCAATGCGTTATAATAGTGCCCATACATGTCATGGGTGCTCAAAATTTTTAGGACGTCACTATTTTAGGAAGGATGGCGTCACTTTTTATGTATAAGCCTACCTACTGAAAAAAAAATTTCTTAATTGGACAATTCCCATAGGAGCCCATGTGTTGTCTATCGCGAAAATCTACCGCACAATGCTATCCTATGGAGCCTCATTTTCATGAGAAAGTAAGTCAAACATGTTAATTTTTTCTTCAGCATTTTTCATAGCTAAAGTAATTTTTTTCCAGGAATTGTGCATGCGCAATGAAAGACTAGATCCTAAAGAACATGTTTCCATAATTTTTTAATTATCCCCCAATTTCGACGAGCAATTCCCATCTAAAGTTCCAATTTATGACCATCAGTTTTGACCGAAAAGGCACCGCCAATAACCCAGGAGGACCTGGGCCAATAAATGTCTTTAATTAAGAACACACATGAAAAACAATTATTTTACGAAAGTGTCTTTATTGATTCATACGGTCTTACATTACATATTATGTACACAGTGGGAGTGGCTATTTCCATCGAAGTAATTCAGTTCTGGGACCTAGACCTTAAGGGAAATGTTATCACTTAAATCTGAATCCTTTACATTCTTTTTTTCAAGTATCTTTAAGATGTGTTATGTAAGTCTTACTATACAGCTGGGGTCGCATTACCTGGAAAGGTATTTTGATATGATTCAACGAATCACTATTCATACTGTTTAAAACTATGAAGAAGCGAAATAAAGGACTAAAATATTTTGCTCACTAACAACTTTCAACTATAGAAACAATTTTTAAATGCTGAACTTGGAAATCAAAATTTAAGACTCTTAAATGGATTATCAAATAAAAAGGTACATTAAATGTTTTTAAAATGCAGGAAGCAGTATTAGTGTGCTATACTGTACAGTGAACTTAGAAATATACAAATCGCGTGGTTGACTACCTTCAATAACATGATCACTCCTATACCCAACACGAGTCCTGCAGGTGCGGGACGCTATCTGCTTGAGTGGATCGACACCTCTTGCGCTTCAGTACACAAGGGTCTTTACATACACAACCTGATCAACTAGAAATGCACGTCTTTAATCTGTTAGCCAAACCGCCCAACCAACCTTGATAAACACTTTACTATTTATTCCGGCAGGGGATAAATGTAAAAGCAACCTGCTTATGCTATAAGAGGTTCTGGCAAAACCGCAGTTACCGTAAACGCCCGCGTAGAAGACGCGCTGCGCGTATAAGACGCACCCCAAACTCAGCACATGCATTTTCGCGTATAAGACGCACATTTTAAGGCTAAAATTTGTAAGATTAGTACATTTCTATAGTAAAATTACCCCTCGTATAAGATGCACCCCAAACATGAAAAAAATCCTATAAGACCCCCCAGGCATTTGTTTGGCATAGAGGACGCGTCTTATACGCGGGAGTTTACGGTAATAGGATATATTTTCACAAATTTAAATTCAAGAAGCATACTACAATAATATTGCGATTCCCTAAATTCAAAGCATTAATTATTCATTAGGGTAGTTGTCATGAAATAATGGGTTCTGTACTATGCATGTACGTTATCATTTCATGTGACAAAAGTGTTATGCGATTAAACATGATCTAAATGTTGTCCATGTATTTAAGTTCACATATCATCCCCCTCCCCTGTGCTTTTGTTCTTGGGAATACCAAACGTCGCCCTTCATGATTTCATGCACTATGAAAGATGTACACAGTACTTTTAACAAAAACAAGAAAGCTTACAAAACGCCTTGTAATATGCAATTACAACAGTGGTAATTTGGTGTTAAACCTACCAAGTCATGATAAAATACATAAGCACCCAATTTCCTTTACACTAACGTTTACAGATTCCTGTACAAGACTTCTAAAATACCTGTAACAAAGTCATCACCATAGAAATTAATGAAAAAAATGATAGATCTGAATGCACAAACGAAAATGTATAGCTGGAAAACTTTCTTACTTTCATGACATAACAGATGCGTGCCGACAACACCAGGCATTTGTTGAACCATGTGACCAATCTCTGGATTTCTTGTGGGAGTTTCAGCAAGTTTCGTAGGACCTTTCATATGTTTAAGCTATTTTAGATGCCATCTGTATGCGTTCAAATGAAGACAGCCAATGATTTAACCTGGCCTGTATCTTGTGTATGTATACGTAGGAATTCAATGGCACATTTGAAAGGAGGTACGAAACGCCCTCGAACACTTTTCACAGGAAACCCAGAATGGTGAGTGCTCAGTTGGACTTCTCTGGTTTTACCCTGCAAGTGTTGCACGGCAAGGTAAAAACAGTGAAGAACAAGGTCATCAAATCTTATTCGATATTTCTCCTGTGCAAATAGACCAGAAGTTTTAATCATTGATAACTCAGAATGATATCTTTTTCACTCATTATTAACATTGTTAGGGCGGTTGATTCCACAGTAAATAGGTTGAGCAATTTCATTTTAACAATGGATTGAAGCGTATCCAGATGGTCTTAAAAACATGTCAGGCTCATGCTTCGGTTAACTTTCTTGCCGATGATCCGTGAGCTGCGTCCTGCGCCTACCTGTGATGGGAGTACATGAGTGGTTGGTTTATTTTGCTCAGTTGCTGCTTTGAGCTGACGTGTAAGCAGGTCATTCTTGAAGCGTTCCTGGTTAAGCTCTTGGCGCAGCTGCTGTCGTGTCTTGCGGGCAAATGGGCAGAGTGTCGGGTGCTGACAGAGCATGGTGGCAGTGGGACGGGCACGGGGATCCGGCTGTACCATTGTCAGCAGGAGGTGGTTCAGATCCCCAGAACAGTTATCCAGTGGTGGCAGGTCACCTCGTCTAATGGCATGCCACAAGTCGCCATTCTTTGGAAGCTCCTTACCACATCCCTAAATGCAGAGAAAAAAGGTGTAAAGAGAAAATCAATCCAGCATGCAAGCTATATTTTACTGTGTTTTGCAACAAAACGTAAAACAGACATAAGGCCACACCAAAATAATAAGTTGGTCTACAGATCGCCCTCTCAACATTTTTGGAAATACAAATTTTTCTTTTCTTTGAAAAAAATCTTGTCTACGGATTGCGCTTGCTTCAGTTTTTACACGTTTTCTCTTTGTGATGTCTGGCAAAAATAAAAAAAAATTGTTGCTCGCCTCAATTTCCCAGCAAGGAATCCATTGGATACCAAAAAAAATATTATTAATAATAATAAAAAAAAAAACAACCTCGCTTGCACCATTTTTTCAAAACCAAAAATCCGTAGACCAACTTATTTTTTTTTTGTGTGGCCTTATACCATCGAGCACAAGGTGGATGAAAACAACCTGGATGAAAATTCTGTACATGTTTTATATCAATGTCATATTTCAAAATAATATAGCACACCTTGCTACCTCGTATTGCAACAGATGTCGACATGTGTTCATGCTTAAGTTGGCTCAAGTGGACACAATCAATGTAGATATCTGTATTAACTTACTGCTTCCCAGATGGTTAATGCAAGGGAGAAGATGTCTGCTTTAGCAAGGTGTGAATAGTTGTCTTGAAGTAACTCAGCTGGCAGATAGCGACAGTCACCCTCTTCCACTGATGTCGCGTGTATAGAGGTCACATGGCCAAGGTCACCTATCTTGTAGGTGACATCCTCGCCAGGTGAGCCCTCCTCTGTTACCTCCTCCAGGTCTTCCTCCAGACCAGACTCTGATGACTGTTTTGGGTCCAGATGCAGGAAAATGTTACCTGCAAGAGGAATATTTGAATAGTATTTTCCTAGTTAAGGTAGATTAAGTATTGGGGAAATAAATGTGTACCATATAGGATGTACCTAGAAAAATCTCAAGTTGGTTCATTTTTTTTTTGTTAGGTAGGGTCTGTGTCGAAAATCTTTTTTTTTTCATTCTCTTTTAAGCTAAGGCACATCCTGTTAGAAGCTATAAGGCACAGACAGGAGTTGATTTTGGCCGTATAGTTATACATTATTTATTCCTATAAGGCTTGCCCCGAATTTAGTCTAATCACATAAACAACGTGCTAAGGTAATATACCCATGTGCTCCCAAACTTTTATTAAGCTTTTCTCAGGACTAGAAAGAAGACCAAATTATCACAAATTACGTCATTACGTTTTCCAAATTGTAAAGTCAACGTACCTGGTTTGATGTCAAGGTGGACAAGTTTCTGACTGTGGATATAACGCAGCCCTCTGGCAGCATGAAGTAAGACCTGGATGAGCTGCGACTCAGCAAGCGGTCCATCAGATGCAAGCACCTCAGCCAAACTACCACCTGTTGAATCACAAGATGGTTAATCTCAGAAAAAACAGGAGTTTGTATGTTTGCTGATATTGTATCAGTGATTAATCTACACAGTGGGGAGAGTGTGAATATGCCTTTAGTATGGACACCTCGCGCGGCAGCCATTGCTTGATCTGGCACCTGGAGATAACCAATGATAACAGTCCAAAAAAAATTACCCTGAATAGAGGGGATTATCTGATTGGTTGATAATTCATCATGCTAGTAAGTGAGTGAGTAATAGATGTTTATAATTCGACAGCTAAGGTCATATTCATGGCGAGAACTACATTACCGTACATGATTTCAGGGGATAATGTCAGTGCCCACACATATGTGCACCACACACATCCGAGGGGATAGGAAAGAGAAATAGACCCCTTTAAGTGGGCTAGGGGGGCCCCAATTCATAATGCTAAAGAAATTGCTGTTCTCGGGAGAACAGAATGGAACTTACCGTTACAATATTCGTTCTGTATGTACATATGGTCATTTTCTGCCCATGCAGAGAAGTATCGTACAACATGCGGATGTTTACCAAGCACAGCGTGGGCATAAACCTCATTCATAGCTGTCCGCCTAAAATCCAAAAAGAAGCCAAAAAGTTCATTCAATTGATCACACAACTGCCCATAGTGTAAGAAGGTGGTATCTGGCTTTTTCTTTTTCTTCAAGTTTGTAGGACAAAAGAAATGTTACAATTACTATAGAACCAAGATGTCACAACCATATTGCACTAAGATGATCAGGATATGAAAGTTATGAAAAGGCAATACTCACTCGTAGACACTACCTGCAACTGGTGTCTTTGACTTTTTGATAGCATATGTACATCCATCGAGTCGGTGAATACACTTATATACAGCACCAAACTCCCCGTCTCCTAGTTTATCTGTTTGTAAGAACTCCTCATGGTAGCGTGATGTATTGATGTCATGTAACGCCAGTTTCTGCAATTAGAACATTCACCCATGTCAATCAATGTTGGATATACACACTACACAGGGTTCCCACAAAATCCCCAAACTCAAATTACACGACATTTTAAACTATATTTGGACATAATTGGGGTTGCCCTCACAGCTAAATTCCTGTGATCGACCCATACATGCAAACTCTGAAGGAGAAAGACAAGTAAGACATTAGGGGTCTGTCCAATTGCAAATAATTGGGGGAGACGATAGAAATTACAAACATTCCCCCAGCTGTGTTACTTATATAATATACATAGCCTCATGAAACAAGGGTGTGTGGATGGGGGGTCCCCCATGTCAAATGTCGATTTTAAAAAATGGTCATGGCACTTGTAACTTAAATCCCCATGTTACCTCTAAGAGCCTATCATGTCCCATGTTGAATTTAAGAAAGCACCTATGTCATGTCACTAATTGTTTTGCCTCATGCCATTTTAAGAAATGGCCATGTCACCATGTCAAATTTAGTGGTCCATACCTATAAAACAAGCCAGTTTCCCGTCAGAATAGGACCCAGTTTGCCATGCGAATAGGCATATGCAGCAGTGAGGTGGCACCATCTAGTGAGTATTGAAAGAACTACCATAATCTCCTGCGTATAAGGCGCCCCGCCTATAAGGTGCATCTAGAGTTTAGAGATTTGACCAGAAAAAAAAAAAAATCTTCTGTTCTACTGAATGGATTTTGGAAATTCAAAAACCTATGTGTTGCATGGACCCCCCCCCCCCCCGACCCCATATTCAGCTGATGAGGTTATATGGGAGTTTAAGATATCAAAATGAATGTCTTGATCTCCCCCTTGAGGATCCAGAAAGAACTAAAACCTCTCATATAAGACGCGCCTTATACATGGGAAATTACAGTCCAACCAGCTTAACCCAGGCCCTATCTGTGCACTACCTATTGCAGAAATATACAGCAGCAATGTGCATTGCTCGTAACTCGAAAAAAAATAAATCAATAGCCTTGAGCAAGTCTAGCTTGTGGTCTGACATCAGCACTCCCTCACCCAGGTTATTGGCACCACCAAGCCACTATTCGCATAACTCCCGCCAAAACTGCCCTATTCGCACCACATTGCCAAAAAAGGCAGGAAAACTGATACATGGATCAACATCATATACCTTCACCATTGCAGGCAAAAAGCGTCTTATGGCCGCCAACCAACTGACTCTGTAGAATATAGACAATTACTCAAAATTTACAATAGTTGGTACTGAAATACCTTTTCCTGCAAGACCCCTACATCTCCTTTAATTTTTTTAAGACTACCCCCCCCCCTACATAAATGGTAAAATGATATCTCATTGGATCTGGATGAATCACAAGAATGACCCTAAGGCCACACCAAATAAAAAAAATTGGTCTATGGATTTTCATTTTGAGAATATGGTGCGGGAGGGCGAAATTTTTATTTTCTAGAAATTAATTATTGTCTATGGATTCTGAACATCATAAATATGGAGAGGGCGATTTTTTCTTATTTTTTTTTTTGCCATTGCATATTTATGCCTACCCAATGAGGGGAGGGGTCTGCCATTCCTGTACCTTTATTATTAATCATATGTGCCCCATCCTAACAAAGTGGTACTGAAGTCGCACATTTAGAAGCCTAGATATAGGCTTCTCAAGTGGTATAGTGTCAAAAATATCAGATTTTTTAAAATTGAATTTTAGCATTTTTCTAACCTATGGGTAGATATCTTTCAGAATCCTTGCCTACTAAACTGAATTTAAGCCCCAAATGCCTAGAAGACATAGCTATAGTTTTCTTGGTTATATAGAACATGGGAATTATATAGGATTCATAAATTATTATATGTTTAAAATGTCAAATATATCAGTTTAATCGACTTTTAATTCATCCGACTAAATTTACCGACGGAAGATCCTTAGAGGACCACCTGGTTCAAATATGCAAGTGTTATATACCAAATGAAAGCTCTTGATGAGCTGTAAATGAATATGCTAATTACTAAACATATTGTATGTGCGACTTCCGTACCATTTTGTAAGGATGGGTCACATATATTTATTGCTTGATCAAAAAAAAATAAATAAAAAAAAGGTGAAAATCCCTGCAAATGAGGCGGGCGGGATCCATAGACATGTTATTTTTCAAATAAAAATAAAATTTTAATTTCTGAAAAACAGGGGAGGGAAATCCAGACCAATCTTTTAATTTGGTGTGACCTAACAGATCATAGAAAAACTGAGGAGTTTGCATGTATGATTAGACCACTCCAATGGATTTTGCAATAAATGTTTATTTTCCCATTTTCCATGACTCAAGATGAAATTTTCAGAAATTCCATTACATTCCACGACTTTCTATTCCATGACATGTGGGAACCCTGACTACAAAATTCATTAACCACATTGCAGCTTATAGGCTTATGTCCAAGTGAGTAACAAATATTTAAAAGCCATTTGACAACTAAGGTCATATCCATGGTAGGAAAACTACCATAATCTCCTGCGTACAAGACGCATCCAATATTTAGGGAGGTCTAGTTCGCCTACAAGGCGTATCTGTGGCTTTTGTATTTTGTAAAACCCTGCATACACAGCACACACCCAACTTAGGAGGAGGTATGGCCCGTGTACAGGGCGCATTCACAAGATACCATCTGAGGGTAGATGGGTCTGATGCTTATCATATAATTTTTTAGAATGCCACAAATGAGGTGTGAACAGAAACACTCTAACATTGTACATGTATCATCAGTTGTCTTTTTTCTCTCTCCATTTGAGCCTATCTATGTTGTGGCATGTTAGGGAATAAACTGAAGTCATCACATTGTCTAAACATAATTCGAATATAAAGGATTGGCATAGTGGCTTTACCTGGTGTCAATCCTAGGAATCATTCCTGGCATTGACACTAGGTGAAGCCACTATGCAAAACTAAACACCCATTTCCAGGACATGCTGGTGCGGGATGTGCCTTATATGCAGAATATTACGGTGCATAATGTTATACTTACTTTAGTACATGGTAGATCCGACTCCATATCCTCTTCCAATGAATCGTCTAGACTGAAGAAAAACAACAAAAATAGGTTTCATTTTCAAATGAACATTGGGCCCAACAATTGAGACAATAAGGCCACACCAAAAAAATAAGTTGGTCTACGGATTTTGGTTTGAAAAAATGGTGCGAGCAGGCGATTTTTTTTTAAAAGATTTTTTTGGGCATCCAATGGATTCCTTGCTGGAAAAGTGAGGCGAGCAAAGAAAAATTATTTAATTTTTTTTTTGCCAAACATCTGACAAAGAGAAAACTTGTAGAAAGTGAAGCGAGCGAAATCCATAGACGAAATTTAAAAAAAAAAATAAATAAAAAAAAAAATTTGTATTTCCGAAAATATGGAGAGGGAAATCCGTAGACCAACTTATTTTTTTGGTGTGGCCTAATATTGCAATACATGAGGTCACAATTTCTCTACGGTTTCAGAGCTTACCCTAGCCTGCCTACCTACCCTATTCATTACAAATTTTTCTGTTACATAACAGAGCTATTTGATGCCATACCAGTATGGAGAAATAGACAGGGATTAAAGTCAATTTGACTGAGTAAGGTAAAATCCCTGAATTGTTTATAACGCACGAGAAAAAAAAAAACGTGGATTTTTCAAAGTGATATCCTAAGGCACCTGACCTGTAGATATGATCTACGTTAAAACAAACTGCAGGGATGAAAGTGAGAACAAAAATCCTCATATTTAGGTTTTGTATGGGCACCTTTCTCTTATATTAGGCCTAAAAATAAATGTGTTCAGGTGGTCAGAAAAAAAGTATTTGGGTAGGTAGGTAATTTTTTTATGCTGACTAAATTTTCACCGCTATGCGTCGCGATTTTATATGCAGGATGATAAAACTTCCGTGATAAGTGCAAAACATATATATCAGATCCTCTCCCAAAAAAAGAAGAAAAATTTAGGGTATGCAGCATTACCTGAACACAACACTTTTTAATACTACGATGTAGTAAATGCAGCGAATACTCCAGTAGGTGACCTTTTCTAATACATTTGTACATTGCATTCCAGTGATGCCTAAACAACGCTGGCATAGAGGGTTCTGGCACGTGACTGATCTACTTATGGTAATTAGCAGGAAACTGCCTCAAACAGAAAGGATTATGGGCAACCTCAATACCCTCTCATGAAACACTACTCTATTTTCATGATAGCGTAATTTAATGGCCTTTGTGTCATTTAAAATGATTCTGGTAGGGTTATTGACATAGATGCCACAATAGAGGAGAGGAGCAGGTTTATTTGATGCAGCTCATGACGTCATGATTGCTAAAATGCATAAGATTGTTAACATATGGAGGGTATTGCAAAATTTGTTGTATTTAGAATAGTAAACAGTACAGGTTTGTGAATTGACACAGGCACCTTCTGGTGGGTTATTTATAATTGATATTTCTCAGGAAATTGCAAATGATGCCAGAGAAAAAGCTACAAACATCATCTGGTTGCATCATTAAAGTACTGTACATGTACAACTGTGATGCATTTTGGCAATCATGACGTCATCAGCTGCATCTGATGAAGCTGGTGCTCTCCTCTTTAGTGAGACATATCTAACTATGCCAGATGTTTTATTTGACACAAAGGCCATCAAATTACACAATCATGAAAATAGAGTAGTTATTTTCTTTAATGGCTGGTGTTATAAAGGTACAGCAACAGCAGACCACTCAATGGATAGGTAAAGGTCTCCAGATTTGCAAATTTCATTTTCTATGGTGCATTTAGAAGCCAACATTCTACTTAACATAAATTTGAGGAAAGGAGCAAAAGAAACAAAAAACCATCTTGATATTGAAAATCCAGACAAATAATTTTTTTTTAGAAAAAAATATAAAAAAATTCGACCTCCCGCTCCAGTTTTCAAAAATGAAAATCCATAGACCAATTATTTTATTTGGTGTGGCCTAGACATGTCTGGTTCAAAAAAATTCTAAAATCAGACAAAATTCTGAAAAGTTACATCCCTGATATATAGTTTCCTAGGCCACACCAAATAAAAAAATTTGGTCTATGGATTTTCATTTTGAGAATATGGTGCGGGAGGGCGAAATTTTTATTTTTATTTTCTAGAAATTAATTATTGTCTATGGATTCTGAACATCATAAATATGGAGAGGGCGATTTTTTTTTATTTTTATTTTTTTTTTGGCCATTGCATATTTATGCTAGGCCGATATAGCTGCCTGCTCCCTCAGAGTGTCTACGGAGTAATTTATGCCTATCCAATGAGGGGTCTGCCATTCCTGTACCTTTATTATTAATCATATATTTATTGCTTGATCAAAAAAAAAAATAAAATAAAAAAAAATAATTGAAAATCCCTGCAAATGAGGCGGGCGGGATCCATAGACATGTTATTTTTCAAATAAAAATAAAATTTTAATTTCTGAAAAACAGGGGCGGGAAATCCATAGACCAATCTTTTAATATAGACCAATCTTTTAATTTGGTGTGGCCCTAGGACCATCAGAATTTTACATTAGTAATTTCTTTCCAAATTACCGTAATCTCTCGCATATAAGATGGGTTATACGCAAATCAGATCGTCAGTGTGTCTTATAACATTACCACAAGTGGGGGGTGCATCTTATACGCAGGGTAGGTAGAATTATCAATTGTATTTCCATACCAGGATGTGTCAAACATGTAATTTTTAGAATGCCACATATGAGGTGTGAACAGAAGTAGATCTTTTCTACATTTAAGCATTCCATTAATCTTCTTGCAGGTTAGGAATGAATATATAAATCATCACATTATTTAAACATTGTTTGAATATGCATAAATAAAATATAATCCCTGAACACTAACAGGTACTGTGTTTGAAAGGTCCTGAAATCATGAAGTGCTGCCACCTGGTGTTCCACTTTTAACTGCCTCCTAGAATAGACCTACCGTAATCCCTCACGTAGAAGGCGCATCTTCTACGCCAAACAAAATGCTGCTGGGTCTTGTACGTGGGAGGGATATTGCCTTGAGTTGGGGGTTCGCCTTATATTTCTTTTATTATAGAAAAGTACTAATCTTACAAAATTCAACCTTTATGGGTGCACCTTCTACGTGAAAAGGCCTTCTCTGAGTTGGGGGTGCACCTTCTGCGCGGCCTGCGCCTTCTATGCGGGAGATTACGGTAGTGTCTTGTATGTACATATAGAAATGGTCAGTGTCCAGCCCTACCCCCATCTTCTCCCCACCCCTCCCTGTACCTACCATGCCATTCCTACACTGATCAATCTGTGGGTGTTCTGTCCCTCCACAATTCCCAGAGAACATGCTCTGTATGTGGGTCACTCTACCGACGGTTCAACAGAAGACTGGGGTCAGGGAGGGCCAATACACATTCAACTTCAATCAGATCCTTATCTGTAGAGGGAGAGGAGGTGCGTGGGGCGTGGCTGTAATACATATCCTAGATCAATCAGATTCTTATCCTAGATCAATCAGATTCTTATCTAGATCAAAGGGGTCATTAAAGTAATTAAATCATTAGGCCTAAAAAAAATAAGAAGTTGTGTTCAGGCCACACCAAAAAAATAAGTTGGTCTATAGATTTTGTTTTAAAAAAATGGTGTGAACGAATTTTTTTTTTATTCTGCTTTAAAGAATTTTTTGACGTTCAATGGATTCCTTGTGTGGAAAAGTGAGGCGAGCGAAAAAAATTTATTTAAAAAAAAAATTTGCCTAACATCACAAAGAGAAAACTTGTAGAAAGTGAAGCGAGTGAAATCCGTAGACGAGATTTAAAAAAAAAAAAAAAAAAAAAATATGGAGAGGGAAATCCGTAGACCAACTTATTTTTTTGGTGTGGCCTCAGGTATCCCGACCCTAATTTTTTTTTTTTTTTTTTTGGGGTCAACCTCATATAAACATCTGGAAAATGACATAACTTTGGTTCTAATTGACCAATTTTCAAAATTCAAAAAACTAATGTGTAGCTTACGGGACGCCTAACCCTGGTGACAGGCAAAATTTTTTGACTTGTGGAAGGGGGGGGGGGGCATAAAAAAAATTCCTCGTGAAAACCTCCCACCCCCTGTTGATAATGACCCCTCCTAAACTGACCCAAAATTGCCCCTAGCTTTCAACTCAGGGTGCATCTTAAAGGGGCCCTGGCACGGCGAATGCATGCCCGCATTAAAAGGTCACATGACCACCCATTGACCAATTAGGGCGCTCCGCTGGTTCATAGTCCTGTAGGCCAAACAAAAGCCTTGTGACCTTATAGGATCTCTTCAAGTTGGGGGTGCGTCTTATACGAGGGGTAATTTCACTATAGAAATGTACTAATCTTACAAATTTCAGTATTAAAATGTGCGTCTTATACGCGAAAATGCATGTGCTAGGTTTGGGGTGCGTCTTATGCGCGCAGCGCGTCTTCTATGCGGGAGATTACGGTAATTGTAAAAAAAAAGTCAATAAAAAAAAAATCGATCTACCTACCCTAATTTTTTTTTGCTATGTTACCTGAACACAACAATTATTTTTTTGGGCATTAGTTGGAATACACAACCAGTGTGACCCTAGTCTTCCATCTATCCGTCAGTAGAGTGACCCACATACAGAGCATGTTTTCTGTGGGAATTGTGGAGGGACGGAACACCAACAGATTGATCAGTGTATACCATTCCCTCCCCCTTCTGTATACAGGGATGAAAGTCACAGCACGAAAATCCCTGAAATGGTCCTATATTCGCCCGAAAAACCTGGGTTTCTATATGAATGTATAGGGTCCTGGAACTTCAAAATCCCTGAAATCAGGGAATTCCCTGAAGACTTTCATCCCTGTGTATACTATGGGGACTGATTGTGCAGTTATGTTTAAGTCATGGTTACAGTGAATATTACAGGTATTCCTGTAATTCCTTCTCTGAGTGTCCTCTTCGTCATGTTACTTATCAGCCATCCAGGTTACAATGTCAAAGAATGATTTTAATCAAACTTTGACAAACAGGGAGTCATTGCACGACCTTTATTCACACCAGGTGGCAGCACTACAGGGTTTCAGGACATTTCTAACACAGTACCTGTTAGTTTTCAGAGATTATATGTTATCTATGCATATTCAAACTATGTTTAGATAATGTGATGATTTATGTTCATTTCCTTACATGCCACACAATTAATGGAATGCCCGAATGTAGAAAAGTAGGAAAAATGAGGAAACATGTACTTCTGTTCACACCTTATATATCAGGGATGAAAGTCGACGATGACAAAAAACCTTGAAAAAGGAAACAACTTTAAATGCACTGTATAATGCCCTCCAGTCCCATCCATCAGTGTGTTACAGGGTTTGTGTGGTTGGTGGGGGGGGGGGGGAAGGAGGCAGTAGGTGTTGTATAAGAGTGTAGTTTGTCCTCAAATAACAGGAAAAGCTGTTTTTCAAGATGTTGTTCGGATACTATACCCAAAATGTGCACATTATGGCCCTTTTGCAGAGTATGTCCTAGTATCCCTTCAGAATGTTACTATATAGCTGTTTTCCAAGGTCTTGTTCGGATAGCATACCCAAAATATGCACCACCTGATCTACTGGTAGTGGTGCCTTTGCGCAACACGACCTAGGGACCAATTACAATGTTATGTATAGAGATAGGTCAAAGGGTGCAGGAAATAAATGACCAATATAGTTATATGGTGAAATCATAACGCGCAGAAAAGGGGTATACTATCCGACACTCTTCTAGCATAGGAACTATAGCTTGCTGCTAAGACTACACTGAAGAGTGGAACAAACACCAATAAAGAGGGGAAAGTTTTCAAGGAAAAACTTGAGAATCCTTGAAAACCTTGAACTAAAAACTGGCATGCTGCCACTGTATGCAGTGTTGTGGGACCTGACTGTGTGCATGTATGCAACCTCTGGAGGTAATTTGTGACTCTTTTATCCTGTTTTCAGAGGATTTTCACTCACTTAAGAAAACTTATTTTTCTTAAGTGAGTGAAAAAAACCTTGAAATCAAGGAAAACCTTGAACTCTTTCATCCCTGATATATGGCATTCTAAAATTCACATCAACAACAATATACAAATTCTTAAATGGTATTTTACATATGTGGTGCGCCTTGTACGTGAACCAACACTGCTGAATCAGGGGTGCGCCTTATACGCAGGTTTTCTAAATACCAATCCAGGAGCAGTAGGTGCGCCTTGTATGCGAAACTGAGCTGCCTGGATTGGGGGTGCACCTAGTACGCAGGAGATAACAGTAAGAGATTTTTCCGACTTTTTATCTTTAAAAATTGATATTTCTCCTTCCATTGGTCAGAAACAGAGATGTAAGTCAGGTACTGGGAAAATCCCTGAAAAGCTGTTATCACGACACTGGGAGAGTTGGCAGCACCCCTGGTATACAAGCAGAGTGTTCAGGGCAGACTGAACAGCACAGCATCATGGCACCCCCTGGTGTTAAACAATTGTACTATGTTGCTGGTTGATGGTTTTAGACCAATCAGAGAGCAGCATTCCCTTCATTTCTCCCTGGGAGGATAATATCCTGGATATGCTCCTGAGATTCCCTGCCCAGAGTCTCCCCTGGACCAGTGAGTGCCTCTACTTACACCAGAAGGGGGGCTTAGTGGAGTCCCTAGTTGAATTAGAAAACTGAGGACTGGGTCTGTATGAAGTAAATAACTAGGGACTGAATAAATTCTGTCCCTGAAGAACCTGGATATCTCTATTCAGACTACATTTTAACTTTTTGAATTCCCTATTTTCAGGGAAATCCCTGACAACTTACATCTCTGCAGAAAGACCTGGGATAAACTGTAACATTGTGATGGTAAAGGTTCCTATCTAAGGTTTTGAATGATAAAGCTAGTTTAAGAATTAGGCCAAAATCATTGAAAAGGTCACACTTGTTCCTTACTTCTTTGTATAGTTTGAAATAATGATGAAAAAATGCCAACTTTCATTCATAAAAACCACCATAACATTTGCAGTTTTCACTTTGAATGAAAAATTCCAAAAACATGTTATTACTAACATGTGTCTCTGAAGGCTTTGTTAAAAGCTAAGGGATCTGACACCTTTTGAGGCTTTTCAATTGTTAGTGACATTGCTATTAAAAAAGTGAGATTGTATGTTTCCTTCATGATTTAATAAAGATTTACTAATTTTCGTGAATTCATCCTTGTCCTTTCGTCTAGATGACGTGTCAATTCCAGCATCACACTCATTTTATCCGTGTCTGAGTCATGAACAACGGTTATCATGATGGCACATTCCTCAACAGTTGTCCTCGCCCACCTGCCAATACACCCCCCCCCCCACACCTTTACAACAAACAACCCAACCCTCAGTCCCACCCACTGGACCAGCTGGCAGTGCGTCTGCATCCTTGTTGCCTAGGGTCCTGTCACGTATGATTAGTCAAGCATGACTAGTCCAGACAGCCTACTTCAAAAGTAGGTCAACCCCCCACCTCTTCTTCATCATCTCAAACACAGCAGCCTGTGATTCACCGGGTGGCAGATAACAGTCAACGGCTGCCTTGGGACATTTAAACCGAGATAAATACAACAGGCCATTCGTCAGATATGTGCTCGCAAAACTGACAAACTCAATTTCTTAGTGTCGACAACAGCCAGGATAAAATTACAGTGCAATTATTGAATTAATAATAATAATCTGCATGCAGTGCATCAATGATTTCAATTTGCACACCACATTCTGATTCTGTACATGTCATATGATTTCAACACTGGCAACAGTTGTCAGATTTTTAAACTATCATGTAACTGCTTCATTCGTTTAGTCTGAATGCTAATGAATTGAACAACTTTGATAAGCTAAAAATATATACCTGTCCATTTCTGGTCGTGATCGTTTCACACCTGTTTGGCCCCCATGGCCATGGGTGTGGGAGTTTTCAGCCACTGGTGTGAACGGATTGACGTTCGCTCCAGGTTCTAGGACTGGGAGCCGGGGGTTGTTCGTAGCACAACTAGAAAAGTCTCTTGGAAGTGGTGTGTTTTCTATACGCTGGATCCGTGTGATTCTCCGCTGGGCCTTTTGAAGAAGGCTCTTGGGTGTGTGTGGCGTGTCATATAACCGCAAAGACCTCAGCTTCTTGTGAGGCGGCGTAAAGGAATTTGGATTGGGCGGGTCGGCCTCGTCCGACGAGTCACACAGACTGAACGGCACGGGCGAGACATTATCTGTTCTCGGGGAACGCCGATTTCCAAGATGACATGACTTTGGGGTTGGACTACATAATCCAGAATCCCATAAAAATGAACTGTCTACATCGGGAGTAGTATCCCCACGATGAAAAGGAGAGGTCAGTACACCGCTGTCCGCACCTTCATCACAACATTCTCCGTCAGAATCCAAGTTGGAATCAAAGTTTAGAACTTGTACAATCCCTGAATCCTGGTGCTTTTGGTCACCCCTCGTCTCAAAGAGGAGCTGTCCACGGCAAAAGGCCATACTTGGTTGTAGCAGGCATTCGCTTTTGGAGACAGGTAAGGATAAATCCAATAAATCGTCGATTAAAAAGCCCAGATTGGGTATAGGTCTGGCTTCGGACCACGCTTGTTTTTGGCGGGGCCGTTAGACATGTGGTCAGAATCAGCCAATCAGAACTCCCGAGATAGTTAAATGTACTGACGTCATCATTCGCGATGGCGCGGCGCCAGAATAGTTCTCACTAAATTCGCCAGGTGGGGGGATGGTTGGCACTATATTTCCCGCCTTCATACTATAATAGCACAACGCAGAGAGCCTCGGTCAGCTGCTATTGATACACAGATAAAGGTTCACCAGAATGACTATCTCATGTGGGGGGGGGGGGGGGGGTGAGATAAGGAGCTACAATGTTAGAGCTATGGGATGTCAGCCCAGGATGTCAGTATCTCAGGCATATCAACATGAAATAAACTTATAAAGTTCAATAGCCTGGGAACACCTCTAAATTTCACTGGATGTGTATTCCTTTTAATTGTTTCCTTGCCCTCTTTAATCTAGATGTGTATCAATTGGGTCTCAGGTCTTGTCCTGACTGCACCCCGAATCTGGCACAAGTCGTGGCAAATATAAACAGAAAATCATGACAATAGGCATGGTTATGAGTTTCATAAAAGAAAAAAAAAAAATCTCAAGTAAGGCCACTCAAAAACTGGTTTCTCATCACTAACCCCTGAAAAAAAAATGACAAGGGAAATTATTATTATTATTATTATTTTTTACCCTGGGCATATTGGGGCTAAAACTGCATGGGGCAAGATGGAAAATTTTGATTTTATTACTTAAGAGTTTATTGATTATAAAAAGTTGTGAAAATGCACTCAATCTCTAGTCCATTGCATTGTTGACATCATTAGCTTTAATTTGATACCAAATATGCCAATGTTTGTCTATTTTTACCATAGTTTTTGACTAAAATTATGTAAAAAAAAAATATTTAAAAAAAAATATTAAAAACACAATTTTATGATGCGCGCGGTGATGAGAAACCAGTTTTATTTTTTGAGAGGCCTTAAGGTCTGACTCCAGCCTGTAGTATCTCAGGCTGGAAGGGTCGAGCCTGAGAGAGACTGTGCCAGTACCCTAGAGGGGTGGAATAACCACAATGTGCACATGGGAGTAAAGTTATATTTACTTCATGTCATATTGTTATAAAAATGCTTAAATTTAATGAAATTATAATCTAAATTAGCCACATGTACTTACTGGGTTCCTAACTTTGCAAAAAAAAACCCACATAACAATTTTTTTTTGACATTCTATAAAGGTTTTTTATTCTTAGGACGAAACACAAAGTTCTTTTTTTTAAACTTACATTAAAGAAACTTTTTTTTTTTTTTAAACATGTTGAAAAAACAAATATTTGTTGTTTTTTTTTTCAATTTGATAAAAACGTTTTTGTCCCCAAACCTAATAAAAGCGTTTGCAAACTTTGAAAATGTTGCCTCACGTTGTTTTTTTTGCAAAGTGGGCTCCTGAGTCCTGTGTGAGAGGGGGTGTGTCAGTTTTACTGTACGTTCCATAACTAGGGAGGAGGTGGTCATTTTGGCACAAAGTGTTACAAGGGAGGGGTAAAAAAAGTGGCAAATTTGTGTTACCAGTACCGGGTACGTAATATTTCAAAGTCACATACATCTAGTCTGATTTTTTTTTTTCATTTTTCAAATCATGTTCAAATGTGTTCCATCAACTGGAGTAGCACCATATTTTTTAGGAGTGTATTTCCAATGGATGGAGTTTTGCACTCCAATTCCAAAAGTAGGAAATTGGGTACCGGTAATCAGACAATTCCTTCAAATATTAGGGGACCCCGGGAAGGAGAGCAAATAAAGTAGGTACATTAGGAAGTTTGATCTATCTGAACATCCTGGCTGATTTTTTTTAGAAGATTCATTTTTTTGGCCGCAATCATCGGACTGTACCCGCGTTACTACTTGATTAAATAGGTCACATACCGGTACGGTACATATCTATCTAGGATTTTTTGATTTAAAAAAAAAACTCCTACTAGAAGTGAAACTAGGTTTTTCAGGGTATTTTGGAAAACCCTAGATTTTGGATCTCTTTGGTCACAACCTTTAAGCTCTATTATAATAGAAATGTATGGGTAGCAAATCCTTAGTCTGACGCAGCCCCCATTCCGTCCCTCAATGGAGGGACGGAATGAGTTGCAAGCTGTAACTACAAATCCTTGGATTTACCGACATATATTTCATCATATCTCCGGTTCTATGATAGATGGAAACAAAATTCCAAAAGATTTAGATTTCCCTGCCCAGGCTCTATCCGAACGAACTAGTCAACTGTGGTATCTAACAGATTCCATTTTTTCTGGGGTCCCTATTAGTGGGCCGACCCTGCTGAAGCTGGTACCTTGCGAGATAAGGACTGATAACAGCGAGCTGATGGGTACGAGGTGTTACGTAATTCACCCTGAAAAGTCTGCAGCGAATGAGAGGATTTTTTTCATTGGTCAATAATGTATCACGCTAGGTCGGAATACCTAGTGGGAAAATGACCCCAGGAGTTGCCATTTGGCGGTGCGTTCGTGGTATGGCCGAGGGATCAATGCTGGTTTGTAAGGCCACCCCCTATTGGTCCTCCCCATGTGGGTCAATGTTGATCCCTGAGTCAACTTACTACACTTCCAAGCATAGTTAGGGACTGGTACCTAGCCAGACCTGGCTGGGGTGGAAGGGGGTGGAGGGAACAAGCTAAGGTTGTGTAGTTAGCGTTCGAGGTCAGCCCCACCCACAATGCACTCGAGGCGTTCGGCCAGCGGTTTTCTAACCATATGCAGTGCATTGTGGGTGGGGCTGACCTCGAACGCTAACTACACAACCTTAGCTTGTTCCCTCCACCCCCTTCCACCCCAGCCAGGTCTGGCTATAGCTCATTGCCGTATATTGGGGACCAAAAACTTAGTTTTTCCTATTTTTGCACCTTCAAAATGGTGCTGTGTCTCTCATAGTTGGCCGATCTACACAATTCTTTCACCATGTAAAAGTACACAATTAGGGCATTATTTCTAGATACCTCATTAAGTTTTTTGTGAAAATTAAAAATATTTTATCTTGTATCAAAGTGTGAGTTTCAGAAGCGAAAACCATGAAAAAACACCTACTTCTCCATCTTTAGGCTAAAATTACTATGAAAAAGTGAGTGATGACCCCCTATTTTCATTAATTCATCTTTTAGAGTGAGAAACAAGCTTTTTAAATATGTTTTTACATTTTATATGCCTCTAATAGTTCAAATTCTACCAAAAGATATGTATTTTTTTGAAAACTAACTAAAATCGCCATTTTGACCTGTCCTTTGATACAATTTTTCCCTATAGCATTTAACATGATCCCTATATATGAGAATAAATAGACGTACGACAACTCCAATCTAGTTTGGGCGAATATTTTATTGGACCTGGCCAATAAACATACATAACCAGGCCTAAGTAACACAAGAAGAAAGAAAAAAATCTCCAATGTGAGACCGGTGGTCCTTCCTGGGGCTAGGCAATATGGCCGACTACAAGGCCACCAGTGAAGGAACCTGTTACATAACAGGTGAATGGAAGTGGTGACATCTGGTAATACATTTGGGAACTGCTACTGCCCATTTATCACCACTTATATGCGCGCATATAAGTAGCTTATAAATAGACGTACGACAACTCCAATCTAGTTTGGGCGAATATTTTATTGGACCTGGCCAATAAACATACATAACCAGGCCAACACGCCAAACAGAATGGAGAACAAAAACAAAAAAAAAACAACAAAAAAAACAAAAAAACAAACATACATAACCAGATTTTACACGAATAAGGCGCTGACCATACGCCGATCAAGATCGACACGAGCTTGTTTGGATTTTGTCAAATAATGCAACACACTCAATGATTTCCAGTCACCAATGTTCTTGATGTCCAATAGACTGAACCCTGCATCTGCCAAGGCTAATGCACCTCCTCTTCGTAACGAGTGTGAAGACAACTTATCGATGCCTGACTTGGCACACAACTTGTGCAATTTGCCTAAGTACCATGAGTAACTGCCACGACACCATTGGCCATTTTTCATGTACGACACTACTTGTGAGTCACTGGATGGGTAGTTCACCATAGATAACAGCAAGGTCAGGTAATGATGAAGGCAGAAGATAGAGTCATAGATGAATGTGAAGGGTATGAACAAGACCCGCTCCTTAAATGAAATAGTCTTTGTACGGCGAAGTCTGACGGAGACCCCCCAGACTTCCCAGGTCAAATCTGACAAGCAGACTGCCAGTCCTTGTTCAACCACATTGGACTTACGTAATAAGCCTCTGAAGCACATGATAACAGTGATCCAAAATGCCACATCTTCAGAACATGACATATCCAATAGTTTATAAATACGCTTTAAGTCCTGCACTGACGCTGGTCGCGCCTGGTCCACATGATCACCTAGGGTCCTTCGGATACCTCTCATAGTGATGTAGAGTTCAAATGTATTAGGGTTGACATGTGAATAACCTAGGACCTTGTGCAACACCCAAAGTCCTCCTAGGTACTGTTTAATAGAGCTGTAGCGCAGTCTCTCAGCCAAGTGTGTAACATATAACAACACAACTTCTATACTAGCGGGGAATGGAACAAGCACACCATATAATATGCAAAATTCCAAATAAGAGTTCCATTGGCTCTTCCTAGTACGCTCCGTGGCTCCAGCCATCCACTGTGACTGGTAGTTCCGTAGTTTGTGAGTCAAGACATCCCCTGCAGCAGAAGTCATTTATCAGAAATGAAGGCAATCCTTTTGCACACCTTTTATCCGTACAGCGCGACAAAAAGTCAGGAACAATATTGTCTTTAGATTTAACGCGAGTAGCAACAATATGAAAATTATGTACAACTGATAACCAAAATAATTCTCTTATCCACCACATACAGCGAACACTCCGCGATCTGCCAGTATTTATCATGCGTTGGACTTGGGTATTGTCGGTTCTGACTACAACTTTTGTATCCGACCAATCATTTCCCCAACGTTGCGCTGCGGCAACCACTGGCCAGACTTCCAGTAGGTTAATGTCAGCTGTCTCATCATATTCACAAGGGGGTTTAACAGTATGATATAATGGAAAGCGATTATACAACTGATTGTAGGCAGGTAATTTCCATGCACCTACTAACCAATCACCATTATAACATGAGCCAAAACCAGTTAGTGATGAGTCAGTGTCTACGATAGGATGATAATCAAAGGTACGTAGGATTTTTGCAGAACCATTGAATACATAACTGAACCTTTTCCACCAGCGGATGTCATCCATAAACCAATCAGGTAGTTTGACCACCGTGACACTGTCGGCCATGTATTTGAGTAGGTTAATGACTCTACGTGAAAATGTTCTGCCTCCCCGAATAACTCTACTAGCGTGTGCCAAATGACCACACAGTTCTTGTAATTCTTTTTTGGTAGCAACAGTTTTACCCAAGAACTTGTCGATCAGTACCAATAAGTTGTCTAACTTTTGTGGGGGTAAGCTGATTTCCATTTTCACTGTGTCAATTACCAGACCCAAATACTGGACTTTGGTAGCAGGGGTTAAGATTTTTTTCCATGCAATATGGAAACCGAGACGTCGGAGCAGATCTACCAATATCGCCTGACGCCTCGCACACTCCTCGTAGTTGTCAGCCACAATGACAAAGTCATCCAGGTAACCGAAAACATTGAAAATACCTCTACGATTCATACACCGGATGACAAACTCGGTTAGTTGAGTAAAGATAAATGGTGCACATCTAAGACCAAACGATAAGGCTTGATCTTCGAAATATTCTGGTGCACCGTCCAGACTCCACACAAAACCTTGCTTGGAACGATCGTCCGGATGAACAGCCACACTGCGATAAGCAGATTGGATGTCCAATACACATAAAAACGAGCCCTCATGTATGACATCAGTAACACTATCTACTTGAGTATAATGAAACGGTTGGCAAGTTGTGTACATAAAGTCATTAATACTTTTAAGATTATCATCGGGATCACCACGGCTGCAATCTGTTATGGGTCTTAAGCTGCCGTCTGGTTTTAAAATAGCCCCCAGTGAATGTACACACTGGGGTCTACTAAGAACCCTTTTGACTTTACCATCAATTAACTCCTTCCTTACCAGATCGTCCATTTGGCATTTTACACCTTCTTTGATTATGGAATGGTAATTTTTTTGAAAATAAGAACCATTATAATCCACATCAACGATTTTGAATCCGTTACGAACACCGTCTAGGATAAAAGCATAGTTACCATCAACTTCCTCAAACCCCATGCATTCATCAAAGAAGGCGTGTGGGTTGAGTTGGAGGCACATGCCATCTAAGACATGAACGGAATCACAATCCAAAGGACAAGGTCTAAACCATTCAACACCATCGACAATTCTGGAAGTGTAGATAGTAGGAGTTAATATAATGTCTTCCGTCCTTGGTAATGAATCTGAAGAAGTGACATGATTTGAACCACAAGGAATTACGAATTTGTTGACATCCCATAATAAACTATATTCGAGTTCACTGGTATTATCAGAATCACTGGTATTATCAGAATCGGAAGATTTTATAATTCCACCATCTATGCCAAACTCCTCGGAGACACTGACCCCTGAATCAGAATCCACTAAGGCCTGATATCAATCATTTGATTTTTTCACAGTGGAAAAAAATCTCCAATGTGAGACCGGTGGTCCTTCCTGGGGCTAGGCAATATGGCCGACTACAAGGCCACCAGTGAAGGAACCTGTTACATAACAGGTGAATGGAAGTGGTGACATCTGGTAATACATTTGGGAACTGCTACTGCCCATTTATCACCACTTATATGCGCGCATATAAGTAGCTTAAAAATGGAGCAAGAAAAAGAAAAAACATGGATTTTGTATCACATTTATGAGTTCTTTCAATATACTGGATAGCTTAGATATTCATGCATTTGTTGGGATTATCCATTGCGGTACTTCATGGTGACCTAATTCAACCTTGACCCCAATAACTGTGATTCAAGGTCAGACAGTGACCTACTTATACAAATGTAAGATATATGGTAACTAATATGATTTATATACTTCTGAAAAGTGTCAATGATATCTCTGACTTGGATTTGATGTCCCTGGTCCATTAAATCAAGATTTTGTTGTTTTATTAAGAGAGAAATCCATAATTTGCACCCAACCACCTGCTATTAATGCAGCTATTTTGCCCCAAATGGGCAGCAATTGGGCAGTATTTGCCCTGTTGTAATAATATGGCAGCTGAAAAAATTATCAAATATCTTCCAATTTCCAATAATTTTCAGTATAGATATTCAAAACACCCTATACAAGACTAGGGTTGTGAAAAAACTAGGATATTTTATCATTAATTAGAAAAAAATAAGGCCCTCATGCTGCAAATGCACCAGTCCCCAATATAGAGGAACGGACTATAGGTACCAGTCCCTAACTATGCTTGGAAGTGTAGTAAGTTGACTCAGGGATCAACATTGACCTACATGGGGAGGACCAATCGGGGCGTTCGGGCAGCGGTTTTCGATCAATATGCAGTGCATGCTGGGACGGGGTGACCTCGAACGCTAACTACCCAACCTTAGGGAGCGTTCATTATTTATGGCAGGGGGGGGGTGAGCAAATGAGGGGGGGGGTCAAAATTTTTAGGGGTATTCAGAGGGGGGGGGTCATTTTTTTTCAGCCTATTGTGAGAGGGGGGGTCATTTTTTTTCAACCTATTCCTGAGGGGCGGCACAATTCCTTTTTTTGGGGTATTCGCCAACACAATGTAAAATTTCACAACACAACACGATTTTTTTTCGCGACACGTCGCGAAGTTCACAATTCTCCACCAAGTAATAGTACTTGTTAATGATTGCAGCCACAATTTTGCCCAACATTTTCTTATTACCTATCATTCATATCCATTTAATCATGTTGGTGCAAACTATAAAAACAGATTAATTGGTCGTAATAACAAAGGGCGACGGTGCGTCTCTGTCCGGAGACCCAAGGCCCTCGGTCCGAGGGCTGGGCCAGTAGTACAGGAGAGAAAGAATCGTGCCAATGAAAGGAACTGAGTTCCCTGACCGTCCTTGGTCTCGAATTGCTGCTGACTTCTGTTATCATGTTGGAACAAACTACCTAGTAGTTGTTGACTACTATTTAAGGGATATTGAGACAAGCAAAGTCACTAAAGGAGTTGACGCCGCAGAGACTGTCGCCAAACTTAAGAAAATATTTGTTCATCAGGGCATCCACGTTATACTTGTCACAGACAATGGACCTCAGTTCAGTGCAAGAGACTTTGCAAACTTTGTAGATGAGTGGAAATTTGTGCATGTAACATCTTTGCTGAGATATCCACAGTCAAATGGTGAGGCCGAGCGAGCCGTACAGACAGTCAGAGGTATTCTCAACAAAGCTACTGATGTGGACTTAGCATTATTAATGTACCGAAACACACCACTCCATAATGGCTTCTCACCAGCGCAACTAAATATGGGCAGGAAATTAAAGACCAGAGTCCCCTGCTATCCATCTGAACTCTTACCAAGCACACCAGACCCGGTTGTTGTACGAAAAAAGGAGAGGATGTACAGAGCCAGTATGAAACTGAACTATGACCAACGACACCGTGTGAAAGAAGCCGGAGAGTTATCAGCAGGTGACAAAGTGTGGCTCCCTGATCTCAAGACTCATGGCACAATTGTAGGCAAAGCCAATGGACCGAGATCATATGTCATCTCAACCCCAACAGGCCTCCTGAGGCAAAACCGCCGTATGACTAGAAATGTTGGACTACCACCTGCTACACTACCAATACCACCTGATACAGGACCTATTCCAGCAGTTCATCCTCCTACACCAAGACGTGACATACCATCACATGCAGTCACCCCTAGGGTTGACTCACCTGACAAACCAACACTGAGGATTGATCAGCCGGGTACCCCTTCATATGTGAATGAACCTGATGACCCGCCAGGGGCTGATATTACTGAGCCTCGTAGGTCTGGGAGAGCCAGATCTGCACCTAAGCGTCTGATTGAAAACATGTGAAAGACTCAATGAGATATCAGTTTAGTTTAACTTGAGAGATAATTTCATAGCAAGATACTAGCTATAATCATGTTCTTATTTGGTTGATAAGTATTATTCATTCATGAACATTTCAAGACAAAGAGATTGATAAGTGAGCTACTCATTTTGATCGATAGGTATTATTCATCTATGAACATTTCAAGACAAAGAGACTAATAAGTGAACTTCTCATTTTCCAAAAAAAAGGGAGATGTGGTATGACCGGTATGCCTATATGGTGCTGCCACCAGTGACTGTGTGGGGAACTAAAAAGTAAAGTGAGTGGGTTGAGTGGGACACAACTTTGGGGGTTTAGGAAGCGGAGATCAGCATGTCAACATGTGGCTGAAACTGAATTTGTAACACTAAAAGTCTACTCTACATTAAAGAACTTCAAGAACTAATCTTCTAAATGTTTGCTCAATAGAGTATCCAACAATTGCCGAAGGCGATCAGCCCAGCCTGAGGACCGAGGGCCTTGGGTTTCTGGAAGAGACAAACCGGAGCCCTTTGTTTACGTTCTGACACGAGAAAAAGCTTTGATTTTCCTTAAAATAATTCACAAATAAGACAGAAAAGCCACAAACAGGAAGTGAGACCGGAAGTGCTTTTATGGGTCCCCTGACCCAACATGTGCTCTCAACCAATCAGATTGCAGGAAAGGCGACCCAACTGCACTCGAGTGTTAGAACAACTTGCTTACATCACTAGACCTGGTGCTCCTTTAGACGTTGCTTAAAGGTGCTCATGATTATATTTTTAAAATTCAATAGTACCTCCCATATATAACGTGTGATTTGTGGATAAGGCACACTGTAGGAGCAAATTCAAAAGATCAAATGAGAATATGAAGTTGGCTCCAGAAATTCCAAAAACATTCTTGGGAGATACTCTCATACTCCATTATTATTGCTCCCATGCTGTACTACTTAACTAATGTGGTACAGTAATAAAAATGTATTCTCTTGCATGAAGTTTGTATTTAGGAATGTTTTAGTCCTGACTACCATAACGTCTTGCATATAAGGCGTGTCTTAGGCCTATGTGCGAATCAGAGCCCAGGTGCGCCTTATAGGATCAGCCTGAGTTAAGGGCACATCTTATACGTGGGGTTTATTCAAATATCATTTGATACATAAAATGATTTACCCTGAAAAACATTTAAATAGCCCCCCACCTCCATCAAACCTATGGGTAAAGCTAATGAATGCTGTAAAGGTGTTGGGCAGTATCAGCTCCCCTCCAACCCTACCAGTACTCTATAGTGGCCATAGCTTTTCACACCTTCCCATGTGACACTCACACCATCCAATGCCACCCTCACTCCATCCCATGCCGCCCTCACACCCTCCAATGTCGCGGTAACACCTTAGCAAGGCTTTCCCCACAACTTAGGCCTATTCAATGTACATGTAGGTTGGCTTTTACCAAGGGAGGCTATGTCTTACAGCATATGTCAAAAGGTTGGGGTGCACCTTATACAAGGGTTTTTTAAAATATTAATCCAGAAGCAGCAGGTGTGCCTTATATGCAAAACACACATCCCTGAGTTAGGGGTGCACCTTATACATGAGCTCCGCCTTATATATGCGGGAGATTACGGTAAACTTCATTTTCAATAATCTTGGTGGCCAAAAGAGATCGCAAAGCACATTTTTCTGTAATTCCAATTACCATTTTCTTATTCCATGTACCGGGTAATTAGTTCAGGGTGTCAGGAGCAGTGAACCATTATCAAATCACCTTATCATCTTATATCTGGCACAAGGGTCTTCTGTCAAGAAAGAGAGAATGGTAAACATTCTCCAATCTGTTGTGGACCATCAGAGTAGATGACAGCAGTGGCTTCCTAGAAGTATACATAGAAAAGCATGTCTCTTGAGCTGAGAGGTGCCAGCAAAGTTCTCAGTGGTAAAAAAGTCACCTACTATAATCACAGCAACTACTGATCAGAACCTCCAGTTTCTAACCCTTAGTTTCACTTTTGAAATCAATGCTTTTGCGATTGATATCCATCACACCTACTAAATTAATGTTAAAAAATGAGATCAGAATGAAATTGAAACACTAGAAAAATCTCAAAAAGTTTGTCTTTGTATGCGCAAATTTTGAAAAAGACAGCTGCAAGTGCTTCAATCACTACAGTTAGTCAGGAATAGGTTGCATGATTTAGCTGGCTAAGACATCCTGTATTTCCCTGTGTATTACTAAAAGCCTGTACGGGCTTGTAAACACACTTAAGTGACAAATTTACCAGGATTATAAACAGGGCAGGCTTATACACAGGGCAGGCTTATATTTCTCTACATGAAATAATGAGGGAGTGGCAAACAGTTTGCTCAAGACTTATCTATGGTTTGTACATCATTCTTTAGACATTTTCTATAACCCTTTATCTTTCTTTGCATCAAATATAAGGGTGGCGGAAATTGATATAGCTGAAAAAACATATAAACACCATATGTTGAAGTATGGTAATGGTCCAAAATGTTTTTTCATTGAGCACAGAGGCCATACACAGGGAAATATAGTACCCACTTAAACTGCATCAGTAGTGGCCCATGCTAGTGTCCCCTATGGAGGAGCCTTCAAAATAGGTACTTTTTATACAGATGTCAATCAATCAATGGCAGGGTATTCACATTTCAATTTTTCAAAAGATCGGAACCATTTTGAAAAAGGCTTTGCATTTATACTATATGAAAGCTGGCTAACGGCTGATAGCTTTTACGACATTCTACAACGGCCACCCCATTTTTAATATAATAATTGGAATGGTTTAAATTCAGGTAGAATACACTTTAGCTGGCGCACATCTTGCTGCGCATTAGGATTAGCATAGGGTTAGCATTAGGGTAGCTAAAGGGTTCACTTAATTCAGCACCGGCTAAAGTGCATTAGTCTCTCAATTTCTCCTAATATGACAGGAATGAAGAGACCTGATGTACACAGACTTTGTTGAACATGGTTAAATGTATAAGGTAATGTGATGGGAATCATTTTCTTTCAATCAGTTCTAAGGGGGGGGGGGGTCATTTTTTTTTCAACCCATTCCTAAGGGGGGGGTCACTTTTTTTCAACCTATTCCCAGGGGGGGGGTAATTTTTTTTTGACGTATTCGTTCTGCCAGATTGGCACCCCCCCCCCCCTGCCATAAATAATGAACGCTCCCTTAGCTTGTTCCCTCTACCCCTCTCCACCCCAGCCATGTCTGGGTAGGTACCAGTGGTTAACTATGCTTGGGAGTGTAGTAAGTTGACTCAGGGATCAACATTGACCCACATGGGGAGGACCAATAGAGGGTGGCCTTACAAACCAGCATTGATCCCTCGGCCGTACTCCGAACGCACCGACTGCATATGGTTAGAAAACCGCTGCCCGAACGCACCGTGTATGTCGCACCTGTCTTCCAATGAGATTTTCCAGATTTTCAGCGAATCACAGCGTAGCAAATTTAGCTGCAGAATCACCATTCCATGATGGCGGCCGCGGGTAAGTTGGAATCAAAACAACAGATAAATTATCCCGTTTCTCCCGAAATCAGTCGAAAGAAAGTGATTTAACGGGGGTTCATATAGTTATGTATAGTAGTGTTTACCACGGAATCAATCACCTAAGGCTAAGGGAAATATAATCAACAAATAGCAGGTCCATCGTCGAGGTCGGAGCGGCAGAATCTGAACGTGTTTTGATCTGTCCAGCTTCTACTAGTTCTACTGTTACTATATATATAGAAGTTCTAGGTATGGTACTGTGTACTCGTAGGCCAACCAGGCGGCCTATCCAGTTTCATTATATAGGCCTACGGTAGTCGTAGTATTACGACCTCCGTTTGGCTGTGGGACATGTATGGCCAAAGAAATCTGTCCAATCGTTAGGCACTTACCTAATATTTCAAGACTTTATCCCATGAGCAAGATATACCCTCAAGAATGTAAATAATGATACATTTTATCATAATCAAACAATGTAAGAGCGTGAATACCTAACGCATACAGAATCACCTAAAATTAGAACCATTATTGCTAAACTCCGGACTGACAATAACCGTACACTTGACAGCCTGTCAAGAAGATATAGAGGAAAGAAACCTGTCAATTCTAAGTGCACATTCTGTAATGCTGTGCAAGATGTCAATCATGTCTTCTTACATTGTAACATGCCAGAGATGAGAAACGCACGGTCAGTGTTTGAAACAAAATACCTCAAGTTCGTTGATTACTATAAAAGACACGATGACACTAGGAAACTTTCTCAAATACTAGCAGTGGCCCCATATTGCAAATCATCTAAAAGGCCAGGGGCTGTGAACTGTATATACTCATATAAAATCTGTCTACAACATTGTAAATGAAAACCTGGTGCTGACATAAGTGTACCTGTACATTAGTCAATAAAGCCATCTTGAATCTTGAATCTTGATTAAACCTATCTAATGATCAATGGATGGATCTTGACTTGAGAAAAGAAGTGGATTTGCTTTTTAAATGAAGTCTCTGTCAATTTTAAGTGGAATTAAGACCGGTCAAAGGTACCAAATCAGACCCAGAATTCTGCCATAGTTAAGAGTTTAATTTGGATCTAATTTTGTGATCAAGCAAGATGAATCCAAGGTATACTAGATCACTAAAATGATTATTTTGGGCAATTTTCTTTTCAGATGAGCAAGATATACCCTCAAGAATGTAAATAATGATACATTTTATCATAATCAAACAATGTAAAAGCAAATTTTTGATGTCATCTTTTCCCTTGAACTGTGTGCTCTGACAGAACCACGACAGAATATCGTCTTTGACTCAGGACGTCTGAATGATCATAACTTCCATTTAAATTGACATAATAACTTCATCTAAAAAGCAAAACTACTTATTTTTTATCATAGCTATCAATTTCCCACCATATAAAATACATACAATAAGGTCTTAATTGATAGGTAAGTGCCGAACATTGGGGAGGTTGGGATAAGTGTCCAGAGATAATCTCGCCTAAAAAGTTTGCAGGGTCTGTCAAACATACTGCAGCCCCTTAGAAAAAGAAAATGAAAACATTTTCTAGATCATTTTTAACCATAGAACAGGTGGGAACCATTTATTTTTAGGTGCTCAATGATCTTCTCATAATAAAATGGTTCTAAACTTTTAGTTGAACTTTGATGGGGTGAAAGGCAAAATTCCCTGCATTCAACCTTGTACAAAAAATAATCATTTTAAAGGTCTAGCCAAGCCTGTTAAAATGAGCCCTTGTTTGTAAAGATCCTCCAGTAAATAGCTTCAGAGTAAGCTTGCAAAGAAAGAAGAAAGGAGAGTTTAACACTACCCAGTTTCAGCTTTATCACAGTTTCACACCTCTCCTGCAGCAGACTCACACAGTGGAGGTATTTTAGTGCCTACAATCGTCCCAAAATATCTGTCCAATTATCCTAAAACTCTGCCCAATAGTCCTTTCAAATTCTGTCCAATCGTCCTGTCCAATCGTCTTGTCGAACCGGCAATCTGTCGAACCGTCCGTTCCCCTTTTGGGCTCATTTTTTTACAACAGTGGGGGGGCTGGTGGGTTTGAGGGGGTCAGAATTTTTTCAACACCTCTGATGGGGGGGTCAAAATAATTTCACCTGTTTTCAGTGGAAAACCCCGTGCATTACTATATAGCCTTATAGGCTAAAAGGGGACGTTCGCGCGCGATTTTTGTCCCTTATGGGGGGGGTCGAAAAATTTTTATGTGATTCTATAACTTTATTGTCAGGTTCAACTCTGTTCAAACTTTTAACAATAATACTCTAGAATACTCTAGTGACTAAGATTAATTTTTTTTTAAATTGGATTTTTCGACTCAGCCCTCAAATGCACTTGGAATCTAAGTTTTTTAGCGCCTCCCACGCAGTGTAGCGGTGGTACCGAGAAGCGGTGCGGGAGTGCGCTATGATGATTGCATTTTCCCCATGTGATGAGGTCTCACAATACAAAATTACTGAATACCGACATTAGGCGTTTTTTTACGCGGTCACAACCGCATTTCTTGTTAGTCTGATCATTATCTAAAATATTTGTGATCAAGTGGGGGGGGAGGCCAATGCAAGTGTCATACTATTAAACTTTAAAGCCATTTTCGGAGATCTAGTTCATTATTCATGGAATTACCTGAATAATAGATTTAATGTCACTGCAAAATTCACATAAATGATGAAAGATGAATGTATTAGTGTCGATCAAATAGATCGACACAAGCCACATGTATGGCCAAAGAAATCTGTCCAATCGTCCCAAAAAATCTGTCCAATTATCCTAAAACTCTGTCTAATAGTCCTTTCAAATTCTATCCAATCGTCCTGTCGAAACCGGCAATCTGTCGAACCGTCCGTTCCCCTTTTGCAATGCTGATGGTAGGCCTATATAAAAAAATTATTAAATTCTGTCATGCCGGGCCCTCTCCCCTCCCGCATGATAGCATTTTTGGATGACCCCTAATAAACAGAGTGTGTGTGTGTGGGGGGGGGGTAGGCTAGGCAGACTTTTCCTATTTTGACCCCCACCCCCTCCCTTCATCCCCATCACTCAGAGTCAGATGGGTTGAAAAATTGTTATATTGTGTTCATTCTCTATGTAACATGTTTTCTGGTTGGGGGCCGTCCATAAATTATGTCACACAGGAGGGGTTGGGGTGGGCTATTTTCCAATTGAAACAAAGTGTGAGAGTGGGTTGGGGGGGGGAGTCAAGGATTGTGTGATGTCACATTTCCAAAAATTAATTTTAAGACCTATATTAAAGACATCATATGAAACAAGCTAAATATGTTAGCTAGAAGGGAACTACAGAAGGTCAGCACTGTGCTAATGGTAGTGGCGAAATTCGGGGGCTGTTTCCCCAACCCCCCTGCCCATAGACATAGTCAAGTAAGATTCTATTTTACCCCCAATCTCCCACTACTCAGGTAAAATTCCAATAAGATTCAGATAAAATATTATTGGAAGCTTAGTTTAGTCGATAGTATGACTGAAGTTCTGCTCCCCAGAATGCATTTATAATAAACTCGAGTTATGACCACAAATTGAACTGCGGCTAATTTAATCTTGTTTTCTTTCAGGAAAAGTGCAGGCAGTCGTATCCTTGAAATGGCTTTGGAAGGCTACAAAATGACCAAAAGGTCACTGATCCGAATATTTAAAAAATTCTTGGCACCAGCAGAGGTGTCACACTGACCAGTCCCCTTCCATGCTAACAGTGCCATTATGCCCACCGTGGGCATTCCAGATTTGTAAAAAGCGACAAACTTGAGGTTTCTCATTACAAGAGTTGAACATGTGGGCAACTAGTGTCCATTTGCATAGGCTAGACTGACCTACATGCATATCTCTTGTTATGGAATTCCCCCTCATTGGACCCTATCTGAGTAATCAAAGGCCATGGTTTGTCTGGCCTTGTCCACAGGACCGGGCAACTAAAAGAACATAAATTTGCTCTCAAAAAGAGTAGTTGGACATACCCCAATAGCGGTTTTCTCCCTCGTCCCTCTTTATAGATTTGCTCATTCATCTCATAGATTCAGTCATCCATAGATGCGATCACTGCTGCGATGGACAAGCAGCATATAAATAAATACCTGTCTAGCTGTACCAGACAAGTCGCTTTCAAATACATGTCCAGACTGTGAAAGGAAAGACTGAACGTCCAAACAAACAGAAAGTCTCATGAAATACTCTGACGTAAGCCTAATCAATCAACCACGATACCTTACTTAAATGTCACACATCCCTTTTTTCAGATCTATAGATTTTAACTCCTGTAACTCAATGCATAAACACACCTCACTGATACCAGGTAAAAGTAGATGTTCACATGTACCTGGTAGGTGTACATACTCGCATATTTATAAACTGCATCTTTTACTCAAGGTAAAACGGTCTCTAGCTATGGCCGCTGGTGGGTGGTGAAAAGTACATTGTGTAGATCCACCATAAAATAAAATGTTTGGAGAGTTGTATCCTTGACCAAGCCTAGCGCTCGTCACTGCCTTACCACCTCCTCCTATACGTCAATGGGTGGTACTTTGGGCTGTTCTGGATAGCTGAAGCACTGCTTTTTGTGTTTAAAGGTAAGATAGGGTCGATAATGTTACTACGGGTATATATATATATATATATATATATATATATATATATATATATATATATATATATATATATATATATATACATATACATCCAGGAAGCCTGTCTAGTCAATCAACTGAAGATCTTTTAGAACCATCAGTGAGAGTATCGTTAATCTGATTAAACACTTCGTCTAAATGTGTATTAGTGCAATCAGCAATTGTCAATTCGGCATCTTGAGACAATGAGAAAGGCTATAAAACCGATCCGTAAGAAGCATCTACCATTTTCCATGTATTACAGGGGAGACGTTACCGTATCCATCTGGAGCATTGGCAGCAGAAATAGTACTTCTCTTTGTGATGGCAGCACTTGAATATTTACGACTCTTTTTCGGTAAGCATTATCTCTTTCAAAAATACTTTTGGATTCGTTAAATACCGTTATACCTCTCGTTTAAGGCACACCTTGTCTAAGGAAGACTTGTCGACCAATTGATATGGATTATACAGTAAGCGAAAAATGTTGTAATGAACATTGACATGATTTATAGAATAGCCCCAGGATTACCGCACTCATCAGCCTTGATTTTCTTCGTATGCATGCTAGCAGTCAGTACTTCTCAGTAAATACGTAATAATGTCTCAAATGAGATGTTGATTTGCATTCCAATCGACAATATACTGGCTTTTTCAGTCATCGGTCTAAATCTATTTGCCTCCCCCTCATTATGGGAGGAAACACATGTGTTTGAAACATTTTCGAGTTTTGTAATGCGATTTATCTAGTACCCGGTATTTCTGTTAACACTTGGGCAGACCTCCCCCTTGTGTTTAGTAATATTTGTACGGCCCCTATGCTAAGGTATATGGAGTGCTCACAGTACAGACGGTGGTATGATTGTTCGAATCTAATTATTATGCTAAAATTATCATTTAGTCCCAGTTCAATCTTTCTACATACCGTATTCTCCCGCGTAGAAGACGCGCTGCGCGTATAGGACGCACCCCAAACTCAGCAGAGGCATTTTCACGTATAAGACGCACCTCTTAGGGCTCAATCTTGTAAATCCAGTACAGTCTTATACGCGGGAGTTTACGGTAGGTTTTATGATCATTTTGAAATTGAGTTTTTCATAGAGCCTCAAAACCTTTCTTCCTTGGGATTTTACCCTGTGCAATAAGTTATGATTATAAATCCCAGTGTTTTTGCAAAATTCAAATTTCATGGTTTCCGTCTTTCCTCGGTTTTTGCCCTTTTCCCTGTGCACTGGGGACTGTGTGAACACTGTATTAACCATAGTTTGGACATTATTCCAGGGAGAATTTCTGTGGTCTGCACGTTTTTTGCCTGATTTTTCTGTCAATGATAGGTTTTCTAGATCTATGTGATTTGTGATCTTTGTATCTCCAACAGGCACAAAAGGTAACCTTACAGAGCGTGTTCTGGCAGTGGTCTGGTCCATCGTTTTGTCGGTGCCTGCGTTATTCGGGGCCATCTACCTGCTGATCTGGCAGACATATGTGCTGCGTATTGAAGTCATCATTGTCGCTGTGCAGCTGGCTTTCATAGGGTTTGAGTTGCTCTTTGCCATCATCTCCTGCATCACATTTGCAAGGTAGAACCATTTACTATTACTATCATCAGGAAGAATTTTGATAAATTTGTATCGCTCAAAGATACTATGAATTTACAGGTAGATCACGAGCCGAATTTGCAGGGGAAATTACTTAGTTCTCAGTTGCAGGAACGAGCTAATCTAGTGGCTTTAGAATGGAAATTCCCAGTTTTCAATACGAGGACATAATTTTCTCATCACCGTCTTCCATTAACAAACAATTCCCAAATAATCTTTTCATTCTTTTTTCAGAGCAACTCCTTATTAAACAGGTACTGCTAGAAGGTAGTGGCCCCACCAGTGATACTTCAGCATCAATGAGTAATTTATCTGCCGCTTTCAACAAGAACTTGGGTTGGTTAACAGCTAAGATATGTACCGGTAGTGTGGATATCTAGTAGAATGACCGATCATCATGAACCAATTCGAAAATTACATAGAATATCCGTCCATTGCCTGCATATTCATCTCAGCAACATGAAAATGGGGACTCCCTCAAAGAGTTCTGAGTGAATAGTTCATTTTGTCAAATTTCTGCAGTCAACTTTAAAACCATTCCGCCATATATTTTCATTCCTCAGTTATGTATATACTCATCAGTCGTCCGTCCATATGGAGATATTCGTTGTTTGTATAAGTGTATATTTTGTATAATAAACGACCATTGATATTTGCACGTTTTATTCGTTGGTTTTTGGGTCAGAGGCAGGTAACGATAGTGTTTCTTCCTTAAGTTTGGGATGTAGATTAAATGGCATTAGTGAGTTCCGATTCCCATATTTTAAACAGTTTCCATGTTAGGTAGGTGAATTGTAAGCACTGATGATGTCTTTAAGAATTAGACAGCTTGGGATGAATGAATTCCCTAGTGTAGGTCTGGCTTAATGACCAGGTATTAAATCAATAAGACAATACTAACTCAAAACCCAAACCCAAACCCCCAAAATTTTGAGAAAGGCAATAACAAAATGAGCAGGCTATATTCACTCTTATTTTATTTTAAGAACGTACAAATGAAACAGCAACATAAAGATTCAGAACTAGGCAGCTATTGCCACATGAATTTCCCTTCGGTGTACATTAAATCATTTATAGAATACTGGGGTATTCGGAATGAAAGATGGCACAACAGTAACTACTCTTTCGATACACTGCAATTTTTCAAGTGGTTTGAATGACCAATTGGAATATACCAGAGCACGAATAGATCACAGAAAAGATATATTTTTTTACTCACTTTGTTTACAGACTAGCAAGCAACAGTGTTAACTGGTTATTCTTTAGCACCTACACTTTGGCTGACATGTAGTTGAACATACCTTTTGTGGTTTAGAATTTCCCTTGTAATCTAATATTTAAAGTTACATTAAGTTTCTTCTTTTGCTACCGTAATCTCCCGCGTATAAGGCGCGTCTTATACGAGAGGTTTTAGTTCTTTCTGGTTCCGCAAGGGGGAGATTAAGACCTTCATTTTGATATCTTACACTCCCATATAACCTCATTAGCTGAATATCGGGTCCAGGGGGGTCTAGGGGGTCCATGCAACACATATGTTTTTAAATTTTCAAAATCCATTCAGTAGAACAAAAGTTATGAATTTTTTATTTTTCTGGTCAAATCTCTAAACTCTAGGTGCGCCTTATATGCGGGATGCGCCTTATACGCGGGAGATTACGGTAGTACAGATAAGACTAGATATAACACAGTAGAAAAAGAGAAAATCTCTAATTCTTTCAAACCTATACAATGAATGTATATACTTTTTGTTTGTCTCGTTAGCTTTCAGATAAGTTTCTTACTATTCGCTGATTTAGGGCATAAGACATATGACAAGGCACCGTGTGCAGGCGGAGTGATTTTTCCAAATACATAAAACTTAAGGCCTCTATTTCATATGCCTCGGTTTATGAGTTAACATAGTTATCTTTTGTTGAGAGAACACTACTACGGTACTAGGAGGGCGAAGCAAATCACAAAATCAGTTCTTTCCATACTCAGGTAATAATAAACATTCCTGGCATCTAAAAATATCTATCCACACAATTAAACTCATCGTATGTGATTACTTAAGCACTTCTGGATAATACATGCCTTTTCAAATGGTAAATTACTTAGTGAAACCAATAATTAACTCGACGTTTTCAAACCAGCTCGAACGTACATGACCAAAGATGCACAGAGGGTTTCTCATATAATCCAGATTTGAAGTAACTGTTTTACTTTCAAATTTCTTAGAAAACTTTAACTGTCCTTGATCTCTTTAATCTTATCACTGCTACTTGGGTTGTTCAAGTAACACCACCAGTTAAGGGCACTTGCAAAGCTGACCCAGGCCAGGTAGGGTACCATGAGGTAGGCTGCAGTACGGTTTATGCCATAGAAGGTGTAGATACAGCCCCCGATACAACCCGCCATGGCAGTAATATCCAGTGCCGCCTACAAATAATACAAGATACATTTGATAACAACTTTATTATTTAAATCTTACACAGAACATAGAGTTTCAACCTCACTAAGTTGCCAAATGCAGATTTTGAGTTTTGGGTCATTGCCTAAAGAAAATCATTTATATAATTCCATATACCACTTGGACATCCAATAATTCTCCTTTGGTCTGTGTAGGCTTACCACAACAATTGAGTTATGTTTCCCCTCAACACATACCACAATAACTTTCATCTACCGTAATGCCTCTGGTATACGGTGCAGCTGATAAACAGTGATTGAGGCCTTACAGAAATAACCAAAGTTAGAGGTACGCATATATATGCAAGGCGAGATATATATCAAATAAGTAGTAAATTCATCCAAATCAAGCCCCAGGTGCACCTTATGTATAGGATCTCAGGGCGCCCTGTAAGCGGGGTATTACGGTAATTCTTCCAAATCATTGTTTAGTTACAAGTAAACTCCACTTACCAGTCCAAGTTTATGCGCACCAAAGAAGATGGGAGTCCATGCCCAATTCAGGGCTAACTGAGTGCCATAGAGGGCCAGTGGGCGCGCCGCTTCTCCATCAAAGCCACCCCCATCCCGCCACACCAGATAAGAGGCGTACCCCATACCGGTGTACAGGGATGTCCACATGGGAGGGAACACCCAGTTTGGTGGCCGCCATGATGGCTTCTTTAGGTCCTGAATATGAGTAGAGTAAATAGAGATATATGGGATGAGCAGGTGCATAGGGCAGAATTGCATTGGATTAACATGTATTCATGAACGCATATTTTATTAATTTATTTAATCAACTAAATAAGGCCAGGAACCTTCGGGTCTGTTAGGGGAATCTTCGGATCTCTATGGATTGACTCAGAGATTACTGAGATAGTAGAGTAGAACTCTCTCTATATCTATGATTGACTGCATGGATACATTAAACTGAAAGTGCTACTGATACGCAATGGAGGCAAGTTAAATAAATTCTGATCATTACTTATTTATGAATAAGTGTGTAGACATTATGATAATTGCGCCCACAGCATAGCTACCTTATACCAGGTCTTAATCTGGCTGCGGGTAATGAAGCTCCCACCTATGCCCCCTAAGTGTGGTAGAAGACAGGCAAACACAGGCCTAGCGTAATCCATAACTCTGAATTCAAAATAAACCAAACAAATTCTGCAGATTGCAGCAAAAGCATGCACCTAGTAGCAACATCCCACGAACATCACCACCAGCAAATCATTAATATATATCGTCATTCTCAAGCAAAATCATTGATTACAAATAAAAGCACAATGGTTTATCTGCAAGGCAAAGTCTATTTCTAATATGGGCAAACAATAGGTATACCCTACGGCCTCCCGTAAACCCCTACATATAAGCTACACCTTTTGAATATGTCCAACCTTGACTTAAATAGTCTCCATAAAGCCTGCCGCTAACAGTTAGATCACACGCAGACTGGATTTTGGGTAGTGTCTATGCCCAGACGTCCATCCCTTGTTGACGCTCCCTATCCCCTCCTCTCCTTTTCACCCCTTTCGGCCTGAGCCAGATTCTGGCCTTCTTTTTCTCTATATGATCATGAAAAGCCTGTGTTGTGTCTGTCAATATCCAACATGTTTGATATTGCCAGACGCCCCTCAGACACAGACGCTACATCTGATCTGCATCCGTTTTTTAACGCAAACATCACTGATGGTACCAGTCTGCGTTTGATCTGTGCTGTTTGCAGCAGGCTTTAATATAAGTCGGACCTGGGGTTTAATTGAATCAACTGTGTGGCTGAGGGAATGGGAAAGCCTCGGGAGGGATTAGGCCTACACCCACAAAAGCTTATTATCAAAGATAACATTCACAAGCTGCAATAAACAAAAAGCAAAATTAGAAATAGCCCTCAGATGCACTTAGACTAAATGTTGCTGCTGCTGCTGCCATCTGGTGCATGATTAACAAGTGTACCTTGTCATACCAACCGCCAGCTGCTACCTGTAGTTTGGTGTCACTGTAGTAGTTACCAAGGAAACCTCCACTCATAGGTATTACTATGGATACTGCTGGTCGAAGAAAGTCCATCTGTACAAGGCAAGATGTAGAGTTACACAAGTCAAGGATGTGTACAGCTGTAATACCTAGTGTATAAGGTCCATCCAGCGTATAAGGTGCACCTTTACTTTGATAGAAACCAGATACAACTAACTCTCAATTTTTACCAGTTTGATACTGATTCATTGCAGTGAGTGAGTGAGTAATAGAGGTTTAACGCCATTTCGACAGCTAAGGTCATATTCATGGTGAGAACTACATTACACAATTTCACAGAGGAATGTGTCAGTGCCCGCGCATATGTGCACCACACACATCCTGAGGGGATAGGAAAGAGGAGAAATAGACCCTTTTAAGTTGGCTAGGGAGTGAGTGAGTGAGTGAGTAATAGATGTTTAACGCCATTTGGACAGCTAAGATCATATTCATGGCGAGAACAGAATTTCACAGAGGAATGTGTCAGTGCCCGCGCATATGTGCACTACACACATCCGAGGGGATAGGAAAGAGGAGATATAGACCCTTTTAAGTGGGCTAGGGAAGCCAGGATTTATTGCAACATCAGGCAGATAGAGCAAGGGGCTTTCTTCACATCGTTGCTTTGAACAGTGGAACAAGGTTGTAACTGATATTTTAGCAAAATTAATTTTCTTTTGTTTGAACAGCTATAGACCCTTATCTCCCTACATTGAAAGTATTGAAGCTCTGTCTATTATGTGTGTGCCTACAGACCCCATTCCAATACGAGGATGCGCTTGCTTGAGGATCTAAGATTTTTAATATATTTAAATTTTAAGGATTTTGTACGATTAGTTGAGAATCGAATCGTTGAGAACTTTTGAGATAGGTACAGCAGTGCTGTAGTGAATTCTTTATTAGTATTTTAAGATTATAATCCAGAATTTGAAATCATTCTCTGACTATAGATATAACTAATCAATACATTTCAAATTAGTAAAATAAAATAACCAAAAATGTCATTTTTAATTGCTAGTGAGTTATTACTAATATTTATTCATTAAAATGCGAGTAAATACTGACATATAATGACTAACTGCTGATGAATTCTGAGTAAATACTGACATGTTTTGACTAATTGCTGATAAATAGTGAGTAATTACTGACATATATTGACTAATTGCTGACAAAGAGTGAGTAATTACTGTTGTATATTGACTGATATATAGTGACTAAATACTGATATGTAGTGACTAAGTAATGGCATATATTGACTGTTTGCTGACAAATATTGAGAAATTACCGACAGATATTGATTAATTGCTTACAAATAGTGAGCAATTACTGACATATATTGACTAATTGCTGTTATATAGTGACTAAGTACTAACATATATTGATATATTTAGACTAATCACTGACAAATTAGTGAGAATATATCAGTAATTACTCGCTATCAGTCAGCAATTAGTCCATATATGTCAGTAATTACTCACTATATATCAGCAATTAATCAATACATGTCAATATTTACTCAGAATTCATCAGCAATTAGTCAATATATGTCAGTATTTTAATGAATAAATGATAGTAGTAACTCACTAGCAATTGGTCAATATATGTTAGTAATTGCTCACTATTTGTCAGCAATTAGTCAATATATGTTAGTACTTAGTCACTATATAACAGCAATTAGTCAATATACATCAGTAATTACTCACTTTGTCAGCAATTAGTCAATATATGTCAGTAATTACTCACTATTTATCAGAAAATTAGTGAATATACCGTAATCTCCCGCGTAGAAGACGCGGTGCGCGTAGAAGACGCTCCCCAAACTCACGGTAGGCTGGTTCGCGTAGAGGACGCATCCAACCCCCCTGAATCGATTTGTAAAAAAAAACCCGTACAAGACGCCCCCCCCAACTCAACGGGGGGGCGGGGATCGCGTATAAGACGCACCCCCGCGCTGCTGGCTGTATGAGTTCAAGCTGTCATCGGCACACGGTCGGCGTTTTGCCCGCCGAGCAAATCTACAGCGACCGGGCTGCCGCGCTGCTGGCTGTCATCGGCACACGGTCGGCTTGAACCCGCCAAGCGCGTCGACACCTCCCGGTCTGCCGCGGTGCTGGCTATATGAGTGCAAGCTGTCATCGGCACACGGTCGGCGTCAAACCCGCCGAGCGCCCGTCGACACCTCCCGGTCTGCCGCGCTGCTGGCTATATGAATTCAAGCTGTCATCGGCACACGGTGGGCCTTATCCCTGGCGAGTGCGTCGACACCTCCCGGTCTGCCGCGGTGCTGGCGCTATGAGTTCAAGCTGTCATCGGCGCATTTTCCCAAATGAGATGTCGGAAAACCCCGCGTATAAGACGCACCCCAACTTGAAGAAATCCTATAAGACGCACAAGGCATTTGTTTGGCGTAGAGGACGCGTCTTATACGCGGGAGATTAGGGTATGTCAATAATTACTCACTCTTTGTCAGCAATAAGCCAATATATGTCAGTAATTTTTCACTATTTGTCAGCAGTCAGTAAATATATGCCAGTACTTAGTCATTATAAAACAACACTTAGTCCATATATGTCAGTAATTACTCACAATTTGTCAGATATTAGTCAATAGTGAGCATTTACTAACATATATTGACTAAATGCTGATAAAATGTAAGTAACTACTATCATATTGACTAATTGCTGACAAATAGTGAATAATTACTAACATATATTAAGTAATTGCTGATGAATAGTCCATAGATACTGACATATCTTGACAAATACCAGTCAAGGCAGGATGCACAATTGAATCAATGGCTATTTCTCTGTTATATATTGACTATTTGCTGACAGATTGTGAGTAAATACTGACATGCATTGATAATTGCTGATATAGTGACTAAGTACTGACGTATATTGACTAATTGCTGACAAAGTGTGAGTAAATACTGATATATATTGACTAGTTGCTGACAAATTGTGAGTAATTACTAATATATATTGAATGATTGCTGACAAATAGTGAGCAATTACTAACATATAGACTGCTGACAAATAGTGAGCAATTACTACCATCTATTGACTAATTGCTGACAAATAGTGAATAATTACTAACATATATTAATAATTGCTGACAAATAGTCCATAGATACTGAAATATTTTGACAAATACCAGTCGAGGCAAGATGCACAATTGAATCAATGGCTATTTCTCTGTTATATATTGACTATTTTGAGTTATAGGGAATCGAGAAGAGCGACAAGTCGATTGCTATTGTTTGGGGAGTTACAATAGTAATTCTGGAAATAATATAAAGACGCGGGGTTCCTTCATACTAGATATATCCCCGTAGCATACATAAATGGTTACTACCACCGGTAGTCTGGGAGTATATAAGGCTGGAACTGCAAAGGTGGCGTGCAGGCTGTGCTCAGGATTAAGGGATTCACGGTCTGTCCTGGAAGAGATTTATATTTGGCAGTCCACTAGTAGGAATCAATTGAAATTCTGAATAGTATTTACTGGAGCTTTGGTCACTGCTTTGGAGTGCTCTCTGGTCCACAACTTTATTCAATTAAGGATTCTAACTTCATTCAATTGAGTTCAAACTTCATTTGATTGAGTTTCTAACTTCATTTGATTGAGGTTCCTGGATTAATTCAATTGAGTTCTTGACTTCATTCAATGGGGTCTTGACTTCATTCAATTGGAGATCTAAACACACCAACTAAGGGATCTGCTTGTTACATACATAGAGGAACCACACATCTGAAGGATTTAGATTTGTTTAGCTTTCATTTGGTCTCACTACACATTGTTGTATTCTCAATGCTCACTTGAAACATCTCACCATGGAGTTATTGATTTAATTTGAAGTTATGCCATGATGGAGTTCTAAGACACCAACAGTTTGTGATTGTGATATCCATTTGTGATTATTGATTTAACCTGGAGTTATACCATGATGGAATTCAAAAGTTCATACCATTTGTGATGGCATATGGAGATCGACATTATAATGGAGTTTAGGCATTTCAAATTATTATTGAATTTGTGTTTGGAAAAATAACCTCGCATTTGGACTTTGAAATGAGGATGGAAATTTGTAAAGGTTTGTAATTGGGTGACTTTGTGCACCTTCAACCACGATGGAAATTATTTCTGCCCGAGATTGGGTATATGATGTTATTGATGAAATGCGGAGGTATTATTATTTGAAGTTTATAGATATTGACACCGTGGATTTTGATATTGAATTAATTCATTGAAACTCTTCCTGTTTAAAGGCATATGTTTAGGACTTCTAAATTGAAATGTGAAATCGCCGTTGGAGTCTGAATTGTATTCGACCTTGGATTGGCATATATATTTCGATTCAATAAAAACCCTTGGAGATGAAGTGCCCAATTGTGTTTTCTTTCCACATGGGCTAGGGAATTTAGACACAAAGCTCTACCACTTGATGCTAGCACGAGATCATTCCCCAAGAATATAATCACATCGCGAGTGGAGATGGAATGGAGGGGAAAGATAAACTGCGAATGGAGATTGGAGTGAGGTGAAAACATAACTGGTGGAAATCCGAGTTCGATCGTTGCATTACAAGCTACCCCCTTTAAAGTTAGCTAAACCCCCATTATAGCCTTCTCTTTAGAGAAACCCTGAAACAACAAATCAACCCCAACATTAGAACATAACCAGCTCTCCTTCCCTCCGCCTGCCATAGCCCAATTTGCTGACAGATTGTGAGTAAATGCTGACATGTATTGATAATTGCTGATATAGAGTGACTAAGTACTGATGTATATTGACTAACTGCTGACAAATTGTGAGTAAATACTGACATATTTCGACTAATTGCTAACATAATGGTGATTAATTACTAACATATATTGATTAACTGCTGACAAATAGTGAGTAATTACTATCATACCATAGCACTAATACTAACCTGTTATAGCCTTAAACTCAATACATGTACCATAAAAACACAGATTAAAACACAAATTAAAACACATAATGGCGTCAACATTTTCAATCAAACACCAGAGAATGGAGAAATGGAAAGACATCCATTCAGCAATGACACACATCTATATATATGGAAAAGTACCAAGATACTGGATAATTATGCTAATTATGCAAATAATATGCGCGGATATGGAATGTTTGGTATCAATCTGGGGTGTTTCGTCCCCCTAAAGGACATGCCCCCCTAAAAAAAATCGGTTTCGAAAAAGAATAAGCGAAATAATTTTTTTAACTAGCGGCCTTTTCGGCCTGAGCCGGTCCACCTGCGCCCTACCTCCAGCCAAAACCTATCTGTTTTAAGTGTCAGCGGCGAAAAAGGGCAGGTTTGAGGAAGGAATGGATCAAAATAAAATTTTTTTTTGGGATGCGGGGGCAGACGCCAGTCCAGGCACTGGCAGAGAGGTCCAAGAACTGGCAGTTTTAAAAACTCCCTAAATAATAGGAGTTTTCCATAATGTGACCTATAGATTAAGGGTAGCTCGAGCTGGCAAACGTCATGGTGGTCTTTATTTTCAAATCTCCTCAATGAGAACAAAGTTATCGATAATTTTAGCAGTTTTAGCAATGTTTTGACGGCATTGATGAAAGAATGATACAGACCTGTTCTCGGACCACCAATCTCGGACCACCAACGGGGCCGCGCAGCACGCGGTGTCATGCTTTGTTCAACTCCTTCAATTTCTTGGTACCATGCGGCAAACAAGGACAAGTTGTGACAATAATCCATGTGTACTGCGACAATGAAGCAAGATTTCTTTCAAATAACACATTTGGGCCAAAAACACCGACACATCGTCACATTGTAAACAAACAACACTTTCGCTGGTATTGCAGCTACTGCATTAATACCAGCCATACCAGCGAAACACATGGCATCTGGGGACGTGCCTAACTGTCCATTGGCGTGAAGAAACGCAGTTAGGTGCCTAACTGTGTGTTTGGCGCCGAGAAACACGGGCAGCAAGCGGCACAGTGTGTTGGCGTTCTGCCTAACTGTCCATTGGCGCCGAGAAACGCAGGCAACAAGTGGCACAGTGTGTTGGCGTTCTGCCAAACTGTTTATTGGTGCCGAGGAAGGGGCAGCAAGCGGCGCAGTGTGTTGGCGTTCTGCCTTAACTGTCCATTGGCACCCAGAAATGCGGGCAGCAAGTGGCGCAGTGTTTTGGCGTTCTGCTAACAGCTAATCAAAGACAGGGATCGTGGGGTTTCAGCCAATCACGGCGAGTGTGGAGGGGGAGGGAGGCAACGGTGTTGGATGCCTTAAGGAGGAGTTCCATGTAGTACATTTGATATAACAAAGTAGTTCATGGACACAAACATAAATACCAAATCTTTAGCAACTAAGAATCATGTTTTCATAATTTATTCTTCATAAATGCTTGACACAACCAAAAGTAGTAAGAACATTGATTTCTAAGCTTTCAATTTTTGTGTGAATTAATGGAATGTGGAACCTGCCCTTTAGAAGTCCTTACAACATGACGTCATATATTTAAATGAGCACCAACGCGGATACTAGACATGCCACATGGCATTTCTGGTTTCCAATAATAGATTTATATAGTACTTGTCAACCAGTTGTCCTGACAGAAAGTATAAACATGTCTACCCAATTACTACCGGGCCACATCCAATTTGGACAGCTTAGAGTGGTGGAGAGACAATTAGTAGACTATAACTGGCCGTAGGGAAATCTCTTCAGCCAGACCTTATTCATTAATGAGGATTACTGGGTTGGAAGGGCCACAGTTGAATGGGTTTTCTAGGTTCTATGGGTCTACAACCATACTCCAGGTACACTTTTGTACTGGGTACTGAGAGAGGGAAACATGGCCTTTAAAAATGGAAGATTCCAGGGGTGGTAATGCCCTAATAATGGCAGATACCTGATAAAGGTATCTGCCAATAATACAAAAAGTATATGATTGCAGTCGTGATGGCCACCATTCCCTGTGTATGTCTGACATGTATTTTATACCTGTCAGTGTGAGGATAGTTCAAAATCTATGAGAATGTCAGTTGACAGTTGGCTGCTCAAAATTTGATAATTAGCTGATTCAAAATGGGTTTTACAAATTAGCTTGAGGATCTCTTTCAAAACAAACCATAGACAAAAAGAGTAGGACTTTATGTGTTTGGTTCACTAATCCTTGAGTGCTCAAAAGTGCTCCAAGTTGGATGGTAGAAATAATTGTTGGAACATGTGCTTACCACCATAGACATTGCATTAGACGATGTGCCCTGGCCATGGGACTGCTGAGCGGTATTAGGGCGTTTGGACAAGTTTGGAACGTGGCCACTACACGGTGTGCAAGTGCTCATTGCTCCTCCTGATTATGACTTAAATGGCAAACGGAACCCCCTCCCCTCCTTCCACCCCAGGCCAGTTTGGACAGCCTCCTATTCCTTGCAGCCTCGGCCAGTGGCTATTTGGCTAGCGTGCGACATCAAGGAGTCAGCATAGTCAGGTGATCTAGCATTAATCTCGAACCAGATAAGTAAGGCCGTACAAACCATGATTACATACTCCAAGCTCTTATAGAATTTGAAAAAACAACAACTCTAATCTCAGGCTAATGATACTGTCCCTATGCCGTAGAACTACTTTTGCCAAAAATATCATTTTATAAAAATTGCATCAAGGCTATTTGCTCTGACAGTGACGCTGCCATATGCAAAATGTCGCTCCGTGAGAAATGTTTCCTGCGGAAAATCAAGTTACACTTTGCATTAATCATAGTTCTATGGCGTAGGGACAGTATCATTAGGGTTGTTGTTTTTTCGATTTCTATAAGAGGAGAGGGATGTTAGGCGCATTTCGCCAATCTGCGCCGATCGCCAATTTCGTCTTGCGCCAGGCACTAATAGTGCGAGATTTCAATAAAGTTAACCAAGATTTTCTAAAATCTATTTGTTTGGTAGTTTTAGAAGAAAAGCATTTATGTTTTTTAAATGATGATGTAACATTTCGCATCTTTTTCTATAAGAAAATATAATGCAACATGTTGACAGGAGGCTGCCTCGCCGATGCGCTGATATTGGTGCTTTGCGCAAAATCGGTGCTTTGCGCGGCGCCGATCTTGCGCAATTTACAAACAGCGCTGCACAATTTGAGAATTGCGCAGATTGGTGATCCGCGCGCTACAAGTGTTGTTATCATGGTTTCTTCCTTTCAATAAAAAAACTATTTGTTTCGAGATTAAGCAACCTTTGTCACTCTTCCAGCACATCTTTCAATCCTAGCGCCATACAATTTAGAGGTTTTAGAGTCTGTTAGGAGAACGCTGGAAACATTTTGCATGGAGGCGACATTATGCATGCGACAACGCTCGCCAGCTTGCACTACGCCGACTCCTTGCAGCCTCGGCCAGCGGGTATTTAATACCAGTTTCATAGCCTGGGAGCATCTCTATATTCAACTGGATGTGTATTCCATTTTATTGTTTTATTGCCCATTTTGAAGCATTCTGAGGATAGATTCATTGAGACGAAAAGTCCCGTAACTACGGTAACGGTCCGACGTCAGCACACCAGATGCCGGGGACAAACTAGTGCTCTGCGCTCTACGCTCCCCTTTACGTCTCATAATAAAAACGTTACACTGGAGCCCTGCACATATTTCAAATACATATTATGGCCTTTATACTGCTCTAGTATACAGTATACAGTATCATCATCCCTCCCATTAGATCATACTGGCTTGATGACAATATGATAAGTGTGATATATTTAGAGAATTTTGATATTGAATGGTGCTCGCAATTATGAGGCAGACAAATTTGTCCCCCACACAAGATGGCGCGCATCATGCGCATGTGACATGTTACCTTGGAGAATTGCTACGATACTTGGTTACTGTCCGGACGAATGAGATCTTTTCCAGGCCCTATTTTTCATGTCACTTAGTCTCATGTCACATGTCGATTTTAAGGTGGTCTGGTGTGTGCAAATCGTGATTCTAAGAAAGTCCTCGTAGTGCAGACTTGCGAGCGTCACTGTCAGAGCAAATAGCCTTGATCCAATTTTTATAAACTAATAGTTTTGGCAAAAGTAGTTCTACGGCGTAGGGACAGTATCCTTAGCCCTTTAATTGTTTCTAGTTCTATTATAGTTTAGAGTATGTAATCATGGTTTGTACGGCCTTACTTATCTGGATCGAGATTAATGCTAGATCACGTGACTAGATAAGCTGTACCACGTGACTACGTGGACCTTCTGATGTCGCACGCTAGCCGTCTGTGTGTGTGTGTGAGGGGGAGGGGGTACATATAGGTCCTCTATATACCGATATTGCAGGATGTAGAATGTGTGCAGCCATTTCTTGAGCTGATTTCCAGCATGCTACACTGATAGCTATCAGAGAGCACTTGTACCCAAATAACTCAGGACTGAATCTATCAAGGCCTTTACACTTCTCCGTTCTATGGTTTTTAATTGAAAATGTTGACGTCATTCTGTGTTTTAAAGGGGGGCTGGCATGGAAAATTAACAACATGGGTACCTATTCAAACAGCGATCATAAAATCGCGGGAACCAGCGGAAAAATCGCGACGCCCTGATTGGTCAGGGGGTGATCACGTGACTTTTTAATGCGGGCATGCATTACCATGCCAGGGCCCCTTTAAATTGTGTTTTAATGTGTGTTTTTATGGTACATGTATTGAGTTAAGGGATATAACAGGTTAGTGTATAATAGTAGCCATAGGGACACCTCAACTACCCAATTCTATTGTTTTCCATGTGTGTCGGCCATCTTGGTTTTCAGAAACACAGGGATCCAGGCCATATATGGTGAATTTTGATCTTCAAAAGTTATGTGATGGATGTTAGTGAACATAGGGACACCTCAACTACCCAATTCTATTGTTTTCCATGTGTGTCGGCCATCTTGGTTTTCAAAAACACAGGGATCCAGGCCATATATGGCTAATTTTGATCTTCAAAGTTATGAGATGGATGTTAGTGACCATAGGGACACCTCAACTACCCAATTCTATTGTTTTCCATGTGTGTCGGCCATCTTGGTTTTCAGAAACACAGGGATCCAGGCCATATATGGTGAATTTTGATCTTCAAAAGTTATGAGATTAATGTTAGTGACCATTGGGAAACCTCAACTACCCAATTCTTTTGTTTTCCATGTGTGTCGGCCATCTTGGTTTTCGGAAACACAGGAATCTATGCCATATATGGCGAATTTCGATCTTCAAAATTTATCAGATGGATGTCTGTGACCATAAGGACACCTCAACTACCCAATTCTATTGTTTTCCATGTGTGTCGGCCATCTTGGTTTTCAGAAACACAAGATTCAGGCCATATATGGTGAATTTTGATCTTCAAAAGTTATGAGATGGATGTTAGTGAACATAGGGACACCTCAACTACCCAATTCTTGTTAGATATGTACAATCCTAAGTTTCGTGAACGTCGCATCAACGCGGGAACGCGTGTAACCATAAGCTCATGAACGGCATCATGTTGGTACCAATAAAAGCTATCCTCAGCGTCCACGCGTCCACATCACGATGGCCACGGTCTTGTCGTCCTTCTCTCCATGAAATCTAATAGGTTATGAAGCCCAGTCATGCTTGTACTCTGTGAATGAAGCTATGAAGGATTGGAGGACATGTAGGGACGACGTAGAGCTGTATTTGAGGACGAAAATACTCTCTACAGATCGGCAAAGTAGAGGATGCTGAGTGGCACGCTGGAAAGCAGGTCAGACGCCGAGGGACCATCTCAAAATGCTCTGAGTGGACGCGAGCAGCAGGAGCACGCCGCCTCAACGACCACGCTACCCGGGTGTAAGTCTAACATGTGTCAAGCAGAAATGTTAGGAAGGTAAGAAGAGGAACATGAAGCTTTAAGAAGATTACCATCAGTCCATCAAGTTGTGTCAAGTCATTGTGAAGTCAGAATTTATAAAATCCAGAAGGAGAAAAGTATTGCTAGTTAAATGTTATGAGGTATCAGTTAGTGTAACTTTTTGGAAGGAAGTGAAGAATTATAGTGCAGCTTTAGAAGAGGACCTATCTATTGTGCATCTGTGGTTATAAGCTGACTTTTCATTAATACACTATAAAACTGAACTGTATGTATCACAGAGTGTGGTGTTGCACTGTAAGGCTCAGCGGAGCAAGTGCACTGTGAATTACAGGAGACCCAACGGACAACATTTTTTTAGCAGTTTCTGGTCAATTTCTTCAACAAGATGGCGGAGGGACCAAAGATAGATCGTCTGATGGGCAGTAGCAACTATTCATCTTGGAAACTTCAGGTAAAGTGCACCTTAAAGTATAAAAATGTATGGAAAATTGTATCTGAAGAGGAGCAACTCGGGGCGGACGCTAGTGAGGAGCGTCGTGCGGCCTTTGAAACAAGAAAGAACAAGGCATTCTATACTATAGTTCTCAACATGGATCCGAGTTTGCTATGGATGGTGCCTTCAGATGAGGAAGATCCAGCGGTAATCTGGAAGAAGTTAAAGGATATGTTTCAGAAAGACACCTTCGCTAACAAGCGAGAGCTCCGGAAGAAGCTATGTACAGCAAAGCTCACCGAGGGGAGGTCAGCAAATGACCATATTAAACAGCTCACCCAGATCTTTGATGAGTTAGCCGTCATCGAGGCACCTGTGGATGAAGAAGATAAGGTAACTTATCTCTTATCCAGTCTCCCAGAATCATATGATGGTCTGGTAACGGCATTCGACGCAATGGATGCGGTCCCGGCGTGGACGACGGTAGTCGAGAAGGTGTGCGCTCTCGACAGGAAGAAATCACAGAAGAGGGACGAAAAGGCGCTTATGAGCAAACCGGAGTGGCGTTGCTATAATTGCGACGAAGTTGGACACATCGCGAGAGATTGTCCGCAGAAGTCCAGCGACAAGTCTGGCAGGAAGTCCAGCGAGAAGTCTGGCAGCAGGAGGCCCAGAGGTAAGTCTGGCAACAAGACCAACGGATGTAGAAGACAGAAAGCAGCAGCAGCGGCAGAGGAGTCGGACGATGAGGTCGAAGCCAGCCTATTTGCACAACATGCGTTGGCAGCAATCGGTAAGGGCGGGTGGATCATCGACTCGGGAGCTACAGCACACATGTGCAATGATGCGAGCCTCTTCAGGAAGATGGACGGCACAAAAACGTCACGTGTGACGGTGGGAGACGGGCGCGGTCTCAGATGTGCCGGAGTCGGTGAAGTGGTGTTGCACCTGAAGATCCCTGGAGTAAAGACGCAGCGAACCGCGGTGAGGGATGTGCTGTATGTGCCGGAACTGGTTTTTAATCTGTTCAGCGTTCCGATGGCAAATGATAAAGGATGTGCGGTTGTCTTTGAAGGTGACAAGTGCAAGGTGACAACAGAAGGGAGAGTGATGGCGACTGGAAGACGTTCAGGGTCGCTGTACTACTTGAATTTTACGTCAACCCAGAAGGCACTTGCGACAACTGTCGAGAAGGAGTCAAAGGAAGACCTGTGGCACCAGCGGTATGGCCATCTCAGCGAGACGTCATTGAAGAAGCTGGTTAAGGACGGCATGGTCGAGGGACTCGACTACAATGCGTCAAAGAAGTTGACATTCTGCGATGACTGTGCTGACGGCAAAAATCATCGGCAGAAGTTTGACGGAGAAGGTCGTCGAAGAACAGAGACGTTAGAATTGGTGCACAGTGACGTCTGCGGGAAGATGGATGTCACGTCAAACGGCGGTGGCCACTACTTCCTCACGTTTATTGACGACGCGACGCGGTACACATGGGTGTACATCTTGAAGACCAAGGCTGAGGTCTATGAGAAGTTCCAGGAGTGGAAAGCTGAAGTTGAGAAGTCGTTCAACAAGGAACTGAAGACGCTGCGAACCGACAATGGAGGGGAGTACACCTCGAAGGAGTTTGAGCGCTACCTCAAAGAAGAGGGGATCCGTCATGAGACCACGATTCCGAAGACACCGGAGCAGAATGGAGTGGCTGAAAGGATGAACCGGTCGATCGTCGAGATGGCAAGGTCGATGCTTGGGAGCATGCCGCGACGATTTTGGGCAGAAGCTGTGGCAACAGCAGTCTACCTGCGAAACCGGAGTCCAACGTCAGCTGTCATTGGTATGACTCCATATGAGGCGCTCCACTGAAGAAAGCCGGATGTCAGTAACCTGAAGCCATTCGGTTGCATCTGTCATGCACATATTCCGAAGGACGAACGGAAGAAGTTCGAGCAGAAGTCGAGGAAGTGCCTATTCATAGGCTATGGCGACACTGTCAAGGGCTATCGCCTGTATGACCTTGGGCGTTCAAGGGTCATATTCAGCCGCGACGTCATCTTCAACGAGAAGAAGCCTGGTGACAAAGAGGTTGAGCATGACGAAGACTCGGAATCGGAGTGGTTTATTGAAGACACGGATGAAGATTTACCGGAAGAGGTGGTTGAACCAGTTGAGGTTGAAGAGCTGGTAGAGGTAGAGGCAGAAGATCTGGCAGAGGTTGAAGAGCCAGTGGAAGCGCCTAGACCACAAGAAGAAGATCCGGAAGATCAGCACATAGTCGGGAGACCAGTGCGACAACGTAATCCACCTGATCGCTACGGTGAATGGGCCATGATTACAGGTGAAGACGATCCAAAGACCTATGAAGAGGCCATGGCTACAGACAAGAGGAAGTGGCGTGATGCCATGAAGATGGAGATTGAGTCTCTGAAGAAAAACAAAGTCTGGGAGCTAGTGAGACTTCCGAAGGATCGAAAGGTCATCGGAAGCAAGTGGGTCTTCAAGACGAAGGTCACTCCAGAAGGAGAAGTGGATCGCTACAAGGCAAGACTTGTAGCTCAGGGCTTCAGTCAGAAGTATGGGACTGATTATGACGAGACCTTCTGCCCAGTAGTGCGAGCTGAATCAGTGCGTGGCATCATTGCACTGGCCGCACAGAAGAACTTGATGCTGCATCAAATGGATGTGACGACTGCCTTCTTGAATGGCAAGCTAGAAGAGGAAGTCTACATCAGGCAGCCAAAGGGGTTCGAGCAGAAAGGGGAAGAAGACTTCGTGTGTCGTTTGAAGAAGAGCCTATATGGGCTCAAGCAGTCCCCAAGATGCTGGAACACTGCATTGGACGAGTTCCTGCAGAGCCATGGGTTGGTTCAGTCAAACGCTGACCCATGCGTGTACACCAGCAAGAAAGGTGAAACAGTCATCATGGCTGTATATGTTGATGACATCATCATCGCTACCGAGACCAGCAAGAAGATGATGAAGATGAAGAGACTTCTATCGGAGAAGTTTGAGGTGAAGGACTTAGGTCAACTCGAGTCCTTTCTTGGTGTGAAAATCAACATCACGCAAGATTGTATATGGATAGGACAACCGGGTTATGCAAGGAAGATCTTGGAACGGTTTGGAATGACAGAAGCTAGGCCAGTTAAAACGCCAGTTGACCCCAGTCAAAAGCTTCACCAACAAGAAGAGAAGTCTAAGGTAGACCAGTCAACATACCAGTCTGCAGTTGGGAGTCTTCTCTATCTCTCCAACTGGACACGACCAGATGTAACTTTTGCCGTAAACAATGTGGCAAAGTATGTAAACAACCCAGGAGATGAACACTGGACGGCGGTGAAGAGGATCTTCAGATACCTGAAAGGAACAATCGACCATGGTATCATATACAACCCGAGTAGTGAAGATCTCATCGGCTATTGCGACGCCGATTGGGCAGGTGACGTCAACACCCGAAAATCAACATCCGGGTATGTGTTTCTGCTTGGAGGAGCTCCCATCAGCTGGAGGAGCAACAAGCAGTCATGTGTCGCTCTGTCGACTGCGGAGGCTGAATACATCGCCTTAGCTGGAGCAGCACAGGAAGCAGTTTGGCTTCGGCAGTTTCTGGGTAACATCAATGCTACTCAGAGTAAGCCCACCATGATCAATGACGACAGCCAGTCAGCAATCGCCATTACACGGAACCCACAACATCATGGTCGTGCGAAGCACATAGATATTAAGTTCCACTACATACGAGAACAAGTGGACAAAGGTGTTGTGTCCTTAAAGTACTGCCCCACAGACAACATGGCGGCAGATGTTCTCACAAAGGGACTCACCCATGAGAAGCACGATAAATTCCGTGCTATGCTAAATGTAGTTAGCTCCTGTGCGCTGAAGGCACAGAGTCACCTTGAGTGACAGAGGAGGTAAGAACTAGAGACCCTGCCTCCTGGATAGTCAGGTTAGCTTAGCTCCTGTACGGTAAAGGTACAGAGTCACTCCTGAAGTGACTGAGTGGTAAGAACTGGTGACCCTGCCTCTCAATTAGCCAGGATATATATATATCTATTTTTCTAAAAGTGTTTCAACTATAATCATCATTTGGTTATTTGAATAGTTCAAAATATTAAGAACTGAGTAGCACAGTGGATGCTAAACAAACACAGTATGGTGTTTATTATATATATCATAGACTTTGATACATAAAAGAACTCATATTCAAGTGACTGAAGCAGACTTATGAACATTGAGATATCATACAAACACTCAAGGAAGTTTGAGAAAGACTTTGCATACTAAAGAGTTTATTACGTAGTATCATAAAACATTAGTATTGAGAAGGAGTGTTAGATATGTACAATCCTAAGTTTCGTGAACGTCGCATCAACGCGGGAACGCGTGTAACCATAAGCTCATGAACGGCATCATGTTGGTACCAATAAAAGCTATCCTCAGCGTCCACGCGTCCACATCACGATGGCCACGGTCTTGTCGTCCTTCTCTCCATGAAATCTAATAATTCTATTGTTTTCCATGTGTGTCGGCCATCTTGGTTTTCAAAAACACAGGGATCCAGGCCATATATGGCTAATTTTGATATTCAAAAGTTATGAGATGGATGTTAGTGAACATGGGGACACCTCAACTACCCAATTCTATTGTTTTCCATGTGTGTCGGCCATCTTGGTTTTCAGAAAAACAGGGATCCAGGCCATTATGGTGAATTTTGATCTTCGAAAGTTATGAGATGGATGTTAGTAAACATGGGGACACCTCAACTACCCAATTCTTTTGTTTTCCATGTGTGTCGGCCATCTTGGTTTTCAGAAACACAGGGATCCAGGCCATATATGGTGAATTTTGATATTCAAAAGTTATGAGATTAATGTTAGTGACCATTGGGAAACCTCAACTACCCAATTCTTTTGTTTTCCATGTGTGTCGGACATCTTGGTTTTTGGAAACACAGGAATCCAGGCCATATATGGCTAATTTTGATCTTCAAAAGTTATGAGATGGATGTTAGTGAACATAGGGACACCTCAACTACCTAATTCTATTGTTTTCCATGTGTGTCGGCCATCTTGATTTTCAAAAACACAGGGATCCAGGCCATATATGGCTAATTTTGATATTCAAAAGTTATGAGATGCATGTTAGTGAACATGGGGACACCTCAACTACCCAATTCTATTGTTTTCCACGTGTGTTGGCCATCTTGGTTTTCAGAAACACAGGGATTCAGGCCATATATGGTGAATTTTGACCTTCAAAAGTTATGAGATGGATGTTAGTGAACATATGGACACCTCAACTACCCAATTCTATTGTTTTCCATGTGTGTCGGCCATCTTGGTTTTCGGAAAAACAGGGATCCAGGCCATATATGGTGAATTTTGATCTTCAAAAGTTATGAGATGGATGTTAGTGACCATAGGGACACCTCAACTACCCAATTCTATTGTTTTCCATGTGTGTCGGCCATCTCGGCTTTCAAAAACACAGGGATCCAGGCCATATATATGGCTAATTTTGATATTCAAAAGTTATGAGATGGATGTTAGTGAACATGGGGACACCTCAACTACCCAATTCTATTGTTTTCCATGTGTGTCGGCCATCTTGGTTTTCAGAAACACAGGGATCCAGGCCATATATGGCAAATTTTGATCTTTAAAAGTTATGAGATGGCTGTTAATGACTATAGGGCTACTTCAATAATATGCACTATTTGTCAGCAGTTTTGTTAATATATATTACTCACTATTTGTCAATATCTAAGTGAATATTGAAAATTTAATTGAAAATTGCATTAAAAACTCGGGTCTTTTAGGTCTTAGACCTAACCTGCTCCATCTTGTCATTCTCTAAGATAACTATACCCTCAGGGCATATTCATCACATCCATAGACTATAGGTTTATTGTAGGTCCATGCCCCCAGGGCATAATTAGTGATGCCAATGTCCGAGGCTTATCCTCCATAGAGTTAATTGACTAGTACATGCCATCAGGGAAGCAAAAGCACGATCTATGCCCTCAGGGCATGTCCCTTCTTTTCTTCTATTAAAGTTCTATAGACTGTAAATAACAATTCAGACATACCGATTTATGGTGACTTGACCCATTGGGGCCCAATGTCCTCAATGATCTCAAGATTTCATTAGGCTAATACTCGATAGAAGGGATACCTCAGAGGGCTAGTTGCCCTAATTAGGTCAAGGGTCCACAATGGGCCCAGATAGGTCCGATACCTCATATGGACCCACCTGAAGCGATTTATGGTGTCTGGACCCATTGGGGCCCATTGCCCTCTGATGTCTAGATTTCAATAGGCTAAAGCTCCATAGAAGGGATGCCTCAGAGGGCTAGTTGCCCTAATTAGGTCAAGGGTCCACAATGGGCCCAGATATGTCCAGATACCTCATAAGGACCCACCTGAACCTTTTTACAGTGACTAGACCCATTGGGGTCCATTGCCCTCTGATCTTCAAGATTTTAATAGGCTAAAACTCCATAGAAGGGAAATCTCAGAGGGATGGTTGCCCTAATTCGGTCAAGGGTCCACAATGGGCCCAGATATGTCCAGATACCTCATATGGACCCACCTGAACCGATATATGATGACTGGACCCATTGGGGACCATTGCCCTCTGATGTCAAGATGAGTTAGAGGGATTTCGGGGAGGTAAAAGATTGACGATCGACAGGTCTAAATAGCTAGTCTGAGAATGGTAGGTGATTACTCGGGTCTTCCATGGTAACTGATCAGAGTAGGGATACACTCTTATAGGGCGAGTAAGTGGCTGCTGAAGCCACAATCAACCGATAGATGTTACATCAATATAAAGTTCAATAATTGATCATGGTGTGAGTATAATTTTGTGAAGGTTTTGGTAGTGTAATTGTAGTCCCGAGTGTTTATCGGAAGTCCATGCTGGATGTGGGCTGACATGTCCCTATAGGAAGGCTAAGTCATGCCATTTTCGCCCAGCGCTATTTGCAATGTTGAGTGAATGGCGGTGCTGCGCACCATCAACAAAATAGCTCATTTCTCAGAAACTAAGGGGTGTCAGACATTCATATTTTATCCACACTTCAAGTAGCAGTTATATATCATCTGGCTAAGGTGCTTTGTCGGCCAAGCATCTAGTTTCAATGTCGTTGATGAGGGTCCCTCTCCCCAATAGAACCAAAGTTGTGAAGTGATGTCACTCTGCCTCACCCACAGTCCCACCATTCCATATTGACAGTGGAATTAGTACCCACGTACCGCGGCCCTGCCATTTCCTACTATCCAGGTACGGCCTATTACGGGTAGTATAGTAATAGTGCTAGCCCCTATAAACTTGGCCTCAGGGCATGTTTTTTTTTTACAACAGGGGGTGGGGGTGGTTAGCTACTTTTGTATTTCTACTCTACTCCCGTTCCCCTCCCGTACTAAGGTAGGGGATGGGGGGGTCCCTCTCGATCCTCCCTGTCCCCAACCAATTTTAGGGAGTGATCATTATTTTTCATCAGGGGGGTGGTAGGTTTGAAGGGGGGGCGTAAAAATTTCAGACCCCTCAGAGGGGAGGGGGGGGGCTAAAACAATTTTGACCCCTCCTGGGCTAGGGGGGGATCTTTTTCAAAGAAACCTGCAAAAGTAAAAGGCCACATTCCCACACAATTTTCGGCCCTTCAAGGAGGGGGGGCAAAAAAATTTAAATTTAAATTTCCTTGCGTGTGCCTAATCCTAGGTCTACACTAATGTAACCCAGCACATTACTATTCCGAGGTAGCAGGTTGTCCCATGGGTGCGGCCATTGCTGGAACTTGTTACCAGCGAGTTCTACTGATAAGATCTATCAGATGGGTACCAGTTGGCTCCCGAAGGACCACAGTGAATAGATTGGGGTTCTCTCATTGGCTAATAAATAAACCTGTTAAGTCCGTATAGGTTAAAAAGGCATGTTCCATCCTTGATAGGGGGGTCGAATTTTTTTCCGCACATCCGTGTGCAAACCCATAAGCCCCCCCTCCCCACCGTGTTGTTAAAAAATGATCACTCCCTAACTGCAGTAGAACATGTTGACCAAATTTAAACCCTTGGCCCTCTCCGAAAGGGCCTAGGCTAGGCCTACCTTTTAAATAGGCCTAGAAATAAGTCAATAGAGTAAAAAATATGGTTTCAATGTCATAGGATTAAGGGAAGATGGCGGAAAATGACGTCAAGAAGTCACGGAAATGGATTTTTGTTTGCTCTGGCCATAACTTTGGCAGTATAGGGTGGCGAAGTCACACAAGATGCCTGGAGTTATTCCATTATCGCCCCACGAAGTTAGTTGCAACGTTGAGTGAATGGCCGTTTCAATGTCGTTGATGAGGGAAATTTACTTGTTTGTTTCACGTGTATTTTAACAGTAGGGGACTGGACCTCGTCCAGTCCAGACACTTTACTAGACCTTCTCAGGAGTCACTAAAGGCCATCCGAGCAGATGGAATGTTAAGGGCTTTGCCCAAACCGAAACTCTCGTGTTGTGTGTTGCTTATAGTTACTAAGCGAGCCTAAGAGCCACCCAAATCGATACACCGAACAAACCGTTACATATATATCTCAAGTATTTTGAGCTTAAATTGGCCTAGAAATAAAAAGTTATAGAGTATCTTGTACCCAACACTGCCTGTCTAACCCGTACATCCATCTGACCCTCCCACCTAACCCATACATCCACCAAACCCTCCCCGCCTAACCTGGATAGGGCTAAGACTGTTCGGACTATGTCTGGGTTGGGCTAAGACTGTTTGGACCATTTTGGGTTGGGCATAGACTGTTTGGAGTTTACCCAATTTGCTCTGTCCCCTTTTCTGGCACCCATCCCTACTGTCCTACTAAGATGGCCCTCTCAATCTTTAAACATACAGTTGTACCCAAGTTGGACTATGTGTCCTTCATTCTGACCTCCTGCCCCAAAACACTCCTGGACAAGATCCAAGCTACTCAAAATAGAACACTCTGTTGTGTCCTGGGCATCAGAATTTGTGATGAACATGTAACTACAATTCATGATTTATGTGAAACTCCTTATCAGCAAGACAGGCGAAAAGAATTGCTGACTTCCCTGATGTACAAAAAAGCAAAAAAACTTCCCCCACATTCTCCCCCAAGAAGGAGAACTAGAAATGATCACAAAACAAATTTTAAATTAAAAAGGCCCAAGTCACTGGCATTTAGAAAATCATGCCCCTATGTTGGGAAAATTCTCTGGAATAAGCTCCCTTTAAAAATACAGCAAGCCCCCAACAAATGTTCATTCAAAAACCTAATAAAGAAGTGGTATGGTACCTTTCTAGCTGGTAAGAGAAAGGCCGTCCTTACTGGTAAAATACTGGTACCGTGATTGTTGCACCCAGCGAACCTCCTAACTACTGCCCATTATAAATGTGCCCTTGGCCCCCTACGAGTAAGCTCGGACTTTTAAGCCATCTTCGAGCTCTGGGTTTCTATCCCATCTCCTTCCCCCTTCTCCTCAGCCCACATCCGCAGTTATTCACTTATCCTCATTGTTTATTCTCATCTGTTCATTGTTGATAGTCTGCTGTTGCAGCTAAAGGTTGACTGTATCTGAGACATTACTGTAACTCCAAATCAACTATTTGTACTTTGATAAGTGTCTACTCCGTTCTTATAATAGGTAATTCCAAACTCATTGTACATCTGACTCTGCTCACGAGTTATGTAGAATATTCTATGAATTACCCCCCCTAATGTGCAGGTCGATCACGACAAATGTAAACGGAAAATCATGACAATAAACCTGGTTATGAGTTAAAACAAAAATGTTGTACTGGTTTTGCGGTCGAGTCAATTTTGAAGGTCACCCAGAGCTATATGCCTGATCCCCTTGCATGGATCACACAAGGAGCATACACGGGACAAACAGCAATTATATATACGGGACATTGTGACCTATGCACGAGACAGTTTGTCTTATACACGAGACAGTTTGGCTTATACAGGGGATAATTTATGGCTATGAGGTTCCAAATCTGGTCTTCATGTAGTGTCCTGTGTATTTAATGACTCAATAAATTTGTGTACTTATTTCTATTTTCAAGGGTGGATCATTTGGCCCTGTACTCTTAAACCTATACATTATATACACCAATGGAAGGGAAAAACTAATAATTTGTTTATTCAAAATTTCGAGTTCCTTTTTGGGGTTCTTTTGCATCTACCATGCTTATGGTCCAGAAATATGGTACATGTATAAAATGCACATATAATGATTGAAAATCAATTCAGACATGGTTAAAGGGAGAACCTTTCTTTTTCCTTGACCAATGATATGAAATAAACTCCCAACGTTTTAGTAGTGTTAGATGTCTGCATCTCTGATATTTTTTCAACCCTTACCATAAACTTTATCAACTTTCAGCTGCTGATCCTTTATTAACCTTTAGAAATGAGATACTTTGTGCACTAGATTGACTAGATTGGCTTCCTCATCCGGTGTCATGGGTATGGGATTACTCAGGCATATGATGGCCTTTATATATATATATATATATATATATATATATATATATATATATATATATATATATATATATATATATATATATATATATATACACACGCCTGAGGCCCTCCTGTAGATAGCATCGCCCATATCACCAACCCTGGCAGTGCTCTGGGTAGTCCTTGACAATGCCATTGATTCTTTGGATCATTCCTAGCTGTTAATTTTCAGCCCACAGAAGGGCAACCTGTTTCGACATAGTATTCTATCTCAACTGTCTTTGACTATGACATATGTCCCATTCATATGTTCTTATATTAACGGTGATACTATATCTCTGAATGGCGCCTTATTTACGGCATGTGTTTTATAATCAGGCTTCATGTCAAGATCAACATCTATTTGGTGTGTTTAAAGTACATCATAATTACGTCATTACGGCTTAAGAGGTGAAATACTAATGGCACTAGGCAGAATATGAACTATAATGGTAATATATGTGTTATGACAAATTTGATGATACGATATGTTCATGGAAACCACCTATATACCATACATTGTACCCTTTACTTGAAACATATGATAATTTTCTTTTGTATCTGGCGACTGAATGTAACAACTACTTATGTGGTGCTTCCATTAGCTAATAAACAGTGTTAAAACTTCAAACTATTATGGGTACATGAATAGATGTCACATATTGATGTAAAGATGACTTGCATATACGATGGACCTGTTGACAAAAAAACTGATGAGAAAATATTATGTCAAAGAGGTGCAGATATTGACGTATAAAAGACATAATTTACTACAGGTTTTGCTAGCTTCAATTATTGGAGGGGTAGTAGGGAGCCGCAATTGGACCCTAATTTTATTTCTCCTCTGCAATCTTCTCAAAACTCTTCATATATTGCCTTGCATATGTACTGTACTCAACATAGGGCCTAGTATTTTTATCTTGTTACTTGAAACAAGTTCTATTATAACATTTCGTCATAATTAACCAATAGGCCTAACTAAGGAAATACAAGACATCATGCAATGAATACGTGTTCATTTCTCCATGTTTCAGATAGAAATTGCATAGTTGATTTTAGATTCAAGGAAAATCATTAGGTTCAGGTTCGCCCTAAGGCACTAGAAACGGTTCGGCTTGACTCATATGGCTACGTTCAACTGGAAATTATTCCAATGTCAGAGGAGGTATGTCATAACAGAGTGGTGAAATCACATTTTAAAATTCATGTCAACAATTGCAGGAATATAATAAACACGATATCGCTCGTTATTACAAAAAACGTTTCTAAACGTTTTTTTCAACCAATTTTCAACCAATCACAAAATGTTTGTTTTGTTAACCAACTTTTAACCAAATAACGTTTTTTGACCTGACAATAAAGACGTTTGGCAGACTTAGGAACCAAAGAAAACCGTAAAAAAACAACAACATTTTTATGCCAAGTTGGGTAATGCATAGTACATCCCATTTAATTCTGAAATTGACCGTACTACGGAGCCCTGGAAAGGGCATCTGTTTTCTACACCTTTTTTTCTGGTTTTTGTTTCCGCAACTTTTAATTTCGTTTCCGCAACTTTTAATTTTCATTTCCACAACTTTTAATTTCGTTTTTGCAACCTTAATTTTCGTTTTCACAAGTTACATTTTGGTTTCCACAAGTTAACATTTCGTTTCTGCAATTTATATCTTTTTTTTCTGCAACTTAACATCCTCAATTGATTGACTATACATGTACAAAAAACAAAAGAATAAGTTGTGGAAACGAAAATAAAAGTTGTGGAAACGAAAATAAAAGTTGTGGAAACGAAAATAAAAGTTGCAGAAACGAAAGTAAAAGTTGTGGAAACGAAAATTTATCTTGCGGAAATGAAAATTTAACTTGCGGAAACGAACATTTAACTTGCGGAAACGAACCCCAGCAAATTGTCGTTATCTGTCGCCATGATTGATCATCAATGGTGACTCCTTTTTGAGTGATAACTCACTGCGTCATCATTCGCCACTGTGTGTCAGTCTCACATGGCATGGCGATTTGTCACAACAGTCGCCAACATGATCTCACTCACTGCGTGAGTATGTGCCACCCCTTGTCATCCCTCACAAAGCATGGTGACTTATCATCACCATCGCCAACATGGATCTAGCTCACTGCGTGAGTATGTGCCACTGCCTGTCAACTCTCACTCAGAATGGCAGCTTATCACAACCATCGCCAACATGGATCTGACTCACTGTGTGATTATGTGCCACTCCCAGTCAGGTCTCACTCAGAATGACGTCTTATCACCAACATCACTAATAAGGATCTCACTCCCTGCGTGAGTATGCCCCACTTCCAGTCAACCCTAAGTCAGAATGGCAGCTTATCACCACCATCGCCAACATGGATCTCACTCACTCCGTCAATATGTGCCACTGTCTGTCAACTCTCACTTGGAATGGTGACTTTTCACCTGCATTGCCACATGGCTCTCACTCACTGCGTGAGTTTGTGTCACTCCTAGTTAATCTTCTCTCAAAATGGCGACTTATCACCACCATTGCTGACATGGATGTCACTCGCTGTGTGAGTGTGTGCCACTGTCATCAACTCTCACACAAAATGGCGACTTATCACCACCATTGCCAACATTAGTCTCGCTCAATGCGTGAATTTGTGTCACTCCAAGTCAATGCTCTTTGAGGATTGCATCATCTGTCACTCACTCTCACTCAGAATGGCAACTTATCACCACCATTGCCAAAGTTGTTGAGACAGCACCACTCTTCAACATGTAGCCAATCTAGGAAGTGTGGGCATTAAGTATAAGTCCAAATGTGCTTTGTTTCACGATGATTATCATGTAAAACTTCAGAGTTGAATCAAACAAGATTATATAGAGAAAATATCAATTGAATTTAGATAGAGGTGAATTGGGAGGATTTCGAATAAAAAGGACTAGCAAACTAAAGGAATGGAAATAATAAGACAAAGAAATAGTAAAGATGTTTTATTTTGATGTTGGACATTTCGAAATCTAAGAAAGCAATACAACTATAATGGCATAAGCGAGTAACAGTAATATTGGCAAGTATGAAATCAGTTTAGAGTTTATAAAAAGTTGTTTGTGACTAGAGAGGAACCAAGTCCTGGGATGACTCATGAAAAACTAATGTCTATAAAAAGAGTTTCAGAGCGGGGTCCAAGTTGAGGACCAAAGTATATCTCCAGAAAGCGATCAGTTAGATAATAGTAGATACACCCCTATAGGATATCGGATGACAGCAGGAAGAGTTGGCTAATGTCTATAAAAAGAGTCTCAGGGCGGGGTACAAGTTAAGGACCAAAAGTATATCTCCAGAAAGCGATCAGTTAGATAATAGTAGATACACTCCTATAGGATATCGGATGACAGCAGGAAGAGTTGGGGTCCAGGGGGTATCAAGTTACAGGTCCATGACAATGAGGGTATAAAGGCCGGCTGTAGTGCAGACCAGGGTGTGAATTGGTTGGCAGCAGCATCGTGTGCAGTTCACCCTGGAATCAGAGGAAGTTTATATAGTCCACAGCTCATACAACATTTATATTTACAAGAGGAAATTGTTTAAGACTGAGGTGCTAGAGACAGGAGTTGTCTTTGGAAGTTTAGGATTTATATAGGAACACATACATTTTGGAACCGGTTACCTCACCTAGCCTCACTCACTTGTTACAACATCAACAATTCTGAAGCTTACTAACATTTGGAGATTGGCATTTATAATCTATTAGGACAAAGTTCTTATACAATTGACATAAATTATATGGAGTTAAAAGTTGCTCTCCACCTCCATCGATGAGAGTTTAATGGATATGCATGATTTACCAGGGAAGTGAATTATGCCGATGTTTAGTTGTGATTAAGAACGGAATTCATATGATTTGTTGATTTATATATGGAGACTATTTAAGATATTGAAATATTTTATTGATGTACACATGGATGAATTGGACATGAAATTAATGAGGATGCGAGAGTGTGACATCTAGTTTGTTCCAAAGGTCTTTGACCATCTGGACTATTGGATAGATTTGGTGGTTGATTGTGAGTTATAATGGATTGTTGCTACTTGACGACCTAAGGCAGACGTTAATAAAACTTCTCAGAGTTGATTTACCCGTTGTGTCTTCCTTTCATATGGGATAGAAACTTAGACACAAGACTCTACCACTTGACGCTAGACTATACGCTTTCCCATAATGAAGGATTAAAAGTATATGGCATGATAATGTATCGGTGATCATATTAAACACACTGGGAACTAGATGACATACTATCAGGGGACATGAATAAAAGTCACCAAATAGCACCTTAACGCAAACCTCCCCTCCTGCCCCTATAACCCAGGTGGTGGAGAATAATGACCGTGTCTCCTAATGAGTCAGACACCGTTCCCGGTACCTCAGGGTTTAACGCCTCTGGGGGGGACGCCTGCAGGAAGTGATGCGGCACTAACAGACTCGGGCAGCACTAATGTTGAAGGGGTTTATCAAGGAGAGGAGAGTGACCAAACTTCTACAGCTGAAGTGAGGGATAGTAGTTCCAATGGAATAGAAGACAGAGTAACTAGGGACCAACAATGCCAAGTGTCTTTAGAGAGTCTGGAACAGGAGGATGTTGGCGAGTATGAAACATTAGAGGAGATAGCGACAGAGGAGCCAATACAACCTACTATAGTGGGTGAGGTAGCTACTATAGCTGGTGAGGTAACAACGACAGAAAAGTTAACAACTACAGTAAGAGGACCAGGAGCTAATCAGGGTAGGCCTGATCAACCTACCAGAAGAGCTACCCGGTCAGCTGGACCAGCAGAACCTATACAGTTGGGTACCAGAGACACACAGATTGGAGTTATAGCACCTGCTTGGAGGTCGAAGGAGCTGTCGACTATAGGAAGTCCTGCTCAGGTGGAGGACGAAGAAAGCTCCGACTCTGGGCGCCATTTTAGAGATCGGAAATTTTCAACAGAAGAGGAGTCGCTGAAAGCAAGGGCTGAAGCACGAAGGAGACTCCTCAACTCCACTCCACAGCCTTCACCAGTGGAGACGAGCCGACGCGAACCGGCGGATTCGACCGGGACCAGCGGCGTCGCGACCTGGGGAAACTTGCGAGATCTAAAAGACTCACAGTGTGAGCAGTTTGACAATCAGGCAGTGAGGTGTCCAAAGGCGTCATTGGGAAGACCTGGAGCCAAAAGTAGGACAGGTCAGGTGGCGTCCGTAGCAGACACAGTCCCCAGGAATTCCAGTGCCATAATTAATAGAACTGACAACAATTATAGAGCTACCGAACAGAGAAACGAAATACAACCAATATTATCTAGACGTTGGATTGTAGTGAGCGACGAGGAGGTTCGTAAACAACAAGATAATGTATATGAAAACGTCAGTGGTTCGGTACAGGAAACTGCTGACGTGACGTTAACAAGTGTGGTCGGAACTGAGACAAAAATACAAGTGATAGATACATTGAATGGAGTGAATCAGGCTTATAACCCAGAATCTGCTCCAGTGAGAGAGACACCGACAGGAATTACCAATCTAACCCTTGAAAGAACTGTCGTGGGAGAAGAGGGCGTGTCATCGACAACGGTATCAGAGAAAACCCGGAAACCACCCCAAGAATTGAATCCCAATATATATCCCAGGACCGAAGAAAAGAGCCGAGGAGTGCCATCAGCAGAGCGAACAGAGGGAGGACAGACACCTGAGCGCATAGCAGGAAGCCCGAGGGATATTATCGAATCGTCTGTCCCTTTGCGCCCATCTGACTTGGGTTCGAATCGTTCTTCGCTATCGGGTAAACAAGTGGAAGGTAGCGAAACTGGGGAGCTTAGTGAGGCAGGGACCTTGTATCGTCGGTTTCTGACTCCCAGTGGTTCAGATATACTCGAATGGGACTATAGTGGAGTACCAACAGAAATAGCAATAAAGCAATGGTTAAAAAGTGAGCAGATTCGTGCCGAAAGGGAAGATTGGACTCGTGAGGATTGGGAAACCTTGGTAGCACAGACGTGGAGACATAGTCGGGAGACCAGACCTTTGACAGAGGATCAGGATTCTCTGAGAGACACCCGAAGATGCCTGAAACCGGACTTTGATAGGGAGAGAAAAAGGGCTCAGGATAGGGTGATCACCACTGGAAACTCACAGGAAAACGATTCCGAATTTGAACATTGCGGACAGGAAAAGTCATTGACCACCTTGTTAACATTAATAAACTGAAACGAGCCTATCCTCGAGAAGACCCGGTAGTCGAAGTCGAATCTTCCGAAGAAGAGGAAGAAGGAGAGAAAGAAGAGGAAGAAGAATCGGATGCCGACGGAGAATCTGCGGCGTCCACCCTGGAGCATCTTGGCGCCAAAGGTGACGGAGGAAATTCGAGTACTCGTAGCCCAAGGAATAAAAGAATAGTGAGAGGGTGGGATCTCTCAGACGGTGATCACGCTGGTAGGGGTCATTCGTCCAGTCCCGTCACGCCTTTGGTGTATAAAGAGACGGCCTCAAAGAAGGGACCGCCATCTAAAAGGGTCGATGCAGTACCGACCGGTTCGTGGCACACAGCTCAATCCACGAATCTTAGCAACCCAAGTGCTCCCATATTGAAGAAAGGAACTCCTAAAGGAAAGGAGAATAACTTAGAACAGGTCTCAAAAGGAAAGGGACCTGACCCGTATAGGAAACGAGGAACACCTCTAAATGATGGGGGGAAAGTGAGTCGAGAAGAGACACACATCATCGGAAAGAATATAGCGCCGCCCAGAAAGAGGCGAGTACGTTTTATGGACGAAGAAACAATTGAGTGTCCTGAGAAACCTAGATGCTCTGGCACCGTACGAGAAGATCTGAGTGATCAGGAGGAAAATGAAACTAGTTCCGACGAATCGCTAGGATCTCGTGACGAGTTGTCAGAACGAGAAGAGGATAGTCCTGAGGAAATACTATCAGAAGACGAAGATAAGAGAAAACGAGAGCGAGTAGAAGTCGAGGAAGTCGCGAGTGGCAAAGAAGAAGAAAAGGAAGAAAACTAGCAGCAGAAATAATAATAATTTCAGTGGTTGAGAGTTAAGAGACAAAGACCTGTCACTGACTAATTGGGAGTTATGATTCTGACAGGATGCCATGGTGACTAGTTATAGTAGGGATACCAACCTAGGAAGGTGAAGGGACTGTAAAAAAAAAAAAACATACACAAACACCAAAAACAATACTACGCAGTGCAAGGGTGAGGTGTTATTGAGGAGAAGAGATATTTGGTGAATATGGGAATCCAAGATGGCAGATGATTCAGTCACACCCAATGAGAAATTTTTGTGTAAAGTGGCTGAAAACTATTATTGGGGACTTTTGATTGGGATTATTGCCCTAATTCTGGGCCTTACCATAGTATTGAGCAAGAAAATAGCAATATTGAAGAAAAGGCACAAGAAAGATGGTATTTTTCTACAAATAGTGACCGATTATACCTGGGATGTTATAAGATTAGGCGAATCCTGTGTACCCAGTGAACAGTTGTTTTTAGCAAGAACCATACAGCCATTAATAATTGAAATTAATTTAGTAAGGAATTGTGGCAGTTGGGAAGCATGGATCCTGTGGGGACGATCACTACAGGCCATTAGTGCCACCGCCAGAAGAGAAGCCAGATTGGTGGCTTTACCGCGCAATGTTAAAATTTCTCAACGATTGGCCCGAGAGTTAGACTCCGAGAGGGGGTGCGTTAAACTGGCACGACTGGTTAGGCAGGTAAACGGTCTCACGAGCATAATACCTCTGGGAACCCCCATGATTAATGGAGACGGGTGGTCACCCATAGGCGGAGAAATACAGATGAGTGACATAGACATCACTAGAGAAAAGAAGAAAACTAAGGCAGCCAAGGTGAAGAAAGCTCACGACAGCCCAGAAAATATCCCCAGGGCCACCACCTCAAGGAGAGTGGATTTTGAAATGCGATGATAGGCTAATTAAATTGGAAGACCAGCAAGATGAAAGGCATTGGAATATTAACATTAGCCTCCCTGTTGGGATGGGTAATTAGCACACCTGCACCGGCCGGAATGAGTGTAGAACATGTATTTTTCCGCAAAAAGGCCGAAGTACATACTACCCGTTCCCAGTGGATTATTGGTCTGGTGTTGGATCTGACTCTATATGAAAAATATCTGCTATTTACAAATGAAACTTTGAGAGCAGCCAGAGATACTGCCGAGAAGTCTATGGTATACTTTAGGAAATTAAAAGATGACCCGAAGTTTCGACAATTAACACTCGGTAAGCAGCGCAGTCTCCTTGTTACACAGGACATCTGGCGGAGTATGGAACAAGCCCTTGTAAAATATTGTGATATTCTCATGGAACAAATGCAGGAGCTGACCATCTTAGAGGGCATCCACAATAAGAACTGGAGAGATTTCCAGGAGCTAAAGCGGATAGGTCATAGCGAGCTGGAGGAAAATCGAATGGCCACGCGAGCACCCGAGCACATAAGACGAAAAATTAGAAGGGGGCTGAAGTGGAATAGGAAATCATTGAGGTCCAAGAGAATGGTGGGAGCTATACTAGGCGGGTTAGCTGGACTGACATCGGTGTTTAACATCTTTTCGACATACCAGTTAAGGCATGAAGTCGGTCAGCTACGACAAAATCAAGAAGTCATCCGATCAGTCGTGAAGAAAGGACTGTTAATGGTAAATCTGACCCGAATGGAAGTGGCTGAAAACCGCGTAAAAATTCGCCAAATTATCGACACGCTGGGAGGACTGATAGGAGAATTTCATGCAGAGGTGACTCCGTTGCGAAAATTTGTAATAACCAATGGTCAGATGCGTACCAATTTAGGAAAAATCAGAGACTTAGTGTCAGCCGAATCGGATCTGATGAATGAACTATTTCAGAAGGTGGCTGAACTGGCGAATCAAAGGCTGACTCCCAACATATTACCGGCGCCAGAATTGGTACAAATACTTAAGGGTGTGGAATTGGAGCTTCCACTGGGATTGATGCTGCCTCAGGATCCTAGAGAACGACCCTTTTATTACTATAAGACCCTAACAACCAGTACTATTGCGCTAGATGACAACCTTCTCATTGGAATTGAAATTCCATTACTGGATGTGGCTCGGAAGTTTCATGTCGTACAGGCTATATCTTTACCTGTCCCCTACACTGGCACCGATTTAACAGCTGCCTATGAGTTAGAGTTCAAAGACTTTGCTATATCTGAAGACGGTCGTCAGTATGTAGTGCTCACCTGGGAAGATCAATTAAAGTGCACTAAACGCAGCATAGGGTATTGCTCATTGACATCCGCCATAAGAGAAACCAACCGACATTCCTATTGCACTTTAGCATTATATCGTAGGGATGAGGCCAGAATAGAAAAACTGTGTCAAGTGAAAGTGTCCAACAAGGTAAAATTACCAGTGGCCCACTATGTATCCAAGGGAGAATGGCTAGTAGCTACCGGCGAACCTTTCGATTTGAGAAAGCATTGCAGTGGTCAACAAGATGCTCAGATTGTTCCAGTGGTGCCACCTTACACTGTGGTGAGTCTGGAATCAGGTTGCAGTGCACTGGCCGATGTTATTGAACTACCTATTTATTTCGAAGAGAGACGCGAATATCATGTGCTGAGAGAAGAGCGTATTGTGGCGCCACCCAAGGGTCTCAAAATGGCGGAAATGACCATATGGAAAGACATTGGACCAAGGCGGCCCGACATATTGAAGCATTTAACAAAATTGGGAGATATTGAGGAACAACCTATTCACACATTAATAGACAGATTAGACAACATAGAGGCGAGTGAAGCGGGAAACATACCAGATAGTATGATACTGTATGTGTTGGTGGGAGTAGCCATATGTGGCGCTCTATTGATAGTCGGAGTGATATATGGGCGTCGGAGACTTAAGAGGCGCACCAGAGCCAGAAGAACTGCCAGAATTGGAAGGAATCAGGGCCGTGAGACTCCCTTAATTACCATGGTGCGGGAACTACCTGAAATACCAGAAGTCATCATGGGGATGAGGGATCGCCGCAGACCTACATCTGGTGTGAGAACAGTGTCGGCCTCACCAGAAAAGCTTGAAGATTTTTAAAAAAAAAAAAAAAAAAAACCTGAGAGAGTCTGAGTTGACCTAATGAAAACCGTTGGGGTGTAAACTGACAAGTGATATGCAAAATTAGGATTTGACCTTTTTCATACTAGCCCTACCTGACAATGGGTATATTACTGCGAGGCTAGAGACTTACATATTGGAGTGCAGCAGAGTTACCTGACAAGTGACCGAGAGTACCAGTTAGCTATAAGACTGAAAAGAGACACAACAAGGGAGAACAAGGGCCGTCAAGGCCGAATTATTATTAAGACAAAAGGGGGAGGGGAATTAAAGATATGGGGATATTATAACATAAAAAGATACCAGAGACCTTAATAAGGACAGAGATGTGCCCATTGAAATATTTATTTGTAGGGTGATATATGGGCGAATAGTACTATTGAATGGTAGTATTTTAATATGTAATATTTAGAAGCTTATATAATTGTATAGAAATACAAAACGAAAAACTATTGATTTTCGTGAAAATATGACCCCAGTGATTTGACAAAATGAGTGAGAAAATGAGATAAATACTTGAATTGGTGAAAATCCACAGGAGACCGGAATGCCGTGGGGCATTGCTATTGCCAAGAACCGGAAAGTAGATTTACCAATATTGATTTCTATAAAAGAAAGAAATATAGCAGGTGTGAGTGCCTGTGTATTTGCATATATGTATGTATATATATATATATATGAGGACTCATTTTTGAGAAACTATAGCTGGGAGACAGAGGCTATGGTATGCAGTGTATACATATATATATATTTATATACATGCTTGAGAATGACATTAGAACAGGGGACCCTAGGACTACCATAGGGAACCTGGTATAATACATGTATTTAGCCAAGATGATTAATGCAGGGAGAGAGTATGTATGATATATGATTGCATATTTATGAGAATATTTATGAAGGTATTATGACAAGGATTAAGAGAGTCTTTTAGAAGACTACAACAATTGACAAGTAACAATAAAGAAATACAAATTAGAAAGTACGGGCGATACTTCTCTGACATGGAATGACGATATTAGGAGAGCAGAACCAGACGTCTGGAGAGGGGCCTTTGTATGGTGTCCGTGACATGACTCACGCCCTCCGAGCAGCTCAGGGATAGGGAACGCCAAGACATACCGTAAACCCTCCAATAGTGTGAATAAAATGTCAGCCAGAGACAATGAGAGACAGGGGCACTTAATAGGGGGTAACGATTTCTGATGAGGACGCGTGATCGGGTGACGCATCCGGCAAGAATGCGGATTCTGCGCAGTAAGACGCACAACGCCCTAACGCCAAACAAAGGGGCTGGCGACATCACGAGCAGCTTCAGTCCGCAAGTGGGGTCCGGAGGAAACAGATCTGCGCCACCTCAAGGGGGGTGGACACATAGAAACCACTGTTAGAAATATATATTTTTGGAAATAGCCAGTGGAGCTCAGACTGGAGAGCTGAGATGAGGACTCTGATAATATAGAATTAACACAGAGCAGTGGGGACTTATATTTATACTCCACACACATGAAAGGGTCACTTTGCATGGACTGAAGGACTTAGACTGTGTGGCTCCACTTCATTATATGAAACTTATACACTGGATTTATGTTCAACGTCTTGTCATAGAGAGAATACCTGGCACTATCTGCAGGACTTATAACATTTGTGGTTCAGCTTTGTGTCTTAGGGCCTATACCATGGACTTATGCCCAAATTACAACCCATGGAGGGAATATCTTATATAGACTAAAAGATTTAGACATTTGTGGTTAAGTTTCTATACCATGGATTTAAACACTGGGTCTATGATTTACCATTGTGCCCCATCTTAGACATTTGAGAGACCGAGGGAGATGGCCCCTTTGTCCAGTAAGTTTGTTTAAAAATGATAAACATGGAATGATATAGAAAAACCTGAAATGGAATGGGACAATGTCACCCCCCTGGAAGGCCTCACAGTCAGAAGGCCTCCCAGTCAAGTGGTTCTGAAATGTGGGACAAAGACATTTGTCATTTGGGGTAGCGGCACTTCTCCTCACATGACCCTGAGTGATGGGAAACATGTGTTGTGGACCAAAGGGGGAACGGTTGCCATGGAGACCAGTGTTACTGTCGGGACATAATGGCTGTTTAAGTCCCACTGATAGGCCTGTTAAAATTAAGAGGAATTGACAGCAGGAACTCGTGAATGGGACCGGATTATATGAGGTGATGGTTGGGCTCATCTGTACTAAACCCTGAATGCAGATTAAAGCCTGAATCCATCACTTCATGTTGCCATAAGATTGCGCTGATGCCCAAGAACAATTAAGACAGCTTTTATTTAAAGAAAAACGAGGTTTTCCGGAGGCATGTCCGAGTAGCCAAAGTGGTGCGAGTCGGGTTTGTTTGCGCACCACATGTCAGAGATACATGAGGTTGTCAGAGGCAGTCACGAGGTCGTCAGAGGCAGTCAAGAGGTCGCCAGATATGGAGTACGATACGAATGCAGTTGCACCCAGGCGGATTTACGCATTCATCCAGAGAGTACGATACGAATGCAGCCGGTTGGAGGATTTTACGATAGAGTGCGGCAGGGACAACCGCTGTGCTGATAGATTATTAGTGCAGTAACGAAACCATGGAGGATTTTACCATAGAGTGCTGCAGAGACAACGGCCGTGCTGATAGATTACTGATACAGTGGTGAGATTTTATATTTTGATAGGGCAGATAAATTATTGTGCTGACAGTAAAAGTGGCAGTGATGAGACTTAACGGATTTACGTTTGCTGAAATTAAGAGGAATATTGCCCGCGTGTTTTGAAGGTTCTAGCCTGGGCGAAATATTGGTAACAGTGTAACAATTTAGATTCTGAGCGGTAAAGGCTCAGGAACCGTCATTAAAAACACGGTTTGGAAAAGTAAGAACTAGAGACCCTGCTTTCCAAGTTAGGTGGATGCCTACGTTGCAGTGTGAAGAGTGAAGATTGACCGAAGTAACTTGGAAATGGTAGGCACAAGATTATTTGTGAATAGACTTTTTATAGAAAGAAATGACAATTGACATTTAAAGACAACATTGAATGAACAGTGTTATTGTAAAAATAAGTGGATTAGCAGCTTTGGAATTATTTCAGAGCAGAAGAGACCATGAACTGAGTTGAAATATTTAGTAAGAGTGATGTGACCCTTAAGGTTAATTAAAGGGAATGTGCCTCAAGCCGAACAATGGAACTTTATTAAGGCACTAAAAGACAATGGAGGGCTTCCCTAGCCCACTGAAAAGGGTCTGGATTCTACATCTTTCTATAATCGCTCACTTAAATAATTAGGGGTATGATTTTGATTACGAGAATAGAATTATTTACTGTCATTTCTGAAATAGAAGGTTTTATTTTTAATATTATCAGCAATTATGCATGAATTTAGATAGTATAGTATAATGAGGAGTGACATATAACAATATTAATGTTAATATGAAAATGATATATATATGGGTATATGTATGTATTTTTATGTATTTTGCCTGAAGTCCACACGTATTCAAAAGGTAAAGCGATAATTGAATAATATAGTATATGTCAGTCAAAAGCTTTGATAGTCACTAAGCCTAAAAGTCGCTAACCTCATCATAATCTTTCTTTTCTTTGTGGTGTGGGTGTATGTCAAACTCAGAATTGTAAGTCGTATTATTATTGAAAATGAATATATAGATTTGTCCTTAGCCTCATTTATGAGGGAAAGAAAATTCTTACCTCCAATGGACAACAACAGCAGAGTATTTTTTTTTAGAAAAGGGGCAGATTAGCCCGATGCTGTCAGTATCCATGTTTCGCTTGAGCATGCGGAAGGATAGAAATGTGTTGTCCGAATGAAATTGTAGAGTGGAGTAACTTACTTTAAACAGGAATAGGAAATGTCCTAGGATGGAGTATTCTCCACTTAGACTAACTTCATATACTAATGCTCTATTCTCTCAAAAACGGTTTAGACGAATATTACTAATTGTCTCTTGATTTTGGATTATTGGAAGGCCGGTGAGACTTTCTTACTCGAAGGCCATCTGTCTGTTTTTCCTGGATGGTGATGAGTTCTTGCGTAGGTTCACTTGAAAGCTTTGTGAACTTTGTGGAGATGGTGTTTTCACCCTTGCGACAGTACTTATATATAATACAGGTTCCCACATGGAGCAAATAATTGATAGAGTAAGGAACCATATTGCCATCTTTATAAATTAAGTAGTACTTACCGACCCTTTGGGGTTGACTGAGCGGCCAGAATTTCTCTCGTGGACAGTAGAGGATGGTTTCACATATTGACATGAACGATGCAACGCTCTGCGTGTCCAGGTACACGGAATGCTCGTACATGTGCGGAATGAGAGGAGAATAGTACTTACCAAAGCCAAAAGGCTATAATGGTTCATTCATCCACTACTCATCTTTCTGAAATAAGGGCTACAGCACTAATTTGAAATTGTATGCCTGTAGTTTATCAGCCAGTGGTCTTGGAAATTTAGAGAATAGGATACTTGGTATGAACACTGATTTGAGCGTATAGGTGTCGCTCTGTAATGGTCGATGGGACCATGTGTCATGGTAAAACTGGATTCACAAATCTTACTCCGAAATGTCTCTCTTGTATCCTAACACAACAATTTTTTTTTGACATTTTCTCCTGTCTAACCGCCTGTAGATCTTCTACTTCAGCCTAAAGTGTATGGCCACTATCTATAGTCTATAGGTGGCGTCTCGCAGCGTTGTAGTCTGATATTAACTCATGATAGGGGATTACTGTTGATAGTTACACATAACACACTATTTGAGTTTGTGATTATTGTGTATGGCGGATTGATCTTACCTTTTCGGGAAAACCCTGAAAAACATAGTTGTATCTGAATCTGGTAATACCACTTGGATCCCTTAGGGACAGGCTGGGGACAGAGTTTATTGTGTCCTGATAGTTTGAATTAGTGTTTATTTTAGCTTTGATTGGATGGAGACATTCTTTGAATTTGAACATGGTGGAAACTTACTTTCCTCTTGACGTAGAAATGTCACGCGGAATATTTTGCAAGTAATATTGTATTTACTAGTGTGACAAGGAACCAAAGTACCCTTGAAAGCACGACAGTCAATTCCATCTAATCTAGAGATTTATTTGATAAAGAAGAGAGAGATAGCCTGTTTTTACCCAGGGAAAAAGGGGTGTATTATAAGTAACTTAAAGAATATTCAAAACTTACTTTGTTAGACAAGAAGAATTCTTGCAAGAAACATTGTACTTACTAGTGTACTGTTGACCAGCAGAGCTTAAGGACAACACACAATCAAAGCTATATCAGGTTTTGTATTAGCTTTCAATATGACTAGCTTCAAGGGACCTGTCCCAAATCCACAGACCACCATGGACCATAGGAGGGTCGAGGAGAAGAGGTTTGGTTTGTGATATAATTTAGAAAATATTGAATTTGGACGATAGTAACGTAGTTGTCAAAACTCTGCCATGAGCACTATGATAGTAATATTCTCTCTCTCACCCACTCAATGAATAGTGTTTACTTGGGGTAGCTGGCAGCAAGTGGTAGATCTATATCCACTTCCAGTGCCCATTTAGGGAAAAGACAACACAGCCATCAATTTAGTGAGGCATTATGTGTTGAACTTATGGTCATAAATTGTAAACATGGGAAACTGAGGTTTAATTGAGACAGAGAGAATTAATTTGACCCTCCGGGATATTTGAGTTAGAATATTTTGGAGGAAGGGATTTGACTATGCCAGCATGATTATTGAGGTTGACATCAGATGTTTTGAGATTTTGAACCTCTTGATGGATGAGTGTTTGATTAGTACGGTCAATGCAATAGGGGGTTTAAGGGTATATACCTATATACACAGAGTGTGTATGTCTCCTTGTTTTACTCCTGCTACCCAGGGTATCTTTCAGTCCGTGTCCAATCTTTTCCCTGGGTCTGTTCATGTCCACATGCACTCTTTACTGGGAATCTTAAGACTATGCTGTTTGATATTATTAGTCATATACTAGCTGTGGGTATTGACTAAAACTTATTTGACAGCGGGGTTTCCTTTTCTATCTAACTGATGCTGTGAAAGTCCCAGGTACAACCTTGTTGAGATATGCAGTTCAATATAATTTTCTAACAGTCATACTAGGTATGACTCCAGGGTATTGGGGTGATTTGTCGTTGATCCAACCATTTTGTTGTGCTCTTAGTCCTGTGGTGGAGTTTCTTATGTGTTGTTTTAGTATTGGGCCCAGGTGACGCAGAGAATATGACTTTATATAGGATAGGCAGAGATTCTTACCAATTTATGGAAACATAAAAATCCTAGAAAGTGAACACCCTTTGTATGATTAGAATATTATAAGGATTAGATATACTTCTGCCGGCGCATAGCCATGAAGTATGACAGTGTGTCCAGATGACAAATTTAGAGGGTGGTAATGTATTTCTTACTTGACAATAGCTTGTTCACTGGACATTTTCAGTGATCACGGGCTCAAATTTAGCATATTTCTCTGGGACATTGTTGAGATATTTATGAGTAGTAAGATTATTAGTTTAGGGTCTGTGATTTAGGGAAGAGAAAGGGCTTCCCTAGCCCACTTAAAAGGGTCTATGTCGCGTCTTTGCTGTCCCTCAAAAGGTACCAGTATTTCTCAAATCCACTGTCAATCTTTGAATTTCTCCGATTCACCATTGGTTCTATAGTTTTATGGTATTTTCTTTTATTTGTTTTATTCTGGGTTCATTAGAAGTAGTTGGTATGAAAATAGTTTTTCTATGTTGTGATTATTTTTTTGTTGTATGTGCCCTGAAAAATCAGGTAACACGGAAGTCTGTCACTGTCCGAAGATAGGTCCTTGGGAACCAGGAGGGCAGATAGAAGACTTCACGTGCGCACTATTTTTATTATTATTTTCATTTTTGCCCTGAAAAATCAGGTAACACTAAAAACTGTTACTTCCCGTCGATAGGTCCTTGGGAACCAGGAGGGTAGCTCGAAGTTTTCTAGTGCGCAGTTTTTGTTGTTTTTGTTTGTATACATACACCCACATTACTGTTTTCTCTGTATTGTCTCGCTGAGTTGTCATAATATTCTATTATCTTTTGTATAAATATTTCTATATGCGTATCTATGTATTTTAGAATATTATATACTTACTATTAGAATATTGGTCCATCCAACTGCAGGGTATTGCACATAAAAATATATTTGCATGTACCAATTGGTTCCATATAAATGAATATATATATTCATCGCCGATTAGATTGGACCTTTGGATTTTTTTTACCGCCCTAGCTGCCTTGGCGGCTGGCCTTAGCAAGATTAACTTATTTTATCTCACTCACAGTCTTCCAGGTCGAATGTATACATATAGATACAAGGGTAAACTAAGTGCCCAAAAACACTGTCTACTTACCATTATCATATGGGGTCATCCACTTGCTTATCTAACTATAAGATTTTATCCCACTCAGACTAGATTAGAGGGAATAAAAAAAAACAAAAAAACTTACCTGAGGCGACCTTTCATTTCTTTAGGATAAGCTTAGAAAAAGGAAACCTCCAATTATTCTAACACAATGGCATTGATGCTCTGCAAAGACGGAAACCATCTTGTCATTAAAGGGGCGGTTTAAAGAAAATGATTACTTACTCGAGGCTGCATTAAAGGGGCTTTTCATCTCTACTAAGGGGGCAGAGATGGAAGCAATGCAAGACCTCCATTTTGGTCCTACAGGTGACGTCCTTGACACATAATGTCTCAAAGGTCACTATTAAAAACCAATAGATTTTGTCATTCGAATTAATTGTCGGTATGATAATATATATGTGAATGTAACACACTGTGAATGTGAACGGAGCCGTTTACTTACCCACAGAGATCGTTAGACAGTCTCTTACAATACAGTGATCTTTTATCTTCTTTCCGTTTTTCTCTCTCTCATTTTTGCCATGCGGTACACATGTACTCGACATTGACTTTAAGTGGTACTTACTAACGATAAAACGTCGTTAAAGTTGTTGCTGGACACAGTAGTCTTGAATGTTAGTGAGGAAACAGATTGATGTAGAAATATTGGCGGATTGAAGACAAGATAATCAAAGAATTCACTTACAGAAGAAATAAAAGCCAGACACTAATAGAAGTGTTACAGGTTTATATTATGAGGAGAAATGGTTAGCTACTTACTACTCTTAATTGAGATTATAGCGGTTGGGTTTCTTCATTAAAGTGGAGAAAATTGTATGAGGAAAATTTGGTAGAATGCGTCCGTGGAAATCATGTCCATGATGTGCAGTCAAGAACTGAATAAGGCAATAGTGTTTGTTTATTAGATAATATATATGTCTTACCAAAGTCATTGTCAACATAACAAATGACGTATTTTGCAGTCTGATTATGAATTGTAGACTCTAGAAGGTCATAATAATTAGATAATGGCGACAAGGAGTTGATACGTGTGGACAAAGGTATAACTGTTGTAATAAAATGGCACTAAAAAAATGTTAAAACAATATATATATTGCATGATATTGTATACATGTGTATTTATGCATTTGCAGGTTTAAAAAAAAAAAAAAAAAAAAAATTATTTGTCTGTGCGTTAACAATAAAAATATAAGGTGACGAACATGAAAATGTGAACAAGGGAAATAATCAAGCTTGAGTAGAATAATATGTGTAAAAAAAAAAAGAAAAAATCAACCATGAGAACATAATAGATGGTGGAGAAAAGAGGGGGAGAGCAACTAAGTATATAAAATAATAACAAGGAAATATATGTTGGAGGTTGTGAGGTTGGGTGAAGGAACCCGGGTGAATATAGCAAGACACAGATAATATACAGAGAAGGGACAAAAACAAGTGTGGTCGGAACTGAGACAAGATTTTAAGACAATCATACATTAAGGTCCAAAAATGGACCTTGAATGTAATTGAGGGGGGCCTTGTGAATTGGGAGGATTTCGAATAAAAAGGACTAGCAAACTAAAGGAATGGAAATAATAAGACAAAGAAATAGTAAAGATGTTTTATTTTGATGTTGGACATTTCGAAATCTAAGAAAGCAATACAACTATAATGGCATAAGCGAGTAACAGTAATATTGGCAAGTATGAAATCAGTTTAGAGTTTATAAAAAGTTGTTTGTGACTAGAGAGGAACCAAGTCCTGGGATGACTCATGAAAAACTAATGTCTATAAAAAGAGTTTCAGAGCGGGGTCCAAGTTGAGGACCAAAGTATATCTCCAGAAAGCGATCAGTTAGATAATAGTAGATACACCCCTATAGGATATCGGATGACAGCAGGAAGAGTTGGCTAATGTCTATAAAAAGAGTCTCAGGGCGGGGTACAAGTTAAGGACCAAAAGTATATCTCCAGAAAGCGATCAGTTAGATAATAGTAGATACACTCCTATAGGATATCGGATGACAGCAGGAAGAGTTGGGGTCCAGGGGGTATCAAGTTACAGGTCCATGACAATGAGGGTATAAAGGCCGGCTGTAGTGCAGACCAGGGTGTGAATTGGTTGGCAGCAGCATCGTGTGCAGTTCACCCTGGAATCAGAGGAAGTTTATATAGTCCACAGCTCATACAACATTTATATTTACAAGAGGAAATTGTTTAAGACTGAGGTGCTAGAGACAGGAGTTGTCTTTGGAAGTTTAGGATTTATATAGGAACACATACATTTTGGAACCGGTTACCTCACCTAGCCTCACTCACTTGTTACAACATCAACAATTCTGAAGCTTACTACCATTTGGAGATTGGCATTTATAATCTATTAGGACAAAGTTCTTATACAATTGACATAAATTATATGGAGTTAAAAGTTGCTCTCCACCTCCATCGATGAGAGTTTAATGGATATGCATGATTTACCAGGGAAGTGAATTATGCCGATGTTTAGTTGTGATTAAGAACGGAATTCATATGATTTGTTGATTTATATATGGAGACTATTTAAGATATTGAAATATTTTATTGATGTACACATGGATGAATTGGACATGAAATTAATGAGGATGCGAGAGTGTGACATCTAGTTTGTTCCAAAGGTCTTTGACCATCTGGACTATTGGATAGATTTGGTGGTTGATTGTGAGTTATAATGGATTGTTGCTACTTGACGACCTAAGGCAGACGTTAATAAAACTTCTCAGAGTTGATTTACCCGTTGTGTCTTCCTTTCATATGGGATAGAAACTTAGACACAAGACTCTACCACTTGACGCTAGACTATACGCTTTCCCATAATGAAGGATTAAAAGTATATGGCATGATAATGTATCGGTGATCATATTAAACACACTGGGAACTAGATGACATACTATCAGGGGACATGAATAAAAGTCACCAAATAGCACCTTAACGCAAACCTCCCCTCCTGCCCCTATAACCCAGAGGTATCTGTTAAATGAAAGCAACTATCCTCAAACACCTTTTCTCTGGTTACAGTAAAAATACATAGGGAAATATCTACATGAACACCTTGTCTGTGGTTAGATGGAAGATACATATGGCAATACCTTCTCTGACAAAACATACTTTGATCTGGCAGATGTGAGGCTGCATGATTACCAATGTCGATGATCATGAGCTTTTCATCTAACAAGGTGAGTGATCACCACTCTCGCCATCCATGGTGAACCTGCGCTATGACGTGGTGCGCGTTTCATCTAGCGAGGTGAGTGATCAACCGCCTTGCCATCCCTGGTGAGTGTGAGTCATCACGATCCTCGCCAACTGTGGTGAACGTGCGCTATGGCATGGTGTGCGTTTCATCTAGTCGCCATCCCTGTTGAGTGTGGGTGATCAAGATCCTCACCATCTGTGGTGAACCTGTGCTTTCACCAGGTACGCATTTCATCTAGCGAGGTGAGTGATCACCCGAGTGACCATCCATGGTGAATTTGTGTTATGATGTGGTGTGCGTCTCATCTAGCGAAGTGAGTGATCACTCATGTTGCCATCCCTGGTGAGGATGAGTGATCACTCATGTCTCCATCCCTGGTGAGAATGAGTGATCAAGATCCTCGCCATCCCTGGTGGACATGCGCTATGACGAGGTGCGTGTTTCATCTAGCGAGGTGAGTGATCACCCACCTTGCCATCCCTCACCATCTGAGGTGAGGCCATGTGATCACCACCATTGCCATTCCTGGTGATCTTGTGCTATAGCGACGTCGTGTTCCATCTAGCGACATCTGTGAGCCACTTCACACAGGTTGACGAGGAGTCACGACAATTTGCTGGGACTCTATAAAAAAGTATATAGAAAACAGATGTCCTTTCCAGGGCTCCGTACATATTACCAAGCCCTGGAGAGGACATCCGTTTTCTACACTCTTTTTTTCATTTTCGTTTCCACAACTTTTTATTTTTGTTTCCGCAACAAAATATAACTTGCAGAAACGAAAATAAAAAGTTGCGGAAATGAAAGTAAAACTTGCGGAAACGAAAATAAAACTTGCAGAAACGAAAGTAAAACTTGCGGAAACAAAAGTAAAACTTGCGGAAACAAAAATAAAAAATACGGAAACAAACTCTAGAAAAAAGTAGGTAGAAAACAGATGTCCTTTCCAGGGCTCCGTATTACGGTGAATGTTAAGTTGCGGAAACAAAGATATAAGTTGCGGAAACAAAACATTAAGTTGCGGAAACAAAATATAAACTTGCAGTGGAAAAAGGAGTTGCGAAAACGAAAATAACAGTTGCGAAAACGAAAATAAAAGTTGCGGAAACAAACTCTATAAAAATGTGTAGAAAACGGATGTCCTTTTAGGGGCTCCGTACCATCCTGACCTTTCTTTAAGGTAGGTCTACCCTAAGATACATTTTGTTTTTTCCAAGAACTTCCTTCCAAGAACTTGAAGTGTCCCCTGCTCATCCCTGAGTCACACGTGTGGAGACCATCCCCACGGGGGGGGGGGTGTGGGCTTATGCAGTGGGATCTAAACCTCTCGGCAATGAAAAATGTCAGAAAAATAACTTAAAAAATACAAAATTCTTGAAAAATCAGGAGTCTTTTAAAATAAGGAGTTAATCAGGAAGTGTTTTAAAATAGAAAAATGTAGTTAAGAAATCCGTTTTATATAAATACATGGATTAACAACCATGGGGCGAGTAGTAGGAGTTCCCAATTGAAGCCTTATCATATCTGTTATCTGCGATCTTCCCAAAACGTTTCACGTGTGACCATATACTGAGCCTATAATAATAGTAGGCCTACACATGTCATTGTACGGGCTTCCCTAGCCCACTTAAAAGGGTCTATTTCTCCTCTTTCCTTTCCACTCGGATGTGTTTGGTGCACATATGCGCGGGCACTGACACATTCCTCTGTGAAATTGTGTAATGTTGTTCTTGCCATGAATATGACCTTAGCTGTCGAAATTACTCACTCACTCACTCACTCATGTCATTGTATGTTATAGTCAAGTCATGTTTACATACGAGGTGGTTTCATTTGTACATATTTATATCTTGGGTGGTTTCATTTGTAGATCCTCGTATTCAATCATATCTGTAGAATTTCGAATTAAATGCATGATTATTCATCACATGGAAATTAGGAATTTGAAAGTCAGATCCAGGATCTTGCCTCCCCGTGGACTATTCACACACTTCAGTCAACCAGTGCTTGGGATGATTCACTCCTCAGGCTCTGCAGCCTTAATCTAGTGGGTCCTGGTGCCGGATCAATCTGGCGAGCACTGAGCAAATCAACAGCTGTGGGTTACCCCTCCAGGGAGTATGACCTCACCTGCCTTACTCTCATTGCTGTACATCCCCTGGAGAGGCAGCTCCTGTCCTGTACCGAGACCATGAGACCAGATAGGGCGAATTGCAGACGGTACTCCAAGAAAGATGGACGATATCAGCTCAACGAAGGGCAGACACCCTGGTGTGAAATGATGCACTGTTGTTGGGCTGACACCCAGTATGAAGCAATAGGTGCTGATGACTGCAGCCGGCAGAACACAGACTGTGTTAACGACCATTACCAACAGTAAGGTCGTCTTAGGGATGCAGGCAGAACTTTTGACATCATCGACATTTTTCTCTGGAGACAGAAATCTACAGGGAGGAGGAAAAATGCAGAGGAGAAGTGCTGGGATGCCAAGGAGGGCTGCATCAGACCATAACAGGGTGACAGTGCCATAGACATTGTTAGGGTACATGTCAGATGACACCACAGAGCAGTTGCCATCAGATAGGGATTGAGCATCAGTGAACAGCTGGTAACACTGGAACGAAGCCAAACTGATGACGACGATGGAAATTACAACAATGGCACCCACAGATCCATTCCTAATTGATACTGGCTCCTTACTTGCCATCCATATAATCTGGTGTGTGATGATGGGGACTAGCATCCAGGTGGAGGACAATGTCGGGACACCATGTGCATATACAAAGGCCCTAGATGTAATTGATGTCATTGATGTTAGCCCTGGAAGAAACACATGAACTCCGCCATTGTGATAGTATAGAGTATGACAGTACAAATGTCAATCAGAACCAGTGCCCTTAGATAATGAAGAATGAAAGAAAGACCCAACTTTCTTCCAGTGAAAATAGCAGTACCCATGAGATTCCCAATAATTCCCAATAAGGTGATGACTGGCAGAACTCCGGGTAGAATATCAAAGATGATTGTATGCATTTCTTCGTATTTCCCTCCCAGAGGACGCCTGAGAGCAGAGTTTTGTGTGTGATGGTTAGAGTTCAATTCTGAAGTATTTACAGGCAGTGGTAGAATTAGACTCCTATCTGTCAGGTCTTTGAAGAACTCACGAAGTGGTCTTATCACCAAAAAGACACTGTAATAATCACCATCATTTCTCCTGAACAAAGGGCAGATGGGTGTAGTCCTATTCAGGAGGAGGTTCTTTGTAAACTTAATTATAACTCCACATTGAATTGATAGCCATGAAACGAGCCCGACTGCAACCCTTCTTGTGAGCACTGACCAACATGTATATATGGTAGTATTAATGGAAATATAGACCTACCATATAATGCATTAGGGACCACCCATAAATTATATACGCACTCAAAGGGGGTGGGGGGGGGGGGGTCAAGCCAAATGCGTACATGTGCGTACAGGGGAATGGGGGGGGGGGAGTCTTGTGCCATTCTGAGGGTATTTTTGGGTGTTTTATAGGGGCATCTCTGGGTATGAATATATAAAAAATGTGTGTACAAAAAAAGTCTAAAAGATATGTATGTGGTGCAGCATATGTGGTTTTACCCACCCCCCCTCCCCCATCATACCCTCAAACTCAAGATGTGAAAAAAGCCTGAGCCCACAAATCATAACCCTTTGTTTTTGTAAGGAGCTAGAAGAATGTGAGTATTTAGGGGGGGGGGTATGGGGGTTATCCCCCTAGGGACTCAAGAAATCTGTGGTGGTTTTTGAGTATTGCTGATACCCTCTGTTTGAAATTTTACTAAGACTCCCCCCCCCTGCCCACACACACACCCCATATAAATGTTAAAATAAGATCTCATTGGATCTTGTTGAATCCCAATTGACCATTAAGGATCTTAAAAGACTGAGGAAAAAATGAGGAGTTTGCAGCTATGATCATTCATTCATATGTATCCATTGGGGGGGGCAAATTTTGGGCAAAAAGTGCGTATGTAATTAATGGGTGGTCCCTTACTCATTATTCATAATCATAATCGGTTTTTTCCTAACAGCAGAAGGATGAGACAGTTGTCTGTGTAAATAATGTACAGTATACAGTGCACGGTCGTGCTGCTGAGTACACAATAGAGAGGTCAAATACACATTTTCCATGAAAGACGATGGTGGTCCACATTCTGCCTTGTCATTATCGTTAAAGGAGGCTATAACGACGGCTATTGCCATGGCGTGACAATGAGAGAAAAAAAAACTATGCTAGAAACATTTGGCCTTAAAATCAGTTATAGGCCTAAACCCTAATTTGTTTTTCTTTTTGCTACCCCCGCCCCCCATCCATCCCCGGGCGTCCAGGCAAACCAAACCCTGTCTGTTCTTCATTATTCTCATCTGACTGTAATCCATCAGGCCTACTTCACCAACTGGTTCCTGCGAGTTTACTAACGATCTATGGGTCGGTACCCATGTTGTGCTTTGCCGTGCTAGGGCCCCTTGTACACTATACGACTAAATACAGCCTTTAATAAATACAGCCACCACGATATGATACTGCCAGGAATACAGCAGGTGATCATACGAGGCGTTCGTGGTATGGCCGAGGGATCAATGCTGGTCTGTAAGGCCACCCCCTATTGGTCCTCCCCATGTGGGTCAATGTTGATCCCAAAGTAAACTTACTACCCTCCCAAGCATACGCGAGGCATTCGGGCAACGGTTTTCCAACGATATCTAGTGCATTATGGGTAGGGGTGACCTCGAACGCTAACTACACAACCTTAGCTTGTTCCCTCCACCCCCTTCCCCCCCAGCCAGGTCTGGCTAGGTACCAGTCCTTAACTATGCTTGGAAGTGTAGTAAGTTGACTTGGGGATCAACATTGACCCACATGGGGCAGACCAATAGGGGGTGGCCTTACAAACCACCGAGTCGGTGGGGTCAATGTTGATCCCCAAGTCAACTTACTACACTTCCAAGCATAGTTAAGGGCTGGTACCTAGCCAGACCTGGCTGGGGTGGAAGGGGGTGGAGGGAACAAGCTAAGGTTGTGTAGTTAGCGTTCGAGGTCACCCCTACCCATAATGCAATAGATATCCTTAGAAAACCGCTGCCCGAACGCACCGAGTTAAGGACCAATAGGGGTGGCCTTACAAACCAGCATTGATCCCTCGGCCGTACTCCGAACGCCTCGAGTTACTAGTATCATATATAGAGTTTGCTGGGACAGTCGTAGCATTGCAGGTACAGTATGGTCACCGATACTGGGCTGTATATTAATGTCACTATAGATTAAGGATTCCGACTACGATTTGAAGGTGAGCAGTCGTAGCATATTAACAAATGGCCTCCTGATCTAATGGGTTAAATATGCCTAAGATCGTGGGTCTAAAATGCGTAGGCCTATACTATGTTACATGTATATATATATATATATATATATATATATATATATATATATATATATATATATATATATATGTGCACCGAATTTGCCCTAATGCCCTAGTGCGAAAAAGAGCATCGTCGAGCAATTTAGAGCACTATCAATTTGTTATAAGTTCACTTTCATGAACTCATCACAATGCTCTTGATGGACTTATCCAACTCAATGGTTCTTATGGGGAGTAGTCACCAATCATGCTTCCACCTGACCGGGTTCAATAGGCCGATATATTCCTAAGGGAGTGATCATTTTTTAACAACAGGGCAGGGGGGGGGGCTGGTGGGTTTGAGGGGGGGTCAGAATTTTTTCAACCCCTCTAAAAAATGGGGGATCAAAATAATTTCAAAATAGTGGAAAACCCTGTGCGTTACTATGGGGTAAAAGGGCACATTCGCGTGCGATTTTCGGCCCTTATGGCGGGGGGGGTAAAAATTTTTTTACCCCATCAAGAGGGGGTTCGGTATTTTTTTCGCGTGTCCGTGCGCAAACCCACCAGCCCCCCCCCCACCTGTTGTTAAAAAATGATCAGTCCCTTACTACAATGCTGGGAAGCCTCTGGAGCTTCTTGCCAAAGAGCAAGTTACGAGAAGCAAAAATCAAAACGTGCACGTTTTTGTAATGCTGAATAAAGTCTGTTCTAATACATGTAGATGGATTTTCAAAATTCAAAAACCTATAGATATCTGACAGAACACTGGTCTGACATACACGGTTTATGTACACTGGCATCGGTAGAAATAACGCAAGCCGTCTGTCGGTGTAATTGCATGCAGTGTGGGGAGAACGCTGACCTTGCTGTAGCTTTCTCATATCCTTCTTGTCTTAATTCAGGACTGAGGACTATCCGACCTATTGATCAGCTGTTGGGAAAGGACACTTACATTTACATTAAAATCTTGACTTTATAACGGGTGTGGACAACTAAATTCGACATGGTGACATGGCCATTTCTTAAAATCGACATGTGACATGGGCCTTAGTGACATGAGGCAAAACAATTAGTGACATGACATAGGTGCTTTCTTAAATTCAACATGGGACATAATAGGCTCTTAGAGGTGACATGAGACATGGGGATTAAAGTGACAAGTGCCATGACCATTTTTTTAAATATTGACATGTGACATGGGGGACCCCCCATCCACAGCCCCTTTATACTGGATTCTCCTAGACGGATGAGGCTTAATATTGGACCCTCCAAGTTAATAATTTATGATGATACCAGATGGCAGCACTTACAGAACACTACAACAAACAACCCAACAAATTGGTGTCGCCCTGAGTCAATGTGTGTGAGTGCTAACTCGTGCGCTCTACAGAAAAAAAATTGAGCCACCTTGTGTCATTGATGACACCGACTGGCACATACTGACACATGTGTCATGATGCAGCCCCACCCATGCTGACACATGTGTCATAACGCACACTAACCCATACTGACACATGTGTTATGACTCACGGCCTCACCCATACTGACGCATGTGTTATGACGCGGCCTCACACATGTTGACACATGTGTTATAACGAAACCTCACCAGAGCTGACACATGAGTTATGACACATTCTCACACATAATGACACACGTGCCATAACACACACTCACTCACACTCACGCATACTGGTATTTCAATATCCCTTTAGAATGGGGGAGGGGGTTCTTTTATTCAAAATCAAATATCATCAATTCATCCTGTTTCCATGTCCTTTTGGGGATAGGAAAGAGGAGATATATACCCTTTTAAGTGGGCTAGGGAAGCCCGTAAAACCAGAAGAATGCCAGAAAAAAATCCCTCCTTGGAAGTTTGCTATGCCCTAAAAAAGGTTTCCGGTCACCCGAAATATATGCCTTTAGTTTTCTATATTTATTCAATACAATATTTTCCGACAAAATCCACCCTAAAAAATTGTAAGTTTCCAGTAACATGATCCAAAAGGTTTAGAGGTCGGATTTTTTTTTTACTGACTCATATTGTGTGGCCTAAATGTTGAATCTTTGTTACTAATAACCCTCGCAGATAATGCATTTAATCTTTAATACTAGTCAATTCAAAGGAAGATTGAGTCAAAATCTTCGATTCTTCATTTAGACGCAAAGAAAATCCAAAAATATGGAAAAAATGTGAAAAATTCTGAATTAATTATGCAAAAAAATAAAAAAAAAATATGAAAATTTCCTTCAAAAATTCTGAGGTCGGCCCTCTTTGGCTGAGGTAGGTCGGGTGACCGGAAATTTAACTCTTTTTTTTTTTTAAACTAAGACTTATAACCCATGGGGAAAAAAAGACTCACGGCACTCTTATAACGTCCACAATCCCATCCACACACCGACACACAGACACACCCACACACAGACACACCCACACACACACCCACCCACACACACAGACACACCCACACACACACACACCCACACATACACACACACACACACACACACACACACACACAGACACACACACACACACAGACACACACACACACAATAATCAGACCTACCGACCTCAACTTTTAGACCATGTTACTGGAAACCTATATTTTTGGGGCCTTCTTCCTCTAGTGTGAAGGTCACTGAGGCAGGAGACGATACCTTACACTGATCAATCTGTGGGTGTTCCGTCCCTCCACAATACCCACAGAGAACAGGGTCTGTATGTGGGTCACTCTACCGAAGGATAGACGGGAGACTGAGGGCAATACACATTCACCTTAATTTATTACTTTTAATGACCCCCTTTGATCTAGATAAGAATCTGATTGATCTAAGATGTGTATTACAGCCACGCACCTCATTCCCCATCCCCTCCCCTCCACCCTACAGATAAGGATCTGATTGAAGTTGAATGTGTATTGGCCCTCCCTGCCCTCAGTCTCCCGTCCATCCGTCGGTAGAGTGACCCACATACAGACCCTGTTCTCTGTGGGTATTGTGGAGGGACGGAACACCCACAGACTTATCAATGTAACGATACCTGGGCAAGTATATGCACTGCGATTTACCAGGAAACCAGGTTACACCTCTATAATCAAGGTCTATAACAGGGGGGGGGGGGGGTGACCAGTGCTTCAGCGCCGTCTTGTGGCAACTGTAACATTCATGTTTGTGTGTATAGCTCAGTATGCATGAGGAAATACTTCAATTCTGCTATATTAACACATGTGTCAAATATCCTATGATACATTTACATCAAATATACTTCACTCTATGTAATGGGTCCAGGTTAGCTGCATTTCAATGTATCAGTATGGACAAATCCATCCTGTTTCATTTGATAATGGGCTGTTCTAAAGGTCAACTTTGAGCATTTCATAAAAATAATTGAGTTGAGATCCATTAAATCTACTTTTTGTGAAAATAATTTCAATGTCTAATGTATAAGGGGGTGCAGTAGAGAACATTGGAGCACCATTCCTAGAGAGTGAGAAAGATATTTCAATTACCACTAATATGAGCTCAGTGAAGTCATTTCTGGTACATTTCATGTTTGCTTAGTTCCCATGCCACTCATATGATGTCTCCACTGTGTCATACTTTGACCATTTCCTTGCCTTCTAGCTCTGTCAGACATGGTCATACTCTAGTCTGCTACAAGGTGGCGCCTAAGCACTGGGCTCTCCTCCTGGGTCTATAATATTGTATGGGAATAGTTCACAGGGTATCTGGCAGAGGGCAGCACTTGTCCTTTACTTTCCTACCCTTATTATAACATATGGATAACACCTACGCAGACTCAATATGGTAACCAGTCCATGCCCATGCTCCAGCCTATCATAATTGGGGGTGTGGATTTTAAGAAATGGTTATGTCACATGTCACTTAAATCCCCATGTCCCATGTCACCTCTAAGAACCTCTCATGTCACATGTCGATTTTAAGAAATGGTTATGTCACAAGTCACTTAAATCCCCATGTCCCATGTCACTTCTAAGAACCTCTCATGTCACATGTCGATTTTAAGAAATTGCCATGTCACCATGTCAAATTTAGTGGTCCACACCCATATAATTCGTATAGGGCTCTACTGGGTAACATATATATGGCGAGGTGGGGGTTGTTAATATAGGGGTGGGGTGGGGGGTTGGGGTGTCATTTGAAAAAAAGAGCCCCTTGGTGGGGGGGGGGGCATAACCCAGTAAACCTTCACACTGGGGTGTCAAAACTAAATATGGGCAATTCAAATACCATTTGCATATTCGCGACCGGAAGATGGCCCAGGGAGAGATCTTTTTTTTTCTTTTTTTTTCTTTTTTTTTTTTTTTGGGGGGGGGTCATTTTTCAAAATCAGTTCTTAGTGTGTATGTGTGTGTGTGTTTGGGTAGGCACTGACATAACTGCCGTGCGCGGGTCTGCCGTGGGCAGAGGCTAAAAGTGTGATTTAGCAAAAATGGAGCAGCTGAAGTTGACATGTTTTTACTCATTGATTCTGAAGCTGTTTACAGGTGGATTTGGACAATTAGGGTATCATTTTAACGGGCTTGAAGAGGGCTTTAATATACATGTATTTGTTTAATAAATTGAAGAGAAAAAAATCATGTTTCTCCAAGGTGAACTCAAAACTTAAGTTCAGGAGCATTTTATGGTATGAAGTATACATCTCACATAGTTAAAAATGGCACTCACATATTCCCTGGTTAAATAAGGTCTAGAAAATGTCTAGTTTTCTTCTTTCTAATAGGCAGCAGTATGTTTTTTAAGCAACTACAAAATCATGACCTATTAACTCTGGTGAGGGGGAGTGAGAGATTAGCTCTAACACCTCCCCCACTGCAGCACACCTATAGCCACCACTGGAGGGGCCACCTGGAGGTGGCCCCTACTGGAGGGCTGACTACCAGGACTTCTCTGACTGACTAGTAGGGCTATACTTTGAAGTATGAACATCAGTCAGAGTCATTTTAAGGTGAAATGGCAACCCACACATTTTGACATGTCATGTGATCTTTACTTTTAACTTTTGGGTTCACACTAACATTACATTGAAAATTGTTGAGAACTTTGACCTCTTTTATTATGACCTTGACCCTGGTTAAGGTCATATCAAGGTCAAATGCTAGACCACATATCAAATGATCTCTATTCTTACTTTGAGTTTCCTATCTCAATATTTTTGCAAGAAATTATGGTTGATTGTTATGGTTCTATGTGGACTGTCAAAATGTTGGTTATATCATGTCCCTTTGACCTTGACCTTATATAGGTCAACTTGACCTTCTTGATGAAATATTGAAACAATTCATTGATTCTGTCATGCATCTTGCTAAATCTCAACAAATGTTAATTCATTAAAAAAAAAAATCAATAAATTTGACCTTTGACCTTAAAATGACCTTGACCTAGATCAAGGTCAGGGCATAGGTCATTGGAATAACTCCTTAATAAACTTTCCTCTACTTTTTAATTTCAAGTTCCTAGTGTCATTATCTTCTGAGAAACAGCGATTTAAGTGTTCCAAGCATTTCTGACCACAACAAGCAGGATCACAAAATGTCCCTTCACCTTGACCTTTAGGTCAACTTGACCTTCTTGGTCAAATATTGAAAAAGAGTCAGCTGATCATTGATTCTATCATTCATCTAGCTAAATAAATATTAACAAATGTTTACTCATTTACAAAAAAAAAAAAAAAAAAATCAATAAATTTGACCTTTGACCTTAAAATAACCTTGACCTGACCTAGATCAGGCCATAGGTCATTGGAACCACCCCTTAATGACCTTTTCTCAAGTTTTTATTTCAAGTTCCTAATGTTAATATCTTCTGAGAAACAGTGATTTAAATGTTCCAGGCATTTCTGACCACAACTAGCATGATCACAAAATTTGAACCCTGATTAAACTCTTAAGTATGGGTTATTGTGGCAGAATATTGGGGTCATTTTGTGGTCTTTGGATGGTCATAATATCACTTTGAATTAAGATAGAGACTTCATTCAAAAAGCAAATCCACTTCTTTTCTTGAGATCTATCCAATAGTATGCAGATAGAATAGATAATATAAAGTTTTGAAAAACTAGGTAAGTGCCTAGTTTGGGGGGGGGGTGCGATCATTTTTTGCCATAGTGGTTGGGGGGTCAGACAAAAATCTGCCAATCCGACAAAATCCATCAAGCCCCCCAGCTGGCAATAAATTACTCTGCCCTTATTAATTTGGCATCATATTTACAATGTGCTCAGGGGTGGCAAGTACACTTTTTTTTTTACAGAAATGGCCCTGGCAAGGGTTCAATATCTGACCACCCTAGCAAGAGTGGAGCTATTCATGCCTGCATGACGTCATGCCAATTAAGCTATGGATCCACTGCTGCGAATTGTGCTGCAAGTTGCACTCATGCGAGTCCCGTCCGAGAGCAGTCACAAATATCTTTTTTTTTAAATTTCTGCAAATGTCGTCACAGGTGGCTCAGACGTTGCATGAACGTTGTCCCAGCAGCTGCTCCACTGCTGGAATGTTTTCTGCGAGAACACACACATGAGTCCAATTCACAACAAAAACGCGGCAGTAGATCCCCCACTTTAGACCATTTTGACCTCCTGCCCTGGCCTCTCATGTTTTAGCTGATTTTGCAATGCTAACTGAGGGTATACAGAAAATTCTGTCATACAGCCCCCTCCCCCTGCAGCATGACGTCATCTGTGGATGGCCCCTAGGGGGATGGCCCCAGTCTAAATTGTCCTAACAGCCTAAACACTGAAACAGGGATACCTTAGGCTAGGGGCCTAATTTCCCAATTTTCCCAAAATATTAAGCATGAATGAAATTCATATTCCTCCAACCAAGGCAAATTTAGGATATTTTGGACCAAATCTATTCCAAGATTGTTGTTTAAAGAACCCCCGTAAAAATTTAAGACAGATGACATTCAAGACCCGGGAGTCAAGTAAGTTTCGATTTGAAGCTGGCGGGAAAAGTTTCCATCCTGGCGTGGGACGCCCTGCGGTCACATGACTATCTGTACACGGAACCTCGATCATGTGACCGCAGATCTAGGTCACGCTGAGGTTGACCCGAGGAAACATGGCGACAAGAAGGGTCTGGCCAGAGCTCCGTCTGAAAAGAGAAACTTTTCACTGCTAGTCCACCACGATGACTTCTACAGTGAACTTAGCAGAAACCACAAGTATCAGGGCGGTATGGACAGTGTCGAATTTGAACTTTCCAGCTGGGACGGTAGCGTTTTGGCCCCATATTTCAGTAGTATCTCGGAATGTTTTGATGTAAGGATAGAGTGCGAGAATGCGGTCCCCCGTCCGAGTCGTGACCAGCCGAGCTCGAGGTGTGACGGGCTGGGTCCGGCGGAGGTGGGGGTGGAGGGGGGCCGGACAAGGCTCAAACTGTCAGCCACCTCGGAGATCAGACTTCTCCAAGCCAAGGTAAGTGTACTAATTAAGCTGACCATTTGATCATTTTAACCCCTGTGTTACATCTCAGGATAAGGGAGTGATAATTTTTTAACAACAGGGCTGACAGGTGGGGGGGGGGAGGGGGGGGGGGTTGTTGGTTTTTTTTTGAGGACGAGGGTCAAATTGACCTAAAGGTCTAGTAGTAGTTACTGTAGTATTAAATGTGCGGTGAAATTATTTTGATCCCCCTCATTAGGCTCATCTAGCGACTGAAAAAAATTCTGACCCCCTCCCCCTGGACAAGGGGTCGAAAATGTTCTGCCCCCCCCCCCAACCCACCAGTGACCAGCCCCCCTTGTTGTTAAAAAATAATCACTCCCTAAGCCTAAGGAGTGTCCAGTTGTCTTTTTTTATACCGTATCATTACATTTATGATGAGGGCCTGAACAATGTCAATGGGGTGAGGTTGGTGGATTTCAGATTTTCTGTCACTTTTGTCTTTTGAAGTTGTGTATCATTTCATACATGTCATGTGGGCTCGGGTTGGTGGCAGACAAATTTCCAAGCGCCCTGAAAGGGGGCAGGGGGTGGAGATTGTGTACTGGCACGGTACTCTCAAAGAAGTTTGAACTATGTGTCACACTTTGATTAGGCACTTACCTAGTTTTCAAGACTTTGTCCCATGCATTTTATCTATTAAGCAATGGATAGATTTCATTGAAAGAAGTGGATTTGCTCTTTAAATGAAGTCTTTATGCCAAGTATGAGGGAAGTTATGACTAATCAAAGACCCCAAATTGAACCCAAAATACCAGTGTTAAGAGTTTTAATAGGGTCCAGATTTGAGATCAAGCATAGCGGATACAGGAGTGGCTACATCTCTGAAATCATTATTTTGGACTATTATTTTTCATGTATGGAAGAGTTCTCCATAAATGGTTAAAAATCAATGTATCATGTCAAATTTTATCAATTTAAAGGGATTTTATCTTGACTTGATATCGTCTGCACTTTAGTGATCTGACAGAATTGGTGCAAAATTATGGAGTTGATATGAGATCTTTATTTGGTCAGAATTTCCCTTTAAATTGACATAAAAACTTCATTTAAAAAGGAAATCCACCTCTTTTTATCAGCTGTATCCATTGTTATATAAATGATATACATGGGATTGAATTCTGGCAATCAGACAAGGACCTGAAATGGAGAAGCTGTTGGAAGGGTGATAGCGAATGGCATGCTAAAATTTCTGTAGAAAGTGTGGGAACTATTTTCTTTTATGTGAGAGTTGGCCTTTGTACATAAAAATGCTTTCAAAGTTATGGGTTAACTTCACTTGGGGAGAATAGGATGTTTGCCTGCATCAATTATTTCTCAAATAGATTCATATTAATCCCCTAATCAGTCCCTTCAAGATGAGCCCATGTTTGTTAAGATCCTCCAATAAATAGCTACACAAAGAGCTGTCAAAGAAAGAAGAGTTTAGCACTCCCCAGTTTCAGCTTTATCACAGTTTCACACCTCCACTGCAGCAGAACCATGCACTGGGGTAGGTAAGTGCCTACTTTGATCAACCACGCCACTTCTTCCGGCGTGATATAGTTTATGGATCATCCCTAATGAACACCCAGAAACTGCGAATGGGTCATTATAAATTATGTGTCATTCACGGGATATGTTTTTTTTTAACTCTCCTGTAGTCACAGAATCGCATGCTATAATATTAAGAAGCTGCCTCCCCCCCAAAAAAACAAAAAAAACAAACAAAAAAAAACATGTTATGTTTCAACATGTCCCTGGTTTCAAGTAACCCGACTCGACCTAGCAGTAGCAAAACAGGGTCCACTCCCTTTTTTCACCCATTTAAAAAAAAGATACTCGGGTGCTTTTTAGGGAGTGGTCATTATTTATCAACAGGCGGGTTTAAGGGGAGGTGTAAATTATTCGGACCCCTCCTGAGGGAGGGGGGCGTAAAAAATTTTGACCCCTCTTGTGGGGGGATGCATAAAAAATTTACTCTTTTTTTAGCAAAAAAGCTAGCGTGCTACTATATATTAAAAAGGGGCACAAATAATTTTGACTGCTGTGGGGGGGGGGGGGGTACCCCCCCCCCCGTTGATAAATAATGACCACCCCCTTAAGTTAATTCAGGCATCACTGTCTCTTGGCCTTTTGAAGTTTGACCCTCATGGAGGCCCAAAAAGAAAGTGAAAAATACTGTAAAGTGTAGTTAGGCTTGGGGGGCCATCCACAAATGACGTCATACTCGATGGGGAGAGGGAGGGGGGGGGGGTCAGGCCTGGTATAACGGGATCAAATTTCAATATACCTTCAGCATTGCAAAATTAGAAAAAAAAAACATGACAAGGGGGAGGGGGGAAGAAATGGTCAAATTTTGCATGACGTCATTTATGGATGGCCCCTTGTATGTAGTGGGCCCGGATGGTGAGGCTCTAAGCCATGGGTTGTCCTCGGGGGTTGTCTTATCTCTTTTTTGTCCCACTACTTGGCATGTAATTTGAGAAACTCACTGTGTGGCTCACATTCGATAGCCTCTAAGGAAGAAATCTATGAATCTTTAGGTAGGAATCTGACCTGATAGATATAATGACAGGCAGTGATGTTGGCACTCTCTAGTTTTAAGTCGTTTTGAAAAGGGCCAAGTCTCTAGAACCCCTTAGGGAGTGATCAATTTTTAACAACGGGGGGGGGGGGGGGTCTGGTGGGTTTGAGGGTCTGACCCCTTGACTGGTGGGGTCAGAATATTTTCAACTCCTCTGATGGGGGGGTCAAAATAATTTCATGTGTTTTCAGTGGAAAACCCCAGCGCGTTACTAAAGGTTAAAAGGGCACGTTCGCGTGCGATATTCGGCCCTTATGGGGGGGGGGTCAAAAAAATTTTACCCCCTTGAGTGGGGTCAAAATTTTTTTCCGCGCAAACCCACCAGCCCCCCCCTGTTGTTAAAAAATGATCACTCCCTTAGAATAGAAGTTTTGAGTGGTTACAAGTAAAAAATGGAACACTGAACTATTTAAAAGGAATTTAATTAATTAAAATCGTTTTCTATCCAGGGAATAAGTATTTGGCCTTGTTTTCAATATTAAAGTGGATCCCCCCCCCCTTATAGTAACTCAAGGTCTAAGTCGCTGTCAAATGGAGTCGCTGTTTTACACTGTAACTTTGTATACTTCTTTTTCTAACTGGACCAATAGCGACCTCATCTATCAGCGACTTAAACCTTGAGTTACTATAAGGGGGATTTTCTATTCTTCTTTTCCTATTTAAACCAATGGAGACCTCATCTATCAGCGACTTAAACCTTGAGTTATTATAAGGGAAAGTTATCATAGGAACTTATAATGTAAAGGGAGAATATCCCCCCAGGGGAAAGGGTTTCCCTTATGGGGTGTTAAAGAAAAATAGGGGCTTGGCTTTTTGGGGGGGTTGGAGAAGGTTGGTGACATAGGATTATTCATATAAATTGACCAAAATACTGATAGTTCTATGCAGACAGCGACTCCACCAGTTAGCGACTTAAACCTTGAGATAAGGGGAAAGTTTAGCATAGAAGCTTGAATTATTCCATGGGGAATAAACCCCGGGGGAAAGGGTTTCCCTTATGGAGAGATGTAATAAAAATAGGGGCTTGGCTTTTTTTTTTGGGGGGGGGGGTGGAAGGAATAGGTCGCTGATACTTTTATCACCTTTGTAACTGAATAAGGGCCATACTAATTCTGTCTTCGTTTTTACTATTTTAATATTATCACAATCGGATAAATGAAGTCATAGGTTGCTGACACTTTTATTAACCCAAAAGGGTTATAAGGCATGGGGTAAAAATAGACTTTTTCAGTGGCTACTAACAGTGAGAAAAACTAAGACGCTTTTTCGGCCTATGTTAAATCCCATAGGAGGTGCGAATGGGATCAACGTTCCCATGTCTTTAGAGCGGAGTAGTGCAAATAATTGATAAATGTTGATGAATTTGCCATCATTTGATCCGTGCGCGCGTCTCCAATGTCGTAATTTTAGCACAAACATGGGGGATATTGATTTTTTGTAAATTATAATATAGAAATATGATAAAGTATGGCAAGAGGATATGATTTGAATCAATATGTTTTATTAAAAAGATAAAAAAAATTACGTCTTCACCCAGTCGTTAATTCGCATCACAATTGTTTTCTATCCATAGTGGTGGTGGTGCAAATTGACCCGAATCCCTATAGAAATTGGGTTGGGCATGCGCAGATAGAACCAAAATCCAAAATGGCGGACAGCGAGACGATTGACTTAGGGTGCCATCAACAGTGCAGGATTATAACAAAATGGAGGAGAATTACACTGTCTCATGCCTTTTCATGGTTAATATGGATCCTTATTTAAGACCTGCTGCTGTTTTGCAATGCTTAACTTGCCAAGAGAGGAGTTTTCCGCCAATGAAACCTACGAGCGATAATGGATGCATTCTCCATAGGCTTAACCATTGACAGTAATAATGCTCGAAGAAAACATTAGGTTAGTATCAGAAGCGGCCTAAAAGAAGAGATTAAACTTGTGCACTTTTGGGTTACTTGCATTGCAAAATGCTATCCTATATTTGATTGCAAAAGAGGCAAGATTGAATAGGTTACCGACACTTTTACAAGGTAGAAGGAATAGGTCGCTGATACTTTGTAACTGAATAAGTTTACTTTTCCAAGTTTTCAGAGACAGGTGGGGGGCATGGTGAAAATTAAGAACTCAAAGTGGCCTCTTTTGAGATGGGACTGTCACTTTACCCTTAAATAACATCAAAATGATAAGATATGAGAGAAAATGAAATGTGTCATGAGGTACTGTACATATTCAGGATCATAGAGGTGTAATTGTTGCCTGTTATCTTGTCCTTATCTTTCTGATATGAAGTTTTTTAAAAAAGTAGGTAATCTGAAAATGGTGCAAGTCGCTGTGTGCACTCAATGCGTTTCTATGGAGGTGTCAGCTTAGGGTGTCAGCTCTGGTCTGCTTGGGTGTCCTTTACATGGTGAATTTTAAAAAAACATCCTATATTGCATGTTATTTTGCCTTCTATAGCTATATTGGACATTTCTCTATGTTTCTTATTTAAAAACATAGCAATATAATCAATCTAGTAGCATAATTCTCAATGAAACGATTTGCGTTCGTCTCAGCATGTTTTTGCCATAAACCGTCCGAGCGGTTAAACTTTTACGACATTGTGAGTGCGTGTGACTTTGATACAAACATGGCTGATATTAAAGAAATTCTAATAATATGGTACAACATAGGGAGAAAAAGATAAATCCATGCAAATACAGGCCTAATAACAATGATTTGAAATTATTTGAAATAATTTGAGAAAATTTTGTGCGGATAGGACGACATTAGCTTACCTAGCCGATTTACGGCAAAATCCAAAATGGCCAGCGCTCGCAATACGTATGAAGTACATTTCTTCTTTGTTTTGGATATTTCTTAATATTAACAACTACTACAGCTCTATATAATTGTTGGTAAGCGTTCCGCATCGCTGTCACTATAGTGCCAAAATGGCCAGACCTGTACTTTCCAAGTTACTTGCGAGTTCAATCGCTTCAACCCTCGTTTAATATTGAAGTCACAATGTGATAAATAATACTAAGTCGCTGACACATCTATAGGTTACAAAACAAGTTTTAAAGTTTGGCATTAATTGACTACGACAACCCTTATTCTGTTATTAGGAACCCACCATATTTATTATTTCTCACAATGTGACCCTTATTCCCTTATCAAATGCCCCTCCATCATTTCAAATTCCTGTGGTTCTTGTTTTACTTCAATCAAAATAGCAACGTAAAACTAGATTATGCCATGATAGGCCCAGATGTCTTCCTCTGTGAAGCTTACTTCACAGAACTTGTATTGTTATGGGCCAGAGGCATAAGGTACCGATATTGTCACACTTATAAGCGCTTCACTTTCTAATCACTTACTATATTTACTCAGTGCACCCTGGGTAGCTAACCTGTAGCGGTTAATTAGATGCAGGGATCATTGAGCCACACTGTGCAAGCTAGTAGATGTGTGTGGTTAGGTTAAGAAGGTAGTTTGGCAGTTCTACATGGTACATTAGCTTTTTCATACTATGCAAGCCTGGGTATAAGTAAGGGAGTGATCATTTTTTAACAACGGGGGGGGGGGGCTGGTGGGTTTGAGGGGGGGTCAGAATTTTTTCAACCCTTTGACGGGGGGAGGGGTCAGAATTTTTTCAACACCTCTGATGGGGGGTCAAAATAATTTCACCTGTTTTCCGTGGAAAACCCCGCGCGTTACAATAGGCTAGAAGGGGACTAGAAGGGGACGTTCGCGTGCGATTTTTGTCCCTTGTGGGGGGGGGGTCAAAAAAATTTTACCCTCTTGAGAGGGGGGGGGGGTTGAAATTTTTTTCGCGTGTCTGCGCACAAACCCACCAGCTCCCCCCTGATGATCACTCCCTAATATTGTCATTTAGTCCGACAGTTACAGTACAGGGATTTATTTTATGTGAATAACGTCTTCCCGTAGAGATAGCATTGCGCAGCCGATCGCCACACCCCCAGTGGCGTAACGTGTCTCGATCCACCACAGCAGCCGATCCACCACTGCAGCCTCGTTCTGGCTGCATGTAAACATTCAAAATGGCAGACCGGCGCTCGTGCGGTGAACTACAGTAACGGATTTTGCTAATTTTCAGTTAATTAAACCCTCTAAAAACATAAAATAAATATAGAACTAAACTCCCCTGGTGTCCTCGGTGGCCGATCCACCCCTCGGGAGTTGTCTCCCTCGTGGTGGATCGACCACCTCGTACACCACGGTCGTTTAGTTCTATCTATGTATGTGTTCTACAAGACACTAACATAATGTTAGTAATGCTGCATTAAATACTGGTTTGTTAAACAGTGTGTATATCATTTATAGGACAATTCCCTTCCCCCAGTCACAATACCATAACAATCTACCACTAAGACGCAGCCAACAGGCACTCAGCTGTGCCCTGTCTTATGATGTGGATAGCCACTCCAACCACGTTCACCCCTCATGCCTAATAGTGTGAGTTATAGTTAGGCCCTTGGAACGTCACATGTTGATTAGGGCCTACATATATATATATATATATATATATATATATATATATATATATATATATATATATATATATATATATATATATATATAGATGTAAGTAAGTGAGACACATTATCACATCACTCTACATACATCCCCAGTTCAAGTCAGTACAGTGGATTGTTTGCCCGTAGAGACGACCCATAAATGGTAACAATTAGTAACTGTAACTCATGCTATTATGTACACCCATGTGTGTAGGTCCTACTCTGTACAATTAACTATTCTAATTCAAGGCACTACTTTAAGGTGTCTACCCATGGTGCACTGAGTAAATATACTAAGTAATTAGAAACAGAAAGTTCTCAAGAGCTTATAAGTGTGAGATATTGTGAAGCACCGGTTTCATGAACCGAAGTCACCCTGAAGACAGAAATCATTAACTTATTAAAGTCTAACCTCCATGTAGATCCTGCCCACGTGAATTCTCAGTTGGGCCTGGTAATAAAGATATATCCACATGGGGTATGAGTTAGCGGATTACCAGCCTGCACTATTTCCAGATCATGAACGTTTAGAATACAGAGTAAATTCCTCACAATCAAATTCTTCAAGGCCATCACAGAATCTTTATCATAACCCTTTAAAGACCCCACACAAATTAGACTTAAAAGAAGGCATGTACTAGCATTTACCCTTATGTTAGGGTTACTAATGCCACTATCAATACTTAACTTGTTACGGGCTACTAGACCTATTGTGTAGAACGTAGATCAACGCTAGATTTAGTTTTGTCATTGGACAGTCATCAGTGTGCTGATATAAAAGTGTCCCAGTATCACCTGAGAGGTGAACCAGGTGCCAACCAGGTAGTTCTAATCTGATGTGTAGACACACAACTGTGACGGCACGACTAGGGGGTTACACTCCGTCCACTCACTGGACCATGACGGCCAAGTCACGATTGTCCCACACATAGACTGTATATAGCAGGCCTGGGGCATGCTCCCGTAGAACCACATGTAGCCGTGATTTATTGTTTAGTGTAACCTTGAGAAAAATGGGAAAATTTGCTGGTCACCAAGTGGGCGGAATAAGATAGAAAGATAAACTTGAGAGAAAAAAAAAGGAAAACTTTGCTGGTCACCAAGTGGGCCGAATAACATAGGAAGGTGAACTTGAAAAAAAAAGGGAAATTTTGCTGGTCACCAAGTGGGCCGAATAACATAGGAAGGTAAACTTGAGAAAAAAGGGGGAAATTTTGCTGGTCACCAATTTCGCCGAATAACATAGGAAGGTTAACTTGGAAGATTTGCTGGTCACCAAGTGGGCGGAATAAGATAGAAAGATAAACTTGAGAAAAAGAAGGAAAACTTTGCTGGTCACCAAGTTTGCCGAATAACATAGGAAGGTTAACATGAGAAAAAAAGAGAAATTTTGCAGGTCACTAAGTGGGCAAATACGATGGAAAGGAGTGAAAGGTTATAAATTCACAATTTGCGGTAGGGGTGGAAGGGGGGGGGGGTGCAGACACGACATATGAGTAATTGAAAGATAAAGTATAAAATCTTATCAAATTGAGAAAAGTAAAAAGAAGTATGCTGTCAGTAAACACAACTTAGTACCGTACACAAATTGAAGGTGATACTTAGATCTATATATTTGGGGTTTAGGCCGGGGGTTTAGGTGTGATGTCGTGCCTCTCTTCAGGATGTGTTATTAACTTGTTAATAACAGGTGTAAATGCTGTTATATAAAAAGCACAAATTATGTTTCAGGTATGGACATGTAGTTTTACTGGCACGTCTATGTCTTGAGTCCTTATATTTCTTGATTATTGCTCACGGGTTAAGATGTCAGTTGTGTCTGTCATTGATAAAAGTACGAAAAATGAAACATTTCAAACCTGGAATTATTCTAACTACCGGTACGAGAAACACTATGCTACTATGTGAAGAAAGGGAGGTCCAATATGGTAGTGATGAAATAAACAGAAATCGCGTGTAATCAGAGTGATCAAGATGTTAGTTTTATCTTTATTGTCTTATGCATTTTGCTATGATTCCAAGGATTAAGATAAAGAGATAATTTCCACCTATGGTTAATTGATGTGATTACCGTTTAACAGCGTTTAATTACACATAGATATAACTACCGGTACATAAAAGACACTTCAGGTATGTAGCATGACTCATCTTTAATCAAATCACACTTAAACAAAGGATGGGGAATTTTCGGAATTAGAATTTACACTGAATTAGTATCAAACTGGTCAAAATCAAGGCCTAAGTACACATTATAGAACTTGCCTCAACTCCGTGCACGCCTCATATTTTGGGTGCAGGGATAATAGTCTTCAGCTTTTCAATTAAGCCCCCCGCCCTACTCAAAAATAATAATGATAAAAAAATATGGACGTATAAGGGTATATACTATCAGTGGTGTCTAATGTGATATGATATCAAGGTGACAACACACACACATACATGCAAGATATACATGAGAGGGAATTCACTACACCTTGTTTAGGTTGGCTTATAATATTTGATTTGATTTTCAAATAAAATAAGATGATAGATCATTTATGCTCGTCCAATTCATCCACTGGTGTGTGAAAGACGTAACCCCTCCCTCAACTGGATCATACCTACTTCTCCACCCAAACATGTTATACATGTTAATTGGGGCGGAACAGTGATGTAAACCCATTTTAGATGACATAACTCAGGATATGATTTGTTTCTTAGAATTAATACACGGTTGCCATAATGCGTTTGTCGTTATAAATATCGCATTTTCTTCTTCATATCGTATTTGAGTCTCTTGGCTGGTGTGCAAAGAAAGGAGATATAATTGATTGATTACCTGTAACTCTCTTAGGGAGGGTATGCCCTTATACAAGGGATATTGTTACTGTAATTTTATGCCAGTAATACTAGATTGGACAAAGTTCAAACCCCATATGTGCCTTATAAGATCGGCCTGAATTGGGGGTGCGCCATATACGCGAGCAGTACCTTATGCACAGGTGTCACTGCTGGAGTGAAGTAAATTGGCTCTCTTATGTTTGTCATGTTCATGTTTTAGTTACAACAAATTCTTATGGACCAAGATTATACACCTTTATATCTATAATATAATCGTTGTATGAGGAGAAAATGAGAGAGGTCTTAAAGCTGATTTGTTTACAAATTTATGAGTCTTACAAGGCCATCCCACCGTCGTTCCCTTTTTTTCAACACAGTGTTAGCCATACAGACTGATAGGTCTAGGTAATCAGATATTGATACATCATGAATGATAACAACGCTACATGCAAGCTACACCATATCATTCTTATCTCCCATAGAGGCCAGTGTCGTGCTAAGTTACCCGGGATAGATGGTCATTATTTATAAATCCAATCAGATAAGAACACTTTCAAAAGTTAGCCGTCAAGGAGGAAGAGTCAGAGAAAATAGTGTGTTAATATATGATAAGTTATTATAAGTCACCCAGCATAGATTTACTCCTGCAAAACGGTGTCGATCAATCTAGCAGGTCCCTCTTTTATGGGGAGTACTAGTAGCATCATGTGTTGTTATAAACGAGTGCAATATCAAGCGTAAAGAACTAACCCGTACATACCTCCCTCGGGCCTGTCTTGCCCCTGTCCTGTTTAAACTACCTGTAATGTAATGTACAAGATTTCATGTATTATACTTTTATATGTAATAAGTTCACTTTTTATTCATTCACTTTATATTCTGTTGAAGCAAACAAGCAATTCAGTGTATGTGAAATGTGTAAAAAGATTCATTGGGTTTCTACAGTTGGGCGTTGCTAGCTTCGCATGCCACTGGTTTTCACTGGGGCGAACAGTATGACGGATCATTGTAAACCAGGAACAAATAAACATGTTTAAAAAAAACAAAACATATGACGTATCATAAGTTGAAGGAAATGAAGGTTATGAGGCATCTAGGGATGGTTTTGTGATATTTTAGCGCTGTTTTGTAGTATCATACCCCGCCTTTAAGGTGCACGCTGGGCCCAGGAGCGTTCTGTGTGGCGCATTCTGTATAAGCCGTACCTGTGAAAATAGACCTTGAACAATTTCATGGGGAAGAAATTCACTGCTGCTGCATTTGTGCATCATGCCAACCAAATTTCAAAAGGGGTTGTTACAACCTCCAAAGGGTTTGATTACACATCATGAAGTGAACGCTTTAAGCCAGCACTTCATTGGTGCATCGTGCCGACCAATGGGACTGCGGCACTCCTGTCAGCGGCCCTTTAATGGTTAAGGCACCATTCTGGTCCCAACAGGTTAAACTACGGTGTGTGTAATTATTATGTAATGAGTCACGAGAAGGGCGTGGCTCCATTGACATGGGATAGATAATGCTGTATTTTTCTTTTTAGACAAAAACAGAAACAAACTCACCTTTACCCCATGTCATTGGCAAAATGGGACAATTAAGTGGTAGGTATGCCGGGCATGTGGCGTTAGTACAGGGATGAAAGAGTTCAAGGTTTTCCTTGATTTCAAGGTTTTTGTCACTCACTTAAGAAAAATAAGTTTTCTTGAAAATCTTCTGAAAACAGGATAAATGAGTCACAAATTACCTCCAGAGGTTGCATACATGCACATAGCCAGGTCCCACAACACTGCATACAGTGGCAGCATGCCAGTTTTTAGTTCAAGGTTTTCAAGGATTCTCAAGTTTTTCCTTGAAAACTTCCCCTCTATATTGGTGTTTGTTCCACTCTTTAGTGTAGTCTTAGCAGCAAGCTATATTTCCTATGCTAGAAGAGTGTCAGATAGTATACCTCTTTCCTGCATGTTATGCTTTCACCATGTACATGTAACTATATTGGTCATATATTCCCTGCACCCTTTGACCTATCTCTATACATTAACATTGTAATTGGTCCCTAGGTCGTGTTGCGCAAAAGCACCACTACCAGTATATCAGGTGGTGCATATTTTGGGTATGCTATCCGAACAAGACTAGAAAACAGCTATACAGTAGCATTCTGAAGGGATCCTAGGTCATATTCTGCAAAAGGGCCATAATGTGCACATTTTGGGTATAGTATCTGAACAACATCTTGAAAAACAGCTTTTCCTGTTATTTGAGGACAAACTACACCCCTATATAACCCCTACTGCCCCCCCACCACACAAACCCTGTAACACACTTATGGATGGGACTGGAGGGCATATACAGTGCATTTAAAGTTGTTTCCTTTTTCAAGGTTTTTTGTCATTGTAGACTTTCATCCCTGCCTTACACTCTGTACAGGATGCCGTTTTATGTTTCTATGTAACCTTCCCAGAGCCAATAATTTGTTTGGTTCGTGAAGTTCAGGATTGAAATGATAAAAATGTATGACTGTATGGAATCCTTTTTTTTGGCACTGTACAAGGTTATTTAGTTGTTATTTTTCCCCCGCCTTTTATCACTCAATTCATATCATATTGATAGTGCATGCATTGCATGAGTAAAAACCAACCGAATTCGCCTAAGAAAAGGTAACTTCATTTTGGAAATGGAGAACGATGAATTGGAATTACAAATTATCCATAGGTGGATTAAATCTGAAACACATGAATGAACATGAGATGAGTATTTTTTGCGTCCACGCAGCACAAAAGAAAAAGGGGAAAAACATCTGTAAGAATTGAAAAGTATGGATGAAACTCAAGTGGTTAAAAAGCTAGTCCCACAAAGTGGCTTTGCACCAGTGCACAGGACACTTGGCAACTTTTCGCCTCACATCACGCATGAAGAGAAGAAACTCTTTGAAGCAGCCCCTTGCTTGAATTTTAGCTCTCCAGCACGCAATTAGTTAATTGTCGTACACATTAACAAATAATCTGCTCTTTATTTTTGCCAGATCAGGCTAGTGATTCGGTGTGAAACACCAATTGTCATTTGAAGGACTAGACCTCTTTTAAAATAGAGGCCAACTTTATTTTCCTGTTATGTTTAACAAAGTGAGAGAATAACGGTAGAGTATTGTTGCAGAATGTGGAAAATTGGGACTGCGCAAACAATGTATTTCGGTTATCAAAATCGTTTAAAAGTTCATGAATTTCTTAATGATATGATTTCCATGAAAAGAAATATTCCAATTAGTATAGCGCCAAGTTGACAGAACAATTCTTAGACATCTTCAGTACTGACATAGTAGGTAGATAAGGGTCAATAGGTGTTAAAATAAGAAAACTCAATTTTGCCAAAATATCAGTTACAACCTGGTTGCACTGTGGCGACGAAATACTGTTTAGTATAGTAAGTTTAGTATGTGTGAAGAAAAAAAGGCACAAATTTCACGAAATTTCGCTTAACACTAAGTACACTGTTAATGCCACATCAGAAGTTGAAAGATTAATGATCAGCGCAGAAGGAAGCATCATGTTGATTTTAGGCACTGGAGACCGTATAAATGGGAGTACTGCATTAACTGGGGGACTAAATTCGAAGAAGCAGTGAGTGCTTGAACAATGTCTAAAGAGAGAATTAGAGAAACTTAACAAAACCTGGCTTCTGCTGTCAACACCGAGATATCCAGGGGCTTATGAATACTTCCCTGTACATATAACACAGTATGGTGTATCTTCTTTATACACATGTACCGGTAGTATCAGAACGGTAAAAACAACATATCGTAGCACATTGTATGCGCTCCTACCAGCACGATTAGCTGAATACCGGCACAGTGATGGGTGATTTAGGGTCGATAAACTCCATATTAAATTTCTTAACAATAAATGACTAAAAGGACTTGAGGGATGACGATGCCCCTCGGGGTTAATTTGTATAGACATGAGGTTCTTTGAATCACGGGTATATCAAGACATAAATATAGCAGTGTCAGATAATAGTAGGTAGTGGGTTAATAGTGTGAATCATGTCAATCAACACAGTTTTTTTATGTTTATATAACAAAGATGCATGAGACAGGTAAAAAGATCATACATGTATATGGACATCGCCATATATAACAATAGTAGCCAGGGGCCAGTTTCCTCATGGTCCTTAATACTGTCGCACTCCGGTCACGATACCTCTGAAGGGGCCAAATTAAGGCACTGGTTGGTTACAGATTTCCAGCAGGCTTCTCATGGAAAAAAACGCCGCCTGATTCGTGAGTCGTGCACTTGAGCACCAACTATCCCCCTAATCGTGTCTTCAGAGCAACGCCATGCCAGTTTCAGCCCAGGGACCTCAGTAGAGGCGTAAAGCACAGAGGTATTTTAATGGAACCAAGGAAGGAAGAAAGTATACAAAAGTATCGGTACTCAGTAAGGGGAGATTGAATGTTAACGTCTCTATTCAGTATAAAGTTCTTGTGCACCACTTACCTAGTTAACTCCCAGGGGTAAAAGAAGTAGTTTAGGCGAAGGAAAAAAAAGAACAAAGCTAAGTTTGGGATACAATTAACCCTCTCCTCCCCAGTTCCCCCATATTCAATCCTTTTTTTTTTTTACCACTACTGTGGCCAGTGCGGGGGGGGGGGGGGTTAAGAGAGCCAGCAGTTTTAAAAAAGTCGGTTCCCAATCAATGCTTTAACGTTGTTGGGAGAGTATAAATCGCATTTTAAAGGTGCATAATTCTAGTATTGTGACTAAAATTGTAAAATATCTATATACAAGTGGAGTTCAGACTGTTGGCCATATTCATCTACAAGTTGATTTCTCTCAATTTGACATGTGTGCCTACAAGTACTTAGTGTTCTGACGTTAGATATGTCTAGCAAAAATTGAATTTCTTTCCATACACATGCTTATGTACAATGGAGCTCTGACCATTAGACATGTTCACGCAAGTAATTAATATCTTTCTGTTTCTCTATCCGCCGTGCCGTTATCATGTTATGATACATAGAACATTAATATAAATGTGCCCTAAAAAGAGACTTTTTTTTTTTGCAATAGTCCCTTTGCCTACACCTAATGTGTTGGACATTGCTGACAATGGTGATGGGCGTCAAGGAGGTTAGTGGTATTGCTTCCTTGCGCTCACAAAGTCACTCAGCAGGTCCTGCCGTCCACCCCCCCCCCCCCCCCATATATGGACAGAGTGGAGGGCATGCTCCCAGAGGAGCTGCTCCTTCTGATGAGCAGTTGGTGACTGAGCAAATAAGCTCCATCACACGTATTGCAGTCAGGTCCTGAGAACTAGGCACCTTACACACTATAGGCCTGTACCAAGAGCAAAATGTAAGTACTGCCGGAACTTTTATTGGACTGTAATATGTACAACATATTGGTCAGTAACCCAGCATTTGATACTAAGTCTTGTTATGTGTATATAGAGAGGTACTGAAACAGAGGTTCAATTACCTTGTAAATGTCATTCAAATGCAGCATATTAAAAGATAAGTTCATAAATGTCATGAACCTGTAATTGTATCTCGGAAAAATGCTAAAAGACACCATGTATGAGCTAACTTAATATTCAGATGCGAAGCCATAACGTCACTGTTTCCATGAAAGATGGATAAATGAAACCTCATGAATAGAGACGGAGATAATTACCTGGTTATAGGAAAGAGGATATGGCAATCATTCCTTTTCCGGAACCTCGTGAGGCATTACTGAAGCTCAGGTAGCGCCATGGTCCGACTACCGTAAAATCAAAGGAAGCTTGCTATCTTGTGCAATATAGGTGAGGGTTTTAGCCCAATGAAAAAGACCTACCGTTAACCTTTACAACTTGTTGCAGAAATGACTTCTGTGTGGTTCCTGGGACAGCTAGCCCAGAATGAGAAAAGTAACAAGTATACACGTTTATCATCATTAGATAGACTTATGTTACATTGGTGTACTGCCATGATGATGACTGATAATAAGTATACTTTAGACTAATAATAAGTATACTTTCAACAAATACAAGAAATATTATTATTGGGTACATTGCTTGCCTCAGCTGGTTATTGGAATCAAGTGCACCAAGCACTGAAAAAGATCTTGTTACCATGAAGGTCTACTGATTTAACTGTCCAATTTGTCATCTTATCTTGATATTGGGCTAGGAATGTTGATGAATTAGGGCATTATGGTATATCGTTGCATAAGTTAAGAGATTCTACTTTTCCTGCTTTACCAGAAAATTATCCTTTCTTGTAAAGATTTTAGTTTTGAATAACCTGGCATACGATCGAGGCACACTCCGCTTCTATGATAATTATGACACACTGAATTTATTCTAGACCTAAAAGGTGCACCTGGGATCATATTTTGCGTGTGTTTGATACTGTTCAAACTGTAAGGCGCACTTTTGAATGTCTTGAGTTCTTGAATGGCCCCCGGATGTAGTAAAACTAGCCAAACAGACAAACAAAAAAGTAAGGTACACTAGGTGTCAGTCCTTGTGTGTAAGTCACTCCTTATACGTGAGGCATTACAGTATTATTAATTTTAAAAAAATAAAAAAAATTAATATTAATTTCTTGAGAAAAGATGTCCTATCCTTGCCTGGCTTTTGTCAGCCAGAGAATGCCATATTTCTTCGAATTGTTAGTTCTTTTGAGATCAATAGCGCCCCACCGATGTGGTTTTGTATTTGGTAATTTCCCCCTTGAAAGACCCCCATATATACATGTAATATTTTACCATCGTGAATAGCCAACCAGGTTATAGTGACCAATAGGGACACAGAGTGCGCTAAAGTTGGTGCCCGTCTGGGGGCTGAAATGTACATGCCTATCTCTGTTACCAGCCAAAGCGGTGCCAAGGTCTACAAAGGATTATGTAATGTAAGGCTGGCGATTTTCTCGTGAGAAAAGACGAGATGGCTGGCTCATGTCTGCGTACACATGACTTATATATTGGTCGCTATAGGCATTCGTCTCTGACAACTTCCCTGAACCAAGCGTGGGAGGGCAAGGGATAAATAGCCCATCGTCGTCATTTTCACTTTCATACACGTTTGTACTAATGAGACAAGCCACAAGGGGATGGAATAACTGCAGATCTTTGGACCATGTAGGACATCACATGCAGGGTGCCCAGCGATCCTACTTTTCCTACATTTTCCTATTTTTTTGTGATTTTGCAATTTTTCCTACTTTTTCTCTAAAATATCTACTTTTTCCTACTTTTTTATTTTGGTTTGGTGCGTGCAATATGAAAATACCGTTAGTTGTTTTGAAGCACATCTTGCTTGTGTCAGTACACGTTTAAACTAACTTATGTCAAGTGAAATCAACCCTCAAGTCTTAATGTGTGCCATGCATAGGCTATTGTAGTTCCCAATGAGGTACGTGAGGGAATTTATCACAGGTATGGTAAATTATTAAGGAGTACCTGATTTTATTACCAAAACTATGGCATGTGAACGATTTTCCTCCTCTTACATGTTTGATCCATTTAGTCTCGTACTGGATAGTAACATTACTTTGGGTAGATAGCAAATATCATTTGCATTATCATCTGGTACTCAAATTTTGCCATGTCTGTCACGCTCCTTTAGTACTTCAAGAAACTGAGTACTGGAGGTGTAGCGCTACTACATTGAGCCTCCACATGGTATATAAATAGTGCAGTTTTTCTGTTATCATACATTAGATATTAGGCCTAAGATATCTATGACTCAGCATGTGAGTTGTAGCATTGCAATTTGCAGAATTTATTAATCACATCTTCATTAAAGATGCAGAGATATTGGCTTGTGGAATGAAAGAGCCAAAAGTTTAGAGTAGTTGGGATTGGATTACAATGGTTATCAGGTATGAATTAAGCTATAGTAGTGGGTCATTCGGCGACCTGTGGATAGTAGTTTTATGGAGTGAAGGTTGTGGATCTGACAGGGTTTGGATGTACAGGTATTCACAGGTTCAATAGGTTTGTTACACATGCATTGTTTATTCTACATATGTCCTATTTTTTGTATATTCTCCTACTTTTTTAAAAAAAATTTCAGTCCTACTTTTGTCCTACTTTTTCGAAGGGGTCTGCCGAGTACCCTGACATGAACATTTCTGTTGAAATGTTGAAATTTAAGAGTTATTATATTAGAGAAATACTACCGGTATCAGTTTCACTTTTCAAAGTAAATTAATACACTAAATGGTAACAATGCTTTGTCGATGGGAGCTGAAACTTCTCGCTTTATTTGCTGCTATGAGGTGAAACTGTGCCAAAGCAATACCAGTACCTTATTTGGAAGTCTTAATCAGGACTACATCAATTGCCCATAATTGGAAAGAGAGTAACGTAACTTTTGGAGTTATAAGCAAATTAGTTTGCTGTTCACTCTAGGGCCCTTTAGTAGTAACAGAACATTCTGTATTGGCCCAGGTCCTCCTGGGTCATTGGCAGTGCCTTTTCAGTGGTTTTCAGTCCATCAAGATGGTCAACTTTAAGTGAGAATTGCTTCTATAAAAAAGGGGTCTAGAAATTAATGGAAAGTTGATGCATGTTCCTTAGATCCTTGTCTGTCTGTACAGGATAACAATTCCCGAAAAAAGATTTTTTTTTTACCTATAAAAAAGGGTGAAGAAAAAACCTTATATGTTTGACCTAGTTTCTCATGAAAAAGTGTCTCCATTGGATTGCATTGGAGGGTAGATTTTGGGTGGTACACATTGGGGGTAGAAATAACACATTGGCTCCTATGGGAATTGCCATTTAAGACGCTTTTTTCAGCAGGTAAGGTGGAAGAATGTTCATATAGTTGGTTTATTTTTGTATAGGAAGTGTTAGGACCGTTCATAGAGCACACAATGTAAATTGGACTGCCATGTTTTTGTTATGGCTACCCCCTTTCCGGCAATGGATTCTATGCTTTTTTTTTCAGCAGGTAAGGTGGAAGAAGGTTCACATAGTTGGTTAATTTTTGTATAGGAAGTGTTAAGACCGTTCATAGAGCACACATGGAAGGGTCTATATAACACAGTGGAAGACCTGGGCCAGTTGTGCATTGCACGCGTTAAATCTTATTCCGCCACCATTCTACATTCTGCAGAAGAATCATGATCAAGTAGATTAATGTAATATAGCATGCAACATTTTGCATATGTCTGCATGCACGCAGATAACCTATATCAGATAAAAGTAATTTTAAAAGCATCATATCCGGGTATAGCCTACTCGTTAATCTATATTTTCTTAAATAATCCTTAGCCATCCTAAAACTTAGAAGCAAAACAGATCTTGGAAAGTCCTCTGGAATTTCCTTGGGATCTTCCTGGTGTAGATACGCTGTGAAAGCCCGATAGAGGGTTAATGTATGGCCTTTGTTAGAGGTGAGTCACCTGTGACACAACTACATGCAGCACACATCAGCTCTTATATAGATAACAAGTGACAAAAGTTTCAGTTTCACCCATGGTCCGGGTAGCTAATAGAATTTTTACACAGGAGGATATTTTGCTCATGTATGTGTGTAAAATGATAAAAAGTGGAAAGTATATCTAATCTCATTCACACAAAACAGTGTGAACATAAATTATTCAATTTGTTTTCTTCTATGGGCCACTATCAAAATTAAGTAAAGAAAATCGGTTTCCTATCATTTTACACGCAACAAATATACTATATCCATAGGAGTGACTTTTTCTCATCATTCTAAAAAATTGATGGAAAATTATGGACATATTTTGATTCATATCAAAGCTTAGTTATGAGGAATCCAATTTTCCCACTATTGTGCTTTTGTGGAAGTATTAGTACTACAGGTACACCCAATACTGTTATACTCTCCGGGTCGTGAGTTGCTGGAATTGGATGAGCTTTGCACTTAACTTGAGGAAGCATTTCGCTGTACAAGGCTAAATGCGAGAGGCAAAGGGTTAGGGATGACAACTAGCTAGATAATGCGATGCTGTAATATGCATCATGCCATAGCTGCATTTCAATTATTGATCAGTATTATCTGGGCTTCCCTAGCCCACTTAAAAGGGTCTATATCTCCTCTTACCTATTCCCTCGGATCTGTGTGGTGCACATATGTGCGGGCACCGACACATTCCTCTGTGAAGTTGTGTAATGTAGTTCTCGCCATGAATATGACCTTAGCTGTCGAAATGGCGTTAAATATCTATTACTCACTCACTCATCTGTATTATCCGGTATAGTGAACAGCTGATACCTTAGAGGGGACTTCTTTTTCTTTCTGATTCACTGTTAAAGATCACTGATCGAGAAGAAAGCGTACATACTATCACAATGAAAATGACATGGCAATCACGGCCATTTTCAGTTTGCCTCACTCAAACGCTAAAACCATCATCAGTTATTGCTAGCATTATCACTAACCCAAACAGTCTCCACCAGTTGCCTAGTCCAGGAAGACTCGGACTGTAGGCCTACAGTCCGAGTTAGGTCTATACAAACTTAGGTAGGCACATTAAAATGGCAGTACAATTGGTCTAAATGTCACTTTTTGGCTATGATAATTTATGTGTAGAAGGAAATCTCAATAAGACACTAGTCTCTTCATCAACCTTTCCTACCTCAGCCAAATCAATACATCACAATATTCTAAAATTCCTGTTTCAAAGACAAAGGGGGCAAGGTAGTATCATACAGATAGACTGGGACAATTTTGATGAACAGGCATTAACTAGTTAAGAAGTAAAATTTATTCAATCATTTTGCATGAGTAAAATGGTAGGCATAACTCTGGCTGGGGTAGGGGCTGGGGTAGAGTCTCTCAGGGCTAGCAGTGGCCAAATCTCGGCCTTATCTCGACACCGTGCAACACTTTGAGACATTCCCTTTCATTTTTACTGCTTTCTAGTGTTTACTTCTCCTGTATTCACAAATCATCCGTTCGCATCTCACTCAATATTTGCATATATGTATATGCAGTTTGGTGGTATTTAGTAAAGATATATCAGAAAAGAGTAAGCCAGAAGCCGGATAGAAAACTTATGAATAGCCATATTCACAATGAATTTCATGATACAGTACTGGGGAAGTCATTGACATTGCTAATATGCGAGTAGAGTCGTGTACAGCTCATCTCCAATTTCTATACTCTACTATAGCTAATATCGCAGCGATCACAACTTTGCCAAGAGTAAGAGCTAAATTGAGAAATAACCAGATCGTGATGATGGTCAGCCATTGAGCCACACCTTCTCTTTTCTCAAAATGAGACTGATTGTGAGTTGCATATAACACTACCAGGCTATAATGATATAGTTATCTCAGTTTTCATATACAGGGACGTGACAATCAGAGGCAAGATTACTTTGCAACTCAGAGGATGCTCCATGGGTGATTTGAATTGAAACTGTTACACTTTGCTATATATCGTGTGATAATTGTTCCAGATCATTCATTATCAGTTCACCTGCCTGACACACCCATGGTCACCCTGGATATGGTTTCTACTTTTAGAGAATTGGTTTATCATTGCATAAGGGAGTTATAACTGATGTTAATGAGTAACTTCAATCATTAAATAGTACCGTAATCTCCCGCGTAGAAGACGCGGTGCGCGTATAGGATGCACCCCCTTCTTGGTAGAAGCATTTTCGCGTAGAAGACGCACCTCTTATGGTTCAATTTTGTAAATTTAGTACATTTCTATAGTAAAATTACCCCTCGTATAAGACGCCGCCCCCAACTTGAGAGAAAGCTATAAGACTCCCTAGCATTTTGTTTGGCGTAGAGGACGCGTCTTATACGCGGGAGTTTACGGTAATCCGAATCACTAACTAGTCATCACACTGCAACATGTTCATGTCGAAGGGAGTGGTTTTTTTTGTAACAACAGGGGAGGGGTGGTGGTTTTGAGGGAGGGGCAAAAAATTTCAGATCCCTCTTGGGGGGAGGGGGAAGCAAATTTCACCCCTTCTTAGTGCATTACTATAGAATAAAGGCGGGGGGCGGCAAACAATTTCTGGAGGGGGAGGGCCAATAAGATTTTGACGCTTGCAAATCCACAACCCCTCCCCTGCTGTTATAAAATGACCGCTCCTTAAAGATCACACGCCACTAGTTTATGCACAGTGGACAAAGTGTCGATACAGCATCAGGAATAAAATGTATGTTCACGGTATGGAAATATGAGGTGAGATTGCTGACTTTTGAAATAGTTAATTGTGACTGCAAATCATTTTGTCCACCTGGAAAATAAAAAGCAATGAAGGGTTGCTGTTAAGCTGTGCTGGTTACTGGAGGTAGGAGGCTTCTGTTTATGTTGTATACCTTTCTTTGGTTGAGGCAGGGGAGGCTGCTGTTTCTGCACTATTTCTGGGTGAGGAAGAGGAGGCTGTTTCTAATGGAACCTTTGGATAAGGCAGGGGGGGGGGACTGTTTCTCTCTACCCTTTAGCCGAGGTAGAGGAGGCTGCTGTTTCTACTCTACGCTTTGGCTGAGGTAGGGGAGGCTGTTTCTGCTATACTCTTTAGCTGTGGTAGAAGAGGCTGTTGTTTCTACTCTACTCTTTGGCTGAGGTGGGGGGGGGGCTGTTTCTGCTATACTCTTTGGCTGAGGTAGAAGAGGCTGCTGTTTCTACTCTACTCTTTGGATGAGGAGGGGATGCTATGGTTAGGTTCTACTCTTTGGCTGAGGTAGGAAAGGTTGATGAAGGCAGCAGTTCAGCTATCCTACCTACCGTAATACTTCGCATAAGGCGCATCCCGCGTGTAAGACGCACCCTGAGTTGAAAAAAGATGCAATAAAGAGCAGCTGAGGCATGATGTTTTTTGTAGGTTTAGCGCTTTTCTATGGTAAAAGTATGGCGCCTATGAAATGTACCCTGACCTTGTGCTTATTCTATAAGGCGTAGTAGGGCTCAGACTACTACGGCAACAAAAAAAAACATCTTTCTTATAGGCTTTAGACTACTAGTCGGGGGGGGGGGGGCATCAGTCAGAAGGCCCATCGTGCAGAGGGCATTAGCCAGGGATCGAGCCGTGACCAGTGTACAATGGTGAACACTTTGGTCAGTCAGGATTCTGACTAGTCGTGAGAGAGGTTAAAATAGCTGAGTGATGTCAGGGTATTAAGCATAGCAGTTATTCTGTTGCTCGTTGATCATAGTCAGTGTCATGATAGAAGAGCCACGCCTAGATATCACACCTATCAATGTTAAATGGTGGATTAGTCAGTATGGCCATATTATCCCTGAGTGATAATTATCGTAGTGATTGTGGGAGTCATGTTATTTGTCTATACTACTACACACTCACCTGTGAAGATATTCTTCTATCTATGGCATGTCTCCAGCCCAAGATATGTTACCCAAGGCTCAGTTACCTGCAGTTTTATCATGCTTAATATGTAGTTAAAATTTCTTCCTTTTGCTTCATCTTCATATCAAACACAGTCGACTGTTATTTATAGCGTCCACAAGTAACATTACTGTCACCGTGTATATATGTAGCATTTTCCATTTCAAAAGAATAGTAAATGAAAAGCATGATGATTAGTGAATATGGATCGGGGGATTGGAGGTCATAATAGCCAAGCTTTCGACATCGTAATTTGGCCCGTAATTTCTAGTATATACCCAGAAGTAAAACTATTGGGTATTTTAGGCATTAATGTCACTTTAATTAGCCTCTCATTTGCCAGTCGCAATTTTCACTGAGTCATAGAAATAAAAGAAGATAAAATTGAGAGGGGGCACTATTTCTTGTTTTTATCATCTAGATAAGATATAAGTGTTAGTTATTTGTATAGATTTTAAGGTATACGATAGCTTTATATACAACTATCACCATATTGCCATGATTCACAAAACACAATACACTCGTGTGACAAGACCATACACAGGTCTGAGTTACCTAATCAGAAAGTATGCATGCCTTGCCTCTTTGGTGGATGGCCTTGACTATGGCAGATATCAACGCATTCATCTGAATATAGCTGATGGTCAGATCACTTACCCCTGTTGAGTAGTACATTTTTAAGGTTCCTAATACCTGGCCCTTGGGCCACATGATCGGCCAATGAACAGTATCCTGACAGGAGGAGGTAGCAATTAATGGGTATTTGGTGGTCACAAGGACAGCTCATCAGAGTTTCCTGACATAAAGGACGTTACTGTCAGTGATCCCAGTACTTCACAAGTGGCAAGGCACTTCCAAGGTCAATTGACTAAGTGAACGAACATTGTTGTTGTTGTTGTTGTTGATGTTGTTGTGACATAGGTGTTGTTTGAGTTGCTTCAGTTGAGATGAAGAGAAGGGTAAATACAATGTAGTATATCATAACCCGGGCGCAGAAAAAAATGTTTAGTAATATGTATATGTGTCTTGTGTACCAGGGAGTAGGCTAGGATCTGATGAAGGGGTAACACCCGAAACGTTATCCAAATAGCCCCTTCATATAAAAAAGTGTAACCTCTTGAGGAATAAATATCGGAACTTAAAGATCTGTTGGTTGTTGGTTTGTGGTATAAACCCCATTCCATCCAGCAATATGTACTGTGTACGTTGGTGAAATATTAAAGAAAGATTAACAGTTTCACTTTTGAAAATGGATTAAGATGCCAAGTGCTAACAGTGTCATTGTCTACGGGGCAAGGTTTCCTGCCAAAATCAATGAACTTGGCGAAACTGCTACTGGCCACCCCTACCCATATCATGGAAGATGAGTCTTGTCCTGGCTCTAGTATGAGGGTTGGATTCTCAATCTCCTAGTGCTAGAAATCTGTTGGATTCCGAGCTGAAGCCTGCTTGGGTAGTCCATTCCAATGATTAAGTAAGGGTAGGGGTGCACTGGATATAGCATGCGGAACGAGCACAAACCTCATGACTTTCATAATGCAAAAAAAACCCAAAAAACCTTGTATAACTTTTACGATACAGCCCCCCCCCCATGCTTTACCAAAGAAGACCTTTTGGAGTTACCAGCAACATATATGTTTTTTTCCCTCTCGTATGTGTATATGTATAAATCATGGATACAGTATCACATAGTGTGCTTGAAGATGATCGAAAGGTTTAAGTCTCTATAACCTAGGTTCCTCCTTTAACCAGGAAGACGTTCCACCCTATAGATTGGCCTAGTTATCGTACACAGTGACGGTATGGTTAACCAAGTAGAGATTAAACCTGGTTTGATACTTCCCCAGCCATATCTTAAATTGGTTTAGATTATATAACCATAATGCGACCTCTGAGAAAGGTGGGAGGATGGGTAGGTGGTAGTCAATTCCCGTTTCACACAATAAATTTACCAAAAAACTGCCCTGCCGACTGTGATAGAACCTCGAATACCTCGGGTATATGCATTTCCCTCTAAGTTGCACCCAGACCTTGGAAACACCCTATGTGCGGGCTTCCCTAGCCCACTTAAAAGGGTCTATATCTCCTCTTTCCTATCACCTCGGATGTGTGTGGTGCAAATATGCATGGGCACCGACACATTCCTCTGTGAAATTCTGTAATGTAGTTCTCACCATGAATATGACCTTAGCTTTCGAAATGGCGTTAAACATCTATTACTCTCTCACTCACATCCTATATGCCGCAATAACCCCTGTTTCACGCATAAGCCATGGATTATGTTAAAAGTTTTACGGTAGACAGAAAAGTATAACAATGTGATATATCGGAAACTCCCTCAGTATAAGCTGGGCTTATACTGAGAGGCCCAACCTCTGGAAATGGCTTATAATTCTGTGATTTATGTATTAGCATATAATATTAGTATGCATGCAAGAAAACACTAAAACTTCAAAACCTCAAACCACGGTATCAGGAAGTTCAGTAATGTTGATCTCAATGCTCTATTAACCAGAAAACATGGACGGTGATTTTTTTCTGTCTGCAAAAACAAATACCGAAAGGCAATTAGCAATTTCAAATTGTGGAAACAAATAGGAAGGCAAGGTCATATTTCTAGGTATGAGGCTAAATCTGGATCATTTCGTGTGTCCTTATAGCAGCACGGTGTATATTTAGATGTGTATCCTTTGACCAGTTAACAGTTACTATGTCAAGCTGAACTTTCTAAATCAGGAGAGACAATCCTCTTGGGGCAACGTATGAAACCATCCAGAAGAAGAAATTGAAAAGTCAGTGAATAATCACAATCTAATAGGGGGCAACTGAGGATTTTGAGTTTGATAGACTCATTGTGACAATGGCATGGGTCTGGGAAGCGGGGACGGGACCAAAAGAGGTGAAAATAGCCGAAAACTAGGTCCCCCCAACTCTAAAGTTGCTTCCCGCGCAACTGTACTGTACTACCAGTACTTGTTTTAATATTTACTCCAAAAAGCTTCAGGCATAAGATACATAATCATGTGCGTTGGGCTAAAGCTGTGTATGTATATGTATAGTGAAAGTTTTGATGTATGATATACATGTATTTTGTTTTACATTTGATTCTTCCCCTGAAATAGTCGATGGAAACGAGTACTAATACTACTAGAAGATGACCAGTACTCTGAGCTGCAACACCGATACTACTTACTTATTAATGCATACACCACACTCATATCAGCAGCTGGGTGTATTTATGTGTCATTTTAAACTTCTGTGCCGGATTCTGACACGAACTGTTACCAAAATAATCCACTGTAAGTGCACAAATAGGTCAGGCTCAAGCTTTAGTTGTAAGGGGCGCCACTGCTTATACGGCCAGACAATATGGATGCTGTGCCACGATGTACTCTTTCTTTAGACTTTTGGTAACATGAATTGTTTATTAAGAGAAGGCAATTTTATATTTTGAAAGCCAACACCAAATATAAGCTGTAAGCCGACTAGGGGGAAAGGCAGGCATACGCAAACAGTATTCATGTAAGAAATGGAGAGATGTTGTCTTATTTAATGAAACATTTGAATCTGTAGGGTTTGACTGAAGGCAGTAGCAAAGGAAGAGCAACAGCCGACCAGTCAAAGTGAGCTGAATCGCTGGTTAACTTGAAAAAGCGAGTTATAAAGAGACACCCAGGGGCCCTGCACTTTCAGTCATTTTGATGGTGCGAATAGTTTAAAAAAAAAGATGGAAATTTTATATATAAGAGGCAGAATTACTTAATGAATTTGTAGTGCCATTAAAGGAGGAGATGTAGGGGTCTTGCAGGATAAGGTATTTCATTACCAAGTTTTGTAAATTTTGAGAAATTGTCAATATTGTACAGACTCAGTTGGTTGGCAGCCATAAGACTCTTTTTGCCTCCAATGGTGAAGGTGTATGATGTTGATCCATGTATCAACTTTCCCGCCTTTTTTTTGCAATGTGGTGCGAATAGCACAGTTTTGGCAGGAGTTATGCGAATAGTGGCTTGGTGGTGCAAATACCTGGCCTGGGTGAGGCAGTGCTTGACTCCATGTACCCTGAGTGTCTGTGCTCGGCCTAAGCATTCTCCTGTAGTGTAGGTACAAACAGGGGCAGCTGGTCAGCTTAGACTCCATGGTGTCCCCTTTAAAGGATGGTGTGACAGTCAAAGGGTGTGCTGATGCAACAGGATGAGTGCACAACTCATGGGAGCCAATCACAGGCTTTTGACTTTTCGAGTTATCAGCAATTTACATTGCTGCATTATATTCAGGGAGCATCAGTTCATATCTTTCATTCAATATGAGTTGTTTACTTATGGGGCAAATTGTGGGTTGCTTGTTCACTTAGGGGTGGCTGGATTCCAGGACTTGACCTGCAATGATATTGAATTCCCTCTAATGGTTCACTTTTTTGTTGTTGTTGCAGGCCTTCATAGAAGGGGTGACATCACATCCACAAAGTGAACCTTATGAACGTCACCTGACGCTGAGCCCAGACCAGTTTGAAGCACTGGTGGACATTCACCATGGCGTGCAGCAAGAGACACAAACTGTATTTCTCTTCAAGCATGAGACGAACACAGTCTCTATCCTTGGTCAGCCGTTAGCAGTGAAGATGGCACAATCTCTGGCCACTCAGCGTATCCTTGGTTCTGACACAGCTGAGCTATCACAGACGATGCCACAGACAATGCCATGCGTAGTTACCCCTGCCATCGGGGCGCAGACACACCAGAAACTCTCACCAACACGCCAACGGAAGAGTCGTCTACAGAGGCGCTCAGGGCCAGGTCTGAAAGTCAACATGGGTTGTTGGGTTGCAGGCGGTCATGGAAGGAGTGCGGAGGGTGAAGAAGTTGGAGGAGAAGAAGAGGATGCTGGCCGTATGCATGCATTGAGCTTAAGTCCTGGTGCTGAGAGTGCACCAGATTCATGCTACGACTCAGACGGCTCTCGACCTGGGAGCCGGAGAAGTAGCTGCACCCGCTCGAACTCTGATTTGCACACTGATGTAAGCCGCACAGTATCTGACACACTTGGTTCTGAACTTCTTGCTGATACAGAACCTGTCACAGCCAAGGATACAGCTATAGAAACCCAATTACTTCCTCCAACTCTGCCGGCCTCAAAGAATGTCACCAGTCAGCTGTCAGCTAATAATGAAAGTAGCGATGATGCACTTGTTAAACAAGAAACACAGGAATTTAGTATCTCTGGAGCTGAAGCAGGGGGAATGCAAGAAGAAGATCATACCGTGCAGGTCACGGCAGGTCTTCTAGCAATCAGTCTGGATGGAACCACAGATAATTACACCAGTGAGGTCCATGGGGAGACAGCGCTGGCAGACTGCAAGGAACACGAACAGGAAGGCGACGATCAAAAGGTGTTGTTGTATGGCATTCGGCTTGGTTATACCCAAGAGCTTACCCAGCGGGTCCTGGATAAGCTGGGGCCAGATGCTGGCAAGGATGACCTCCTCCAAGAACTGATTCGCTACACAGAGGTAGAGAAAGATGAGGAGGAGGATGAAGAGGAAGAAGATAAGCCTGTAGTCTGTGCCTGGGTGCGCCCAATACCCACAGTATCCTCCTCTGTAGGTCATGAAGAGGATCATATTGATGGCAAGACGCAGCAACAGCAGTCTCCACAGGCTACTGGTGACATGCAGGCCGCAGGCGGCAAAGACTTCACCAATCTACGTAGCATTATCATCGATGGCAGCAACATAGCAATGAGGTAAGACTCTCTGCTGTCAGACCTTCAGAGGTCCATCTATTTTCATACTTTAATGCAGTTTCATATAGTGAGAAATACTTCCACTTTTGAAGTGTTCAAGGGCCCTAAAATGTTCAGAGATTGCACCAACAGTCAACTGACACCCCTACTCTGCTTTGAAAAGCAGTTATCTTGAATTATAGCGTTGTGAATGATGAATAAGTGCCAACCGCTGTATGAAAAACTTGTCTTACTGACCTTGGCAATAAGACTGACTTTCTTTGCTTTTGTCACAAATATTAGGTATTCTTCAGAATAATAGAGCATACTAAAGTAATGGATTATCAATTGTTATACAGGCCAATATTTACTCTACCCTATGAATTTTCATAATTCATTTTATTTTTATATTTGTCTCTGTCAGTCATGGCAACAAACAAGTCTTTTCTTGTCGGGGAATCAAGTTGGCAGTTGACTTCTTTCGAGAACGAGGACATACAAAGGTGACTGTGTTTGTACCCTCATGGCGTAAGGAGGCATCCCGCCAGGACACTCAGATTGTTGGTAAGGTTAAATGCAGCAGCAAGTCACATAAATTAATTCCCCTGGATTTTGATTTTAAAGAGATTTTGATATAATATTAACTAAAAATGTAGACATTGTAGAAAATAAAAATATTGATAAAGAACATTTCAATTTTGTTATATTATGGTGATAATGCATATAAATATTGTATTTATTGAGAATGAAATATCACAATTTTATTTTTGATCTTTAGACCAGGAGACCCTCTACATGCTAGAAAAAGAAGGAACATTGGTCTTCACACCATCTCGATGGGTGCAAGGGAAGCGGATTGTGTGCTACGACGACAACTACATCATAAAGCTTGCCGCAGAGGAAGACGGCATCGTGGTCTCCAATGACAATTACCGTGACCTCATCAATAAGGGTCCTGAGTATAAAAAGGTTATAGAAGAGCGCCTTCTTATGTATTCCTTTGTAAATGACCGGTAAGAAAACATTTCCCTTCTGTGAGATTCCTGATACATGTAGTTTTCTTTATTCAATATTTTCATTCTTCTTCCAAAAGAAATGTAAATGACAAAATCAAAATGTCATTGAAAAAGAAAAACAACGACTCTTAATACATGAATCACCTTCAGTTTAGAAACGTCTAATTCAAATCGTTGTTGTAGCAGGATCGTCTTCTGTTTACAGAAATCTCTGCTTCTGCATAATAACATATGCTTGGGAATTAGATTAGCTGGTTTTTGTATACCCACAATATTGTTGACAGAAATCCCTGCTTCTACAAAATAACGATTAGGCCACACCAAAAAAATCTTGTCTATGGATTTCGCTCGCTTCACTTTTTACAAGTTTTCTCTTTGTGATGTTTGGCAAATTTTTTTTTTAAATAAAATTTTTTCGCTCGCCTCACTTTTCCAGCAAGGAATCCATTGGATGCCAAAAAATTCTTAAAAAAAAAAAAAAAATTTCGCTCGCTCGCACCATTTTTTCAAAACCAAAATCCGTAGACCAACATTTTTTGGTGTGGCTTATGGTGGGAAATTAGAATAGCTGGAATTTTCGTATACCCACTACACTGGAATATGTCCAGGTGAATATGAATTGCTGGCATCTGCGATAACCTGGAGTAGCTATTTTTAGCTTTCTTTCCTTCTTCCTGGTCTGGCGGGTTGGTTGTTTACAAAAGACATCGATCACCGAACATAATTCTCTCTCTGTAGTTCTCACCTGCAAAATATGTGAATATTTAAGGAACAAATGATATATAAATGATTCTACTGCGATAATTGGGTTTTCATAAATATCTAGCCCCACCCGTAAATTGTACACTACCAGTATTTTTTCTGGACATCAGTTTTTTTTGTGTTTTTTTTCCTTCTAAACTAGTAGATATGACAGCAGATGAAATTTATGCTGACGTTGATAATATAGCCATATTAGCTTTCATGATTTTCGATGGGTGTTCAATAGAAATGGCAGATTAATTTAACAGCATCACGATGCATGGGCGTGCCCATGACTGGCCAAAGGGATGGATGATAATAGCGACTAATTGGGATAAAAGAGAAATCGTGGTTTCTGCTGATTCGCGAATGACGTCTTTGAGTACTTGGTTTAGTTATATAAAGTGTCCTAATTCTAGTTGTAGGTGGTAGGCCTACATGATTCAAAATTTCCAGGGCGTATATATTACCTTAAATAGGCTTCACATAAACTATTTAGATTGCTATCAAACTCCAAAGGAAGCAAGATTCATATCAACAAGTACTCTAAAACGCAACGTATAAACCCGGCCCTGACTTTAGAGCCTCTTAGCGGCACCTTAAATATGAATATCGATGATTTAATCCAAGTCATACATACAAAATCCCTCTTCTAAGCCACACCCTGAGTCCAGGACTCTGTTGTTAGCCACAATAGGCCATTAGTTTGGTCTGCAAGCTGTTTACGCGCGGGGTATTATTATAGGCTTATTTTTCTCACTTTGGTTGATAGAAATTTCTTCTGCACTAGAATGCTTAGAATGTAGGAATTATTAAAGTATTCAGTACTAAAAATATATGAGGTACATTGAATTCATACAAAAGAATGATACAAATGTACAAGTTTATTATTCTTCAGCTTACTGAACGTAAATCGCTGGTTGTAGGCCATTTCCGTATATAAACCAAACACAAAGTGTCATAAAAATCACTCTTTGGGTTTGACTTTCCGCAGTTTTATTACTAATGTAGTGAGTGCCTCTTACTTGCAGTCCGGGATCAGGGAGACCCCATTAGCTGCACCTAATTAAGCCGATCTGTGTATAAGCTATCCCTGCTAGCACAACTCATCCAAATGACACCTTTCTTATGTAAATCTGATGAGTTTTCACGTAAGAATGAGTCCAGAGATGCCACCTTTCCTAACTTTTTAGGAATTCCGAATTTTAGAATTTATTTCCTGTATTTCCTACTGGTAGCCCAGAGAATAAGGGTGATTTCCGAATTTTCACTGATAAGTAAGTGGTATCCCTGAATGACGGAAATTGCATGAGTTGTGCCAGCTGGGGCGGCTTTTTACAGAGAGATTAGATTTAGGTGCCATATAGAAATATATGTGTTGTTAACATATTGTATCTAACTGTTTTTTTAGGTTTATGCCGCCAGATGACCCTTTAGGTCGACATGGACCAAGCCTTGACAACTTCCTTAGCAAACAACCAGTGGTTGCAGAGCCTCTTCCCCCAGCATGCCCATATGGCAAAAAATGCACCTATGGGAACAAGTGCAAGTACTACCACCCAGAGAGGGGGACAGCCCCGCGCAAGTCAGTCGTAGAACTAGTGCAAGAAAAGGAACGGGTTGAACGAGCAAAGGTGCGGTCAGTGACAAAAAGCCGTGAAACTTCTCCAGGTAAAATTCCATTATCAATCTGACCCTATCGTCCAGTGTCATCTCTTGGGACTAACCTCGTGACAATAATTTTTTTATGATTAGATAACATAGATCATAACTAAAACTCTGAAGGCAAGTCTTGGCTTTTAATGAATGCTTTCATTGTTTTTATTCAGAAAAGTGAGTAATATTACCAAAGCCTCTTCAGGCTTGTGTAGAACTATCATGAAAAAGCGGCAATTGGTTTGGTGGCTATGTTTTGAACGTTTATGATCTCCTTCAGAACTACTTCATTGGAGCTCTTTTGCAAGGGCCAACTTAAAAGCTATTGGGACTTATTTCCCTACTTGGCAATATGAAGGAGATATTACTTTGTAATTCTGTTTTACATTCTTCATCACGATTATCACAACTGCGAACAGTGGTGCGGTACATCTCTTTATAACAACTATATTCCTTTCAACCTTACAGGTGACTGTGGACCAAGGGGAAAAAGCCCCACTCCATCTGGCCCAGTAAAGAAACCTCTGGCTAAAACACAGTCGCTTGCACCAGGTCCCAAGTCAGGCCCTGCCAAGAAGGCTCTAAGCCGCACCCGGTCGCTGCTGCCAAGTGTTACGAGCTTTGCTTTATCCACTGATTTTCCACCCCTGAAAGTAAAAGCAGAGAAACAACATAGCCTTCCGCTTACAGATGATGTGGCCACTGGCTGTCGGGTGACAGTGACTACTGCTTCTCCCACTGACACTACAGCCTCTACTGTTGCAAGCGAACTTAACCGTAAAGAATACAATGCCCGCTTGTCAAAGCACCGCAGAGAAGTGGAAGAGTCTGAGCAGCAGGCTAAGCATGAGCTTCTGAGCAGAAAATCTAGTGCTACAAACTCTGGACAAAACCTTGAATCTCTTCAGTTACCAGGAGGTTGGTCCTCTGGGGGTGCAGCATCAAGAGGGTCTGACCCACTAAACCAACTCCGACCCCGACAAGCCGCACATTCAGACTCACAGGGCGACTCTTTCATGACCGTTGGTTGTGGTCACTTGGCACTGGCCAAGAAACTTTCAGATGAGGGTAAGGCGGAAGAGAAACGTCGTCATGTTCAGCTGGGAACTACATCAGCAATTGATATGGGTGCTCATTCCTCACCACCACGCCAACACCAAGAGGAGAAGATGAAGAAGAATGGGCACAGACAATTACAGCGCCAACTCTCACTTCAAGGGTCAGAGGATCCTCGCTTACTCGCAAAAGGGTCATCACGAGGAGGATCCACCAGTGGCCAAAGTGGGCAGAAGCCCAAAAAGGATAAGGGTCCCGATGTAATCTTTCATGGGGGAAGTGGTCCTGTGCATAAGGGTCCATATCCACATCGTGAGCAAGAAACAATGGTACATTTTGGTCAGCCTGGATCTGGTGTGACATGCACATTTATCGGTGACCGCTCTGAGACACAACACCAACAACACCCACATCTCCAACACCATCCACTTAAACAGCACAGATCATTAGTTGCAATGGGTCGTCGTCATGAGATAGCAACCCACAGTCAACTCCAACGACATAGTAGTGATGGGGAAAACTTGCGGACTGACCGCCGTTATGTCTTAGCGCAACAACAGCAGGGCATGCGAGCACCACCCGAGCGGAAACAAGCATGCAGGATGGCCAGTGCCCCTGGTACATATCCATACCTTGTTGCAGGTAGTGGTGGACAGGGACCACAGCGACGCCCATCAGCTGCCATGCCAACCATCCACAGACAAAACAGCACTTCAGACCCACAGCTGCATATTCTGCCAGACAACAATGGCAGTCAGGGCAGTGTCTTAGACACCATGGTACTAGGGATGTACAATCCACAACCTGTACACCCTGGCTTTGGTGGTTATAGTGGTGCTCCAGAAGCAGTTAATAACAATTTGATGTGGGCTCAATCACATGCTTTCGATGTTCCTACCAGTAGTGGTATGAAGAACACTGGCATGTTTGAAGGCCACCTTAATATACCGGGGCCAGCGATGGATGAAAGAATGCCACGCGGTGGCTCTTTTGATGGAAGTCTGCCCGGTTATCCACCTATAAGCGCATCCTTTGATAAGACCATCCACCAATCTGGGTCATATGAGGATGTAACTGCCAACATGAAATATGCCGGCTTGGATGGAAATATGTCCTCAATGCATCCCTTCTACCAACAACACCAACAGCAGCATGAGAACCCCAATAAACATAGCCCTGAACAAAAGCCCTATGGTTCCGATCAGTCTCTCTATGTGGCTGGGAGGATGCATATGCCTGGACCAGGTGACAGTTTTGGTCTAACACCACCTCATATGATGGCACCCCGGAAGTCGTCACATCCTGACATATATAACTTCCTCCCGCAGCCCTCCGCAACACAGCCTTCACCTTCGGCACCACAGCAGCCAGGTGTGCTACCTTCATCACAGCAGGATATGTACGGTGGACAGATGGGTCATCGCCTCGTCAACAGTATCTCACCAGTCATGATGGTGGCTGGTGATGGCCGTCTGGGTGCTGCACCGAGTCCACCACACCCTGATGAACAGACTCCAGCCAACATGCCTGATCTTCAGGCCAATCGTCAAAAACTCTTTTACCATTTGACGGCACTTTTCCCTGAGGTTGAAGTGCGCGAGGCCATGCAGAGGTTACCTATGGAGACCCAGCCGGATAAACTTGTCGCATGTATCATGAGTATCAGAAGCCTCCACTCTACTGCCTAAATTCTTACAAAAATACTGAAGCCATTTCTATTATTTTTAGGGTATCAGTGCTGAAAATATATGGGTAACAGCTACCTATGGCCTTTGCATTTCTTAGAGTAGGCTACAGCAAAGAAATATGGTTGCTTTATGGGTTTGAATTTTGGAAAAATGGTGCGAGCTAGAGATTCATTTTTAATTTTTTTTTAAATTCTATAGAAAAAGTATTATACTCTCGAAAATATGGAAAGTGTGATCTGTAGACCTAATCTAGTTTTTGGTTTTGGTATTTTCAGAAACATAGCGATGTGGTCGAGAAAAGGTAGTCTTCTATTACAAGTATCACAGTTCAATCTTAACAAATTAGAAGGGACAATAGCTGCTTATGAGCGTTTTTTTATTTGAATTATGGATTGTATGTTATAGTACAATCTATCTGATAAACAGTAGTTTCCATTTCACCGCAAGGATATGCGCTATTAAAGTTCTGATTGCATTGGTTAATGTTAAAGTTAAAAGCAGTCTTTTCTGTTGTACTGCTCAAATATGAAGTAGACATTCAGCCTGAGTGTACATAGTATAGCATAAAATCAATGGCTATTTCAAATAACTACTTCTAGCTTTCTTATTATTAGCCGCTTACTACCGGTACTTCTTTAAACCATAAATCATTGAGTTATTACGGTATATAATGTTAAACCCCAAGTTCTTTCACTGAAATGTTTAGATTCAAGTAAGACTTATATCAGAATGTGTGTATGTAGAAAGATAGGCCACACTTACTCGTATATTAATGGGTGATCTGTGTTCTGCCGGTGGTCAAATAGAAACACACAAGAGAAGTTATTGACAAACATGAAAAATAAATAATAAATATTCCCAAAAACCTTATTGACAAAGACTTCAGCATAAGGATCTTTTTGAAAAGACATTAGAATGGGTTATAGCATACCATTAGGTGTATACAAGCAGACCGTAGCATGTGAAACTATAACTAGTATGTGAAACTATAACATAGGAAAGTACCAGGGCTATTTGACATCTCATAATGTCAGTATAGGGTGTACTTTCTGTGATTTACTAACTTAAAGACACACTGAAATAAATTTATCGTAGTACGAGTTTTAGTGTGTATTCATCATGTGGTTGTTTAATATGGAATAGGAAGAAGTACCACTTAATAATATAAGCACTCTGCCTCTGGTCTGATCCTTAAAAGTTGTCAAATTAATATTATAACTGAGGGCAGATATGAATAATGTGAAATACATATTGACCTTCGTTAAGTCGTAATGTGAATGGCAATAGTGTATAAATCAAAGCCGAATGAGAGGTGTTAATTCTCATAGTAACCACAGTAACTGAAGAAGTATCAATTGTACACCTGATCCAACTTCATTAGGGATCAAAGAATTATATAATATGATGGGAGCTTTGGTAGTTAAGACAAGAGAGTGAATTACCGTAAACTCCCGCGTAGAAGACGCACTGCGCGTATAAGACGCACCCCAAACTTAGCACATGCATTTTCGCGTATAAGACGCACATTTTAAGGCTGAAATTTGTAAGATTAGTACATTTCTATAGTAAAATTACCCCTCGTATAAGACGCACCCCCAATTTCAGTACATCCTATAAGACTCCCCAGCATTTTGTTTGGCCTAGAGGACGCGTCTTGTACGCGGGAGTTTACGGTATATAACAAATATTCAATTACGTGCAAGGTTTTCTGTGGTATTTATTATATATTTGCTATGAAGTTAGATAGTTGTGATAATCTGAGTAGGCGGTCAAATAAAGTACAATGTTGTCATGACGAAACCGAAATATGACCATGTAGACAGACTCCAAATGCGTGCATAGCATAATTATATAAATGTGATAGGTTCTTTGATTATATTGATGTGTGACCTGTTCAGGATCAATAATGGTCCATTAATGGTCCATTAATACCAATGAAGGCAGAATTTGATGGCTCGGTCCATCCAGACTGTTTGAGTGATTTTAAACTGAAGCAATTGCATAGAGAACATGAGATGGTCAATGTCGTATTGGTTAAAGATGTGGCTGGTAAGCCGATACTAAAACCAATTTGTGACATTACTGTTGTAAACAGGTGCATATTTCATAGTCCAGTGGATAGCAAAATGTATCTGGCAATTTTTATTGGAGCCTTCCGGCCGATTTTCTGCATGTGGGATATAACTGAACTTATTCAAGGGGATTGCATGGAATATTTGTATCTCGATGGTTTATCTATCGTTACCGGATATTATATTACTATTCCTTCACTGATATATCCAGAAAATTGATATGAATACCTGTAATTTTGACGTCCTAAAACCAGAGGTTTGTATTGGCAGTATTGAAAGTATACTAATCATAGACTTAAGAGTCAGTTGTATTTTGGGGTTGGTTTTGTGGAGGTATCATGCACAGGCTGGCCTCAAGTTACCAAAACTGAATAATTATAGGAAAGTACCAGGGCTATTTGCCCAAAACGTCCATGTCACATTTCCATTCTTGGTAGTGTGATTTTCGGAAGTATGTCAATTTTTGGACATCCCAGCATTATATGCTTAACTTTATTATCTAACTATATACTCGCTTATATTTAACGCTTTAGGTGCTGTGTTGCGGACTCAAAATGGCGGCTTGAGACTTATCTAGAAATATGTATAAAATCTGTCTGTAAAGATATGTAGCCATATACATAAATCAGTGGCATTAGCGGTGCCGTATACCATTTGAACATCTTACTTTTAATGAATGACTATTAGTAATTGAATGCTATGCTAGGCCTTGAAACTGCTGGAAAAATCCCTTTTTAGCGCGGCGACTAGTGAGTACTACTCGTGAGATGAGTAGATTAGTGTATGGTTCACAGTCGCCACGGTGTAAGGGATAGGGAGGCCTTGCAATCTATTTTTGTTTGTGGCTCCTCTGCTATGGACTATTCCTGCTCACTATTCTAATGTAATAACAACAGTGTGTGTACTTTACTTATCAGTGAAGGAATTTTCAGAATATATCTCATACTTTTGATTTTATTCGCAAATAAGACATTTCATCATTTGGAGCCCTATGGCAGATTAGCATTAGAGCATTTTAAGATTCAGAAATGCATCCCTGTAGCCTTTGTTTTAGAATTGTTCGTTTTGAAACTACTATATATATGTAGTACAAGTTTTATCTCAGTGGGTTATGGTACAATTGGATCATATTTTCTGTATTTGAACAAAGTATTCACTGTCAAAGATCTCTATGGAGAAATCAGTGCTAAAGTGTGTTGCCATATGTGCATTTTTGTAAATCAGAGGAGGTTGAAATGTAAGGCCACCTTGTGGAACTGCTACATTCTTTTCTGTGTAAAATTTTTAGTTTACATTGAAATAATGCTATCTCAGAATATGTATCTACTATTGGTGATGAAAGATTAATTTGATTACTCCTTTCATTATATAAACGATTTTGTGGAACACTGAAAACATGTATGTACACCAAGGTACTTACACTGTGCTCCCCCCCCCCCCTACAGAGAGGTGGAGTGATCTGGCCGGTTTGCTGACCACTGGCCCATGACAGGTACAGACTATTACAAGTGATTGGCAGTTGGGTGTGTGTGGGGGGGGGGGGTGAGGCAGAGCAGGCTCCTGGCAATCTGAGACAGTGTACACTCATAATGACACACCTGTTGACTATGGCATTGAACATTGAATAAGACAGGTCCCTGTGGCAGCTGAGTGAGGTGCATGCAGAATGGACAGTCTACAGACTATTAGTACTTAGCTGCAGTGGGTAGTTCAGGTTGAATTGGTGCTATATATACTACCAAAAGCCCAGATGATAGTATGCCCTATCTGTCTCACCAACTGAAACTAGACACAAGATTACAAGTCGCCGCGCCATGTCTCACAGGACTATTCTCTACTATTGTATTAAAATCTACAACACTATGGTTTTATTAAAATATATATTTCGCAACACTGGATGGTCAATTTACTTTAACAAAATCAAATGTTGTCATGAGATTGTCTAGCATGCAATTAGTAAAGGGACAACATCAGTTATAAGTCAATGGACACTAAAGGGAACTGAGGAAGTTGTCTTCCAACATTCTTGCTGTTACCAAAAATGCCTTATAAATGCTGATACTAAATTTCACCAATGCTCCTGCTCTGTCATGCTAAGATTCGAGGGATGTCCCATAATCAGGAAAACTAACCATCCTAACTTTGTAGGTAGTCAACATTGCAACAAAAAATCAACAATGTGATATGATATGTTGCTAGGAAATAATTAACTCGGAAGGGTTATAGGCACCACCATGAATTAAGACTTGTTAGGGGGTGCAAAAATATCATGAAAGTTGAAATTGTTTGGCTAAAAAAGCTGTCTTAGCAGTGAGGATTCATATAGTGTTTGGGTTCTCTGTGTAGTTTATACTATATAGATTAAGGAGGTATACATATTGTATTATCTGCCATAGATAAGCTGATATCAGTGAGACAGTTCAGGCATACCTGCCATCACTGTAAGGCGACGCTTCTTTGCTACAATGTTAAAGTATATGCATTCCATTTGGAAACCTTTGGATACCTTTTCCCCCACCCTTTTGTGGTACTGTTAACCACCATGGGCATTAACTGGCTCTCCAAGCAGATGTGTTGTGGTATTAGACCTACATAATAACCAGACCTACATAGTTACCAGGTTACACTACTTAATATCTGCTTGGAGCTAGTTCCTGCCTGTATGCTGATGTCATGCCCACAACCACCCCTCCTCTTCCGAGTTAGGTGCGACTACTACGGCGCATTCCTCTAGTTGTCCAGTGAAACCGGTAATCCATTAGTTCTGAACTTAATGTGTAATTGCACTGCTTGGTGAAATGATGTAAAGTCATATCTGAAATCCAAGGAGTCTTTTCATATATGCTCACAGAAGGCTAATGAGTATCCCAGAAATAGTGTAACAGTAGATATCATTAGCCTTGCAAATCGTTGATTTTTTTTTCATAATCAAGTGTAAAAATGTTTCATTATTCAAATCTTGTTTTCCTGACATAACCAAGAGGACCTTTTCTATTATCTTCTAGTCCTCGCGCAGTATGCTCAGTATTTTTTCATTGCAGATGTAGGAATTGAGATTTCATAGAGCATTTTTTAGAGCATTAAATATATAAAAAGAAGAGGGCATTTTGTCAGTGTAGGTGTTGACATGGAGATTTCGCATACATGTGCTGAAATCTACCAGTTCTGTCCCAGTGGGTATAATCCATAGTATTGATGACAGAGAGATTCTGTAACCAATGGAGAGATTGAGCAAGTAACCAGCTCAGGTGCAAATTTTCACACCACTCGTATTAGAAATTAAGAAAAGCGCCAAAAATCAGAAAAGAGTGCATGCTTGATGTTATTTAAGACACCGAAAAACACATTATATCTTGACCTCCGCAGGAACGGACTGTTAGATTTTTTGTGTGTAGAATATGTCATTTCTCCTTCTGCGAATACAGCCAAGATCGGCGGCAAAGCCTTATATGATAAATGGGATAGAGCATGTAAGCGAAGGCACACCGAATGATGAGAGTGCTGTCTTGGCATGGTGATACTGGTTATACTTTGTACTGTTCATTATTTTCCTATATTACAACAGCAAAATGTATACCATTGTAAATTGTTATTACTCAAGCACTATTAATTTACATGTACCATACTGGTAAAACACTGCCCTTTGATAAGACATCATGAAGAACAAATGATGAGCATGTTATAATATCAGCCGCTGTCTACTGGTATAGCGATTAAATCGCCTTTCATTATGTATCTACTGATAACCAATGGGAAATAATGGGCAATTCCCAATTTCGCTCGGATGCGTGGAGTAGAATATACCTAAGTAGGTACTTGCTGTGAGCAGAGAGAAGTTATCAATATATAGCTGCATACATATGTACATTATTTAGGAAGGTCGTATCTTGATTTCAGCCTATAGAACAATTAGCAAAATTTCGATTCAAAACCTACATTGTTAATGTTGTCAGGGTTGATTGATTTGTCTATTACATTACACTTGCTTCTAACAATGGAGCATATTTTGTTAATAATTGAATCTTATCTGTGAGGTCCTGAGTTTGACCAATTTTAAATGTGAGAGACCCTGCAGTAATAATTGGATGCTTAGTTGTAATATATTGGCAGGTAGAACGGAATTATGTTATGGATTTTTTCTCACAATAATACTGTTTTGATTATGTATTCTACATGATTTCTGGAATAAAATCTCTTGAGAAAATCATCAGTTGGTCTACTACCTACTTTTATAGCATCCATTGGGAATTATTTGCAATCATAACAAATTTTTGGCAGTGGTTGTCGCCACAGGCAAAGACCTGTCCTATTGTCACAGTGCCCTGTTGACAATAGGACAGGTTTAAAAAAGAAATGTAAGGTTCGAACACAAAGTCCAGTGAGACATTGTAAATACTGTAGAGGGCTTATTACAGTACATGGGCGATATTGAAATCTAATGGCAAAAATAGTGTCCATTTCAATTTTGAATTTGTCGTTTGACTAAAAATATAGCTTCCTATCAAGACCCTAGACTCATTTATTTCTCAGAGGAGGAATCCACTGCAGTGTGTCTTTAATAAGGTGAGGGAGCAATCTCTATGGGAGGCAGTTTGAAAGGGAGGAGGTGCACCCTTCGTTGAGGCAGTAAAATTAGATACAGCCAAAGAGAGCCCCCGTGCCCCCTGTCTTAAATCCAACTAGACATTACACTAAAAACCCTCCAGATCTTTAAACTCATCAGATTGAGGACCTATGGTCATCAGAAGAGGTAAGAGAGAGGGCAGCACCTTACAGGGAGTGAAATCCCTTAGTCTACATCTCCCCAGTATTAGTCTATGGCATTCTGTTGAAAATATGTAACAAATACACAAGGTGGCAGGTATATGCCACTCATGTTTGATGATTAGGCCTTCAGTTTTCAACTGAAGGTCTTCACCGCTGAGGACTTTAGGTGCTCAAGTTGACAATACCCAAATCTACAGCTTTGGGTAGTCAGATTGAGGACCCAAGGTAGTCAGCACCAAGGTTGTCACTCTAACAACATTATGTAATCAGTTTGACTACCTTGGATGAGTGTGTTGACCTAAACCCATCAGGTTGACTACCCTGGGTGCACAATCTGATGACCCTAGGTTGTAGATTTGGGTATCGTCAGTCTGACGACCTTGGGGCTTTCAGTGTAGTTAAAGATCGGCTACTAGAGGGCAGCATCACATGGCAGCGGTTCTGGGCCAGTACATGTATTTTCTTTCTTAAAATCTATAAAAACCTATGTGAGGGAGAAACCTTAGATAAATTCAAATCTTGTACCACTTTAGAATAGTTTTGAGTTCAAAATAGCTGTTTCAATTGCTGTAATGTAAAAATATTTAAGGCTAGGGCACAGCCCTAAGTTTTATTGGCTTCTTTGTTCAAAGAGCTATAGTCTATACAAAATGATCATACTGTGATGATCATACTGTAATGCTATAGTGACCAAATATATTGAGTAACGATATCTAAAAAGGCACAGCACAGCTGTGATGTCAGTTGGTGTTGATGGTTTAAACCTAAGATTATGTTTTATTTGAACATTGTAGACATCGGACAGAAATGTCAACGGCACCAATGGAAACCCCTGGTCTAATTAGGGGGGTAGACATGGTCAAAATACCTCCTAGACCTGTTGCTAGGCAATGTAGACTTCGGACAGAAATGTCAACGGCACCAATGGAAACCCCAGGGTCTAATTAGGAGGGGTAGGCATGGTCAAATACCTCATTTACCTGTTGCTAGGCAATGTAGACATCGAACAGAAAGCAACACAGACGTCGGACACATACGTCAATGGCACCAATAGAATCCCCAGGGTCTAATTGTAGGTGTAGGGGGTAACTCCTCGACTTGTCCGTTATCATTCTATAGTTACAGTTCTAATACAGTTTCCACGGCGGTCGCTGTAAGAATGATAACATGCAGGCAAGGCCCTAATAGAGCATAGCTACCCCTATGGCTTGATGCCATTGCTGTTAGGAATAATTCCTATTAAACTACATAATTTAGGTTTAGTGTGCAATGGGTCTTAGGGGTAGCTCCTACCTCCATGGCGGTTGCTGTAAGAATGATAACATGCAAGCAAGATCCTAATATATCATAGCTACCCCTATGGCTAAATGACATTGTTGTTAGGAATAATTCATATCAAACTACACAAGTTAGGTTTAGTATTCAATTGCACTGAACGTTCTGGCTCACTGTACACAATTACTACCTAATTAAGAGGATTATACCTGGTCCATCCAGGTGTTTGTGCATGCACATGTCTATTTCTCTTAAGGCAAAACTCAGCTTGAGACAATCTGTGTATTTTATCTTTACACCTAAATACATGTACAGCTTCCATCTAACAAATGGGAGTTGTCTCATTATATTGAATAATGATTTTAACACACCCTGGCATTTAAAAGACTCTTGTAACTTGAGAAATATGTCTGTTACATTTGAAATATGAATCTACTCCCCTTAAAAGACTATTTTATTGGCCGAGCCAATAAAATAATGAAGGGTGTGTTGTTTGATATTGTTGTAGGATCTCAATCATTGATATCCCTATAACATTAGAATATCAAATAATATTATATGATCTGAATGCCATGTTGTTTTTTCATGATCCATTGGTATCTACCAAACAAAGGGAAACTGCATTTTGTTCATTGATAAAGATGGAGCAGATATCACACTGGTTTAAGTTGCTGGTTTTAAGAGAGAGCCTGTTGCTAAGTACACCACCGGTTGCTAAATAACCAATATACAAAGGAAATAACTGAATATGGAACTGACTTACCAATGCCTTAGATTTAAGGGAGGTGGGGGGGGGGGGGTATTATAAGAATTATTCTTAAAGGGATATTTCCCATGGAAATGTGATTTCTATATACATTCTACTCTTCAGTACTATTTATCAGTTAACAACATATAAAACCGTAGTGTTGTAGATTTTAATACAATAGTAGAGAATAGTCCTGTGAGACATGGCGCGGCGACTTGTAATCTTGTGTCTAGTTTCAGTTGGTGAGACAGATAGGGCATACTACCATCTGGGCTTTTGGTAGTATATAGCACAAATTCAACCTGAACTACCCACTGCAGCTAAGTATTAATAGTCTGTAGACTGTCCATTCTGCATGCACCTCATTTAGCTGCCACAGGGACCTGTCTTATTCAATGTTCAATGCCATAGTCAACAGGTGTGTCATTATGAGTGTACACTGTCTCAGATTGCCAGGAGCCTGCTCTGCCTCCCCGCCCCCCCCCCACACACACACAACTGACAATCACTTGTAATAGGACTGACCCGGGATACATTATTAACCAATGAGATAACTCCCTACATTCACTGCAGAATTTTTTGGGTACATTATGTAACACCTGGTACCCATCATGTGGGCTGCTATCAGTCCTTATCTCGCCGGCTCCCAGATAAAGCAATGGCGGACGCACTAGGCCTCAGTACTAAGCCCTATAGTCTGTACCTCGTCACGGACCAGTGGTCAGCAAACCGGCTAGATCACTCCACCTCTCTGTAGAGGGGGAGCACAGTGTAAGTACCTAGGTGTACATACATGTTTTCAGTGTTCCACAAAATCGTTTATATAATGAAAGGAGTAATCAAATTAATCTTTCATCACCAATAGTAGATACATATTCTGAGAAAGCATTATTTCAATGTAAACTAAAGATTTTACACAGAAAAGAATGTAACAGTTCCACAAGGTGGCCTTACACTTCAACCTCCTCTGATTTACAAAAATGCACATATGGCAACACACACTTTAGCACTGATTTCTCCATAGAGATCTTTGACAGTGAATACTTTGTTCAAATACAGAAAATATGATCCAATTGTACCATAATCCACTGAGATAAAACCTGTACTACATATATATAGTAGTTTCAAAACGAACAATTCTAAAACAAAGGCTACAGGGATGCATTTCTGAATCTTAAAATGCTCTAATGCTAATCTGCCATAGGGCTCGAAATGAGGAAATGTCTTATCTGCGAATAAAATCAAAAGTATGAGATATATTCTGAAAATTCCTTCACTGATAAGTAAAGTACACACACTGTTGTTATTACATTAGAATAGTGAGCAGGAATAGTCCATAGCAGAGGAGCCACAAACAAAAATAGATTGCAAGGCCTCCCTATCCCTTACACCGTGGCGACTGTGAACCATACACTAGTCTACTCATCTCACGAGTAGTACTCACTAGTCGCCGCGCTAATAAGGGCAAATTTCATATTGTTTGGACATGATTTGTTTAGTGCAACATTACTTTTCCAGACCCTGCATTAAATCATCTCTGAGGCCCCTCCTTGCTGCCCTCCTAATTGTGTGCAGCTAGCCCTCGATTTTATTATGGGGGCGAACATATGCCCCTAGACTCTCTCAGTGGGGTAGAGATTTCTGTTGGCTAACTTCCCTTGCAATATATTGACAATTTACACGATCGAAAAAACGACAACTACAACAACAAAGCGTAACACAAAACAACAAAACCAAACACGACAACACCAACAGCAAATCTATATCGATCACCATAAATCGAGTTTATTTGGTTTTCAGCCATTGCTCTCTATTGAATAGACTTACAATTGTTTTCGACTTTGATTGAGAGTGGCAATGATGACTTTAACCTAGAGTCATGATGTCTTAAAACTATAAAGAATGATACTTTCATAACATGAAATCAGTAGGAACAAACTTGATCAACAAAACGATATGCATGGAGACACTTACTGACCAATAAAAAAGACACGGGCTTTGATAGATAGCCGTTGTCATACATGAAATATTCTATCGTGAGATGTGTAGACTACATTTTGTAACTTTTTTTACCGATTTAGGTAATGTGTAGACGTACATAATAAAAAACATCGAAACAAAGGTTATATCAGACAAATAGTCAGATGGCATCATGGAATAATCGTCAAAGAAATGATTATAACAATATTCAATAGAATACGATATTCTATATAGCACATAGGATTTTTTTTTTACATGTGAGCATGTATACATATCACAGGTTAATGTTGGGATGGTGGTTTGTGAAGTGGGGTTTCACACAGTGCACTCTTTCCTATATTGGCAGCTGGTTTCTACGACTATTTTTGAAATTAGGATTATTTGGTTCTAAATCGCGGTTCATAATCGCGGAGAAAATATTCTCAGGAAAATACAACTTGAATACGAGATTTCACATGGGTGTGTGAGTAAGCCTGATGGGTTTTCAGTGTCATTTTACTACAGCTAATGCCATAGCCACGAACAGAAAACTATATCATATATTGAGGCACGGACCTGTTTCAGGTCCGTGATTGAGGGGACAGAAAGATGAAGATCATGACAGTTTTAAGACGGGTTATAGGAAGCCTTTTAGTAGGTTTTACCTTGTATTTAAACATGGTATAATGTACAATAAGTATATAATATAGTCGGTAATCCCTATAGCTTTATACTTCCCTATTCTAGAACTGATTCTGAAATCTGAGCACCACTCTAGTCATATGGGAGTATCCATTCATCAACAACGGGGTTTCAATATGCACCACAAACATTGGGATTTCCGGTACTTGTCCCCCTCCTCGGACCCGACACCCGCTACCCTTCGGTTTTGGAAATAAATACAATTCCCCTGGCCTTACACTATACATACTACCCGGACTACGCCGTAATTTGTACATTATTGGATCTTCTCTATAGGTAGCACTTCACTATAGGCCTTATGGTAGAATAACACTTATTTGTAAAATATTCAAGGAAACGTGCATCATTTTACTAGTATTGGAATATTCGCCACCGGATTGGAAATAATGAATTCCCAAAGACTTTTTGGGGGGTTTCGGTTTATTCTAAAACTACCCTTCCCTTTAGATATAGGGCTACTACCGCACCTATTAACCAGTCCAGTCTGTGACCGGAATATGTCCCATGTCTCCAAGAATGCGAACATTAAAGTGGCTGTCGGATGTGATCTCAAACATTGATATGCTTCCTTGAATAGCCTGCACCTTGAGCCATCTCTCTGCTGGAACCTGGAGACCCCTGTAACAATCAACAAATTGGCGAAGTTTGGAAACATAATTTTAGTTTTAGACTTTGCATGCAGTGAATAGAATTAGAATCGTTCAGATTACAGAGAGAGAGAGAGAGAGAGAGAGAGAGAGAGAGAGAGAGAGAGAGAGACACACACACACAGAGACACAGAAAGAGTGAGAGACAGATAGTGAGAGAGAGAGAGAGAGAGAGAGAGAGCGAGAGAGAGCGAGAGAGAGAGAGAGAGAGAGAGAGAGAGAGAGAGAGAGAGGGAGAGAGAGGCCTAGCACAGAAGAGAAGGCCTAAAACTAGTAAAAGAGTTAACTTCATCATTACGGATTATATATCATTTCTTGGCATACAACTATTCTAGGGAAAGGATTACTTTTATTTTCTATTCTACAGGAGGAAGGATTACTTCTATTTTCACCGGGAAAGTGAAACCTACGTAGAACTTTATAATATATGTCCGATTACCTTAGTGTAAAGTATCCGATGACATTGCCATGAGCTACGATAAGGTCATTTGTAGTCATTTTCTGGTTGATATCAGCTCTATGCATGAATTTCTTGAAAGCCATCTCCAAACGCACGAGATCATCTTGAAATATCTTCAATACGATGCAACAAAAAACGGAGAGTAGAGAAATTAAAAAGATATCCCCCTATAAGAAGCAAAATTCAATTCATATCCCTTTTTGCGTGTGCACTACAATTTAAAACTTTTTTGTTAAGCATTCGGTCATTCTTTGCTACAAAATGTATAGGTTACATGTATTGGATATCAAGAGCAAGGACGCAGTCCATTTGGTAAGAAAGAATGACTGTGCAGAATGCAATTGTGTTTTACGCATGGTTTTCAATAAAAATTGATATTTGAAGCTTAGTAAAATCTACACGTGAATCATATACATGTATGAGTAGATTCAAGGGATAACAAGTTGCAAGATATCATATAGATATTTGAATATACTATTCTAATGTTATTGGCCATTTGTATCTGTCCTCAAACCCATCTTGTTATTGACGGCCATTCTCTTACCTTGCTCTGAGGTACATTGAATCGAAAGCCTGGTTCAGGGTAACCTGGTTGGCCCTCCTTGAGTAGGTCCGACCACTCTACCCGATTGTTTGGCAGATATCGACTCAGGATCTCTGTCGTCTCTCTAGTACGGATAGATGTAGAGCTCACAAAGGAGTCAAAGTTGATACCAAAGTTCTTAAGTCGCTGCCCTGTCTTCTCCACCTGTGCTTTCCCTATAAAGCATGTTAATGGGATACATCTTTTAAGCTAAAATCTCTATAGTGTGGGTTTTGTTAAATACTATAAAGGTCTCCTATCAGTATCATTTGATGTTGATCAATCAATACCTTTCCTTATGGACAGCTGATGTTAAATTGCCACAATTTCCCAGTCTTATTTTTTTTGTTGTAGTAAACTTCAACAAACCAGATGTAAACAACTGAATTTAAGTTTCTGATTTTATTTTCTTTGATGAGTGCAGTGCAGTATAAACACTTCGCATCAGTAAAATCTCAATGTTTCAGAATTCTATCCTTCTTCGACTTACTGAATATACACTGAAGCGTTTCCTGGGTGAGACTAACTTTTATAGTTCAGTAGATGATTCTGGGTAATAGCTATAAGCACTGTGGGTAATGATGCATTGTGGGTAATGTGTAATGGGTAAATTTCCATTCAATATGCAATATACTATATCTAGCGCATATATACCAATAGCAATAGTTTAAGATGCATAAACAAAAATTATGATGTCTTATTTTCTAAGTGAACCACCTTGACGATGGGCTGTGAAAAGGCGAAACACTCCTGTATCTATCTATGATGTGGGTGCCTACGTGCCCCAGAACATTATTGGTGTATCAACTTGGTGCTTTGATAATTGGAACCCTTCTTTTGCCTCTCATGCAAAACTTAAAAATGCAGGGCTAATAGATGCTAAAACAGAAGGAAACTCAATTTTGCCAAGTGTCTGTATAAGTAGCTGTTATGAGCTTTCGAGAATAAAATCATTGTCATTGTGTCATTTTCATTGTCAATTACAACATTCTTGCACTAAGGCGACGACTGCATCTCTATTCCAAAAATACCCCTCCCCTTTTCTTCAAAATTGCTTAAAATTGATGTCCCAGCTCATAATCAAGGGTCCTCGAGCCCGTGCCTAGCCTATACAGCCCGGGGGGGCACTTCAATTTTTTTTGATACAGGTGTGTGGCTGAACCCACGACAACCCTTACCCTTGCTAGGGCACTCATTCGCGGGGTTTTTCTTCGAAAGCCTACCCTTGCTAGGGCACTTTTGAGTCAATAATCCTAGATTTGTTTCAAAATGTCTTAAATTTACACTGACTGGGGAGAAAATTGAACTTGGTTCATGCTATTTTCATGAAAACTGTGCTTATGTCCAAGAAAATTGCAAAATTTCCTGCGTAAATCGGGGTATTTTGCTGAAAGTTGACCCTTGCTAGGGACATTTTGCTGAAAAGTAGACCCTTGCTAGGGACATTTGTGGCTGAAACAGGAGGCTTGCTAGGGACTTTTCCTTGAAAAAGTACCCTTGCCAGCCGCACATATGTGTATACCTTACATAGAGAGTGCCCCCCGGGCTATACAGGGCATAAAATGCCCTCTCTCCCTTAGCCAAATTTGGATTGGGAAGGTAGGTGCCTCCCACCGGGCATTCTAATTAATCCAGTTTTATTAGGCCATATTAGCTAGAAAGGCTTGTACCTAATCACATACTATTACAGTTGAAATTATTTTTTAGTTTAGGTTTACTGACCTTTTTCAGTGAGGTGGCCCATTTTATCCCCCTGGCGGTGGTAGTCCCCATGTCTCACCAGCCACAATCTCCGTAATGGGCCCTCGGACAAGCCGCGTCTCACTGCTGCCGCCTGTCGACTGAAAAGTTCAACACTGGTACATCATCACTGCTACTATATACAGGTACATTGTACAAGACATAGAACTGATTGCATGATACGGCTATGGATTACATTTCGTAACAATCAACTGCAGGGGAGTAATGATTTCAAGAAGAGATATTTGGATATAGCCTATGTTTTGCCCTCTAGGTCTCAACATACATACCCTACTGCCTCATTGAGTCAGAAAAAAGTTGGGGTGAGCCTTGTACACGAGGGTAAGAACATAGGCCTATAGAATAGTACTGGAATAACCAAAACTCCATGTGCGTCTTTTATGATGGGTCTTTGTTACACTGAAAAAACGATCCTCAAATATTAGTAAGAAGTTAGGAGGTCGAACTAACTTTTTGGCAAAGGTTATCAAAAAGCGTGTGACCAAACGTCCTATCCTATCTTAGCGTTTTCGAACTAACCCTTAGTAAAATGATAGCATTTGCCTGACATTATTAGTAATTTGTTAGTCCTTTTTACTAAAACTTTCATTTATTGGTAGTATGGAATAGGAGCTGCAAACGGATTTATATTTGCATACTGTAAACATCAAAACATGAGAAATCTCGCATACATACATGAAGAGTTTAGTTTAAATCACTGAATATATATGATACAATCCCTAACCCTTTGAAATCAACCCTTTATTGTAGGTAAGCCACATTGAATTCAAAACCTACTTTGAGTCTTAGACTCTATATCAGGATTTGGACTCCTGCAACAGAACCTCTTCATTTAAGAAGCCTGTTCTATGCCTTAAATCATTTTTATTTACAACCCCTGAGCTAGGTTGCTCTGAGTTTAATACAAAGTCAGAGAATTGAATTTTTGAATTTTTTTTTTTTATCTCACCTTGTGCCTTCCTTACGGCCGACACTCAAGGGCGAGAGGTCCCGCGGGTTGTATCCACACCGAAGTGAGATTACCCTTGTGGCGTTGTTGCCCGGACCCTAGTCTAATGGGGAGGGGGATGATGGCGACCGAATCTATGGGAAGATAGAAAGCACGCCCCTACACATTTACCGAGGCAATGGTTCTTTAACATCCGTCACTACATAGGCATAGGGAGAGATGGACAGGCCTGTTTTAAGTCATTTGTCTGCCATGACCGCCGAGAGACTTTCCAGCACAGCCTAGCCAGAGCAGGGAGGAACTCAAACGACACCTTACGGCGACGTTTGGAACCACCACTGTGCTCCGAAAGTCAGAGAGCTAACAATGTGGATAATGTGTATATTGAATATCCACACAAAAGGTGTTTCCATCTTTCTTCCTTTTTCCTTCAATAACTTATCAATATGTTAGGTGCATTTTATCAAATGTTATATGAGTACAATTGCAAAAGACTTTCTAAGTCAAAGGTCATTGAAAATCACCATTATTTTGATATCCATAGACTATTATATGATGTGCACCTACCAGAAAAATCCTCATACAAACTGCACTGCCACCTGGTGTGAAAAAACTACTAAACCTTAGACAAAACTACTAACCTTGGAAACTTTTTACTAATTTTTTCTCTTGCCTTAGTCAAGCTAGCTTGTCTCAATAGGTTAGTGAATGTTACTAAGCACCTAGCCATTGTTAGTAAAATATTAGTCCTGTGTTAGTCACATGTGCTAACTAAGGTAAGTTAGGGTTTTTGACTAACTTAAATTAGATTCATTTTTTTCCCCGGGCGTATAAGGCACACCCCTATAGTGGTGTGCCTTATACGCCTGGGGGCACTCAGTTCCTTTTTGACACAGGTGTGCGGCTGGAGGTCATGCAACCCTTACCCTTTCTTAGGGGGATTTTGAAGAAAACAGACCCTTACTTAGAGAAATTTCTGGAAAACGGACCCTAGCCTAGGGAAATTTCTTGGAAAATGGATACTTGCCTAGGGGGATTTCTTGGAAAATGGACCCTTAATTACGGAGATCCCTGCTTAGCAGAGTTTTCCCAAAAAGTGACCCTTCCTTAGGGGGATTGATCCTAGCGAGGGAGAAACAGGAACAAGGTAGCTACTTGGGCCTGCGCGAATACGCCGGCCTATTTATTAACAATTTAAACAAACAAGAAAGAAAGAAAAAATAAATAGACAGAGCTGAGGTGAACTGAATGTCTGTGCCTGCCTGTGCAGGTGAGTGGAGTGACTGGGCTGAACTGTCTGGGCCTGCCTGTGCAGGTGAGTGGAGTGCAGGTGAGAGGTGTGTGACAGGTAGGGCACTGGGTCACACAGGTGGAAGGCCCCCTAGGTACCAATACCCCGAACAGGGTATGACGGCTGTTCGATACCATTTTCTCAAAAGTGACCGTTACTTAGGGACTTTTCCGAAAGGTAGACCCTTGTATAGGGATTTCCTCCCAAAAGTAGACCCTTGCTTAGGGATTTCCCCCAAAAAATAGACCCTTGCTTAAGGAGATTTAAGATTTAAAAAGTACCCTTGCCAGCCGCACACATGTGTATGCAAAATATATGAAGTGCCCCTCCCCCAGACTTATAAATGCCAGATGCGCCGCATAGATGTGGTCGTATTAGGGGTAGTCCCCGGGGTAGTCCTCAGATCTTGCTACAACTACTCTACCGAATCCTATGTGCATGATTACATAGAATAAAAAGTCATGGGAAGGAACATCCGACGACAGCATTCCTCGCCAGTAGGATATGCAAGTCTTTAGTGAATATTCGTCAGTTGTATTGAAATATTCCCCAAAAGTCCTTAACTGTCAAAAGTTCCCATCCTTTTTTTAGAACGTAGGCCTAGACTAAACCCAACAAAGATATCTCACAAAATTTGTCCGGGGTTACATCCCAAACAAGGAGTCCGATGTTAAGGATGCAATTAAAAGGATTCAATTTAGGATCTGTGATCTATGATCAAGATAGTAGGATTTCAGATTTAATTTGACGATCAAATCTGAGTTTAATACCAATTTTAAAAGCAGTTGAATTGCCATGCGTTTCATGGATTAGAAATTTATCCAATATTTTTGGCCAATTAAACACAGCACAGCTGTAATGCTGTGCATATTCATATTATATTCTAAGAAGTATAGAATTGATTTACGACATTTTTAATAGGATCTTAGATCAAAATTTTTGGAACAAATATGATTTTAATATGAAATCTAAAAGCTCTTCATATGTTGTGTGTTTTGCAATTTATTAATTTTTAGCATATTTTCAGGAAAGTAAACACAGCAATGCTGTAATGCTGTGCGTATTCCTATTATGATACAAGGAAAAAAGATCACTTAAGTTAATCTTAAATACAAGCTCTCAATGTGGTGCTTTCCCACTCTCCATGTATAATCCTATCCCATAGCTACAGTATGGAGTATACCTATACCTGTATTAAAATATGCAAATCAGTCAAGCACAGAATAGTGGTGCTTTCCTATTCTAGTGTTGGTGATGGCGGTGGTGGTGGTGGACCTGTTATTGCCTTCAATGGAAAGTGTGTGAGGGGTGGGAGTAGTGTAGTGTTTCTGAAAACCAAGATGACCGAAACACATGGAAAACAATAGAATTAGGTAGTTGAGGTGTCCCAATGGTCACTAACATCCATCTGATAACTTTTGAAGATCAAAATTGACCATATATGACCTGGATCCCTGTTTCCTAAAACCAAGATGGCCAGCACACATTAAAAACAATAGAATTAGGTAGTTGAGGTGTCCTAAGGGTCACTTACATCCATCTGATAACTTTTGAAGATCAAAATTGACCATATATGACCTGGATCCCTGTGTTTCCTAAAACCAAGATGGCAGACACACATGGAAAACAATGGATTTAGGTAGTTGAGGTGTCCCAATGCTTACTAACATCCACCTGATAACTTTTGAAGATCAAAATTGACCATATATTGATCTGGATCCCTGTGTTTCCTAAATCCGAGATGACCGACACATAGAAAACAATAGAATTAGGTAGTTGAGGTGTCCCAATGGTCACTAACATCCATCTGATAACTTTTGAAGATCAAAATTGACCACATATGACCTGGATCCCTGTGTTTCCTAAAACCAAGATGGCATACACACATGTATGGAAAACAATAGATTTAGGAAGCCCCTTGCACCCTATAAGGAAGGATTTGCACACAAATCCCATAGAGTAACAGAAATCCAGGGGTGAAAGGGTTATGGTGTCCCAATGCTCACCAACATCCATCTGATTACTTTTGAAGATCAAAATTGACCATATATGACCTGGATCCCTGTGTTTCCTAAAACCAAGATGGCCAACACACATGGGAAACAATAGAATTAGGTAGTTGAGGTGTCCCAATGCTCACTAAGATCCAAATGATAACTTTTGAAGATCAAAATAGACCATATTATGACCTGGATCCATGTGTCCTAAAACCAAGATGGCCGACACACATGGAAAACAATAGAATTAGGTAGTTGAGGTGTCCCATCTGATAACTTTTGAAGATCAAAATTGACCATACATGACCTGGATCCCTGTGTTTCCTAAAACCAAGATGGCCGACACACATTGAAAACAATAGAATTAGGTAGTTGAGGTGTCCCAATGCTCACTAAGATCCAAATGATAACTTTTGAAGATCAAAATCCTTGGCCATTTAAGAGCTGCATAGTGCTTCTATGTTGTCATGAATAATGTATCAATGTATTCCTTATAGGTAACTTGTGATTGTTGCATTCAGGCATCACCATGACCTAATCCTCTAAGCCACATAGACTTCTGAAACATCTAGTGACTCACCAGGGCTGCATTCATGCATCATAATCATGACAGGGATAAAGTGATTTAAAACACTCTGTGTTCATTAAGGGTTAATACATGGGCTCCTTGATTATTTCTGTGCCCTCTACCACCACTTCAGCCACCACTATCCACCACTACCTGTGTCCTGTGGCTCTACCAGAGGGCACTACCAGCACCACCAGCAGTGAGAAGAGCGGTGCTGGTGGTTCTGGTAAGGTCTCCAAACTGGGGCAGTGGTTCAAGGTATGTTCTTACAAAGCCACCACCGAAGGGAGAGGAGTGGGGAAGGGGGTGCTTAGTCCTAGAGCACAGGGCCAGGATTCACCACCAGCACCACCAATACCACCAGCACCACCACACTTCTCCCAGCCCTCACACACACTCCTGATTTGCATATTTTAATCCAGGTATAGGCATACTGAATTCTGTAGCTATGGGACAGGATTATACATGGAGAGCGAGGAAGCACCACTATGATAGCTTGTATTTAGGAATGGGTCCACTCCTATAGCCGTTCGTTCTTAGGCCAAAAAAAGAGAGCTGTGTTTCCGGTAGTCACTGTGCGCGACTCAGTTAAGGACTGAGTCGCTGGGACTGCCCTATCTAAAACTTGCAGGTGCTCTAGAAACAGCAAGTTTCTAAGAATAACATTTGACAGAAACAAATCCCCAACAATCAGCTTATAATATTGACAAGAGTACCACCTTAGTTTTGCTGTCTGTGAGTGGGAAGAGCGTCTTTTTTTGGAAACTTTTAGATCGCACCCTTTTCCAAGATTTGGCACATGCCGTGTGGGTTGCAATGGGTAGCTATCAGCAGGTGCATTTTCTGCCAGACAGGAAGTCAATCTCCACTCTCCAAGCAGATTCTAATGAATAACATTATTTCATGAATAACACCTCTGTTGTGAGACCTGAAACCACATCCAACATGGCCGACCGTGGCAGCTAAACTTGATATGAAGGCTAACAGATTTGCAAAAACCAAATAATCTGGGACCCCGTATGAAAGGATTCTCACAAAATGGCAACAAACATGTCTTAGGAAGCCATCCTTAAGAGGAAATTGACATAAAAAAATTATGTCCTACAATTCCAGCCACCTGACAAATTAGCCCTATGCAGGAAGCCTGACTCTCCCGTTAGGTAAGAGTCAGCGCCCGCCTGACAATGTTTCCGGTGACATGCTCAAAAGAGTTGAGGTCGGTAGGTCGGATTTTTTTTTTTTTTTATCTAAGTCCTCATACAGTCATAGTTTGCTGGGTTTTCACTGATATTTGTTAGAAACATTGACTTCGTGCAGGAGTTTCGAGAAAATGATGGGAAAGTTTGTGCATATATATGCCAAACAACAATTTTGGGTAAGAATCTTCGAAAAGTTTGGAAAAATCTTCAAAAATCTTTAAAAAATCGGGAAACGTTTGAAAAAATTCTCAAAAACATCTGAGGTCGGCCCCCTACAGCTGAGGTCAGTCGGGTGACCGGAAACAAACCTTTTTATTTTTTGCCTTAGGAACGAACGGCAATAATTTTCAACTGAGAGACATGTAATTCATGGTCGTGACAAATGCGGTGACAAATTGTTTATTGTGTCCTAGCCTATAGCCTAGGCATTAAGCTTAGGGGCTTTCTCCTGTTACAAAATTTGACCTTTTCTTGTCGAATTTGGTGGATCGACACTATTTCCCTTGGATGATGGCGGGGGGGGGGGGGTGTTTACAAGGATGCAAAGGGTGAGGACAATACATGTACCGCTTTGCACGCAGCCGGTAGCCATAATGCCTCGTCAGGCTCTAAATGATAAAAACAGTAAAACCACCAAATGTTACGTACATGGACCTACAGAATTGAAGTACAAGCCTGAGATTGAAGCGGGAATGGGAATAAGATGGGTACCAACTCAGGAGAAATTTCTTACTGATGATTCTGTTTTACCTCTACACCAGTAGACAACTGTGTTCTAGACGTTCATTATTTATATTAACCGTGCATCCGGGCCGTGCATGTATACATTTGTACTATAGTCCATATATTGTGTGCATACTTATCCCAGTCGTTATCCCAGGCATGGGAGACCGTGCCTTGAATGGTGGTGATGTTCCCTGGTGCCTTTTCCGACTTGTGCGGATTGTGCTCCAGTGGTCTCCGCTCAGCTGGGGCCGCCCCCTGCTTACCTTTCTGCACACCTGCATCTATGGTCTTTACAACAGGGACGGCCACAGGGGCTTTCTTCATACGTGGAACCACCTCCTGGATACTTCTCTCTGCCTGGGGATTACTCTTCCCAACTAGGCTTAGATTAGCAACTAGAATCATGAGGTTGACCAACAGAAAGGCAGCATTAAAGGCGGCCTTAGACCAGAATGAACTGGCCATATCGTCTACGTTTATGTTGAAAAGCAGGTGGTAGCATGAATCGATCCACGTAGGCCTATGGTCATACCTGGCTGCACATGACCCCCTCCCTCCCCACGGCACTCCAAACCTTAAATGATACCGGTTTCCTGCGTGACCTGCAACTTTTTTTTGTACTACTTACACGTTAGGGAATTACGAAGGCAGGGCAGAAATTAATAGAGTGAGTGAGTAATAAATGTTTAACGCCATTTCGACAGCCAAGGTCATATTCTTTGCGAGAAGTACATTACACAATTTCACAGGGGAATATGTCGGTGCCCGCGCATATGTGTTCCACGCACATCCAAGAGGATAAAAAAAAAGAGGAGATATTGTGTAGCTACACACCTCATTTTGAAGAAAATATGATCTGAAAATTATGTATCATAAACCTTTCAAACGAGAAGAAAATGAGAAATTAAAAAATGTATTTTGGATTTTCGTTTGACAAATCTCTTATTTTTAATTCGTTTTTTACAAAAAAAAAAAGTATTTGCCATTATTCCTGATAATTTGCTCTATTTTTGCTAGCCACATCTCTGACCTATTTCTATGAACTTCAACATAACATTTTCATCAATCCATGATGTCATTTTCTGCTGCTCATATATGCTCCATGAAAAGGCTGGGTGCGAGAATATTTTAAAAACCATTTTGCTTGCTTATAACACAATAATCCATCTATTAGTCATAGATAGCCTTATATATTTCAATGTGAAAAGTGGGAAAATGCATGTTTGCTGGTGAAATAGTTAGAATAAGCTGATCTTTTTGCATGGTGCACCATAACCAGGATCTCTACTAACTCCATGCATGGTGAGATGCATCTCCCTTCATTAATAATAACCAAATATCAAGCCCCCCCTCTAACTCTACCATTTCATCAGTTAATATCTGGAGCTTCCACCAGAGAGCCACACAGGCGCCGCCTGGTGGGTGGTTTTGTCGCTAGATTATGTACCCTTGATTATTTGAGCAAGTTTGTCACATCATCTCAAATTTTGGAACATTTATAATGGTATAATTTATGAGGCGGATATATAAGGGCTTTTATACCCATATGACTGCCAAATTTTGTCTACTTTAGACATATGCAAAGAAACCTGCGCAGTGGGTTCAAATTCAAAAGTATTGACCAACCGTAATTTAAATGCTAAACATTAATTGCTTGAGCAGTAGCTGCTGAGTAAGCCCCATGTGTTAAGGATTTAAATACTCAACAGTCTTACTAGACAGCTAAATTTCACCAATTGTTGACTCTGCACTTAAATGGGCATTTTACTCACATCCTTCTGTTATTGTGAGATCAAATACATTAACCTAATGACGGCTAGCATCGACTATAGTTGACACCATGGTAGGCCTAGCGTCGACTATAGTCGACACCATGGCAGGCCTAGCGTCGACTATAGTTAACGTCCCTTATAAAGGATTAGTAAAGGAATTGAAAATAGGCTCGTCCTCTAGGAACTGTATACTTTTTTTCAGAGGCTGTCCCCATGGCCGGGGCAACAGTTTTTGTTCTGCCCTAAAAGGGTTAAGGGCCCCCGGTCAATAATAGTTTCACATGATAAAACATTCATGAACATTATATCAACAATAAAGGATTAGCCTAGCCTCCAATTTCTAATATTGAGCTGTAAGGAACCAGCTTGGACACCCATTTTATGCGGATTCAAAATCCATAAAACAATATCCTTCCTTCGCAATCTGTTGCACTTGTCATTGAGTCTCTACCTCTGGCACACTATGTTTTCAATACAATAATAATGATAATAATTGGCCAATATCGCTGTTCTCTGTAGACTGAGGCTCCTCAGGAAAGAGGGCACATATGACATAAATCTTCAACCTGAATTCATAAATACACATAACTAAATGACCATGTTGTACATTGTGGTTGATCCATCCTGAGGGGGGGGGTGACCACAATGTATGACATGGAAGTTTAGTTCTGTATTTATTTCATGCTATATTGATATAAAATGCCTAAAATCAATTAAATTAGTATGCAAATAATTCATTTAACGTTTTTTCTATGTGAAGTTTTTATTTACATGAAATAAATCCACGAGCCAATCCCTAAGAATTCAGGGTCGTGAATCATTTCCCACTGAAGGCAGATCTATTTATCACAATTCTTGAAATCAGAAAGAAATATTGACCTAAACATGCTTGGATAGATAGTGTTATTAGAGAAAGATTGCAAGGTTATATTAGGATTATATTTAGAGTCTAAACATATTTTTTTATAGAGTAGGAAGCATGTTGATGCTATAGATATATGTCTTTATATAGAATTTGCATAGAAACTTAGTCTATGGTCACCCTGTCGACATTATAATGCTGATGTTAATTGAAGCTCATAGAGCGTTATGAGTTGTATCTCCACCACCATCAATGCAGGAAGCTAACCCATAAAATCATACATCCTTACACCCCCGGGTTACTCCCCAGCCCTCCACCAGCACCCAGCTCTTATATTGTATTATATATGTAGATCTAAGCATTGTTCTAGAAAAGGGTCACAACCCTACAGATGGACCATGGTGATTTAGAATCCTGTTTATACAGCACTCCTACGCCGCTATCACCACATTACATGAAGGAAATATATGATTCTTGGCCAGTTCCGGATGTCTCTATCAGAATCAAATCAGTTCTGAGTAGGAAATCACACAATATCATGAATCACTCACAACATGCTCCTCTTCAGCTTACCAACATCCTAACCTTCGGCATAAAACCAATACAATGGACATGTCAAACAATACACCCCCTCTACTGTACACTTTATGATGCCAGCCTCCCACACCATACGATGCATATTGGCCTCCGTATTTCACTTCCTCTTGTCAAAATAAGGATTAATCAATGACCAGGAGTTTAATTGGTGGATATTGACATTTAAATTTCTGGAGGGAAAACCTGTAGAGTTCTGTTCACACATCTCGCCCTTCGTGTCATCTCCAATTCAATTGAAACCTCCCAAAGTGAAACTTGTGCAGTTTAATAATCATGTACTACATAAACTGTATCAACATTGCCAAGTGAGGAATATTGTCTTCACAGATGTGATATTTTGAGTTACCAATCACTCAACCGTTATGTTTATCATTGTACCAAAAGAAATGTTAAATGCAAAACTACCCCACAATAGCAGGCGTTCAGATATCGTTCATGCATGTACCAATGATGACATCTTTCACCATCCATACAAGAGTGAAATATAATATTTGAATAGTTTTAAATCCCAGCCACATGGTTATCCAGGCACTCTTATCAGATGAAGATGAAATATAAAGCGCGATCCAAAATACACTTTGGGGCGATGATTCTTGTTGGCCAGGAGGTTAATTCAAAACATCCTGCCATCAGTCCCCCAGCAATGGTAGGAATTTCCAAACCTATTGATTTATCTGATGGTATGATGTGACTGGCATGCATTGACACAGGCAGTGCTATCAATTTTACTGGTGGTAGGCTGAGCCCTGCATACACTATCACAAGCAGAACACACTGTGCACATAGGCAAGAGGGCCAAAATAAAAATCAATAGCTGTGGAAAGACTCCTTTTCACAAAAGGGCATAAAAATCATTCCCCTTTATCCTATGAGCTATTTATAGTGTGTACCGGCTCCCTTGATCACTTGATAGGGTATGTAACACATGAGTGGCTTTTGAGTAGAGGAGTGGTAAAAATACACATAGCTAGTACTATGGCAATCCACTATCGATTTTTTTCACTGCCATAACCCTTGGTGGTAGGCTTGGAAATTCAATAGTGAATAATCAACAGGATTTGCTGTGCCTGACTGGGCTACCACCAGTAAAATAGATAGGGTAGAATGACTAGGTCTTACAAAATCAACAGGTTTTGCTAAGACTACCATCACTGAGGGAGTGGCGGTGGAAAGTTTTGAATTAACCTCCAGTAACAGGAGCTGCCTAAAATGCAATACGCTGGTGGAGGCTAAACAGATTGCAGGGTAAACAGTTCTGAAAAAAGTCTCCTACAACCATCACCTGTATATTGTATTTTTGTGTGTCTATGTTGAACGAGGAGGACAGAAAAAACACTCGATGATGGGGAATAGTCCAGGAAGGCAAATGTGTGTTTGGAGGGCGACGTGAGTAATGTATATGCATATACATGTTGACATTCTAACCACCCTATAGGTGTCGATATGATACAGTAAAAATGACTTCAGAGTCAAAACATAATGTGAGAAACATAATACACACTGCACCATAGTATACACACATGGATCTAAAGTACATGGTGACGTATACATGTAGATAAGCACTATAGTCTATGCCAAATATCTGCACTGAGAGAATGATTCGCTTTAATTTCTGTCAGAGAGGGCTGGTTGGCCTTGAAGCAGTGGCTCTGTGATTGACATGCCTGCACCTTTACACATCACTCGATATGCCATCTCTGAATCCTTCCTAGCCAGTTTGTTTGATCTGATCAACAAAACCTGATCAGGAGATCCTCGCCAAAATGTTTAAATGATGTACCACGGACCTGAAGGTCCGTGGTATATCAGGCATACCATGCTTGGTCCGTGGATATACCAAGCCTCTGCTAAACCAACCCATCTACATTTCAATGCATAACTATTGAAATAAAAGAAAAGGAAGGCTTACCTACATGACTGGAATCATATTTGAAGAAGAGTTCCTGTACATGTATTAACGGTTTAACTTTTTCATGCAGACAATACAGCAGACATTGTATTTATGTAGAATTCAGGATAGCGTATGTCTTTTGAGATACCACAGGGAGTGGTGGCAAGTCTACGCTTGTATACGAATCACTGCCGACGTCCGCAGATGGCCTTGTTCCCAGCCGGATATCAGAGAGAGAGAGAGCAGTGACTTCTCCGGATCAAGCCATACTCCAGGACTTTACACTCCATGGTTTACTCCCATCAAACATCCCGACAGAGGGTGCAGGGAATGCTGCAGGTATTTAAACACTAAATATACTACTATAGAAACATAGGACCTGAGACCATGCTACTATGGCATGGTGGTACCAGTTGAGGAAGAATGGTTCAAGGTCTTGGAGGAAAACCACTTCTCCTGTTTATCCTAACAGGTAATTACGGAGAGAGAGCTTCTCTGCATAGCAACTTAAGGGCCCTTCTAATGCATCTTAAACTGAAAACTTAGAACGGATAGAATTCACTATGGATCTAGGCTTAACCACCAGGAATTGCTGGGTATGTATTTACGACATCAATGCAGCAAGGATCTATCGTAGATAATTGAAGACTATGGTCTTATAGAAAGTGTCATCAGGACTTGGTTGTGAGAGAGGATAAATTGCACAGAGGAGATTGTTTATTATGTCTGAAAACGCCATAACTGTGGGCGAGTAAGTGTTGAGCAAGAGGAACAGCTCGGACTAGAGGACATGAGTTCAGTACAAATTACACTGTACATTTGGAGTAAAATGCTATTGACATGCACTGAAGAAGGAATGAAGCCGGAACTATCACTAAGCATGGAGAGAACACGGCTACACACAAATGGAGCCTTATGAACAATAATTCTTTATGATTGAGACCAGGCACTCTTTCCTCAAAATACATCCCTGATGTGTACATTAAATCAAAACATGCAGATAGGTGACAGATGCAATAGATTGGATCTCATTAAAATTGAGATAATGAATCGGTCGTTTTGATCACTGGTGACATATCTTTGAGCAAATATCCCAATGACACAAGGACAGGTGCGACTGTTAGATTCTACTATACATACTGTGTACTGCATTTGCAATGATGCCTTTATTGGGAATGTATTTAATTCCCCTTCAATAATTGATTATTGTACTGCCTCGTCGCCAGTCGCTGTAGACTCACATAGAGGGTTATGAACACTGAGTTATGAATACAATATCGTGGATAATATGAATATAAATGGATTTAGAGAAAGCAATTGAAGGACACCTGTTGCTCGGAAACTGCATGCTGCTTGGATAACACAAATAACTGTAAATATGCCATGATATAACACCGCAAATCGATTATTAGAGGAGGTATACACTCAGAGACTCGAGTATGGTGTAGGCTGACATCACACATCCACTCAAACCACTGCTTAAGCCCTCCATGTGTGTAGGCCTATGAGGTAATGACTTTATGGATCTCTGTACCGACACGGGTGTGGATAGGTAATATTGGATGGCTGGTAGTAATCGACTTGGTGGGATGGGGTAAACAGACTTGTGTGTGAGCCGAATCAATCTTTGATCAACATCAATGCCTCATGGCCTTGGTGCTGGTAAATTCATCATTGTGTGGCAATATTAATATTGGGCACAGCCTGGGTTATGGCTGGAGATTGGTGGTGCAGGTTATGATGGAGAGTGATGATACAGGTTACTGACCGCCAGGAGGGCTGGGAACACACTAGAACCGGAAGTGACAGAACGGAAGTGACCATTGAGAGAGTGTCTGGTAGCTTGACAACGCCAGAGGCAGGGTGCCCTTTATTGGATTACACCCATAAACAGCACTGCCCCTCCCTGGTGTCACTGGCACGCGACCTTATGGCTCTATATATTAGTCCCTTTCTAAGCAGGCTATGCTACTGATGCAATTACACTTCGCAATCTCAATGTAGACCATACACACAGGTGAGTTGAAGCCAGCTTGGGCAAGGAATTCCCAGCTCTAAAAATGGCGCAGTATTCACCGTTACAGACTCAGTTTAGGCCCTGATAGTCTACATATGGTGACAGAGGCTAAAACTCAGGTTATATTGCTAGTCGGTAATTAACTGCTCTCTCTGCGTGGCTTCTCAATAGGCAGTGGCTTTATGTAATTTGCTATGTGGCTTCTACCAGTTACACCTGTTTATTTCGTTAGCTGCTGAGAAGTAGCCAAGGAGAACTTTGTAAATTAGGTACGGTTACAGAAGGAAAACTGATCTGGTCACATGAACAGGACGAACCACACATTATGGCCCTGCGCACACCTGTTAGAACATAAGGACCCGTTTGCGTCCATATCCCTTATAGTTAATTACCACTGTGAACCGACTCAGTGGACGATAATTGGAGGTATTGTGTCTTTTATCGCCATTATCGATAGGTGGTCGCCCTCGAAATTAGCACTTCCGTTGACAGCACAGAACGCCACATATGAAAATATTATACCACACTTGGGTGGGAAGACAATGGAAAAGCATAGGTAATATATCGTGTATAGCTGCTGTAAGTTGATGCGGTCCACTGAGCACACATACACCCTCCCTCATTACCAAGGCCTAAAAAAACCTGTGTTTCCGGTAACTGTGTTTCGGATGATTTTAGCGAGCTCCATTCTTCTTGCTGACCCCTAGGAATCTGACCTCATGGTCACACTGGCATGAGATACAGAGACCAACAATGTACTCCATTTGATATTCATAACTAGGGCCTACATACTTTTTTTAAAACTCTAAGTAGGCCTACAATTGAACACGACCAGCAAGGATTAGGCCAACTGTGGTCGCCATGGATACCACTTTCGAGTACACCACTTCTTCCACATGGCCCGAAGTATCACAGACATCTGGGATTAGTCGCACAAACGTGATTACATCATCATCGATGACATCCAAGATGGTGGCCGGATGTGCCCTCTATGACCTGCTGGTGTGTGGAATCATAGTCGGGGTCTCATGTCTGCTTGGGTTGATGGGCAACGCTGCTGCTGTGGTCGTGTTGCGCGCCGACCGCCATCACCACTCCCTCACCGCCTTCCTGCTCACCGCCCTAGCGGCGGCTGACTCCGCCTTTCTACTTCCGGTCGCCGCGCTGACTGTGCCGCCAGCCGTGTGCCGCTTCCGGCCGGCCTGGTGCGCAGGAGAAGCGACCCTCAAGGCGCTCTGCATCATCGACCAGTACGGTTGGGCTGTGGCCAGTACGGCACATACACTCACAGTGTACGTCACCGTACTCGTCACGTGGCATCGTTATAACGCCGTCTGTCGGCCGCACGCAGCCGCAGCCGCACTACCGGCGCGCACCCTCACGGTCGCCAAGCGGCGTATCGGGGCGGTTGTACTCTTTGCTGTGATCTACAACATGCCTCGTTTCTTTGAGTTCCATGTGGATGTCACCATTGAACATGTATATAGCTCACAACATCGGTTGAGAAATGTCACATTACCTCCCGAATCCACAACCTCTATTCATGATCTTCTGTACCATAATAGTAGCAATTATACAGATAGCTTATTGAACTCCATATCATCCTCTGAGGATGTAAGTAATGGACAAATAACAAGCGATTCATCGTCCAAAATACCAAATGAACTCTCATCAAAATCATCAACTGTAGACTTATCTTCATTTTCTCCAACACTCTCTTCCTCATCCGACATGGTATCATTGTCATCAATGTCATCATTATGTTCATCATTGTCATATGATGAGCTGACGGTGTCAAATATCCAGTTGCGGACTACCAGGGTGTTGACGGACATAGGACGTAGCACCTTGTACCAGGTAGTTTACAAGAACATTTGTTTCTACGTCCTAATTTACGTCATTCCACTCGTCACCCTCCTCATCCTTACAACCCGCCTTGCGCAGGCTCTACACCTGCGTAACCGCCGCTTCCGGTCACGACAGGCAAGCTTCCGGTCGCGTCGTGAGGACGGCACGACACTTGTGCTCATCGTTGTCGTTGTAGTTTTCTTCGTTTGTCAGACGCCTACTTTATTCCAAAGAATGTTCTATGCCATATTCGGTGATGCTGGCCTAAAGTGTGGACATTTTTTCTTCTACTTCGAGAAGCTGGCTGACTACTTTGCCGTGCTCAATTCGTGCGTGAACTTCATCATTTACATAATGTTTTCTCGGCAGTTCAGGCAGGTACTGTGGACATCGATGAGGAGGAAGAGGAGGCAGACATCTGTGGCATTAAGGGCACGAGCAGCTTGGTACAATGATCAGGAGAAGCTAAGTAACGGCCACAGTGCTGACTGTGATGAGTCTGTAGTTTAAACTACTCTTTATAAAACGGCTGGTAGTGCTCTGCTGCACGATAGAAGTGACCTTGAGTGCGTTATAGGAGTACAGTGCACGCCTGAGCAAGGTCACAATAGCTGTATCGAAATCAAGGGCCATTGATTGGTCTGGACATATCTTGATTGGGTGTTTAACTTTCCCAATTTAATGTGCAAGTTTTATAAAGACTCAGATGCATTCGTGCATTATAGAACAACAAACAGTCTCGATGTGAAAAAAATCGTTGTCTATTCTCTAATTAGTATATGTTCAGATCTCTGGTAAAGTCCCATTAGTAATTTAAAAGAGGTTCACTACAGACAGCTAAGTATGGAACTATTTCATTGTCTTCTTTATAAGATTATATTTTCTAAATAAAATGCGTAAATTGTGGTTGCTCCTAAGTTTGTACGATCTATTTTTTTTTCGTGTTTTGGTGGGGTAAAAAAGCTTTATATCAAATTCCCCATGAATGGAATACAACAAAAGAAATCCAAAATGTCTTTTCTTTTGGAATGATTCAATGTAGATGGCCTAATTGCCATCGATCGCCATCCCAGAATTCTGGAATAATTATGAAATGAGGTAGGCTTAAAATGGCCCATGTCTCACATGCTGTTTAATGTGCCATCAGATCTAGACCACCAGGTTTTACTAAGTTTTCATTACTGATAGAGGCCATTCTAAAACAAGCTTAATACGTATACACAGGTAGCAATCTCCATCGAATTCATCCCTGCTAACCCAGTGGTATACAGGTGATTATAAAGATGTTGTGTGGTCCTCCCGCTGGTACTACACCTGGCTTACACACTGACATCCCCCGTCTACACCCCCACGCCCTGGCCTACACTACAGCCAGTCTGAAGCAGTTGGTACACCCAGCTTATTGACAGACAGAGGGGGGTTTGTTTTACCAACGGATTCAGCAATGTAATCTAAGACCAGCCCACGTAAACATGCCAATTACCCACTGTGGGCTGATGGGGAACTGTCCAGGTTTAAGAGTTGGAGCAATTGGGCAATTTGGTAGAGATGTACTATTCCCAAAATTGATGATATTTAGGGAAAAAAAGACAGACTGAGTATTGACTCAAATTGGCCCAAATTATGTGTTTGTTTATTTACAGAAAGATGTAAGATTTTGTAAGATGTGAAACGCAATTCACAGAAGCATGATGTAACTCCATCTTGCCATAGGTCTGTATTTCAATAATCACAATAAATCATAACAATGCATGAAGGGAGAGATAGATAGATAGATAGAGAGAGAGAGAGAGAGAGAGAGAGAGAGAGAGAGAGAGAGAGAGAGAGAGAGAGAGAGAGAGACAGACAGACAGACAGACAGACAGACAGACAGAGACAGAGAGAGACAGAGAGACAGAGACAGAGAGACAGACGGACAGAGAGAGACAGAGAGACAGAGAGAGACAGACACAGAGACAGAGAGACAGACAGGCAGGAAATGAGAGAGAAGAAAGGGTCGGAGATACACCTCTCAAATCTCTGATGTAAAAGTATACATTTCACTTCATGTTTATACACAAAATTAAATGGCAGCTTCATAGATCTGAAGTGCCTCTGAAGAAGCAAAGAGAGGTTCTACAGTCAGGTCAAAGAAGGTGTGGGCTACCCTTTGCTTGCCATAAAATGTTATGACCAAAGCCAATGCCCTGTCCATGGCATAAATGCCTTTCATATATGCCACATTTCTTCCTTGTTTTGTATAAGAAGTTGCGTGGTGGTGACATCATTTCCATACACATGTATGCTACAGGCAGTTAAGACCGGAGAGAAAATATCTGTGTCGGTGAAACCTGCCCAAGGGCTGGGAGAGAGGAAAGATACAACCTATGCTTTCCTCCATGCACACCATCAAATTATCAATATCTCAACATCTGTAGAACCTTGATATTTACAGTCCACTGGGTTACAGAATGAATTGTTGGATGCATTCCCCAGAATACATTCACCATAAATGGGATTAACAGAGAGACACTAGCTGTCTCCCTATATTCCAGATGCAATATACTTTCCATCTGAAACACATCTTCCCTGGCCTCTAAGGGTGGGATCGATTCATACTGTTTACAGCGCCACCCTCTACTGGAGTGCGTCACTGTCTTAGTGCCGGCCATTGCCTACACCTGTACGTATATCATTGGGAAAGTGATAAGGCTGAGTTGTTAGGCTAGTATCCTGTTGCAAAACATAGTCCTTTAGGTTTCAATCCTGGGACTCATCAACACTCTCAAATGATATGCTTATTTATAGTTGGAAAATCGTAACCTACATTTTCTCAAATGAGTTAACCATTCTATTTCTAAGAGATGAAAAGAAATGAAAATAATACCCTACAGACTGGCGATCTCCTCGCCGATAGAAATGTATTGTTTTTGTCTGGGTTTGGGCATTCAGGTATAAATCTAATCTATCTCAAGTTATTTGTAAAATATCATAACATATTCATGCATAGATTGTCTGATATTTAGCTTTAAACTTTACAATTAGCCCAGGGAGATATCATCACCGCGGCATTGACAGGGGGGCTGGACTACCTTGACATACTTCTATTTCATTGGTCAGTTTACACTGCCCATGGGGCTACGGCGTCAGAGACGCATTCAACAGTGGCACTGATGTAAGAGTGGGATCGACTCGCTGACACAGAAGTTGCTACAAGTATTGATCCCTTGTCTCTACTCTTATCAGGACGAGCTCTGAGCAGATCTTCTATCAGCTGGCGAGTTGCTCCCAAGGGTTCGGCCCAACCTCTCAAGGCTTAGCTGAATTAGAAGGCGACAGGTCGAACCCCGGGTCGAACCACTCTGCCTTAACCCTAGATGAAGCCTCCAGATTAGAAAGGCATATATAAGTATTTGATATTAAGTATTTGGAAAAAGGGGGGTATGCATAACTTAAAACTTCCGCAACTAAATAGTTTCATGGGGATTCGACCTCATCACCTTCTATCGACCCATTGGATGCTATACCAACTAACGTCGATAGTCCACTAGGCCTCTGTCGCAGAAAATTATGTAGGAAATGTATTGCTCAATCGCGCGACAGAGGCCAAGTGGACTATGGGTCTAAGCTAATCAGGCTGCCTTGTAATATCCAGGTATTGGTTGCAGAACTTCCCTATAATGCGGAGGTTTAGCAACCATTAGCAGATATAACAGTATTATACCACGATTTCTTGGTTACTCAGTGCTTTTTGGTGGCTACTCCCATTCACATATCTGTCGATATTACACACCCTACAGGCTGTAACATCAATTTTGTAAGGCGTGCTGTTATCCATGTAAGGCGTGCTGTTATCCATGTAAGGCGTGCTGTTATCCAGGATAACAGCATGCCTCTCATGTCCTCCCATGTCATATGTTACATGTTAAAACCCACGAAATTTTCCAGGCCAGGGTAGGGATCGAACCTGCAGTCTCACATCCCAAATCCAACTCCTTATGCACTGCGCCACAAGGACTGACGAGAAATGCTCGGTTCGAACCACGTCTAGATATGATACAAAGCCGTGTGCGCTGTCGCTGTCCGCTGCCGGGCGAGGAGGTGTATTATACACAAACATAACCGCGAGACGCAGTGAACGGAGAAGGCGCGGTGGTCTAGCGGTTAGCGCTTTGCGCTCAGCCGCGTGAGGTACACGGTTCAAATCCCGGCCTGCACGCATCTTTTTTCGCCGTGTGCGCTGTCGCTGTCTGCTGCCGGGCGAGGAGGTGTATATACCGATCATGTACACACAATGGCTGGCATCGAGTCCCGGGGAGGGGGAATAATTTTTGTTTTCAACTTGAATTTATTGGTATAATATTGATTATTTATTGGTTTCGTGGTATAAAATAAGTAGTCAATGGATAACTCATGACTTGTGTGAGTTAGCAAAGGCTAATAACACTCGGCCTACGGCCTCGTGTCATTATCCTTCACTAACACACATGCGTCATGAGTTATCCATTGATTACTTGTTCACTCTTGCTATGCCTGCATTATATAGGAATTTTACTCAAAAAATGTAATTCAGACCAAATTGGTAGGAAGATAACTTAAAGAGACCTGGCAGCTATGTAGGATTTTGGTAGCATGTTTAAAGCCAGCATTTTAGTTACTATTCTTTAAGTCCGATAGTGGCCATATGTGGAGATAAAGAGGATATTGTCATATCATATTTCGTAACGATCTTGAATTGAAAAAAAAGAAAAGTTCTTTCATAACCACCTTGGCCTTTCTTACTTACTTATCGACCAGACCTGTGAATATCCATGTTATCATAATAAGTGCTGTTAACCTGATTAAAAGTGTGCATGAAATATAGCATTCTTGTGACAGTCAGAAAAAACTATGTCAGTTGAATACATTTTATCTGGGCAATCTACCTGGGCATAACGCATTTGGATTCAATACAGGCCACATCAAGAAAGGTCTAGTTAGACCTATATGTTAATTTTAGACACAGCAAAAGGGCACCTCTAATTGCATGTAGATGAAAATTATATCATTATGAGGAAGTCGGGGGGGGGGGGAATCACACATTACAGTTATCTATCTGTTGTTACTACGTTCACCTTACTACTCCCACGGGAATAAAGCACGCGCATCATGATATTCTTCAACTCCATCCTGAATGTGTGACCACTGAGACAATAGAGGACGAAATTAACGGCACTATTTATGAGGTCCAATGTGTAAAAGGCTACATACAGTAACTATGTATATGAATGTTGAGTAGGGTGGGACTGGGCATTGTACACTAGAAGACAGGCGAGAGGCAGAGTGAGGAAGATGTAAGAAACATTGAGAATAACCAGAGTTACAGCAAAACCAATATTATCAGCTTCAGATAGAAAACGCCGCCTTTTAGTTACTATCCGGTAGATTAAGACGTTTGAGGTTAAGATTAGCACTGAAGGAAGGAGGCTGTAAAATACCAAATTGAACATGTTTGTTATCCTTATGGTTTTTATGCTGAAATCTGGCAGACCGCATTCTGGTGAATTTCCTCGTTGTGTGACTGTAAAGAGTATCACTATGTAGGCATATGTAAGCATAATAACAGTCAAGATGGCGATGCTAACGATGGCAGTCCTCCTTGGTGTCATATAGGTTTTGGACTTTAGCGGCAATAGTACGAAAAGAAGTCGCTGAAGATTCACCGCCACCAATGTCCAGGAGCTATATGCCTTTGCCACATAAACAATGTAGGCTAGTAACTTACAAGTGACATCTGAGGTAATTCTAACGTTCACATCTAATACCTGGTCTACCCAATCATTAGTCTCCGTATTAGTGAGAAGGTAGACGGAGTCTGCAAAGGCCAATGCCATCAGAAAAAAACACTAGCAGTGTTATCCTTGAACTTCCTCCTGGTGAGAATAACGATAGACAGAATATTGCCCATAACACCAATGGGAAATATAAGGGGCACAGTAACTAAAATAACTGTGTCCTTCAATGAAGTCATATGCTGTGTATAATTTTCAATTCCTCTGTGATCCATAACGTTTGATGATTAAGCTGTCTGTGACAAAGAAAAGAGGTGATAATGGCAGTGATAACGAGTCCACTTGGCAAGGAACATCGTATTTTAGACGTCAGGGAACGTTTGGGAAAGGTTTTGGGTAAAAATGATGTTTTGATAAAACACATTCTTATGTTCAAAAACGTTTTTAAAGTTATACTAGGGAGTGATCATTTTTAACAACGGGAGGGGGGGGGGGGGCTGGTGGGTTCGAGGTGGATGGGTCATAATTTTTCAACCCCTTGACTGGGAGGTCAGATTTTTTTCAATCCCTCAGATAGGGGGGTCAAAATCATTTCACCTGTTTTCAGTGGAAAATCCAGTGCCTTCACTGAAAAAAGTCTTCCTGACAAAATGACATGTATACCCATGTCAACTTGATTTGACACAGAGAGCACACGTCATTGGGACATGTGCACATATGTCACCATGACAACTGTAGCACACAGTAATCCTTATATGATTTGACATGCCTTAAAATGCCATGTCATCTGTGAGTTGACTAGGGTCATGGCCATGTCGAAGGCACTTGACATGTGATGGTTTGACATACATAATTGTTCTAGGATATTCCACTAGATGGAGCAAACAACCATTTTGGTACCAGGACTAATCACTACCAAGAAGTACTACCAACACTTGAGACATTTGATGTATCTGTGTCATTTTGTATTCATGAAGAATAGATCATTAAGGTCTGTAAATACTATCCATGAATGGTAGTGAATTCTATTTCATTGTTAAATCTGCATTTGTTATTGAATATCAAAATAGACACCCACCATCCTGAATACTCCAACTGGAGTGGTTAGACACCTTATGTGTGGGTCAGTGAAAATACCAAAGGACTGTATTCTAACCCAGTATCAGTCGGGAGGCGTGGCGCAGTCGGTAGCGCGTCCGCTCACAGGCCGTAAGGTCGTGGGTTCGGTTCCCGGCCCGGCCGGGGCATAGTGGTGGTTCCAAACGTCGCCGTAAGGTGTCGTTTGAGTTCCTCCCTGCTCTGGCTAGGCTGTGCTGGAAAGTCTCTCGGCGGTCATGGCAGACAAATGACTTGAAACAGGCCTGTCCATCTCTCACTATGCCTATGTAGTGACGGATGTTAAAGAACCATTGCCTCGGTAAATGTGTAGGGGCGTGATTTCTACCTTAGCTCCCTCTAGTGTACGGGTCCGGGTTTCACGCCACGGGACCTCTCACCCTTGACGTGTCCAAAGGGCACATAGGTGAGGTTAAAATTCAAAGCAAAAGTCAAAGCAACCCAGTATCAGTATCTACAGTACAGGGAGACATATGGCATTGCCATGCACCTCCATGCCCTTGTCTTATGGACTGCATAGAGGTCCTCAGTCAAGTAGGAGTTCTGTAGATAGGAAAAAGTGCCTTAGTGTTGCAGGCCTGTAGGACTATGATATCCCCTGCCTTCTATTATAGGGCCTCCCTTGATTGAACCATTGGTACATAGTTATTGACTGCTCTTGACCCCTATATAATTGTCTCACAGTATTACCTAGCACTCAGGTGAATGGATCAGAAATATGTGACGTGTCTTCATTACGCATGTCAAATGGAGTTGACGAACCAAGTATGAGAGGGTCAACCTCATTTGACATGCCTTCATACATGTCATGTGGGAGACAAATTGTGACCTGTGCAGTATGTGTCAAAGCGATCAGTGTTCTTTTCTCTGTGTTACTATAGGTTAAAAGAGCACATTCACACACAATTTTCACCCCTTATGGGGGGGGGGTAAAAAAAAATTCTACCCTCGAGAGGGGGGGGGGGGGGTCGAAATTCTTTTCGCGTGTCTGCGTGCAAACCCACTAGCTCCCCACCTGTTGTTAAAAAATGATCACTCCCTTACTCACTCATTTACCAAGAAGGTTGTACCAAGAAACTCCGCAAAGATAAATATTCAGTGACAGCTAATCAGAAGACACTGACCGATACAGCTTAGGGCCAAAACCCATTACCCGACTTTACAATAATTGGTACCTTTATCGGCCAAATATTGCATAATACACATTAATGTCCCTCAGTTTGAGCTGATAGGGTGGTACAATCTAGGAATAAGACACCGATTCTATGGCCGATTGTGCAACACACTGCTGATTGGATTGTAACAATATCTTCAAGCTTATACCATTCTTTTTGTGGAATTATTTTGTAGTAGCATTGATCCCCACTCGATTTGTATCATTTGGCACATTGATTGCCCTTCTAACACCCTATAATGGCCGATTCTGCAACCGATTTTGAAGTGTATCCTAACAATCGGGCTGTTCTACAATCGTCTAATGGGTTTAGGCCCTTATCCACATCCGCGTTGTTAAGCCTAAATATTATGATTCAGTAACACGATGTACTGGTTTCTCCAAATAAGTACATGGCAGACCTCTTGGTTGGTGAGATCCCTGACACAAAATGGGTTTTACAGGAACTATGACGTGAGGTATCATGATTTTTGGAGCAAGACGTACAAAACGCAATTTAGGAACCACCTCAAGTGTCGGCAAATATTTAATTGTCCATATTGATCAAGATTACTTATCTTAGCAACCATCAAGAACACCCGCCAGTTTTCCATGGTCAAGAAAATGATAAGCCCTATAAATCATATCTAACCAATTTTGTGATATAGATTTATTGCACAGCTGGTACGATTTATGTTAAATAGGAGCACTGTATACGTATCTCCCAGAGGACTATGGCATAGTATGATGTCGTATCCCCCATGGACTGTGAAGATGACAATTAGCATTAATGGTTGTTAGCATTTACAATGTCCGATTTGTAAAGTTAGATCATGTGATAATCGCGAATTACCATCAAAGAATTATCTCTTTTTATCATTTCCTACTTGGTGAGTTTCGGTTGTATCAAACATGGCTGCACTGGCGTGGATCCATGGAGCGGAAAAAAAAATTGCCCATTATACACCTTTTATTCGTGTAGTATGTTGACTAAAATGCCAAAGAGACGCCCCTCGCGTATAGGATGCACATTGAGTTAGGCTACATCATACATATATATATATATATATATATATATATATATATATATATATATATATATATATATATATATATATATCTGGGGGTCAAATTCTGGTCATTTACTACTGTTCTATAGTGTAAAAACCTCGCATATAAGACGCACCCTGAGTTTAGCTAGATGTTATAGGACACAGGGGGTGTAATTTCAGTGTAAAAGCCGCGTCTTATACGCGAGGATTTACGGTACGTATATGGAATGAAATCAATACAATGCACAAAGAGTCAATAGAAGTCAGTATATCAATCCATTTGACCATTATGCCCTCCTAGAGGGCAATGGGGGGTGGGGGGCAGAGCTACGAGAGGAGTAAGGTGTCTTCTGCACTTTCCAATGAATGCATCCATTGCTGAAGCTTGTACTGGAGAGATAAACCTTATAACAGCTATCACGATGGTGGCCAGTTGAACTGTAGCACATTTAAATGTCTGCAGTGAATGGGAGAAATTATTTGATTGGTTAAAAGTAAAATCAATCCCGGTTCTGTAGTATAAGCAGCCCCTCTCCATACACAACCACATGTATTCGTTACCTATCATATTCCTCAGCTATTCGATCGAACCCCCAACTCTTTTTTAATATCCCTCCTGCCTTTACATTCTCTTTTTCCAATCACTGCCCTCACTCTCCGCCAGTCATCCTATCATTCTCCTCTGCCATAAACAGAAAATCTTCAGCGGGGAATCAACCTAGTGCGCCTCTGTATCCATTTCATGTAGTTATGGCCACAAATATTAAAATTTCCATTTTATCGGCTTAAACTTAAAGGATAATTCAATCAAGATTTTATGCAAATTTTCACGGATTGCATGTCATTATTCTTTATTAATGCAAATCAGGCATGTATTAGTTATTTAAAAGTTTTAGCATTGTACACAGCAATTGCCACACCATCATGAGTACTCAACTAATGCCATATTAGGTAGCTATGCGATTTTAGAAAATCTTCAATGTGTTACACCCAGTTGTGGTGTGTTTCTTGGAGTGGTTGCACCACTATGTATACGGAATAGTTGTTTGAGTCTGATTCCTCCTGGAGTATTTAAACACAACTAAACCAATGATGACAACTATGGCAGCAAACGCCAAAACACCGAACACAGACCCCACAATAATGCCAGTTTTGTTGCTGCCACTTGCAGGTTTTACTACTGCTCTGAAAGCCTTCATTCCTGCTGATGCAGTGTTGGAGGGCTCGCTTTGTGCTTCACGGCCATCCAGGTCATTGCTTACTAAGCTGAATATGTAGGTAACATCTCCTGTATGAGAGAAGAAAGCATATTGTAATGAGTTAAATATAAGGATAATATTGTGATTTATATCTTGGTTAGCCTAAGATTGATGCCACCCATTGGATGAAATCCATTTTTATCATGATGTCAAGGGAATTTGTCCCACCCAGAGCGTACTTTTTGCTGTTACTTTGTCTTAGAATGTTCATTTTGATCTGTATTTAATGTTATTGGCTACATAAAAAACACGAAAGAAGACCAAAACAAAATGTTTCTTGTAGCATACTCAAGACTAAGTTGCCATGTACAACTGGATAAACATTCCCCATGTTCATTATTATGAAACCAATATATGCACATGAATACCACAAAAACACCTCTATCAAGATCAGAGCAATATCTTACAGTATCATGTAATCATAAGGCTAAGACGCAGAATACATTTGTCTGCCTCCTGGTGCATTAAAGCATTAGGTGCATTAGGCTACCCACCTGCTGAGGGCATTTCCACACTGATGTATTCTGGTTGTCCGGGAGCTGAGGGGGCTGTCAGGTTCCCCATGATTAAGTTTCTCTGTGACACTTCGACTTGTTGTGTGAAATTTTCAGTTATGCTCTCAAAGTCAGTTGCATAACGAATTTCATAGCTGGAAACTAAAATAGCAAACATAGCTATTGATTTGTCCAAGTGATATATCTTCAATCATGTACTATCAATAAAGCACAGAATACGTTAGAATTGAGAGAGCAGCTCTAAGCATGTTAGAAATTCGTCAAGTTAACACCAGATGGCCATTGTGCTTGGCCTCTATATGAGGAGTGAGGGTGTCACATGTTTGGTGAATAGGACAGCACAGAGAAGGGGACTATAAAATTTATTATCATGAATTAGCGCCCTTTTGGTTCCCATGGCCATCAGGTGGCATTATACTTGGGGGCTTTTATAAATCAACAACCACTATGTTTCGAAATCACATAAAACCTTCCACATACCAACACAGTGGCCTGCAGAGCAAAACTACCAATGGCTGTGATATCATTAGTCAACTCAATGTCACTGAGAACCCCAGGTACTGTATCCACCAGAGGATATCTATGAAGTGAAGTTCTCATAAACCAATATAGATGGCAATGCCAATATATATATATATATATATATATATATATATATATATATATATATATATATATATATATATATATATATATGTGCACTCACGTACCTCTTCCCTTAGACAGTTCAGCACCCGGAGCAGTCCACGTTAAATTAACTACCCGTTTCGGCAGGTCAACACCTGTTACACGAAGGTCAGTCACCTGGCCAGGTTTATACACCTTCCCAACTGGAGAAAATGATATTGTTTTTACAAAAAAAACCTAAGAATCATATCAATTCCTATCTATAAATTGTGAAATTTGTGTTAAATACACCATTGTAGCAATAAAGCACTCATTCTTTTAGTGAAAGAGAAAACACCGTTTTTCACTAGAGGTTATCTATGGATACTTTACATAGATCAGAAAACTGTGCGATTGCTTCTTTGGAATGCAGAACCAAAATTTAATGAGGACTTAACAATTTGAATCATGTGGAGATGATCATTATCATACATGTGCACGTCTCACCCAAATTCATATCTACTGATTATAAATGTGCCCATTTAATTCTAACTTCAATAGAACAATGATACATACAATCTAAACTTCTATCATAGAACCTCTGCTGACCAAACATCAAGATACCTGGTAGGGCTATAGAGTTGGTCATCTGGAAGGATCCTCCTGATGCTACACGTTGTAGGTCTGTAACTGTAAGATCGCCATCAGGTTCATTCTGGTTGTTACCTGGTGGGGAGGCTGCACCCCGCCCTACAACACGTATAGAGCTGATGATAGTGGCAGGGTTACTGTTCACTATAACCTGAAAAAGAAGGCAGAATTATCCATCCCCACAATAATGATGTTATTCAGGAGGATATTTTAAAATGTTGATGAATCATATTCATTTTAAAATAGTGATGAATTATAACCATTTTGAAATTACAAGTATATAAGTGCCAGATGAACTATGCTAAATGAACTCGTGATTGATTGATTTTATTATTAATTTTGTACACCTTTCAGCCCTCTTCCTTCCCTTATTACTAATTACAATATCAATATAATTACATCCAGTTTCATATTCTGGAGCAATGATCTCAAAATAACAAAATGTGTTTCTAGATACCCAGCATGACCAGTGTATGGTATTCATTATTCTATTCTGTTGAGTTACCTTAACATTATATCTGCCATCTACAAATCGGTCCACAAAATACTCAGAATAGATGCCATCGTCCTTGGTTTGATCAGCCCCTGGCATAAATAATGATAACTTATTAATGGGAATAGGAGTGGAACAATGGCTGATCGAGTGTTAATACTAATGGATATGCCAGGGCATTTTATAATGATAGCAACAGCTACCATCCTGGATTATTTGACTTCGAAATGTAATGTGGGTGAATGTCAGAAAAAGTGCACACAGTACAGAAAGATAAAAGTCAAGATAACATTACAAAAGTGTATTATATTGATAATGCAACATCTTGGCCTCATGAAAACCCCTGGTGGACTGGCTTCCTCCAAGAACTGCAGTTTTTATTCATGGTCAACCGATCAGTGAATTTTGTGAGGCGTCTGTGACGAAAACTCTAGGATTGCTCTAAAACAAGTTAGGACAATCACAGCAACTTGAAATTTGGGCTGCAAGTAGTTATTACTAACTGGATTAAGCATACAAGAATGCAAGACTGTATCTTTAAAAATTATTTGTGAGAGCCCGGACATAATTATCAAAATATTGAAAAATTGGATGTTTTTGTCTTCAAATCACTAACTTTACGGTAGTTCTGTCAATAATGCCCTGATTAGCCCCAGAATTGCTCTACCAAATCCTCATTATGTCTACTCTTGGGAAAATGAAACAGTAGAGGCCTCACTAAAACCAATTTTGTACCCTTAAGTGTTGAATGTCTGCCGAGATGGAAAAAAATGACGAAAATCCAAATTTCACACAGGTAAAGGGGCCCCCAAAAGGTTTCTTTCAGCAATTGCAAAGCTGCTCTGTACCAAAATGGACTTAGGCTAGGGGCATCTTGTGGTAAAGTATTAGTTGGTTATATGAACTGAAAATATTTTTTTTGGGGGAAAATGTTGAAATGAGGCATCTGTGACGAAAACTAAAAATGCAATAAATTTAGATAAATATGCTGGAAATGTGATTATTTTAGGTCAGGACATTGAATAATAATGTATCATAGTCTACCAAGAATAAATATTGTATAGATGATGCTTTGCAAGATTACAAGACCAGAATTTCATTTCCATCGGAGGCGTCTGTGACGAAAACTCATTTCTGCACTTTGGTGCTTGTTGTGGCTGAATAAGTAATGGGATTCTAATTATAACACACACAATTGATGAATAGGAGTACAAAGCATTATATCAACCACAGAAAAGTCAATTGAATACCCTCATTTCATGTACATGTGGGAATTTCTGGAGCAATTTGAAGCAATTTGAGGTCAAACACAATTTTAGACCCACCAACTCTTGAATAAAATCAACAGAACATGTAGCCAAAATAATTGGGGCACATCATTTCTGCACATTTCAATCCATTTTTGACCCTAGGGCAGCATATGGTCCTCGCCAGAGAGAATTTTGTTCAACCGAGTTTTCGTCACAGACGCCTCACGAATATAAGTCTGTATCCAATATCGCCCAAAATCAACATGGCAGGCAACTACATCTCAGCAATTACTAGGGGGTATAATCTTTGGACTGTGAAAGACATTTGATCGGATTCCTAAACTTTGATGGTGAAAATTTTCAAAGTCTGCAGAGAATCTTCAGAAAATCTTTGATAAACAACCAGATGTAACACTTATTTGACAAAAACAAGGCTCCCCCAAGTAATTGACTTCCACTGGGTAACACCAGATGATTCCGACTTTGCAACAAACAAATTCGTGAGGCGTCTGTGACGAAAACCCCCCCATATGAGAAATGGTACTCAAAATGCTACACTGCAGGCCCACAGCCTACCAATGCTTGTCAGAATTGATAAGCAGGCTGTGTTGGTTGATATAACATGTAAGAAATGCAAATGGATACTTAAATAAATTTTGGTTTGAATTTTGGTTTGAATTCACTTATTTGTCTTAATGTAGGTCAACATACATTTGTAGCGGTAGAAACAATATTATTCATAATCACAAGTAGTTGAAGGTATATCAATTAAATAAATAATCAGTTTTGGTTTAATAAAAAATCGAGTGAAGAACATTAATATTATAATAAAGGATTAACCCCTAGGTGCCCAAGCGCGCATTTAAGCGCGGTTTTGGGCTTAAATGCATGTATATTGAATGACATTTTCACCCAGAAACTTCTACTGGTCCAATATGCAAAGTTAGACCCTCTTTAGAATGCTTATAACTTCCTAGTTAAGATACAACCATCCATTTAGCTCTATCTCTATGATACCAGGCACAGGGAGTCAAAAACTGAAAATGAGCTGTCATTTTTTCTTTGTGATTTATCCAGGGAGCTAACATCTGACATGTTACCAAAATGATGATGGGTCATACACACACAATTTCCCATACTCCCATTAGATTTTACAACAACTGATCATATCAATAATGATATGCCATGCAGTGTTACTAACACATTATGTTCCCTAATTGGCAGTACCCATGCAGGCAGACTTTGCTTTGCAAGTTCCTTAAGCTCTCAGGATTATAGGGATTATTGCTATAATATATGATTATATAGCACAAGAGACCATATACTAGAAAATAACAACAAATGGAAGGTTTTGGTAACTATGGTTACCAGACCTGACCAGAAATACCCTGCCCTTACCAAAAAGTCTTCAGCATTGTTCACTGAGTTATGAGTATTGGGAAAATGTACTGCAGAGCCCATATCAGAGGAGAAGATCAAAGTAACACATGGTCTTATCAACAAGGTGATACAATTGTGAAATAATGTAAAAACTTCAAATAATTCTGGGCACAAAAAGGTTAAGTTGAGACAAAAAAGAAGGCAGAGGACCTCAACCCCACAAAAGTGTATGGGTTGGTACTTCTGGTCCTACCTGACTTATGAAGAATGTTTGAAACTTATGACACATTGATATATAGATACGAATGGAGAAAAAAAATACATAGGGTGGGGGGTGACTCGGTTGTCTAATGCAGTAACCATGAATTTTGTTTCAATGTATAGGAGTTACACACACACATGGCCTAATAATAATTAGTTAGTCCTCATCATAGGGCAGTAAACTTTTCATGAAAGTAATTGTATCACTTTTAAATTTGGTAATTTCAGGGGTATTTCTTCGATCCCTTGATAAGGAGTTCCAAGCAATAGCACCATGGAATTCTATACTCCTAGCATACGATAGACAATTTGGGGTAATACATTTAACAGTAGGAGCATCATGTAGACGAGTAGTTATATTTCTGTTATCTCTATACATGTCACATCTCGATCTATTGTACATATAGTTTATTAGGTGGGCATCTCTTCTGTCCTCCAGCATGTTTATACCAGTACTATTATGTACATATTTAGTATTTGTTAAGTGAGGAACCTTTAAACAAATTTTTAAACATCTATTTTGGGCATATTGAAGAGGGTCTAGATACTTGTCATAGGTTGTCATGAAACAAATGTCCGCATACTCCATAAAGGGTAAAAAAGTAGACTTGTAAATTTGTATTGCCAATTTGACATTGAGATATCTTCTTAGTAAACACAATTTATAAGTCTTATAAGCTATGGTTTTCACTTAATTACTTAAGTGCAGATTATAATGGAGAAGTGGGTCCAGTATTACACCTAGATACTTATAACTGGGGACCACTTGTAAAAGATGATCATTTAGTCTAATGTTGGCAGTCAAGGTATTCACTCTCCTTGTACTAGAAGAGAAGAACATAATTTTTGTTTTAGAGGCATTGATAGATAGTTTATTTTGAATACACCAGGTTTCGTAAGCCTCTAGGTCATTTTGTAAATATGCTTTAGCGTTTTGAAAGTTATTTTGAGATGAGTAAATAACTGTATCATCAGCATAGAGTCTAACCTCACAATTTTTCACACAATTTATAACATCATTGACATAGATTAAAAATAGTAAAGGACCCAATATTGAGCCCTGCGGCACTTTAGCCTTGCCAGAAAGTATTCCATTCGCAAAGGTTGTCTGGTATCTATTTTCTAAATAATTTTTGAACCAATGGTATGTATTGGAGCGAATGCCATAATGATGTATTTTAGTTAAGAGGACTGAATGGTCTACAGTATCAAAGGCTTTCTTGAGATCAATAAAAGCAGCTACTGTTGAATTACCCACATTAAGATTTCTTTTAATATCATCAGTAAATTTTGCCAATGTATCAATTGTACTGAAGCCAGATCTAAAACCACCTTGTTTGGATGTTAATATGTTTTCTTTGATCAAGAAGCCATATACTCGATTATGTACAATTTATCTAATAATTTACATGGTAGGGGTAGGAGAAATCGGTCTGTAATTGTTTACTAATTTGAGATCACCTATTTTGGGGATTGGGGTGACTTTCGATATTTTCAAAGAATCAGGGATACAATTTTGGGTAAAAGACAAATTAAAAATTTTAACTAATTTTGAGGGATCATGTTTGAAAATAGTTTTTAATATAGTGGTAGAGATATTATCAATAGCTGAGGATTTTATCGTGTTTATGTCATGTACCAGTTTTGCTACCTCTTGAACATTAGTTTCAATATTGTCAATTTGATTAATCACACGTTCATCATAAGGTTTCCATGGAATATATAAATCTTTGGCAAGCAAGGGACCAATATTGGCAAAGTACTGGTTTATAAAATCTGAAACATTTTCATCGTCAATTGGAGTATCATTATTATTATGGTCTATTAGAGAAATTTTGTTTGAACGATTCGGGTGACCCGGCAGAATGTTATTAATAATTCGTCAGAATTTTTTGTGATCATTCTTATAGGTTTCTAGTTGTTCCTTAAAGAAATTTTTTCTCGCCTTATCTATAATCTTATTTGCTATATTTCATGCTTCACTCAAAGATTTCCAGTCTTCCTCATTACCAGTGCGTCTTGCTTTCCACAGTTTAGCATTTTTATTACGGATGGTTTCATATACATTTTGGGACATCCATGGATCCCTATATTTATTAACCAAAAATTTATGAACTGGACAATGCCTATCCAAGGTTTTTCTTATTGCTGATTCCATATGAGACCAAGCACAGTTAACATTGTTAGTACGGTTAAATTCAGTCCAATCATAGGCATCAAATTCCCTCCGTAATGTGTAGGCCTAATATATGCCTAATACCACAGGCAGTTTTGGATGGGTTTCTTGTCTCTGAGTGGACAATAGGACATGTGCAAAATGACCTAAACTGCAAAAAACAGGATTTTTAGTGATTTTAGGACTTTGGGACTCCTTAACTCAAAGAATTTTTACCCAGCAGACACAGATTGATATTTTTCAGAAAGGCTAGAATGTCTTCTGTAAGATGAGACCATGGGAGACAAGATTGGATAAGCATAATTTATTCTATGGCTGCATAAAGGCCAGAAACCATGGTTTTCCAGGTTTTGTACACTTATTCTGACACTGACCCACGTATGCATATGGTGTTCAGAATAGTGGGCAATTTTGTTGTTATATGCCACAGCATTTGATCTATTTAAGTTCTGTCAACGAAAAAGAAAATTGTTAAAGGTAAATCTTTTGGTCCTCACCTACGCCATTATCCTTGAGTGGTAGATTGATTGAGCCTCCAACAGGTCGCTCAATGACAGCAACAACATCAGCATTAAGCACTGGTTTATATCCTGGCATTTTTGAACGAGGTAAGGGGTTTATAGATTATGATATAGTGAAGGGTCGTTGGTAAAAGTTAACATTCAAATGATAAAATATTACAAAAGGGCATTACATGTGATGATACACTTATTAAAACTAAATCACCCTCATGCTAATCAAGTATTATCTTTAATTAAACCATTGCATATCGATGTCCATGATTATGTTTATACCAATAATTATAGAAGTGACTGTATGAAATAGGCTCATTAGTATCTACCTTGAGATACACTTGCATAGACTGCCTGTTTTGTTAATTGTCCAAGAGCATCCACTTTCCGATGACCCCAAAAGGCCTGAGCCATGATTGGGAAGGTCCCTGGTACTGCTGTTTGTGACACCACTGTAACAGCCACCTTCTGTGGTCCTATGCCAATGTTTGTCATCTTGTATGTCCATTTGCCAGTCTAAGGGAAATTAGCCAATATAAAAGGACAAGCTAGGCCTATATGGATATGCTATTATTTTCTCAGAGGATTGTCAATCATTGCTAAAATGTGTTTTCCCTTTACAAATGTTTATGAATATGTAATGATATTTTGTTCGTTTTTGGCGAGAACACGTCCAATAAGTAAATAAAATCTTTATCATTCATTGCATTTTCAAAACATTACAGTAGATATGGCTATGAGAGCAAATTGAGTCTTGAGTCTGCTCACCTTTCCTGTGCCTGTGAATTTAAATCTGTATAAACCAAATTTGATGTCATGTTCAACAATTGGAGAGGTTTTCTTGTATACGTCCCCATTGGGAGAGGTGAGCTCTACATCTATATCGATACCATTGTAGTCAAAGAGGAATTCTGTGTTTCTGCCCAGTGTGGAATCTATTGATACTTTCCTAGAGATGGCAGCACCCCGGGGTACAATTTCAGCAGTACTGCTGATAGGCAACTTCTTATCTCTAACATCTGGGTAAAGGGGGAAACACATATACTTTATTTATTGGTTGAATGTAAATCAGGCACTAGGTTTATATCAATTTGAGAGCAAATGCTTTGTGATAAATGGCTTATTTGTGATTACTTTTAAATAACTATACTTACATACATGTATTATGTCAGAATATGAGTTTCAGTCAATAGAAATGCTCAGCAGTTCCAATTTTGAGTGTTGGAGGAAACACAGCATAACAATGCACAGGGATCGTGTTAGATATACTATCGTTTTTCTAAAGAGGAGGAAGAAATTGATTGATTCCAATGAAATAATTATTTATTGTCTAAACTTACTTTGATTCTGCTCAGCAATAGTTCTAAATCCTTCATTTAGTGCGTTTGAGCTAGCGTCATTTGAATACAGGAACGACAATCCCCCAGTTGCCTTAGCTAGTCTGTCCATATTAGAATCAGCCGCATCAGTAAAGGCAATGGTGTGAACAATCACCTTTGAACGGATAACCTAAGTGTGGGAATTTCCATAAGAGACATGGTTAGAGGAGAGCTTGGGAAAAAGGAAATGTAGAATATGTCAACAGCACAGTTTTCAAATCGTGAATAGAATGTTCAACAGATGTCTTACTGGTATCTATAGCATTGCAGATATCCACTAGTGTGCTTGGGTATTCATTCCAAAGCAAAATATCCTATATACTTTTCTCTGCCTGTCTGTATATATGTCTGTCTCTGTCTGTGTCTGTCTGTTTGTCTGTCTCTCTCCCTCTCTCTGCGTCTCTCTCTGTTATCTTTGGATAAGATCATACTGGAATTGCTATAAACTATTTACCTCGTCCCATACTTGTGGGATCTTAGGTTTGTTTCTCTCGTCACCGTCAGAAACTACAATCAGGTTTCCACCTTTGGTAGTCCCACCAGGTCTCCCTCCATTGTCCCTCAACACCTCGATACCCTCAAGGAGACCTGTTGGTGAAGCATGTCTTGAGTTTCAATATTTCAGGCAAAATCAAATGACGAGGACGGCACTACTCAATATCCTATCATCTATGACTAGACAGCGTCAGCTCACATTGATACTCTTTATGAGGGAGCCAATAGTGTGATACATCAATGCCTGCAGAGCTACGACATGTCTCCCAAAACCTAAACAACATTGACATGATCGCTTGCTACGATGGGGGTTACAAATGGTAGTGGTAGCAAGCGATGGCAGCACCTTAAGCAATATCCTCGGAGAGGAGAAGTACACAAACTAGCTTGAAAGTGTTGATTTCTATTTATTCCATAAGCTTATTGCACGACGATCATCTTCAATTTTAAAAGAAAATCTTACCTGCTCCTATACTGGTGCCACCATTGGATCTGATCGGAATGGCTGCAAGAAGGTCTATTCTTGATTTACTGTCAATCTTGGTGAGGTCTGCAATCGTATTTGCTCGACTACTGAAATGAACTACTCCAAGCATCTCGCCATCCCGTATAATATTTCTGATAAAGTTACTGCAACCCTGGTTAAATAGATCAAGCAGAAAGGATTGAATAACAATAGGCCCTATCCTACGGTGTCAACATAAACTCAAGACTGACCGCTGGATATTATGGTATCGATTAGTGGCGCTCTCTATAACTCTTTTGGATTGCCAAAGAACAATCGGAGAGGAAGGCTTAGTTTGATTATGCCAAATCATTTGCGTGGCAAATAGAAAAATATGGACGTAACCTACCCGCCCAAGACTCCTAGTTTTGGCTCCCTTCATAGATCCAGATATATCCAGTACTAGCACATAGCGTTTTTCCTGAGCTCTCAGTATGGTGAAGGCTGGTGTTGTGTCATTTATCTGACGAGGAGGGTTGTTGTTCTTGAAGTCTGCATGTGAACGAAGTACCTAGAAATGAGAACATTTATTCTTGTTAATTTGGGTTAATTTGACGGTGAGTCATTATTCAATCATGCTTATCATTTTTCACAATTATTATTATTATTATTATTATTATTATTATTATTATTATTATTATTATTATTATTATTATTATTATTATTATTATTATTATTATTATTATTATTATTATTATTATTATTGTTGTTGTTGTTGTTGTTGTTGTTATTATTATTATTATTATTATTATTATTGTTTCTCAGTTGAACTGTGTCGTACCTGGCGATTTCTTTCTGAGTGTGATTTCACTGTTAATTCGAGTTTCTCCTGTATATGTGAATAGAGGACCTCTTTCACATGGATGATGCATCTGGATTGTCAATGGTTCTAAAGCAATTAAAAATGTGGCGTGGCACTTACCTCCCAAACACTACGTCTTCCACATTTTCTATTCTGTTGGTTTGGTGCATCAGGATTATGGAGGACTTTAGGCCGGTTCTTATCATTGTCACAAAACTCCATTATCTGCATCAAAAGTTAATAATTCGTTTCAGCATATCATTATATTTATTTGCCACAATGAAGCAGTAGATTTCAGACGTATTTACAAAATTGAGGACAACTAATGCATGCCTTGTCGGTAAAACATGACTATAGTACCTATTATAGCACAGTTATCACATTTCAGAACGATTTTGGGTGCCAAAGCTGGATAATCTGACTGCTTATATCATAGGATAGAGGCACTGAGTTGACACTTGAATATTGACAGTGTTCTTTTTCAATACTGTTCTTATATGTGACAGCAACTATGACAGTGGTTCATACTGAAAAAGCTCAGCATGGCCTGGGATCGATCTAGGGATCTTCTTATCCAGAGTGCTTCATTCTATCCATTAGGCCACGGGGCTAGACAATGGTGCTGGGTTAGATGATTCTTATGTTTGGGACCCTATGGATACCATATAATGTTTGTATGTCAAAGAATGCAGAATGCATTCTAATGCATCCTAAAGGTGCAGACCGTGGTATAAACGCAATGTGTGATGATTATGCTTCCATGTGTGCCTTTTAGGTACTTGATAGAGGCACTCGGCTCTGCCTCGTGCCTCTATTAGTACCTAATAGGCACTAGTGCAAGCATAATCATCATATATTACATTCCTATTAATCCAAAATTTTAAAATGATCACATTTACTTTGACATCAGTGTCGTCTGTATAGCATGGGAACCATCATCCTAATCAATGTCAGAGTCATTCAGTGGCATAGATGGATTTCAAGGTAAAAGCACACTAGCAGATACTTACATGATCAAGGTACTGACGGTACATAAGAGAGGCATATTCTCCTTGAAATCCATCCCCATACGAGTCAATAAACCGACAATTGTCATCTGGCAGGTTGCCTTTTGATTTACAAGGACCATTAGTGTCTTTGTCATACGAATCACCTACAGGAATAGAAATCAAGAGGGATGCATTATCAGCTAATCAGATAATCCCATCTATTCGCTGCAGATTTTTTTCTGCATATTGCACAACACCTGCCCTCCTACTACATGCTATTATCAGTGCTTCTCTCTCTCTCTCTCTCTCTCTCTCTCTCTCTCTCTCTCTCTCATAGGTATCAAGCAATGGCGGTCCAACTGCATGGGGATCCTCACTATAGCTTGTTAATCCTGAATGTTTTGGATAACATAATGGTTACAGTTGATCCTAGTATACAATCTTTTCAGGATCGAAATAAAGGAAATGCCATATTTACTTAGAGTTGGTCTAGGATATTGAACACTTACCAGAAAGAACATAAGAGCAGCGTGTTGCTTCAACTCTACCATTCCGACCGCTGTAGAAGTGAGGTTCATTTTCAGTGGCATACTCATCAAATACACCATACCTAAGGTGGGCCCATTCATGAACAAGTAACTGCATACAAGGCAATGGATCATATTTAAACACACAGAGAACAGAGTAATGAGACAGTAAAAAAACCACTCCCAGTGACATCATCATTATTTATTTTTCATTCAACGGAAAAAAAGATATTTTGGTTTTGTTCACATATTCCTAGAACGTCAAGAAAACCTCAATAAATTGTGTGCACAACAAACACCTTTTATTGACGTTTTAATGAAAGCTTTTTATTTTCTATTTATTTCTTGCTTAGAAAATACAATTTCTGCATTAATTAAGATATAACCAAGACACTACAAACGTTTTTCTTTACTCAAATCCTTAATATGTTACATTATGAATATGTTTCTGCTAAGTGGGATTAGAATCTCCTTGCTCCTGAGGGCATTTCTTGACGATGCAAATAAGCAAAGTAGTGTACAAGTGACAAACCTTATCAACTGGACCTAGAGGTTCAGATACACTGCTGTTGAGGAGGTAGTTTGGGGTGAGATGCATGTATTGCCCCAGCTCACCACATGGAGTGGACCTCAGGACAAACGGCTTGTCACCCTGTCTGGCATCTGGCTTATCCACTACTATGTCACTCCTATCCATAGCTTCAAGGCCCGGGACTTTATATTCTGGCCGTTGTTTCCAGCTTTTTGGCACAAGTATGTTGATCTGAGCCAGATATGCACGATTCCTGTAAAATCAGTTGGATATTATGAAGGTACATGATAGTTTCATCAAAGTATGCCAAAGTAGAATTTTTGACAGATTGATGAGGGAAACATACCATATTGGACCATCTAATATTTTTGATGCGTCTCAAATAAGGCCAAAAAAAAAAGTGTTTCCAGTTACATGAGCTGCAATGGTAGGGTCGGTAGGTCGAATTTTTTTAAATTTTTTTAAATTTTTTTAAATTTTTTTTTTTTTTTGGGGGGGGGGTTGGGGGGTTGGGGGTATTGGGGAGAGGAGTCTAGAATATGAGAGGATATGTGCCCACAATAGTCCATCAATATATAAGGGAGTGCTAGTTATTTATCAACAGGGGGTGGTGGGTTTGAGGGGGGCGTAAAAATTTCAGACCCCTCCCGAGGGGGGGGGCTAAAATAATTTTGACCCCTCTTGAGAGGGGGATAAAAAAATTTATCCTCTTTTTTAGCAAAAAAAGCCTGTGCGCTACCATAGAACAAAGAGGGGCATGAAAACTCTCCGCGCCTCCGGCACAGGGTGCATAAAAGATTTTGACTGCCATCAAGGTCCATGCGAAAACCCACCAGCCCCCCTTGTTGATAAATAATGACCACTCTCTAAGGCAACATGGGATACGACCAATGCCTTCATTTCTTTTGTTTATTTTTCCTTTTTTTGCCTCTGGCCACCCAAATACTGAGCTTAAAAAAATCTGTAATACAAGTTATTATGATAACATGGCCTAAGCCAAATAAATATAAAGTGTATTATGAACACTGGCATATTGACTTTATCAGCAGATAGAGATCTTTCCAAAAAGTGGTCTGCCATTTTTGTACCTCTATTGGTGTTGAAACTATGGTCCTGTCAACAACAAAAAAAAAAGAAAAATGTCAGCCCTGTTTTGCTAGGGTCGGTATGGTAACTGGTAACAAACCTTTTCTTTTTTTTTGCCTAAGCACCAGTTGGAATGGGAAATGAAATGAAATTAATCCTAATCCTGAACACTATATAGGCCTATTGAACAAGGTCTCAGGGGTTGGGGTATTAGTCTGGGCAGGGGTGGCCCGGCGGCCAATGGCCAGTAGTTTTGGCTGCGGGCCAGTGATTATTTCTAGATTGCCTTTGAAATTGGCCATTTGGCCAGTAAGATATTTGAAAATACATAGCTATATACTAGACTACTGGCCCAGGTGGCCAAATGCCCAAAATATCAGGGTCTACCCCTGTCTGAGCATTATAATCTATAACGACCAGGCCATGGCAGGGGCACTACAATAATGGCTTTTCAGATGTGCACAGAAAAAAACCCAAGTTAGTCGGTCTAACCTAATTTAGTCAAAACAGCTTAATTATCTTAGTTAGTGCATCTGACTAACAGATGACTAACAATTACTAACTTGTGTTAGACTCGTTGACTACCCCAAGGTTAGCCACTTTGTCTAAGGGACAATGCCACCTTTTCACACCAGGTGGCAGGCTGGTTTGTAACAGGACTTTTGTGGTGGATGTGTATGATAAATAGTTCTATGAATGTCAAAATCATAGTGATTTTTGATTGCCCTATATGCTCAGGGCTTTCACTATTCAACCTAACATCATGCTTGACAAAAAGGACGAAATAAATTGATGAGTTATCAAAGGAACCAGGTAGTGACATAGATAACACCTATTCTATGGTAATCTAGATATATACATATGTGCACACTTTTGCACCTCAATTTGTGTGGCAAACCCAGGGCTCTGTCTCAGGGCTTACATAAGAAAGAAATGGGAAGCATTAATCATGATTCCTAAATGATGATACATGTACTCGGTTTTACAGGTGTGTTAACCCTATATAGGCTTTAGACCTACCTTTTAAATGGAAATACATGGTCAAAACCAAATATCCTACCATCAAACGTAGCATATAGCACTGCCTGTAAGCCTCATCCTTAGTTCAGCGTAATGCTATAAGCCAAAGTAGGCCACTTAGATAGTCTATAAGCCAGCAGTCAAAATAAGGCAAACCACAGCCCTGTGAACAGAAATCATGTGCCTCTAGCTAGTGCCACTGATCCAATGAGGGCCGTATCACTATGGGGAATTAGATCACTTGTAGTGCTATAGGCAGGTGATCTTGATCAGCTTGGTGCTAGAGGCAGGTGATCTGAGCGAGCCTCATTTCAGATCCAATTAGGTCATGAGGTCACATGCAGTGATGGCTTCTCCGGCGACCTAGTTTGGTGGGCAAACAAAACCTTCCCCACTAGGTTACCATTTTGACCAAAAATCGCCGTATTCATACACCGCTGGTGTTGGACCTACTTTGACCCCGATGATGAGCGCTTGGGGGAACTAGCATTTGCTGGTATCCATCTGCCAGCTTGACTCACCAGAAACCAGCTAAGAAAAATAGTAGCTCCCAGCATGCCTGTTTACCATTGACGTAATCAGTAGACTACGAGGTGGGGCCAGTGTGGGTTTGTTGTGTTACAAAGATAAGATCAACTTCCTATAGCAATACATAGTGATCTCATTCCCCATAGTGTTACGGGATCAGTGGTGCTAGCTAGAGGCGGCTTACATTCTGTTCAGAGGGGTTCAAACCAAGAGAAGCTGGTTACTTTGACTAATAGTTAGTCATATTTGACTAAGAAAAACTTGGAAACTTAGGTTCATGCTTTTGACTAACTATTGTTTGAAAGTTATTCTTTTTGACTAACATCTGACTAAGATTTTGAAGAATACTTTTTTCAGTGTGTCCCAATCATACTTATTTGTTGTCAGACACACATAATACGTACATGTAAACCAACATTTATAAAAAAAAATCTCATGTGCGGGAGTATGAAGTGTGGACATGGACTACACTCCCATCCATTTGGCTACTGACCGATGAAGACTATATATGCTCTGTACAAATGATGAATATTTGCCTATGGTCATGTGTGGTTATCATGTTGATTACAGGGATACTGATTATGGACTATTGGAAGAGTAACCAGATTGTGAGACCCTGGTTTTCGCCGTCTAGTGTGCTTTAGATTGACACCAGGACAAAAGTAAAGAATTGTCCATCCCAGTTAGGGAGTGGTCATTATTTATCAACAGGGGGGGGGGGATGGTGGGTTTGAGGGGGGGGCGTAAAAATTCCAGACCCCTTCCAAGGGGGGGGCTTACAAAAAATTTTGACCCCTCTTGAGGGGGGGGGCTAAAAAAATTTACCCTCTTTTTAGCAAAAAAGCCTGCGCGCAACTATAGCTCATAGAGGGATGCGAAAATTCTCCGCGCCTCCGGTTTGGGGGGGTGCAAAAAATTTTGACTGTCGTCAAGGAGGGGGGCGTAAAAAATTTCGCACGTCCATGCGGAAACCCACCACCCGTCCTGTTGATAAATAATGACCACTCCCTTATGTCATTGCAGACACGTACATGTACAATGGTATTTGCAATAGATTAAGACTTTGGAGTGGTTTGAAACTTTCCAAATTAAGAATTCCAAAGGTGATTCTCAAAATGAATAGTTGTAACTGCCCAAATGACATGTTGAATATAATCTCATTTCTTATTATGAGCTATAGGTTCGGGAATAAAGGGATTTACCTGGGGGTGGTGGTGAATGTCTCTATTTCCGTGAAAGTCTTCCCCACTTTTCATGAAAATAGCATAAAAAATAGAAATTAATCCGAATGAGGTCCCTGCTGGCACAGCCAGTGAGATGTACAGTCATCATCTTAACGTGAACACTTATCAGATTTACACCAAAGAAAAAGAGTTTTGCTATAATGTGTTTGCTTTGTCCAAATCTATGACCTTTTATTCCCAAAAAGGGTGTTCTTTTGAAGGAAATCCTGCGATGAATTGCACTAACGAGGGCAATTCAGTAGTTGTCGCGGGTCCTGGGGGGATTTACCTTTCTATATAAAATATTAAAGTCTTCAAGCCCGTAACAAATTGGTACTTGTTGGAAAAGAAACTAGTTGAGGGTCGTGTATTTTACTCAGGTCCGCTTTTATGATTAGCAACTAATCCAATAAATTTGTCTGTAAACAATGCAGTTCTGTACATTATAAGTTACATGGCCCTAATTGACTTTCTGTGTGGTCGTGCCTGTGCACTCTGGGTCAAGAAAATAGGCAGTGCCCCGGGAGACATTTGTAACGATGGGAGGCGAGGAAGTTTTTTTCATAGACGATTTTCAGCAGCTTTCAATATGTTTATCTCTCCTATATTAAGATAGCAACTTTTGAAACAGATTGATATATAAGGAAACTGGCCCTATTAGGCTGTTCTGACTTCAAAAAGTGGTTATATTTTACCTCATAAGGCCACACTAAATTAAAAAGTTGGTCTATGGATTTTCATTTTGAAAAAATGGAGAGGGAGGGCGAATTTTTTTTGTCAATGGATTCTGCACATCTGTGATGTGCAGAGGGCGTTTTTTCCCCCTTGATAACCAAAGATTTCCCAGGAAAGGAGTTGAGAGGAGTTGGCAAGTTTTCAAAGCTAGTATCTGCCATTGTTTGTCCAAAAATTATGGCAACAAAAAAAAATCAGATTTTTGCAGAAAATGGTGTGGGCGCAATCCATAGACAAAATAATTTTCAAAAAAAAAAAAATTTGTATTTCTGAAAATATAATGTGGGAAATCCATAGACCAACTATTTAATTTGGTGTGGCCTAAGTTCTGACAATGTTTTTTTAAACCATTAACATTCTCTAAAGACTAGTTGTATGTTATTAAATCCCTAATAGATCTATATAGGCATTTTGATAATGAATTGGAATAACTCCCAATGGTGGATGTACTGGGAGGTGGTAAATACAAGTTAGTGTCTATATGACATGGCGGATGTACTGGGAGGTGGTAAATAGGAGTACAGGCAGGCACAATGAGTGGTTAATACAAGTAAGTGTCTACATACAGTAAACCCAGTGTATTAGCTGCACTGAGCGACACATACCACTCTTATATTCACACAGTCTATAGTTCATACAGTAAACCCAGTGTATTAGCTGCACCAAGCGACACATACCACTCTTATATTTACACAGTCTATAGTTCATACAGTAAACCCACATACTGCTCTTATATTCACACAGTCTATAGTTCATACAGTAAACCCAGTGTATTAGCTGCACCGAGCGACACATACCACTCTTATATTTACACCGTCTATAGTTCATACAGTAAACCCACTGTATTAGCTGCACCGAGTGACACATACTGCTCTTATATTCACACAGTCTATAGTTCATACAGTAAACCCAGTGTATTAGCTGCACCGAGTGACACATACTGCTCTTATATTCACACAGTCTATAGTTCATACAGTAAACCCAGTGTTAAGTCACTAAATTCTGGTAGATATATGTGTAACACAAGTACTTTACCACAATATGAATGAGTTAGCGGAATTACATTTTTGATTTCCTCAATATATTCTACGTGTAACTTGGAGGTGCAAATAGAAATCCATTTTGAAACAGGCAAAAACACTAATGTGTCAGTTAATACAACTTTTAGTGACATCAAATCTGTTCAGACACAGATTGAGTTTGGCAATAATAGAGAGATATTAGGCACTAGGCCACAACTTTCTATAGCAGAGATGACAATATCAATAAAAAGAGAACCAAAAGCTGATATATCAACTTTGGAAACAGATTTGACTAATATGTCTACTGATAGAGGTTTTGAAACAGGCCCGAGAACACCTCTGAAGACTGAAAGCCCGCTTTACTGAAATGTGCACGATTTTTACAACTCAATACGTTTTTCCCATCCATTGTACTGTAAAGCCTTTGTCAACGCTATGAACATGAGTTAGGCCATGCACGTTTCTTCAAAAATATTTAGCAGGTCCTTCCTCGTTATCTTTTGGCTAGACCCTCCTGAACAACTAAGAGAGATATAAAGTTGCATCTTTGATGAGAGGATGACATCGATTTTGTTCTTTAGTTGGAGGTGAAAGCTGTATGTTGAGAGTCTCTCTGTAAAACTTTCATTATGGGTGCAACTATGGCTGCATTCACCAAACAACCCCAATTATCGACAGGGAGTCGATCATGATAACTCTGCATATGACTTTCATGCAGCGGTATATAGATAAAGAAGCCAATCTGATATCACTGGAGATAAAGTGCAACACGCATAATAATCCATGTGTCACGTATAGTTACGAGCTACCCTGGCCAGTTATTGATAGCACATATATATGGTTTCCAATGCTACTAAAAATCATTAACTATTACCGTAAGTCCTTACTCCGTGTAAGAATGAAACCAGCCTTGGACCAAAAAAAAAAAAAATTAAAAAAAAATCAAAAAAAATCCGACTTACCTATCTCAACTTTGTGGACCATGTTACCGGAAACACAGCTTTTTTTTGGCCTAGTACATGATAATTATATTCATTATAGCGTCTATGTATATTACTATAACATTTGTAAGATCGCCGCCAGGGTTTGCAGATGATTATATAATATTTAGGGTCGGGTCATTTATTGCCAGCTGGAGGGGGGGGGCGCTTGATGGATTTTGGCGGATTGGCAGATTTATTTCCGACCCCCCCCCACCACTAAGAACTGATTTTGCAAACTACCCCCCGCCCCCAACAAAATCGCTTGGATTCATGCGTTACGATGGGTATTTGAATTGTCCATATTTAGTTTTAACCCCACAGTGTGAAGGTTAATTGGGGTTTGACCCCCCTCCCCACCATCCCAGCTAGCAAAACTCGTGGTAAATCACATGATTTTTACATCATGTGCTGATCTTCTCGTACATTATATATTCACACGAATTGTGTGGAAAAAACTCATCATACATGTACAAATCATTCTCACATCACCCTGTGACATCTTTGCACGTACCTATCATATTATGTTAATATGATGTACTTGAAACTCACCAGAAAGATGTTAATATTCACATGTAAGTCGACTATGATACAACCCAGCTAGCACACACCCTGAAATTTACATCACTTTTATGTAAAACTGAGTAGAGTTTTAAGTAGAGATCAAGTAAAAATGATGTAAATTGCATGGCGTGTGCTAGCTGGGAAATGTCATAAATAAGATGTTACCCGTAGACATAATTTCAATGTAGGTACAACCATGTGAATAGGACGTGATATAAAGATGTCATCATTACATAAAAGATACTATTGCACTTGGAATACTGATATATATATATATATATATATATATATATATATATATATATATATATATATATATATAATACCTGTTTAGTCAGAGGTATTTTTATATCCACAGAAAGGGCAACACACATTAATCCTCACCCAAAGGCTGGGGTGTGATGTTTGTTTTAGTTGTCTGATTTTATCTCACCTCGTGCCTTCTGTATGGGTGACACTCAAGGGTGAGAGGTACGTTGGCTTGTATACACACTGAAGTGAGATTGCCCTTGTTGTGTTAATGCCTGGTCCCTAGCCTAATGGGAGGGGTGATGATGGTGACCAAATCTATGGGAAGGTAGAAAGCACACCCCTACACATTTACCGAGGCAATGGTTCTTTAACATCCGTCACTATGTAGGCATAGTGACAGATGGACAGGCCTGTTTTAAGTCATTTGTCTGCCATGGCTGCCGAGAGACTTCCCAGCACAGCCTAGCCAAGGCAGGGAGGAACTCAAATGATGTCTAAAAGCCGAATAATGTCATGTCTTATTTACATACTACATAGGATGTAACTTGTACATCAACATCCAGTAAATTCATCACATAAAAGTGTTTACCTCCTAATGACAAAATTATCTGGTTGGTTTCACATAATTACATGAATATGACAAGTCTTGGACGTCTTATTTACGTAAGGTGCTAGCTGGGATGTTGCTCTTTTTCAAAATGACTCCCCCCTGGAGACTCCCGCATCCCCTATATCTAACAAGCCCACCCACCTGGCAATAAATGACTCGGTCCTTGTTGTTGTTCTTGTTGGATTGGTTTATTGGCTAATATTATCAACATGAGGATCTCCTCCAAACATAGCCAAGATACATATAACATATAAAGACAGACCATTCCGGACATCAAATCACATCATACACACAACACACTATATGGTTGAAGTTTTAGAGAAGTACACCAGTAACAAGTCTATTATTTCATTGTTAGTCAGTGAGGCAACAAACTTTTCTCGGTTGTCTTTGTGTTGCTGCACATTAGAGCAGCGTTTCCATAAGTAGGAGCCTCGGATCATTGGACTCCTATAGATCTCACGAATAATTCTCTGTGTCTTTAGCCTTATTTTGGAATTGCCACGCAATAGTCTCACAGGGACAATAACATACTGTGTGTTATCTAGGGACTATTTGCCCCAGCAATATCATCACTAAGGAGTCATTTGAGGAGACGCTGAGTGTACTCTGTTTAGCAAATTGAGCAATACAACTTATAGTGGCCAATAATACAGAAAGGAGGATCACAGGAGGAAACAATTTCAGTGTCAATACTTAGGCAGATAATGACGAAAATTTGAAAGAAAAGAAATAATGTACACTTCGCCTCTGATCCTGCACAAAGCTTCCATTTCAGTAGAGTCGGCCACGTAAAGCAGTGCATGTCTTTTGAGCAGCAATAAGAAGTAGATCTATACAGGATAGGTGATAAAACAGCCTATGTTCAAAGCACTAATGATCTCTGTGATTTTGTAGACATGTGGTTTTAGTACAAGCATAGCACCTACCTTGTAGCTTGATAGAGCCGTTGTGACAGGGCAGTAAAAGCCTTCTTAATACTGTCTATAAGGTTGGGATTCTCAGGTACCTCCTCACCTATAGCAATTAACACTTGTCTATAGCCATTGTTCTGTATAAGTATGGCACCACGTCCACATCCAGACACTGGAGGAGGCGCCAACACAACCAGAGCAGCACCCACCAGCAGAGTTACTTGTAAAGGGCCCATAGCTTCACCCACATCTGGCCCTCCTGCCAACTGGTAGACTTCTCTTATGGCTCTATGTTCTTGTAGCACCACAACGGTCTATCCAGAGTAGCCCTACTGATCCCGTGTCTTTAGGGTTATCACATATGGTATGTCTACTATCACTGGATTAAGCACAAATAGCCTTATGCTATCACCCAGTATGGCGCCTCTGTAATCATGCTGCTGGGCTGGTGGTGTAGTTTGTAATTACAGGCCGTCATCAAACCAACTTTAACAACTGATCTATAATTAAAACAAGGAAATTAATATTCTTAGAGCGACCTAGTTCAAAGCTTCGGGCATTGTAGTGTGTGAGAAAATGGATTTTTTTCCTAATTTAAGTCTGGGAAGTAGCAAGGGAACCAGGAAAAACATAATATACACTGTAAATAACTGTTGAATCTACCAGGGATCCTATTGAAACTGAACAGTGGGCCACTGAATAGCACTGAACCAGTTTAGTTTTTACAAGAAGCCCCATGGTGCTCCTGGTCACGTGGAACTAAATCCATTTCCTTTATGTTTCTATATAGCATATAACACACAAAAACAGCTGCCTAAAATGTTTGTTGGTAAAAATTTCAACCATAGCATGGTTAACTCATCCCTCATACACAATCTGACAGAATGTTGGATAGGCTTAACCCTGAAAATCTTAAATAAGGGAATGATATGTGCAGTGAGTGCCATTCTACCCTATTTTGGGCCTAAAAATCTCCATTGGCCAGATTAACTTTTGCATGCCTCATAAAATCCCCAAGGCCTGGCATAATATAAAAACACACCTACTATTCCATTTATTAACTATTTGGGAACACCTGTAATTTTTTTCATAATTTTACCAATATTTCTTCTGTCTAATTCTAAACCAATCAGCAGTCAGAACACCCTTCAGTGCAGTCCTGAATACCATATGACTCACAAGAGGGCAGCATTTACGTCCACGTAACCTACTGGGGGGCACCTCGGTTTTGGTACCAACTGTGGTACCGAACGTGCAGAGCGATGGCTGTTGGCGCTTCAGTAAGGGAAAAAAGGGAGGCTGTTAAATGATTTACATCTTAATATTGGGGGCTGTTAATACATATTAAACGTTGTATGGTCCAGAAGTAACTTGAATATTCCATGAAATCTCTCCAGGGCTGTGAAATACCTGGGTATTATCGTCAAAGGACCTTAATTTATATGGGAGCGGCTCTTATCAGACTTCAGACTCAGTGCGCCCCACCCCCGGGATGGTGGTACACAGTTCAATTCGATCTGAGTACTTGGCAGAAATGGAAAAGACTGCCCATTATTTGTGTAAATGGCGGCCCAATGCAAAAGATGTCTGGAGTTTTCACTTGGAATCTGCAATACACACATTTTTTTTTCATTTAGAGATCTATATATAGATGCGCCTTTTTTCTTTTATACCCAGGTAGCAAAGGTGCTGTGGCCCTACTGAGGCCCACACTTTATTTGGTGTGGCTTCTGATGTGGGCCGCAATGGGCTAACCGATGGGCTGCTGACAGTTTCTGTCCTCAGTGAGGTGTGTGGGCGACACTGGGCTAACCAATATGAGCACAGATCAGTCTCAGAGTGGGTTTGGGTTCAACATGGGTTTTTGGTGTGGCTGAAAGTGGGCTGACCACTTTGTCCAGGCGGCGCCATCTGGGATAGATACTATAGAAAATCTATTTTTTTCCTCATTTTCTAAAATTTGAACCCTGAAAATGCACTGCTAGTCTCCAGCTGTTAGCCCCTCCCCTTGGCCTCTATAGTTGGAAGGAGACTAAACATACTGTATTACTCTCCCCATCATCATAATACAGTAGAGCCATCAGTTCGAACTTAGTTGGCCAAGGCATTTCAACCAGACCTAGACCAGTAACATGCTAGCCTTCAAGTTCATAGTGCCTCCCAATGGGTAGCATACTTCAATATAAAATGATTACCACAGGAATGGTGTAGTCACATTAAAAACTGCTGACATCACCTAACTTTGCACATTTCAAATGTATTTTGCAAGTAGATCCAAACTCTGAGAACATTTGTGTACTGTTAGGATTTATAGTATTCATTAGCCTATTTCTGTTATATCATACTAAAGAAATCAATACTGACATGGGGGGAAAGCTGTACATCAGACATAGTGGGGCCATCTAGTTTCAAAGTTTAGACCTCCCAGCTCAGTATGCCTTGTGCAAACCCATCCTCAGCCCTGTCTGTGGAATTATCTTTTGATCTGATCTATGCCTGATTTGTGGTGCCCACTTTGAAACCAATCTGTGCCCAAAGTGTTTGCCCATTTTGAAGCTGCTCTGTGCCCAAATCTGTTAGCCTTATGTGGCCCACACAACTTGCTGAGGACAAAAACTGTTGGGAGCCCAACAGTCTTAGTTCAGTTTGCCCTATTAGGGCAACCCAATGTGGACCTGACTGGAAACCCACCATTTGCCCAACCTAAAACCATGAATAGTATTCTGCACGCTTTAAACCAGCTTATCTGAGCTAAAACTGAATTGGCCCTAAGCAGGCTTGCTACATGGGTATGTGTATGTAAGGTTGTTGGACGTAGTGGTGAGGACTACATGATATTAACAATACTCGATAGAGAGCAACAAAGCACTGCAGTGATCAATGAACACGATATCCATTGATCTAGGATGATCACATTGCTCATCCGGCTTATTTTTGTAATACCACATGCACATAGTTAACCCTATTGCAGGTCAGTGCAGTGGTCGCTCCACCAGAGGCTGATAGTCAACAAAGGATTAAGGAACAAACTAGTACTCGTCTACTGGACCAGATAAGATAGGCCAGTGAGAGTGCAAGGGGTCACCAGATCTAATCACCTCATTATCATGATCTAGGGATATTAGTAACTATGCACCAAGCACTCATGATTATCACATCTGGAGGGTGTTGCTCCTACTGTAAAAAGAGCTGTGAGTATGTGCCCTCTTTTCTAAACAAGTCGTGCACTGCTTCACCTAAGTACTTGCACTCACCACATTCGTCTGAAAAGTCACCTGCCTTGTTTAAAATAGAGAGAGCTGCACTACCAGGTACCTACTCATGTCACACGCTCTATAGTTTATTATACTGACTAACTTCTCCCAACTAGGTACCTACTCAAATCCCCCTTTTTTTAGAACTGTACTTGAATGACCACTTGTGAGCAACAAAGGGGACAAGTTATAGCTACATGAAAAGAAAGGACTGGAAACAAGGGCATTTTTAGCCAGCTCTTCCTTTTGCTATAGGAGCAACACCCTCCAGATTTGATCTATGTGAGGAAATATCAGGAGGGCCCTCCTACTTTACATAATGTTATAGCAGCTAGCTGGCTCTGAAATTCAAAACAAAGAAGGTAGATTTGAAATAATGTTATGATTTTATTGATAACTCAGACACACACATTCATATGCAGGCCCTTGGGAAAAGCATTTATAAAACGTATCTCACTCTCCGGGCAATAGCAGTACATGCTAGCACTGCAGAACTTCATCTGGTAACAAGGGGACTAGAATTACATGTGGTATACTGATCTCCTTTGTCACTCTTAGTAATAAGATGATACTGTTTCTACAGCTGTAGTAAACATTAATGAACTATACATCAAACAAGTTCTGGGGGTATTTCTCAATATTACTGATTATCATAGTTACTCAGAAATACCCTCTATGCATTTTTTATATAACACAAATTAGATTTGACTCAATCACCTTTGTATTCGCATCTGAAATTACATAAGTTACTTTGGCACGTTCGGGACATACAGAATCCTCCCGTTTTAAAGGACGTGCACTTAATTCATGTCAGCTTATACATTGTCATGCACGAGTACAAGACCTATACCGATTCGAAGTACTGGGGTACAAAGGAATGCAAGAGAAATGTGATTATACACGTATTTTGACACATCTTCTCACCTTTGAAGTTGAATTATTTGCATCTCACAGGCAGCTAAGTAACTATGCCAAAATTGAAATAATATAGTGGTATACACTTAATCCCCACACTAACACTTATAGTCTATACGACTTCAAAAGATCCTTTGCTTACTACACAATGTTCTGGATATTGCCAGTATCACTCAATTTAATACTGGCAAGACCTTCTGGGCTCTGATTGCTTTTATGTGATTTGAATCTTAATATAAAATATAGGGCAACGATAGCAACAAATAGTAGTCCGATGAAGAGGCAGCCCACAATAATGGCATTCTTTTCATGGCCTGGCTGCTCAACTCCTATGAAGACCTTCATTCCTGCTGATGCAGTGTTGGAGGGTTCGCTTTGTGCTTCACGACCATCCAGGTCATTGCTTACTAAGCTGAATATGTAGGTAACATCTCCTGTATGGATTAAAGCAAAATATATTAATGGATTGATATAGCCTCAACATTGGAGTTAATCTTCTGGAGATATTGACACCCAATACATGTAACTACAAAATCAAAAAAGAACTTAGAATAAAAGGCTTTACATTACCAAACCGATTGCAGCCCCCTGTATCATCTCTTCTCCCCCGTATCACCCCCCCCCCCCGCCCATGTTCATTGATTAATGATAAACAACAAAAAGTCACTTCTCAGTTGACATTCTCCCAGTGCCCAGTTTGTCCATCTTTGTTTGAAATCATCTAACACCACTTTGAGAGATTGCAATGTCTCTTGCAGTATATCTATCAAGAAGAATAATGCCACATTTATTACATGTTAACACCTAAAGTTATATGATCTACACAAACCTCCAGAGTGCATCCATACAGTAAAGAGCTCTGTTTGTCCAGGAGGTGAGGGAGCTGTAAGGTTCCCTGTTGTCAGCATACTCTGTGACACTAGGGCTTGTTGGGTAAAGTTTTCATTGATGCTTTCAAAGTCTGTTGCATATCGGATTTCATAGCTGGAAACTGAATCAACAAAGTTATGCTTGTTTTCTGTTATTGATTTTAGATTGAAAGTCTAAATCATAGACACATTGATCAGATTGAAAGCTAGGTTTCCTAATTACATAATTTAGTTCTCAGTGATAGACTTGAAAAGCAAAGTAAAATCAGGACAGGATAGAACTACATAATAGTTAATTCATGGACATCAAACATGTTACCTTACATCGTAATATTCTGTATATACAAACTCCATTTTAAAAACAAGCTGATTCGCATCAAATGTATTATACTACAATACCACTTTGACCTTATACACAATGCTTAATAGGAAAACTATGTGGTCATCAAGATTTAAAATAATATTCATATACATGTATTATAATCATTTTGAATGTACCTGTTCCATATGTTAGTTCAGCACCCTGTGCAGTCCAAGTCAGATTAACAGTGCTCTTCTGTAGGTTGACACTGGTTACCTGTAGGTCTGTCACCTGGCCAGGTTTATACACCTTTCCATCTAAAGAAGAAAAATCAAAACATGACATGGAGCTACCACATGAGGCTTGGGTGCCAGGGGCTAAACCAATGCCTGTTCTCTATTATAACATTGCCAACTGCTGACCAAGACAAGGACTTGAATCCTTTTACTCCACTCTATCAATACTTCATCCTTGTTGAATTCCATAAATGTCATTCTATGAACATTTGGTGATTAAATGTAAAAAGTTACTAATGATATCTATATTGAGTTCAATACGATGGGGTATATTATCTTTTTTTAGAATTCTTCTACTTACCAGGTAGCTCTGCTGAGTTGTTCACCTGGAAGGATCCTCCGATAGCCACACGTTGTAGGTCAGTAACTCTAACATCAGGGTCCGTGTTATTGTCTGGCTGTGAGGAGGCAGCACCCTGCCCCACTAAATGCACAGAGCTGATGGTTGTGGCTTCAGTGCCGCTCACAAGTACCTTTCATTACATCAAAGATATTGCCATCATCAATTGAGATGATGGCTGCATGTAGTTTTGCCTCTGTTCTTCATGTATGCTTAAAGCAGTATCATATGTAAATTCATATAATGTGGGAAATACTAGCCAATTGCTGATTCAATATTAGAGCAAGTTATTAAAAATGTGTTTAAATCTTTCCAGTCCTCTTGCTATGATTACATAATGAATATCATATACAGATTATGTTACCTTTACATTGTATCTGCCATCTACAAAGCGGTCCACGAAATATTCAGAATAAATACCATCATTCTTAGTCTGATCAGCCCCTGCCATAAATGAATGTGAAAAGGTGTAACACGATGCAACACATATCGATCATCTATGCATATGAGAGATAGTGTCACTGAAAGGTATACTAGACTATCTGTTTCAGATGAAGTTCATTGTTTTAGGATATCAGAGATTGTTGGCAAATACCAGCATCTATATTTTTCTAGAATCTTAATTCTACTGATAAAGGATTTGCTTGAAAGGGAATTCTTCAAGGCCGTACCAGCACCGTTATCTTGAAGTGGAATGTGGACTGATCCTCCACTGGGCTTCTCAATTACAGCAACAACTTTAGCACCAAGCACAGCCTTGTATCCTGAAAATCATGGACAAGGTTGGTATAATTCTTTACATGAGGCAAAATCCTTTGTTCTGAATGAGATTGGGTGCGTCCATGGGGTGACACTTCCGTGATATTCACGTGAAGAATAATGTGTAAACAAAAACAAATAGACCAAAGAATTTAGAGCCTCAAATGAAATGCATATATACATGATATATGTATGCCGCTAGTGGAGCTCATACAACATTACTATAATTATCATTTACCCTGTGATACACTGGCATATACTGCCTGTTCCATCTGCTGACTAGCCATGTCCATCTCACGATTGCCCCAGAAGGCATAGGCCATGATAGGATAGGTCCCTGGCACTGCTGTTTGAGATACGACTGTAACAGCCACCTTCTGTTCTATACCATCACTGCTGGAGATTCTGTACGTCCATCTACCAGTCTGAGGGCAGTGTACAAAGCTTTAGCAATATTTCAGAAATGATTTTTGTGTGTACTTATTCTTATTTGCTCAGATTTATATAAGCTTAATCACCTCTCATCTGACATACAATGTACTTGCTCTTCGCATCATAATGAAACAATGTAGAGTGAAATCCACCTACCTTCACCTTACCAGTAAACTTGAAGCTGTATAGTCCAAATTTAGGGTCATGTTCAACAATTGGAGAGGTTTTCTGGTAAGAATCACCGTTGGGGGAGGTAAGCACTATATCTATGTCACTACCACTGTAGTCAAAGTGAAAGTCTGTGTCCATACACAATGTTGAATCTATGGATACTTTCCTGGAGATTGGAACACCCGGTGACACCATCTCAGCAGTGCTACTAATAGGAATCTTCTTGTCACGAACATCTAATTAATAAGAGACAGTCCGTGTTAAAGGACCTTGGTGAAAAAAGGACAGGAGAGAAATTACAGCTCCTCCGTGAATTACTCTCGAGCTCCCTGGATTTAAGGTCAAATCCTTTATGACGAAAAATGGCCCAGATTTTGAATCTGTTGTGATTTTGGAACGTACCTCAAATACGCAAGGGGGTATAACTACAGTAGGGTCTATAGATCTATCTATCTATCTATCTATCTATCTATCTATCTATCTATCTATCTATCTATCTATCTATCTATCTATCTATCTATCTATCTATCTATCTGTGCACAGTAGCGGATGCAGAATCTGGAAAAGGAAGGGGCGCAGCCCAACAGGAGGGGGGTGCATCCACTATTTTTGAGCACATTTTGGGGTCCAAAATATTATGTAATCAAACTTTAAGTACTGACAAAAAGGAGGGGGCGGTGCCCCTGCGTCCCCTGTCTAAATCCGCCACTGGTGTATTATATATTCTCCGGCCTAAAATCGCAAAAGAGTGTGTTCTATACTCCTTGCTGTAGTTATAGGCCTATCCCTTGTGAATTTGGGGTAGGTCCAAAAATCGCAACAGATTCAGAATCACAGAGATATTTGAGTCATCTTTTGCCAAGTGGGATTCGAGCTATAACAATTACGTTTCTGCATGTGCCACAATGTGGGAAAGTGATGCTTTCGCGACCTTATTTGTACCCTGCCATGAGTGCTATGCGACCACGACCTCTACATCCCACTTCCACAGTATCAATTATTACGTATAGAATATTACCTTCCTGCCACAACTGCCTACCAAATGTGGCCATTTCCTCATACAGCAATAATTATTGTTGTATTAGAGGGAGATGGATGCATCATTACCCCCCCCCCCTTTGAATACATAATTGAGTCTAGTTGTCAGAAATCTTGTAAGTATAAATTATGTCATATTGAAGAAAGTCTGAACTCACTCTGGTTCTGGTCAACAATGCGTTGGAAGCCTTCATTTAGTGCATTAGAGCTGGCATCATCCGAATACAGGAATGATAACCCTCCAGTAGTTTTGGCCACTTCATCCATATTGGAATCTGCCGCATCAGTAAAGGCAATTGTGTGAACAATAACCTGTTCACGGATAACCTACAGAGATAAAGTGATACGACATGACAGGTACTCAGTATTATAGTGCGCAACAATTCAGTAGATAGGGTAAATTAGGGAGCATGGAGAATAACAGTTGTGAGGATGAAGGTCAAACCCACGCGTGAAAATGCATGGGGGAAACATCTGAGAGCCAGGTCACTTAGCCAACAGTGGCAGATAGGGCCACCTGACAGGCTGTTTTAGCAGCTATATAATCCCTTGTCAGGCTCATGTGAATATTGTAGAGGCAAATTATTTTCCTCAGAGTAAGCTGGACATCTCTGTCAATTACATAACAGTAAGGCCTTTCATTCTCCCCCAAATATCGACTAGCAGAGAGATTTCGGTGTGGCAGAGGTAGGTGGGCAACTCTTCCAAATTACATATATAAGAAATATATACTTTAAAATACCCATTGTCAGCGTGGTTTTATTTGAATTTAATGAAATAGTTCCAGGTATACATCCCAGTTAAGGCACCACAATAGAGAAGTAGTACTCATATCCAGTCCCAGTCCGGGTTGGGTATAATGGTTTTGATAAGTGATCAGGAGGCTGTTGCGAAAAGATTGAGTGGTTGCTTTCCAGGGTAGGTACCTCACTTCCCACTTCCCTCCTCTACTTAACCACTCAGTATCACTTCCAACACTGTAGTCCAGAAGTAGTCACTTTACCACAAATCAAACTGTGTTGCGAAAAGTTATCACACCTGAGTGCTTCCCAGACTGCCCACACCTACATACTTATGCGACAGAGTGTAGGAAGCAACTTCCAGTCAAGGGGTTGTTAGTAACCACTTCTGGACCACTTCTGTTGGGAAGTGCCATTTTGCAATGCAATAAAGAAGAGACTACCAAAGATGAGTGCCTTCCGTTTTTGGAAGTACACCTCAGACAGAAGTGACTTCCAAGGGTTTAGCAACAGCCACCAGCTTTGGTATGATATGAAAAATACATGACTTCTGGAGCGCCCTGTTTGCATTGCATCCTGCATGAGTGGATCTAAGAGTGCGGAAGTATGGACAGGCTCTGTTATAGTGTTTTACCCCCATGCTAAAGGTTACATCCCAGTTAACACATACATGTTATTATTGTTTATACCACGATTTGTGGGTTACACAGTGCTTTTTTGGTGTCTATTCCCATCCACATATCTGCCGATATTGCACACCCTATAGGCTGTAACATCAATTTTGGAAGGCGTGCGGTTATCCAGGTAAGGCGTGCGGTTATCCAGGTAAGGCGTGCGGTTATCCAGGATAACCGCATGCCTCTCCCATGTCACATGTCACATGTCACATGTTAAAACCCACGAAATTTTCCAGGTCAGGGTAGAGATCGAACCTGCAGTCTCACATCCCAAATCCAACTCCCTATGCACTGCGCCACAGGGACTGACGAGAAACGTTCGGTTCGAACCAAATCTGGATATGATACGAAGCCGTGTGCGCTGTCGCTGTCCGCTGCCGGGCGACGAGGTGTATTATACACAAACATAACCGCGAGACGCAGTGAACGGAGAAGGCGCAGTGGTCTAGCGGTTAGCACGTTGCGCTCAGCCGTCAGAGGTACACGGATCGCGCCCCGGTCCGGGCGCATCTTTTTTCGCCGTGTGCGCTGTCGCTGTCCGCTGCCGGGCGCAGAGGTGTATTATACACAAACATAACCACGAGAAGCATTGAAACCTTTTTTCGCCGTGTGCGCTGCTGCTGTCTGCTGCCAGGCGAGGAGGTGTATTATACACAAACATAACAGCGAGACGCATTGAAATCTTTTTTCGCCGTGTGCGCTGTCCGCTGCCGGGCGCCGAGGTGTATGTACCTGTGTACACACACTGTCATGGCTGGCTTCGAGTCCCGGGAAGGGGGAATAATTTTTGTTTTCAACTTAAATTTATTGGTATAATATTGATTATTTATTGGTTTCGTGGTATAAAATAAGTAGTCAATGGATAACTGATGACTCGTGGGGGTTATCGACGATAATAACACTCGGCCTACGGCCTCGTGTTATTATCTGTCGATAACCCCCACTCGTCATCAGTTATCCATTGGTTACTTGTTCAATAATTATTACTTATAACTATTTAACTATTTCGATTTCATTTACCTCATCCCGCACATCCATGATTTTAGGGTCTTCATTTTCACTACCATCAGAAACTACTATCAGGTTTCCACCCTTGGCAGTACCTCCATCACTTCTTAACGCCTCAATACCCTTACGAAGTCCTGTTGGTGGAAGAAGAAACTGCGATACTAATATAATGTTTGATAAATTGGATTATGGTGTTTTCGCAAAGGCAAGGAGAAAGGGACGTTCCCTAGACAGCAATGGCTGCATATGTTTACAAGCATGGTTCCCAGAAATCTCGGCTACTTGAGGTGAAAAGAGTTCCCTTTCTGGACAATCAGGTATATTCTTTTTCAGTTTTCAGCCACTTGTGATACAAAAAATACATGTTTCCAGTTATTGTTTTAATGAGCTATTCTTCTTGTATAAAAGAACATGTCTCGGTGGCAAAATTGAGTCTCTAATTTTCATTGATTTTGTCGGGCCGATAGGAGAAATTTCAGTGAGAATACATCACCATTTTGACCTCCTCCGTGGAAGAAAAAAATCGGTTACTATTGTCTGGCCAATTTTCATAGTGGATTATAGCATGGATTCCACTGAAGCCGATAGTTGTCTGATTTTGTCATCGGGTTGCATCGGGGACACATCGGGCAGCATCGGGAACTATCGGCCAGCTATCGGGCACTATCCGACAACTGTCGGGCAACAATCGGGCTCAAATCGGGTTCTGTGGAAGAGCTCTATTTTAAGCATTGGAAACCATCGGGAACCATCGGAAAGACGTCGGGGATGGTCCCGACAGGTACCCGATTTTTTCTAACTGATTAGAAAAAATCTAACTGATTAGAAAAAATCGGGTACCCATGCAAAATCGGCCCGATTACCAATACCTTTATGATTTTTATAAAAGAGGAACATTTAATTACCCAGGAACAGACTCAGCATGTATATATATATATATATATAGTAAATCATTGATTTTTATCACAAATATCGTGAACCATTTCATTTTTTCCTTGGTGGAAGAGGTCAAAAAAGTGAGATTTGTGGCTGAAAATTCTCCTATTGGGCTGCTATCGGGTTTTGGGGGTTTTGGTGGAATCAACGCTATAGGTGGCAGATAATATCAAACTGATTTGATATTATCGGCCACCTATCGTGAAGCATCAGGTTGGAGACGGGGATATCTTGTTAGGACACACCAGGATCATAGTACAAGAGTCTTAGTTTAGTCTGTACTAAGATTCTGATACCATGCACAGTCGTAGGCTGTACTGGGATCTTAGTACACTTGTGTGTGCACTGGACCATGACACTCACCTCTGCAGGTGTATGGGCCAATCAGAGCCTTGGTCACTGGACCATGACACCTACCTGTGCATACATTATTGGGGTCAAAGGTGGGATGGTTTAACCACTGGTGGGATGGTTTAACCACTCCACTATTTTGTACTTAAATTTACATTAAATGATATATTTACTCCCTTATTAAACAACACTTGGCTAAAATGAAAACGTCATTTTGTAGGCATTTATCTATTCTTTAATCTTGTGGGTTCATATTTATTAGCAAATTTAACAAAAATTAGCAAATAGATTTTACTACACCAGGACTAAGGGGAAATTTATACATATAGCCATTTCTCAGAGAATATTCTGATTTTAGTTCTGTAAAAAAGTGCATATATAAAATATAGACCCCATGTACTTTAGATGACTTTAGAATTATGTATTGTGGTGAAGAAATTAGAGAAAGTTTGATGATAAAACAGTGTACTAAGTTCTTAGTACACCTCATGATCAAGGGACTATCATTCAATCTTAGGGCGTACTAAGAAACAGGTTAGTCCTGAACCTGAGCATCACTGATGCAAAACGATGGACAATTTTGAGCTATTTCATACAACCCGATTACTGAACGATTTCTTGGCGTTGGTCCAAAATCGTCGGTGATGCAAGCCGATGCAAACCGATGGCAAAATCGGCCAACAATCGTCTTTGGTGGAATCAACGTTTATTACTTCATTATCTCCCATCCAATTATGCATTTTACCTGATCCTATACTGGTGCCACCAACGGCTTTCTCAGGAATGGATCCAAGCAGCTGTATTCTTGTTTTACTGTTGATTTTGGTGAGTCTTGCTGCTATCTTTGTTTTGCTTTCACTGCTAAAGTACACTATGCCAACGATCTCATCATCTCTTACAACATTCCTGATAAAACTACTGCAACCCTGACAAAACAAAGACAGGTCATAGACCAGTACATAAACGCATAGACATCAAATGTTAAGTACTGGGAATATTGAAACTGACGTTTATATGTATGAATTGTAAATTGAAAGAGCATATGTACTACAGGTATTTCAATTTTTAATGATACCCATTTTGAATGATATCATTGAGAGCTTTAAATCATTGCATGGGAAATAAAAATGAATGTGAGTCTTCGAACTCCAACTTGCAGATTTTTGTACATTAAATAAATAATCGGTAAGAAAAAGGTACCCACCCGTTGGAGACTCTCCAATTTAGAATCATCTCCCATGGATCCAGATATATCCAATACAAGTACATAGCGCTTATCTCGAGCTTTCAATAGAGTAAAGACAGGTGTGGTGTCATCTATTTGACGAGGAGGATTGATGTTCTTAAAGTCATCATGAGAACGAAGTACCTGGATTGAATAAAGTGATACAGAAGAAAATATGATACAAGAAATTCTATGGTGTTCTGATGAAAGGCTTTCAGTTGTACATGATTCCCCAGGTTATAAATGAGGAATTAAGGCTCTAGTTAAGGCCGTGTGTAAGTTAGATGTGGGATGACAGTGTATGCAGCTCTGGAGGTCATTTCTTAATGCACTACGATCGCACACAGCACTACGACCTGAAATCTCAATGCTATTCCTATGGGGATTTTGGTACGATTTGGAGTGTACAGTCGTAGTCTGTTAAGAAATGGCCTCCAGACGCATTCTCTTTGGGATAACTCGGTATGGTCATATTGCAAACCAGTAAGGTCATTGCAGAACCACATTGAGAATTCTATAGCTCTTCCCAGAGGGTCACAGTATGGAATTACGTACAATACCTTGACTATAATGAAACATTAAGGATAAACTACCCTTTCCCTCTGAGGTTGTTATAGGCTACTCAGAAAACCAGTCAGTATCCGTCCAGATTTGTCAAAAGTGATGATGCTCCTTTATGAGTCCATATGCACACATGAATTATTTCCAACCTCATTATTGACACTTACCTCCCAGACACTTTGTTTCTTACATTTTCTGTTTTGTTGGGTTGGGGCATCTCGGTTATGAAAAACCTTGGGGTGCTTCTTGTCATTGTCACAAAACTCCACAACCTACAGTAACACCCAAAAATTAATTCATGTACACATAAAATACTGACATGCAGTTGCTACAGCTAAGGTAAGAGAGAACCTCCACATGTGATTTAATTATTTAGTACACTTAGATTCGAAATCAGGCAACAATGGAGGAGTCACAGTGCCAATGAAATTGAAATCAATTTAGAAAACAGCCTTGTCATTCATTTCTAATGCAGAGGCGTAGGAAGCAAATCTTCATTGGGGGGGGGCAAGCAGGGGCCCAACCTCGGACGCCTTGAATTGTCGGCTCAAGCATAATAGAGCCTATATACACCCCCCCATATGAAATTTGTATAGAAACATAATTTTTGATGAAATTTTGATCTGATTTGAGGCCCAGGCCCCCATTTTCCCTATCCCATTACTATATCAGTCTAATTTGAGATGCAAAGTTTTAGCTTCTTGTTCAATTCATTATAAATTCTTTGCAAATTTCTTTTTTTGGGGGGCCCAGACATACTCAGGCCCCACCTCCCTTATGATTGAGGGGGGGGGGGCCCAGGCCCCCCTGGCCTCCTTTTCCTACGCCCCTGTAATGTGAGTTTTCTACAGATGTATTTGATTTAATAGTCTTTATGATACTGGGATTTTCACTAAGGTTAGCCATTTAAGGTTAATGCAGACAATCTGGCATTAACGGACTTAATACATACTAACATGGTCAAGGTACTGCCTATACATAAGGGATCCATATTCTCTCTTGAATCCATCACCATATAAATCAATAAAACGGCAGTTGTCATCTGGGAGGTTCCCTTTGGATTTACATTTACCATTTGTGGTTTTGTCATCTTGGTAACCTGCAAATGGACAATATCCTCAATTTTACTTTCATTCGGAAATGTGAATCTTTATCGAATAGCGATAATGGTTTTGCCCAAATGCTTCACTTTATCATGTGGATCTTAGTTTTATAGCTGTTGAGTGTAGGGTCTATGTATGCTCGGCATAGAGGCTCCACGTATTGAACTTATGATATGTCAGTCAAAAAGGGAAAAGACACACACAACTTTTCTTTTATGGATGTAAAAGGTTGTGTTGTGGATTGATAACAAACCTATTCATTCTTGTGATAGCTGAAATTTAACAACTTAAAGGCTAGAATTTTATTCAATGAGTTTTAGAAACTGAGAGGAATTCCTACCTGATAGTGCATTTGAGCAGCGTGTTGCTTCGACCTTGCCTTTATGACCACTGTAGAAATGGGGTTCAGTGTCAGTGGCATACTCATCAAATACACCATACCTAAGGTGCGCCCACTCATGAACCAGTAACTGAATATGAGATAATGGGTGCTTTAAGCAGAATCTAGAAAACATATTGTTCAGCTAACTCCGAGATTAGTACCCAACACACATTTAATAAGTATGGATTTATATAATAACAAACATTTCTTCAGACCCGTAATCATAGATCTCCACTGATGGGCTATGACAAATGGACATTGGGTCTAGCAGTGACTTATTTGCATTCTACAACATAAAAGAAATAAATCAGAACATTGGGCTTTAAGAAGCACCATCTCTTCATGTTGCAAAGTGGAGATGATTAAATCAGATGGCCACATATATTTATATATTACCTCATGATAATAAGAATTATGCTAGATTGATAGTCAATGATGTTAACAAAGCATCCTTTAGCAATGTTCTGATCTATTTCTATGCAAGTTATCATCAGAATGAATGAGGCAAGGTTCTTCTTTTTCAACTTAGTAGCACTGCATCATGTATGAGAATTGCTTGTATCAGGCATATATATCAAAGAAATACAAACCTTATCAATAGGACCATATGGTTTAGACACACTGGCATTTAGGAGATAGTTTGTTGTGATATGCATGTATTGCCCTGGGTAACCACATGGAGTGGACCTCAGGACAAACGGCTTGTCACCCTGTTTGGGGTCTGGCTTATCCACAACTATGTCACTCCTGTCCATAGCTTCATTCCCCGGCACTTTATATTCAGGATTCTCTTTCCAGCTTTTAGGCACAAGTATGTTGATCTGAGCTAGGTAAGCACGCTTCCTGTAAATCAAATTAGTGGATGCAAAATTATGTGGACAAAATTCACACAGATTGCCTAGGAATGCAACACAATTTATCTTAGATAAGGTTAGGGCAATGGTCCTATCTATACGATCTTTTTCATTTTCCTTTTTTCGTACATTCTTATTTGACTTCATTTGATACTTTCTGTATTGGGTACACTTAATGTATGTGTGCAGTGTATGACTAATCGCCCAGGGTTGGTTGGTTATATATCAGTCAGTTTTGTGTCAACTCCTCCTGAGATCCCACCAGGATTATCTCTCAAGGCACCAGATCCTAAAACATTTTTGAAGTAAGAAACTGCCCCAAACTATGGTTATCTAGGTTGTAAGAATTGTGGGTACTATTACATTATTGACCTCACATTTCAGATACTGAAAGTTCTTCTATAGTGTTTAGATTCACACCTTTGCAATTTACGACATTGAAAGAAAGTAGGAACCAGCTTATTGGATGGGTAGGTGGCACAGTCCTGTATTGTTTGTAGGTACGTGCTGCTACTACCATTGGGTTGGGGTACGTTCTATGTTAACCAAGATAGCCTGACAATGCTACCTGAGAGTCACTCCCTACTTTATTTCATGTGAATAACAACTTCCCAAAGAGATAGCGTTACAGGGCCAATCGCCACACCCCAAGTGGCATAACATGTCTCGATTGCCACTGCTGGTCACATTACATATTTAGATGCTAGATTCAGTGAATCTCAAGTATTTTAATAGCAATTAACCATGAAAATAAATAGAGAACTAAACTCCCAGACGTACATTGTGGTCTATCCACCCCTTGGGTGGGGGGGGGGGGGCTGTCTGACCCTCGGGCCTTGCCCTCGGGGTGGATCGGCCACAAAGTACGACATGGTCGTTTAGTTCTCTCTATATCTTTTCTATATACGTTCATTGTACGACCATGCCCCTGGATTTGGTATCTTAACCACTAAAGATAACATAATTAGGACCCCTTTGTAAAACACATTTAAGGATTGCCCTTTAAGGCTACCCGAACTGAGTCAGACATAACATTGCAGAGGATGCGATAGTAGGCTATATTTCTCCTTTTGCTTATAATAAATAGGCTATTGTTTTCACTATGGGCACTGTATTTCTTGTCCCGACCCAGTCGTTTAATAGGTATACATAACTTAATCAGCTTTACTCCAAGTCCCTATAACAAAAAACAGGGCGGGTCCTGAAAAATCAAAAACAGTGACATAATTGTTGAACATTCCCTATGGTGACAAAGTATAGTAAAATTCCTTACTCATGTAATACTGGGCTTCCCTAGCCCACTTAAAAGGGTCTATTTCTCCTGTTTCCTATCCCCTCTGATGTGTGTGGTGCACATATGCACAGGCACTGCACATTCCTCTGAAATTGTCTAATGTCGTTCTCGCCATGAATATGACCTTAGCTGTCGAAATGGCTTAAACATCTATTACTCACTCACTCATGTAATACGCCTTTAACTACCTGTTTTACACATTTCACATATTAACCCTACTGGTTTGAATAAGAATGTTCTGGAGGCCATTTCTTAACACACTACGACTGCTGTCCTTAAAATCGGAGTGAGAACCTAATAATTTGGCCTTAACAGCACCATGACCTAGTAGTCCCTAATGTCTGCACCAGTACGACTGCCCTACTAAACCTTATGTAATTACTGCATAGCTGCTAATCGTAGTGAGCAGTCGTAGGGCAGTTCCTACAATAGCCTGGCTTATTATTGGCATTTTTAAATTGTAGTGGCTGTGTGCAGTCGTAGTACATTGAGAAATGGCCTCCTGTGGCAAGAACACTGCCAGGGCATCCCTTGATAAAGGTAATAAGCATTATCGAGAAATAACGTCTCAACTATCATAGTGGTGAATTCAAATTCATTCATAGTAATGGAGGTAGCACCTCCTTGTGCCCCCTATGGTCTGACCCCCTCAAAATCTAGAAGGTACTTCAGTACCATAACCATGATTGGGTGAAACATTGTGACATCTTTTCATCCATGCTACTGCTAGTCTGACTTATGACCTATAGGCCACTTTCATTATGTTTATTCAGACTGGCACAGCTGTATAGCCTCTCACTGTGCTCTGATATAAAGGATCAAAGGAAGCATAAATTTCATATCTGCTGTGTGTTCTGAGCAGTAGTTTGACCTTGTTACTGTTTTGGATAATTCACCAAACATAACCTGGTAGAGGTACCAGTGATGTCTATTAAAGTAGATACAGACTCTGATTTCACCATAATAATATATACACAATACGAGTGCTATATATGTGCAGAACAGCTGGTCTGTGTGGTACGCTATATATACGTTCATAATATCTCAGGTCATACACTCACTCAATATCATCAAATTGGGGCTGGTGCAGTATTTGGGTCTTGGTTGTTTGGCTAATCAAGCAATACAAAAAAACCCACCAAGTACATCTCTGGATCGTGTTTCAATAGTTTCCACGACAGGATGCCCTCAAATCGTAGTGGGAGGTATAAGAAATGACTCCATACCAGTGACTATATAGTGAGCTACAGTACAGACCTCAAAATAACAGCTGCTATTTATTCAACTACTGACTCAATACACATTACTATGAAGTCATAGCACCCAGTCATAGGGGCCACTATTTGCTAAATAGTGACCAGTCATATCCTCCCTCATGGTCTAGTTTCCACTCCTGTGTTCAAATGAGCATAGGGCTGCAATGATTATATACTGATATGTAGCCCCCCCCCCCTTCCAGGAGTGAGCTGCAGGGTGTAGGGGTACCAATGGTGTAGGAGTGACACATGGTGGGTGGATGGTATCAGAGTGAGATGCAGGGTGGGTGGATGGTATCAGAGTGAAATGCAGGGTGGGTGGATGGTATCAGAGTGAGATGCAGGGTGGGTGGATAGTATCAGAGTGAGACGCAGGGTGGGTGGATGGTACCAGAGTGATGCAGGGTGGGCAGAACATGAAGGAGTGGGAGGGGGCAGTGTAGGAGTATATATCCTCTATACCAAATCCACCCCATCCCAAGAACAGCAGAATCATTAGTCTATATAGAGTACTTACATGGTGACAAAGCAAAAATCACAGATAGGGTATATTTGAGGAAAGGAGTGTATAGGGCAACTGCTAAGGCTACCCACTAATTATTCACACAGAGGGCTGTCATACCAGGATCGTGTTTCAATAGTTTCCACGACTGGACACCCTCAAATCGTAGTTGGAGGTGTAAGAAATGAGTCCATACCAGTGACTACATTGTGAGCTACAGTACAGGCCTCAAAATAGCAGCTGCTATTTATTCAACTACTGACTCAATACCCACCACTATGAAGTCATAGCACCCAGTCATAGGAGCCACTATTGGCTACATAGTGACCAGTCATACCTCCTTCACGGTCTAGTATGCACTCCTATGTTCAAATGAGCATAAGGCTGCAGTAACTACCATAATGTCTCATATAGGAGCCGGGCCTTGAATAGCAGCCTCCCTTGAATAGGGACCAGGGTAGGAGGGCTGTCAAATCAATAGGGGTCAGGCCTTGAATAGGCACCTGGTGGGGCCAGTTTTAGGTGGTTTTAGGAAGACAATCAAGACCCCCAGCCTAAATTATGTATACTTGTTCTAGATAGTTCCCTTTCAAATCACATATGATAGATCTATATCTAATGACCTAATTGTATCTAAAACAATGTACACTCTGTTATTCTTTCTTGATAGTAGGGCTGAGGTGTCAGCTAGGTGTAATTTCCTTTGTAACATTATTAGAAACCATCATGGGTGAGGGTTGGGTATGACAGGCACAATGTAATACTCAATCCTTAGGTGAAACACCACACTTTTCAAAATGATATTTTATTCTTTAGAAAAAAATGTCATCCCAGCACCAAAGGCGCTGGCCACAGGGTTATAGGTAGTAGTGTAAAGAGCCCAGATTGGGTACATTTGAGTAAAGGAGTGCAGAGGGCAGCAGCTAAGGCTACCCACTAATTATTCACACGGAGGGTTGTCATACAGCATCCCTTATTGAGTCACTGCTGTGGTGGATATTTAGCTAGCAGGCAGTACGATCACCCAGTAATGTAGCCAGCTATTTAGTCACCAAGGCCAAAATCCTAAGATCACCCGCTAAGATTTGACCCATCTCCAGTCGTAGCTGGCTGAACCTGTCGTGGAAACTATTGAAACACTATCCTGGGTCCCTTGTTAAATCACTGCTGTGGTGGCTATTTAGCCAGCAGGCATTACGATCACCCAGTAATGTAGCCAGCTATTTGGTCACTATGGCCAAAATCCTAAGATCACCTGGTAAGATTTGACCCATCTCAAGTCGTAGCAGTCAGAAACTGTCGTAGAATGTATTGAAACAAGGTCCTGTAGACTTTGTCTACTGAGAAGCATTTTTTCAAAAAGGTATGCGTATGTAATCTGCCTATATGACAATAGTCAATAATAAAAATACGCCCAATCCCCCATGCTTTCTTTTAAATTAGGGATATAACTGTTGTAAAATATTATTATGTTTGTATTGAAATTCTATCCTGATATCTTCCCAAAGTATAATAATTTTTCGTACTGTTAGTGTTGCTACAAGTAATATCTCTAATTTGCCTGATACAGTCTCCTAAATGGTCCTACTTATTAATAACTGCCACATCCAAGGTGTACGTTTGCAATCATCTATAATTTTATATGTATTTTATGACATTTTATTTAAATGAAGCTGTATTTATCATCATAACTCATCTTCATCTCATCTCTTCATCCCACAGAATTTTTCAATTCTATAAATGTTAGTAGCTAAAAGAGAGTACACATAATAAGTAAAAAGCTGAATCAATATTTGAAGGAATGGGACTGTAATCGAATACTTTCTTATTTTGTCCAACAAACTGAGCATACAAACTGTATTTGTTTACCGAATGTCTGTTCAGGATAATTTAATAAAATATTAAATTGAAAATTGAATTGAATTGATATGATTCAATTCAAAACAGCAACACCTACCTTGTAGCCTGGTAGAGGCGTTGTGACAGGGCAGTGAAGGCCTTCTTGATACTGTCTATAAGGTTGGGGTTCTCAGGTACCTCTTCACCTATAGCAATTAACACTTGTCTATAGCCATTGTTCTGTATAAGTATGGCACCACGTCCACATCCAGACACTGGAGGAGGCGCCAACACAACCAGGGCAGCACTCACCAGTAGAGTTACTTGTAAAGGGCCCATAGCTTCACCCAGATCTGTCCCCTTCTGCTGACTGATAAACCTCTCCTGTGCATGGATATAAAACTGGCTGTATCCTGATTAGCTCAGAATGTTATGTGCACAAGGAGCAGGCTGTCCACTGATGAGGTGGTTTTGTATCTATACCACTCCCATGAGTCACGAGGATCCAGACTAATCATTCCACTTGTCCTTGTGTTAGTTTAGATTGTTTTCCTAGACGTCCAGGTTAAAAAAGGACATCTCTGCATGTGCTTATGTCCTAATAGTGCACAGCTCACCCAAAGAGCTCGGTTGAATCTGGTGTGGCAGAGGGGGCGCTGAAGGGCAACTTGATACTGGGGAGTGTCAGGGGAAGGGTATGCATAGGGTTGACAGTACTGAGTAACAGTGGTTAATCTAAGCACCGAAAGTGATACCCATTCCTGTTAGCCGTTTCTTAAGTGGAAATCTTTATGTAGTGAAACTATTTTTAGGGTATACTAATATCATAGCAGAGTTACAAGTACCTAAGTCACATGATTAGGGTAACCTCATGCAATGCATGTTTCAGCAGCGAGTTGGGAACCTAAAAGTTAGTTTTTCCTGAATCGCTAAGAAACGCTGTTAAGCCAAAAGCTGTCCAATTTACAAAATATTTGCAGCAAATGAGGGCTGAGGGCTTTCATGCCATTTAATACATTTGTCTTTTAGAAATCACTGTATGACCCTAAATATTTCCAAAAGAATTATATTGGCATCATTTTTTTTCATGATCTAATAACTCTGAGAAGAATCAGCCTCATCTCATGTTCTTAGCACTAACACGCTTGTTGCTGTTTCGGTCTCCATGGCTTCATAGTGTGTCACAATTATGTGACAATAGGCCACCTGTAGGATTTTATTCGCATTTTGATATGGTTTTCTAGGAACCATTGGGTCGAAACAGTATTTTGTGATAAAAACAGTATTCTGTACATTGTAGTTGGAACAAAAGGTATATTTCAAATAGTCTAATCTTGAAATCAATAAAGTCATAAATCAATAAATAAAAATATCGTTTACCTCCCCATGGGACTCGAAGCCTGCCATAGTGGGTGTACACACAAGGTTTGACTGCAATAAAAAACGTACGCCGTGACCAGGACTCCAGCCTGTGGAAGCTTCAGGCCTGAGTGCAACGTGCTAACCAATATACCATCGGCACACACACCTTGCCACCCAGCAGCCGTTGGTTTGGTGTAAACGCCTCCAGCAGTTGTCGCGGTTATCAGTGGTTATGGCAGCAGCAGCAGTAGTGCTGGGGAGAGGTTGGCGAGAACGCGGACATCTACTGGTGGCATTCTAATGGGGGTATTCCACCGAAACCGATTCTTGGCCGATAGTCCATCTCCGATGCATTTCCGATGCATCGGCGACAGAAATAGAGAATCGGAGACGATCGGACCCTTATCGGGTGGAAATCGGGTATCATCGGCCAAGAATCGGGTGCAGTGAAAGAGGTCGTGAAAAAAATCAGAGACCATCGGAATCATGTCGGGAACGCATTGGGAACGATCGCCGAAGGTTTCACTTTGGACCCGATTTTTTCTGTTCAGACAGAAAAAATCGGCCAGGAATCGTTTCTATTTTTTGTCGGCCCGGCAATTTTAGTTTCCGGGGAAGGCGGTAAGGGGGCGTACGCGTCGCCGATCACATGGAAATCACGTGACCTGCAGTTCGGCCGTACTAGAGGAAAACATCCAAGATGGCTCCACGGCATGCAACTAAGTGCAAGACGCAAAGAAAACCCGTAAATACAACAAATGACAAGGGGAATGAGGGCCAACAGCCTGAGGATACCTCGAGGAAGGGACAGGACACACGTTTCACGGCAAGAGGTAGGCCTAGGCTTGAAATAACAAAGGAAGATGAAGAATCTGCTCGACGTCTTCTCGACCGTACCGGTAGTAAATCTGGGGCAGTGGAGGAGTACAATGAAGACGACGACAATGAGCCCCAAGACCTCAGTTGCACACCTTCCTCCTGTTCCAGGGGAGGCTATTCTGACTCCAAAGGTCCCTACTCACGGCTAGGTATGGGTGGCAGCCACCTAACCAAGAGAAAACTCCTCCCCAATTACGATGAAAACAATGACGAAGATGAAGAGGAAGAAGGCAGTCCTCGTCCTGCCAAGTCTCTTAAGAGCCCCCCTACCTCTGCAGGTACAGAAATAATTATTGATCACGACGAGGATGATCCCTGGTATATGGACCCCGATTATGATTCACAGGAATTTTCTTTGGACAAAGAAGAAGAAGAAGAAGAAGACGATGCCCTCCCTACCATAAAGCCACCCAAAAAGAAAAGACCTGTAGCCCCCACAAACTTCGACATGACTAAAAGAAACCAGGAGGGGGCCAAGGTCACCAAGGCCACTCCTAAGAAGACTGTGAGGGAGGTTACTCCTAAAAAGAGCCAGGTTACTCCTAAAAAGACTATAGGTCAGTTAAAGTCCAGACCAGCTGCCCCTGGAAGTGGCCGACAGTACTTCAAAGACAATGCGGTCTTGGAAAGGTTGTGTGAGCTATGGGAGGCTGTTCCATACCTGTATGACAAAAATCACAAGCTGTATAAGGACCCGACAGCAAGGTGGGCCGCCTTGGGAAAAATTGGCGACGACTTAGGGATACCAGGTAATTTATTCAAGATTTTCAAGAAAATATATTTTAATCCTAGACCCACATATTTCAAATCGTCCTAGACAACAGAAAAAATCCAAGATAAAAAAGGGAGAAATAATTCTGATTAAAAACAGCTTTGTTTCATTTCTACTTGCTCTTGTATTTAAAACAAATCTGAATTAAAATGAAAATAAAAAAAATTCTATTTTTTTCAGCCTTCTTTGTCAACACAAGGATGAATTCGCTGAGGACAGACTATCAAAATATAGTCTCAGGCAAGGTCAAGTCGGGCTCTTCTACAGCCGACGGGAAGCTCCCATACAAGAAAGAGTTGATTAAGCGGCTTTGCTTCTTCTTGGATCCGTATTACAAGAAGGAAGCAAGCATAACTAACTACAGGAAGGTAAGTTCTCCCCTGCCTTTCTTGATTTTTAAGGCCAATGATGCTCGCAATGGATTGAAAATCTAAAAAAATTATCCCAAATAAAATAATCCCCAACAAAAAATTATCCCAAATAAAATAATCCCCAACAAAAAAATCCCAAATAAAATAATCCCAAAAAAAATACCCCAATAAAAAATTTGATTATCTATTTGCCAATGATGCTCGCAATGGATTGAAAATCTAAAAAAATTATCCCAAATAAAATAATCCCCAACAAAAAATTATCCCAAATAAAATAATCCCAACAAAAAAAAATCCCAAATAAAATAATCCCCAAAAAAATACCCCAATAAAAAATTTGATTATCTATTTGCTTGCTACCTTGATCAATTAATCAATCAACGACAATTATAAAGTAATGCATCTTGGATAATTTTTGCTTGCTATTACCCTGATTAATTCATCGTACAGCAGACTTACCAGGCTACCTTCTCTGCTCATTTACTGTTCCCCCTTTCTTGTTTTTTCAAGCAAACCTAGGTAGAGGAGGAATCACAAGAACAGGAGTCCAACAACGAGGACCAGGACCAGGGCCGTAATGAGGAGGAAAACTTGGAGCCTGATGAAGGAGGGTTGGAGGAAGCTGATGTAATCCCAGATGAATACGAAGAAGAAGCTATTTCATCCAGGATGCATAGTTCTCCCAACAAACAGAACATTGGTAAATCTAAGACCACCCTCTTCTGGCAAGGGGAAAGGTTCAGGTAAAAGCTCTACAAAAAAGCCAACTCCTGAGGCTACCACTAAACCCCCCCCCCCAGAAGGGCTGGCAGCACAGGCAGTTCGACGGTACAGCGACCCTCCTCCTCTGACGGCTGGAGGACATACAGGACAGATTACCTGCCTGACAAAGATAAATTCTATGCAAATAATGAGAAGGTTTCCAATGAATATTTCAGGAACAAGGAACCTCAGCATCTCCGAGAGAAAAAAAACAAGACTGTCGCCGAGGTCCTTGATAATCGAGAGCAATATTTTGAAAAGTGCACCAACTCTGTGGTAGAGCTGACCCAGCTTGCTGCAGCACGCCATGCTCAGCCCCCTCCACCTCCTCCTGTGGCAGAACCTGAGACGGAGGACTCCCACTGGAGTAAGATGATCTTGTTCCAGTGTCAGAGAATGAACCAGAGAGTACGAGAAAAGTTTAAGCTACACATGCTCAGCTTGGCTTTAGACGCTGTGAATGGGGATTGGGTCCCATAAAAGACATAAAAAAACTGTTTTGCCCGCGACGAATTATCCCACATTTGTAGTTAAAAGTTATATATCCCAGACATTTTTTATATAGGATAATTCAAGCGATGATGTCAACCAATATTCTTACTGTTAAGTGCACTTGACTCAAAAGACTTGATATTACCTTTTGCTATATGTTCTGTTGTGGTGCATAAAAAAACAATATGCGACAACAATTTTTCATTTACCATATCTCATCAGGATATAAAGAACTATAACAGCAAGGACTTAAGACAAGGCTTGCATAACCATAAGCTGCTTTGTACTTTCTTGTAGTAGGCGATTACCTCATGGAAAAGGAAAATATTTTTTTTTTATTTCAAGGAGAACCAAAAAGCCTTCTGGTTATCATGGAAACAGACTTGACGACTTTATTTCTAGTTTACTACATGGTTTTTATATCAAGTTAAAAGTTGCTTCGTCTGGAAGAGATCATAAAAGTTAAAAGTTCATCCGCTGTGGTGTGTTCAATAAAAAGAGGTTTCTACTTTTATAATTAATTCTTCCATTCAATGACTTCGATAACATTTATATTCTCCATATCAGAAAACAATACATGTCGCTCATAAACCCAAAAGTCCTCATCACAGATTTGTTTGTCCCCAATAAAATTATCTTGGACGTTTTTTGTCAGAGATTAGTCATCCTCCTCTTCCTCAACTTCTGCTACAGCCTCCATCTGCCTTTTGCGCATGTACTTGTCTTGCCATGGTACCTTTCCGTGCCGGGAGTTGAACCAGCGGCACAGGCTTTCCCGCATGGCTTTCACACTCTGAGGCATGTTCCTCCCATGGTGAGACCTGTCAAGGCCATCCAGGCCATGATCTTCATCCCGCCGCTCTGGCCCTTCATAGTCGACGGATCCTGCTGGGATGTACTCTGATGGTGCTCGAGTGCGAAGGAAGTTGTGCAGGGAAACTGCTGCCATGGTTACCATTTTAACTCCCTTTGGTTCCATGTCCTGTGTACGCAGGAAGAGGCGGAATCTGGTAGCAAAAATTCCGAAAGCATTCTCAGACATGAGACGGCCCCGAGATACTCTGTAGTTGTACACTATATGCTCATCTCCCTGGTCTTTTACCGCATACGGCTTCATGAGATTGGTTGCTAGGGAGAACGCATCATCCCCTACCATGAAGTAAGGTAGCAAGTCCCGCATGCCATTTATCTTAGACACTGGTGGTATGTTCAGAGGGTCCGCTGGGTCATTAAGGTCAGCGTAGAGGGGCCCTTCCTTCCATATGCGGGAATCACCTGCCTTGCCTTCTGACCCTATGTCTACATATATGAACCGGTAGTAGGCGTCTACGACAGCCATTAACACTACACTAAAATACTTCTTGTAATTGTAGAAGGTGGTTCCACTCTTCCGAGGTTGGCAAATACGAATGTGCTTCCCGTCCACTGCCCCGATCATGTGAGGGACTTGCCACTCCTTCCAAAATCCATCTGCGATTTCCTTCCATTCTGCTTCTGTTTGTGGGACCTGGAGGGAGGAAAGGGAAGCTTATAGAAGATGTAAATTATTTAATATATGTTTCTTGTATATATCCCAGATTTTTTTGTAGCAGACAAGACCTTCGGCTAGGTGAAATCCAAGATTTTATAATTGAAACACTTGATAGAAAAGAAAACAAAGAAACAAACCTTCAAGAAATCTTTAAGAACGGCAGTCAGGGCAATGCAGGTGTCTCTTATTATAGGGTAGACTGTTGACCCCCCACTAAATGACCGTGGTGTAGAGTTTGACTGCTGTCTCCTACAAAATAAAAAGGAAATCAAGTCAGGTGTCTCAGATAGTTGAAATCCCAATAAAAAAGACGCTATATTAAAATACACATTTTATCATTGATATTCTACCTTTGTAACTTCACGGGATACATTTTATATTTCATACATTTTATAGAAAATAAAACAAAAGCTCACCTAAAGCCAAATACCGTAGGGTTATGTCTAGGCATTCCTCTGGCTTTATAGACTCTCTGAAGTTTGTGTCACGCCTGTATATCAGGGGGTAGACCTTGCTCAGGAGCTCTTTGTATTCTCCAGGGCCCATCCTCAGAGTGTGGCGAAACTCATTCACCTTGTCCATCTGAAAGTATTTTATTATATCTTTATCTCTGATAAATTTTATCTTGGACAAATAAGGACTCACATCTGTTTTTTTATGACCACGAGCTGCTCTTCTCCTCTTGATCTCTTTAAAATAAGTGAAAACACCACCACCCCATTGAGCTCTACTCCTGTCAGGGGAACATGAAGCCACAGACCCGTACCCCTTGACTCCTACCCCCCCAAGTAAACAAAGAAGACAGAGTACTACTTACTTCCAGTAGGTCCCTGTGCAGTTTAGGGAAGGTGTTTCGCTGCAGATTGTCTGTCCGGTCCTTCAAGTATAGAGCCATGTGGTACTTGTGCTTCCTCTTCTTGCCTTGAAGTATATCAGCATCTTCCTCATCCAGTTTCATGAGCATTAAAGTGGCGTGAGCGACCACGAGCACATCTGTGGGCTCCATGGTGGATTTGCTCAGTATGTAGGTCATATGGTTGATACTAGGTCATCGCCGATGAAGAGGCCTCTGGTGAAAGAGGGTGGAACCATCCGCGATGACTGTCGGCGATGATTATCCGACAATTTTGTCCTTGGTGGAAGAGTGAATTTTTTGGTGATTTTGAGACCCGATTTCACTGTCCCCGATAAAATTTGACTATCGGGCCGACAAAATTGGTGGAATACCCCCATAACCAAGCTGTATTGCTGCTATGAATGTCTGGCCGTGTGGCCTCATAGGCAGCGCGCTGGCATTTAAAACAGCAGGCTATGGGTTTGACCCCTACATTTGGCAATGAAATTTTCATAGGAGGAATGATTTTAAATATATTCCTTCACATGTAAAGGGTATCAGGCACACCTTACAAAGGTCATGATGCATGCATCATGGCATGCAATATCGACAGGTATCAGAATGGGAATATCCAGAAAAAGCACCCAAAATCACAGAAGTCATGTAATAAAGGACCCTAAACCCACCAGTACTTTCAAATAATATCAATTAATGCATTTATCTAACATATTTCTCCATTTTGTATTAATTTCTTACCTTATAACCCCTTAATAAAGCCAGGAGAAGAGATTTTGTTAGGCCAAGCAATAGAAAAATAATCCTCGCCATGTTGACAGCGGAAGTCGTCCTGTGCTTTCTTGTCCTTATTCCCGGGCCTCTTCGCCGAAGGGCCCCAGCATGTGGATAATCAAGTTGTTATGTTGAAATGTTATGATATTAACCTTTTAACCTATCTATTCTTTACTACATGGTGCTGAGGATTATTCTCGCCATGTTTCAGTGCCATTCTGCTCTATATAGAGGCCAAAATCCAACAGATTCTTTATAAATCAAAGCGATTAACCATGCCGGGCCATGTTGATACTGTGAAAGTAGACCGGATGTCGGCACGTGACACACTTACGGGTCAAAGGTCAGCTAGCCGCAATAGCGGGTGCCAAGACGTATCGCTATGGAAAATGATTGGATTCTTATTTATTTCGAACAATATGGAGAATTTAGGCATGGCATGTTCATATAGGATATCTAAGGATGTTTCCCTGTAAATAACTCGACATTTCATCATTGGATTCTATGCAAATGAGGTTTGCAAAGCCCCAGGTATGTCGGACAACTTATTCAAATCTTTCATATATATGGTATATTGGCGAGGTTGACTTTGTATACTTCTCCAATTTATTAATATCTCCAGGTTGAAACCAGCACCTTCTTGAAGACGAAGAAAAGGTCTCAGAGTAGGGTTATGGCCTGATAATGCACTGGGGTTATAACCAAAAAAGCACTGTCCAAGCCAAAATCGTTAGATCAACGAGCATAAATTCCACTAGAATCCACTCTCAAGTGTCATCAGGAGGCCATTTCTTAAATGACATAGTCAGATTTTTTTTTGATTCTTTAAATTCTGTTCAAATGTTTTCCACTGTTTTCTATATAATGTAATAACACCATATTTAGACATTTGTGGACTATTTATTGTTATCTTAAGCCCATACATGCTTAGAAAGTCAGTCCCATGGACCTTGTCATAGGCATTTTACAGTGTATTTCCAATGGATGGAGTTTTGGCGTGCACTCCAAAACTAGGAAATATGGTATAAATCTGACAAATATGAGCCTAATTATGGGGAAGGAGAGCCAATAAAGAAGTCACCACAGGAAGTATGATCTATGTGAACATCCTGGTTCATTTTGGGGAAAATTGATTTTTTGGCCCCAACCATCGGACTATGCCACTTTAAGGGACTACGACTACACACCATCACTACGATTTGAGAATATCATGAACTAATCCAGGTGATCGTAGGAACTGCACTATGACTGCTCTGTACGATTAGCACATATTCAGTAATTACATACACTGTATAAGGTTTGGTAGAGCATTCTTACTGGTGCAGGCATTAGTGAACAAGTAACCAATGGATAACTCATGACGAGTGTGTGTTAGTGAAGGATAATGACACGAGGCCGAAACCAATAAATAATCAATAGAATACCAATAAATTCAATTTGAAAACAAAAATTATTCCCCCTCCCTGGGACTCGATGCCAGCCATTGTGTGTGTACACAGGTACATACACCTCGGTGCCCGGCAGCGGACAGCGACAGCGCCCATCTCGGCTCGGACAGGCAGCGGCACACGGCTAAAGATTTCAATGCGTCTCGCTGTTATGTTTGTGTAGAATACACCTCATCGCCCGGCAGGGGACAGCGACAGCGCACACGGCGAAAAAAGATGCGTCTCGCTCTTATGTTTGTGTATAATACACCTCCGCCCGGCAGCGGACAGTGACAGCCCGGGTCTCGGCTAGGCTTGGCAGCGGCACACAGCGAAAAATAGTGTTTGCACCCAGCCCGGGACGCGATCCGCGGACCTCTCACGGCTGAGCGCAACGTGCTAACTGCTAGACCACCGCGACTCCTCCTTCAGTGGATGTCTTGGCTTGGATTGATTTGAACGCATCCTTTGGTTATGTATACACGATCGGTACACACGCCTCGGCGCCCGGCTAGGCCTCCTTTGTTTTGTTTAGTTCTAGCCAACCACCTCTCATCAGTCCCTGTGGCGCAGTGCATAGGGAGTTGGATTTGGGATGTGAGACTGCAGGTTCGATCCCTACCCTGGCCTGGAATATTTTGTGGGTTTTAACATGTAACATATGACATGGAAGGACATGAGAGGCGTGCTGTTATCCATGGATAACCCGCACCCTGTGCTACAGCATTAATGCTGTGCAATATCGACAGATATGTGGATGGGAATAGCCACCAAAAAGCACTGTGTAACCCAGAAATCGTGGTATAATAACCACTAGTGTATAATACTGTAATGGCATTATTGTATAAAGGTTCTTCACTACGATTTGACGGAAAGCAGTCGTAGTATGTTCAGAAATGGCCTCCAGACTTTGAAGCGATGTTGTCCAATATCCAATGTGAACTAGCAGGAGGGCCGGGCCGTCCACAAAAGAGATAAATTAACCTTATTTTGAAGTAACCTCCATACTAGACGTATCTATGAGTTCGAATATCGCATCGCTAGACAACCCTAATGTACTAGGAAGAGGAGCCCGGGAATAGGAGAGTAATGGGCCTACTATTGGCACTGCTATAGAGTCGATTCAGCTTGGCATGTTCCTAGCAGTAATATCAAAATTGACCTTGGAACATCGTTAATCGGCGCTATTATGCTAATAAATGAATCTGCCAATAGCACGTTGGTAATTGTTGCTGTTAGTGAATTTAGCAAAGTGTGTTAGTTGGTCGGCACCTACATCCCATTACAGAACAGAATGATAACAGTGACATTGACAGAGGTTTAGTACCGTGTACATAACAGGGGTAGACACTAACGCTGGCCCGGGAGCCAATGGCAGGGGCGGCGGAACCATTTGAAAGTTGGGGGGCCAAAGGTCAGGTATTGGCCCATGACCCCCCCCCCAAGATTGCCGGGGGTGGGAGGATGTATTGGAACCATAGTTGTGATGATGGAAAGCAGGGGGAGGTCTGGGGGGTATCCCCCGAAAATCTTGAAAAGTGAGGTGGCACAAAGGTACATTTTGGTGCATTTTGAGGAGAGAAGACATGGAGAGCAGGGGGGTTTGGGACCCCCCAGAAAATTTTGAAAATTGAGGTGCCACAAAGGTGTGTTTTGGTGCATTTTGACGAGAGAATATGTATTCTCTGGGCCCTGATGAATCCCCCAAATCTATAGACTTAAGAGATAAAAATCAGAAGATTCCCATAATATTTTATAGGTTATCTACAATATATAAAAAGGAAGCCCCCTCCCCACAAAAAGACTTTGAAAATTTAGATACCATATGATGCATTCTCGAGCAACCTGTAACACAATTTCCCTCTGTCTTACCACAGACCTACATATTATACAGACTTTTCTTAATTATCTTTCTGTCAGGATTATATTGATCTTGGCCTCATATATCCCATATTTGTTATATCCCTCCCACCTTGAAAAAATTTGAAATTTTAGGGTTAAAATGGTGCATTATGGGGATTTCAACAATCATAATTGGATGCTGTATTTGATTGAAATTGTAGGCCTTATGAATTGACATTGGTATTGGCCTGAAATGTCACAATTTTCTTAGAAAAGTTGGGGGGGGGCAAAAACATAGTCTTGCCCCCCCAACAGGAAAGTTGGGGGGGCATGTGCCCCCCTGCCCCCCCCCCAGTTCCGCCGCCCCTGAATGGCCCACAATTCTGGATCCGGGCCCATAGTTTTCTGAAGAATTCCCCCCCCCCCCTATGGGCCCGGGTGGTCCACAGGAGTTATTGAGAAAGATTCCAAGAGTATTGGTTAAGTCACTATAGGCATGTTATATATCGTTGGAAAGAGAAAATCACGAGGAAAATATAGTCATTTTATTTGTGATTTATGTGATTCAATGGGGAAAAGTTATGATTTAAAAAAAAAAAAAATAAAAGTGAGTATACATTCTGGGCCCACAGATGTTGCTGTGGGCCCATAGGATTCTGTAGCTACGGGCCCGGGTGGCCCATGAATGAAAAGGTTAGTGTCTACCCCTGACCAAATATAATATATTATATGCTGGTATCTCCTTTATATTTCTGATAGTCTGATAACGGTAGGAGTCATCCATGTTTGATAAGGGGGGCAATTTGAAATCCCAAACAAGAAGCCAGTGAAGCAGACCGTTGGAATGGAAACCTAATTCACAATTTTGCTTAGGAAATAAAAAAAAAGGATTTTATTCATCATCATGTCATGGAAGGAGTGTTGAGCGAGATGTAGTAAGCCTGTTGCTGTAAATGTAACAATGAAGGATTTGATGAATACCGCTATTCCATAGGCTACAATGGACAATTGCAATATCTCGCAAGTATGTCATTATGCTTTATTGAAATAATAACATCGTGAATACTATTCAGTAATTCATCTTAGGTTATGGCCTACAGGGTAGCCATTGCAGTGCATTACACAGAGAGCAACTTGCCAATTGCAGCTCACATGTTACAGTCATTTTGCATGCCATTTGTACAACAATTTTCAACGGCCCTAGTTGTGACAATGTCAATGCCCCCGAGTTTTACATTGCATGTATACTTTCACCCTTTTCCCAAACATTCTCATATTGGTCAGTGCCCTTCCAGTTTCGTCGAGATAGTATAGACTGTAATGTTTTACGCAGAACACATTTCTATACGTACTCACGTCTATTTATGATTCCATCGAAACATTCCATGAGAATATCATGGTGACCCGTGGTTTGGTTGCGGTTATGGTTTCGGGCGCAGAAAAAGAGGGAGTGTGTGGCACCAAGGGCATGACTAATGTCTGTTTAAATTAGCTTCTTTTTTTAGCTCCTTTAATATATATAGTATAGCGATGAATATCATGATGCGAGGAAAATGAAAGCGCTGTTTTATCATTCCCAATACCCACCAATAGATGAGACTATCGTTGTGCTTTTTCTTCTAACTTTCAGTGGACAATTATTTACTCTTCTAAACGCCACAGCTACTTCCTTATCTCTAGCATTTCCACAGCCAAGAGCATACATGTATAGGATATTTTCAACGGACTGATGCCAGAAAAGACAGGTTTTGAAAGCAGATGGGTATACTTTCATCACCAGATAGAAAACACACACTCATAATTAAAACGGCTTATCGGACACAATGGTGGAAGTAGACGTCTGGTGAAGTTGTTACAAATAAACAGTCCCTGGCCTGGTTACATAGACCATCTTAATATGTCACCTCCACCATAAGAAACGACAAGATCAGTACCATGCTGACGCTGCAGATCTCTTAGCATTGCATTTGACATACCAATTCTGACAGGATTTGTCATTGAGATGGGGGAAATCACTCTATGCCTATACATGCTCAAAGCTTTCATGATGTCACGCAGTCACTTTTTGGGAGGGGTAAAGCGTCACTCCGTCACTTTTTATCTATATGCCAATGAAGCACCCTCTGGGAACTTTTAAAATTGTTGCCGTCCGTCAATTTCTAAAGTCCCTGTCATGACCGTCACTTTAAAAAAAACCAAAAAGCCTCTACAACATCCGTCACCTTTTACCCATGTATATAGACTCTATGTAAAGTCGCCATGTTAGTTTTGATGAAATGAATACCTCACAGAACACAACCACCCTAGTTTCGTAAGGTACTACGATCACACACAGCACCTGTATAATTATGTTGCAAATTCCGGATCTATTCCCATGGCAATCTTAGTGCAACCTGAATGGAGCAGTGCAACTCAGGTCTTCTTAGCCCCCATCTTTGGGCTATTTCTTAACATGCTACGACTGCTCCCTTCAAAGCTGCAATATAGCATGTGTGATGTTAATAGCTTTCTCTCCAGATGACACTATAATCCATAAATTCAGGCTACATTAGTGTCGCGACTGTCCACGTGAGGTAGCCACTGCCAGCTAGATTCACAAGTGGATGCCAGAACCAACTGAGGGTTTGAGCAATTGGGCGTCCCCGAAATCGAGTCACTGACTAAAAACTAAATGTCTATCACAGTGGTGGTCCTATTTGAACATTTGTAGACATGTGTGGAATTCCAGAGGGGCTACACTTTTAGGGCCCTAACTGATAGTATAATGGTAAAGGTGAACGATGAGCAGTTTGAGCTGACCGTTTCTTCACAAGCGCTTCCTGCCCGTTCCGCACGAGGCCGATAGGCTGAGTGCGGAGCGGGCAGGAAGCACGAGTGAAGAAACAGGAAGCTCAAACTGGTCAGAGTTCATCTTTACATTTATGTCAAGGTGTTTGGGTTGATAATTAATCAATATTTCATTGATATAATCCATAATTAACTCTTATTTACCCATCGTCATCCCGAAATCCTGACCGCCGCCATCTTGAATGTTTACATTTCAAAAATGCTGCGCATGCCCGGTGGACCTATGATGTCATCGTGCGGATTTGGCACCAGTTATTTAACGCAGGGGTACAATACGCTGTCTCAGTGCATTGTCAATGGGGCATCGATATTCACCTTGACATAAAAACTGTATGGCCTGTTCTAAAGGGGTGTGGACACAATGCTTGGGAAGACTTGGACGAATGCATTGGTAGAAACTATTCATTTAACTTTACCCAACCACTTGTTGATTCACAACACTAGTGCATTGTTTCAGAAAGCAGAGATTTGTGTCACAATACTAGTGGATTGTATCAAAAGGCAAAAGATTTGTGTTATCATACAATACACAAGTTTCGAGTTCGCCGTGAACGGCCCTAGAGACGGGGATTCCAACGGTTGGTGGCGCTGTAAATGACCGGAAGGAGGGGTTAGAAGATAGCCACAGGGAGTAGGGGGTGGAATGACCGGGAGGCAGGCCAGGGGCAGCGGCAGGAGGAGGGTACACTCACTGTATCACCTAACTAGGTCACTGTGTGTATCATTAAAGTCCTTCTATCTATCATATCCAACAAGATATGGCTTATCCATTCAAGGTACAGGACCATACATGCATGGTGTGTACCTGTATGGATTCCCTATCAGATATTTGCATTAATGCCTTCAGCAGGAGGGTTTTAATTTCAGAGCTAGTACATTTCCTATATGTAAAATCTACTCCAACCCCTCCTTTCTGTGTGCTCACAGGCTGGGTATCAGCGAAGTGAGCGCGGGAAAGCTATCTCGGAACTCCTGTGAGTACGGAGATATTTACTGCATACAATGTATTTGCCTTCAACAGTCCACTGCCTGCATACAATTATGTTGTTTGGGAGAGGAAGTTAATAGATGTGTGCTCTGTAATCATATTGTACTAAAACTCAAAATTTATAAAATACATACCTGTCATTTGTACTATCTCTCACAAAGTGATTGTCCTCTTTCTTCATTCATTTATTTTTCAACTACCACGAAACATACTTAAGATTTGTACATCAATAGTTTTTGATTAGTAGATACAAAAAAAGCAAATTCAAAATATGAGGAAGAATGATATATAAAGAGTTTCGCACAGAATATTGCAGCAAATTGACAATGATATTATGAGGTATAATCTATATGCTCATGCGAACAGGTAATTTGATGAAGCGCCACAATCTTAATCAATTCAAATTCTGATGATTCTGTACCATGATTCATGATGGACCATGGAACATATTTTTTCTTCTGTGATACAGGGGCGGATCCAGGATTTTGGAAAGGGGGGGGTCCAACCCTCAGTCACCATGGGAGCTATCATGGCAATGTCTCAAGCGTAGTGCGACGACATCGCAAACACAGCGTGGCGACATCGCAAGCGCAGCACCGTGACGTCACAAGTGCAGTGCCGTGACATATCTAGGGGGGGTTTGGGGGCATGCCCGCCCAAAGAAAATTTTGAAATCTAGACATCAAATGGTGCATTCTGATACATTTCTAGACTCCAATCCAGTAAAGCATTTTGGTGTACCATCAGCTGTAAATCAATGATTATGAGAGCAGGGAATGGAAATCTTTGATTGGGCAATGCTGTTGAGGGAAGCTTGTGGGGCATGTCCCCTAGAAAATTTCAGATTTATAAATACCAAACAGCAAATTTTAAAACACTTTGGTGTGAACATGGGGTGGGCAGCATTTCCATTTAAAGGGGATGCAAATCTTATGTGGTAATGCTTTGTCCTTTGTGAGGTTTTGGGGGCTGGTCCCTCAAGAAAAATTTTGAAATATAGATGTCACACTTTCAAGTTTAAAGGATTCAACTAGTCTCAGATGTGAATCTAGTATTTTAAGATATTGTTGTTTAAGGGGGTGTGGGGGCCTGCCCCTACCCCTGGGGAAATCATTGAAGAATTGATGTCAAATTTTGAAGTTTAAAGCATTTTGGTGTACCTTCAGGAGTGTGTTTATTCACTGGTGATTATGAGAGTTTTGGTTCATGCCCAAAGAAAACCTTATAACATGAAGAGTTTGGTTCCAAAACGCAATAAACGCCATTTTGAAAATATAGGTAAATATTTCAAAGGCCTACATGTTAGAGATAATTGGATGTATTAAGGAAACCATTTTCTCTGAGAAATATATTTTTCAGCTTTCTAGAGTCTATTTATTAAAGACTTCATCATGATAGCTCTAAGATTTACTCCAAGGGAGCACTACAAACATGGCTATATGCTGAAAATCTGGAATGGATTTGTTGCGTTTTGGAACCAAACTCTTCACATACTCATCAAACTTATATTTAAAACATTTTGGTGTAAGCAAGGAATTTTAGAAAGGGATGCAAATTTATGTCCTCATACCAAACATTGTAACGATTGTTCTTTGATAGGGTTTGGACAGCTTGTTCCCCAAGGAAATTTTTGAAATATTGGTGTCAATGAAAGATGTCAACTCATTGTTTAAGGTATCTTGATACACCCTAACTTATAAATCTGATAGAAGATTACCTGGGGAACCCCACATAGTATACAACTCATAAGGCACACCGAATGCCCAGATGCTCATCTGGTCACTGGTGCACATTGGGGATGTTTTTATTCATAATCTAATGTAATTATACCCTACATCCCTGACCCATTCCTATACCATAGCCTATACCAATCAAGGATGGGTTTAAGGTATAAGCTATGCCTTACATATAGGCCTAAGCCAAGCATTATCTATATCTATGATATGACAGTGATTTTTTTCTGGATTGCCTCATGTTAGAAAATTTTGAGAAATTTTCATATATTTTAGATGCTGTAGAGTCATAAATGTCACAATTTGCAAACAATAAAAATTATACCAGAGAGAGATAGGGGTCATGAAAGGGGGCATACAAAGTGGACATCTTGGGTGGGCCCAAAGGGGGTCCACCTCCGGGGACCCCTATTTGGACATGTTATGGGTGGACCAAAGGGGGGGGGGGTCCTGACCCCCAGGACCCCCCCCCTGGATCCGCCCCTGCCGATACCTTAAAAATATTCAGCTATCGATCCGACAGCTTTTACGCAGGAAATATGAGATAGGATACCACAAAAGTACTAAGATCAATATACAAACTGCCGTGATGAATTCTGACGGCTGCTGACATTGCAGCCATATGTATTGCTCCCGGGGGGGGGGAGGCACTCTCTATATGTCACTGACAGGGGTGTGCGGCTGGCAAGGCCACTTTTTGGCCAAAATCCCTCTCACCAAGAGTCTAGTTTTGGTCAAAATCCCTCTCACCAAGGGTCACTTTTCTCATATTTTGACCCCGCGCGTCCAAATAAGTGTCAGTTTTCAGAATTTTCTTTAAAATTTCTGCCAAATGTGGTCAGTTTTGACAAAAATTCCTCACATCAAGGGTAAATTTTCAGATAAAAGACTTAATTGTGCACATTTCTGACCAAAATCCCTCTCAGCAAGGGTCATCTTTTGCCCAAAATCCCTCTCACCAAGGGTAAGGGTTGTCAGAGGCCCAGCCGCACACCCCTGTCAGAAGAAATCTGAGTGCCCCCCCCCCGGGGTATTGCTCGCTAAGTGAGGGTCTGAGTGGGGGAATAACACATGGAGCTGCTCATGCAAGGTCCCGCCCACTTAGCATCCTGCTCACTAACGGTATAGGGTTGATTTCTGTGTAAACATAATGGGAGTGACCCATCACTCAGCTGGTTTCGGACCATTCAGCCCCCAGCCATCCGGCCCTTGACCATCTGGCCCCATCCATTTAGCCCCTTACCATTCAGCCCCTCATACATCATAACTACGTCATAACCAAGAAGCAAACAAAATTGACGTATTTATGACGCATTTATGATGTATTTATGACGTACTTATGATGTATTTATGACGTATTGAAGGGCAAGCCAGTAGCAAAACGTTGTAGACAGCATATGATGTATTACTGACGTACTTATGATGTATTAATGACGGAATTATGACGTATTTATGACGAAGTTATGACGTAAATTACAGCAGGAATTAAGAGAAAGGGCAGATGACGTATTTATGATGAAGTTATGACGGAAGAATGATGTATTTATGACGAAGTTATGATGTAATTATGACGTATTTGGGGCCAAAAGGCTAGGGGCCAAATGACAGGGGGCTGATTGGTAGGGGCTGTTTGGCAGGGGCCGAATGACCTACAATCCACTCAGCTGGCCACCCGCCCTAGACCTTGCCCCATAGTCGCAGACACTGACCCACTCACAACCATGTGATGACATGATGAAGTACACTATCACAATACAGCTTCTATTCCTGTGTTGCACTAGCTGTTTTTCTTCAGTGACAACGGGTAGCAACATCCCCTTTTTGACACCCACACCATCATCAGCCCTAGGCTCATCTAAAGTTTGCCATAGGATGTCGCTATATAAGCACTTTTAGTGATTCTTAGCCGTGATTTCTATTTCTAGGTCTGATAGAAACGGCCGTCATATACTATTGAAATATTGAGGATATTTAAACAGGTGCTAGGGAGAAGTGAGAGTGGAAATGGAAAACTCGTTAATTCGAGCCTTGTCAAACTGAAAACATCTGTAGCAATAAACATTGTTAACTGGAACTTTTTAATATTACCATTAGTTAATAAAATCCAACAGTTGACACCATATTGTAGTGTAACGACTATACATGGATTGTTTTAGGGTGTGTATACATGCGACATCTTATTGTTTCCATCGGGTACAATATAATTATTATTGTTGGCATCGGCTTACCATGAAATACTGGAATGAATGTATGTTTGTACATTATGGCTAGATAAGGTTTAAATCTTTGAAAATATGTCTTTTTGAGGTTGAAATCATTTTCCAGACTTATACCCTGGTATTGACTTGCGGCCAGACTTCTTCCTGATTCCAATTACTGTGAATGATAAATGTGTTTGATGTCTTGGAGATTATTCAGAAATTGAGCAAACTAACTACATGTATCAGGTATTTAGGGAAGAGGACTACACTAACATAATCATTGACTGCTGTCATGGTTTTGTAGTGGCCTAATAGTCAATATCAAAGAAAGAGTTACAAGCACTACAGTAAGGAAGCTTATTGAACTAGCTATATATCATCAGTCACATTAATCACGAGTGCTGTGCTTCATCAGTGATATGTGAGGAGTTATTGCTTAAATGCTATCTAAGTCAGCGATGTTGACACCCGAAATATGCAGCTTGATCTTTTACCTATACATACATACATACATACATACATACATACATACATACATACATACATACATACATACATACATACATACATACATACATACATACATACATACATACATACATACATACAGGTAGCCACACTGGTAAAAAGAGGGGTGTGTGTGGATGGGGGGTTCCCCATGTCACATGTCGATTTGTAAAAAATGGCCATGTCCCCATGACAATTTTAAGAAATGGTCAAGTCACCATGTTGATTTTAAGAAACAGAGGGTTATAATAGCACAGGTTAACATTGCCCTCCTCCACAGAGAGTGCAGCAGGAGGGGTAACTCGCTCCTGACTCGACCACTAGGCTTGTCGGTACCGTTAGTCGTCCACCCTTGATTAACTTCTCTCAGATAGCATGTAACTACCAGTTGACTTTGCACCATTAACTACAATATGAATACCCTGCACTTGACACTAAAAATCCTAATTTATTGTGAAAATAACTTGAAATAAGGTGGGATGGTCGACTTAATCTGTTAATGGACCAGCATGCCTACTGGTCGAGTCATGGGCGAGTTACCCTATATGCCAACTGTGTGTTCCCCGAATGGAGCAGTGGTAGGAGTTCTGCACCACTCCCTACCACAGCTTGCTGGCATTGACTATTAATTCTGTAGGTATATACAAATCACTTTCTCATCATGTTGTCCTAGCAGACCCTCCATTAAAAAATGCACAAGGTGTGATATTAGGCAGTTTTGATATAACCTCCTGGTCCTTCTCCATAACATTATACTCAGGTGAACCCAGGTGTCCTGGAGGCCATTTCTCAATGTACTACGACTGCACACAGCTACTACAATATAAAAGTGCCAAGAATAAGCCAGGCTATCGTAGGAACTGCCATACGACTGCTCACTACGATTAGCAGCTATGCATTAATTACATAAGGTTTAGTAGGGCAGTCGTACTGGTGCAGACATTAGGGACTACTAGTGCATGGTACTGTTATGGCCAAATTATTAGGTTCTCACTACGATTAAAAGGACAGTAGTCATAGTGTGTTAAGAAATGGCCTCCTGTACTGTTTGGACTGATTTGCACCAGCTGAAAGCCTACTACACGTGGTTCAGGTGTCTTTGTTATCACCAGCTGCACGCATGCCACATAACACCATCGATCCCATACACCGCAATGCACTCTAATTTCATGTTGACAATTAATATCCGTGTACATATCTATGGAATTCTGACGCAGACTACTTTTTGTGTGCCCAAGACTGTGGTTTATCTGAAATAATCTAATCTCACCCGGGGCTTCCCTAGCCCACTTAAGGGAGTGGTCATTATTTATCAACAGGGGGGGGTGGTGGGTTTTCGCGCAGACGCGCGGAAATTTTTTACGCCTCCCCTCAACGGCAGTCAAAATTTTTAGCGCCCCCCGCGCCAGAGGCGCAGAGAGTTTTCGTGCCCCTCTTTGATCTATAGTAGCGCGCGGGCTTTTTTGCTAAAAAGAGGGTGAATTTTTTTAGCCCCCCCTCAAGAGGGGTCAAAATTTTTTTAGCCCCCCCCTCGGGAGGGGTCTGAAAATTTTACGCCCCCCCTCAAACCCACCCTCCCCCCTGTTGATAAATAATGACCACTCCCTAAAAGTGTCTATATCTCTTTTTTCCTATCCCCTCAGGATGTGTGTGGTGCACATATATGCGTGGGCACCGACACATTCCTCTGTGAAATTGTGTAATGTCGTTCTCGTCATGAATATGAGCTTAGATATTGAAATGGCGTTAAACATCTATTACTCACTCACTCTAGTCTCACCCAGGAAATTTGGAAGACCCACCAAAACAAAAATGATGCTCTATCCTTCACCTAGTATTTTCGATTTTGACATAATCATTCTGTAGCAATATATATGTCACTATTAAGGCCTGTGCCCCCTACGTAACCTGTTAAAATGTATGCCACTATTGTGGGGTCAACCATATTATATGTATCACCCTCTGTCAATGGCCATCTCTGCTGCTGGTTGCGGCAATGTTAGGCAGCCTTAGGTAATCCCCCTAGGGAGTGTGTGGTGGCTCCAGGGTGGGGCCCACTCCAGGAGCTCTGGGTCATATTGCCCCAGGAGTGCACAGTGCCTGATCCTCTTACCCCTATAGCTGCTTTATACTACTGAGAATATCAGCTTTATCTTTAGGGCATGTCTGGCTGTGAGAAGACAATCTGTTCTAGATAATCACTGATGCTAATTGAATTTGTGAGACAATTAGATGTGATGTGAAATAGGAGTATTCACTGGAGATAAGCTATTTATATTTAATACCCCCGTCCTATACCACGGCATGAACCTTGGAGGTGATCAAGCCTAAGAAATAAAACACTTTAGAACTAGAAGAAATTGAATTGAAAGAGAATGCCAAGGCCTTAGAAAAAATTACTTTCTGACTCTGAGATTAATTCTGCCAGATTATTATAGGTATTTAATTTGATAATATTCTCCTAAATGATATATCATAGTCAGCTCTCATTATCCAATTTAATTTGGGAAGTGCTATTGCCTAATAGCTCCTTGCTCAGAGCCCTTACTTACCTCAATACGCATAGAGTGAACAACTGCAATGTATAAATCCATTAAACATCACAGATTATCTGCAGCTGCCTCAAGGGCTCTGCAGCTGCCTCTGAGTGCATAATGATATATATGATATTGAAGGCATACACAATGTTATGGTATTACCTTATTAAGGGACACCAACACCATATCTCTAACACCAGCGGCATTGACAGACTACATATATTTACAGAAAATTATCAAAGCCAACAGCAATGGTATAGGCACATTTGCATGTGGTATAGGGTCATTACATATTTACATGCAGACAGCTCACCAGGTATGGTAGTGACACACAGACTGGCACAGACATGGATGTATGGAGCTGCTCTCCCTTACTGACGCTGCTCTAGTCCCACCATCCAGGGCAGGTGTGGGACACAGGACCTCCGGGGAGGATCACACTGGAGGAGTCAGTGCTGCCGCTCTTGGTGCACGGGACTGGCCTTGGTGCTGGCCTTTTAGGGGCTGGTTTGTGGGCTGGGAGATGTAGGCATTGGTAGTAGGACTCCACCCCCAGGAATTTAGATTGCATATACCTGTGTGTGATGTGCCTGCATACATGCAGCAGCATTATCACGTGTGTGCATGGGTAGGAGGACGCTAGCTGCATTAAGGTATGGACAAGGCACATCACTCATGTAGGTGTGTGATGTAGTACACTGCTGCTGTTGTCTCCCCATCACTGCCTCCAGGGTCTGCTACAATTACTACTACAGCCTCTACCTGTGTACCCGCCGCCTGACTGGACGTCCCACCGCCACCTTATCAGCACCCTGTGTCAAGGTGAGTGACGTCCCTGTAGATCTGGGTGGGTTGAGGGGTGGGGGTATTAGATTATCACTATTGATGGATTTTATTAGAATCTTGTATTATCTCCTCCTGTAGCTAATCCCATCTTATTTTTCATAGTGTTGTAATGGTTCGAATTATGGTTTCGACTAGTTCGAAGTGAAAACCGGACGAGGTATCTCGGGTTAGTGCAACTGGCACGTGTTTATTTCGGTGCAGGTATTACATCCACCTCGAAGAGTACTGCTTAGCTAGGCATAAGCTCAGGTAAGGGTGGTCCGACTCCGTTGGCAGGCAGAGCCAGACTAACGCCTCCCTCGGCCCCAGGTAGGGGCTGGAGCGAGGCGGACAGTGCTGCCACCACCCTGCAGGGACCAGTGGTCGAAGAGACCTCTGGTGACTACCGGTGATGGGCGCACCGCTCGAAACGCCCTCTCGGGGGAGACGCTCACACTATATCACGATCTACGAGCCCCTACACTACCCCCACCAGAATAAGGAAAGGGGTGTGCAAAAATAACAGAGTACTATTTCGTTATTCTAAGAAAATTAGGGCTCGAAGTTAAAGACACGAGTTCGAAGTAGAACGTGATATGTTATTTGTGTGACGTCTTAATAACAGGAGTCGACCACATATAAATATTTTAAATAAAGTAAACATACATGTACACTATAGAATAGGATTAAGGAGAGATATGGGTCGAAACAAGTTCGGAAGAACATGTTCGAGACCGTACATAGAGTAATAATTTGTATGTTAAATAACGATATACCATATGATTTTAAGTTGCGTGACCCGAAAAGAAAAATTTTTGTTGTTCACGTATGAACACTATATATTACTTTTTTTTACACAGTTTACAATAACTGTGGGTTTTTATAACTATAATAATATACATATACACCTCTATACCACTACTATCCCCGAGATATGAACACAATGGGTGTGTACCTGAGAAATATTAAATAGCTTTAAGGTAACAGATCATGTAGGTATATAGCACCAATTATTGTGTTTCATGAGTTCGATCGTAGTGGACGACGTTATGATCGAAGTTATTAAAACAGGAATAATATTTTTATGCGTAGGGTAAGAGGACTAGTGGTTAATTTAAATTATATATAATATGTTTCTATAGCAGCCCACCAGCGTAGTGGGTCTGCCGTACAATAAAAATTAACTTCGGGGCATCTTCAAGGTCGTTCACTGCTTGTCTGCAGATCCATTCGGCGGGTGACGGACTTGGCGGTGGCAAGCCGCGTCGCTGTGTGGTGTGCCCTGATCAAGATGGGAAGATGTAGATTCGTCCATTTGGCTCCGTGGGTCTGCATCCGTCCGGGCATCCGTCAGGTTCGGGGCACAGTATCAGTAGTCGGGGGTCCCGTAGGGTAGGGTCGTCGGCTGTCATTACAAGTCTGTCTCCATCACTGTTTCCCCGGGATGGGTTTCCGGATCGGAGTCCAGACTGATCAGGTTGTCGACCACGGGTGTTCGGGCAGGGTCTGCAACAACCGTGGTTGTTTCTGGGGTAGTGACTGCCGCGTCAGCCTTTCTGGTCGGGGTGGCAGTTGCAGCAGCGGTGGCGCCGTCGAGCTCCCTCTCGGGTCCTGTTGGAGGTGCACCAGCACTGGCGGAGGCTCTCGGGGTAGGCATACTAGCGAATCCGAAGGATTCAATGTCTGCCTCGAGTTGTCTGTTCTCCTGCAACTTGGCCTGGAGCTTTTCGAAGGCACTTTCAGCTGTGCCATCCCAGTCTTTCATGAAGCAGCCGAAAACTGCCATGAATCTAACGTCCTGATGGTCATATTGGCTTCTCAGCTCTTGCAGCTGTGACTCGTACTTCAGCTTCATGGCCTTGGCCTCGTTTTCACGTTGGAGCGAGGCTCGAAGCTGATCCCTCGCTTGTCCCTGCATGTCCTGCGAGATTCGGGCGATTTCTCGTCGTTGGATCTCGTGCAGACATTCAAACACGCCTTCGGTAACGCCCCGGAGGTACCCGGTGGCCTGGCTGATATGTCTTTCTTGCCACGCCTGGAAGACGTCGGCCTGAATATCACAGGTTTCCTGTGTCCGGTTCCTGATATAGTCATCGGGATCCTCCAACTCGAGGTTAGATTTCACCAAGTGTAACACGTTGGTGGTCCTTATGTTTCGTGTTGGGGGGGTCGGCACAGGGGGCGTGTGGGTATCGGAGCCGCTCTCATAAGCAGAGCTCGATGTGGCTGTGGCACTCGGGGATGGGGTAGCTGTGTTGGTTCGTCGAGACGACCCGACTACAGCTCCACTCGCATCTATGGTTAGGCCTCGGCCTCTGCCGACATCGGGGAGGGGTTGGCTGGGGTCTTTCAGAGCGACTTCGCGTCCGGGTCGTTTCGGGTCCACCGGTCGGACCCGTCCTCGTGAAGAGGTGTCAGCAGGGTTGGCCGGGGGACCCATTGGCTTCGGTTTCCCCGAAGGCAATAGGGTTTGGGACTCGGGGCCGGGTGTCTGGGTTTCAGACAGAGTGGGGAACTCGTCTGCCTCGGTATCTGGCTTGCCTCGGTGCCGAGTGGCGGACTCGGTGTGACCTGCAAACCAGTCAGAGTGTGATAGGGTGTTCCGTCCCTCAAACCAGGTCTGGTGGTTACCTGTCGAAGTCCCTGCTGCGGGTCGATAGGAGCTCGAGTTCAGGGGCGAGGCCTGCTCCAGGCTCGAGGGGTCTCGGGATGTGGCCCCCGCGATTGTGCTCGGATCGGGGGACCTCTTTTTGTGTTCCGGAGCTGGGGCTGGGGACTGAGACTCCGACCTCGGTCGTTTAGCGTCCCGTCGGGGATCACTACCCGGATGTGGTCGGGGTTTTCCATAGCGGTCGACCGCGTCGGGATCCCTCCTCTGGACTTTGACACGCCAGTGCATTTCTGCTGACATGTCAAATCGGTGGGAGCGCACGTTCTTGAGGAAGTAGGCGTCCTGCTTCCCCTCGACCGTGTGGCACAGGTGGTCAGTTCTCATGGTGATCTTTAGTCTCTCCTCGGAGGTCATTTGATCCCACTTCGACATAAGTCGCTCGTGGAGTTTCAGGGCCTTCAAACGAGCGTCGCTGGCTTTTAGACCATGGACCTGAGCTAAATGCTCGGCCATGCGTCCCCGCCTCGTGGTTCTCAGCCCTTGGCACTTCTTGTTTTCGTTCTTTTCATTAGAACATTGGTACACAGGCCCGTGGTGCATGTGATACTCCACGAGGTGTCTAAAGAACGAGTCTTTTGAAGGCCAGACTCTCTCAGTCTCTGCAGCGTTGACGCAGATCTCGAAGGGACAGGTGGGGTTCGAGGATGTCCATGCGAAAGCAGCGTATTGCAGCTTCGTTCGATGCTCGAAGCCATAGTAAGACTTAGGTGTCTTACTGGTGTCTCCGAGAGAAGCCACCCACACGCGATAGAACTTCGCGGGGCCAGCGTCCTTCTTCAGGATTTTCATCCATTCCTCGTCGTCACTATCGCCGTCGCGGTTAGTGGCGGGAGGAATCGAGTAGCTGTCAGTGTGACGCTGACAGTCCATAAAGCACTTCGGGGTGTAGTCTGGGAATCCGGTTCGGGCATTGACCCACTTGTTCAAGCAGGACTCGTCAGGGGCGTCTCCCAGGGGCTCCTCTAATGAGTCGATGTTTTCCAGCAGGTGCCGGCTCATTTCGGCGACCTGCTTGTCGCGGTCTCCATTTCCCTCGTCCTGAATTTCCTCCTCCTCGGCTGCGGTGCTGGTGACCGGCTCCGGGGCCAGAGGGGTCGTTCTCCGTGAGGGTCTCGTTCGGGTAGACCTCGAGGGGGGTGAGGTATCATCCTCCCTTGTGGTCTTTCCACTTCGGGTTCGACTCCGCGAGCTTCGAGACGAAGTCGAGGCTGCGGAGTCGTCGCTTTCGTCCGCCTTCTCTTCTACCACCTTTTTCTTGCGGCGGCTCGACTTGGACTTAGCCTCGGGTTTGTCTGTTGATTCCTTCCGGGCTTTTTCCACGTCTTTCTTGAGCTTCGATTTCCGCTTCATGAGGTCTTTGCGCTCGCGCTCAATGGCCTCTTGGCGGGCATCAAGCTCCTCGAGGCTCATTTCTCGGGCGGTATTTACCTTGGTGGAGTAGCAAGCTCCACCCTCTAGGCTCGAGGCAGCTTCGGGAATCAGGCTGGCCACGTCCCCGTCGCGAGCGGTCTCATTTGTCATTCTCCGCTCTTCGCGTTCGAGCTCGGGGTCCACCAAAAGAGCGTCCTCTTCCTCACGGACAGGGGAGTTCATCTGTGAACTAGACATGAACGCGTAGGTGCGTTCTCGGGGTGGTCCTTGTGGTAGAAGGACTTCGCGGGAGTGGATGCTGGGAAGGCGTTCCTCGAACCCGATCAGGCCATACAGCAGGGGGTACGCTGTCTGTGACCTAATTCGGTCGTCCTCGCAGATGGCGTCAACAACGGCAACTAGGCCGTCGCTGATGCACATTGCTTCGGCAAGTCCGAAGTAGTTCTCGAACCAAATGTCCGAGACGTCAGCGACCCCGGTGTCGATGCATCCTCGGCAAATTCTCTTCTGCAGATCGTGGGGTATCATCTGTGGAGGTTCGCCTTTGAGGCCCAGGTATTTCGGTGGACAATACCGATTCTTGCCCGTGGCCGTTCGGATAAATCCTTTCGTCACGTTCACGTACCCGACAGCTGGTGGTCGGTCGGTGAAAGTCACGGGGACTTCGATGATGACTGAAGGTTTGATTCCTTCAGTCGTACTCGGGCGGGGAGTTCCCGGGGCGACGAGTTCTGCACCTCTTGGGATGCTCAGGGTATCGGGAGTCGTTTCGGGGATAGATGACTCCATTTCGGTGGTGTCCATTAGTTCCACTATTGGACTTCGGGGTGCCTCATCCTGGGCTCGAAGTGGAGTCGGGTGTCCATCGGGGTTGGCCGTTACGGTCGCCATCACCTCCGACTGAGCCATATTTCGGGCTCAGACGGCTCAGGGGGTTGTTCTCCTTCGTTCAGGGAACAAAAGGAGTCGGTTGCAATCGGAATGAAGGAAGCTCTGGCACTAAAAGTGGCAGGAAGAACAGCGGCACGTCTTACCTCGGTAAGACGGTTCGCGTGCTGTGAGCGATATTAGGGGCACAACAAGCGAAGCGGGACCATTGCGCATGCGCCACCGCGCTGCGCCGCTCCGACATTCCGCTCCTCAGCGCCCCCCTTCCCGCTCGTGGCAAGCGTCCGTACTACCCCGGATAACCAGGGGTCGGGGTTGGTGTTCTCGGTAGGCCGTTGGTGGACTTACCCCCTCCACTACTCATATCGGCAGGAGTTCGGCAGAATAACGGGTAGCATCATGCGTACACGTCAGCTAAGCTGTCTGCCACCCACAGGAACCATGAGTAGGGTGGTAATGTCCGGCGTGGTCGTACTTCGAATCGTATTCGAGGTATCTCAACCTCCAAACATATAACAAGACACATAAACAGGACGATACACTCGTTGTGATTTCGGAACATTAAGTAACGGCAGTCCGTCCGGCAATTCTGGGACTGCGTCTCACCTCTCTTTCCGTGTTCTTCAACTGAGATTCTCGAGAAGGTTTGGTAGAACGTGCCAACAATTTCCCCCTACCTCGAGTTCTCCGTTCCGCCGAGACAATTTTCTCACGATTGGGTTTTAAATTCGTGTCACTTTCGACCCTAGAGGGTCGTCCTCCCATCGTCTTTTTGTTATTTGCCTTTCTAGCCGGTCGACCTCTTCTCCTCTTAGGGGCCGTAACCTTCATTTTACCCGACAATTTGTTGGTCTTCATCAGGATCTCGTCCTTCTCCTTAGTCATTTGTTTGGAGATATCATCGCACTCAGAGTTGGCGGCATCTCGTCCCCTCCATCTCCTCAACCTACACACGTTAGACTTATGCATGCGGCCCGTAGCCAGACTCATAAGCATAACGGTGCTCTCGGATATAACTCGAGTAACCACGTGGGGTCCGTCCCAACTCGAAATCAATTTCTTGCACCTTAAAGGTTCATGTAACCTGAACACTCGGTCGCCCACGCTGAATTGTCGTGGCTTTAGGTGGGTGTCATACCCAGTTTTCTGCCAGTTCGCGTTCTTTAGTAGCTCGTTTCGAACTACTTCATAGGCTCTTTTAAATTGGTCTCGCAGAGATTCCACAAACATCACAGTACAGGGGGCTTCGGGGCTTACTCCCATAACACCATATACGAGATCAGCAGGCATTATAATGTCCTCCCCAAATACTAATAAGTTAGGGGAGCAGTTCGTAGCGGCATGCACAGTGCTATTGTAAGCATGCACTACAAAGTCACATTGCTCGTCCCAGTCGTCCTGGCAAGAGTTTACCAGGGGTTTAAGGACTTGTATCAATGTTCGATTGAATCTTTCTACCTGGCCATCAGATTGGGGCCTGTATGGATTGGTTCGAGTTTTGCAAATGGCCAAACAATGACACATTTCTTGCCACAAGTTGGACTCGAATTCTCGTCCCTGATCGCTATGCATCATTAATGGTGCGCCGAGATGTAACACCCATCCCTTCACAAAGGCAATAGCGCAAGTGGCTGCCTTGTGGTCGGGTAGAGGGTATACTCGAGTGTACTTGGTGTAGTAGTCGGTTACTACCATCATGCAGGTATTGCCTCGGGGTGTTGGCTCGATTCCGCTAATGATATCGACAGCTACTCTGGCGAATCGAACTCCAAACAGTTCTTGTGCCAGGGGCATCTTTCCCATTCCGGGGCCAGGTTTGTTCCTGCCGCATTCGGGACAAGTCATAACCCATCTTATGATGTCATTATGCATTCCTGGCCAGTAGTACCTCCTGGCTAGGCGTTCTAGGGTCCTCTTCTTCCCGAAGTGTCCACTTGTTTTATGCCCATGGCAATAAAACATGATGTCTCGTCTTAGTGACATAGGAATCACTATCTGTAAAACCTTGTCCTTGGTGGGACAGGTTTTCCATCGACACAGGAGGCCATCTCGAATTTCTAGCTCGGTCCATTGGGCTAGAAATTTGCGGGTCTCCCTATCCTCGAGGGACAATGCCGGTCGTTCGGGCTTGGCATTCTTGTTCAGGTAGCAAATCACTCTCTTGATAGCGGGATCATTTTGTTGGAAATGTAGGATGGTCTCTTCTGGCCAATCTATAACATTCTCCATGCTGACGCTGGGCAACGGCGACGACTGTCTAGTTCGAACCGTTGCGACCACTGCGTTATGAGCCCCGCAATCATCACAATCGATTTTCTGGCACTTTCTGATAGGCCTCCGGGAGAGGGCGTCCGCATTGATATGCTTCGAACCCGGTCTATGTTGGATCTGGCTATGCTCCAACCCAAACTCTGACAAATGTGCCAGCCAACGGCCAATCATACCCTCGGCGTCCTTAAAATTGAGGAGCCACCTCAGGGATGAGTGGTCGGTTCGGAGGGTGAAATCAGTGCCCCATAGGAAGTGACGAAACTTTTTAGTGTACACCACCACAGCCAGCAACTCACGTTTGGTGGTGCAATAGTTTCGTTGTGCCTTATTCAGAGTGTTACTAGCAAAGGCGATTGGTACTTCGACCCCGTCCTGGACCTGTGACAGGGCTGCACCGATACTATCATTGCTAGCGTCAGTGTCCAGAATGAAATGATCGTCCGCAGTTGGGTATTTCAGTACTGGCGTGTTAGCAAATAAGTGTTTTATTTGCTCGAAGGCTACATCTTGTTCGTCTCCCCATGGGAAGTGTTCCTTTGCACGACCTGGGGTCCAATGTGCCAATATCTGTAAGGGGTAGCTTACTTTGGAGTAATTTGGCAGGAAGTCTCGATAGTATGAACAGAAGCCCAGGAAGGACCTTATTTCCTTCGCACATATGGGTTTCTGCCATTCGGACACTGTCTTGAGCTTCTCGGGGTCGGCTTTTACGCCGTCTGGAGTTATTATTCGACCGAGATATGTAATAGAAGATTTAAATAGATTACATTTCTTTGTTTTTAATTTTAGCCCATTTGCTAGAATTCTCTTCAAGACTAGTTCGAGGTTGTTCTTACAATCTTCGAAAGTCTTTCCAAATACTATGACATCGTCGAGGTACACCAAACTATTCTTCCAAAGAAGATCGCTTAGCATTTCCTCCATCATGGCTTCGAAAGTGGCCGGTGCATTGCACAGCCCAAAAGGTAGAACGTTGTACTGAAATAGGCCCATGTGGCTCGAGAAGGCTGTCTTCTCCATGTCCTTAGGGGCCATCCCAATCTGCCAGTACCCCGATTGGAGGTCGAGGGTACAAAAGTATTTGTTCCCCCCCAATGAGTCTAAGGTCTCGTCTATTCTTGGTAAGGGATAGGAGTTTTTCTTTGTCAAGCCGTTCAGCTTTCTATAATCGATACAAAATCGAATAGACCCATCCTTCTTTGTGGTCATGCACACAGGGCTAGACCAAGGGCTTGTGCTCGGCACTATGACCCCTTTTTCTAGCTGTTCGAGAATTTGCTTCTCAGCCTCCACCTTCTTTTTCAGTGGTAACCTCCTATAAGGTATTTTGAAAGGCTTTGAGTCGCCCGTGTCAATCGTATGTAGTACCCTGCTGGTGCGACCTACCGCGCCCCCCGGTTTCCCGAAGGCATCTTTGTAAGTGGCAAGCAGGGTTCGAAGTCCTTCCTTTTCTGATTTCTTTCTCAAGGAGGAGTCGTTTACTAACTTCAGTAGGTCATCTGATAATCCCCGTTCCATCCCCGCAGATAACTCGTTTCGAAATCTAGATTCCGAAATGTGTTCTATTAGGGACATGTCACCGATTTTCTCGTTCTTTTTAAGGTACACAGGTTTCAGACCCCTGTTCATGATTGGGACTACTGTCTACGATCCACTTCCCACTAAAGTGTCGACCGAATCTAGGTGTAAGCTAGATAATGCTTCGTAGTTGGGTTCGAAGATGGCATTCGAACCTCGAAATGCATGGTTCGAAGAACACAAAACATCACAAGCCGTTCCTGGTGGAATTTTCACCGTCTGTACTACGGTGGCTACCGTGGACACATGTCTCAATAAGCACGGGATCTCGCAGTTGTATGGTTGCCTTATCTTCAACATCCCGAATCGGGGATCCAACACAGCACCGTACAAGCTTGCAAAGTCCAGGCCAATTATCCCGTCGTCACTTATCTCGGCTATAGTAGGGCTCATTACATATTCATAGCCCCCCATCCCGATCCGTATGAAAGTCTTGCCAAAAGTCTGCATCTGGCTACCGTCGGCCGTGCAAGCATTAACACCAACTGGTAGCGTTTCATGGTTGCCGGACACCAGATTGAAGAATTTTCTCGAGACACACGAATGGCTGGCACCTGTGTCAATCAAAAATTCCCCAGTCCGCTCCTTCACCGATACAGCAATGTACCATCGTTTTCCCCCCAAAGGTGAGGAGTTCTGGGCGAATCGGAGTTGTTCCTTGGAATCACCGATCTCCCATCCGAAGCCCTTCAAGAAGGTTACACACGGATGGTTCGGGGGGAGGTGTGCCGCACTCACTCGCGTCAACTCTTCAACCCAACCTCCCTCATCTTCGACGTGGGATTGCTCCCTCTGGTCCTGGCATATGACTGCCCCTTCCCCGTCGAAGCCCCCGGCCCGGGCTGGGGTGAGAGGATCCTTCTCACGTACCAGTCCCCCGGAGGGTATTGATTCCTGTACTAGCTCGGGTTCGCCAGCGGTGGCTTTTTGGCAGATTATCGAATCACGGACCACATCCTTTGCCATGGATGCGATCCTCTTTAGTTTTCCTCATCTTTCGTCTCCTCTACGTAATTGACTCGGGATAGTACAGGTTTTGGTGCTGTACATTCGTGAGCATAGTGCCCCATTTCTTGGCAACGGTAGCATCGTAGTTTACTACGGTCAACTCTCCGACGCGTGGGTCTGGTAAGCATTGTCTCAGAGAAGGTTTTCATGAAGTCCTCCATCATTTTCTTCATATCCAGAGGTTCGGGTGTAACAGTAGTTCTTGGTGGAGGCATTACTGGTGTTCGAACCACAGCCATTTCTCGTACATGGCTGTCCGAATTGGATTTCTGCTCCACCCGGGGTTCATTGGCACGTCGGTTATACATCCGCCGAGGGATATATTTTCTTTTAACGTCTTTTTTTACCTGTACTGCAGAGATACTGCCGTCCTCCTCCTCGATCTCTATGATCTCGAAGTCGTTGTCAGTCAATTCAGTGTATGTCGGTTGGTGTATCCCCGACACAGAAGCTGTACTTGTGTTAGTACTCGCACAAACCTTGGTATTAGAGGATTTCAATTCTACCTTCCCCGCCATGAGGGTCTTCTTTACTGTCCAGCATTCAATTCCCTCGAACAGGTCGGTCAATGTTGGATTTCGTCCTTTCCAAGCATCCAAAGCTGCTTGTTGTTGTTCCTCGTCTCGAAGTCCGCTCATGAATTGTGGTAGCAAATCGTTCAGAAAAAACTTATCAGAAGGATTGGTTCCTGGCCGTGCCCTCTGCAGCAGGGATTGCAACTCATACCCATAGGCTCGAAATGATTCTTGTGGCTTCTGTGTCCGTTTCTTGAAAAGCATGAAAGGGTCTTCACTTACCAGGTTATACAGTAAAATACTAGCAATCTCGACTAGCTCTTGAAAAGTGCCTCGTTCGAAGTACACTTCGTTCCACTTTTCGACAGCTATTCGGCCGGGGCCATATTTCAGGCATCTGATTAGATGAGGCAGAGCCTCTTCAGGGGTCCATGCGTTACACCTCATGTCATCAGTGAAGTTCGAGAACCATTCTTTCCAAGTCTTTACACCCTCGTATAGCTTGGGTAAAATGGCCTGACGCCTAGCCGCATTATTCGAGCGTACCAACTTTTGGCATTGGTTGACACTCCATTCTCGGATGGTCTCCTCACTATGTGCTGCGTTCGAGGTATTAGCTGATTGATTCAGCATGTCTTCTAACACGCTACTTCGGGACCGGCGCCTCGGAGGTCCACCTGTAGCGCCCCCAGCCCCTGCGGGTGGGGCAGTCGGACCTTGGGTAGTACCCGAAGCACTACCCCCTGACGCACCTTGGTTCCCGGTGCCTAAAGGTTCTGACTCATCCACAGAGTTGTCACCATAAGACAACTCGAAGTGGCCTTCTTGTTCATCATTATTCCTGTATTCAATTTCGTCGTTTCTGCCAGTCGTGACACTAAATCGTATTCTACGTTTTTCGGGTTCTGTTGTCCTTGATTCATGACTAGGGTCGTAGACACTGTCCTTACGGACATGAAGATCCGCATTTTTGTTTACGAACGGGTCGTATCGATCTGGTTTTTTTAAAGCTTCGGCCGGTGTTGATGTTGCCACAGGTGAAGGTCCTTTCACGAATGTGGCATCGCTTTTAGAAGGTCTCTGCTGGTAGAGTGTATCTAACTGGGTTACAGAAGCACTAGTGTCTGTCTCGAAAGATGAGTCTTTCCCCGTCTCTAGGTCTGCTTCATTAATCTGACCATCAATCTCTATTCCCGACACACATGTTTTGAGGGTCATTTTTTTCTTCGTCAGGTTGGCTATTTCGAGGCAAAGCTCTTGTTGCTTCAGGAATAAATCTTGGTTGCTATCTTTGATGGATTCCATCACATCCTCGTTATTCAATATGCATTGATCTCGAATCTCTAGCAACTTGTTTGCTTCATACTTGTATTGTTCCATTTCGGCCTTTAATTGCTCGGCCTCTTTCTTTAGTTCGAGGTTCCTGATGGTGGAGCTAGCTTCCTGTTCCTCCAGGTCAACTTCTCTTCTTAGTTTCTCGTTTTCCCACTCTGCCTTGGCGAGTTCTATATTCCTTTCCATGACATATGCCTGGTATTCGAGGTCGCGTTTCACTTTCTCCTTCAGTTCGGTTTTTTTTTCGAGTTCCTTCATGTCATTCAACATTCGTTCTTTCTCGGTTTGGTACTGGGAGCATTGTTTCTCCAGGTTCCTAAGCCTCAGAACTTTCTGTTCGGAGTCTTCTAGCTTTGGTAAACCTTGACGTAGGCGAATTTTGTTCATGGCGTCGAAACTCAGCTTGGCCTGCTCGCGCAAATATTCTGCTGCCGACTCAGTAACTCTCTTCGAGCCTCCTATGTCGAATACTGAGACGTCTACATCGTCTAGGGATCGGCGAGGACTTATTGTTTTCGTTTCCGCTCGAGCTGAGGCTGTTCGTTGAGCATCGAGGGTCAACATCATAATCGGCGGTGGTGTCTCTGTGGTCTCAGTGTTTAATCTGTAGGTATAGTTCGCGGCTGGGGTGGACATTTCTCCTGATCCGGGGTTTCGAACTACCCTCTCCACGTTGGGTCCAGTTATGGAGGTATATCCTCTCATCTGTATTCTATCCAAGTCATTAGCATGAGCAGTGTCATTCGGTGTGGATCCCGAGATGTTTGATGTTTCATCTCGAGATCCTTCGTGCTCGTGTTCGGCCTCCAGGGCCGCGCACTAACACCAAGTATTGGTCACGGCACCAGTGTAATGGTTCGAATTATGGTTTCGACTAGTTCGAAGTGAAAACCGGACGAGGTATCTCGGGTTAGTGCAACTGGCACGTGTTTATTTCGGTGCAGGTATTACATCCACCTCGAAGAGTACTGCTTAGCTAGGCATAAGCTCAGGTAAGGGTGGTCCGACTCCGTTGGCAGGCAGAGCCAGACTAACGCCTCCCTCGGCCCCAGGTAGGGGCTGGAGCGAGGCGGACAGTGCTGCCACCACCCTGCAGGGACCAGTGGTCGAAGAGACCTCTGGTGACTACCGGTGATGGGCGCACCGCTCGAAACGCCCTCTCGGGGGAGACGCTCACACTATATCACGATCTACGAGCCCCTACAGTGTTTATTCTAATCTACCAGGCATTAACCTTATGTATGCCATCTTGCGTCCCACCTGTACCCATCTTACCTTTTGTCAAGCCTTATAACCTTTCTCTTTCTCCCAATATATCTCTCACTGCCTTCTCCCTTTCTTATCTTCTTGCTACCAAACCCTTCTACTTCTACCCTTTCCTCCCTTCTCCTTCACACAATTATGTCTTCTGAATTGCTTTCAACCCATATCTGTTTCTGTTGGCAATTCCCTATCAAATATATATACACGTGCCTTCCTACCTCATTATTATATCACCGTTGGAAATGAAGTGTATTGGTCTTAAACTCTAGTATTATTGAAATAGAGGTGTTATAATACCCCATAGAATGATGTCCTGGAATATATGAAGTAATTGTCATTGTATGGTAATACACTGAAGTTCCTATGTTTGAATGGTTTTTATCATGACCAGCTGGTCACTTTATCAGAATTCTCCAACTTTGGTTCGATAATTTGAAGATGACAAGTGCTCACATATACAACATTTTGACTCTAGGCAAAGATAAATATCTTTGCTAAATGATAGCATAAGGAAAAGTGCAGAAATGTCAAATACTTTCTGTATAGGACTTATTTCCTAGAACATACCAATTTCACCTTGAGATGACCAAAATTTCACCTTGAGCAGACCACCCCTTACTGAGTTATTTATGCATTTCATTGAATAGATACCATTTATAATATAGAATTACATCCAAAGATTCATATTTAGAGCAGGTTCGGATACAAAATTTCCCTGGATAATGTTCTAATACACACATTTCAACCTTTACTGGAATCCTACTACTAGTAGTATGTAGAGTAAGTTTGTGATACTGAGAGCATGGTTATAAAATCAAGAGCTGGGTTATTATAGTGCATATTTCAAATTGATTAAATCACATTTAAAACAAAGCTTTTTTAATGCAGGGTTAGCAGTATCACCTCTGTTTTGATAAGATTTATGATATCGATGGGCATGCCATTGTTCCAATTTTCATTTTATTTTAGCCACTCTAAATCATATATTTTCCTTATGGTGCAGTATCTTTAATGATGCTATTTTATTTCATATATATTTAAGGAACTTGTTTAATCCTTAATTTGATGTTTTAATCAAAAGGGCTTTATTAAAAGGGTGGATATTAAGTGGTCAACTCTAGGTGCAAAGTGGTCATCTCAAGGTGAAATTGAACTGAATGGAATGTTTGTAGTAAGGGTGATAAACTAGAAATAACATATATAAATGGATTTTCGAAATATAACAGATACAAAAGCCCAAACTTTTATTCAGTTATTTTCGAAGTCTGAAGACCCAAAACTTCCAGAGATATTAGCAACTACAAACACCTGATTGAAAACCTGCACAGGAACGGTCGTCTTTAGGTTAATCTACCCTATCATACATCGCACATATTATATGACAGAAATCACTGTAAAAATGTTGCCAAAATAAATTCCTTTCCCAGAGTTGCCAGAGGTCCGTCATTATTTTCACATAGATTCCTTGTACCACCATACTGCCATATGGGTCTTCATTGTACTAAGGACACTGGTTCACTGCAATACAATTACGGTGGTTCATTGTTCTGTTTTACGAGGATCCCTGGTATATTCAGCAGTTATTATTTGGAGTGCAGCCTACCTGTAGGCCCTGCCTGGGAGTGGTGATTTGTTCTTTAGGTTGTGGTCGAGCCCACGGTAGGCACTGCCAGAGCTGGCCTTACCTCATCCCCTACCTGCTCACTCAGTCCTAAATACTAGGTAACTCTGCTCCCTCTTAATGGCTAGAGAGCTACACAATGCTGCACATCACAGTGCACCTCCCTCCCCCATCATCAACATCCAACACCACAGCCATCATCATCACCATTAAATTATTTTCAGGACGTTCATCATTTTAGTCCTGTATAATGTATAATCTGCTTGTCGGTCTGGATAGTGCTACAGTTATGGTGATATGGGAAATGATATACTGGCTCTGTAGTTGATGCTCAGTCTATAAGCTTGCCTTGCTGCCATCCGCATCTGCATTCGGTTCTACTTTCTCATTGCCTCCATTCCCCAGACATCCTCTTCTCCCCATTCATTTCCTACCAATGTTCCTATCAATGTTGACCTGTTTCTTTATTCCTGCCTCTTCTAGCTCCTTTATCTTTCCTATGCCTCGTACTCCAAATAATATATCATGGGATCTATTCCTTCCAGCTCTCTGTCTCTGACTACCTGTCTCTGTCTGTCTGTGGGTCTGTCTCTGTCTGTCTGTCTCTCTGTCTGTCTCTCTCTATCTGTCTCTGTCTGTCTCTCTGTCTCTGTCTGTCTCTCTCTCATTGTACCATTGTTGTATATATATATATATATATATATATATATATATATATATATATATATATAGGCAGGGTGTGTCAGAGCATTAAAGGTGTTCATTATGAAGGACTGGCTGTACACTGGCGACGTGCCTCGTTCATTCAGGGACCTTGTCATCGCCTGTTACTGGCAACTCTGTAAATGGAAAAAGCCTCCCCAGTACTGTAGCCTACAGGCAGCCGTTATGCGACAGGCCTTTGAATCTTTTATCTGCTGGTCACAACAGTGTTTTTATCACTTAAACGGAGAGTAGCGGGGCTTTTAAAATAAGCCTTTGCATTTATTACTGCATAGAGCCAATCCTTAGTAGCCAATCCTTAGAGTAGTAGCAGGTTGCTAAAGCCCATAGTCCACTTCTGTTGCACGATTGAGTCATACATTTCCTATATACACTTGTGCAACAGAGGCCTAGTGGACTATCGATATAATGCCGATAGTTGACTTGGCCTCTGTCATGCGATTGAGCCATACATTTCCTTTATAAATTTCTGCGACAAAGGCCTAGTGGACACCATGGCCTTGCTACCAAAGCAATGTCAATTGCATAACTGGTCATGTGTGTTGTGACCCCATCCACACACACACACACACACACACACACACACACACACACACACACACATATATATATATATATATATATATATATATATATATATATATATATATATATATATATATATATATATGCAATTTAGCTTCTGATATTGTATGTCATTGACCTGTACAGAATAAATATGGCATAAGCTGCTCTTAGAGACGCGTGTGTTTGTGATTCACAGCCATTGTTTACCAGTCGCAAAGTGTCCCCTTAGTACAGCGTGAATTCAGTAAATATAGCAGGCACGGGATGAATGTTGAGGTTTTGTAGGTACTCCACGTAGACCAACAGGGAATGCTTGTTTTATTGATTAAATTGATGGTTTTATGCAATGCATGGACTTGTGTGTGGGTCTTTCCATGTTTTGGATATGCAAGCCTCCTTGTTTCGCATTTATACCAGTCTTGAATGCATACAATCAAAGAATGACTATATAATTTATTCTGGTCATTCTGTTTCTTTTCTAAGGTCATTCTGTTTCTTTTCATAGATATGACACTGTTCAAAGAATAATCTCAGCATTAGCTATAGGTCTGGACTATTGAACTACATGAGTAGGTGATAAATTCTCTCTGAGTTTCTATGGTTATGTCAGGTTTTTGAGATCTTATCTTTTGGTGTACTAACCGTTAATGACCGAGCAATGACTCAAGCTCGCCGGGTTCATTTGTCGTCGTGATGCACCAACCCAGTGCTTGTGAGTAACTCGCTGGTAAGTAACTCGCCACTATATTGTGTTGGAGTATTGTAAGTGCTGACAAAACTAGTGTTGTAAACCGATGTATACAGTAACCCTCCATTCGACTGCAGCCTGGCGAATAATTCGCCATGGCCAGGGCTGCATGAATCATACATCAGAACAATCAATGAGCCGAGTATGAATTATAACATTATGCGGTCCTTAAAGGATCAAATATAAGGCTGAGTTGGAGATGCACTTGATAGGCCAACTAGCCCCTGTTGTACCACCCGTAATGTAGCCTCCTGTGTCCCACCAGTATCATATTCACTGTATGGTGATAAAAAAGGTGATCTGAGATACTGTCTTTCTTTGTGGAGACATGCAATTTATAATAAAGCAATTGTACCGGCAAACCGGCCAAATACTGTGAACACTTTAGACTACTAGTAATGATTCAGGTGTAGTCATTGCATAGGGATAGTAATCTACATTGGGTGACTGTAATATAATAACAAATTACCCTTTTTCCAGAACATAAACCTCACTGAAAATAATCAAAATACTAGGAGACATAGGGGATACTCCCCTAACCTCACCCAACCACATATGAGATGTAACAGGTTGTCGAGACAGCATGCATTTCTATATCCCTCAGGACTTCTTGTTGCATAGAGGAAAGGGAGTCTTATTGATTACATTGTGGCGTCACAGTAATCCCTTCTTGGAAAAACTCCAGGGAATGTGCCGCCTGCAAGTGAAGCTTTTTGTTGACGGGGTTCGTGTTTGCTGCACACAGTTTGATGAGTTAAAAGACCAAAATTTTAATGTTTGGGTGAAATAACACAGCAAACAACACCTTTTGATTAATTCATACAATTGATGCACTATATATGATGCCGTGTGTGTAACCATTAAAGACATACTATTCCATAACCAATCAACCATTAAGTAAAATGGTATTGAATTATCAAAAGGCATTGGGTCATGCATCATTCTATATTGAAGAGATCAGCTCTGGAGGTTAATTCAAAACTTTTGACCATCAGTCCGCCAGTTCCACAGCTCTACCATCAGTCCACAGCTATTGATTTATTTTGGCCCTCTTTCCACTGTGCACAGTGTATTCTGCTTGTGATCGTATATGCAGGGCTCAGCCTACCACCAGGAAAGTCAAAAGCACTGCCTGTGTCAATGCATGCCAGTCACATCCTACCATCAGATAAATCAACAGGGCTGGAAATTCCTACCATCGCTGGGGGACTGATGGCAGGATGTTTTGAATTAACCTCCTGGATTAAGAGACAAAATGGTTTCCCAGTACAAAAATAATGATAAAGACATAGAGGCATAATATGTACAGCATTCAAGCGTCATCATCCACAATACAATTGGAGGTTTATGTTTTAGGTAATCTGTCTGGGGACTGGGATTATAATGTTGTTCTGTGCAACCATTGCCAATTAGCTTCTGCAGTGTACTCCAGACATTGATGTATTGCACTTACCTACAGAGGCCATCTAATACTAGACAGTCTAGAACAGCGTGGTGGACTAGATGAGAGTGCACATTTTCTTCTTTTTTATAGTGACAATATGTTATAGGGTTAAACAACATCGTACTCTGAATAAAGGAGGTTCAATTCAGGATCAAAGTCAACTCACCATATGTAATAAACACACTGAAACCAATCACTGTAATGTCGATAGTCCACTTGGCCTCTGTCGCGCAATTGAGCCATACATTTCCTATATAAATTTCTGTGACAGAGGCCTAGTGGACTATGGGTGTAACACACACACACACACACACACACACACACACACACACACACACACACACACAAAGCGGTGACAGAACCTGGACAGGAAATGTAGAGTAGGTATTAAAAAGAGAATTCCCTTTTTTGATAATCCAAATGAACCCTAAATTATTGCCTTGTTTACTATGACATTGATTCTCAATACCTATTATGGGGCCATAACCCCCCATATCCATTCTAAAACCCACAGTCCTGTGAAGGTCAAAATCTCTACCTGTGGCAATCTTATAGGGAATAGGTGTTTTGGAACATGTGTGTAATGATATAGAATTAGCTATGAAAACTTCTGTTGAGCATTATATTTGGAAGCCTAGAACTATGTTTTATAAGCTAAAAGGGTTTACCTTTGTACCTATCAATTTTACTTTTGGATGTAGACCTCTTCTTATCAGTCAATCAGGTGTCCTACATGAAGGACAGTATGCTTATCTGGGTTAGTTATTCCATCAACGTCTGATCCATTGTCTCAAATTGTGGACTTTCTAGTCGAAACTATAAATTAATTATTTCAAGACACGCTGTTTGCATTGTATTGTTTGCATCATCACAATCATGTTATCTTATGAAATGTTATTCCACCACATCAAATGTTTCTCCAACAAATGCCAGCCTTAGGTTTAACAAAAACTTTTAGAATGATTACTACAAAAAAAGGCAATGTATAAATCGATGAGGAGTATATCAAAGTACGGTGGTTCCCTGAAGGTAATTGAGGGCATAATACCTGCAGGCCATGCCTGATGACAATTTTCCCCAGAACTTGGGGAGTAGGGCACTTGAACTCCACTAGATGGGGCTTTTGAAGCTCCAATCACAGTTTGTGTTCCAAACATCTGTATGGGAGAGACAGGTTGACTATTGGGGTGCCAGGGTGCCCTCTTGTGAGTAAGGGTGAAAACAGGGGATGATTGACTGGTACCTTCTTAGGCATGGCCTTCCTGTATCATGTCCTCAATATATATGCAGGTCGCCAGCCAAAGTGGGGTATAACACATTTAATCACAATGTGAGCTTTACACTATCGCTAAATAGCTCTGTAGTGTTCTACCCCTCGATGTTATATCGAATCTTTCGATAAACAACGAAGAACAACTATTCAGGTTCCAGTTAAAACTTTATTGTCTAATAACACATAGGCATCAGCCGTTCTCGATCACAGTTACAGGTGGCAGAGTTTGAACTCTATTGCAGGTTCGACACTAGGCCTTCTAGTGCCTAGAGTTAATATTCCACATGAACCCCCTCTGTGCAGGAGCACAGAGGAGTATTAGAATATGGTAGCCGGGCAGCCGCCGACCATTGCTCACAATGGTCAGTCGGGGCTGGACTGACCCTGAGGAAGGCCGTACAACGGCCTTATATACACCGGAGTCGAGGGCCACGTGACCAAGTGGTGACGTGGCGCTGGACTCCAGCGCCCCCAGGCGTCGGGTAATAGAGGTGCTCTCGACGTCGCCCACGAGGACCACGAAGGTACCTCGAAGATGACGCGGGACCACCACACCACCCCCCACTAGACTGAAACGAGGTCTCTGAAAATTCAGAGATCCCGGATCAGTCTAAACAATTAGATAATAATATGAACTACTGGATCCGTCGACACAGTCGACAGAAACAGTAGAGGAATATATAGAAATATAGTTTCTACTGTACTGTAGAAAAAAAATTATTATCACAGTTAAATTATAAGGCGTTGCTCCATCCAACGTAGGAGACCAGTGTCGAAACACTGCTTCACGACCTGCTCCTGGTCGATCCGAGGGAGGCACGACCGGGTATGGCAACCAGGGTCGTGTCGTTTCCTCCCTGTCTCGTTGAGAAGCTCCTTCCAGCGTAGGAAGCCCATCGATAGCGTACCATACTACTATGATGGTCCTTCGACCGTGAGGCCGAGGATGTGTGGCACCACCGGGCCCTAAGACCAAGGTGGCGTCGGATCCACACAGCTTCGCAGGGAGGTCCGGGGACAGGAAAGGTACCCCCACTCGTGGAGGGTACACCGTCGTCCGGGAATGAGTTCCTGGGGGTTCCGTGCTGACATCGAGACTCTGTTCGATGTCAGCGATCCAGACTGACGAGGAGGAGCAGTAGTTTCATACTACTGATCCTCCGAGATGGACCCTGTAGCGGCGTCGATTTCGGCCTGCTCTCCGTCAGTGCGCTCCTCTCCATGTGGAGCGCTGGCGGCTAGCTGGCCCGAAAACGTCAGCGACTCCGGCAATGGGGCCTCGCGGTCCATTGTCGTACTCCAAGCCTCGTTAGAGGTCTCGGGTGCATCCCGGGAGTCCCCCTCAGCATCTGAGTGGAGAACGGCCGAGTCTGCTGAGTCGCTTCCGTCGTCGTCGTCGCTCTCCTGACCTTCACGGTCGTCCTTGTCTCCCTGGTCAGGGGGAGGCTTTGGAGAATGATCGACGACATCGACGTCCCCGTCTATATCCATCGACTGTTCCACCTCGGCAGGTTCTACTGCTTGGGCGGAAGCCGACAGGTCCGGACAGACGGCTACGTTCGCCGGGGCCAGGGGAGTGATGCCCTGAAGATCCGGATGGATCCTCGGTGACACCATTCTCTGGACCGGTGGCGGCGTAGGCTCGGTGGTTCCCGAGAGGGTTATCAAGGGAACCGAGGAGGAAGACGGGGCTGCTGGCGGGTAGACGGAGGCACCGAGAGACCTACCCAGGGTGTCAGGCTTGTCCTGCACCACTTGCTCTCGGCCCAACATCGTCATAGCCGAGCTCAGACTGTCAATCTTTGGAGACAATTCTCTCAAAGGATTCGTCTGAGCCGCCAGCGTCCTGACGTCAGGAATCTCTCCACCCTCGACTAGGTACCTCTGCGCTTCGCGAGAGGGCTCGGTTCGAACGGGCTTCAGGGTTCGGACGCCATGGTGTTTGTCCCTCATCCATTCCGAGAGTTGGACCCCGAAGACTCTAAAGAATTCGCGGTCGATTTCCTCCCAGCCTTCTATGATACTGTCCCTCTTGGTAATATCATATTGGGCCTGTGCCTCAAAGTTATTGAGACGCGTTCGGACGTCGGTCAGACGAGAGTCCATCTCCATCTGAACGGTCTGGCGCGCCTCATTCCTAAGAGCCGGAAGGAGCTCGTTACGGATGGCCATGTTTGTTCTATCAAACAGGCCGAACAAGTAGGCACTCGCTTCCTCACGGAATGCCTCACCGAACTTGTCGATAGCGGGGCTGCCTGTCATCTGTAGAAGTCCCTTACAACGTTCCACGAACGTCTTCGGGACCCCACATTCGACGCCATCGCCGTATGCAGGCTGTGCCAATTCCCAACGCAAGGTTGCTGTCGGGGTGTCGGCGCCTGTCACGACGTTGGAGAAGCTAGCTCCTGCTGCCGAGGTCAATGTCGCGCCTCCTACGTGGACACGCGGCGTGGCAGCTGGGGTGCTGCCCTCTGCCGCTGTAGGGGGCTTGACAGGAGACGAGTTGGTGGTCACCTTGGGTTGTCGATCACGACCACTCCGGGTTTCCACCGTCTTGCCTCCAGTTTTAGCACCACTGGTGCTTGGTTTGGCTGAACCGGTCGAAGCAGTCTTCGACTTTTTAGGAGCCGGGGCCGGGGCGGCTTTCGATGCCTTTTCGGGCTTCGAGGGAGCAGCCTGCGGCTTAGGCTTCTTAGGTTCAGTCGAACCGGCAGACTTTCCAGCTTCTGTAGAGTGGGGCCTCTTGTTCCCACTCGTAGAGGCTGTAGGTCCTGGGTCCCGAGGACGACTGGCCTCCCGCTTCTTCCGTTGCTCTACCCTGAACTCGGGGTAGGCACCGTAGAAAGCGGGCATCAGCTCCGGTCTGATATACAGGCGCTTCGTAGACGGGGGTGCGGGGGCCATCCGCATCCAGTGTCTAGTCGGCGCGCCTGTCTTCTCATTCCGTTCGCACTTTCCAACCAGTGTCTCCACTAGCTGGATAGCGCCCTCGGCGTTGTACTTATGGGGCTGCTTGTACGACTTGAGATGACGCGCCATCAAGCCCCTTCGTGAGGTCACGAAAGGAGGAGAGGTCGGGTCATCAGGGTCCTGATAACATGGAATGGTCTTTTCCACCTTAACACAACCGAACTGCGGACGGATGGCTCGATGCTCTTCAACCAAGTGTCGAGCATACCTGCCGTCAGTCGCGTATACGCGAGGGGGAAACCCCTTACGTGTGCAGTTCTCGAAAGCACACTGCTGCCCTGGATTGAAGATGCGCCATGCGAACCCAATCCGCTGTCGCTCGGGCAGCGACACCCCCGACGAGTCTGAGGCATTCGTAACATTCTCGATCATCGAGACATACCAGTCAATGGCATGACTGTCGTCCGAATACCATTCCTCGTCGTCACTACCGTCCTTTCCGACGAGACTTGGGAGTACCACTTGACCATTCTTGCGGTAGTCCTGAAGCTTTGTCAGTGGCCTGTCATCGACGTACTCAGCACGTCGTTTGGCAGTGATCGCTGACAGTTGCTTCCACTCGTCGACAGCCCTGGCCGTGTCTGGGGGTGAGGATACGGTGCTCTCCACGGCACCGGCATCGACCTCCGACGGCTCGGTTCCAGGTTCCGGTGGAGCAGTAGACTCGCTACTCCTCTCCCGGGCTGGAGCCTTCTTGGCTGCGGACTCTTTCTTGCTACTTTCCTTCTTGGGCACCCTAGGGATCTTGAAATCCTTCAAGGTACCCTTGGATGCCTTCGATTCAGTCGGCTTCTTGCCTTTAGAACCTGAAGGGGTAGCACTTTTCGATGGAGCAGGCGTCGACGGCTCGTCGACCTCCATCTCATCGGGAGAAGAGTCTCTCAAGGCGGCAGCAGCTGCGACCTTCAAGTCGCGCTTCTGCTGCTTAGCTGCCTCCTTCGCCTTCCGGCGGAGCTCCTTCTCCCGCTCCTGGGACTCAGCCAAGGCTTTCTGTGCATCCTCGATCTGCTTCAGAAGGGCTGCACTTTTAGCCGAGGTAGACTCGAGCTCTTGCTCGGGTCTGGTCCTCTTGGACTTCTTCTTCTTCTTCTTCTTCTGCGACTTGTGGCTCGCCGAAGAGCTGTACCCTGACTGCTCGTCGGACGAGGACCCCATGGTTCTTCCTGAACTGCCGGGTTCCACCAGGGAGAGAAGACTCCGGGTCTCGAACCGTTCTCAGACGGGACGAGACGTCGAAGAGGATCTTCGAGGTTTATCGATCCGCACTCTGGCGGGTCGAAACCTCGAAGGTGTCTTCGATGTACCTCGAACCGCACTCAGGCGGCTCGAGGGACCGAAGACTGGAGTCTCGAGTGAACACGAACCTGCGCTCACACAGGTCGTGTCCCTCGACACTAGGCAGGGGAGACCTCCTACACTCAGGTAGGAAGTCCCCAGACGGGGCGTACCAGCTGGAATAAGCTAGGCTTAGTCCAGCTTATCTGCGTCCGACTCTCACGAGAAGGGCGCAGATGTGACCTCCGTGGTGGGCGACGCGGCCTTTTATCCCTGTGGCGCACGTCTCTGATTGGAGGAAGGGACTACGTGACCGAGGAGGGCGAACCCTATTGGTCCACCGCGCATCACGCCATGACCAAATAAGGTATTGCTCAAAAAATAGAACGACTCACTCTCCCCTCACCGTCACGCTCTGCTTCTCCAGTCGCAATGTTTGCATATGCCGTTATTTCCTATGCGGTCTATGGGTTCCAACACTATTAACATGGATTAATCAGGGCACCCCCTCCTTCATCAGACTACCGGGATTAAAAAAATGGTTCCAATATGGATCTACCCTTCGGGCAGTATCCACCAGCCTATGCTGGGAACCCGTCCTCACAGTCAATAAAATCAGAGGCTCCAAATTTCCATGTTTCCAGTATCAGTTTGTCTCAAACTAAGAGGCAATCGTACGACTTCTCGTTGTGTAATTTTTTATTCACCGTCGGCTTCACGTCCACAGACAGATTTACTCAAGAACGGCACCCGTTATTTTAAAGTCTCATTAAAAACACAGGTTAGTAAAGCTGCTGCTTGGTATTGTGCGAAACATCGATTACTGAGTAGGGTTTAATCTAGGGCTTTTCCTGATTTTAACCTTTACTACAGGAACGAGTGTTGAGCCTCGGGGCGGGTTACTATCACCCCCTCCTAGCCCGCCGTCCTTTGATGTGGCCGGGCCGACCGGGCTATTAACCCGTTTCCGTCGGCGTCTGCCTCCCATCACTTGTGACGGTGTGGATGCAGGAGCCAGAGTGTTTGCTCTGGGTTTCCTTTTATCCTCGACACTCGCTGACCGTTCCTTTGATGAGCCTTGGCGCTTAAGCCTCGCTCGAGTCATAGGTCCGGACTGGAGTGACTGATCTTTCACTTCAATCGAAACGTTTCGATGTGAAGTTTGTTCAGTCGTTCGCACCTTCGAGGGGGGGTCGGGCTTCCGACATCCCTTCAAAGGCTGTTTAGATGTTTTCGACTTATCTCGACGGGCCGGTCGACCACGGCGCCGCTTTGATGGTTTACTGGCATCCAACACCTCCACCTCGCTCAGTTTTCGAGCTTTTTGCTGTCGTTTTCGATGACCCTGCTTAGTTTGTTCTTTAGACTGGACTTCCGGCCGCGACCTTTCGACCTCTATTTCGACCTGTCCAGAAACAGACTTAGCCCTTTTCGTAGCCCTACGAGAAGGTGAATCATCATCAAGTTGTGGTTGCAACAACTCGACAGTTTGTGATAGTTCTACGCCCAACCACCGGCGCACTCTATCAACATTGCTCTTTTGCAACCATCCGCGGGATGATCGAAGTAATAATGTCGACTCAGAGAGGACAGAATCTACAACGAACGGCCCATCCCAGTTGGGGGCAAGCTTCATAGCTGCCTGGGGGGTGTGGTACCTCACCACCTGTTCACCAACTGAGTATCTTCTCTGCTTTAGCCCATAGTCATACCCGACCTTCTGGCGTTCCGCAGATTTACCTAAGTTTTCCCTTACCATGCTATAACTCTCCCTCAATCGGTCACGAAGTTGTTCCACGAAGGTGACGGAACAAGGGACTTCGAGTGGGTTCTCGATTGAGCCGAAAATCACATCCGCTGGCATGAGAATTTCTTCCCCGAATACCATCATATTTGGACTGCATCCAGTAGAACTGTGCTCAGAGCTGTTATATGCGGACACCACATATTTAGCCTGTTCATCCCAGTCGTCCATATGTTTGTCTACCAACATAGTCAGACTCTGAATCAACGTTCTATTGAACCTTTCCACCTGACCATCACTCTGTGGTCTGTATGGATTGGTTCTCTGTTTTACAATCGTTAAATATTCACACATCTCAGAGAAGAGTCGAGATTCGAATTCTCGACCTTGGTCGGAATGCAGAAGCAACGGGACTCCAAAGGTCAAAACCCATTCGTCCACGAAGGCCTCTGCACAGGTCTCTGCCGTGTGATTTGGTAGGGGAATAGCGCGTACATACTTGGTGAAGTAATCTTGGATTACTAACATGCAAGTATTCTTGTTTGGCGTGGGTGCAAATCCCGAGATGATATCCATAGCTATCCTCCCGAATCTCACCCCGAACAACTCTTGGTGCAGAGGAGACTTACCCATGCCCTCGCCGGGCTTTACCAGGCAACAGGTAGGACAGTGTCGAACCCAACGACCTATGTCCTTTCCCATCCCGGGCCAGTAATATCTCCTTTTCACCTTTTCGAGCGTTCGTTTATGACCAAAATGTGCCGCTGTTCGGTGTCCGTGGCAAAAGGAGAGTACCTCACCCCTCAGTTGGCGTGGTACAACTACTTGAATCGTGCGCCTAGCTCGACCCGCCTCGACTTTCCAGCGACACAACAAGCCTTCACGGAAGGTTAGTAGAGGCCATTGCCCTACTAATTTCCGTACCTCGGCGCTCTCGATCGATACATCAGGCCTAGTGGGTTTAGCCCCCTTAACTAGCCATTCAGCAACTCGTTTGATGTCAGCGTCCGCTTTCTGAGCATCAATGAGTTCATCGAGAGACCAAAATGCAACACCCACCCGGCTGTCTACTAAACCACTTACAGCTGCCAAAACAGCATTATGACTGCCGCAGTCTGTGCAATCCGACCTCTGGCATAGCCGCACAGGGATACGACTAAGGCCATCGGCGTTTAGATGCTTGGCCCCACTTCGATGTTCGATCTTAGAGTTTTCGAGACCGAACTCCGAAAGGTGGGCCAGCCACCTACCCATCATTCCCTCAGCCTCTTTGAAATTTAGGAGCCATTTCAAAGACGAATGATCAGTGCGGATAGTGAAGTTACCACCATAAAGGTAGTGTCTAAACTTCCTGGTGTACACGACAACTGCCAACAGTTCCCTTTTGGTAGTGCAGTAGTTTCGTTGTGTTTTACTTAGAGTGTTGCTGGCAAATGAGATCGGGACCTCCATTCCATCCTGCACCTGGGATAGAACAGCCCCGATCGCTGTGTTGCTAGCATCAGTGTCCAAGATAAAACGACCGTCGGGTGTGGGGAATCGAAGAACAGGTGTCTCCCTGAAACTTCGTTTTAACTCGACAAAAGCATGTTCGGCTTTCTCCGTCCACGCGAATGCCTCGTAACGACCTCTACTACCTTTAGGTTTTTGGATCACTAAGTCCTGCAAAGGACTGACGAGTTCTGCAAACCCCGGGATGAACTCTCGGTAGTAGGAACAAAAACCAATGAAGGATCGGATTTCCTTCACTGTAGTGGGCCTAGCCCAAGTCATTACATCGCTAATTTTCCCCGGGTTGGCTTCTATACCCTGTTCAGACACGATTCAGCCCAGGTACTCGACTGAAGTCCTAAAGAGTTGACATTTTTTAGGTTTCAACTTCAGTCCCCACGCCCGAATCCTGTTGAAGACTTCTGCCAGATTCGCCATTGCTTCATCCGTCGTTTTGCCGAAGACGATGATATTATCGAGGTAAACCAGGCAACTTTTACCTAGCAAACCTCTCAACATCTCCTCCATCATTCGCTCGAATGTGGCGGGGGCATTACACAAACCAAACGCCATACGATCGAACTCGTAGAGCCCCCTCTGGTAGGAAAAAGCGGTTTTCTCGACGTCGTTGGGATTCATCCCGATCTGCCAATATCCAGATTGGAGATCGAGACAACTAAACCACTTGTTTCCTCCTAGGGCATCTAAGGATTCGTCGATGCGCGGGAGGGGGTAAGCATTTTTCTTAGTCACTCCATTCAGACATCGATAATCGACGCAGAATCTCATGGTCCCATCCTTCTTCGTCACCATCTGGACGGGACTGGACCAGGGACTAGTACTTGGCCTAACCACCCCCGTATCCAACATCTCCTTAAGTTGTTCATCCGCCGCAGCCTTCTTGCTGAGCGGAATCCTCCTATAAGGGACTCGGATAGGTTGTGCGTCACCCGTGTCGATGTTATGCAGACATCGATCGGTGCGCCCTAACGGCTCATCTGGGGATTTAAAGACATCCACATGCTTACGTAGTAAGGCGGACAGCTTCAGTCTTTCCTCTGGCTGGGTCAGGTGGGTGTCGCCATACATGTCTAACAGCCAGGTAGGGAGCTCCCCCGTGTGGGTGCTCGCGATTTCTGCCGTTTCGATGTCTGCAGCTTCTTGCTCGAGACGCATCATCACGGATCCTACCTCCGGTGACGAGAGTTCACCGTTTCTGTCAGCATACTGTATAGTACCGACCACCTGGCCTTTCTCCAGGACAATGTCTCGATTCAGTGGATTACAGACGGGAAACACTGTTCGACGAACATTGCTGACAAGGGCAGCCTCACCAACCAACCCAAAACATCTCAGAGTGTTCAGGTCGGGTTCGACTATGCCCTGTCGGTCTCTTTCCAGACCTTCGGATTTTACCAAGACATCACACCGATGTCTAGCAGGTATCCTAGTGGTCTGTGCTACTGAGGCTATCGATGACACTCTCTTCAGTTTACACTGATGGTGCTCTTCTACCGGCTCGGTCATGACCAATTGACCCGATCTTGGGTTCAGGATCATACCGTATAATGCCGCGAAGTCGAGCCCCAGAATGCCATCGTCAGCCACATCGGCCACTATTGGGCTAAACACATAGTGGGTCGATGCGACCTTAAGAGGTAGAACCAATCGACCATAGGTCCGCATTTCGGCTCCAGACGCAGTGCACGCCGTTATTCCCTCCTAGAGATTATCTGACGGCACCACTAACGTTTTCGCGAGTTCTCGAGAGACAATGGTGTGGCTGGCACCAGTATCTATCAGGAAGTCCAGAGAACGCCCTCGAATCTCTGCAGACAGGTACCATCGTTTCCCCGACAAGGGGGCGGTTCCTGCTAGCATTCTCAACCCTACGTCAGTACTCAGATCGATCCCCCTCCTCTTCAGAAAAGAGAGACAGGGATCATCTGAGGGAAGCTCTGTTGCGCAGACTCTGGCCAGCTGCCGCATCAGGGCTTCTCTCCCGGCGTCGACTTTCACTTTCGATCCAGTCGAACCCTCGACCTCGGAGTTCGGGCTGCCAGCGCCCTGTTCCTTGGCCACTGAGGCTTTTTCTACACCGACATCTTCGGAACCCGACCGGTGATCAACCGGTGCCGCTGTGGTAAAGGGCTGGGACGGCCCTACCGGGACCTTACCTAGTTCCCTCGAATCTACTGTCGTCTGATCAGGAGTGCCAGAGGTGCTGATACCTTGGCTTTTCGATGGTCGGGCAGCTCGATTGCCACGTCGAGCCGCCCGCCTCAGTTTTCCGTCGCGTCAGGTGGTAGTCCTTTAATCGGCTCGGGGCAAGTTCGTGCGAAATGCCCCTGCTTCTTGCAGTTCCAACACTTGGCGTCGGACGGAGAGGTACTCGGCTTCTCCGAGCTAGTACCAGGGACATCCCCCCCCTCGATAACCCTGAGTAAATTCTTCAATTGACTCAGCGAGAAGGTCTGCTCCTGTACCTTGGGTTTGGAGGCCTTGTTTGGTGTTTTCGATTTACCCGCGGATTTCTGACCTTTCTTAGTCTTACTCCCCGCCCCGGGCTTCGAGTATGAGGAGACTTCACCCTGTCCTTCCTCAACCAAAGCGGCGTCGGCCAACGCCGACAATGCATTTGTCGAGGTAGGATTCACCAACTTCGGCAGGAGTTGTCGTTTCCGCAACAACTCGTCTGCCAAGTCCATGAGATCCTTTAGGGACATGTAAGTACGCCACTCCCGAAGAACGTCTTGTTGTAAATCAACGTCATACAATCCTCCTATGAACAACTGGTTGACTTTGGTTATGAGCCATTCAACCGAGAAGTCCACACCTGGATAGGCATCGCCGGCAAGACGTCTCAAAGCAAAGCCATAGGCCCTAATGCTTTCGTTCTTGCCTTGGCGTCTCTTCTCCATTGTAACAATGGGGTCTTGAAGGCTAGAAGTCATGGCTTCCGTTACCATGTCGACCAGTCCTTCCAAAGTCCCATCTCCATGCTCCTCCCATAGCCACACAGTATCAGCTGCAGGGCCATTCTGGAGTAACATGAGGAGTTGAGCTAATGCCATACTCGAGGTCCATACATTTACTCGACGGACGTGATTGAATCCGTGGTACCAACGGAGCCAATCGTCCTTCCAAGTAAATGGAGGGCACTCGACTGACCTAGTTCGGGCTGGTTCATGCCCGATCGAGGTATTTTCAAACATTCTGCTTGATCTCCTGACCTGATCAAGGGCGAATGTTGTGCCTCTTCTAGGTATTTGATGGTCCATCCCCATGTTTCTCATAGTCGTGTCTGCACGACTGTGATTCATCCCCCAGGGGTTACCAGACTCGGCGTCACTCAGGCGTGAAGCTTCGAACCTGATATCCCTATATTTGGGCGGATCAACATGTTGTTGGGTCGTGATAGGGGTCGAGAACTGCCCGATCACTTCACTTAGACCATCGGTGCGCGGCATTGAAGGAACTGGTTGGGTCCGGCGCGATCTCGAATCCACTTTCGAGATGTCGTCGATTGCTCCCACCATTCTATCTATCTCCGCTTGCTGTTTTGAACGTTCCGCCTGTCTTAATTCCGATACTAGGAATTCCAGGCGGGCATGTTCGGGTTTCGAGAGATCTCGTTGCTCGCTGATGGCAAAGAGTTGCTTGGCCTCCTTCATGGCATGGTCAAGCCACTCTCTGTAGTCAGGGTTTTCGACTAGATCCCCTTGAGTAGCAACTCTAGTAGTGCTGCATTCACTACTTTGTTGCTTATCTCGAAGTCTAGCGGTACGCAATTTCGATTCCGTCTGCTCCTTCAGACGTTCTTCGAGTGCGAGTTCATTACGAACTTCTTTATTCACCCTGGCTTCATCAGCCTTTCTGCGAGACAATATCTCTCGTCGGAGCTCATCGATTTCACCACGTATGGCTCCCAAAGTGTCCGAATCCTTCTGATCTTTCAGTGACTGGGCTACTAGGGATTCAGACTTCAAGGAATTAAGCTCGGCCTCATGCCTCGCTTTTTGTTCCATTAAGACCTGATATTCCGCCATTTTGTTTGCGTGTTCGATTCGTTCCTCACAGCGACGACGCATTTCTGCCTCGTCCCTGGCTCGAGCATCCTCGTCAGCTTGCATCTGACAGAGTAACGACTGCCGTTCCTGACGTAGCTCTTTCACCTGCTTTTCATAAGCCGTTAGGTGCTCAGCTACCTCTTCAGTATGCTCGGCTGATTGTTGGTTCAACTTATGCCACAACTCTTGCAGTTGTTCCTCCAACATAGTCTTTTCTACTTCTTGTAGTTTCAACTTATGTTTAAGGGACGTCTGCTCGTGCTGGGCATCCCGAAAATCGTTTCGAGCTCTCTCGACACATTCTCGGCGGCTTGTAGCAAGGCGATCGATCTTTGCTTTTAGCGATTGACAATCCATTGCTGTCAACCGACTACGCTCGATCTCTGACTTCGTTGCAAGCAAGGACTCCTTTTCGCTAGAGAGCTGCTTGACCTTCTCTTGAAGATCACTAAGCTCTCTATTTGCGATCTGAGTCTTGTTCGAAGCCTCCAACGCCTGCTGCCTAAGCTGTTCCAACTTCAGCTCTATTTCTGTACTCTTCTCCTGAGCTTTCATGGTGTTACTCGCGAGAGCATCCAACTGTTGGCGACCCTGGCGCAGTTGGCGTTGCTGCTCTTGTAGCAACTCCTCGTTGAGTCCCCTGCCACTGTCAATACTTCCTTGTATCGACACGGGCGAGGGACCCTCGAAGGACCAACTGCCAAGGCCCATTGGAGTTCCCACGGGCGAGGCTGATTTTTCTACATAGGACAAACTCTGTGTCCTCAAGAAGTTCTCAGCCGCCGGAGAGAGTTGAGTCGATACTCGCCAATTGAGTAGCCGGCTCCTTTGATACAGGCCCAACGGGTCAGACGATGGACCTAATATCAGCGAGTGGTTCAAACCACCACCAATTAGTGGATCATTCCTATCCACTAAAGGGCCTGCAGTCACTTGATGTTGATGATTGGGGTCATCATCTTCATCCAAGTGACCCTGCATGTCGAACTTAAGCTCGCAGTACCTATGCGGACTAAAGTTAACAACTGGTCACGGCACCAGTGTAGTGTTCTACCCCTCGATGTTATATCGAATCTTTCGATAAACAACGAAGAACAACTATTCAGGTTCCAGTTAAAACTTTATTGTCTAATAACACATAGGCATCAGCCGTTCTCGATCACAGTTACAGGTGGCAGAGTTTGAACTCTATTGCAGGTTCGACACTAGGCCTTCTAGTGCCTAGAGTTAATATTCCACATGAACCCCCTCTGTGCAGGAGCACAGAGGAGTATTAGAATATGGTAGCCGGGCAGCCGCCGACCATTGCTCACAATGGTCAGTCGGGGCTGGACTGACCCTGAGGAAGGCCGTACAACGGCCTTATATACACCGGAGTCGAGGGCCACGTGACCAAGTGGTGACGTGGCGCTGGACTCCAGCGCCCCCAGGCGTCGGGTAATAGAGGTGCTCTCGACGTCGCCCACGAGGACCACGAAGGTACCTCGAAGATGACGCGGGACCACCACAGCTCTAACTTATTTTGTGAACAATCTCTGATGGGATGGGGTGGCCACAACATTGACTGCTTATGGATCATCCCCAAGACATGCCTGGACCATAGTAATGCAATTCCCATTAACTGCTGTTCACAATTCAAACTTCTTTCCCAGAGGTTCTTCTCATTTTTCTTCTATCGACATCCGGTACCCTTCAGCATGGCCCATAGTCATGCGATCGCTTGGCGAGAATCTGTAGGAATAATGGCAGTCGTGCCACCCGAGCTCCCTGTTCCTGGAAAGTTCAGGCGCGGCTAGGTAGTCCTTGACAAATTGGCTAGATCTGTCAATCAACACGTGGTATTCTAGAAAGGCACCAGCACTACAGTAATCATAACCTCTATACGGTTCCTCAATTGCTCCTGTTATCTCTTTATCAATATGCCTTTCACGAACAATGACTGAAAACTCTTGTGAGAGAAAGTGGAGAAAGGACCAGATCATGTAGACGATATCTCACCTCATGGTATCTCAAAGATGACTTTGCAAAGGGGTTGCCTATGGCAATGTTTGCATCAGAAATTATTTGACCCCAAGTGACCAGTCGAGGATTTGCATTGGTAACAGCAAATAAACAATCCAAAAAACAACAACATTTGAATGGCATATCCTTGGATATCAGAGAACTCTAGCTGCAGGGGGTGTGTTAAATCACTGTTTTTGCTGAACGATTTCGGGTACCAGCTCAAATCAAACTATGCATTTAGGCCCAAGACACGTGAAATCATTTAAATATTTTTTAACCCCCTGACCCCACGTACGGGGGGGGGCTGAAGTTCATCCATCATAGTGAAAATATACCCCAAATTGAGATTCTCAATGGTAAAATGCAAGATAATGCAATATCTTTCACATAACCCTGCTGTTCTAAACACACAAAAAGATTCTGAATATCTTAGGCCTTTTGCCTAACATTTGTTGGACTTGCTAACCCAAGTTGGGAGTTTGCACGTCCCCAAACCACCAAAGTTTTCTTGGGAGTTTATGCCTAACCCTTAGGAAAAATGCCCGACTTGCTGATTTCCCCTAACTTGCCTTAGACTTTTTCACTTACTACATAGACTTTCAAGCAATATAGCAATCCTTTTTATCTTAATTGAAATGGTGAGTGTAAACTCTACAGAGTTTTAAAACAACCCAGAACAGAGCCTATACATTTGAGAAGCAAGTTCAATGCCTCACATCATTTTCATTTACAACCACTGAGCTAGGTTGCTCTTGGTTTGTCATAAGACCACAGATGTGGATATAATGAGTATTTTGGATTTCCACAGAAAAGGTGTTTCCTTTCTTCTTCCTTGCTCCTTCAATAACATAGAAAATTATTAGGGGTATCCTGTTAAATCGTATGCCAGGTTGAATTGTGAAGGACTTATCATGTCAATAGTCATTGAAAGTGCCATGATTTTCACATTCATAGGCTTTTCAATGATATACATTTGCAGGAAAAATCCTCATGCAAACTACACTGCCACCTGGTGTGAAGAAACCTACTACCCCTTAGACAAAACTGTTACCCCTTAGACAAAATTTTCTCTCTTGGCTGAGTCAAGTCAGCTTGCCTGAATAGGCTAGTTGATACTACTAATATGTTAGGAAAATTTTACTAAAATGTTGGGTATTTTGCCTAATCAGTAGTTTTGTCTAGTTTAAATTAGTATTTACTAACTCGGATTTTTTTTCTGTGCATGTAGGACACCTGAGTGACATAATTATGGGCGGGGTCTATATCCAGAAGTAAACATTAATAGATGTGGAAGTGAAATATTGTATCCCATAGCTCTAAGTGCAAGGCTTCCAAAAGGTTTTCCTAGGCATACTTCTATGATGTCCCACACATGTTCCTTAACACCAGTACTTAGAAGACTGCTACCAGTGTAGATTTTGACTGTAACAGTAGGGGCAGATGGGTAAAGTCCTACTGTGTGACGGTGCTTATCTCTGGACCAGCTAAAGGTAAAGCTCCAAAATTTCTTGTGGATATAAATGGCCATACACACATCAGTTTCCTGCACTCCCCCACAGGAATTGCTATTTCCAGTGTAGGCCTAAAGGACAGTATATATATAGTGCTAGGTCCTACTGTCCTACATGCAGTATGGTGAGTACTCTCATATCCTTATAGAGGCGACATAGCTAAAGCTCCATCATTTTGTACAGGGCATTTTAGTAATAAATTAGCCTAATAAAGTATCAATGTTCAGCACTTATGGCAGTAATTGCCACTTTAGGGTTATCTGGGTTAAGAAATCCCATGGTGGGATCATGAATGGGGTTAGAAATGTTCATTTGGGACATAAGGAGACCATTAGAATCCATACTGTTGTGATTATAAGGGGTTAACCTGCCTTGGGGACGGGGTTGGCCTTACTAGAATTAGATGTACCTTGCTAGAATCAGATATTTTGCAGGCATTTGCTCCTATGTTGCACTGCCACAAACATCAAAATAAACTAAGAAAAGTGTCCCACTGACCCTGCCCACATATTATAAGTCCCAGCTTTTGCTTACATTACATTAAAATTAAGGTCAATATTCAAGATAGTGAAAGGCATTGCCCGGCTATCGGCACTGACAGATGTTGAGAAATCTTTACATTATATATACCGGTATGCAGATGAACATGGGGCTTAGAGAATATTCAATCAGACTAATAGCAAATGAAGTAATCCTCCTACAATTAAGGGAAATCTCGATATCCAAAAGGGTTTTATGGCCCTTAGTTGAAAGTCCTCATCAATTAATGAGCGCACATCAGACACAGAGCTCCTAGTGTATTTAGTGTAATCTGTCAGAATTCACCAAAAGTATGAGGTTCATTTGCTTGGCACAGTTAAGCGTCATATAATGAAGCCGTTCATTGCTTTTATGCCCAGACCGAGATCATTTGTAACATTTCAGCAGGTGTGTTTCTGTGGCATGGAGGGTGGGTGGGCTGATCCAGGTGCCTCTGCCCAGTATTTCTTAGAATGGGTCGGTAGCAGGTAGAAACTTCTTTTTCAAGGAAAATGAACAGGTTTGCTGATAAATTGGTTTCCTGGTAGGAATCTCTTGCATGACTCACATCGCAGACTGTACCAAGAAGTTTCTGGCCTTGTTATAGGATTCGATGTGAACGATGGGGCCCTGGCAGCGGGAACTAAAGTAATACGTTTTGTCCATACTAACATCAGGAAGACAAGAATATCTCATATCTTTTTGCTTATATTCACAATATGCATCGTTCTAGGAGAACACACTATACCTATAGGCTTGATCATGACATCTATAGGGTAATTCCAGATGTGCTGCCCTCTTTCTCTCGGTCTTACGTTGTTTGCTTGAGAGCTTTTGACTACTGAATCTCAGGTTAAACATTCCCAGGAGGGCATTTCTCAATGTGATACGACATGACAGAGCCACTACGACTTGAAACCTTCAAAATCAGAGTGGGTGGTCGCGGCTAATGTCATACGACTGCTTTGTATTATCAGCTCTTAATGGAGTATTTGCATAGGGTTTTGTAGGACAGTTGTGCATACTAGTGCAATCATCAGTGAACACTAGAGGCAGGGCGGTAATAGCATTAGGGTGAGGGATCCCAATTTGATTTGAAGGTGTCTAATCGTGCCATCTTGACAAATACCTTCCAGAGGTGGTATAAACAAAATAGGCATATTAATCCGTCGAGTGGCATACAGGTCTTCATATCGGTGGTATCACCAGGCGCTCTATTGAATCAATGTACATCTATAAGCATTATTTTTCTGTTCCATTCCTGGGAGTTTGCCTCAATTCCAATTTCAATGCATTGCATTCATGAGTTGAAAGTGATGGCCCCTGTGTTTTATAAGGTGAACCGTTCCCCTATACCAATTGAACTTGTGTTACTCGGGTAGTTTAGGCCATGTTATTATAATAACTTGGATTACAGTTTTTTTCAGTTAACATTTTGGTCGGTCAGGGGCAAAAAAAAAAAGTAGTTCCAAAACTGATTTAAAAAAAACAAAAACATCGGCCAATGACAACAACAAAAAACAAAGGGCCATAATATGTCACATTTTTGGACACCAAACGGTCTTTTAAGCCAACAAAAGGTATGTTTATATCAGATAGGTGGATCAATAATGGATATTCGCCGTCTCCAAGGGGTTTTTTGAATTTTTTACCCCTGAATACTGAAAAATCTTGTCGGGCAGGGGGAAAAAAAGAATCTTGTCGCCCGATCCGTAATCCAAGTTATTAGAATAAAACGACCTTATCCTATCCTCAATGTCCCCTATGTTCGTGTATTTGTTCTGGGCGTACATTGTCTCCAAAGAATTGCCTTACCATCACACCCATAATCCAATATAGGCCTCTGTCGCAGAAATTTATATAGGAAATGTATGCGACAGAGGCCAAGTGGACTATTGACATTAAACCCATAGTCCACTTGGCCTCTGTTGTGCGATTGAGCCATACATTTACTATATAAATTTCTGCGACACAGGCCAAGTGAACTGTAGGTTTAATGTAAATAGTCCAATTGGCCTCTGTAGCATACCTTTGCTATATAAATTACTGTTTATGTATAAATTTACTTGGCCTCTGTTGCGTGATTGAGCCTAAATTAACTTCTGCAACAGAGGCCTAGTGTGGGTGTAAGCAATGGTGAGGCCATTAGCGATGTACATCGAAAGGATTGGCTAATGGTTAATATCCAACAATATATCTGACCTTAGAATACCCGAATTTACTACAGTGAAGAACAATGGGCCCAATGGTAAAATGCAAGATAATACATTATGTCTCACCGATATGTTATATGTAATTTTAACAGCTATCATAAAAGCCTATGCATAAGTTGCTCATGTGCATTTTATAAGCCCGACCCTGAGTTCAGGGAATTTCCGTATGCGCCACCCGTGGCTTAAAACTTACTAGTTTAGTACTGATATCTTTAATGTCAATCTCCACCCAATAAGCCACACCCTGAGTTCAGGGCAATACTATTGTCCCACGAGATCTCTGTTTTAGTGTTGTTATTATACTTATCGGGCCCTGTTCTAATACATATTATTACAACTCCTGTGTATTGCTGATAAACCAGTGGTTCATCTAAAGCCTTGTGTCCACAGGGCGACAGAATTGGTACCGGCAAAATCACGATAAAAACATGTCCAGCGTCCATTTCCAATGACAAAAACACTCCCAGTGTTCATTTCTGATGAAAAATATCAAACATGTTAGATATTATCATCAGAAATGGACGATGCCCTGTGGACACGCGGCTTTACACTCCATCACCCGTTAAGTATACTACTGATGGTGTGTGAGATTTGTAGGGTCATGTCGTGTTGTGTAGGGCAGTGATTAGCCCCTATGTAGTCCTACGTATGACAGGGATCAGGCGGAAAATGACTTTGACCCTAACATCCTTGGGAGGGAACTTTCTCCATCTATAAAACCTCTTCCATTTCAAAGAAGTATTTTGATTAAATTTCAATCCTTTCCATCGGGATTCAGTAGACAGTTAGCACTTACTTTGCCTGACATTTACATAATAGAGCTCATCCATAAGAGAAATCCCTTTACCACAAGCAGGACCATTCCCTATTTACTATACAGGTGACGCGGAGCTGGACTGGCACATGTACATGTATTTGGGAGCAGCTCATGACTAATTGTTGTTAGCACATGCTGGTCTGCTCTGCTCCTGTTGACACTGAGACCCAAGTATCTGTTAGGTATCAAGGTCCCTATCAAGGCCCACTGTAACAACCTCAGAATCTACAGAATGAACTGATACTAGACCACTGCAGCTGCTGTACGCTCGGTATTATCGACATTGAAGCGATAGATATGAGAAGCAGAATCAAAACTGATCTTGTGTAGTTAAGACTTAATCCTTTTGTGCCCAAAGCTATTTATGTACCAAGTCTTTTTGCTTATTTGATAATAACCATGTAATTCTGATATCTTCTTTTTACAAATGGGCCTTACATTACATTTTTTGTAATGCTCTTGACTTAAACTATCAGCTACCGTAATGGCCTGTTTAAGCGCCAGGGTCTCAAATAAGCGCCATTCTCGAATAAGCACTGGGGGTAGGAGGGTGTTGAAACAACCCTTAAGCACTAAACCCAGTATTCAAATAAGCACATGGCTCATATGAGCGCCGGGGGTACAGTGTTAATGAAATCGAGAAGCGCCCGGGCACTTATATAAATACGGGCTACTACGGTATGACATAACATTCTGGCCTGGTGTGTTTGCCATGGTGACCAAAACACTTCATTTATTGTCATTTGGTAGTATTTGGGCCCTTGTACTATATCTATAATACAATCAAACTCAAGACTTTACGGAACTATACAAAGCTAATTTTAGATGCATGTGCACTGGCACTTAGAAAATATAATGTGTTAGCAAGAATGCATGACCCATCTTTATGGACATGAACTGAACTGCAAATGAGAGGCATTTTTTTCGCCGAGTAGGATTCGATCAAAAGGACAATGACCTTGGTGAGATAACTGACACAGAAAATGAAAAAGATGCATGTCAGAGGTTGTTGTCTGCATAATCTTCCGAGTACAGAAAAGGGCGAGAGCCGGGCACGTCAGACCTCTCCTTAATGAACCACATTATCAATGGACAAGGGAATGGCCTCACCTGTACGTGTATACACCTACCTGGCTAATTGTCAGGAGATGTCAGTTCATCAGATACCAGGTGAGCGTGGGTGTAGTACTATCACGTTTCACCTATATAGTTCACCAGATGGAGATCTTCCACCTCAGTCTTTAAGTGAAGGAGCGCTCAAGAGAAATTGACTGTAATTTTGTCTTTTACAGTGAGAGGATTTTCTTTTATCTGTAAAATAATGTACCAGTTTTGAAGGTAAAAATTGATAGATCGATTTTGGAAATGGTGAGGGACCTCCGTATCCCCTTTGCTTAATAAATATTCCAAAACGATAACTATTCTTTGGAGCAATATGTCCAGGGCCATAAAGTACAATGGAAGTTCATGCTGTACTGTGTCATATTCATAATAGGGGCCCTATCTATCTGTAATTTCCTTTTTTTTCTATTTTTCCCCCACAAAAGAACCATTTGACGTAACTATTGATAGAAGGAAAGTAGTATTCCCTCTCACCTAAAACCGACAATTGTAAGACAGTCTTAGAAGGTAGAATAATTATACTCCATTTTCACCAGGAATGCTTAAGCAAGGATGGTATAGGTTCCCTAGGATGTGTTACTTCATGGAGTCCTATAGTGCAGGCCACCCCCTCTACTCCCCTTAAAAGTAGGCTCCCTTTTATGTTCAGTATTGAGTCCTATGTAAGATAAGGAGGTTTATGGAGATGCAAGGAATCTTTATCAGTCTGATATTAAATGCAAACAAGGTACCATCTATACAAAAAGAAATCCTGCGGAATCCAGAATTTGTGATCTTGATTCTCAGAAATTGACTGAAATACGAAGCAAAAAATATTCCTACGGGTACTGGAGGATTCCTGCGGGTACTGGGGGATTCCTGTGGGTACTGGGGGATTCCTGCAGGTACTGGGGGATTCCTGCGGGTACTGGGGGATTCCTGCGGGTACTGGGGGATTCCCGTAAGTACAGGAGGATTCCTGCAAGTATAGCAGGATTCCTGCAGAGAGTAGTCCAGGGATGTAAGTCTTCAGGTTTTATCAGGATTTTTCTGATTTCTGAAAATTTTTAATGACATACATTTTCCCTATACCAGTGGTAAGGAAGTACGGAGCATACCAAAAAGAATTCCACAGAAAAAAATATTCTTGCGGAAACTAAACAATTCTTACAGATACTGAACAATTTCTGCGGATACTGAACAATTCCTGTGGAAACTGAACAATTCTTGCGGAAACTGAACAGTTCTTTCAGGCACAGGAACAATTCTTGTGGGACAGAAACATTCTTGTGGGTAAAGATACTATTCCTGGGAATAGAGAAACGATTTTTGCAGGTACAGAAACGTTCTTGGGGATACAATATAGCGGATGCACACATAATCCTTGTGGATACAGAAAATAATTCATGAGGATGCACAATAATTCTTGCAGGTGCACACATAACAGTAAAACAGTAAAAGAAAATGTTTGTATATTGGGGGAATATGGCCATTCCCCAACCCCCTTTCAAGATAAGTAAAGGCAAGGAATCCTCCTGTACCCGCAGAAATCCCCCTGTATCTTCCTGTACCTACAGGAATCCTCCTGTGCCCCCAGGAATCCTCCTGTATCTTCCGGTATCCCCAGGAATCTTCCTGTACTTGCAAGAATTGTTCCTGTACCCGCAGGAATTGTTCAGTACCCGCAGGTATTGTTCAGTACTCGCAAGAATTGTTCAGTACCCGCAAGAATTGTTCAGTACCCACAAGAATATTCCAGTACCCCCAAGGATATCCCGGTACCCGCAAGAATATCCCAGTACCCACAAGAATATCCCAGTACCCGCAAGAATGTCCCAGTACCCGCAAGAATATTTTTTAGAAAAATAATTATTTTTGGTGTGTCCTATTAGGGGCTCCATTATGAAGCCTGTTTGGAAAAAAACAGAAGGCTTTTATATCAAGTAAATGTATGGCTTCCTGATTTTTGCCCATGACTGATTTACATCCCTGAGGTACAGGGTGATTTCTGTGGATACAGAATGATTTGTGCATTTGTTAGATCGTTTGTGTACCTACAAGAATATAAATGTTTCTATACTCACAAAAAATCGTTTCTGTATACCTAGAAATAGTATCTGTAGGACTACCCACAAGAAAGTTTCTGTCCCACAAAAATTGTTCCTGTGCCCACAAGAATTAATCAGTTCCCTCAAGAAAAATACTCCAGTATCCGCAAGAGTTGTTCAGTTTCCGCAAGAATATTTCTTCTGGTGAAAAAAATTATCTTTGGTAGGTCCTATTAGGGGCTCCGTACTACGAGTACCTAAAAATGAGGTTTGATGATGAGAATATTTTAAAAATGTACAAAAGTAATATTAAAGATTATTGAGACTTTTTATAAATACAACATGCTAATCATAGTCAGTACCTCAATCTACATATCCCAATGTCTTCCTATCTCTCAACCTGACAACTACTGCCTGTGCATGGTTCTTCCTATTCCACATACTGTCTATCCCATAGTCTACCTATCACTCATAATACCTCTCTCTTGAAATCTAGAGTTTAATCAGTTTCCCTCAAAAGGGTTAAAGGAAGTTTACCTCTTACCTTTGTACCTAACTTTCTCTGTACATTCCATTAGTCTACCTATCCTCAATCTGCCTATCATTAATTTTACCTATCCCTCATGGTGACTATCTCCCAACTCTGCACATCCCTCATGTTTGGCTTCTGTCATATTACCTAGCATTCATGTTTCCTTTAAATAATGCTCACCTTACAAGGTACTCTTCGTGCCTATCTCTTAAACTGTTTAGTACACATGCTACCTATCCCCCTTGTTGCCCAACCTTTTGAATACATGCTCACTTTATAGTTTTCCTAGCCATCACCACCAATCTAAGGTATCAATCCAAAAGTCTACGTCAACCATACATCTACCTATCATCCATACTATATATCATTTGGTTTACCTATCCTTCAGGTCACCTATCCTTCATGGTGTATATCCCACTTGGCAAAAAATGTTTTTTCAATGTTTGCAAACGTTTTTATTAGGTTTGGGTAAAAATGTTGGTAAAAAATCGTTGAAAAATGTTAAAAACATGTTTTTAAGCCAGTTTTCAATGTTTGTGTTTTCAACATTAAAAATATGTTTTGTATAAACATTTCTATGTTACGTTTAAAAAGACTTTTTAACCTGAAATAAAACAAAAGGTTTTTATAATATGTGCCTGTATAAGGAAGTGATACTTTTTTAACAACAAGGGTGGGGCTGATGGGTTTGCATGAGGACGTGCGAAAAAGAAATGCCCCCTCGCCAGAAATCGCGTGCCAATGCGCCCTTGTAACCTATAGTAATGCTGAAAACAGGTGAAATCATTTTGACCCCCTGGTCAAGGGGTCAAAAAAAAGTCTGACCCCCCTCAAACCCACCAGCCCCCGTTGTTAAAAAATGATCACTCCCTAAATTTAATTCATTTTGGATTGTGTACACCTGTACAGACATTTCAGCAGGGTCAAATCATCACATTGTTAGCGAAATATTAACGATGCCTCATTCATCTTTCATTCTGTTGGCAGTTGGGTGTTGTGACAGTGTTTAGTTGTGACAGTGTTTAATCTCGTAACCATGGTTACTCCGATGAAGATAGGACTCAGGTGGAGGACTTCATGGTGATATCTATTTGGGCGAGAATTTGAATAAATACAGGGGAACAGAAGGAATTGATGAAACAAGTGTTGGCAGAATCTCTGTTTTCACTACATGGACAAACATGAATAATATGGCCTTGATAATGAGTTCTTGGCCTCTGAATTCGTCGAGAGGGTACGTTCTTATATGAGTTACTAAGATTATTATGATAAAGAGATCTCACATTTTTTAGGATTGAAATAAAGTACCGTAGTGACATGTATAAGCACACCAACACTAGTAAATTTCAAATCACTCCATCCCGACGGTTAGAAAAGAATAGCACTTTATTGCCATTGTATCCCGGCGGTTATCCAAAGACCCAGTTTAGTAGACGCCGAAAATGCTTGATCATTTAACCCAGATTATACTAACGACCTACATGTAGGTCACTTACAGTACCATAAAGGACACATACCCCTCCTCTTGAGAAAATAAGATGCATTATATAGCTGCCAAACAATTTTTGTATAATTGCCATGGCAACCAAAATGCCACAAAATCTGAATATAGGAAAAAGGCATATTGGAAAAATGAATCAGGTCATTTTATCAGATAACTTAATGCCTGGTATTCAAAAGTTAGTTTATTTGGAAAACTATTATACATGTTTATGCATGCAAATTTTGGTTGTCATGGAAACATAACTTCCTGAGATATGTCCTATTGTTCAAAAGTGACCTACATGTAGGTCATTAGGAAGATAGGGGGTCTGGTTTACTATGCATAGGTATGTAGTTTGTATAGATATGAATTAGAATGTTATCACTTCATATTTCCATTATGGCTTAGCCTAGGTTTATCAAATTTTTTTATTTGGTAATGCTATATGACCCTCATGATTGAATGTAATATGGGTGACCTTGCTCAAGGTTAAGTTCATAAGATTTGACCTTGAATATACACATTTCACTATAAGGTGATATCTATGGCCTATGCAGTTCCACACAGTGGATTCTCCTAATGACCTACATGTAGGTCAGTATTGAAAACCTTATATCACTGGACATTATCATCTGACCACCACAAAATTTGAAATGGAGCATATTTAGGCATACAGGACATTAGGTACAAGTTTTCAATCCTCTTACACCAAAACTCTGGCTTTAGTATAATTTGGGTACCATCACTGATATCACCCAGTAGACACCCCTTTTTAACCTAGTAGTATTAAGGGTACTTATTTTCTTTATGCCTTCATTTGGTAATGTTTCTATTGAATAAAAAGATGCTAATATACTGAAAATTCTGAAGTTCACCTCAGTGATGATTTCACAACACTACCCAGCAAATTGTCATTATCTGTCGCCATGATTGGTCATCAATGGTGACTCCTTTCTGAGTGATAACTCACTGCGTCATCTTTTGCCACTGTGTGTCAGTCTCACATGGCATGGCGATTTATCACAACAGTCACCAACATGATCTCACTCACTGCGTGAGTATGTGCCACCCCTTGTCATCCCTCACAAAGCATGGTGACTTATCACCAGCATCGCCAACATGGATCTAACTCACTGCGTGTGTATGTGCCACTGCCTGTCAACTCTCACTCAGAATGGCGGCTTATCACAAGCATCGCCAACATGGATCTGACTCACTGTGTGATTATGTACCACTCCCGGTCAACTCTCACTCAGAATGGCAGCTTATCACCACCATCGCCAACATGGATCTCACTCACTCCGTCAATATGTGCCACTGTCTGTCTACTCTCACTCAGAATGGCGACTTTTCACCTGCATTGCCACATGGCTCTCACTCACTGCGTGAGTTTGTGTCACTTCTAGTTAATCTTCTCACAAAATGGTGACTTATCCCCACCGTCGCTGACATGGGTGTCACTCCCTGTGTGAGTGTGTACCACTGTCATCAACTCTCACACAAAATGACGACTTATCACTACCATTGCCAACATTGGTCTCACTCAATGCGTGAATTTGTGTCACTCCAAGTCAATGCTCTCTGAGGATTGCATCATCTGTCACTCACTCTCACTCAGAATGGCAACTTATCACCACCATTGCCAAAGTTGTTGAGACAGCACCACTGTTCAACATGTTGCCAATCTAGGAAGTGTGGGCATGAAGTATAAGTCCCATACGTATCAAATGTGCTTTGTTTCACACTGATTTCCATGTGATACTTCAGAGTTGAATCAAACAAGATTATATAGAGAAAATATCAATTGAATTTAGATAGAGGTATCTGTAAAATGAAAGCAACTATCCATAAACACCTTTTCTCTGGTTACAGGAAAAATACTTAGGGAAATAACTACATGAACACCTTGTCTGTGGTTAGAGGGAAGATACATATGGCAATACCTTCTCTGGCAAAACATACATTGATCTGGCAGATGTGAGACTGCATGATTACCAATGTCGATGATCATGAGCTTTTCATCTGAGTGATCACCAGCATCGGCATCACTGGTGAGTCTGAGTGATCACCACTCTCGCCATCCCTGGTGAACCTGCGCTATGACGTGGTGCGCGTTTCATCTAGCGAGGTGAGTGATTAACCGCCTTGCCATCCCTGGTGAGTGTGAGTGATCACGATCCTTGCCATCCGTGATGAACATGCATTATGACGTGGTGTGCGTCTCATCTAGCAAAGTGAGTGATCACTCATGTCGTCATCCCTGGTGAGGATGAGTGATCACTCATGTTGCCATCCCTGGTGAGTGTGGGTGATCAAGATCCTCACCATCTGTGGTGAACCTGTGCTATTACGAGGTACGCGTTTCATCTAGCGAGGTGAGTGATCACCTGAGTGACCATCCGCCGTGAGTGTGAGTGATCACGATCCTTGCCATCTGTGGTGAACATGCATTATGACGTGGTGTGCGTCTCATCTAGTGTTGTGAGTGATCACTCATGTCATCATCCCTGATGAGGATGAGTGATCACACATGTTGCCATCCCTGGTGAGGATGAGTGATCACAATCCTCGCCATCACTGGTGAACATGCACTATGACGAGGTGCGTGTTTCATCTAGCGAGGTGAGTGATCACCTGCGTCACCATCCCTGGTGAGTCTGAGTGATCACCATCCTTGCCATCTGAGGTGAGGCCATTTGATCACCACCATTGCTATTCCTGGTGATCTTGTGCTATAGCGACGTCATGTTCCATCTAGCAACATGTGTGAGCCACTTCACACAGGTTGACAAGGAATCACGACAATTTGCTGGGTAGTTATTTCCAAATAAATGCTGCTAATGTGTATCTTTTGACAGTAGTTGTACTTATATGCTGTTTGATTTTTGGCATTAGACAGCCCCACTGAGTTATCCTGCGAGATATATTGTACACTTTACTTTTATAAGTAGAATCATCTTTTTGCGATAGCGCCCATGCTTAACCAATCCAGCCGCAGCAACTGATCCATTTTGTCTATTGTGACGTCACAGAATGCAAAAAAGAAGCCTTCTGCAAGGGTGGATATGCTAATGAGTATGTCAGAATATTTTTATTAAAAAAAAGACCACCTTACGAAGACAGTCATCATGAAAATGGGGTGATCTTTTCTTTTAAAGATAGAATAACATAAACAGTCGCGCATTTTGACGGGGTCGGTGGCGCGTGGGGGCAGGCATCTCCTAATTTTTCGCTAGAAGTTAATCAAAATGTTAAATTGCCTATTATTATTTTCCCCAAAATGTAGCCAGAAATAGACCTGCTTGAGAGAAGTTTTTGACATGACTAAAGGAAAATACTACATTCAAATTTGCCAAACTAAGCCAACAATACAACATTGCACACTGCACTGACCTGTAGTTGGTCTGACTCAGACTATAGTATGTATAAATTTCCAATATATGTATAGCGCCTTTAAATCTGATGAAGGATGGTGCTGACAACCCTTTGAGACATGGCTCAGAAGGTGACATAGCCAGACACTTTGATGAATGGATACCGTGCCCTGGGTGCCGGGCTGCTACTTAGCACACAATTTGTGTATTTATGAGGTAAAGGGTTGTTTTCTTGTGTTTTCTACCACTTGGTGGTGAGAAGGTGAGAAGACCACTGGCCCTGCTTATATCGAGATGGAGGCATCAAGGTGAATTTTCAATGTGATATTTTTGGCACTGTCTCATTTTATTGGGAATTACCCAATTTACATTATAAGCAGCTTGACATGGATATAGAGAACAGACCAACCATTCTCACGAAATTGCTGAGATGTAGTAGAAACTTAGATATGGGCATTGCAATTGAAGAAGAGTTTTCTCGGAAATGGTTAGATTACTTATTCTGGATCGTGTTTCAATAGTTTCCACGACTAGACACCCTCAAATTGTAGTGGGAGGTGTAAGAAATGACTCCATACCAGTGACTACATAGTGAGCTCCAGTAGAGGCCTCAAAATAGCAGCTACTATTTATTCAACTACTGGCTCAATACACACCACTATGAAGTCATAGCACCCAGTCGTAGGGGCCACTATTGGCTACATAGTGACCAGTCATACCTCCTTCATGGTCTAGTATGCACTCCTGTGTTCAAATGAGCATAGGGCTGCAGTAACTACCGTACTGTCTCATATAGGAGCTGGGCCTTAAATAGCAGCCTCCCTTGAATAGAGGCTGGGGTAGGAGGGCTGTCAAATCAATAGGGGCCGGGCCTTGAACAGGGGCCTGGTGGGGCCAGTTTTAGGTGGTTTTAGGAAGACAACCGAGACCCCCAGCCCAAAAGATGTATAATTGTTCTAGATAATTCCCTTTCAAATCACATAGATAGATAGATCTATATCTGAGACATGTACTGGGAACAGGGCCCTTAATGTAGCCTGCACTAAGGGCCTTTTTCGCAGATCGTGTTACAAAAATTTTAATGACCTAATTGTGTCTAAAACAATGTACGCTCTGTTATTCTTTCTTAATAGAAGGGCTGAGGTGTCAGCTAGGTGTGATATCCTTTGTAATTTTATTAGAAAGCTATGGTGGGTGAGGGTTGGGTATGACAGGCATTACAGCTTTGTAAAGCCTAGTGCTCTATCTACACCACTGCATACTAGTAACTACATAGTTGGCCCATGTGTGGCCATAATGCTCAATTCTTAGGTGAAACACCACAATTTTCCAATGATATTTTATTCTTTTGAAAAAAAAACACCTGCCATCCCAGAGGCAAAGGCGCTGGCCACAGGGTTATAGGTAGTAGTGTAAAGAGCCCAGATTGGGTACATTTGAGCAAAGGAGTGCAGAGGGCAGCAGCTAAGGCTACCCACTAATTATTCACATGGAGGGTTGTCATACCAGGATCCCTTATTGAGTCACTGCTGTGGTGGCTATTTAGCCAGCAGGCAGTACGATCACCCAGTAATGTAGCCAGCTATTTAGTCACCAAGGCCAAAATCCTAAGATCACCTGCTAAGATTTGACCCATCTCCAGTCATAGCAGGCTGAACCTGTCGTGGAAACTATTGAAACACGATCCTGGGGATTCTCTGTAGAATCCCCAGAGGCCCGGGATCATCCTAATGTGCTAGTGTTAGATGTCAATTAAATGAAGGCTTTTCGTGAGTTGCACCGTAAATGATGAGAGAAAAAAAAACACACAATAAATGGAGGTCAAATAGATCCTGATAGATTATTGACAAGAAATGCCATAGAAATACCATTAAAGAATAGATATTGCACAAAAATTTACCCATACAGCTATGTCCTTGTGGGGAATTATAGGTAAGAAGCACTAGGGCTATTAGGGATGGCACATACACTGTCAGACTGCGCCAAGTTATTTACAGTAGATGGCTTTTATTTTTGGAAAACAGTAGGAGCTGCTATTAGTACAAATCTAATGACCCAACAGTAGGTTGCCCTGCACCCAGTAGAGTGGTCTTAACTGTCCATTTACAATTGGGGCTGAGAGTGAGAGATGGACAGCTTAGGGCAGTGGAAGGGACAAGGTCCTGAAGCAGTGAAGAAAGCTGGGATGGAGGCAATTTCCTCTGGCATAGGCCTATTTCCCATGTACAGGTAAGCAACTTGCCTTGAAAACAACTGGTCTATTTCCCTGGCCTGCTGGTGTCAGCTCCTCAACAGGGGTATGATTCAGAAGGTCAGGCAGCCCTCTTCTACCCATTACCTAACACTGTAATCAGTTGGCTATCAGCACCAATTCTAGGGTAAGTCGCCCCTGACTCGACCACTGCTATCTCCAGTCATAGCAGGCTGAACCTGTCGTGGAAACTATTGAAACACGATCCTGGGGATTCTCTGTAGAATCCCCAGAGGCCCGGGATCATCCTAATGTGCTAGTGTTAGATGTCAATTAAATGAAGGCTTTTCGTGAGTTGCACCGTAAATGATGAGAGAAAAAAAAACACACAATAAATGGAGGTCAAATAGATCCTGATAGATTATTGACAAGAAATGCCATAGAAATACCATTAAAGAATAGATATTGCACAAAAATTTACCCATACAGCTATGTCCTTGTGGGGAATTATAGGTAAGAAGCACTAGGGCTATTAGGGATGGCACATACACTGTCAGACTGCGCCAAGTTATTTACAGTAGATGGCTTTTATTTTTGGAAAACAGTAGGAGCTGCTATTAGTACAAATCTAATGACCCAACAGTAGGTTGCCCTGCACCCAGTAGAGTGGTCTTAACTGTCCATTTACAATTGGGGCTGAGAGTGAGAGATGGACAGCTTAGGGCAGTGGAAGGGACAAGGTCCTGAAGCAGTGAAGAAAGCTGGGATGGAGGCAATTTCCTCTGGCATAGGCCTATTTCCCATGTACAGGTAAGCAACTTGCCTTGAAAACAACTGGTCTATTTCCCTGGCCTGCTGGTGTCAGCTCCTCAACAGGGGTATGATTCAGAAGGTCAGGCAGCCCTCTTCTACCCATTACCTAACACTGTAATCAGTTGGCTATCAGCACCAATTCTAGGGTAAGTCGCCCCTGACTCGACCACTAGGCATGTTCGTACTCTATGTCGACCACCCTAGGCTTTCTTTATGCAGGTTACATTGAATTACTAATTGACTCATTAAATATAGGTAGACCCTGTGCATGCACCAAGCATTATTCATAACTTCTGAAAATAAACTAAAGTATACCAACATACCTAGGGCAGATTAACCTAAAAATGACCACATACTATATTATTGAAATAGAGGTGTTATAGTACCCCATAGAATGATGTCCTGGAATATATGAAGTAATTGTCACTGCATGATAATACTCTAAAGTTCCCATGTTTGAATGGTTTTTATCATGACCAGCTGGTCATTTCATCAGAATTCTCCAACTTTGGTTCGATAATTTGAAGATGACAAGTGCTCACATATACAACATTTTGACTCTAGGCATAGATAAATATCTTTGCTAAATGTGACCCATCAAGGGAGAACACCCCTCCGCGGGGGATTTCTAATTCCCCGTTTGGCCACCAGGGGGCATCGGAGGGCAAAATTACTCTAAAATCAATATAAAAATACATTATGCCAATTTTTGATGCAGAATTCAATAGTTTCACTTAAAATGCACCATTTTTGGTAGAAATGGCCCATTTTTGGAGGGTAAAATGAACATTTTTCATGAGAAATCAACCTATATGCCTGTTCCTGGTTGCCATGGCAACCATTCCAATAATCAATTGTTACATATTTTTATGCCAATTTTTGGGGATACTCACCAAAAACCCAAAACTGAAAACAGAAATGGAAAATTCTTTCTAGATCAAAATCTATGATAAAAATCACTATATTATTATGTAATTTTTATGAAAAAGGCTGATTTATTGTATTTTTAGGCATTTTTGTGGTTTATAATGAATTTAGAGCTTAATCATCGATTTCAGATATGAATAATGACCTATGTTCAAGGAGGGGTTCTGACATAACTACTAGGAATATTTAACCCAATGATGTCTCATTTGAAAGATCTTGAGATGGACTTTGATAATAAATTTCCCTGCACAGGGGTGTATTTGGTTGCCTGGTCACAAATGATAGCATAAGGAAAAGTGCAGAAATGTTAAATACTTTCTGTATATGACTTATTTCCTAGAACATACTAATTTCACCTTGAGATGACCACCATTTCACCTTGAGGTAACCACTCCTTATACACCTATTTGTGCATTTAATTGAATAGAAACCATTGATTATGTAGGATTACATCACAAGAGTCATGGCCAGAATAGTTTGGGATAGAAATCTTCACTGGATTATGCTCTGAGTCATACATTTCAAATTTTAGTGTAATGCTATAGTTATTACTATGTAGAGGACCTATTTGATACTGAGAGTGTGATGATAAAGTTAAGGAATGGATTATTATAGTCAATTGAAGGTCTATTGAAGTACATTAAAAACTCTATAATGCAGGGTTGGAAATACCACTTCTATTTTGATGAGATTTCCAATATCCATGGCCATAAAATTGCCTCCAATTTCCATTCTAATTGAGTCACTATGAAAACATACATTTTCTTATGATGCAATAGTTTTAATTATGCAATTTTACTGCATATCTATAGAAGACACTTATTCAATTTTCTCAAATGATAGTTTAATGAACATAGCCCCATTAAAAGAGTAGTTATCGAGTGGTCAGCTCAAGGTGCAAGGTGGTCATCTCAAGGTGAAAATAGACTAACTGAGATGGTCTTAGAAATGATGAAAAACAATAGAGTAACTTTACACATGGATTTGAGAAAGGTAATTGGTCCAAAAGCCCAAATAATTGCCTTTCACTTAGTACCTTCGGGAACCCTAAGGACCTTTTAGACTCAGAGACATTAGCTACTACATTTCCCTTATTGAACACCTGCACAGGAACGGTCGTCTTTAGGTTAATCTACCCTATAGTGTTCGAGTCAGGGGCGGCTTACCCTATGCGAGAAGCTATGAGCGAATTCCCAGGGTCAATTCCACCGTATGGCCTACCTGATCCAACACATAAGACAGTTGACTCCTTCTCCAGTTCTCCCCCCCCCCATGCACAGCATCATCCCTTCCCCAGTTTTCTCGGCTTTGCCAGTATCATTCTTATATAGTGATCAGCTCAGGAGTTCCTTTCTGAACAAGTTACGAGTGCTCCCCGGGCCTTAGTGGTTAGCAATGCTTGCACCAGTATGACTGCTATACCAGAGCATAAGCGATCATTACCATAAATCCTTGCGCATAAGAGGTATAGGAGTTAGACTATTAATTCTTTAGGACGCACCTGCAGGGGTCAAAGTTTGGTCATTTTAGTACTATTCCATTGTGTAATATGCTGGCTTGTAAGACTCACCCAGAGTTAATCCTATAGGATCAAAGTGATCCGTGCGTATATATGCCGTGTCTTTTGCCCAAGAATTAATAGCTCAATTAGCACTTATAAGTGCTAATCACACAGAGCAGTCATAGATCTTACCTATGATCTCTCTAATGTTGAGAGTTTCAAACCGTAGTGACTATGAATCATAGAACCTTATACACGCATGCCTATTCCTTAAGGTGGGTGGCGGGTTTGTCAAAGAGGTTCATTGCACAGATTACTGTGCAGGTATCGATTGTAGTTATTCTATAGACCTCTATAAACCACTAGAGGGTGGGTTGGTTAATGAGCAGAGAGATTACCTTGATATAGTAAAAACGTCAGGTGAAGTATTGGTGGGACTTGAATCTGGGACCTCCTGCATACGAGGCAAACATGTTACCACTGTACTACAGAAAAGCCCCCAGGGATATAGTAACTGGTTCATTCATATTCTTCCATTTTTCTTAACTTTTTTTTTATTTCAATACTACTGCGAAATCTGACCACTTTCCACGGTGATTTCATGAATCTTTGTGAAATAACCCTATGCAATCTTACCATAATATACCACCTTATGCTTTAAAGGTGAATATCTCAGAAAGAAGCACGGCACCCCCTATTTTCTTTGGATATTCTGAATCTACATACCCTTTGGGTAATATGTTGAAGATCTAGCGAAATTCCAACCACTTTTAGTCTATCCCCCTCCATCCACCTTAAAGCAGTGCATGTGCTAGCTAGTTTCCCTTGCCCCTACCCACCACATCACCTAAGGACATCCCTACAGGGTTCCCAGCCACACAACCCTGCTGTCCAGGTAATCCAGCAAGCTGGACAGAGTGGGTGCTGGGTAAATTGGCATGGGAATATCCCTATTATCGTCCAGGAGGACAGGGCATCCTGTTTGGTTGGTGCGTATGTGATCTGGGACTGTGGTTGAGCATTGCAGGCCCCCACTCCATATACTTAAGCCAATGGGTCACGATTACAGGTAGTCAATCTAATTATGGGGTTTTCAATCCCCTCGCTTTCCTCCCCAGGAGCGCATTTCTCAAGATGGTACGACTGCACATATCCACTACGATCTGAGACCCTTAAAATCAGAGTGGATGATCGTAGGTAATGCATTACGGCTGCTCTATACGATCAGTACTTAATGTAGTAATTACATAGGGTTTGGTAGGGCAGTCATACCAGTGCAATTATTAGTGACCACTAGATGCAGAACTGTAATGGCATTAGAATGACGGATCCCACTACAATTTGAAGGGGTCTAGTCATACCATCTTGAGAAATGCCTTCCAGGCCCCAAGCTGGTTCGCACATGTAGTGGTTAGCCAACAAATCCAGGCATAAACACAGTGTTTGACATGACAGTGAGCCAGCAAGCAGAAATGGTGGTTCCTGCGGGATTTAGTACCTGATTTAGCCACCAGGGGGCACCACTATGGGGTAGAGTGGGGAAAATATGCATAAAACTACTATAGGATACTTTAATTGGAGAATTCAATGGTTTTTGATAAAATGTTCTATTTTGGGTGGAATGGTTCCAAATTTGGCATGTAAAAAGAATGTTTCTGGGCCTAAATAGGCTTTTTTGTTGATTTATGTTGCCATGGGAAAACCAATGCCCCCATTTGAAGGAACGTCTCCCAAGGTTTACTATGGTGAAAACAGAATGGAAATACCATTTCTAGATCAAAAGTTATGGGCAAAAGAATAGAAATTTATACTGATTTAGATAATTAGCATAAATTATGCTAATTTTAACTGGTATGAAGATGTGCTAGCTACAGTGAGAATCGAACACCAATCTTTTTGCAACAGCCTCCTGTATGACCCCCACCACAGTCACAGCTGATACATACTGATCTATGTAGACGGATCACCACACTAACCCGACAGGAGGCGCTGAGTGTAGGCTGCACCAGGGGCTGACTGTACTGTCTGGGCACTTCCTGGTCATGTATAAGACCAATGGGAGACCATTTCTTAATGCATTACGATCACACACAGCACTACGACATCCCAATGATATTCCTACGGGAATTTAGGTACGATTTGGAGGGCGCAGTCGTAGTCTCTTAAGAAATGGCCTCCTGACCAATGAAGGTCATCCATGACAAGTGGAATTAGCTCTAACTGTATTCATCTGGGGGGCATTTCTTTACATATTACGACTTCACCCTTATAGTCACTGGCTTACATGAAGCACACAGGTCACTGACTTGAGCTGGTGCAGTTGCTCTATAGGGATTCAGGAGGTCAGACAGCCCCCTTCTGCTCATTACCTGCCTCTCTTTCATTGCCAATCCAATAGGTGCTCCGTGCATCTCATACAAGGAGCTCAGGAAAGCTCTTGACACCTGATTCCCAGGGTCCACTGCAATATGGTCTCCCTGATCCAAGTTAACCTTTCCACCTTTAGGTGCACTGGTGCAGGAAGGGGTGGGGGAGGGCTTGGCATGACTCTTTCTTCCCTCCGAGTTGTATCCCTTCTCTTAAAACATCAGGATCGTTTTATCCATCCGTCTGAAATAAATAATTATAAGACCTAACATCCCCACTATTGGTCCACATTAATACCCCCTCCCTCGCCCTCCTCCAACCATCTTCTACCTACACGATGGGCATACCATCCGACTGTCCATGTCAAAGTACACTGTAAGTCAGGCAGAGTGGTAAATTGGCTGGAAAGTACCATCATTAACTAGAAGGAGAGGTCTTCCTGTAGGGAAAGGATGTAGGGTGAGTGCTGAACAGTTCCCTGATATGGCTACCTACCTCATAAGCTTTATGGGTCACATTCACAGGCACTCAAACTAATTACAGGTTTCCATGACATGCTCCCTCTCCTAGCACCAAGGTAGTTTCACGTTTACAGTGGCTGACTTATAGGATTTTAAGTCTCACTCATAAAAGACATTGCTTGATGCCATCAATCCATACCAAAAGCATGCTTGAATTTGTTATTGCTAAAGATGTAATACCAACCACAGAACTTGTTATAGTGTACTAAGGCCAGTGGCCTTGATCTGGACTAGTCTATAAAACGTTGCATGCAACAGTATAGCGCTTTTGAAATTGCCTCCATGAGGAATGAAAACATAAATCTCATGGGATTATGCACCTGAAGCATTTGCGTTTATTGTTGGACTTTATGAGATTGGTCACCCTGCTTATTTCTTCTCTGAGGGCCATTATGAAGCCCAATGGTTAGCTTCATGGGCATCAATCCAACATCCCTCCTTATTTTCCGCTGTAATTGTTATTGCACACGACCCTTTCAATGGCCAAATGCACACAAAATCTGTCAAAACTTGGGAGATTGAGGCAAATCGTGCTTTGCATAAGGTGAGGGAATGGCATTGGTTTGAAGTCATGTTTCTCCTGGACATTTCCTCCTAAAAGATGTGGTATAGATCTCCGTTTTGATGAATTTAGGTTCCAATGAAATGTAAACGGCATGTTACATACTCCGAAGCGAGGTCAATTTGTTTTACTATAGATATCTTTTTCTTCTGTGGCCCATAGGTGCTGACAAAAATATTAATTCTTCGTAACTGCTGTTTTCTTATGGGATTCCCTTCATATGATGGTGTATTAGAGATAATATTATATGCAACTGGTTATGATGGTTATTTACTCAAGAGAATTTTTCTATGTAGAGAAGTTCTCCATCATTGAAAACTCCCCATACTTAAAGCATACCGTGTTGCAGCTTCCTGTCCAATTTTGAGGTTATTTTAGCGGCCATTTCCCGCAAGGGACGATGGGACTTACGTGCCCTATTCTGTTTATATACATGGTAAAAACATTTTGTTCTTTCACTCAATTATTATGGGTCGCACACCTGATAGTTAAAGGAGGGAAATTCAAGGCACAAATATAGCTAAACACCCTTTGTGTATAGATGGTAGGATTTCACAAGGGTGGGATGGCCCATGACATGACAAGAAGGCAAGTGACTTTAAATAAAGATCTTTTTTTATTAACTTAATGAAAATGTAGATTCAGAAAGCTGTATGTAATGTGATGAACCTCTGTCCCCAAGGTAATGATAATCTTCCCTTCTATCTAAAGCACTTTCCATATTAAAAAGATATAAGAATGGGAGACCGGCATTGCTATGTGTACACAATACAGATCATTTATACATATCAACCGCACTGTTATTCGTGAAAGGTTGGTATAACTAAATAAAATCAATCATGTTCAGCATGTCATTAATTTTATTCCATCCCAATAATTTTGTAGAAAATATAGATCTGCGCATTGTTGGCATACGTACATATAGAATATACGATGAGGGCTTTACAAATTCCCTTTTTTTCGCAGCAGCCATGAAAATATTTCCCACCAGCAGACATGAGCGTGCACTACATCTGAAATACAAATAGCCCCTCCTTCTCCAGCCCCTTTTAGAAACACCAGAACAGCATATATATATATATATATATATATATATATATATATATATATATATATATATATATATATATATAGTTGTATGTACGACATGCAGGGTAGTTGGTCTATGACTCGGCCACTGTATCTCTTCATACCTAATGCCGACCATCCCACCTCTCGGCGGTTAGAAGTTTGTATAAGGCCTTCCTCCATAATGCTCCAGTTGCTGATTAGGTATAGGGTAAAGTGACCATGAGTCGTCCACCTGGACCCCTGTGCAACCTCCTACCTTTTCTAAGATCTGTGCTATAGTAGGCTAACCTGTAGGGAGCATCAAACAATGGGTATGTCCTGAAGTGTTGTTGTTTCCATCAATTAAGGTTACAATTTGTATATACATGTCCACCAGCCCTTTCAGACTTCATTAGGGAATTGAGGCGTAAAATTTTCTATTTATCAGTACCATGAGTCAGCCACCTGTACCTTGAGTCGGCCACATCATATCATGAATCAACTACTGTGCAGGAGTGAGTCTATTGTGCACTTAAAGCAAGGGAATTGTAAAGCAAGGGAGTTATGGTTAACTCTGTTCCTTGACAACTAGGTTATCATTCTAAGCTTTTCCTCATTTACTAGTTTCATTTCAATATCATCAGCTTCCAAATTATCAAAAACCCACCCCTATTTGCATGGATATAATCCCAAACATACTGACATTGACAGCCTGTTGAAGGTGATTAAGCAAAATTAACCAGAGATGATAGGATAGCAGGTGCTGCATCTTACCATCTTTAATCAATGTAAATTACTTAAAATCCTCTAAGGTAGTCATTGATAATCTTGATTTGGCACTATAGACATGTAAAGTGGCCGACTCAGGGTCCATGGACGAATCAAGGTCACTCTACCCTAATTAATTACTTATTGTATGATTTCTGAAAGGAGTTAGCCGAGGTGTGCGGACCAACCAGCCAGAGTGGGCGAGTAATGGTAGGGTTACCCCCATGGGGGCCCTTGATGGGGGGTCCCCATGTCACATGTCGATTTTAAGAAATGGCTCTGTCACATGTCACTAGCATTGCCATGTCCCATGTCGATTTTAAGAAATGGCCATGTCACCATGTCGATTTTAAGAAATGGCCATGTCATCATGTCGAATTTAGGGGTCTAGGGCCATCCCATGCACATTTGTATCCCCTCTGCACACAGAGCTACATTGCCATTGGTATAAGACATCTCTCTGGAGGCCAGGTCTGACATGGCCCTGAACCCCCTCCCCCTGTTTCCACCAACCCCACCAGTCAACACGTCTATGACCCTGGAGGAATACCTTAAGGACAGGTTCAATCCCCTGATTGGTGCTAGTGACTTGTTCGGTGTATGGCTATGCACCTGTGGGATTCACCTAATGTATTATTCACAACCTTTCAAGCGAGCAGATATTTAGAGGTTAGATAAGGGTTATTGATCCACTCGTTGACTTTAGGCACTAGATACAATTAACTCGGGCGTAACCCTTATCTAAGGTCTTTATACCATGGTTTCAACCCTAAATTTTAATTATTTACCTTAAATAAAGAAGAAATTTGAGTTGAATTGACAGCGACAAGGAGGAAGCCATTCCGCCATATTAGATTTTTATGTTTATCAACATACCGTCCGGTACGCCGCAACAGCCGCGGCAGGGATGTTGCACTATGATGGAGACGAGCAGCCAGTCGCTTGCTTCGAAAGTTTACGGGTGCTTTTTTTATTATACTTTGCCTTAATATCATGGAATCTACAAGAGGACTATTGAATTCCATACATTCTTCCCTTCAAGTCTTTTTATCAGATTTGGTATGTAAAAGCTAGAAATGGCTCATGTATTCTGTCGCGGTCAAAATTCTGTTTCGGTTTAGTGTCAACTACTGTTCATTCTATCCATGGTTAATTGCACGAGTTTTATCTTTAAACTTGAACGCAAAAATATGCAAATGACCCGTAACCATGGTATGCATAATGATAGATGTATAATATAATTGGATAGTGACCACATAAATACCTACATAGTCAATTCTCTTGTACATAAAAAAACCCTATGTCGTATAACATTAAAGAAAGGTCTAGACAGGTACTCCCTTTGGAAATCATTACACCTTCTGTTGATGAAATTCTTAGTCCCCCGGCTCCAATATTTACCATCCGTATACCTTTCAGGCTTGCCCTCTCCAGCCCGACACAGTACGGTATCAATAGACGCTGGCCGAGGCTATCTACCTTTAAGAATGCGCAGAGATGTGCAATTTACAGTCCATACATCATGCGAAAATGAATTTCTGTGAGAAACACCTACGAACCATATACACGTAGTCAGGCATAGATATACAGCCATATCAACATGGATTTTCCTCAAAGTTTGAGAATTATCAAATGGATTATTATAAGAATGTCATCATGCTGGCATAGGGTATTCATTTTCTATTTGAGGCCATCATATCCAGGTAGAATAGTTATAGTACCATTACCACACCCAGGCAGACCTCCTGCCCCTCCCAGTGGGCACACAATGTTGCATCAACATTGAAAACCAGTTGATGTTATGTTGATGGTGTTGATCAACCTGTTTTCAACACTTTTTCAATATTTGTATTTCAACGTTGTCAACCATTACCATTTCAACATCCAGTCAACAGTTGACATATCAATGTTGAAATATTGTTGTCAACTCAACGTTGATTCAACATTGATTTGTCAATGTTGAATCAACAATATTGATTTCAATGTTGATACAATGTTGATTCAACATTGATATGTCAACAAAACAACTGTCAACATTGTTTCAACATTGTTGAAACAATGTTGAGTCAACATAGAAACACAAACATTGAATCAGCGCTGATGGTTAGATTTTGAATCACAGTTGATTTTGAGTATGTTGTTTCAACTTTCAATTTCAACTCTATTCAACCCTAAATCAATGTTGATATGCAAACATTGCAAACATTGTTTCAACGTTGAATCAACATTGATGTGCCCAGTGGGCTTGAACACTAACCTCACCCTCCCCTTTTACTTTCGACACCACCTGTTGTCTGGCTGGGGCTGGGGACGAGGGTAGTCTGAATACAAAACTGTTCAACCACAGGCCCACTCACATGAAGCAATACCCCAGCTTCATTTACACACATTTTCCATATAAGGTTACATGTGAATAATGGAGATGGCACTAGGAGAATATGGGCGGGTTTGTGTGCTAACAGGTATGGATAATGGAGATTGGAATTTTGAAATTCGTTTAGTATTTGGGGAAGAATAATCACGGGCAAATAAGATCTTTGTGTTTCAATGTGCCTAGTAGTAGACTTTTGGCATGCTCTGGAGGGTCTTGCCAAAATAAGAGACAAGAACCAAGAAAGAAATGGTGCACGTTTTTGTCTTGCAAAACAATTGTTTGGGTAATCTTTTAGAGAAAACATGCACGTTTTATTAAATTTCAAAAAGAGTTTTCCATAGATTCTGCTGTATTTTTTTGTCAACACTATGAAAACGAATTAGGTCGTACATGTTTTCCTCGGCATTGTCTGAAAAGATTTACAGACATACTTCCTCGTTTTCTTTTAGCAAGACCCTGCAGGTGGAGTATGAATGGTTGTATCAGGTGCGTGAACGGGTCGAAAGTGAATGGTTGTAATTCAGTGAGTGCGACATTATACAAACCATTGTCAATGTGCTTAGAATGGAGAGCACCTGGGATCAGAATACCATTTGTTTTCCCTTGCATTGAATTGTATGACACAGGGAGACATTGATATACAAATGGCTTCAATCTAATGGAGGCCACAATGTAAAAGAGGAGCTTATATGGTCAATTCTCACGAAAATGGAGCACAGGCTCACTATACCTTTCCCCATCCATGTACACTTACCATGGGTACCCATTTTTGCTCATGTAGTGACCTAATCTATGCCAATAACAGGGTAAAATGGGGATATTTCAAAGGTTTTTAACTAAAAAAATATAAGTAAAACACATTAGGTGATTTATTTGAGGTACAATAAGGTCCATAATAACACTTTTAATTATTTTCTTGTTATTTAAAAGGAAAAATGTAGTTGTGTAACATTTGCATCACCGTATGTAGGTACACTAGAATGAGTATAATGTCAAGGAGAAAATCCTCTTAGGATATATAGATGTCTCAGTTTTTATGGCTCAATTGGGGGCAATATAATATTAATATAAAATATTTCTAACATGCATATGTCAATGACCTATAGGACTGACAAGCATGTGGTGTACCCCTTAGCATCACCGTATGTAGGTACATTGAATCATTGATTAAAGGAGAGTAATCAATATTTAGTAAATTATTTATAACATGTTAATATATGAGGTCCAGGGAATATCCATTCAAAATATTTTCATAACTGGATGAATACGTTGCAACCTATTGGGAAAAATCATGGAAATATCACCGTACGTAGGTACATCACCATGCATAGGTCCATGATTGAAACCTATGCCATAGAATGATATAAATAGCTAATGCTATCTATAAACCTGTTGATATACTTCAATTGACTAAGGAAGAATACTATGGACCAGTTACAATACCAGAAATCAATAAATTTGTGAAGATAATGACTGCAATGCATAGACATCACCGTACGTAGGTCCAGCTCCATAAGTGGGTATAATTAATTGCAGCATAATCTATTCTTATCATAGATATAAATCATAAAGATCACTAGCCAACATGTTGTTATGACTGTATGAACAAAATATATCAGTTTTCTTGCAAATAATTCTATTTTATAACAACCCATGTAATTTGTTCATGTGCAAGATTCATCACCGTACGTAGGTCCACCAGTTTTTTTCCTAAAACTGTCATAAAATCTTTAATTTTCATAGTTAGTGTTCCCAATTTTGTGAGTAATTGAGATTATATGCTGCCTTTCAGCCCACAAGAAATACAAAACATCTGAGCAGTTCAGATTTTTTCTCCTCCTCGGCCATGTGCTCCATTTTCATGAGAATTGACCAGCTTATATAGATTCAGAATATATGTAGGTCTGTATATGTTTGAAGTTTAAACGTTTGGTTTGGAAGACGTTTAATCAGTCATGAACATATGTAGTTATTTAGACATTAAACAGACCTAGTATTGAGCTCCAAGTGTTTGGATTTGTGCACTGGATCTCTGGGGAAGACCCTCTTGCCGCTAGGCACTGGTTGGAGATTCAGCAGTGTGTTGCTCCTATTGTAAAAAGAGCTGTGAGAATGTGCCCTCTTTTCTAAACAAGTCATGCACTGCTTCACCTAAGTACTTGTACTCACCACATTAGTCTGAAAAGTCACCTGCCTTGTTTAAAATAGAGAGAGCTGAACTACCAGGTACCTACTCATGTCACACGCTCTATAGTTTATTATACTGATTGACTTCTCCCAACTAGGTACCTACTCAAATCCCACCATACTTGAATGACCACTTGTGAGCAACAAAAGGGAAAAGTAATAGCTACATGAAAAGAAAGGACTGGAAACAAGGGCATTTTAGCCAGCTCATCCTTTTACTATAGGAGCAACACCCTCCTGGGGGTCCAAGGTGGAAAAGCCAGCTGCTCAGGAGGGTGATTAAGTGCACAGCCAGGGCTCTCATCCGACTGAAAGCAGCAGGGCCTGAAAATTAACATAAGACAGAGGAGAAGCAGTTGGCTAGTATAAAAAGAGGTGCATGCCTGCAAAGATGAGGGAGATGTTTCAGACAGGGAATCGCTGTCAGATGATCCTGTGGAATGTGAGCGCACAACTTAGACAAATAGACACAGAAAGAAAAAAATTCTCCTAGACCGACTTCGCTGCTACTTAGGTTAAGGGCCATTTTCCACCACCCGATATGTCCCCTCTATCGGCCACTAGACCCATAGTAGATGCTATTTTCGGCCGACAGACCATGCCCCACCATTGAACCCTATGGCAGCCCCGTCAGTCGAGGTGGTTGTGTGGGGCAGCTGTCGGCTGAAAGAGGTACCCTGTCGGATGGTGGAAAACGGCCCTTAAGCAGCAGAAGGTCATTGCATTCAAATTCTTGCTTTATTTAAATAATGTGCTTTGAGAGCCTGGTTAGAGGAAAAATGCGGTTGCAATGGTTTGGAAAACATCAGACTTATAACATACTGAAGAAGGTTCTTGCCAAGTAAGCTAAGTATATAAACATTGAAATGACGAGTATTGTTTCTATGGATGTTACACAACGGCATTGGTCAAGCCTGAAACGCTGACTGCAGTAGCGGCGAGGTTAGTCCAATCATTGTTGCTAAGAGTTCCATATTGCTTCAGAACCCACAGTGCTACAATGATTCCTGATTGTCACTTTCTCAAATGCAATAAAACCAGAGGGCGTTTCTAAAAGAGAGTTACTTTGTCATCTGTGGGCAGCGATGATCGAGCCTACCACTTTCAGTTAACCTAACTGGTTTCCCTATAATTTTTACTAGCTTTTCCCAAGAATCTTAGCCATATGAGATGCTCACAACTCACAACTGAACTACCACAATAGCCCAGTTTGATGGGTTTCTCGTTCGAAGGACAATGGGCCTCTCAACTTTCAATAATAGTTTTAGAGAAGCAGCAATGGCCAGGTTGTATCTAATCAACTGAAGTGGTCAAATAAATGTAGGACTACATACAGCTGGTCATAATGTATATGCCGATTCGATATAATAGCATTAGTTACTTTACATTCATAAATAACGAGTATTGAAACTACCCCCCGGTACTTATGTTATTTATGCCCTGAAAGCGACCAATACAATGAAAGGGGATGGGGTTCGCAGTACATGCAGCATTAATTAAGATATTGAAGTTAAATTATCAAGGAGACTGCAGTACATATTTAATATCATTATGTACACCTAGCCCTGGGGAAAGGCGTGTCAATGGAGATATTACATTGTGATGGTGTGTCTACTGAGGCAGCTTACATCTGCTAGGCGAGAAACGCAGACATTTAATTACTAGGTGAACAGCTAACTAGTTGAACAGCACACATACATACTTTAAGGTGAGCAGCTAACGACTTCTACTATAGGTGAGCCTGATTAAACAAATCAGATTAGGTTTGAGCAGGTCGACTGTGAAAACCTTACGCCATAAGTCCATTAGGAAGCAACATGGGCATTCTTCCATGGGCTCCTATAGATTACGCCACCATGCACAAAATAAGCAGCTTTTGCATATTCTCTTCTTACAGAGCCGAATGCTCTCTTTAGGCTATCCGGGCCAGAGTAGTCTTTAGAAGGACGTGTTAGGAAAAAGCCTGCATTTAAAAATGTTTACAGATGTGAAGGCCCCCTGAAGATTGGAAAGAGGGAGACATTGATTGTAAGCTAAAGATATATAAACAAACACATAAAGGCTGAGAGAGCCATTTCCTTCTGCATTTTAAGTAACGGCTTTTTATTTCACACCAGAGAGAGAGAGAGAGAGAGAGAGAGAGAGAGAGAGAGAGAGAGAGAGAATACAGGCAGCAGATACGACTTTATGAGAGGTTCAGTTCTAGAATATCAAGACCACCCCTTTGCAACCCTCTCTAAAATTCCCTTCATTGCTCATTCGATTCGCAGACAATACCTCTCTATATTCCAGGCCAGCAAATATGTGCAGAGGCATCCCCCCCCCCAATCCCAATTACGAGAGTTGGATTGCAGCAGCAGTCCCCATCTCTCCCAAACCCAACACAACAATTATACACCTGCCGTGACAGCGTCGGGATGTGGTGTAATTTGCCGGCCCAGTGCTGGAGACATCTCTGGGGACTTCAGGAGTTTTACTGACTCCCCTCCAGGCAGCTGTCTATATATACCATTGTCCAAGCCTCCCCATTGGTTATTGTAATTGGGCCTGCACTGGGCAAAGAGCGGGAGGGGAAGCTGACAGGCATACATGTGACCATGGAGGAGGGGTATGCTGCTGTGTAAATTGCATATTGCCTCCTGGTCCAGCAATAATGACCTAGACCATTATGACAAACAGAGAAATGGCTGTAGAGAATGTAAATGGAGGAGGACTAAGAAAGACGTTTTTCTTCTGAGCGTTTATGAAGTGACAGCTTTGTTTATTACACAACCTCTGCGATTTTGGGTGCTTTTTCTGGATATTCCTATTCTGATACCTGTCGATATTGCAGGTATTAGGAGTGCTGATATCCTGGATATCGGCACTCCTGGGAGTGCGGATATCCAGGATATCAGCACTCCTTACATGTCACATGTTAAAACCCACGAAATTTTCATTGCCAGGGTAGGGGTCAAACCTGCAGTCTCCTGATCCCAAGTCCAACTCTGTATGCAGTGTGCCACAGGGACTGACGAGAAATGCTTAGTTAGAACCAAGTCTCTATAAATGATTGATATGGCTGTGACCCCCCACCAACAAGTCTCACATGTGCAAGGTTAGAACAGCATTATGATTATAGAGGACTGCTGGACGCATTCAAATCAAGCCAAGCCAGGACGCCAAGGTGTGAGACCCGGTGGTCTAGTGGTTAGCGCATTGCGCTCAGCTTCTAGAGGTAGGCGGGACGAGTCCCGGTCCGGGCGAATATTTTTTTTTCACCGTGTGTACACACACTATGGCAGGCTTCGAGTCACAGTGGAGGGAATGATTTTTTAAATTGAATTTATTGATATTCTATTGATTATTTATTGATTTTTTATTGATTAATCGTGTAATAAAGACAGTAAGGAACGGGCTAACGGGCACCTCATTCAGTGGAGCACCTCACTCGCTACGATATCCTATGATACACTGAATGAGGTGCTCGTTAGCTCATTCATTACTCTCTTAATATATCATCCATGAGCCGATTTGCACTTCCAGTATATAAAATTCAGGTCGTCAGAAAGTGTAAGATTTTGCCCTTGCCCACTGGGCACATCAATGTTGATTCAGCGTTGAAACAACGTTTGCAATGTTTGCATATCAACATTGATTTAGGGTTGAAATAGAGTTGAAATTGAAAGTTGAAACAACATACTCAAAATCAACTGTGATTCAACATCTACCATCAGCGCTGATTCAATGTTTGTGTTTCTATGTTGACTCAACATTGTTTCAACAATGTTGAAACAACGTTGACAGTTGTTTTGTTGACATATCAATGTTGAATCAACATTGTATCAACATTGAAATCAATATTGTTGATTCAACATTGACAAATCAATGTTGAATCAACATTGAGTTGACAACAATATTTCAACATTGATATGTCAACTGTTGACTGGATGTTGAAATGGTGATGGTTGACAATGTTGAAATACAAATATTGAAAAAGTGTTGAAAACAGGTTGATCAACACCATCAACATAACATCAACTGGTTGTCAATGTTGATGCAACATTGTGTGCCCACTGGGTGAAGGCCCTGAAAATCTAATTTTCTAATTACTTTATATAACCTTAACAAAATTGTCAAGGTACATCTCCTCAGCTCAGAAGACCAAAAAATACCGATCTAGGCCATCCGGTTCCATTTTTATTGCTTGTTTTGTGTCATATAACGTCCGGTACCAAAATAATGAAATATGGAGGTAATTGAAGTTGCTCTCAGTAATATAAGAATGTCCCATTATGCATAACAAACACATGAAATAACAAGGCCAACATGTCTATTATTGACTTCAATTACAGAATGGAACAAAATTTGAGTTATGCATGCACAGTAGACTGCCTCCTACATGATGATAAATTTACCGGACGTTACATAACGTCCGGTACTTTTATCAGAATTATTTCACATAAGCTGCTCTCATATGGAGACAAATGCTGGTAGACACACAATTTCTTCACCAAAGTAGGGGATGATAGGGCCCTTCATATGGGTAATAACAAAGATTTTGAAGCTTCATTTTTTCCATGTTTTATAACCATTTAGATTTAGGTACAGGACGTTACAAATTACAGATTTCCATTTTGAAAGACACATCATGAAAGATTTTCACTTAGTAACATGTCCAAACCTCATGGAAATGATACCTATGATCATATACAATACAAAAAATAACTTTGGGATACTCTATAGTGTTCTTCATTCAATGCAGGACACTTGTAAAAAATACAAAAAGTATAAAAAAGAACAAATTTGGCCGTTATTCACTTTGACAGGCTATAAGTCCTGAAGTTTTTGATGGATGACCACAAATTTACATTTTTCTGATAGCCCTAAGTGTTCTCTATGAAATGAATCTATGTAAGACAAGATTGTTTCACAACTTCTTTCTCCAGAGCCATAAAAGTCCAAAATATTACTGTCAGTAATATCTTGCTGTGGGCACATACTTTTGCATGTCTACCATCAATATCTATGCCAATATAGGGTGAAATGTGTGTATTTTGAAAGTTTCAAGGTGAGGGAAAAAAAGATGAAATACATAAGATGTCATATCTGAGATAAATACAAGGTAGAGAATAAAATCATTTGTATGCATAATTGTAGAATCACAAAAAGAAAATTTTGATGACTTCAAATTCATTTTTCAATAAATTCTTGGGGGTTTGGAAGGAAATAAGTAGTTGTGTAACTTTTGCATCACCATACATAGGTACATTAAATTAGATATAACATCAGGGAGAATACTCCTTTGGAATAAATGAACACCTCTTTTCGTAGCTTTAAATAAGGGGAACATAGAGTCAAACATAAAATTCCCCAACACATGCACATAAATAATCTATAGCAATGACAAGCATGTGGTGTACCTACTGGCATCACCGTACGTAGGTCCACTAAAACTGTTATAAGAGAAAGTCTGTTGATATTTAATAAAACATTTTCTAGCACAAAAGTATAGCTTGTTTTGTGAACATATGTGCAAATTATTATACATGAAGGGTGCTTTCCCTTCATTTGATACAGCAAATCTATGGAAACATCACCATATGTACACTGAAAACCCTCCAGATATTTAAACTCGTCAGATTGAGGACCTATAGTCATCAGAAGAGGCACAGACAGGGGGCAGCACCTTACAAGGTGTGAAATCCCTCAGTCTACCTCTCCCAAGTATGAGTCTATGGCATTCTGTTGACAATATATAACAAACTCACAAGGTGGCAGGTATATGCCACTCATGTTTGATGGTCAGGCCTTCACTTTTCAACTGAAGGTCTTCTACGCTGAGGACTTTAGGTGCTCAAGCTGACAATACCCAAATCTACAGCTTTGAGTAGTCAGATTGAGGACCCAAGGTAGTCAGCACCAAGGTTGTCACACTAACAACCTTATGTAATCAGTTTGACTACCTTGGATGAGTGTGTTGACCTAAACCCATCAGGTTGACTACCCTGGGTGCTCAATCTGATGACCTAAGGTTGTAGATTTGGGTATCGTCAGTCTGACGACCTTGGGGCTTTCAGTGTAGGTACATCACCATGGATTGATTTCAGGCTAAAAAGGGATGTAATAATAAAAATGGTGAGGGTGCAATGTTTTTTCAATATAGCCAGATGACCAGTCATTCAATTTGTGCAGGAAAAAATATTACTTTCCTAAAGCATTCTACTCATGGCAAGCAGAAACCATGGTCCATCACCATACGTAGGTACATGGTCATGGGTAGGTCCCTTACCAGAGTGGGTATGATCAAAGTGAACATATCACCAATTATGATCAATAGAAATTAAAGATATCATATGTCAACTATTATTTAGGCTATATTGACTAATAATATTCAACACCATGCTAATTATTTGACACTTAGGCTAATTATTTAGTCTGCTCATGCCTAGGATGCATCACCATACGTAGGTCTACTTTCAAACACAATAAGAAATGGCATAGAATGTTCAATTTACATGATTAGTGTTCCCAATTTTGTCAGGAATCTGTATTGCCCAATATCTTTGAGCCAAAAGAAAATTGGAATGATAGAAGAAGTTCACGATTTTCCCCTTCCCAAGCATTGTGCTCCATTTTCGTGAGAATTGACCTATATATATATATATATATATATATATATATATATATATATATATATATATATATATATACTGCAAATGTGTTGACTCAGACAGTCAGTCTGGAACCAGGGTCAGCTGGAGACACGCACTCGGGAGCTCGCCTCTCCTAGCGGTCAGAAAGATTTGCAGAGAATCGACACTTAGATAGTGTGACAGAAAAAATAAGGCAATAAAGATAACTGAAATCAGGTGGATGCGTTGTGCCTTTCGTTCTGTGAGACGCTGAATACTTTAACACTGACTGACATTGTCCCCGGAATGAGCAATCAACATGAACTGTGATCCGCCGAGGGAAAATTCAAGGTGGACCCTCAACACTGGTTGTGGCCATCAAGGGACAGTGTATGGGCATAACACAGAAAAACATTACCAAAACTGCCATGGACCAATTGTCTATGAAGAGCCAGTGGTGTGCTTGATGTTTTCCCATCTCCAATAACAATACTAAATTTTTGGAATGCAAAGGGGACTTTTCTTTTCTTTGGAAAATGGGCATAAATATATGTGCAATCAATACGAAAACACTCGCTGACAGGCCGGCAGAAATTGTAGTTTACAGCCTAAAACAATAGGCTTTACTGTTTGCTAAATTTGAAAGAACTAATTAATTAAAATAGTACGTGGTTTAATTCTTGTTTTCCGGTATTTCTCTTCTATATTATATAGTTTGAAATGATTTTGATTCATTCATGAACTGATTAACCCTGCGCAGAATACCGGTGTTTACAATCAACTGAGTGAGAGAAAGCAATTTCCTTCCTAAATAATATGAAAATACTTGTTCTTAGAGAATTGAGGCTTTCGCGTTTCCAAAGCAGACAACTCTGATAAAAGTAAACCGTACCATGACCGCGGCATGGAGTGACAATTAATCACTTTAAGTAGGGACATGGGATGTAGGGCCTATATTCATATAGATTAATGAGTAGTTACTGGTAGATGTAGGTCTTGGAATATAAATGTAAATTGATATTTTGCTCAATTGGCCAGGGTGCGTTTGACAGAGACATTGGTAACACACAGCTTGGGTTATACAACTATAATGTGGAGGTTCATTTTCTAAAGGCTTGGCATGTATACCGCCTAGAATTATTGGGTGTCAGATCTGCACTTTAACAAGCACGTGTGTATTTCACTGAAAGAAACATGTGATTCAAACAACTGACGCAGTAAGGGCTGGATAAGCCAGCAGAAAACTTGGCACGAGATGAAGCTGAGTGTCTTAGGCACATGGATGACCAGCTCAATTGCTCAAGTTCATTCATAATACCGGTTTAACTTTGTCTTTTATTTCAATTTATTCCACGATCACTCTTTGTTTTAATATATTTTTGATGTGTGGCGTAGGAGCATTAACATTATTGTCATTTTGAGTGTCTCAAATAGATAACTGTGGGTACAACATACAAGAATGATAACCACTTTGGAAGGAAGCAGCCTAGGTATCAACATACGAACATGCCTAAATCATGCACAAAACAGGAACTTTAATAACTAAGAAAAACTGTACAGCTACTAGCGTAATTTGATCATACACATTTAAGGCGCCTCTCTTATACTCCCCTAACATAACCTAAATCTAATGAAATGTCAGGATAGAGTCATTGTCAACACTAGAGTTAAGTTGTGTTTATATTACTAGTGGTCGGTTAATATCGTCATTTCGAATTAACTTGTAGGCTGAGGGGGTGGTGCATATTGACCCTCTGTGTCAAGTTGCATGCTGTCAATAGCTCACCAATAACTCATAAGGGAGTGATCATTTTTTAACAACAGGGGGGGGGGGCCGGTGGGTTTGAGGGGGGGGTCAGAATTTTTTCAACCCCTTGACCGGGGGGGTCAGAATTTGTTCAATACCTCTGATGGGGGGGTCAAAATAATTTCACCTGTTTTCAGTGGAAAACCCCGCGTGTTACTATAGGCTAAAAGGGGACGTTCGCGCGCGATTTTTGTCCCTTATTTTACCCCCTCGAGAGGGGGGGTCGAAATTTTTTTCGCGCGTCCGCGCGCAAACCCACCAGCCCCCCCCCTGTTGTTAAAAAATGATCACTCCCTAAGGTTAATAAAGGGAGCTGCTTAGTATGAGCACCTTGTTGGGTGAATGGCATTGAAGCATGGTCCAGACTATGTACTTTGCGCCACACCGCTACAACTAGCCTGTAAGTGGTCTCGTAAAGAAAGGAACAGCATCTATTCCGGGTAATCATTTAGCAATCATGGTAAAATCCCTCTTTATCATATATGTAAGAAACGTAGGTTATCATATATATGTAAGAAAGCATCGTAAAAACATAGACCTTCAATTCCTGACTCCACCCAAAACCTTGATTAAGCCTGAGACAATTAGTAGACCTGATTGTAGCAAAGCATATTTCTAACATTTCCAAGCACATTCTTACACTAAAACATTTAGACAATGCGAGACTATAGGTTGTCGAATCAATTGTTTGCTACGGGGCAAATGAATTCATGTTCACATTATGTTTTCAGAAAGATGGTACACTATTCTAATACAGCAAAGACCTGTGACAAAATGGGGAAAATCGTAACATTAGGCGAAAATTCCTTTTTGGAATTCATGTCTTCAATTAAATTTTGGTAGCATTCAAGTTAAATGTCTAGAGAAGTATAACATCTTAAACATGAGATGTTAGGGACATGCAAAAATTCAATATAGACCGTAACTCAAATAGGTATCGATATATTGCTGAATAACTCATAAAATAGCTATTATTGGAAAATATGATTCATTTTAGTAATACTTGGAACTAGCAGGAATAATTCTATTCTCTTTTCAGTTTTGAAAACCTTATGGATGGGTTGATAAAGTTGGATATGTTTTTATCTGAAAAGAACGAATTTATGGTTTCCATGGCAGCATAATCTAACTCTTCAGGAAACGTTACTCTAGACTTGTTTTCTCTTATTTTTTCCTCTTTTCTAGTCATAGGCCTATCTCCTTAGATATTACATTTAAAGCATATGCTGGTATTTTCCTTAATGTTATGATTTTCCATATTTTGTCACAACTTACTATGTTAGAAATAGTAGATTATCTGTACATTTCAGAGTAGGTTCACAAGCAATGGCATTACGACATTTACTAAATATTTAAATCCAACTACGCCATATCGATGGTTATAGCAATAAACATTATAACCATGTTAATCTAGAGTGTCTGTATCATATCCAAGGATCCTATTAGGAGGGCATTTCATTTGAAATGTTCTGCAGATACAAGAACTGCTAATTAACACTTATCAACAACATCTTAATGGAAAGATCTGCAAAACGGGGCATCACTGGACAGTAAGATTATCGATGTTGAAGCAGAAAACTTTTTTACTTGATATCAAAGGCTGCGTTTGGGTAGGAAGACGAGTAGTGGAAAGGACCATAGAAATCTTATCAGCGACGTTCCAGCATATTGCTGTGAAGACACACCTTTCTTAAGGTTTGGTTGTTAAATGTATGCAGCCGTGGAAAGGAGCATATTTCAGTATGATTGACGATATAAAAATTCACTGATGCTTTGGCTCCCCTAGTGGGGAGACATGCTGTCATGAAAGATTCTTCTCTAATATAAGGTCCCTATATATGTAATATGTACATGTATGTATAGAATTTGGTAGTCGTATACAGCAATACAGGCATTGATGTAGGTCATTATGATCAGCACATAGCAAGTATTATTTTTATGTTTTGAGACCTATGTTGTCATGAGAGATACTGAATTGAGCCCCATGGGTTTCCGAGGTCTATATCTCTAACGGTATGCTGTGTCTATTAAAGACAGAGGGGAAAGTTAGCACCGTCCAAACCTCCATGAAATAATTCCTGCATATGTTTTCTGAAAGCCAGGAGAGCATTTGTCAATGATATTGATTATCATCGTTTATAAATGCCTACAGAGGTCTTTTGTACACATATTGCAGGCCGGGGATCCGAAGACTATGATGAATTCAATTAGAAAGTGTATTATCTAAATTGTATCCAAAGTGACTCCTGAAAAAGGACTCTAACAGGCTTGGGAGTAAAGTGTTCTCACAAAGGTTAAAAAAAATCCAATCAGAGCGAAAGGAACCCAACTCCAATCTGTTGCATGCGATTCCCAAATCTTCCAATTTCGCCATTTCGCCAATAACGGTGCAATCTAGGGGATGGGGCGAGCAAACGATAATGGTTGTAAGTTCAACTATTTTATTTGAAACTAACTAGTCAGCAGAAGCTGATTGCAGCAAGTCTAGGGTATATAAGTTTCTGGGTAGCTTTCATTTCAGTGGTGATATGCTCATTTTGAGCGTGGCAATATATATAGCTCCATTCACCTCAGTTGATAGTCTTTGATTTTAAAGTCTTTATTTGGGTATGGGATGCCTTGTGTAGTATAAAATATTCACTATGTCTGTACCAAGGCACTACTGAAAACCTACAAATGTTTTTTTTTCTTCATCTTATTCATGGAAATGATGGGATGTAGTTAAATGCATGGATGGAGAACGGGTTTAACGCTTCATGAGTCCGGAGAGGACCTCTCCAGGTTACCAGAAAATGTGCGGTCCAGAGCATTTCGTTCACTAACATTTAACAGAACACTACAAAGGTTATGGCAGTAATGGCCAATACTCAGCCCCCAACCACCAGGGCCAGTATGGCCATTGGGTTTTTTTTCTTTTTAATAAGTCTATTAGTCAAAGCTCATGTAGATACAATACGATATACCGTATTAGTCATAGGGGACGCACAATCAGTGTTTGCATGACCTGCCTGGGAAATCACATTCCTAACAGGGTTATTGATTTGAGGGTCTTTTCCAGACATTTACTACCGTTTCTGGATATCGAATGCACTGATGTTGGTCATGCCCTTTGGCTTGGTTAGTGTCTATTCTCTTTGCAGTAGGAACAAGAGGTATAATAGGCACAGTGGGCAGCCACCATCAGTGACTCACGCCCCTTCCCTACCCCCTATCTGTCGGCCTCTGTCTCCCCGCCTCACTCTGTCTGTCTGCCTGTCTCTGTCTGTCTGTCTCTGTCTCTGTCTCCGTGTCTCTCTCTGTGTCTCTCTGTGTCTGTGTGTGTGTGTGTCTCTCTCTCTCTCTCTGTCACTCTCTGTCTGTCTGTGCATGTGTGTGTGTCTGTGTGTCTGTCTGTGTGTCTGTGTGTCTGTCTGTCTGTCTCTCTTCTCTCTCTCTCTCTCTCTCTCTCTCTCTCTCTCTCTCTCTCTCTCTCTCTCCAACAAAGGCAAATCAAAGCGCCGGAGATTTTGGTTAAGATGAGATTATCTTTCTATGCGATGATGGCTTTTGAATATCTGATTTCAGTTGTCATTTAAAACACACTCTTTGCCAGGCCTATCGTAGGTCTGTACCAATTCAAATTTCTCTTTGTTGAATACAATCTGCTCTATGGGTCATAAAGGAGACATGAATAATTGTCGGTAATTAGTGTAGCATGTTCACCCATAGTGTACATCCCCACGGGATGACGAGTTCTATTCAATATAGTCAGGAGCGGTTGAAGTGTCCAATTGCACAGGAGGCCATTAGGATGGTGATGTAATGATTGGTTGCACGTAGGTATCTGAAAATTAAATCAATTATTCATAGATTTATAGGACCTTAACACTGTCTGATATTCAGGACCTCTATTGGTAAGATAAGAAGGTGTGCACAATTGTACATATACTGCCAACTGCAGACAGTTTAGGATTGTGCCTATACAGTTATTATATTGGTCCTGCTTTGTTTTTCTGGTACATTGGCTAGTGTGCTGTCAAAGGCAACTAGCTCAAGGTGTGTTTCTGTCGTAAGGTAAATCCATCCTATGTCGCTATTATACAAGTGTCGATGTACCATAAGTGAAATAGAATTTGATTCATTTAAACGTTCATTGTGTAGGGGTCGGCAAAAACGTTAAGGGAAACCGGGAGTCAAACCCAGGACCTCTCAGCCTTTTGACGATTGCTCTACCACTGAGCTACTTCCCCGTTCAATGTTTTCGCCTGGACTGGGGTGACACAGAGAGGGGCCATGTAATTACACGACGAACGGCCCCTGAGAGTCAGTGCATCGCACACAGGGAAATCACATTCCCCTACACAGCCCCCAAACAGCTTCGACCACCGCTGACCAGCAACCGGGCTCTCCTCCCAACCAGATGATTGGGCTTTATCAAGCAGTGTGAGGCATTCTCGATTCCCTGGTCAACTGCCGGTACAAGTACCGGGTGGTTGAGGCGCCTGCCTGTCACACCAGCTCAGGTACTGAGTTCCGTAGCTCCCCCTCACTCGGGTCAGGACCACTCGGTTTCCCTACCATTGTAGGGGACAGTGAAAATGTTTAGGGAAATGGGGAGTCAACCCCAGGACCTCTCAGCCTTCAGACGATTGCCCTACCACTGGGGTACTTCCCCGTACAACATTTTCTACCTTCCACCCACGCCTGGACTGGGGTGACACAGAGAGGGGACATGTGATTACATGATGAACGGCCCCTGAGAGTCAGCGCATCGTGCACTGGGAAATCACATTCCCCTACAATTGCAAGCATCTCCTAATCTAATCATCTAGCGCTTGCTCTTCAGATTTTAATCTCATTAAATTCTCTTAGTATAAAGTTGCAGAATGGACAGTCAGATTAGTTGTAGAGTTGAAATAAAGCTGAGACTCAAGTTAACTTATTTGGGAATTACGTTACAGGCAAGTCACAATAGTGTTGATTAAGATTAGTGTAAAATGTCCCTCTGGAGGTTAATTCAAAAGATCCTGCCATCGCTACCCCTGCAATGGTAGTGTAGGCACATTTTATAAGACCTAGTCAGTCTACCCTAACTTTTCTAGTGGTAGTAGCCTAGTCAGGCACAGCAAGTCCTGTGGATCCTTCACTATTCCTTGTCCAGCCTTACCACCACTGTGATGGTACTGAAAGAAATGCATAGTGGTTTCCCCTAAGTACAAGAGCACCTATAGGGAACACTCCTCCTCTCAAGAGGGAATATCCCTACTGTATACATATATGGGTCAGGTCGACAGAAAGCAGTAGATTTTGTGTTTTGGGGTCATTTTGGACTCTTATGGCTCTGGAGAAAGAAGTCGTGAACCAATCTTGTCTTAAATAGACTCATTTGATAGAGGACACCTAGGGCTATCAGAAAAATGTTAATTTGTGGTCATGCATCAAAAACTTTTAGACTTGTAGCCTGCCAAATTGAAAAAAATGGCCAAATTTGTTCTTTTTGACTTTTTGTATTTTTTACAAGTGTCCTGTATTGAATAAAGAACATCTGGAGTATCACAAAGTTATTTTCTATATTGTATATGATCATAGGTATCATTTCCATGAGGTTTGGACATGTTACTGAATGAGAATTTTTCATCATGTGTCTTTGAAAATGGAATTCTGTAATTTGTAACATCCGGTACCTAAATCTAAATCAGTTATATTATGTGGAAAAAATAAACCTTCAACATTTTTGTTATTACCTATATAAAGGCACCTATTATCCCCTACTTTGGTGAAAAAATTGTGTGTCTATCAGTATTTGTCTCCATGTGAGAGCAGCTTATGTGAAATAATTCTGATAAAAGTACCGGACGTTACGTAACGTCCGGTACTTTTATCATCATGTAAGAGTCAGTCTACTGTGCATGCATAACTCAATTTTTGTTCCATTTCGTAATTGAAGTCAATAATAGACATATTGGCCTTGCTATTGCATGTGTTTGCTATGCATAATGGGACATGCTATATTACTGACAACAACTTTAATCACCTCCATATTTCATCATTTTGGTACCGGACGTTACATGACACAAAACAAGCAATAAAAATGGAACCGGATGTCCTAAGTCGGTATTTTTTGGTTTTCTGAGCTGAGGGGATGTCCCTTCACAAATATGTTAGGGTTATATAAAGTAATTAGAAAATTAATTTTTAAGGCCCTTCAAGGGCAAAATCTTACACTTTCTGATGACCTGACCCATATAGGGGATGGAGGAGGTTTGCTTAGGGACCTTTGGGGCTCTTCAGGTTACTCATGCGTTAAGTGCACTTGTATACTGTATGGGTTCAACTTCACCCTATACTCTATAAGTAGCTCATATAGGAAGGGGAACACTTGTGTAATCAGAGTTGTGAAAAGGAATGTTTCCAGAGATATTCTTTCATTATGGCCCTCTTACCCCTGTACACAGTGTGTTCAGCTTTTGATAGTGTATGCAGGGCTGATGCTACCACCATTGAAAACATAGGGCTGGCTGTGATAAAGCAAGGCAGTCATGCCTTACCATTGCTGAAATGGATAAAGCAGAAAATTTCCTACCATCGCTGGGGTAGTGAGGGCCTTTTGAATTAACTTCCTGGTCTCAGCAAGAGTGCTGAGCCTTTCAGTCGTCCTCTGGACTCAGCAGGAGGGTGTTGGTCCTATGGAAAAAAGTAGTTTTGCCTAAGAAGTTCCTCCCCTTCCTATGGTCAGGGTATGACCATAGAAAGGTAGGGATTAAAGAGATCCCACCTCTTTTCCTACGGCATTGCACACTGCATGTACCTCTCGTGGGGTATTGAATGGTCACTGCATGACATGATAATGGTCGAACACTTGAATGACTTGGTTTTCTTTGCCTTTCAGCTTTATTCTGAGCATATTGTAATCATTTGCCGCCTAAACATTTAATATTTGTCTGTAACAATGGGCATGGTACTTATTGCACATATCTAATACACCTATACCTGCCTTCTTTCTTGTACACACTATTCCCATCCCACAACATCAGCATAACAAAATAGAAATTACAGATCTGCAAATAGAAGTTTATAAATGATGTATTAGACTTCCTTTTATAGATTCCATCTCCAATGCATCATTTATAGAATTCGTAGAATATATAGATTAGGGGCAACCACCTAAACAGTCACAATCATATAATTTCAATAGCCGGGGATGTTAGTTTAGCATGTATATATGATCACAATGAATTGTAATTTACCATTTGAACATTTCCTTTGAATTCAGTGTCTAATACCGAAGTCTGTATAAAGAACTACAATGTATCATTATCCTTTCATATGCATGGACAGAGGGGCTAATATTTTTTATATATCAGTGCTCATAGTCTGGCAAAGGTCACTTTCCTGGAAAAATACTTCAATTTGCTTTAGTTGTTTAGAGGCGCTTTTAAGTGACGGGTCATTTATTGCCAGCTGGGTGGGCTTGATGGATTTTGGCGGATCAGCAGATTTTTTTCCGACCCCCCCCCCCCCACCACTATGACAAAAGTGAATGTGACCCCCCCCCCCCATTAAGAACTGATTTTTCAAAATGACCCTCCCCCCCAAAAAAATCAGATATGTGTGTGGAATGACGCATGGCAATGGGTATTTGAAAAGACCATAGTTTTGACCCCCCCCCCCCAGTGTGAAGGTTGATTGGATTTTGCCCCCCCCCCCCACCAAGGGGCTCTTTTTCACAATGACCCCCCCCCCTATATCTAACAAGCCCCCCCCCCCCACCTGGCAATAAATGACTCGTCCCTAAGTAAAACGATACATATAAGCCCATAGTACATTTGTAGACATTTAGATGGAAAGATCAGGTAAATCGATCTGTGCATACCACGTGTTTCCTGCCTTAACTATGTTTCATTTCCTGTCTCGTCTCAAATAACCTATCTTGATGGGATGAGCAAGGTCTTCTGGCATTTAGCACGTATGGAGGGCGTTTCATAAAAATAATATGAACAGATTTACAAAACGAAATCGTCGTATAAGCACCTGGCTGTCGGAAATCATGCTAACCAGCCATCTGATAAACAGATTTTTATCCACTATTTGATCATATTAATTCTATCATCGCTTTCCATTATAGTTTTACTGATATTGTCAGCTTTTATGAAAAGCTCTCTTGATCTATTTTTGTCATGAGCGGAGCAGAAAAGTATGTTATTTCTTAATACACTACGACTGCCCCCTTGAAGTCGTCCCCAAATTGCTATAGGAATGGCAATGGAAATTGCAGTCATTGTGATGTGCACGTGTGATCGTACTGCCTCCAGAAATCTATTAGGCCTACTGTATATCGGAGAGGTTAAGATTTGCTAACGTGCACGGCAACGTGTGTCCTCTGATGTACTATTACTCTAGACGTACACGTTGCCGTACACGTTGCGATCTTAAAACCTATATATGTTGACAACTCCGGCCTGGTCATGGGAGAAAACTTATTCATCATAATATTATATAGAAAATTTTGTCTAGGCGGGGGGGGGGGGGGCTTTGGGCCACGTTTCCTATATAGTTAAGAGTCATAGCCTGGTCAAGTTTCAAGGGTCTAGGGGGGGGGGGAGTGCCCCCTAGCCCCCCCCCTGGATCCGCCCCTGTGAACAATGCGCGAACATCCACATACTACATTTGCGTGATATAACTAGGCATGACGTATTGATATAGTTATTTAGTAATTCTTATAAAGTGAGTAATTGACATAAATGGGAACCAAGGGCACCAAGTTGAAAGTGTCGTCATTGGTTATAAAATTCAATCAGGAATAAATGTATTTGAGGTAAGAAGGCCATCCATAATTATTCTTTCAGCATTCACCTTGAATAACATGTGCCTACACAACAAGTCATTGAATAACCATAATTTGGTCTGTGCTTGATCTCCTGCTCTATGTCTATTCATCAGTCATGATGAGGGACCCTCCATTCGATGGACATACATATCCTTTGATTAATACTATGCAGTATTATATTGTATGATTAAAGTCAATCTCTTAAAGAAATATTATATGCACCAAATGCACTACCGCGCTTAAAGACACAGATTATACAATTTATTATAACCTTCCCAGTTATACTAATAAGACACTTTTATAAACCACTTACGCTCAAAATTTTCCTTATGAAACTACAGCATGCTTGAAGTGAGCGTTGCTCAATCGAGATATAAGTCCACCTGATAAATTGAATATATCAGTTGACCTGTAAAGCCTTCTGGGTAGGCATATTGTAAGCTTCCTGGTTGTCGAATATTAATGATTAGTCAAGCACACTAGTTGTAGGTGATCGAAATAAGGTGTCCCATATGGCCAATGGTGCGAGTAGCTCGTAAGAACTGCTCGAGGGTAAGGCTCTGTATACATGGCTCAAACACCATCATGGACCGACCTAGAGCCACTTTATCAAGACTCACACCTCCCCTACTTCATTTACTCTAGATATGCCAAGTACTGCCCTAATTGACTTAAATATGACTGATGTATGAGATCAGTAACGTTATAAGGATGCCCAACGCGGATCTTCCTTTAAGCTTGGCTGATCACATTCACGTAGCATATATATCTCTCTTGAATCCAGAGGCAGCAGCTCAACAGAAGGGGTGGTCCCGATGACCCTATGTAGATCATGGTTTTTGAATGGCTGCTCCCATATCATCAGTGGCCCCTGGGGAGCTCTAGCCATCTGTAATGATCATAAGGTGGAGTGATCTATGCCGCTGCCCCTACCCGGATATCATTAGGCGCTAGGGCTTGGTTAGGGACCAGGTGGCTTAAATTGAGTGGCTTTGAAGGCTACTGCGAGTGTTTTGCAGAGTGCGATGAGAGGCTATTATCTATTAGACCCAGCTGTGTCCCCACTCCGCTTTCACCTCTCCCAGACTCTATGGTCCAAGCCTCAGTCGCCTTCACGACCCCTTGTAAAATAGTGAAGAAGTAAGACCCAGTCCAAGTGCAGTTTAGTTCTGATTTATTTCATCCTCACACACAGCTAAATACAACTTCAATACAATATTCCTACACTCCCCTGAACCAATCAGCATGCAACACATCTCCTGCTCCTAACCTTCTCACACATGTATTCCTCCCCAGGTAACCATGGTAATATAGTCTCCTGCTCCCTAATGTGTGTGTTGGATCCCTTCTCCCAATATAGACACCCATGATCCCCTAGCAACAAGGATCCTCCGTTACATACCTCCCCCATCAAGTTATTCACAACTGTGAATATAAAACCAATGAGTACCATCATTTAATAATGCAATATACATGTTGTCCCATTAACAACAAAATTACCATGCCCTATACATTATCACCATTGTTGTGCACCTTACAATTCTTGTATATCATCCAAATAGACCCTTCTATACAGCACATTGACATATTCTTCATTATACCAGTACATTGACCACCTTATAGTACCCAAAATCAATATGTTGTCCCATTAACAACAAAATTACCATGCCCTATACAATATCACCATCGTTGTGCACCTTACAATTCTTGTATATCATCCAAATAGACCCTTCTATACAGCACATTAACATATTCTTCATTATACCAGTACATTGACCACCTTATAGTACCCAAAATCAATACTATTACACACAGTACAATCCTCACACATTATCCCCATATCATACTCCCTTATACAGCACATTGCCCTGCACCTATCCACCATTGTGCCATCCATTGACTACATTATCATCATATATATATGCTACCCAACATTACCACACTCACACACCTTACAATCTTTACACACCATCGAAGTACTTTTTTCATACAGCACATGACCAGAGTATACTTAATCCACAACTCAGGCATTCTACCAGTACATGCGCACATAGCTACCATACAACATCCATACATAACTCTAGGATACGATTATTACCAATACCGGCACCTTTCTCACACTTCACTAGAACATTCCCTTTCTATAGCCCATCCCTGTACATCTCCTATACAGACTTAGAGGGGACCGCATCCACCCTCTGTAAAAGAGTTGGCAGGACTGCGTCCGCCGCCATAATCCCTACACGTCATCCCACTAAACAGTCTTAGAGAGGTCCGCATCCACCCTTTGTAAAGGGGTTGGCAGGACTGCATCCGCCGGCATAATCCCTACACGTCATCCCAATACACAGTCTTAGAGGGGACCGCATCCGCCCTCTGTAAAAGAGTTGGCAGGACCACATCCGCTGCCATAATCCCTACACGTCATCCCTATACACAGTCTTAGAGGGGACCGCATCCGCCCTCTGTAAAGGAATTGGCAGGACCGCATCCGCCGCCACAATCCCTATATGTCATCCCAATATACAATATTAGAGGGGACCGCATCTGCCCTCTGTAAAGGAGTTGGCAGGACCGCATCCGCTGCCACAATCCCTACATATCCAAATATACACCCGCTGTAATGGAGTTGGCAGGACCGCATCTGCCGCCAACTGTCATTGAGCCCCTCATCCACTGTTTGTGGTAACAATACATTGTGTGCTGGTGGGGAGCCGCCTCCGCCGCCTGCTCCTCAGCACACACCTGACCATTCTGGAAGCGCCTCCGCCGCCTGTTCCATGATGGCTTCTTTGATTGGGGCTGCCACCGCCGCCTGCCCCGATTGGTTAGGTTGGTCCGTCACAACTGAAGAACCCTCCGTAGTATAAATAATGTTTATTCCCAGGTGTTTTGGACAGTTCTACTCATAACCAACTGGGACATTTCATTCATTCCCAGGGCTAATCTGAGTAGCTCTGTCCAATACTGCTTACCAAGAGTGGCCTTAGCCTCCCTTTCCCCATCACCTTCCCATCCAATGGTGAACCACTCAAAGGCTCTTTAACAAATCCCTTCACCAAAAGACATCAATGAAAATCCAAAATTTTTTTAATTTTCAATTTTGTTTTTATGATATTATTAATTAGGGATCCCCTTCCCCTCTAAAATATATCCCATCACCCCCCCAGAAATGCATATATATGACTACCCCTCTTCATAATTTGACCTTCTATGTGCACACAGCAACAATAGAGGTATTTAGCCATAATATGCCCTGAACCTTTAACCCACCATTCTCCCCATTACAGCTAAACCATGCCCCCCTCACTGCTTACAGACTGTCAGACCAGTACAAATGTATCACACCAGCCCTCACTGCTTACAGACTGTCAGACCAGTACAAATGTATCACGCCAGCCCTCACTGCTTACAGACTGTCAGACCAGTACAAATGTATCACGCCAGCCCTCACTGCTTACAGACTGTCAGACCAGTACAAATGTATCACGCCAGCCCTCACTGCTTACAGACTGTCAGACCAGTACAAATGTATCACGCCAGCCCTCACTGCTTACAGACTGTCAGACCAGTACAAATGTATCACGCCAGCCCTCACTGCTTACAGACTGTCAGACTAGTACAAATGTATCATGCCAGCCCTCACTGCACATGCCCTCCTCTCCCTGAGAACATGACAATGCAGATAGACATACCAGCATCACACCATCCCTCCTGCACGCATCATCCCCTCCTTCCTTTATACCTTTGTACCACCCCTATTACTTCCCACACTCGCCTATAAGACAATGCAGACTCTCCTAATCAGCATTTATCATCTTACTCACATTTGTACACATCACCCATCATCTCACTCACTCCCTTACACCAAATTCATAAAGACCTATTATACTTCCTCTCTATACAAATTTATATAACCATGTCTACCCTAATCTTTACAAAAAAACAGTTTCACACCCCTGTCTATAACATGTCACAGACAATCAAATATTAGCAGTGATGATGTCACCTGCTCCATATCTTAACAACCCTTAGCCATATATTACCAACTTAATTTACTTTCTTGAGAATTTAGCCATTGAAGTTGTTACCCCTAATACAGTTCTACATCCTTTAACCCTTCAAATCCATGTGTCCTCACAGATAGCAATATAGTGCTACATATGCACATTTACAAGGAGTAAAAGTGCCATGTCAAATGTATACTGCAGCATCCTGCTGTAAATATATCCACACATCTGGACAGAGTGCAGATTCAATTACATCCTGCCTGTTCCTTCTTACAGATTATCCCTGAGACCACCTTGTGCTTAATCCCCTGGTGATCTTCCCTGTTGTACACCCCAATAGACACATCACCACATGTGTATACCATGCTCCTATCCTCTGCATGCACAGCTAACCCACCACCATCCTGATGCACTTCTTACAACAAACCAGACCTCCCTGTCATCCTGATGCACTCCTACAAGAATCAACGACCTCCCTGCAATTCTGATGCACTCTTACCACAACCAACGACCTCCTAGCCATTCTGATGCACTCTTACAACAACCGACGACCTCCTAGTCATTTTGATGCACTCTTACAAACACCACCCTAATACCCTCCTGATACAATCCTCGACCTCCACACACCCCTGATACCCTCCTGATGCACTCCATGACCTCCACACACCCCTGATACCCTCCTGATGCACTCCATGACCTCCACACACCCCTGATACCCTCCTAGTGCACTCCATGACCTCCACACACCCCTGATACCCTCCTAGTGCACTCCACGACCTCCACACACCCCTGAAAACTTTCCTGATGCACTCCACGACCTTCACTCATCCCTGATTCTCTCCTAATGAACATTATCAGGGAAATTACACAGTCACTGACATTAAAATGAACATATTAGTGACATTACACAGCCAACAACATTATAATGAACATATCAGCATCATTACACAGCTACTGATGTTATAATGAACCTACCAGCAACATTACACAGTGACTGGTAATATACAGTCCATTAAAACATTTTTAAATTGTACTTTTGATATAGTTTGAGATGAATTGTTCAAAGTTCCCATTATGTTACATGTCCCTGGTTGATACTATTTTAGATTTCAAGTTCAATATGATATTTCTGCCATTGCCATAAAAGTTCTGTCTCACCAGCTTCTTGCTTCACTCCTGATAATAATCTGACCATGGAATCAGAGATTCCAAGCAAGAAATGATTTTAGTCACTGTCACCTCTTCCTCATGATATAAGCCTTTCCTCCTTGATACCACTACTGAGCTGCTCCTCAAGATAATACTGCTGAGCTGCTCCTCATGATACTGCTGCTGAGCTGCTCCTCATGATACTACTGTTGAGCTGCTCCTACCATAGATACTGATGAGCTGCTCCTACCATAGATACTGATGAGCTGCTCCTACTATAGATGCTGATGAGCTGCTCCTACCATAGATACTGATGAGCTGCTCCTAACTCCCATCTACTCCTGTTGCACCATTTTGCTGTGGACTTTTGCTGTCTTCCTCTCTTGATATTGTGAAAATGTAGACCAACATACCAGTATCACTGCAGATGCACCCACAACTTCCTCCACATTGACTTTGGTGTCCTGCTCCTTAGATATTACTGTAGATCACACCCTCCTCTCCATGAGATAAATACAGAACCAATGTGATGAACCTGGACATCATCCTCTTCATCTGCCTCCTCTGCCATACTGCCAGCAGCCTTCCAGCCACCTCTGACCGCTATACACACTTGTATGAAGGCCTAAGTATTTCCATTACAATGCTGACTGGACAGTATCCATCTCCTCCATCCTCCTGACATGTCTTACTTCCCACTATTTACATGAGAGCTGCACTTTACTTGGTCCCGCCGGTGATTCCAGTGTAAAATAGTGAAGAAGTAAGACCCAGTCCAAGTGCAGTTTAGTTCTGATTTATTTCATCCTCACACACAGCTAAATACAACTTCAATACAATATTCCTACACTCCCCTGAACCAATCAGCATGCAACACATCTCCTGCTCCTAACCTTCTCACACATGTATTCCTCCCCAGGTAACCATGGTAATATAGTCTCCTGCTCCCACATGTGTGTGTTGGATCCCTTCTCCCAATATAGACACCCATGATCCCCTAGCAACAAGGATCCTCCGTTACACCCTTAAACCTGGATGTGGAAGGTGATAAGCCGAAAAAGCTTAGTCCTTGAGGGGGGTGGGGTACTAACTTAATGGGGATACATAGAGTTACAATAAAAACTAGGAAAATAGGAAAAGCTGGATTTGGGATGGATTATTGGTGGAAGGGCCATTGTCAGACCTGGGAAAGTCCCCTTTCGCAGTGTGCCGGATGTGACGTAGCCTACCGGATGTGAGCTATTGAGTGGCGTCCGGCTGGCACTTAGATTCCCAATTCCACAGAGCAGGTGGCACAGAAACCTGCTTACGGTGCAGAACAATACCACATCTAGGCGCGGGTAATGTTTCAATTTCACCTGTTCCATTATCACCCAAGCGGTGATACATGCATTTATTATTTCTATTTCCAGTCCACAATGGGATTTATTGGTAAAATGATATAACAATTTTCAGAGAGCGTTGCAATCGACGAATCGACCTGATTATTATTATACGTTCATAATACAAACCTTTAATGCTTTATATGAGCACGTCCATCTTGAAAAAGGATCATACCTCCTGTTCAACAATATAGCTTTAAAGATTACAGCCGAAAATTGAACAAAAAGGAAATTTATATGTATCCCCTTATCTATACCACCATTTCATATACTACTTCATCTTCAGGAAATACCTGATTCATACTATCATTCCATAATTATACTACCTCACAAAGAGTCTACATGGACTGCTTTATCTTAAGTCTATCATCCCACCATTTTGTCGGTTCATATGATATTCTACCTTTAGTTTAACCTATATAATTATCACCTTATCATATATACTTCAGCTAGAGCTACTCCGTGAACACCTTGATTAATATAATCATAATAATCCTCCAGCGTTGACACCAGACTGTGGATAGCATTATTCATTCATTTATATACATTGCACATACTTTAGGTTTGGACGTGGGTCACTCCCTCATCTTTGACTGTCGTTAAGAGTTTCAAGCCTCAGAGTTTAGCCAGAAATATGGGATGCACCCCTCAATTTTCCAAGATCCTGGCTCCGCCTTTGCCACTTCAACTTCGGGCTATGAATGCCCTGATTTATAAATAAATTATGACCATTTCATAGGCTACTTTTTGTGTAGTCTCTGGGAAGTCATGAGTCTTCGTTCTTTCAGCATTTGATACGTTGGCTTCCATATCAACCTTCCCTGAAGACGACCATACTAAAGTACGCGTTTGAATATCACAGTATATCCCTAAACAGCAATAAGCATCACATGATAATAGGGTTACAATGTAATTGTGCTTCACCAATAATAATAATAGCTCCAACTGCAATGCCAGCTCTAAAAGGAAACAATAAGTGCGGCACATAAAACTTTGATACGGCTTCAATTGCCAGCTGCCACAGGGACTCTGCTCAACGTTTTGTCAGAATCTATTATTGAGATATCTGTGGCAGTCAAACCGAATGCCATCATTTCACTCCCATCTATACCCATCCCAAAACACCACATTGGGATTATAGGGCCTACCTCTATGAGCTCCAGCTTTTGCTGAGATACCCATAATGATCTTGTTTGTAGACTATATGCACCTGGCCTGGAGTAATTTCCTATTATTCACCAATAATATTTTCGGTTTAACTGTGGGTACCTGGTTCTCGCTGCTAAGCCGTTTATCACGCACCAAATAGGATACGATTGGGCGATAATGACGTCGTGCTGATGATCATCACTTCCTTATTCCTTGTCACTTTAAGGGCTACATAGTGTGAGTTTAACAGGTGCTGGAGGCTTCGCTACTACACTTGGATGGCGGTCCATGGATGCACGGAAAATCTTTGCGCCCCTCTTTGATCTGTAGTAGCACGTGGGCTTTTTTTGTTGTTGCTAAAATGAGGGTAAATATTTTACTCAAGGGGGCAAAATGTTTTACGCCCCGCCCCTGTTGATAGATAATGACCACTCCCTTAGTGCATTACAATAAAAATGGCACAGATGATACTTATGAGGGTACACATGCGGTCCATAAATGACTTAAGGTTATGATGGCCAAGGCATGCGCTACCTTATAGTATATACTAATATGTTGAAAGAATGGGATTTATAGAGCTGATGACGTCTTATACCAAGGTAGCGGATTGTTGAATGGGCGCGGCCGTTGCTGAAGCTTGGTACCAGGTTTTTACTGATAACATGCAGTTAGCAGATGGGTACCAACTGCCCCCGAGAGGCCAACAGTGAATAGTTTGAATTATTTCATTGGCTGATAATTCATCCCGCTGAGTCAGTATACTCTGACGTACAGTGTATCAATATCTTACTCATCACAGATCTTTCAGTAGGACATTTGGTACATGCAATACACTACATTTTGTATAACAGTTAATATAAGCCTTTATCATATTAACTTCACTAGAGAAATACTTACTGGGCTCCATTTATACATTATGAACTCTAAATTGCAGACCATAGTAAAATAGAGGAGAATTCATGATATCAGCTCAGTTGGGCTGAATTAATTTTGATATGCGTAACTTATAGATATGACGTTTAGCTATTCTCAGTAGATGGATGTTTGAGATATGGTGGAATATAAAACTTTCCACAACATAATCAAATTATAAATGATTCAATAACTACACGTCAGTGCTGATTCAAAATATTTACTTTGTATTGCTTCATTGTTAACATGATACTGTTTCAACTTTGATGGTCATGTTGAAATATCAATACTAAATCGACAGTAAGAGTAACAGTACTGGAGCGCATTTTTCAAGATGGTACGACTAGGAACAGCCACTACGATTTGAAACCCTCAAAATACGATTGGGTGATCATAGGTAATTTGCTACGACTGCTCTTTATGATCAGCTCTTATGTAGTAATGTGAGATCACTCCAGTGCAATGACTAATGCTCAAAAAACTATTCGTTCATTTCTACCAATAAATCATATTCAGATATTTATCTTTCTCTGAATTAGTGGGTATAAAGTTAGTTTCACCTCTCCTGCATGGGGCACTGGCCAGTCGGTCACATCCCTAGATCAACGTGCATCTAAATTAATGTGAGCTCAATTCAGTGCAATGGCCAATGCACAAAAAGAAAAGGAAATAACAGCAACCACGTTTCATTCATGGAATTTGTTTAAGAAAGGCATTTGTGGTGTGCTTTATAACCCCAAAGTGGCATAAATGATTAATGATAAATGAATAGGAAACAGGACTAATATTCCCAGCGACCAAAATGTGATGATAAAAACTGAAAAACTCACTGAGGCAATATGGTATTCAGAGTACATACTCCACAGGACTCATTTATTGAAGTTAGTGACCAGGAGGTTATTTCAAAATAATAGTAAATTATCATTATTTGGAAATGTCCTCCTGAGACCGTTACCTTTATGAAATAATAAAATATGGAAAGCCATTATTCACAAGAAAGCACAAGACTCATAGGCCCACCCACTAACTATGTGAAAGCACGATCTTGCATATACACATGTACATATCATTGTCATGGCATATGACATTCGGACATGTTCTCTCTAGATTCAAATACAAAATGGAAATTACTGGGAAATTGTCTCTGGAGAAAATCCGATTACTTAAAAAGACAGGGTTTACCAAATGTAGAGATGAGGAAAGATAAATACACTCTCAGCCCCAATTGTAAATGGGCTATAAGGACCACTGTAGTAGCTACAGAACAACCCACATCATGTCATAGAATTTAGGTATTGACAGCAACTTACACTGTTTTCCAAAAATAGAAGCAATCTACTGCAGAACCCTTTGCGCAGTCTATCAGTGTGGGATAGCATTTCCCAGAGTAGTGAAACATTGATGTGCATCGCTTTCCATTTCCAGATCCAGGGCTATCCCTTACACAATGCTAGTGTCTCAACCCCAAGCTTGACGTCCAAGGCACCCAGCTACCTCTGGATATACCCTTTGTTGATTTTATTCTACAGTTCCCAGGTATTTTTACTGGACCAGTCCTCCATCTGCTGAACATTGTGGCCCTCAGTGTCAGCCTAGAGAGTGATTGCCTTCGTTTGTTTCGCGGCCAGGAGGTATTAAAAATTCAATAGAGCTATTGCACAAACTCCCTGCCATCGGATGTTGGTCAGGCTAGCAGGAATTTATTAATTCAATTGTCTCTATGACAGGATCAAGTCCCTACAATTTGGAAATGGCCAAATGCCAAGTGATATTAGGATAGAAGTTTCAAAGGTGGTTGGAATAGAGTGACTGCGTCTCATTTCCACACTGAAAGCATGGAAGATCTGAAACTAGTCAGCGGTGACCACTTTAGGTCCTCAAGTTGACGATACCTAAAACTACAACTTTAGGTAGTCAAAATGACGACTCTAGGTCGTCATCCTGACGACCTGAGTCGTCAGTATGACTATACTGACAGTACAGAGTCGTCATACTGATGACTTAGGTCGTCAGGATGATGACCTAAAGTCGTCATTTTGACTACCTAAAGTTTTAGTTTTAGGTATCGTCAACTTGAGGACCTAAAGTGGTCACTGCTGACTACTTTTGGATCTTCCATGTTTTCAGTGCATTAGCAACAAAGCTTCACTCCTACACTTATAAGGACAGCGTCTGAGGCTTTAACAATACAAGTTCTATCTTCTGTTAATAAATAATACAATTTTTGGTGCCACGGTCTGCTTCACTGTTATATAGTCCTACTTTACAGAGGCGTAGGAAAAGGGGGGCCAGGAGGGCCTGGCCCCACCCCAATAATGAAGAGGTTCCCTGGCCCCCTCACTTCCTGTATCAAGTGACCCCATCCTTGTTACCAGAAATGAAAATCATCCCCTATCCCCTGATTTTTTAGCAAAATAGGTACCCTATTTTCAGTTATATCACTGACTTTTGAGGCCTTAAAATGAACCATATTTTTGAGAAAATGCTGATATCTCTAGAAATTCCACCCTTTTTATTGTGAACCACTGACAAGTAATATCATTCATATCACTCCCCAAGTAGACCTCTGAATGTGGGTCTTTAATAAAGATGAAGCATTGGTTAGATTTACTTGATTTATACTTGGCTGTATGTTTTGTACCCTAATCGTCCCTTTTTACCCCCCCCCCCTTCTTTCCTTATTCACAGACTCCTCTTGGAAATACGACCCCTATCTTTTGAAAAATGCAGACTTGCAGAACTTGATAAATTAGACCCTATATCAGTGCTTTTGGTAACGCGGATGGTGTCCAGCAGATGTGGAAGTGCGGGGGCCGGGGAGGTTCCCTATATAAGCCTATATAAAAATATAGCACCCTCCCCAACCGAGACCCCTGGGCCCCCCCAATAAAAATTTGCTTCCTACGCCCCTGTTTCAAGTCCATTACGCCATGTTCTTCTGTGGTGATGCAGTATGGCACTTTTAGGTATATTGGTTAAATATCGCATCCCATAGTGCATGCACATAGAGGAGCTCTCACACCTGGAGTGTGTTGCTCCTATGGTAAAAAGAGCTGTCAGTAGGTACCCTCTTTTCTAAAGAAGTCACGCTCTGTTTCACCATTCAACTTGCACTCACCACATTAGTCTGAAAAGTCACCTGCCTTGTTTAAAACAGAGAGAGCTGCACTATCAGGTACCTACTCATGTCACACACTCTATAGTATATTATACTGACTGACTTCTCCCAACTAGGTACCTACTCAAATCCCCCTTTTTTAGCACCATACTTGAATGACCACTTGTGAGCAACAAAAGGGACAAGTTATAGCTACATGAAAAGAAAGGACTGGAATCGAGGGCATTTTTAGCCAGCTCTTCCTTTTACTATAGGAGCAACACCCTCCAGTAGAGAGACGAGAAAAGAAATGTAGATAAGAACTGGCTGAGAGAGGTGTGCGCACATGCAATTGTGAGCACTTTCTTGGCCACTAATTACTTGGAATTTTGTGACATTTCCACCGGTGCCAGATTGCCTAAAGTGTCTACCTTGCAATCCACCCACCCTAGAATTCAGATGCTGACTTCCCCTTCACCTGTCACTGGTGAGGAATGTCACCTTATTAAATCGCTGACTGCAGAATAATAATGATAATAATAAATGCATTGTAACATAAAATACTAAGGACCCACACTAAGAGGTGCCTGCATCCAGACCTGCAGCCGCCCGCATAACGGGCGGTAACAGCGCCCCGTCAGCTGCTAAGAAGCCTACAATTAATATTTCCCAGACCAGATAGTACCTGGCATGCTATAGGGGTTGGTCAGGTGGCAGGGTGACATGAACTATGACTATCATAAAGGGGCCCCTCCAAGGACCATCATTCATTCAAGCACCAGTTACCTTCCAGACTACACTCCAGTCTCTACCCTAGGGACAGGTCTATACCCCTCCAGGCACAACATTATCATCAACCAGAGGGCTACAGTATGTACGTTCTTATTCATTATACAGGAGTTGATGGACTGTAACATTTATATCATCTCATAATCATTATCCATAGGCACAGTATCTAGCACATATCTTTTGGAGTGGACCTCAATGAGTCTCACACTTGTAGTACTATATTCTCTCAGCCTGGGAATAAACCAGTTTTAGTACAAGGAGTTCTGTGTTGGAATTTCCTTATGTATATACTGTGTTTGAGGAACGAGGCGGTGAATTGGTGCGAATAGCCCCAACACTACACTTCATATGACTCATGTAGGTGCAGATTGTCGCCCTCAGGCGGTGTGCATGTCATGTGATACCTTTTCCTTTGATTTGATTGGTTCCTGGAGAAAAACAGGTCAGGTTGCTTTCTCCAGATAAGCCTGAATTTATTTATTTTTATGAGAATATTTAAAAGCCACAGCCATTCAGGTGTGCTTGATTATAGAGTAACAGATCACTGTTCTCAAAAACTTTTAAGGGGGACTCCCATGGTCCTATCCTTGGTCAAGTGAACCAGTGTCATATTCCAAAGGAATTTTGGTATCCTACAGAGTGTTTCAGCCATTCCATGGCCTTATCAGGTGTAATCTCAGGGACTGAGTAATTTTTATTGTTTATATACCCCTCTGGTGAGTGATTTTTTCTGCATGTTTCCATGGAGTGTTTATTAAATACCAGAGTGGATCTGACCTGCTGTGTCAAAGTTTTTTATGTTGTTTGACTGTCACAGGGTACTGCCCTACATTTACTAGGTTGAGTCAACAGAGTCGCAGTTTTAGGTTGAGCTGATAACAGTATCACTGTTTTAAAAAATTCTTTCAACTCGTGTTGGGTGGAAAATACGGAGCCCCTAATAGGACATACCAAATAATTCTTGCGGGTGCACAAACATTCTTGCGGGTGCACAAATAATTCTTGCAGGTGCACAAACATTCTTGCGGGTGCATAAATAATTCTTGCGGGTGCACAAAGTACTCTTGCAGATGCAGAAGTAATTTGTGCAGTTAAAGGAAGATGGATTTGTGTAACTACACGAATGTTTGTGCATCTGTAAGAAATCTTTGTGCATCCGCAAGAATTATTTTTAATATCGGCAAGAATGTTTTGTGGACCTGCAAGAATTATTTTGTGTACCCACAAGAATGTTTTTGTGTATCCGCAAGAATTATTTTGTGCACCCACAAGAATTATTTTGTGTACCCACAAGAATTATTTTGTGCACCTGCAAGAATTATTTTGTGTACCCACAAGAATGTTTTGTGCATCCGCAAGAATTATTTTGTGCACCCGCAAGAATTATTTTATGTACCCACAAGAATTATTTTGTGCACTTGCAAGAATTATTTTGTGTACCTGCAAGAATGTTTTCTGCATCCACAAGAATTATTTTGTATACCCGCAAGAATTATATTGTGTACCACAAGAATGTTTTGTGCATCAGCAAGAATTATTTTGTGTATCCGCTAGATTTTTTTGTGCATCCGCAAGAATGTTTTGTGCATCTGCAGGAATTTTTGTGCATCCGCAATAATGTTCCTGTACCCGCAAGAACTGTCCAGTACCTGCAAGAATAATTTTTCTCCAGAAAATCTTTTTTTTGGGGATGTCCTATTAGGGGCTCCGTAGGAAAAAGACTATGCAAGGAGAAAATAATCGAATTATTTTTAATTTTGAACTCCCTGTTCACCATGGGTATTCCACTTGAGTGTGGCATTTTTTTTTCACTTATGTATATACCTCAGTACAGGCACATATGGGCCTACCATAGTATGACATTACAGTAGAATTTTGACAGTGGTCTATGCAGTCTTTCGTGAGGAGGCAGTAGAATATTGGTAGTTTATAACTACTGTTTCCTTAGTGAGTTGCTCTGTCAGTTGTTCTGACTTCTTACAAAGCCTCCCACTCCTGCCTTTCGGGCAACCGGAGGGTCTTGCCAAATGAAAATGAGGAAGTATCTTTTCAAAGAGTGCTGAGGAAAACATATGGTCTAACTCGTTTTCATAATATTGAAAAAGAAAAGTACAGCAGAACACTTTTTGAGATGTAAAAAAAATCATGCACGTTTCATCTAAATACAAAAATACAAAAACATGTACGTTTTCCTTTTTGGTTCATGTTTCATTTTTGGCAAGACCCTCCAGGATCACTCCCCCATCGTTTAATTCCCTCTCCCCTTCGCTATTCCCGGGTCCTTGTATATAGATAGAACTAAACGACCGTGGTGTACGAGGTGGCCGATCCACCATGAGGGGTGGATCAGCCACCGAGGACACCAGGGGAGTTTAGTTCTATATTTATTTTATGTTTTTAGAGGTTTAAATAAGCAAAAATGATCAAAATCCGGTACCGTAGTTCCCCGTACAAGCGCCGATCCGCCATTTTGAATGTTTACATGCACCCAGAACGAGGCTGCAGTGGTGGATCGGCCGCTGTGGTGGATCGGCACACGTTACGCCACTGGGGGTGTGCGGATCGGCCCTGCAATGCTATCTCTATGGGAAGAAGTTATTGACATAAAATAAAGTCCAGGACCCTCAGCTAGGGGGTGTCCATGTATTATTTCACTAAGGGCATAGACCTATATGCTTTGACTGAGACGAAAGATGGTTACTTGGCGACAGTATTTGGCAGAATTTCGTATATTAATTGATTGACTGGATCATCCAGAAACCACTTTGCATTCATATGTCATATCATTGACAATACAGTAGGATGTTCGAATGACTTACATTAAGCATCGCCCCCTATTGATTGATGGACACCGAGCTTTGATCACATTTTTTTATGACTCGATCATCTACCAAACTTAAGCATCATCATAATCATCAGAAGTAACAGATTTGGAGGATTTGTGTAACGCTACTGTCTCCTATACAGGCGTTAAGTATAAAATCACCGTATACCTAGTTTGAACGATTTCTTAGGAATTAAGATCTTTTCACACTATAACCTCTTCTAATATCCTATTCCTAGTACCATCTGAATATAATTTTTCTTCAGGTCCCTGGTGGTATTTACTGCATATATAGCAGGAGAGCATTTCGTAACAGTGAAAATTAGCATTGTTGAGAAATGTCTTCACGAAGTGCCTAGCAATGCTTTATCTTGTTCTCTCTGTATGATTTATTTCAGAGCACGATGTGATCCGCGTGCCAGACTACCACGCCCACAACCATGGATGCCTCCCACGGGGCAGATGTACCTGTGGTAGCTACTGTTGCCCACCATGGAGGTAGGTAGAGTTGGTCATTAATTAACACCTGGGAATCTGGTCTAATTACTGTTGTGTCCCATGATTAACTTCTCAAATTGACCCCTACTACTGAGCCATGGGGAGATACACCCCGCTCATAACCTAAGATTTATGCTGAGGGAATGCACCCGAGCATGCCATAGCTCCAGGAATACATTTCCAAATAATGATAAGCCATGGCTCCAGGAATACATCTCCAAATAACGATAATTAGCGCTGTTGAGAAATATCTTACATGTATTATTAACTCTAAGTGGGAGTCTAGCGATGCAAACTATGCAATTAGTGTATGGAATAGTTGGGAATAGTTCTCAGAATTGTAAGGATCACGATAATTTATATTCATTTAATGAAGCATCTGCCTTTTTCCAACGTCTTTGACATTATATCTTAACGCTATAAAGTGCTGATTGTTAAATCAGTCCTCCTGGATCGTAATCATTTATACTCATTTTCTTTCTTAAGTTCATCATTTTCTGGGACAATTGCTATTTTCTGATAACTTTCTAAATAGGCATACATGTACTATGTGGCATGAAGCTGTTTATCTTAACAATGTTCTCATCTATCATACCTGGGAGGGTCAAATTTCTTGTTGAGCATTTCACAGTAAAGCTAATCCACGCTATTGTTTTTTTCGGGACAAGATACGCTAAACCAATAGGAAAGAGAATTCACAACTTTAACATACTGATGCTCAGGAAGTAACTTCCTACATAATTATGAGGAGGTGGGTATGGGGAATGCTCGATATCTCAGTGTGGGTGGAAGGTGGAATTCTTCTTTTATGTGGGAGGGTATGTGAATGTTTATGCCGGTATATATACTAACAGGTGGCAGGCATCCAGGTGTACGTAAGAGATTGGAACACCATGCCAAAAGGCAGGACAGGATCGCAGTCTCATTTAGTAATAAGACAAAGGTGCACGATCGTGAATTCCAGTTTAATTGGGCAGAGTCATTTTCCACGACGGGTGTCCAAGTAAAATGCGGCCCAAGGAATGAAAAACAACTAAAATGAAATTCACCCACTTAACTTATGTGGTCTATATTCCCGGACTTTAACCATGCGATTTTGAAAGGTTATTTTACTTTTATGTTTTCTAATTTCCAATTTTGAATCGGCACATAAATCAATCCAGTGTTGAATTAATATTTAGAAATGATTGATTAGCGGTTGACCAACCAGTTGTCAATGTTGAATCAAAGTTTTATGTCCACTGGGACTATCGATGGGAAAGTACTGTACCCCACACGAAACACCAAGGGAGTGATCTCAATTGCTGAAAAGAAAACCGAAAGGAGGAGTTATTTCATCATACAGGGATATTAACCCCAAAATATGAAAGCTGGGCAAGAATTCACACCACCAATGCATATACAGTATATCTATCAGCAGTGCGTGTCCAATTGCTCCTATGAATTTTCCCCTTGGAATTGTCTCACCCGAAATTATCCCCTAGAATCTTCTCCAAAGGATGTGTCCTTTGTGAGAAATTTGTACAATGTCTAGACCGGTATGTCATATATTCACTACCATTTGTTAAGAATTTTAGAACATCAATAGGAAAGGGTGTGACATGATTAAAAAGTGCACTAACTCTAGCTGATACGCCATCTTTCATAAACTTATAGATGCAGTCATCCATCGACACTCCTTCTATGACCTAAACCCTGTGCTAATGCCTTCTGTCTGGTCCCATTTGTCAGACTAATAATGACTTCATGTATCGGTTAACATAACTCCAGGAGGTAAATGACCCTTGCTGGATGTTATCTACTTGGTAGATATGGTCGCTGATTGGATTAGGGTTAATAAACATCATCTTATCCAATCAGTAATCCAATAAGGAAGGCTGGTGTGTTTCCAGATAAGCCCCCATTATCGGTCAGGTCATTTATAAGTTTTGTCCATGATATTATGATTTGTCATCCAAATGGCTGATACAGCGGCTGATTATTGTGTAATTCGTTAGATAATGATGCTGCACGATTGAGGGACTTTTCATAAACAACTGTAGAGGTGATATTATATCTCACGTCTTCCAGCATTAAATGCAAATAGTTGAGACACCGGCATATCTCCCTAGATTAGAATAACTTTGTATTGTTCAAAGTACATGCGTATGGCTTCAGATTAGCAGCTCAACCTTCACTAGCGCACTATGGTTTTCAGCTCAGAACGTGCTGCTTCTAGCGAATTTGCTCCACCAATAAACTATGATGACAGCTAACAGTATAGACTAGTCACTGACACCTGAAAGGTTACAATACCTTCTGGGGGTTTTCAATACGGCCTAACATCGAACCCTCTGCAATTTTAGTGCAAGGTCTGCCTGTCTCAACACTGAACATGCTGTGATAGTGATTTGGCTGTGCCTCAAAAATTAGTCTGCAATCTTAGCAAGCCATTACAGCGGAGAAGACTAGCTTAGTGTTGATCTAGAGGTCATTTTTCCAAGAACTACGATCATACACAGTACTATATGACTTTAAATTCCAGTATTGTTCCCATGGCAATTTTGGCATGACTTTAAGAGAGCAGTTGTAGCATGTTAAGAAATAACCTACTGCCGTTCCACTCTGGAAACACACGGTCAGCACACTGTTGCAGGTCAATGGTACTCCATACTACAACAATCCCCTGTCTAATTAGCACTACCACAACCTCCTATGCCAGCAGCTTGCAGTTTTACCACTGCAACTTTAAGTAGGAATCAGAGATGGGTATTACTAGGGTGCTAACATTGCTGACTTAGGATAGCACTAACATAAGTATAACATGGCTCCGTATAAATGCAAACTTAAGTCCCATAATAGCATTGCAGAGGATGCAATGTGGTTGTTTTGAAATAAATACAGGAGGGTATTTTAGAATGATAGCAACGTTTTGAATTGCTCCTCTGGTAGCGTTGGTCTCCAATGTCCATACGGCCTAACCTGTGACCCAGATCAGTTTACTACTCAAGTGTCACTTCTAGGAAGACACGCCTGCAACCGTGGCCTAGACCATCATATTCTATGCCTGACGTGGATGGGAGAGATATACATAGTAAGAACGTAAAAATAGTAAGGAGGTGACACTCTTAATCTAGTTTCATATTTCAAAAGCTATCCAGCAGGAGTGCATTTCCAAAAATGCTAGAACTAGACACAAACGGTATAGGATTCAGAAGGCATCTAGTCGTGGTAGATCATGCATAGTAGCTAGTACTATATATATGTGGCACTTACATTGCACAGGGAGGGTGGAAAAATGCAATGAGTGGGTTTGAAACCTGATGATTTTGGAGGATTTGAAATAGGAAGTGACACCCTGATTAACTTTGGAAAGGACCAGGGGGTCATTTTAAAGATTGCAAGATCACACACAGATTGTAAATGCAACTGACGATTTAGGTAAGACCCGTAGTATGTTAGGAAATAACCTCCTAAAGTGAAGATTGTATTTGTATAAATGATGATAACACCAGAAGAAAAAAAGACTCTGCAGTGGCGAACTTGGGTATAAAGGGCAACTTATGATTGTCCATTGTCAAAAGGATCCCTTTCTACCCTTTTCCCCACCGTTTGTCACCGTTTGACATTTAGGATCCCATCAAGGGAATGGATAATATTATATCCAGGGTACCATCCACGGTATTGACCAAAAATGGATGTGGCTGCTAACTCACATAACTAAAAGGGAGACTGTTAAAAATGTGAAATCTTAGGAACACGTAATAATATATATTTCACTTTTTATCCAAAATGAGTTCAATTCCTTAATATCGTCATAAGAACTCTTTCGTCCAAATCACAGATGGCACAAAGCAAGGATCGAGCTGTAAGCTTTTGAAATATCGTCGGTCGTAAAATAGCTGGATTTGATGATTGTAGAGACCCAGACCCAGCGATGTAATACATAATGAAGATTTCACTGACCATCATTTCTTATTTATAACATTGGTTTTGTTTACTGTTTCGTTACTTGGTATAGTGAAACGCTTCTTAGCAAATCTCTACGTCATTTTGTGAACACCCGCGAGAACACGTGGTCCGTCACCCGTCATTTCCGGGCCAACTAATTGGTTCTGACGTAGTGGACTAGAAACCTGATTATTTGTAGGGTTGTATGTGTAAATGTACCATTATTGCCTTCAATTTAATCGTTTAGTGGGATATTAGTTTTATCTATTCAATTTGTGAATACAATTCAGATTTGTCCTGCATCAGTTGATCTACCTCCTGTCGCCCGACACAAAAATACCATATTCGTGATTAATGTATACATACTTTTTCCTTTAAAATTTTAAAATGATGTTAGAAATTCATTTTTGTATGATAATGAAAGAAGTAAACAGATGTACACTAGAGAAATACCTGTAAAACATCGTTACATTAATAGTTCTGGCACAAGGAGAGAGTCCCAGGTGACCAATGTCCAGTCAATACACTGTAAAAAATGACTGTTGAATCTACCAGGGATCCTTGTAAAAGTAAACAGTGAACCACCATAATCATCGGGCAGGGAGTCAGAGTAGTTTTTACAAGAAACCCCATGAAGGTGGCAGTTTGGTGGTACAAGGAATCTCTCTGAAAATAACGACATCTCTGTGAAAATAACAACGGATCTCTGACAACTTTCCCAGCTAGCACACGCCAGGCATTTTACATCACTTTTATGTGATCTCCACGTAAAACTCGTCAGAATTACTTAGAACTGATGTAAATTGTGTGCCGTGTGCTAGCTGGGTTGGGACGAGGAATCCTTCATTATTTTGACAATATTTTTCTTTTACAGTATACCACATAAAAATATTTTTGTACAAGGCATCTTTTCATTGAACTCTTACTTAACCTCCCTGCGACTCCTCTCAGAAAACCATACTACACACTGTAAATGTCATCGAAATCACAGTGAAATCCTTGTCCTAAAGTTGTCGGAGATCTGTCCTTATTTTCAAGGGAATTCCTTATACCACTGTACTGCCATCAGGGGCTTCATTGTAGAAACCACACTGCTTCACTGCAATACAATTCAGGTGGATCACTCTTTAGTTTTATGAGGATCCCTGATGGATTTAACACTGAAAACATGGAAGACCCGAAACTAGTCAGCGGTGACTACTTTAGGTCCTCAAGTTGACGATACCTAAAACTTCAACTTTAGGTAGTCAAAATGATGACTTTAGGTCGTCATCCTGACGAACTGAGTCGTCAGTATGACAATACTGACAGTACAGAGTCATCATACTGACGACTTAGAAAGTGGTCACCGCTGACTAGTTTTGGATCTTCCATGTTTTCAGTGAACAGTTATCTTTTATAATACACTTCCAAATATTCCCGGTAGACTTTATAGACAGTAGGCTAAGTGTCGATGGGCTTTGAGAGTGTATAGTCTACAATCACTGTTGATCATCACGCAATGTACGGTAGATCACGGGGCTCTACGCATGATCATTGCTATCATCTACTGCCACATTTTATTATGCAAGGCGTCTATACGTAAGTCTAACCTCAAGCACTGTCTTGCAGCTCAGACGGCTAAATGTGTACGTGATAGATTTGAAAAGTCATTAGTGAACTGTTAGTTGATAGCCTCTGATTAATGTATAGTGACGTCTTTTTGCAACACTTTAGGAATACAATGCCTCCTACAGTCAATTTACCCCGTGCAAGTCACGCCTGATATAGGTGTGAGAGGCCCATGTGAATGACGCAATGTCGTGGGGGCGTTTAGTATGGTTAGCGTATTTCAATCAGTGACGTTGAGATGACAGACACCATGAAGCAATGTCAATTTACAAAATGCTAATCATATTGTCTCTGTTTGGGCTATTGTGTGTGGGTGGCAATGATCGTCACTGATTGACCTAAGATAATACAAACGCAAAAGGTCCCCAGAATTGAATTTGTGGAACATGTTTCCTTGACCCCTTTCCCTTTGACCTTCTCAAATCTCAAAACACCTTCACCCCTTTTTCCCCTTGACCTTCTCAAGTCTCAAAACACCTTCACCCCCTTTCTCCTTGACCTTCTCAAGTCTCAAACACCTTCACCCCTTTTCCCCTTGACCTTCTCAAGTCTCAAAACACCTTCACCCCTTTTCCCTTGACCTTCTCAAGTCTCAAAACACCTGAGTGACACCCTTTAATGGCCATAACTGGAAAGAGTGGACAGAAATAAAGCATTCTACATAAGTACCACACATAATTGTGGGCAGTGAAAAATAGAACAAAAAATTATTTTGTACTTTTTTACACAGAAAATGATGGTTTTGTCAAAAACGTTCTATTTTCTGGCACTCCCTGTAGATTTGGAATGTAAATGGAACGTTTTGAATAAAAAAAAAATAAGGCCTAAATAAGAAAGTATGTTGCCATGGCAACCAATATTACATTCCAAATAGAAAAAACTTAATGTCAATCGATAGAATGCTTCATGGGGATTTATATGCTGAAAATAGCAAAGAGATACCATTTCTAGATCCAATGCTATGGCCAAATGCATGGAAAGTATGAGTTATATTTTGATTGATTATTTAAATAATCATGCGAATTAGATGTCTGATTTGATTAAAACAATGAATGATAGAGCTTATTGGCTGTATTGATACAGTTACGTCATCCCATATTCAGGAAGCAATATCTCCGAGACCAGAAGGACTACCTGCAAATTTGATACTTCATTTTAAAGCTGATGACTTCAATTTTGAATGTAACATTTTACCTCGGAAGGCCCTTTCCCCTCATCTATCCACATTATCAAGGTCATTTCTAAGTGAATATTGAAACTGTCTTTTTTTCATTTGATAATGTTCCTTAATAGGAGTCAAATCCGTGCATACACTGTTCACTATTGCCATACACTGTTCCTTTCCTGCTTGGACCCTCGCCTGCAAGATCGTTTTAACGAATATTGGATGGAGTACATATATGCAGATGATCCAGGTCTAAAAGGTGATGGCGCTCTTCGCTATACCCACCCAGGTAGATGACCATGCTCGCTTATGTTTCTTTCAGCTGCTGACCAGCACACCGATCAGCACTGCATAGCACAATGTGCACACAGGTGTCCAGTATACGTAGTACCTTTAGCTGCGCGCCCTCTACCGCCAGGTGCCGCCTACCGCGTGAGCACGTTGTGAGGTGACCCTGCATTCACATACGGCGAGCTGCTCAGAACGGCTTGAGGTGCTCAGTCAGACACACGGAGTGGGAGCAGCTGCTCACTGTCTCCTGGTAGTACTAGCAGTCCCAATACCACCTGCCTATGAGCTACTGAGCGGACACTGTTATAGACTTAAACATCACCTGCTCATAACGACTCACGTATTCATTCCTAAGCTGATGGAAGTGCAGCTCGTCTCAGGGAGTTTGGATATAATTTTCAGGGATGCAGCCTCAGATGTGAAGAAATTACTTTAATTAGGAATAGGAATAACATCCTAAGGGACACCATCACTTCTCTGCTTGATCCTTGAAGTCAATTGCACCTACTAGCATTTGCATCGATAGGAGGGAAAATTAAGGTCACTAGGTTATAATAAATATTAAATATTATTGTAAACCGATCAGAAATCACGAGCATGCTTCAGAGCACTACAAGCAAAGCGTGATATAACATACACGTAATTGTGTATTTTCTACATTTTCTACTCTCATCTCATATGGACACTGCAATATTATAGTGTACGGACTGACAAACAAGGAAGATCATAAGTGCGGCTGCTGTACCGTTGTACCAACATAATCTGCATATAATGGAGCAAGGAAAGTGACTCATGAAGTATGTAAAAAGCAATGAGAAGTTATAGTGAAGGGCTCTAGTGACTAAATAGAGAGGGATATCCCAGTAAAGGAGGACATAGGAGTAGTTATCAAGAATAGGGGGGCAGGAGGGTGTTGCTCCTATGGTAAATAGAGCTGTCAGTATGTGCCCTCTTTTCAAAACAAGTCATGCTCTGCTTCACCATTCAACTTGCACTTACCACATTAGTCTGAAAAGTCACCTGCCTTGTTTAAAATAGAGAGAGAGCTATCAGGTACCTACTCATGTCACACACTCTATAGCATATTATACTGACTGACTTCTCCCAACTAGGTACCTACTCAAATCCCCCTTTTTTAGCACTGTACTTGAATGACCACAAAAGAGAAAAGTTATAACTACATGAAAAGAAAGTACTGGAAACGAGGCCCTTTCAGCCGGTACTACCTTTTACAATAGGAGGAACACTCTTCTGGGAATATACCATGACTAGAGGGCCGCTAGGTCATGCTCTCTTCACTGCCCACTCCCGCTTGGTGGATGCCCTTCCTGCCCTGGAGGAGCCCCACCTTAATACCCTAACTGATATAAGGAGGTACTTAGGTACCTATAAGTCATCGCACAATGAACACACCCCTGGCAGCAGGAGAATGGCTGCTGATAAGAGATTCCTGGAGATGACCCATAACGGTTTCAAGGCGGCAAACCATACTGGTCCAGCAATGAAAGCATCCCATTCATCCTCAGGTGAGAATTGCTATAATTATTTCATTTACAGCTAGGTTCAACTAAGCGTTTTGTTGACCTTTTCGCATTGTTCACTGAATATATAAACTGGGCCCTGTGTCCATTGAACTTACTTAAAGACCAGGTGAGAATATAACCAGAAGGGAATACTTTGCTCAACAGACTCAACACCATGTGGGACATTCTCATGTAGGGCTGCCCCCACATCCTTACATTTAAATCCAGATGTTATCATTCAGGAATAGATTTCGTAGCCGTCTGCATTCTTTTCTTTTTCATCCAGGCGTCCAGAGTTCCATGAAATAGGTAAAAAAGAACGGTTAAACGAAAGCTGTTGCTAAAATCATACTATTTTATCTTCACTCTGACTTGATAGGGCAGGTGACCTCCAGCTACGACTGAGGTTGGGGTCTGGATATAGGCAGGGGACGCATCTTAGATTGTTATATATACGGATCCAATTTCGGTTCACGCCATTGAAGAGGTTGCAAAGAGCAGAATGCAAATGTATGGACCCACTGCACGGAAGTCTCCCACCAGACTAGTAAAATTATTGATATATCTCCTGAAGGATTGCTGCACAATAAATACATCGAATCTAAAACGCTGAGAACATCCTCTCCTAACTTGCTCATTCTCCACACAATAAGAGAGAATGCAAAATTCTTATGGTAGTGAAATAAATTGATTGATTTACTGATTAAGATGTAGCCATACATCAATCACAGGTAGGCTTGCCTATATTTTCACATATTTTCTTAGGCCTGCCTCTTGCCACTTTCACTGCACTACTTATATACCGACATTCCCATCACAGTACTTCCTCGTGCCGGACAGGACAGCAAACCGTGAATGCTGCATGTGCACAGCACGCTCTCCACGCCTACATCCTCCTGCTGGCAAACCGTAAAACCTCACGCATAAGGCACACTCTAGGATGAAACAGAAGCCTTAAGGAGCACATAGGGCTTGGTATTTGGGCATCTTAGCACTGTTCTACTGATTAATATCCCGACCTGTGACTTCAGGCACATTCTATGAAGCAGCTACAGGCCTATAGGGCTTATCCTCGCGTAAAAGCCGTGCCTTATACGCGAGGTACTACGATAAGGGGATCCTGCAGGTTACGGCTTATCAATTCGACAAGAGGACAATGCCTCTGTCAGCACTTCTCCTCCTTGTTATCTAGCAGTCTCTGCACCTGTAGCTTGTCTAATCAGCACACACGGCAACTTGACTGACCATCAAGTGTTATGTGAATCATACCCAAATGTCACCACAACACAGACGTCGTCCTTTTTTGAGTATCCTACTAAAGGAGAGGCGGCACCTTGAACACTATTAACCACAACCTAGGCTAACGTGATGAGTCTGGTTGGAACAAAAGTTAAATGTGTCACTTCAGACAGTGGTCGGCGATAGGCCTTCTGTATATTGGCAGTGGTTCGATGCTACTGGCACGATCTAATAGCAAATGTCTAGTTCTGAAAGAAGTGTCTTATTTGATTCATGGGTTGAGCGAACTTGGGGGGGGGGCAGTCATGTTATCATGATGATAAAATAGGTTTAATGAAGCATTGCACATGCCTTGTCCGACCTAGGAGATTTAGCCAATACGCATCCATGATCTGAAGCCGTGCATCTTTGATGGCAGTAAATGAGGTCTACAAAAACACTGGTTGCCCTTCAACATGTGCTTCACAAAAAAAAATCAAATTTTGGGAATTTTTTATTCATATAATTTCTTTTTCTTAATTTCTCTTCTGTCTTAGACTTTTCATCTGAAAGAAAAGATAGATACCAAACAGGGACATCATTACGTGTTTTCATGTCATAGCCTATGATATCAGTGAAATCAAAATTGCCTAGAATCTAGATATGAATTCATATCTGTAGTCCATTTACCATGACATTGTTCTGCATTTCCCACCCGCGATGGTATTGATAGATATGTGTGGCCATTCAGAATTGGCACTCCACATAATTGTCGAAATTATTCCAATATGCCGAGAAGCCAAGGAGACAGATGGCTGCTATAGTCTTACGGCGAGCAGAGTCCCTACGGGCAAAGGGACAATTCATCCCATCATGCCATTTAAACACGGCACTGAATTTAAGGGACCTGTTAGGCGTGTGGGTTTCAATAATGGATGACATCATAAATTACAAAATCTCATCGGAGAGCAAACCTTTGCATCCACTTCTGTCATTGAAACAACTGTCAAATCTTTGGAGTTTTTCTTTGGAATGAGACAGTGCAATCTAGCTGGTCTGGCAGTACAATGCTTACTAAACGTACCTGTCTGTTTTTCAATGACACAGCGTACGATTTAATTGGTTGGTGTAAGGTTCCCACCTGGGATTCTACCACCAGGAATTCTCTCACCCCTCATAACCCCCCCCCCCCTCGAATCCCCCTCACCCATCTGCTCGAGAAGCCTTACGGGTTAGTGAAAGAAATGTAGTTTTAGGATACAGCTGTTATTGTTTTTAAATAGCAAGAACTGCCTCTATAAAAGAGAAAGGATGCCATGCAGTAAATATTAGCTAGTTAGCTTTAAATCTATTCAATCCTTGGATGGATGTCTTTGTGTCTATCCCCTCGTATATTAGTCCATCAGACGAACAGATGAACATTGTGGCTGATTTGTGCAAACAGGTTCCAGGACTTTGCTTCCATTAAATATTTTTAAATAGGCAGGCAGAAAAAAATTCCAAGTGCCCGGGTCATCTTTTACAATCAGCTGCTCATGCTGGAAACATGGATGCAGTATGGTCAGCCAAGAAGAAAGGGTATTATGGGAAGCCTGCATGGGCCGTCTTTTTGGTAGAACTGCTCTTATTTATATTCACTTAGTCAGCATTACATTTTGCTCATCAATTTGTTCCAGGTGCTGTGGGTCGTCTGGCTGACAAAGGTGCCTTAGATATTACATGAACAGCTTTCAAATTTCCCAGACCAGCTGAACGGGGGCATAAGATAACTTGCATTTCCGATCTCTTTGCCCGATTAAGACATTTCCTCATTTTCTCCCAATGGACTGCTGAAACACTCATATAGTCACAAAAGCTACCCAATCGGAAATTGCCAACATTGCTCATTAGCTCCATCGTCCGTTTTGCGATACATACCAACGACAGGAAGTTATTTAGACCTATCTAAACATACCTGATTATATACCCCTGGCCTGATATTGGTATCCTGTTATTAGATATAACTTCCGGCTCCCAACTTCTGACTCACGTCCCCCCCCCCAAACTACAAAAATGTCACTTATTATTAATGCGATTGACATATCGCCGATGAGATCTGCCATGGTCTCAACTCAGCAATGTAGATAACTGCTCCGCTCTGCGATGACTAATAACCCCAGATGAAAGAGATACGATATACCGGTAACTATTCATGAATACACACTCCGACTGTAGTGGCATAAAACATGAAGTAACTAAAATATTCAGAAAGAAGGGCCATAGGAAAATAAAGTTAAACAAAACTATTAGATCCGTGTCTGTCGTTGTTGGTGGCGCATGGCAGCGTAGAGAAAGTGTAGGCCTATGCGTAAGTAAGTAAGTAAGTAAGTAAGTAAGTAAGTAAGTAGTATAGTGGAAGTAAACAAGAGGCAGGCCTATTGAAGTAAAGAGGTCCAAGACGCAGGCCCAAAGGTCCAGGTCCCATTCCGCTAACATCTAGAACATAATTATAGGGCAGGTCGGTCTCGTGCCAACGTTGAGAATTCACCATCATCAGGCCTAAAGGAGTGGCTATCTGACGCACCCTGAATTTCTGTCACCTATTTCAGTCAGTTTTGTACTGTTCAATAACATTTAAGGTAGGCCTACACCCTGAATTCTGAAACTTCCTATAGGGTATATAGGACCATCCCCGAGCGCGTATATGAGCCACATCTTATAGGTGTGGACTTCTGTTAATTTTATGTGACAACACTGGTTGCCATAGCAAGAGGTAAATATAAATACAGTAGCAGCTTTCATTTCAGCAGTAGTACACGTACTCATTAGGTAATGAAGTAGTCAGTGAACGTAACCGTTGAGGAGAAGTGAGTAGTATGAATTGATTCAATCAGACAGACAGCCAGACCTAAAGACGCAGTATCTAGGCCTTCGTGTTGTAAGGACAGCCCTAGAAACAGGCCTAAGAAATTAACTGATAGTAAAGAGAACGTAGAAACCTATCAATGGAAGTACTACAGTGAAATTATTCATATGGAAAGGTGGAAATAAGTAGCATAGCCACAGTAGACAAATTTGTGAGATTAGAAATGACCTGGTAGTAAAATGAAGGTAGAAACCGGTCGATGGAAGTACTACAGTTAAATCATTCATATGGCAAGGTGGAAATGAGTATCATAGTCACAGTAGGCAACGTTGCGTTATGTCTCAGTATCCGGAGCTGCTCAACTAAAGCAGCAATTTAACTTTAACTTGTCAAATTGGGCAGGACATTGATGACTATAATCTAAACGTGCACAATTTCCAGACCCATGATAAGCGTCAGATCATTACTGTCATTACACATAATGTATGTGATTAGTAAAAACAAGCATCGAGAAAAGAAAATTACAGTCATTTCTGTCGCCGCCTTCCTTAACCCCATATTCCACTTGGCCTCTGTCATGCGATTGAGCCATACATTTCCTATATACATTTCTGCGACAGAGGCCCAGTGGACTATCGATGTTAGAAATTGTTGCCATTGAGTCTTTGCACTTATAATAGACCTATGCTACATCCTTGAAGTCCATTTAGTCCTTAAAATTTAATGTGTTTAAATATGTTTCTCGACCGCTCTCTCTGATCAGCTTCAGGTATAATGCCCTTCCTGCGTGCCTTTCGCTAATAGAACATATCGGCACGACCCATTATTTTCTAGGTGCTGCTTCATAGACCGTGCTGAAATCTTTCAGATAGGCATCAGTCATGATACCCCGTGCATACAAACAGCCTACTGTGGAATCCTAATTTGAGGAGAGTGTGGAGATGCATTATATATCATTCAAGAGACTGCTATTCAACCATTCAAGATTGTTAGAATTAAAATTCAAGAGGTTTGGATGTCGTTCTCAAAGTATTATGCTGATAGTGGCTTTTCCTTTCTATCACTGAAATAATCAGCTGTGGACAGCCACCAAAGCATTCTCATCTTTCTGGAATAAAAGATGAATGGCTCTTGAATCGACCAAGTAGTTGAATGTTGCAAAATTATGCATGTGCGTCATTGGGTTTAAACATGGGTATATCGAAGGAATGAATATCCTCTTTCTTATTCATGGATTCGGTGATAGGAACATTGAGAAAGGCTGAGATTTCTGAGACAGTGCACTGTAAAGAGTTGGGGTTATATAACAGGGCTGTTCTATGTAAATCAACAGGGGAAAGAGCAGTATTCTCAAATACACTGACTGGCACTGTTTAGTGACAAGCTTCTACCTGTGGACACATATGTGCTGTGAGTTGTCCTGTATAATCACTCTTGCATACCCTAGGCCAGCCAGTCACTCTGCACCCTAAAGGCTTTACCAAAATAGCCTTACCTCTAGGTCCTGCTATTGGGGGGAAGCAGTATCCTCCATTTGTTAAGAATGTATATGCTTATAGTGCCATCTCAATCCAATAATGTTCCCAGAGCTTATCAATTAATTGTAATACAATACTAACCTCAATGGGTTCAATCTAACATTGTGCACAATAGATAATGTATAGAGTTATCTGAGAACAAACTAGGAACAACCAGTAATATACACCAAAGGCACCACACCTGTGTCTAAATTGTATATACAAGCGCCTGTACTCTGAACTTGAAGCTAGCATAGACCTACCTGCCTTTCAGTTAGTCCAGTGTTAAAACTAACTGACCATGAAATGGTTTGGGAGAGACGGTTGTCTACTTCTCTCACTCTCAGTGATGGCACTTCACTGGGATTGGAGACTTTCTTGTCTTCATTAGGCATGCATGGTTTGTAGTATCAATGCCTGCACAGAGTGCACACATAAAAAATATTATGGGGACTATGTCATGGACTCACCTCACTGGTAGAGTATAATAGCAGTGCCTATACATACTATACAATACAGTTCTTGTAGATTGACAGCACCTCTAGCTGTAATTCTACACTCATAGTTTCTGTAAATTTACAGCAATAGTTGCTGGAACCTCAGTTGCCAGCAAAAGTTTCTGTAAATTTACAGTATTTTCTTCTGTTAATTTACAGCAAAACTTGCTGTTCATTTACAGAAAATATCACTGTTATTTTACAAGACATATTTTTGTAATCCTACAACATATTTTCCTGTTAATTTACAACATATGTTTCTGTAGATGTGAATAATCTTGCTGTATGGTTATATTGGTTGTTACTGTATGATTACTGTGGATTGTATTGTAAAATTACAGCAACTCACCTTCTGTAGATTTACAGCAAAATGTATTGGAACCAAAGTTGCCAAAGGTTTTTGCTGTAAAATAACCCTGGCCACTACTAACAGTGTGGAGCTTGCCTTGACCATACCCATACTTGAATTGCGATATCTAATTTTGCTAGAGATGGATCTTTTTTAAATCGCCGGAAAGATAATTCCTGATCTGATCTGCTGAGATACAAGTATCTGCAAAGTCCTTATACATAATGGGTATATAAGGGGAAAAACCGTAGAACACTGTCGGCAATTCGTAGTTGTATTACACCTTATGCATCTGTACAATGTATGTTGTTTTAAACAAACCTTAAATACCGAATTGTAAAATCTCTTATAAGGAAATGCATTTGTTTATCTGGCTGAGGCCTTTAATTTGTAGTTAAGTAGCCTATCGTGGATGCTCTTTCCATTGATAACATCCTGGAACAATTAAAGTAGATTTAATGTCCTTTAATGATGAGATACCTAGAGGTGACGTCAGAACTATGAAATATCAAAATATGCCATTCAAACAAGTAGACTGTAGCTGTAGTCAATAGCATGATGTGATCCTTACGGATGATATTCCATCCATCTGTAGTAAAAGGTGCAACCACAACAAGGCCCAATCTCTTGTTCTTCTGGTAAACAGACACACTACACACACGAAACCTTTGTGTCTTAAAGGTCCTTGTGTAGAAAGGCTATGCTATATAAGATCAGCTATATCAACAACTTTATATCTATACTATGATGGAACACCTATAGCATTGTGGTAACATTTGACGGATAGGGAACTTTTAACAATCACATCACTGCTGATGGGTCAGGTCGGGCATCCTGTACCAGTGATAAGGTTATATATAGCCCTGTGGGTAGCTCTTCATCCATGCGAGAACCATCCCTTCTCATCAATTTGACTCACATTACATTTCTTTTCTTCAGTTTCAAGAATGCAATTGGCCTACCATGAGAGTATGCCTGTCGGTATATATCAATATCTAAATGGGACTCTTCCTTTTTTATTCAGATGTATCCTTGCCGCTGTTTATCAGCGTGGTATCAGGAACTGCTGTGGTGGTGCTGGTTGTCGTTATCTATTGCACATGGCGCTGTTGGACCTCCAAACGCGACCAGGTAAGGATATAATAATAAAGGCTATACTTATTTATTATTCAGATAATTGTAAATATGTGTGAAGGCTTCAGGCCCTCATAGATTCAGTTGAACAGTAGCATATGCCTAAACAATCGTGGTTAGTGTGCCAGAGTTTCTTGAGCCTAGCTACTATTGGGTTTCTGCAGGCTGCCACCACCCATTATAGGCGCTAATATAGCGTTTATGGCAAGAGATATGTTCACCCGCTGATATCAGAGTTTCTTCATTTGATATCACAGTTTTTGTCACTGATATTACAGTTTTAGGATTTGTTATTCTAGGAAAACCCCTGTATCAGGCTGATAATGTAGTTTAGACCAGAAGTTGGTTAATTGACTGTTATTTCAGTTAATCAGAGTAATCTATTTATTATTCATGTCATGTAAACTCCAATATCGGGGCGAAACAGCAGTTTCTCAAAAACTTTGATATCACAGTTTTTAACGCTGATAGCAATGATTCTAGCTGTGATATTTTATCCTTTTAGATTTTATCTTCGATATCAAAGTTTTTATATGTAATATCGATATTTTAATTCTGATATCAGAGATGTATACTTTGATATCAGAGTTATTAACTGTTATATCAAAGTTTAAAACTATGATATCAAAGTTTCTGATAAACTCATGTTTTGCTCTGATACTGGAGTTTACAGAATATGGGAAAAAACAGAAGATAATCAACACATAGGCTTATTTTCTATGTATAAAATGAAAAAGAAGGTGGGGAAATGAATGTATCACAATATCAGTCTGATATGGCAATATTTCAGAAAAACTCTGATATCAGACTAGGAAACTGTGATATCAAAGTTAGAAAACCCTGATATCAAATTCTAAACCTGTGATATTAAATAAAGAAACTCTGATATCAAGGGGTAAACATTTGGCTTGCCATAAGCGTTCCTACATTGCGGCCATTGGTCAGCGTGATGTACGAATGCAGCAGCTGCAAATCTACTTCATAGATCTTAATTGACAGAGCGTACCGACCATTCAGGAGTGTATCAACCGATTTGAAGAGTTCAGTAATCTAATCCTGCTTAATTCTTAATTACACGTTGTTCTTAAATCTCCCTTAGGTGTCACTGATGTCAACACCGGAAATGGTGCGCCCTCAGTACGTCATGGAAGTCGGTGGTGGAAGTGGAGGTCCAATGAAAATAAGTCAGAGCACACCTGACCTTATAGATGGTCACACTCACGGACGGGGCTCTGACTATGTCCATGAGGAGCGGCAGATCGGGAAACAACATGTAAAGACAGTAATAAAGCAGACGACACTGCCCACAGTGCCCCAGCGCCACCAACGGTTCCAACGGCAACTATCATACAAACTTGATATCACCAATATAGAATTTACCATACACAGCATGAAATACCACGAGCAGTCGCGCAAGCTCGGCAATCTCAAACCGGAATTGTACCGCCAGAAAGCCCAGGATTCCCTACCAGCGTCCAAAGAGAGCATCCGGGTAGTAGGGTCGCTAACGTTCACACTGGCCTATATTGCTGATTCAGAGACGCTTGTGGTGAGTGTGCTCCGCGCCGAGAATCTCCCACCTAAGGACTTCTCAGGGACGTCAGACCCTTATGCCAAGATCTACCTCCTGCCAGACCGGAAACGGAAATTCCAGACCAAAGTACACCGGAAGACGCTTAATCCAGATTTCAATGAAACATTTACGTTCACGGTGGACGCGAAGTCGTTGATGGAACGGACGCTACAGTTCAGTCTCTACGATTTTGACCGTTTCTCGCGACATGACTTAATTGGGGTCGTTGTGGTGCGAGAAGTGGGACGCCACCTTGAAGCTGCTAATGAAAACACGCTGGTTATGGATGTAGTTAATGTCCAACAGGTATGTAGGTCTAAAGTACATACGTTATTAAAGCCTTAGCATGTTTGTTGTGCAGGGGTCTTACTGTGTTTTATAATCTGCTAATAAATCTATGTAGCCTAGTGAATGATAAAGAACTTCAGAGGCTTTGTAGGAATAAATAGAAAAATCTTCATGAAGACCGAGATCAATATGGATGTAAGGACATTGTGTGCGATTAGTTTATAATATTTCACTTAGCCGTATCTATAACCATTTTTAGATATTACTGGGTAACTGTGGCTTATAGGATCTCCAGGAAGTCAAGGGATGGCTTATACACGAGTTATCCTCGTAAAGTCAGGATGTGACTTATAGTGTTACATAGGGTTTTATAGTAGTCCAGACACAATCTGAAAGCATGCAGGTCGTACTATTATCGAGAAGGGTATATGGTGGTATACCCTGCTTGTTATTATACTAAAGTTACATACTACTTACAACACTATAGCTACCATCGATATACCTGCCACCATCCCCAATTTCTAGATACTACTTACAACACTTATTGGTATACCTGCCACCATCACCAATTTCTACATACTACTTACAACACTTATTGGTATACCTGCAACTATTCCCACTTTCTACATACTACTTACAACACTATGACCATCCATATACCCATTACCATCCCCAATTTCTTCATACTTCTTACAACTACTACCATCAATATACCTGCCACCAACCCCAATTTCTACATACTACTTACAACGCTGATATTGGTACACCTGCCCCCATCCCCAATTTCTACATACTACTTGCAACTATACTACCAGCCAATCTGGGCAGAGGCAAATTCTTTATCATCTTTACCATGTCTACATAGATTTATTAGCAGATTATACTACCTGCCACCATCTCCAATTTCTACATACTACTTACAACACTTATATTGGTATACCTGCCACTATTCCCAGTTTATACATATTACCTAGAACACTACCACCATCCATATACCTGCCACCATCCCCAATTTTTACATACTACTTACAACACTGTTATTATTATACTTGCCACCATCCCTAACCGTCGCTGTTTGAGAAATGGCTTCCTGGAGAACATGCCATTTTGTATAAAAGTCCTACACTATAATATAGGCCGCGTTTGCATGCAATGTGTCCGATTCCAACGTTTGAATGACTGTACTTGTTGTAGGAGATGGTTGACCTCGGAGAGTTGATGCTGTCACTGTGTTACCTGCCTACGGCAGGCCGACTCACGGTAACCATTATAAAAGCTCGTAATCTCAAGGCCATGGACATCACTGGAACGTCAGGTAAGGCTTATCTTAAGCTCATCGTTTATACTATACCAGGGAGTCATTTCTCAAACACTACAAATGGATACATGTGTTTCCGATAGAGCGTGTATACATGCGGCCGGTCCATCCGTAGTGTTTGGGAGTAGGGGGGGGGGAGTGGGGTGACCGCGCCAGAAAACGTTTTATAACTAAAATTCACGCGCGCTACTTTTAGAATTTACTGTAATTCCGACTGCACCGAACCAAAATTCCTAGTATAGCCTTACAGGTGCGCATATAGAACCCATTCAGCGTCCCTGTGAATGAATCCAACAAGTGGTTTATTACCAATAAAAAGAAAGAGACATTGTCAGCACCATCTGACAGATGCTTCATAGTAACAGGTGTATCAACTAGTGCCCCTCTATACACCTATAGATACACGTCTTGAATAATGTAACTATCATAGTATCAAGGCATTGTTGGTAGTAATTTAGGATTACTAACAAGGGACTATAGGAGGGTATATGTATAGGCTCTTTCGCTGCAGGTGTTCTCTTGTGAACATTGGAGATATAGCACAGTGGTCTTTGATCAGGCACGGGATAAAGGACACAGATGTGAGCAGGTTGGGGAGCAACTCGGTCATATGAAGCCATATTACTTGTAGAAGTAATGTGTATAAAGAGAACTATCTAGAACATGACTGCAGAGGCCAAATTACCAATATGCCTCTAGTGTTACCCTCAGACTGTTGTGCACTTATAAATCATGCCAATCATATAGTTCTGTGTATGCACGACCTGGTTTCTTCATAACACAATAATTGAGTGTGCCTGTACATTTTCCCTTAGTTCTACCTTTGCTCGGTAATACACGGCATTGAAGATTCATTTTACTCATTTTAGCACATGCACCTGTTAGCATCAGTTGCCCTTGTTCTTGTTATAGAGGTCTCCACAACAGTACCCTAGTGTGTGGTTCACTCTTTGACCAAAGTGGTGGGAGACAAGCTCGGAGGACCATTAACAGCAGAAACGTCATACCTCCAGGGGGCCCTCAGACTGTCTGCCATCTCCAGTACATGCACACCGTTAATAATGCCTGTGGTCAAAAACCATAGAAACAGAGCATATCCTATTTTTGGCACTTCCGTCGGCCCCTGTACTTAGATTTTTGATTTTTTTTTGCTAATATCATCGGGCTCGATGAGTTCTTGATGTTACATATAGGTTTTTGGGGTGGGAAATTGATATTTTAGTCTCCAGGGCCTCAAAATAGGCCAAAATTGACCCTAAATGAGCAAAATAATCCCCCAAAATATATAAAAGAAAATATTTTCAGGAAATCGTACCAAATATGTGAGTTTCCATTTAAGTTACATACATTTGGTGGTTGGACATTGTATCAGAGCCAAACATCCCCCACCTGGCCTCATTTCTTGTATATTATGGGAGCATTTGAAGTTTGGTGAATGTCTGTGTCTTGGCGAGTGTTTCAGCCTTATACCCCCCCCCCCTAAAAAAATCACAGAGGTCAATGGGTTCAAAAATGCCTTTCAAAAATAGACTAAGGTCATATCTAATGTGTGTAAAAAATGAGGGGAATTCATTGATAAACATGGAAATGAGAGACCCATACCTGATCTAGGCAAAACAACCCATTTTCGGGAAGACATTCTGGTCTAGACAGATTAAAACTACTTTTCCTCCTCCTGTGCAGGGTTTATATATTTAAATCTTTTAACTATGTGGGTTATTTACCCCCCAGATGTGCTTAACTAACTATGTAAAAAATTTGATTATTGCCCAAACCTTGCAAGAGCACAACTGGGAAATGGATTTTTGTCTTCCCGATTTTTGTCTTCCCGATTTTTGTCTTCCCGAGTGAATTTTGAGTAAGATGCCATGTTCATGACTTGGTTTCTTACATAAATAATTGTTATTATATCATGAAATTCGGTGATCTAGACCATTTTGACCTGTAGATCATGGAAATTAAGGTTTTATTAATGTCAGAGGTGTCCTTATTGTCATAAAATCCACATACTTTTGATAAATGATTATCACGATTCCATTGCCATTTCTGTCTTACCAAGGAAATAAATGATTTTGACCCCGCTGTATACAGTTGGTATATTTAACTATTCTAAATATGTCAGTAATGTTCCCCTATCACAAACCTAAGTAAACAATGTGTAAAATAGTTACTTATTCCCCATCCTCTGCAACAGCAGAGCTTGGAAGGAGATTTTTGTCTGGGCGAGATAGTGTCTTGGCGAGTGATTTTTGAGTAATATGCCAAGTTTAGGGCTTGATTTTTTGAATAAATAATTATCATATCATCACAAAAGTCTCAGATCTGGACCATTTTGACCTGAAGATTATGAAAATCACGTTTTTATTAATGGCAGAGGTGTCCTTATTGTCATAAAATCCATGTAGTTTTGATAAATGATTATCACGATTCCATTCCCATTTCTGTCTTACCAAGGAAATGAATGATTTTGATCCTGCTGTATACAGTTGGTATATTTTTATCTATTCTACATATGTTAGTAATTTTCCCCTATCACATACCTAAGTAAACAATGTGTAAAATAGTTACTTATTGCCCATCCTCTGCAACATCAGAGCTTGTAAGGAGATTTTTGTCTTGGCGAGAGAGTGTCTTGGCGAGTGATTTTTGAGAATCATGCCATGTTCAATTGAAATTTCTTAGGTATACAAAGATTTTTCCCCCATTAAAGGTATATACCATCTGAAAGTAGATGTATTGGGCATTCTCCTCCATATGATTGATAGTTCCTATCTATCTCTCTCTCCCTTTTATGAAGAATGACAGATAATGAACATTTTCTTCCCTCAATTTTACCTAAAATCCAAGTGTCAGCACTGGAGGGAAATGCCCCATTGCCAAAGAAAAATCACAGAATATCTTATCACAACTCTCTAAACCCAACATTTAGACCCAGTTGTACAAGGATAATAACATAAAAGACCATTATTAATATATAAAAGCACATATAGGAGGCCTTAGGGGTATTTACCCCCAATTATCACTCGCCAAGACACTGTTTCCAGGGTATGTACCTTTGGGGCGTTGCCATGGCAACCGTTTTCATATTTAACTAATAATATCTCGTGAGGAGGTACCCCAACACCTATACACTATCCACAAAAAAAATCTTTAAGATAGTCCTAGGTTTGGTTCCAGACCCCCCCCCCCCAGCCCAAGGGGGGGATATGCTCTGTTTCTATGACTTATGACCCTGTATACGGTCACCAGAACGTTTGCCTCTGCCCAGATTGGTGTAGTAGGCCTAGTACACTGATACCCTGATACACAGATGGTCTTTGCCTGATATACATACTGTACATACATGTACTCTGGCATTTATGTGAAAATGAGAATAATGGACATGGCTGCACTGTGTGCCTAATGAATGTGATCACAGAATAACCATAATGATCCTAAAGACTGCTAAGGGTTAATAGAGGTATATTAATAGTCGTCATAAATGGATCTAAATGAGAAGCGTGGTTACAGGTTTGAATTGAAATCACAAAGTTTTCGCAGTTCCTTGAAATCCTTCGTTTTCTTCGCCAGAATCCATTCTTTGTAACCTCTTCTAAGAAGAGCATACTCTCTCCAGGCCCATGTTCACAATCCGACATGATGAACCAATATAGTGCTGGTGAGCCCATTCCTCCAGACCACATTCCTGCAGTATACAGCACACTTACCCTTCGGGAGTGTGAGTGCGTGAGTAATAGATGTTTAAAACCATTTCGACAGCTAAGGTCATATCCATGGCATGAACTACATTACACAATTTTACGGAGGAATATGTCGGTGCCCGAGCATATGTGCACCACACACATCCGAGAAGATAGGAAAAAGGAGATATAGACCCTTTTAAGTGAGCTAGGGAAGCCCGGCTTCGGGAGTGTATCAACCCCACAAGATCTGAATTCAATCGTGGGGAGCTGCACTCGAGGCCAATGGGCATACCGCTTTGATGTATTATACGACTCTTGAAGGGTTAATGATACCAACTCACCTCCATTGCCTGGGGTGCCATTCAACATAGAACACTCCATCATTTATGCCCCCTCCATGTCCAGCCTCTAGAATACTAATAAACCAAACTCTCCATTACACGCATGTTTGAGTGGTATTGGATATCTCCCTGTGTCACGAGAGATGTGTGTGGCACAGGGTACCATCCGTGTCAATGTCACAGGCTGAGAGGACAGTGAAGGACAGCAGCCATGAAAGAGCAGTAACCCTGCCTCAGCGTCCCTTCGAGCAACGCCTCGAGTCGGAGCGTCCCTCTTAAATGACACGCCACCTAGTGCGGTACAAGTGGTGCTGTAGTACTCTATTCGCCCTATGCATGTTTGTCACAGAAACATGCAATTAGGTTTAACAATAAGTGTCACCTTTAGGGGTATTTACACCATGAGCTACCGTGACTAGACTGTACAATAGCTATGCAGTGGTTTCCATACTCGATGTTTTTGGTTTGTTTAAGTTGCTTTTTAATCTATATATTTTTTAAAGATGCGATTGGATCTTCCCAATCTTCCACGGAAAGCTAAATACCATTTAAACATTTCATAATATTATATATACCTGGCTATATCCTCCCTTCTTTCTCTCTCTCTCTCTCTCTCTCTCTCTCTCTCTCTCTCTCTCTCTCTCTCTCTCTCTCTCTCTCTCTCTCTCTCCATATTTCTTCATAGTGCTCATCATAAGAGCTTTGTGAATTACTGGCATTTGACCAAAGATTACACCTGAGGGGCTTGAAACTGCATTTTTCTTATCTGTAAAAGAGTTGTGGGGCTGAGAGTCTTCAACTCCTTTGTATTATTAAGCACGACTAAACCATTCCTAAATAGTACAACGCTATTTACAAACTCCTCATAAATCATTACCATCCTTTACTGTCATTGTAACCCCTTTGTTTCCTCTAGATCCTTATGTGAAAGTGTCGTTGATGTGCCAAGGGAAACGAATCAAGAAGAGGAAGACATCGGTCAAACGGAACACATTAAGCCCTGTCTACAATGAGGCTATAGTCTTTGACGTACCACAAGAAAATGTTGAGGAAGTGTCTTTACTCATCAAGGTTATTGATTACGACAGGTGAGTAACGAAAGTATGTTAAGAAGTGAATCAATCCATAGTCTCACCATACTGTTTTGTAACAATCATGGGCGTGGAAAGCAGGGGGGGGGGCAGAGGGGGGGGGACATGTCCCCCCCCCCCCACTTTTGGCCAACTCCTCAAAAGGTCAAAACTAAAAGGTCAAGCAAAGGGAGGTCAAAAACTGCAGAAAATCCCCCTGGTCCCACCCACTCTGAAACTGCTTCCCACGCCTCTGACAATGGTCGCCGTAAATTCATGTGTATACATCAACCCAAGAATTTCAAGCAAATCATGTAGATGCATTCACAACCCTTGTGTAATGGTACCACAAGCCAAGTATGCTACTCACGATGCCAACAACTCCAGTAGCCATTAATTTGTTATTCATATTATATCCCTAAGTATATAGATAAGTAATGAATTCAAATTCCATCAACCCAGAAGCAGGTTGCAATGGCCTACATCTATGTTACATTTACAGGGTCGGAAGCAATGAGTTAATGGGCTGCTGCGCGTTAGGACCTCAGTATCTGGATGCAGGGGGACGTGACCATTGGTTTGAGATGCTGGAAAACCCACGCCGACCTGTGGCCCAGTGGTACACCCTTCAGGAGAACCTCCCGACACCACCTGCAGATGACACTGGCGCTGTCAAGAAACTGAAACCCTGACGGTCCCGAATGTACGGAGGCTGGTTCTCAGAAAGCGCGGGAAAGCTACAGGGCCCGCAAAATGTCGTCTGCGGCTGTTTTAAGGCGTAATGACCCCTGCAGACGACAGTGATGACGTCATATGTTATTCATCTGGCTACAGACTGGTTGGGTGGGAAATTGCCTTTTTAAGTGGCCTGAGTATGACCTTGAAATGAACTTGATTCCTGCAGAGAAGTGGGAGTCAAAAACAGTTGTCTGGGATTGTAATTGAACTCTTTGGTGTCAATATGACCAAACTAAGGCTTGAATTGGACGGCCTGGCTCTTCAATAAAAGGTGTCTGTCATGTAAGAAATGTGACATTTAAAGGGTGCTAAATGGACTTGTATGGACAATGTTGGGCTGAGTATAACGTCCAGGGTAGGGTATCAAGCACTTTATTGAGTGAAATTATACGATGACTTGAAACATCCTCAATATACTGAATTAGCCGTTAAATCGGACTAATCCAAGAATTGCCTTTCCCTTTATTGGCGCATTGTAGGGACATAACATTGAATGTACAAATCCCCTTTAGATATGAATGACAACTCTTCAGTTTGCATTCTGGTGTGACTTATTCCTCAATACTAATATTTAGGGGGGGGGGGGAGGAAATACCTTGAAGGCGATTATACCACAACATTGATGAGGAAAGAAATAGTGTTTACTTAGGTTTTGTTCTTGCTTATAAATACAGGTATTTTTTTTTTCACTAAATCAGGCCCTAGATATCTAAGGCTCGAGGTATTAATCTATTATCCACGTGTCCTACATAGAGCAGGATCTCTCATTCCAAGAAGAAGTTGGATAAACATAAGATCTATCATGTGTAATGCAGCATATCCCTGCCTATAGAGGGGGTATAATTGTTCAAGGAAGCAGATCTATATATATATATATATATATATATATATATATATATATATATATATATATATATATATATATATACAGCATATGACTATATTATGTCAATAATGATAATAGTATTGGGAATTGCACTTTATAGTAAAGAATAGAGCACAAATATAGGAACACGGGTTCACTTGTATGTATTCACATATGTTCACTTTCATGCATGTGAGAATGAACATAATCAACCTTTAAGGACAGGTATACTATCCCCCTTTCTTTTTTGTTATCAGTACATGAGACAATTTAAAGCCCATTCATATAGAATAGTTCTTAGCCCTTTAGGAACAGTCTAGTCATTCATGTATCATGTCTATTAGCCATTATGATGCATGGATGTCGCACTGTCGATGTGCCCCAGAAGGGTTGGAATGGTGCTTGAAATACAGTGCTCTTAAACAGAATTGCAAGCACGGCATTGGTGCTTAACAACTACCAAGCATTTAACTCAAACCTGGAGGCATCATGTGACCCTCAAAGGGCTAGGGAACAATTCGGACTATGGGGTTGTAATCATCCATCTCTACTACCTAAGCCGATAGCTGGGTTTTGAAGACTAGTACAATTCATTTACCTTTGACTGAGTGTGTCGGTGTATACCCCGAGTATATGTGACCCATCCTAACAAAATGGTTCGGAAGTCGCACATACAGAATGTTTAGTTATTGGCATATTCATTTACAGCTGATCAAGAGCTTTCATTTGGTATATAACACTTGTATATTTGAACCAGGTGGTGTTCTGCAGATCTTCTGCCGGTAAATTCAGTCGAATCAATTAAAATTGATTAAATTGAGATAATTGACATATTAAACATATAATGATTTATGAATCTTATATAATCCCTATGTAATTCTTTATAACCATTACAACTATAGTCATGTCTTTTAGGCATTTGGGGCTTAAATTTAGTTTACTAAGCAAGGATTCTGAAAGATATCTACCCATATCTTAGAAAAATGGTAAAATATCAATTTTGAAAAATCTGATATTTTTGACACTATACTACTTGAAAAGGCCATATCTAGGCTTCTAAATGTGCGACTTCAGTACCACTTTGTTAGGATGGGTCACATATACATACATCTTACTCCATTTTCCTTATTATATATTATTGTGATGATTATAACCTTTCTAGAATGCCGCTTCATGTCCTTGAAACCTGTCCATGGTCTGTACTGCCTCATTGCAAGTCTTTTGATGATATCTGGTAGACACTTTCCATGTATTCTCAGTATTAGCTATGGTTTATATCTTAGAAGAAACTGCCTTCATAGTGGATGTTATCGTACACACTTGGCTTATTTATACGTGGAATGGGTCCTAGTGGTTGATTGGTCTTGGCAGAAGTTGATTGCAGTTGTGTTTTCTATCATTTTATGCTGTAATATGGCTCCTCCACCCCAAGTACCTATTTCCAACAAGGATTTTCTTTTCACCAAGCATTTTACCTCGCTGAATCTACTGGGTAGTAACTTAAGAAAATAGCCCAGTTTCTAGTGATTGTCCGTCTATTACCTGGTCATATACCCTGGTGCATTACTTCATAGAGTTATGAAGTAAGTGGATCTATGTTATAGGTAACTAACACAGTGCGCCAAATGTAATACCCATTTCTTGGTCTGTACATGAATACTCAATGACAACATAGTGATATAAGCTGATGTGAATTTGTTGATATCTATGTATAATTGATGATAACTGATTCAGGCTTTATGTGATGTACCCCTCCCCCTCCCTCCTTTACGACAACGTAGACCTCTAGTCACATAGGACACCATTGGTCCATCATTATGGTAGTTCATATACGGCACTAGCATATTGCTAGTACTGAGAGAATCAGCTAGGTGGCTCATGTAGTCGGGGGCTAGATCAACAATTGGCCTCTTTGTATAGTTTACTTTGATGCTCCCTTCCTCATTAACTACTTGTAGCTATTTTCTGAAATTTATATCTCTGTATAGCAAATCCTGCCAACTTTAACTAGATAATCTAAGTTTAAACCTAATAGTTCAAATACATTAGAAATAAAGTTTTAAGATTCCAATTAAAGGTCACATATCCCCCACATTGAGTACACCCAGGCCATTGTCTCCCTGTCAAGCTAATCCACTCCCCTCACACCTGAAACAATAGGGAGGTACTTAAGGTGATTAAGATAGGGGCAGGGTGCAGCTTGTCACCCTTATCAGTGTTATCAATCACCATTGTTTAGAGGTGTGAACAGTGGCTGATAAGAAATTTACCCAGAATGCACTGCTGTGGAGTCAGGGGCCTACCCATGATGCAAAGCAAGATGGCGGCCTCCATGACCTGATATGCTAGTGCCCTATAGCGTGAAGGGTCTTTTCACAGATGAGAGGGTACCGCTCATGTAAAAAGTGTATAACACCCAATGGCAAGTCTATTTTGCAATTGTGCTTTATATTTTTACCCGCTTAAGCACAAAATGAGGCTGTATATTACTTGACAAGCAGTTGCACAGGTGAGAGTATCAAGGTGTATTATCATTAGGCCATTGATACTAAAAGTGTTGAAATACGCGTTATTGTGTACATATTGTTGTCAACCCGATGACTTGTTGTTACAGTGAGACTACAAAATTTAATGAAGTTGCTATTTTTACAATGTTGTTGGTTCTGGCTGCTTACGACTATGAATGAATAAAACACATTGGAAAGAAATTTCTAAGTTGTATTGTTTCTTTTCAAATTGTGTAATAATTCAGAAACCAAATATATATTTCCTGATGGAAAAAATAAGTATAAGATGGGTTCAACATTATGTTTCTAATGTAAGCCAAACGTAGGTATTTGTTTTTATTGAAAAAAAAGTACCGTATTGTTTTCAGTATATCCACATCAAAGCCTTTTCACATGAGGCTTGTAATAAATCAATGCAACTACATAAGCTATCTAACGTTTTACGCGTTCATTTTGAAATGAAATGAAATGTAAATCTCTACATTACAATATAAAAAGAAAACTCACATAAATATCACAGAATACTCTTTGTACAGTAGAGTGGCCATAAGAACTTGTAGGAAGAAGCCACAAAAAAAAAAAGCAAACAAACCAAAAAAAAAAAAAACCAGATCAAATGCTGTTGTATACTCACAAAATTACATTTAGTATGCTTACGGCATTATGTAAATTTATACACACGTTCATTAAACTTAAATTATGCATTCCAAGGCGCTCAGTCCCTGCCACTCTGAAGAAAGAAGTTACTTAACCTTCAAACTCTATCTTTAATTTGACACATGTTTAAATGAGATGCAAGCTTTACTGCAATACCTGGCTTAAATCTCGTTTATCTTTTCATCATTTCCTCTCATTTCACAGCTTCTATTTGTAATACATGTCATTTAAACCACAGTGGGCATGGAGAACAATGGATTTCACACCTCTTATATATTGCATACAGACTGAGGTTTAAGGTGGTTATCATACTTGGACAGTCTCGAAAGGGATGTACAGCCCATAAGGCCCCCTGTGTTATATATCACTTACAAGACTGTCCTCGTTCAATAACTCCTACGCATAAAACATCTTTCAATATCTATCATAAATGCAACTGCATGAACCATGCGTTAATAAAGTTTGAAAATGTGAAATAGGAAGTGAATTTCCCAACCAATCAACAATAAGATACAATAAGCACAAAACTCTCTCGCCAAATTAGCTTACAACTAGAAGAAATACACACATAAAACATTGGACGGGTCTGGCTCTGACAGATCCATGTTTTTGCCTTGGCTAGTCTTTCTCTATATAATTGCTGGCAGGAATGCTCTCCACCAATAGGTAGCTGTCTATATAACAAAGGAGATTCTAATTATGCATGTCTGTGTTGTACCTGGGGCTATGGTTTATAAATATCCTAGAAATCTCATCACATGGAGACTTAGTCGGTTAAGGAAATGTTACCTACAAGATCTGTCAACTTTATCATTTCACTCATGTACGTGACTCCCAACTGGACGGGTCAAGCCATCTTGGATTCCCTAAGTGCATGTGTGAAAATCGGTGAATCTATGCTAAAGAATGAAAATGATACCTCCCTTCATATGGGGCTAAAGGAGTGGTCATTATTTACCAACAGGGGGAAAGGTTGTGAGTTTTAGCATACACCCCCCCCCCCCGACGGTGGTCAGAATTTCCACGCCTATCTTTGATCTGCAGTAGCGCACAGCCTTTTCTGCTAAAAAGAGGCAAACGTTTCAAGCCCCCCCCCCCCACAAGAGGGTCCAAAAGTTTTTACATCCCCCCTACCCTCAAACCAACCAAGCCCATTGTTGATAAATAATGACCACTCCCTAACAGCCTTAAAGGTAAAACATACTCTCTGGGTAGCACCTGGAGGCAAGATACATGAGTACGTACCGGAAGTAAAGCCCAAATTCACGTCTCCGAGCATAACTGATATGAGGACAGGAGTCTGGAGTGAGATGAGACAGTATCTAAGAACGTCAATACCAAGCAGAGAATCACCTCAACAAAAGCGATGTTAGGATGCGATGTGTGTGAGGTGTTGGTGAAAAGGAAGAAAGTCATGTATTTATCACCAGGAAACTTATATCCTCAGTAAATGGTCCAGGCAACATGCTTTAACTGTGACTGTTGGGAAGAATTCTGTAGAGCATCCCTGGCTGCATCTGTAAATAGTATGGGAAGGACATAGCTTAAAATGTAAGCATCCATTATTGATAAAATGATTTTGTTTTGCATAGAAAGGTATAAGAGACCATTTCCCTGTATGTACAGTCATCGTCTACCTGAAATAGTGTACCACTGTTAATACAATAATTTGAAATCATCGAGTTTCATCGACTTGGGTTATCATACATTCAGCGACCCTCTGCTTCATAATACTTAAGGGTACCACTTTTTAAATACGGTTTTAGCTAGAATGTTGCCTGTCGACAACTTATACCATCCTACCTGTAATATTTGGACAGCCATAGAAGAGGAAATAGGTGAGGACCGGACAGAAGGCTAGGATGGCTTCTATAGACTCGTCAGTGATGTTCACACAACCACTGATGTGAAGTTCCTGTAACGTGATAAAGCCACAAGACAGGTCAGTAAAGGGAGGAGCTCTGCAAACTTATCTCCATTGTACTAGAATCAGTAGTAAACCATAAACAGAGGAAGTGGCAAAGGTTCAAACCGAAGGCACCATGTGTATCCATGGGCGTTGTTTGTTTTTGCTTTTTAATCTATATATTTTTTTAAAGAAGTGATTGAATCTTCCCAATCTTCCACGGACAATTCATGGGCGTGGAAAGCAGGGGGAACAGTGGGGACATGTCCCTCCCCCACTTTTGGCCAACTCCTCAAAAGGTCAAAACTAAAAGGTCAAGCAAAGGGAGGTCAAAAATTGCAGAAACCCCCCCCCCCTGGCCCAACCCACTCTGAAACTGCTTCCCACGCCCCTGAGTATCATTGATATCTATTACCTAGCGCAATCTGATTAATATCTCAAAATATCGCTTCGATTAAAAAGATGAGTGCTTTGGTGGCTATATTGTTTAGTTTTACTTAGATTTAACACCCCAAGAGTAGCCATGGGGTCTGAGTCTCGTCAGCTTTGGTTACCAAATTTGTGTACCAAATTAGTACTGTGCTACGATACCATATTTACTATACACATTGCTCATAATAAGCCACATTCAAAACTTAGGAAAATGCTAAAAGCCACACCTAGGCTTGTACTAGTATACTAGATTTATGATAGTATTGCTGAGAAAATGTTTTTGTACACTACCTTAAGGGATTTAGCACCGACTCCAGCAGCAAGAGAACAGATGCCGTCATCCGTCACCTGGTTCATATAAGGTAAATTTTGAAACCAACAGTCCTTCTTCCATCTACATATAATATGCAGTGCTCTGTTTATTATGTTATTACATTCTGTCTAGCAACAATTATTCAACAGATACATATTCAAGACATGTATATGTATACACAAGTCTACATTATAATGTATGTATCATACATCTGTGGATCAACACGGTAAAAGGTACGGCCGCGAGGGTGTACGCGGGCGTAGCTTTTACCGTGGTGATCCACATGTACATACACGCCAGGGAGAAGTTGCTACAAAGGAATAAAATATCTATTAGACTTTAGAGCTATGTCTATACTAAAGGTCTTTTCTCTGAAATACATTATAAAAATCGATGTGAATTCTGTCCACTTACGTCAGTGACGAATTAGAAGTTTGTGGACCCCTTACAGAACTACAATAGTTTCTATGAATATGACAATACAAGTCCCTGGTGACAAATTCTATGAACACATAAGATAAATTAACACTTACATTGGTTTTGCTGATGTTGAGATTCTGTAGGAAGCGTGAGTGTTCAGCAAGAGCTTGAAGGCTTGTGTCAGAGATATGAAAACAGCCACAGAGGGAGAGCTGGGAGAGGCGGGGGCAGCCCCGGGCCAGAGCCACCACGGCCGGATCGGTAAGCACCGTACAGCGCTGTAAGGATATCACCTGGAGGTGTCGACAGTACTCTCCTAGTAGCGACACTCCTGGGGTGATACAATTAGCAAAGACATTAGGGACCGATGGGTAGGGAGCAGGGGTTCAGCTAAAAATTAAATAGTTTGTTCTAATCAATTATTTTTCTTAATTCAAGACCAATTGATAGCTAAGGACCCCCCCCCCGCCCCAAGCCGCTGTAGGGTTTACTTTAGGTAAGTGTTGGATCTGATCCTCCCCATCTCTCCTGACGGAGTCCTGGATCTGACTCAAGTTATAACATGTTGACATGTGGCTAAAAATATGTTTTACAGATATAAATTGACGATTTTTTCATGAGTAGTCTCTTCGTTAAGTGAAGTCTCCCGAACAATTACCAGGTAATCTCCATAACGACTATTTCCACTGCATGCACACATAAGTTCACTTGGGAGTTCTAACCACAGAAAAAAATGGGGACATTGGTTGATAGATATGCCTTGTTTTGCGGTCAAATTATTTACCGAAAAAGCAACAATCATAATGCAAGGGAATACAAATAGAGAATTCCTATTGAAGTCTATAACATCGCGCCCCGACCGGTTCAGGATGGAACAGAAAAGTACCATAAAAAGTAAAGCCAGATTCCCTCCTGCCTGAACAGCTTCATACTGTAGCTAACAATTAAAATTAGATTTCCTCCATAATGAAGGAAATCCGGTTCATCCCCAATTAAATAGTCACAACTTGTCCCCATCCTCGTATGCCTCTCATTTCAGCCATAGTTATTACTTCTAAACAAAACTGTTTCTGATTCTCGTATTGCGGGACAACATTTCATGAACGTTAACATGCCTATGAAACAAGAACACAAACATACATATTTTTGCTATTCAAGGAGGCGCCGTTTAAATATATATATGCCACTATATACACGATTAAGCCTTCAGAGAAGATATGGATACACATAATGAATTCATGATCCTAATATGCTGATTGATGCCACACAGGAAATGGCTTATGGGTGGCGACGTACATTGATGGAAAATGACATATGCCTGTCAAAATCGTTCTGGTAACGCAGTCTTATTAAACAAAAAAAAAAAAAGCCAAAACAACAACAACAAAACTGGTGGTAATTAATTCAAATACTGTGGATACATGTATTCCCTACACAGCTGTGATGATTCTGACTGATCCATAGCTACCAGTTACAGTAATAACTAAAATTCCACCAGGTGGCAGGAAGCCTGTCATAACGTGCACAAAACAGGTCTTAATGGACTGTACTGTAAGTTTGTGACTGGGTTTTTTGCACTTGAATTTAACAACTTCAAGTGGAAAACATTTTCAAAAAGCATATTAAAAAAGACGCACACTTTAAGGAAGAAAAAAACGGCAACATATAAAAGAAAACTGATATCCCATCACATTTGCCCTCTATCTAAAAGAAGACCGACCTGCAGTAGTGATGGCGGGCCGGTCCTGCCTCACGGAGTTCATTTTGATTCTCTGTAGCAGACGGCATTTGGACGAAACCGCTTCTAGTGATGTATCAGTGACGTCACAGTCACTCAAATCCAGAGTCTTCACCTTGTCATGCAGAAGCTGCAACAACATACATAATGTGTCAAGCTCGTTTTGTTTGTTTGTTTGTTGTTGTTTGTTGTTGTTGTTGTTTTTGGGGGAGAGCATTCACTTGTGATGGTTTACAATGTGCCCATCAACTCTGCAACAAGTGCCCACCATAATTATGTACCGAGAACGTGGAAGGAGATCAATTCCAGGGGATCAATTACAGTTTAGCTCCTTCTCGTAGTTGATGAATTTGATTTAACTACAATGAGATACCCTTTTTTATCAGTACGTCTGCAATTAGCCCACCACAGGGCTGGGCAACTGTCGTCATGTAGCCAAAAAGAAGCGACACTTGCCTTGACATTGGCAACAACTACATCTCCGCATTCGGAGGTTTCCAACAGTGAAAGAATTTTTCAAAAATTCCCAATGGAACCAAAGTTATGAAGTGATTCCAAAAGTCACCAGAATGCATGTTTTGACATAACATTTTTCAAAATTTTCTCAGAGAAATGACCCCACCCCTCTCCTAACATTCCCACAAAAGCAACTATCTGCTGGTTTGTGTTTGCTTTTGTTTGGTGTGTGAGTGTTGTTGTTTTTTGTTTATTATTTATCATTATTATTTTTTTTAATTTATTATTATTTTTTTTATGTGGAGTGTAGTGTCTCTGTCTCTATTACTTTACTCCTCCCTCACATTCTTCCCAATCCCAGCATTATCAAACCATTCTTGCACAGGGTGGTACCTCAAATCTGAATATCTGATACCTGGTGTTGGATATTACCAGTCCATAGGGAACAGCAATCTCTCAACTAAAGTCTAGATTTAAAAATTCTATTGTAGATTTGGCTAGAGAAAGCAGATATCAGGAAAATATGTGTTGTCTTTCGCAAATACATAACACCAATCCCTATAAATGGCTGGAAAAGTATGAGTTAGTGTAGCTCTCAAGATGCACCAGAATGCACCAAATAATCTCCAAAATCAAAAATTTTCCTGGGAGCTTCGCCTCTAAACCCCCATTAACAAAGTAAAAAATTCACAATTCAAAGGTAGCCTAAATAATGGGTTTTAGAAATGCACTACCCGGTAAGTGCTCTCTAAAAATCAAAATTTTTTGTGGGGGGGGGGGGATGTCTCCACACCCCTTATAGCCCCTTCAAAGTTAGGGATGCGACTTAGTTTGTTTTTCTGAAAATTTTGGATTAACCCTGGTCCTTCGCTACAGCCCCTCTAGCATTGGCTCTGGGATTTTTAGATATGTCCACCCGGACCAGAAGGCAGTATCTACTTCTACTATCAGTGGCTACTGAGAATATGCTGATCAACAACTGCATATTGCAGTAGGTACTGCTGAAATACTTCCGAAACAGCTGACTCCACACTGCATTTTCAGTCTAGACTCAGTAGTGTACTGACTATCAACTGAATATGCACTGCATTTCAGGCTAGAATCAGTAGTCTACTGACTCTCAACTGAATGTTAATAGATTCCAGAAATTATACACTCTGTGCAGCAGCATAGATGCAGTAGTCTACTGACCATCTACTGGTATGACTCTGTCCATTCACGGATTATTTACCTGATGCTTCTAAGACAGTCCATAGTGTGAATGTCAGTTTGTGAACAGCAATCAAAAGATTCAGTAATGTAATAATGAAACTATCCAGTGTTTGTGGATACAAGCATACTTCACCCCTTTGCATATGAATATCTTATTCAGTGCCAGTAATGGATACACATGGATGTTGGGGTGTATGAAAGTGAGGAATTACTCACTGACTTTATATAGGGTACAAATATACTGAATCATCAAGTATTCTTTTGGTCCCCATCATGACATATTTTTTTTTTTTACATAGTATCCATGTATCATTGATAATTACAAAGTGCTTGTCTCATCACCTTAACATCAGTAAACCGAAAGGCATTATACTATAGCAGCACTCTATAGATATGTCTACTCTTACCCTTTTGCTATGGTAAGAGTTACCCAAAAATCATATTTTAGAAGCCAGATATGTAGGGCAGGCCTAGTTACAACCAGAAGTATCAAATATCTTCTGGTTTGCAATGTACAACTTATACAAACTATTGATGGTAATAAGTATGCATAGACCAATCATGATGGCCTGTGATTGGTTGTTGAATCTTAATTGACTGGGCTGAAATTAACTAGTACGTAGTTATAGCCCTGTCTAGACTTATCAAAATATGTTCTCAAAGGCCTATAGCAACAGACATGCCTGTACATACTACCCCTCCCCCTCCAATCAAAGTACCAAGTCTGAAGAGAAGACACACAAAATGAAAAATCTAAAAATCTATGAAGGTCAGGAATATATCTTAGATGCTGTCTGTGAAAAAAAAAAACAGGTCACAAAAGGTTATATTGAGCACAGGGGAGTGCGAAGAAAACTGTCTTCTACTTTCCAGAGTTTTTTTACCCTTATATTCTATACCCACAACGTAGTGTCCGTGGGTATAAGCAGGCTATAAGCAGGCCCCACAGCCTATATACCAGTACCTCTATTAACGATTAAAGATGTTAGACGTTTTTTTTATCGACTTGGAACTTAAGTTTTACCTTTATAAGTTCAAGTAAGAGTGCGGGTATCCCCTTCCCCATCCCCTAGTTGCCAGGGTCCTGATGGAGAGGGGGTGAAATCTTACCGGTTCGGTTAGGGCGTCAGTGAAGAGGCCGCGTGAAGACATGAGACTCAGCAGCTTGTCCTTGAGGTTAGGTGGGAGCAGATACAACTCATCTGTATGATATGGTAACCCATCAATCAGACACTGCACACTCCTGTAATAGTGATGATAACAAAACAATATTATATACTTTTGTAGTAAGACGGTACACGATCTGCAAACAACTGGAGATTTCTATGTGTGCAGGGATATCATGTGAGTTTCAGAATTTTGTCTGATTTTTTTTTTCTCTTTACATTGACATGCTTAGGACTTTGTGGAGTTCTACTCACCTATGGCGAGTTCAATCTCAGATCAAAACTTCATGCAGTATGCCTACCAGTGCCACTCACCCATATCAAGTTCCACCCTTTCAGAGGTTAGCAATTACTCAACAATATACAACAAATGCTTTACTCCAATCCTTAATGAGTTACTCCAATCCCTATTGAATAACTCCAGTTAGCTCTCAAGTTCCTGTGAACAACTGCCAAATCACCCTAAACAGCCCATTCGTTACTGGACACAGGTAATAATAAGATTCTCCAAATAGCTCACAACCCGGACCCTATCAGTGGCTACTGAGAATATGCTGATCAACAACTGCATATTGCAGTAGGTACTGCTGAAATACTTCCAAAACAGCTGACTCTACACTGCATTTTCAGTCTAGACGCAGTAGTGTACTATCAACTGAATATGCACTGCATTTCAGGCTAGAATCAGTAGTCTACTGACTCTCAACTGAATGTTAATAGATAACAGAAATTATACACTCTGTGCAGCAGCATAGATGCAGTAGTCTACTGACTGTCTACTGGTATGACAAGCATATTTCACCCCTTTGCATATGAATATCTTATCCAGTGCCAGTAATGGATACACATGGATGTTGGGGTGTATGAAAGTGTATATAGGGCACACATACACTGAATTATCAAGTATTCTTTTGGTCCCCATCATGACACTTTTTCTTTACATAGTATACATGTATCATTGATAATTACAAAGTGCTTGTCTCATCACCTTAACATCAGTAAACTGAAAGGCATTATACTATAGCAGCACTCTATAGATATGTCTACTCTTACCCTTTTGCTATGGTAAGAGTTACACTGTACTACTGAATCAATACTGCCCTAGCCCCCCCCCCCTTCATGAGTTGCATGCAGTACTAGGAAGTAGTGACAGCTCCACATAGCAAATGGGGAGATGGCTGAGTGGGCTAATGTGTGGGTAATGTAATCCAAAGATCCCAAGTTCAAATCCAGCAAGGACCATCTAGAGAGGCATTGGTAGTGCCAGTACTAGAACAGCGGCTGCTTCTTTTATGCTTCAACCTGCCCCCCCAGCAGTAGTTTTCAGTATGATCTACTGCTTAACTACTGCTATAGCAGCAGTTATGCAGTACCGTATCTCCCGCGTATAAGGCGCGTCTTATACGCAAATCAGATCGAGACTGGGTCTTATATGCGGGAGGGTAATTGCCTCCAGTTGGGGGTGCGCCTTATATGTGGGGTACCTCCACTTTCCAAATCAGTTTGATTAAAAGGTCAATAGTGTAATTAACAAAGCTCTCAGTGAGTGGGGTGTACACACATTTCCAAACACTTTTATGGTGAGCAGAATGGCATGTTTCATTCAGCAGTTTAAGGGTATATAGAGCACACTGGTATAGACTACACCTTTTCTTTGGTTAAAGAAAATACATGACCAGCTGGGGTATTAATAAATGCAGACAATATTTGAAATGCCCCTTTGGGTTGGGTCCTTTGTGTGGATCATGCTCCTTGAGTTAGGGGTGCGCCTTATACGCGGGTTTTTCAAATATTAGACTCAGGAGCAGCAGATGCGCCTTCTATGCGGATCTGCCTTCCCTGAGTTGGGGGTGCGCCTTCTATGCGATAGATTACGGTAGTGTTGATTGAACACTGCCCCAGTCCCATATATGGTCATGCAGCATTGAATAAGTAGATACTGTTCAACTGCTGCCATCAAATTTACATAATTGGGACAACTGATTCAATACTGCTTGCATGCTGCTGATACTACTGTGCTACTACTGTACCTATGCTGCAAGTTCTCTGGTACTGAGCAGTAGAACGCCAGTAGATGCTGATACAATACTGTTTCTGATGCTGCTTTCACACTGAATAACTACTGCCACACCACACTGTTTCCAAACTGATTTAGTGCTGCTTTTCTACTGCATTCTGGTCCGGGAAGTTACTCTGCATGAGATACTGATAACAGGAATCGAATACCTTTGACTTACTCACGAGCAGCATAATTTTCTCACAGGTCTTAAATTCTAAATAAGGCAAATACTATTCTGAGACGTAGCAATACATCGTGTACTGTAGTTGTCAGAGAGTTGGGTACCTCCTCTAAGGGTGCACGGTTATCTTCATCAACCTGCAGTCCTCCCCTCTCAAACAATAATCTAACACCTCGCAAATAAGACATGGCTTACACGCAAGGAAAGCCCCCTGGTGCGCCTTGTAGAAACATCCTAATATAGGGGTGCACCTTGTAGGTGAGGGTATTTTCCCCGGGGGTATTTTTCATTGGATTAGTACTAGACTGAAGACTAAATGAAGCCCCAGGTGTGCCCTATAGGATCCCTCATGTTGAGATCCAAGCAGCAGCAATGTTGCTGTCTTAGGAGTAATATTAAATTGTCACATTATCATTACATAAAATCGGTTGGTATTTTATTAGGTACTTCATACTCAACTACCGGGCATATCTCATCTATCTACTGCTTCACTAAGCACTGAATAGCAAATACTTATTGTTTTTGTACACCCGCATTTCATCCAACATTAGTTTAAATTGGAACCCTAAAAAAACTGCACTTCTGAAAGTGAAGTGTAATAGAACCATCATATGGATGATATCAATTAGATATTGTTGTATATAATAGCATTGGTTGCCATAGCAACAATGAACAGAGTACAGTATAGCAGTTTCATATCAGTAATAGGGGCCCATCTTAGATATATGAGCAAATAAGCTAACAATGATGATTGAAGCATGTACTAATGTGGGTCATTTCAATATCATCGTGGATGTCCTAAGTACATGTAATGTATAAATAATGCTTTATTCGAGGTGTGGTGCAGAATGAGAAAAAGAGCTAAGAGCCAGACACAATTTGAGTATAATGAGTGCTGAACTGGATGGTAAGCGCCTTGAAGTGGTTGATGAATTCAATTACCTTGCTGTTATTATTGATCGTGGTCTTAATTTTCGGAGAAACAACGAAAAAATAATATCTAGTTTCCGCCACAAGATGTACCAATTAAGACAGTTAAGGAAATTTGTCGATAATAAGCTGTGTCTGACCTTATACAAACAAATGGTTCTACCTGTGCTGGAACATGCAAGTTTTCTACATGAAAGTGGTCCTAAATCCAGTGTTGGCCGCTTACAACTTATGCAGAATCATTGCCTACGGTTATGTCTTCGAATCTTTAATACTCGGGATATATCTATATACGATCTCCATGTTAGAACTTACATGAAAATGCTAAAGGTTAGACGTGATAAGAACTTAATATCTATGATGTATGATGTTTCTTGTGATCCAAACTGTGTCAAACTCCCTGCCAGGAACTTGCGCGGCAATGTTAAAAAACAGTTAAAGGTATCCAGATCCAGGTGTTTGACGTATGATAAGTCACCACTGTACAGGGGGTGTGTCCTTTGGGACAAATTGGATGCAAATACTCAGCAGATAGGCAGTAAGAAAGAATTCATGAACAAAATCTGAATGTATTTGGTGTATAACCGTCACTTGATAGACTACGCAATTATTTTTGAAAGATGTAATATACATGCTGCCTGCGGATAATCGACTTGTGCAAATCATGGTAATACATACAGCCCCTAAGAGGCTTTAGTTATGTCTTTAGTAATATCGTAATGATCTACACCCAAAATGATGCCTGCCTGATGTAACTTTGTACAACCTGATTGAGCGCTACACTATTTCTTTCCTGTTGCCGTGTTTTGGCCGATCTGAAAAACGTACATGTATGATTTCTGCCAATAAACTTGTTAAAACTCAAAAAACTAAGATTGGACTTCCTGAGTGAGACAAACCACTAGAACGCACAGGATTTAAAGGACGTGGTGGACGGAATATTTATTAATATGTAGATGGGGCTTGACATAATTAACTGTCATTAACTGTTATCATTTGACATTTATACTAAAATGCATTCGTCATTTACATCATTGAGTTTTCTTGAAATGCTTATTTTTTCACCTGTTTTTAATAGAAACGTTCAGTACCACAGTTCATTGGTCTCCCAATTTTTAACCAGGGCCTAGCCCGAGCACAGCTTTTACCAAAAATAAAGTATTGCAGCTCCAAACAGTCTGTAGCTTCTTAGAGATGATCCATCAACTACGCCACACTGGCCGGAGGGAGTGGGTGCGGGGTTAAAGTGTGACACACAATGCTGAACATATGGCAAAAAGTGTGACAGGGGGTGTTGAAAATGGCCAAACGTTCAAAACTCTTAGAAACGTTTAAATGTTTTATGACAGTTTCGGATGGGTTTACTGGCCTTAAGAGGGGAGGGGTGAGATACAGATCCCCAAAGTTAGACCTACGCGGCATTCATATTCCATTGCTTCCAACATTAAATAAATGTTTTAAGGATATTTCCAGGCATTTAGAATTCAGAGAAAAGAACAAGCAGCACAGAATCAGCATAGTCCATTTGTAAACAAATGAGGAGATGAAACTGGTAGCTGATTAATTGTCACCTAACAATTACTAGCAATTAGCAATGACCGGGGATAACTAATGATGTATAGTTCTGAGTGATTGCTGACACACAGTAGATAAGTACTAACATATTTATACTGGTTAAGTGCTGATAACACTATACAACAAAATTTTCACTTGCTGGAAAAACAGGGCTGAAACCCACTAATTTGAATGTTCTTTGACCACTTAAAAATAACATCCGTTTTTTCGCTGGTGGCTCTCAGTTTTGAGATATCCATACTATCCTAGAATTGCCAATTTTCGTCCTCGGTAGCCTGATTCATATTAGTGCAAACTATACATTCACCAAATTTTACATCAAATATGATTTATTTATCTTTAATTAACATTTCCAAACCCATGTCTAATGAATTGTTTATTATTTGACTCTGTAATCTGCCATGAAAATAGTAAATTTAGCTTGAAATGTAAGTCAGTCAGCACTTGTTTGGGACTGTTTTGCCCGTCTCTTGTACACGATGTTGGACTCATCCCAAACCACACCCCTTCGGTAGCCAGCTAGTAGAGAAGGTAACCACTATCTTTAGAAGAAATTTTCTATCTCTGAGATGTCCTGTTGTAATCTCTGCCCATGTTTGTCACTTACCGAGCCACAATTTTCTAGGGGATAATGCAAGGTCAGATGCATAAAGTGCATCTTCAAGGACATTTTGCATTTGAGTTCCTGATATATGTGCCTAGCAGTGTATCCACGCTTTTTACATAATCCTAAGCCCTCAGAAAACATATTATGACTGCTTTGCGGGCAAGCCATGGCTTATATTTACTATGCAGCCAATTTTTGGTTATACACATGTATAACATACTGTACACTTATCTACATCACATCACCCATAATGTAACTAGATTTAAGATCATTTTTTGTGGACCCTGACACACCAGGTTTATTACACTTAACACTAATACCTTACGAAATAATTCAAGATTGCTCAAACTAGTTCTACATTGCATGCTGAATGAGGATTGTTCTGTCTTGTAAAACCGGCAGTCCATTTTTTTTGTTACCGGTATTTGTATTTTGTCCAACTGTACTGGGTGCCATATGTTTAATAGTTAATTGACATGCCTTTAGAAGGTAGGTAAAAGTAACAATGTAAATCACTTGGGGAACCATCCATTTATTGCATACACAGCAAGAGGGGGTCAAGGCAAATGCGTACATGTGCGTACAGGGGGAGGGGGGCTTAGGGCCATTTTGGCATACGCTTTGTGTACACACAGGGGTACTTTGAGCCAAAATTTTGGGAATTTTTAGGCTATTTTTGGATGTCTTATAAGGGCACAGTTATCAGTAATAAGTAGTATGTAAAGTCCCAAAAATCCTTTTTCTGGGACAGTGTAAATTGATTGAGTAATCTTACCATTAACATTGGGGGGGGGGGGGGGGTCTGACTTTGCATTTGTGATCATGTTTGGCTCCTGTATATTTCACTATAGTCTACTCACTATCCCAATGGCAAACTTAAACCCTGGGCACCAGAAGATCGTTAAAATATGAATATTGCATTCTGTCTATACATTGTCACAAAGCCTTAGAGTGTACTTCAGACAAAACAAGTTTTAGCATTTCACACCCCTGATTCTCTATTACATGGATTGCCTTTTCATAAAAAGGAGTATATAAATGGAGGTCCAAATATATGTGGTTTCAACCTCCCATCTCCTGGCATCCCTACTTATCTAACAGATTGGGAGTGGGGGGGGGGGAGGGTCAGTGACTTGAGTATGTATGTAGGGGGGTAGCCTCAATGCGTATATAGACCGTGCCCACCGCGTGACCTATATAGCGCCGGCGGCCATGTTGGAAATACCAAACGTAAACAATGCCACTCCCCCTCACTGCACTGCAGTTAGGGAGTGATCAGTTTTTAACAACAGGGGGGGGCTGGTGGGTTTGCGCGCGGACGCTCAAAAAAAATTTCGAGCCCCCCCTCTCGAGGGGGTAAAATTTTTTCGACCCCCCCCATAAGGGACAAAAATCGCGCGCGAACGTCCCCTTTTAGCCTTTAGTAACGCGCGGGGTTTTCCACTGAAAACAGGTGAAATTATTTTGACCCCCCCCATCAGAGGTATTGAAAAAATTCTGACCCCCCCCCGGTCAAGGGGTTGAAAAAATTCTGACCCCCCCTCAAACCCACCGGCCCCCCCCCCTGTTGTTAAAAAATGATCACTCCCTTAAGCAGCCTGAAATGGCTCAACATTTTTGCAAATAACTTCTGAACAAAATGTCTCCCATACTATCCAGGGGTATGCTTAGAAAGCCCAGACATTGGGGAATCTGCGGATATCCAAACATCTGATTTCTGATGAGTATGATGGATGTAGGAATAGTTTTTCTCAGGTTTTCCATTTTTCGGAAATGCCTGTCACTGTCACTAGTGTCAGTGCATGGGTAAATGAGAAAGTTAATTTCCCTTGGCCACATTCTTAGCCCCATATCTTAGGGAGTGATCATTTTTCAACAACAGGGGGGGGGCGGTGGGTTTGAGGGGGTCAGAATTTTTTCAACCCCTTGACAGGGGGGGGGCAGAATTTTTTCAATACCTCTGATGGGGGGGGTCAAAATAATTTCACCTGTTTTCAGTGGAAAACCCCGCGCGTTTCTATAGGCTAAAAGGGGACGTCCGCGCGCGATTTTTGTCCATTATGGGGGGGGTCGAAAAAATTTTACCCCCTCAAGAGGGGGGGGTCGAAATTTTTTTCGTGCGTCCGCGCGCAAACCCACCAGCCCCCCCCCCTGTTGTTAAAATATGATCACTCCCTTAGAACAAAACTTCCACCAGGCTATTCCATGATATGACAGGAAAAATATTGGGGGATCCATGTAATGAATTTTTGAAGGTCCTGGATGATTAAGGAATCAATTCTTTTAGGATTGTCATTTTCGGAAATAGTTGTCAGTGAATGGGCAAATCAGAGAGTAAGAAAGGGGCTGTATTTTCCCTGAGCATAGCCCCTAGAGTCTCATTCAGTTGTTTGTTTCCAAGGGAGAAATGATTTTGACACCTCAAGGTGGGGAAGGGGTCAAAAAGATGTTATGCCTTTTCAGTAAGAAAGCCTGTGAATTACTTTAGAACAAGGGGGGTGACCAGGGAAATTGCAATGTGTCAAAAGGGAAGGGGTCAGAAAATTTTCTGCACCTCTGCATGGAAATCTACTGCACCCCTCGCAGTCAATAAAACATGTGGGACCAAGGCCATTGCTGTGAAAATTGCTGCCGGGCCTGCAGAAATGGCCAGACTGTGGGACCGATTGACTGACTGTAATCTCAAGACCTTGTGTTTTTGAGGAATCCGGTACTGCCAAAATCAGTCTGAGCCTGCAGAACATTAATGTCTGCAGGACAGAATGGCCCGTTGATAAGTAATGAGAAATCCTTAAGTTACCAATGGGTTTTTGAATTGTGAAATATATCATATAGAATAGAATTCGGGTCATTTTGAAGCTTTCTACCAAATTCTCATGGTCAGGGAGCTTCTTACCTGCAGGGATCAACCTTTACATGGGATCCTATGTATGGTAAAACGTGTCCAACTAAAAGGGTATTTCAAAGTGTTACGGGGCCTGGGTTAGAGGTAGGATAGAGTAGGCCTAGTCAACCAACACTGACATTGATGGGAGAGATACTCTTTGAGTGGATGTCTGAGGAAAGCATGCCTGTATTGGTATTTCATATCAGATGAATGCATTAAACTTCCCTACCTTTACAAATCTTTTTTTGTTGTTAAAACTTGTGATTTTTTGATGACATGATGTCATACAGCCCATGACCCCCCCCTCCCCCCCTTGTCATGCTTGGTCATGGGGAGTGGGTCCCCCCCTCCTGCATGACGTCATTTGTACACAGCCCCATGGCGCCGATCCAACTACTCATAACTTTGCTTCTAGTTGGAATATTTGAAAAATTCTTTCAGTTTTGGAAAGCTCAAAATGCCAGGAATGCGTGAGAATGCTTTGTCTATGCGTGAGAACGTGAGAAAGTGTCAAAATGCGTGAGTCTCACGCCCAGGGCGTGAGACTTGACAGCCCTGCTACAGTAAACAGTGCTTTCATGTGGGTGGGGGGGGAGTCCCTGTATTTCCAATATGGCCGCCGTGACGCGGTGTGACGTCACGTGGGATTCCTTTATGGTGCAACAGGGGGTGTCTAGTTTTGGTCAAAAAGTGTGTACATAATTAATGGTTGGTCCCTTGTCAAAGCACAGCTTATGTTTCCCCTGTAATGGGGCATTGGTAGCGTTGCATTGTTAGAACACCCCCCTGCTGCATGTGGTCGAGTGGGTTAAACCGAGTCTCATGTACATGGTTGCCACAATTTGGCACAAACATATAGTCACTGTTCGTATTTGCTGGTGATATAGTCATATTCAATATTTGTTGCAATTATCTCTAGCTCCGTCCTGGAGGTCTTAATGATGTTGCCTACTCTGGCTCAATTTGCTCTGTTAGACATTTTAACTTTTGTTGCTGCATTTCTTACACTCATGCCTCTAGAAGTAATCCTGGTGGTTATGATTTTGGTCAGTTGACTGAACTTTCTATATACCTTCCGGGCCTTTTTATGTTCAGCCTTTAGATTAGTTACTCTGTGTAGCGAGGTCTTTGACCACCTATTGCACACTAACCCCAGCGGCTCGATTCTACTAATCCCACCACTAGCTTGGAGGCACTGTGGCATAGCTGGCCTGTATTACTTTCACAATCTTGTCAGATAAAAGTCATGCCTTACCCACAATCCCACACTAACCCCAGCGGCTTGATTCTACTAGGTCATTCCGAGTTGGGGCCAGCTTGCCACAATCCTACCACACCAGCAAGAGAATTAGGTCATTCTGAGTTGGGGCCAGCTTGAACCTATTGTAGGGGTTCGTTCCCCCCTCAGGTTCACAGATGCCTCGCGGACCGAGGACTGTTCACTTGATGGTGTCACTCCCCCTATGTATACCATACCGATCCAGGGTAGTTGGAAGGTAGAGAATGTCAGGCCAGGGGAAGTAGCTCAGGGGTAGAGCTTCCGCATCGAAGTTTGAGGGTCCCGGGTTCGAGTCCCGGTTTCTCCATGACATTTTCCGCTGACCACTACAGTGGTGGAGAAACTGCGACCGTGAGGCAGGACCACTCGGTTTCTCCACCACTGTAGTGGTCAGCGGAAAATGTCATGGAGAAACCGAGTGGTCCCGCCTCACAAGGGGGATCTTTAGAGAGCTCAGTACCTGGGCTGGTATGGTATAGACAAGCGCTTCGACCTGCTAGTGCTGAGGAACTTGGAAACAGGTGGCATGCACAACCGTTCCTGGAACAGGAGCCTATACGGACTTAGCAGGATCATTTATTAGCCAATGAGATGATCCCAACGATTCACTGCGGTCCTCTCGGGGGCCAACTGGTACCCATCTGATAGGTCTTATCAGTTGAACTCACTGGTAATAAGCTGCAGTAATGGCGGTGCCCATGGAGCACCAGTTCTGGGCAGATATGGTCGAAGCTGGTGGGAATGAGTGTAGGGGTTCGTTCCCCCCTCAGGTGCGCAGATGCCTTGTGGACCGAGGACTGTTCACTTGATGGTGTCCCCCCCCCCCTCAGAGGGATTGAAAGGAAATTCTGATGCCCCCCTCAAGGGGTTGACAAAATTCTGACCCCCTCCCCCTCAAACACACCAGCCCCCTATTGATCACTCCCTACCCTAACATCACTGACACCAACGCTATATTTCCCCGGCAAAAATGGCCGCACACCACTCCCTAAGGCCACACCAAAAAAATAAGTTGGGTCTACAGATTTTGGTTTTAAAAAAATGGTGCGAGCGAGCAAAATTTTTTTTTTTTTTATGTTTAAAGAATTTTCTGGCGTCCAATGGATTCCTTGGTGGGAAAGTGAGGCGAGCGAATAAATTTTCTTTTAAATTTTGCCAAACATCACAAAGAGAAAACTTGTAGAAACTGAAGCGAGCGAAATCCGTACACAAGAATTTTTTCAAAGAAAAAAAAAATTTGTATTTCCGAAAAATATGGAGAGGGCGATCCGTGGACCAAATTAATTTTTTGGTGTGGCCTAAGATGCCAGAGATTACAGAACCCCATTCATTTTGAGGGGAGAATTTTAAAAAGGGTGGGCTGCATTGGAAACATTATCTTTAGACATGAAGTGATACATGTTTGGTTAGATTTATGTCTCACCTGTGCGGGTTGCACCAAACTATAACTGATTAGACACTTTAATCAAGTGTGTTAGTCACATTTCTAATGAAATCTGCAGTGAGAAATTTGATGGCGGCCATTTTGACATGTATATGACATACTTAGCGAAGTCAGCCGAATTTGGCTGTGCGCTTACTGAATCAATGCACTTATTGCAAAAATGCCTAGACATTAGCTTTTCTAATAAAAGTTACATGAAATATGATATCAAGTATGTGTAGCTAACATATAGACCTACATTTTAAGGGGATTTGGGAAAATATTGACTGAATATTAAAATCAGGGCGGTAGTGCTAACTTCCGCAACTTTGGACCAATTTTCCTAAAAAAATAATTGTTACAGAAGCTAACAGAACCAACAGGGTTATTCTACAATATCTTTTTACTAAAAAGAATTTCAGTTTATACAGCTATAGAGCTGCGATTTTCTGCGATGTTGGATCTAATGAATGCATACTACCAACATGTTTTATAATAAATCATTGAAAATTCTGATTTCAACTTAAAATTTAAAATATTTTTATCTCTAGGAATTAAATGACCTTTTGATATGTTTCTCTCCTAATTCTCAGCTTTACTGTGGTATAATTCTTTAGTAAATCGGCCTTCTCAATCAGAATCTATCATTGATTATGTGCAATGATGTCTAAATTCCATGTGCGCAGTGCATGTTTAATGGTCGGTGTTATCAGTATATTTGGGCAACAAAGCAGTGCAGAGAATGGCAGAAAGATTTTTCCATTCCCATTATGTAAAGTGGTATAAAAACGGTTCTAGTTGGCCTATCAACTCAATTAAAAAAGCTATGAATTTCAATTTTTAAGCCCTTTCATTTGATATGGTTTGTTTAATTTCGTTGATGTCCTGATTTTTGGCTGACTTCGCTAACATACTGTTAGTTGCCTTGGTGATATCTCCTTTACCCCGAAAAAGCCAATACATCGCAGTCAGTCTGAGTCTGAGAACGGTCCACCCGTGACTCAGACGATACTCAGTCTCAGTCTAGTTAGGCACAGTCACAAAAATTTCAAATACATTAGATATGTAAACTGATGTTATGGCTGGATAGATCTAATTGAAATAGATATTCAGTGAAAATTTAAAGTCAATGTCTTGTTTAGTTTCTGAGAAAATGACAATTATGTCGTCTGAGAACTCTGCCTATTATCCCATAGTGAAGCATATAGGACGTTGTGACCGCTGACAGATAACTGACTGGTGGTGAAAACACATTTTTCTGTTCTCATTTTATCAGTTTTTAACCAATTTTCTTCAAATAAAAAATGTAATGATGAGTGTTGGATACCAGGTCGATGCCCGCTCACCTGTGACCTTCTGTCAGTCAAGATGATGTAAGGTCATGGTCAAAGGTCACTTTTCAGCGAGACCTAAATTCTACCTAGATTTAAAGAGTCTACCAATTTTACCTGGTAATATAAGTATGCTTAGATACTATAAATATGTATCAAATACCCCACCAGCCCAGGTGACCCTATTTTCACGTCATTTAAGGTCAATATCATTAAAGGTCAAGGTCAGAGCATAATTATTGGTCTCCGGTGTCATGTGTCCAAAATTGTTTAGGAGAGTCCCTTGGCTCTCAGCTACAAATGACCCATCATTGGATGAGTAGGATCAATTTATGGCCTCAATAGTGTAAAACAACCAGTAAAAGTGTGTGAACCAAAGCTCTTACAAAATACATTTTTCAATTCCTCCAACAATTCAACTTTCCCCCCACCAGATCTTTAAAATTTTGGCATCATTAGTTAGAATCCTTGAATCAATAGCTTTCCATTGGTACCCTAGCCATGCCTGTGCATTTGTAAACAAGGTCAGGATGTTGTTATGTATGATGTCATAGAAAATTCCCATATGCGGAGTGTAGGTCAGACATTTCGCGGCAGGAGGTACCCTTGCAGTATGGGGCTATATGGCTGTGCCTAGTCTAGGGAAAACATGCCAAACTTTTATTTTGGATTTACCCGGATAATTTTACATCACCGGGAAGCTGGCAGCTTGAGTAATTTATTGGTGTTTAAATTGTCTTCATAGTGTTACTAGAACAAAAGTTATGAGGGATTGAATGTGGAATTTCTATAATGTTTTCTGTCAGTGGATTTCCAGCCAGTGTGGCTCTTATCAGTCCCTGCCCACTGTGCACAGGCTGCACTGGTTCTCACACATTTCAGACCTTGCTTTACGTAATCTCAAATTAAATTTGATTGAACGATCATAGAGGGTAACCAATTACATCACTGTAAGCACAACAGTTTGGGGATTAATGGGCTATATTTTGCATCAAAAGGAACTAAGATAAGTATTATAGATCATGTTGGAAAGTCAAAATTTTCTAAATGGCAGTGTGATAAGCAGACCTGAAATTCTTGGATTTTTTACTCAACTCTCCTATACTCTTTAGCTTTGGGCTAATTTGGGCTAATAGATAATAAATAGCTGATTAAAGTTCCTAAAAGTACACACTTTTGTGGTTATCCCATATAAGTTTAAAAAAGTTACACAAATATTTAGTTTTGATATTTTCGGGTTTAAGTCATAACTCTTCTGAAATATATACAATCTGTCCAGATATTTCATTCTTTCTCCCTCTATGGTAACTGATAATGTCTTAAGCTTTCAATAGAGGTCTCGAATGTAAAAATTGACCAAGAATTAACAAAAATATCAGCATTTTATATTTCAAGGTTTTATAGAAATTACAGTCTGCGTACACCAATACCCTTTGAGAACTGATAAGATATCAAATCAGTGACTGGATCTAGAGTAAAATGACCTACAAATTCTGATTCCTTGGTTATTTTTACCCTTGGTACATGAAAATAGTTAATGTTGACAGTGGAAAAGAGCCCTAAAATAGAAAATCATATTGATTGGTTTACTATAGTGACAGATAGGGTAGGGATGGGCACCCATAAATTAGATTTTGTACCATCCAATTGAAAATTATGCCCTCGGAAAGAAGAAATCCGTGCCAACTCAATGCTTTTTAAATAAATGTAATAGAGTGATTAGAAGAGAAGCAGTGCATTTTTTAATAAAAAAAGTTAGGAGTATTTTCTGTCACCTTTTTCAGGTCATTATCAGCTCTGTGAGGGAAAATTAGGTCAAGTCAAGCCTCACTGACCACACTCACTGAGTGGTGCATTTTTGACATCATCCCATATAAATGCTTATAACTTTCTAACAGTCAAGGTTACAGAGAAAACAGTCATACCAGAAGACAGAAAACAGTTTAGTGGTTCCAGGGGTATAAATTATTTTGTGATTTGACATGGAAAAATGTATCATATTCTGATGGAAACTCAAAATTCTGTGTGGTGGAGTAAATTCACTCAGGTCAGATTTGTGCAATTATGAGCAAAATATGATGTTACTCTTTTTCTTCAAGCACTTTTGAGCACACAGATATTTAGGAACCAGTTCTAGATTCTTGTAGAAAACAAAATTGCGGACATTTTGGTTGTGGTTTCCAAAGGTACCCCAAAACTTTGTAATTTCAAAAAAATGGTTAAAAATTTGAAATATTTTTATTCAATTTTAGATTTTACAAAATTCTGTCTTTCTTCATTGGCCAGGAAGCTTGATATTTTAAGTTGAAATCGGTTTTTAAAGTGTGTTATTTGACAAAGAATTGTAGGAATTACAACAAATTTGGTAACTGATGTCGGGGTGAGACTCACCCCGGTCACATCAAACATGGTCATGTATATACTTGACGTTTTAATAAACTTGACATCCCACAAGAAAATGCCTATGATATTCATATTCTATGGGTCTTTTTACATAACATACCAAAAGATGGTATTTTTCCATGGAACAGAAGTAACAAAATTCAGGTTTTGAAGTTGCTCTATTTACTATAGTGACAGAGAGGCAGCGTTCAGCAGTAGCTGCTGGCGCCCATCCCTAGATAGGGACTAGCGGGAGTGGGGGCAGGGGTGTTATTCCTACCTAGTCTAGTAACTAGTGTTGGTACTGCCGAGCGATAATACAGAACTTACAAATAAACAACAAATTTTTCAGAGAAGATCTAAATTTGAAAGAACCTGCGTACTCATATTTCGTTATCTATCCTAGCAGATATCCTTACCTATTAAGCAGACTTGTGACGGTCATTCCTCGCGGAGAATTTGGCTCATCCATTGCGTTTTTGTTTACAAACAACACCACTGACACTTGACCCGGAAATAGATCGCTGCCTGAACACGTCACCTGACCCCGAGTTCTTTACGTCATCACTACCAGTGTCCAAGATGGCAGACGGACCATCCAAAACAGATATTGATGCCATTTTCAAGAGATTACGCAGTAGCCCCGCAAATAAGGTACATATTTTGACCATTCACACAAAGTTAAATAATTTTTTAGTTATTTGGTGGAAGGATGAGGGCAGGGTAAGTGTAGTTTTCTAGTGTTGAGACTCTGAAACGTGACATTATTGAACCCGGACTCGATGCATGCCTTTCGGAGTCTGTGAATCGACAACTCGATCCCGAGAAAAGGTCCACGTCGAGCCTTCCAAGTATTTGTGGGATTGTGTAAACGCTCTCTTGTGCTTCCATCTGGACACATTGGTCGTTTTCCCAGTGGGTTATTGGACATCAGGAGAGTTTCAACGAATACTAACGGCGACGGGGCTATTAAAAGACGACCGAAAATGTGTTTCTTTGGGTCGGTCAGTGTTTTGTTTGTCGCCGGGCGAGAAGGGTCGGTGTCAGTCACTGACCCAGCCAAGTGACAAGTCACTCACTGACAAGTGACGTGACTGAGTCAGACCTGGGGGTGTGGTGTTCAAGTTGAAGTCTTTCGTGACAGAGTGGCAAGGCATTATGCCATTAACATGCAGAGCAGTCCCAGTCCAACAAAGCTCTGCCCTTCTTTTATCAATTCAATGACAGCTGTGTGTGTGAAAAAGGAATAGCGACTCACTGACGGCTACAGTGACACCTACAAATTGAAATATTTTATTTATATATTTTTTATTGATAATCAATGATTAAATCATAAATCAAAAATATAGGTGATCTTCCTTAGTTCCCTTACCAATGTGGTATATATGCTACATTCAAGTAGTCCAACAACAACAGCAATGCAATACAGTATGCGTGACAGATATATACAATGAGAAATGTCAAATGAGTACAAATACACTGGCTATAATACTATTAATAGCAAATATTAATGTGACCTATTTTGAAAGTAGAAGATATAATTAGATCCATCGGTGATTGGGGAACTCACAGAGTTGTAGTCTTTACATAGACTAGTAGATAGGCTTTAGTACCAGGGATTTTGATAGGATTTTTTGCAATGAGCAAATGGCGCATTCATGGCCAAAACAATGCGCCATTTTGAAGGCCAATGGGCCAATGTGTACCTTCTAGCCAAAAATTGCAGAATATATGAGAGCAAAAGGGGTATACTGGTGATTGTTTTTTTCCCCTTGTAGTTTCATCATACCACATTCAAAGTAATTAGCATACAGTGCTGTTCAAAAATGCATGTCCAGCATTTAAGACTTTAATTTGGCCTCAAAATCTGATTACCTTAGGTCATTTCTTGTCAAAAATGTGACCAAAAAGAGAGGGTGTGGACTAAAGGATGAGTACTTATTATATCAAATATGGGATTTCTGGATAGAAAGTGATACAAATCTTTAGTGGAAAGAATGTACTACTTTGGTGTGATAAAACTTGACATCTCTTATAAAGGCTCTGATATTGGAGAACCCATAACTTTGACTGTTATATATGACGAGATTGACACTTAGTTCAAGAGAATTTTGAATTTGATTCATGAACAATGCAGATGTGATTGGAAATTTCTGACTACTGAATGACTGTTGATCGTCAATTTGAAAGTATAAATGACATTCAATATAATCATAAAAAAGGGCATTTCCACATCACTGACAATGCACCTGAGTTTTCCAATGGACCAAAATCTACGAAAGTATAGCCTTTATGACCCCCATCCCCAAAGAAAATAAATGGAATGAAAAAGAAATAAAGGTCTTAGACTCCAGATGGTGCACTTAGTTTTAAATCTCATTTAGCTCAGGCTTCCATAGCCCACTTAAAAGGGGTCTATATCTCCTCTTTCCTATCCTCTCAGATGTGTGTAGTGCACAGATGTGCGGGCACTGACACATTGCTCTGTGAAACTGTAATATAGTTCTCGCCATGAATATGACATTACCTGTCGAAATGCGTTAAACATCTATTACTCACTCTCATTTAGCTTTCAATATATACCATTCATGAGTGTTAATACATGTGAAAATGAAGTGTTCACAAGGTGAGACGGTCAATATGGCCACCCCCTCATAGGAATATTTAAGATGTATGATATAATGTCAAATGTTTCATTTGTGAAGGAATCGTGGTAGATCTCCATGAATCTGGTTGACAAATACATGATTGTTTCCGTCATGATCTTAGCTTTCCAATGGTATATAACACTTATATGATTTCTATACATCTCAGCTTCAAGAAATCCTTTGTAGATTATTTTGGGGGTCATGTCTATGATGTCATTGCGCCATTGGCGCATTTGAATGAGTATTTAATGCGTCATTTAAGTTATAAATGCGCAATACGCGGCCCTTTCAAAATCCCTGTAGTACTACCGTAATTGAAGAAAGGCAATTCATTATCATGTCTCAATTAAAGATTTTGGATAGTTTTTAGTCTATATTTTTTTAAAGGCTATATATAGTATATATACCATATGGTACCTAATACTCGTACACATAATCATATGTCAACAGTTATATTCAATGTAAGTGGTAGATCTAGAGGTCTAGAATTGGGCCCTTAAATCTAAATGGATCTAGTCTGGGTCTGACAGTTATGTTTTTTGATACAGCGCATTGGCATTGGTATGAACTTTGATAAGGGTTGACAAAATTGGTAAATTGTTTTTCCCTCTAATGTAATGGCTCTATCCAAGGTTATGGAATCGCCAAAGATAGATTCACATTTGTTTCTAATATTACTTAAACTCAATGAATTTGTTTGTTCCAATACACATCAGATGTATAACATTGAATGGGTGTTCACCAGTCGTCCTTATCTCTTTAAACACGTTACCTCCTCGCAGCAATTATCTGATTAGATAATACACATGTATACATTGTATTTGTATCGCACCCGTCAAACTCAAAGACTGTGCTACCTCTGAGCCTAAAGGATCATATCTAGAGCAGTTGAAAGAAACCAGAGATTAAAATAGCCTCACATAATGAGATTGATTGACCATCTTAGATATATTTTTAGATAAGGGAGATGCACACCAGCAGTTGTCACATTTTGACAGTATTTACATAATGTATCCCTGCGTGTGCCATTAATGTGTATACTTAGTGTATCAGCTGTCACTGCTTAACAATGGAGCACTTTGACCTAGCTCTAGTTAAGCCCTCTGGATGCACCGTATATATGGAGGTTGTGTATTGCATTGTAGCCAAACTGTTAACCAAAGAAATTTTAGACATCAAAATATCAGGGGAGGAGAATCAAGGAATTTAATTAAGCCTTTTACTTGAAAAACTAATTATTTTTAATGGGAAGATTCTTCTCAACGATGAAAATGGGAAACTCTTTTCAAATATGAAATCAGAATTAAAATGACAAGGTAATACGGCACAATATAGATGTAACTGGGGGGGGGGGGGGGAAACGCCGAAAGTAACACTTTAATCCTCTCTGCAAAAACAGAAAGTATTCACGATTTGACTAATATCTGTCTGTCTGTCATATTTCAGCAATGTTTTGATTGCCAAGCAAACAACCCAACATGGGCCAGTGTAACATACGGTGTATTCCTATGTATCGACTGCTCAGCAGTCCACCGGTCGCTTGGTGTTCATCTTACCTTCATCCGATCCACACAATTGGATACCTCATGGACGTGGATGCAACTTCGTGCCATGCAAGTCGGTGGCAATAGCAATGCGGTATGTACTAGTAGAACAACTTGGTAGAATATTAACATCTGGACTGGTTGCTTAATTCCAACTGACAATTTCTCCTTTGGTGTAGCAATTATTGTGTCAAAATTTCCATGTATTTATACATAGGTTACAGTCACCATTAATATTCTTAGGCATTCACTTCTCCAGTCTTCTCCCAACAAATCGGGCTTCCCTAGCCCACTTAAAAGGGTCTATTTCTTCTCTTTCCTATCCCCTCGGATGTGTGTGGTGCACATATGGGCAGGCACTGACTCATTCCTCTGTGAAATTGTGTAATGTAGTTCTCGCCATGAATATGACCTTAGCTGTTGAAATGGCGTTAAACATCTATTACTCACTCACTCACTCACTCCCAACAAATTGATTCAAATCCACTTTATTTTATAAATGTTCCTGTATGCCTTCTGTTCAACATGAGTACCAATTGATTTTGATTGAAATTATCAAGAAATGTCCAATTTTATATATTACTGAACTTCGAAGTAATCATATGATGCATTATACTTCTTTCAGATTGCATACTTCCGGCAGCATGGCTGTACAACGACAGATGCCCAACAGAAGTACAACAGTCGTGCAGCCACCATGTATAGGGATAAGCTAAGAGCACTAGCTAACAAGGCCATGCAGTCCTATGGCACTAAGGTAGAGACCCCCTTCTACTTACCAGCATATCAGTATTACAGTGATGGTGTATTGGTGGTAGGTCGGGTATGAATATGTCATTTAGGGTTATTTGGAGTACCGTAATCTCCCGCATATAAGGCGTGTCTTCTACGCCAAACAAAATGCTGCTGAGTCTTTTACGTGGGAGGGACATTGCCTTGAGTTTGGGATGCGCCTTATAGGGGGGGGGTATTTTTACTATAGAACAGTACTAAATTAACAAAAAATCTGCCCTTAGGGGTGCGCCTTATACATGGGACAGGCCTCCCTGAGTTGGGGGTGCACCTTATACGCGGGCTGCGCCTTATACGCGGGAGATTACGGTAGGTTGCATTGTCAGTGTTGTTACTCATTATATGCAAGACCTTATCGAAGCTGATATGCGCTTGGAAGATGTAGGCCTATCTATACCAGGATTCCCATTGTCACAAATGAGAAATAAAGTGGCAAATCGAATTAATGTCATGGAAAATGGGGGGGGGGGGGGTGAACACTCCCTCCAAAAAATAAAAGAACGAATAGGGTTTAAATACATCATTAAATTATATCTGAATCTAGTGGTGATTCCATTCAGCACATACTGCAGATTTCAGGTTTGGCTCTAGAAGAAGGCACTCCGATGCACCCTGAAATTTTGTTAAAATAAGTATTTAATTAAAGGAAATTCAACTTGAGATTATATGGGAACCTTGGTATAGTTACACGATAAAAAAGAGAGATTTTGTTGTGGGATTGTTAGACTGTGTTGGAACAGATAGATAGAGACTGGCTTCAGCTAGAGCTCAGCATTAAGGAGCGAAAACAAAAAGAAGGTTTATCATTCATACTCGACAGTATTGAACCAATTGCTGTTTTGATCGCATTCCTACATTTCAAAGTATGGAAACTATGAATCAAATACGGCACAGAGAGGAACTGCAAATGTTTTTACTAAAGGAAGCTCACTGGGGAGTGTTGTTACTGTTTGGAGGTGAATGGAGTAGGTGGTGAAAATAATTTAAGTAATGATCTGTGTTCTGTTTCCGTCTAGGTCTCAGCTAAGGTATGTCACCGATCATTGACTAAGGCACCCTCACACGCCTCGGAGTGATGCTTTAATAATAGCCTCATTGATTTGTAAATAATGTCTCTCTCAAATAGAAAATTGTTTTGTCTGAATGTTCTTGACAATAGTCGCTTTGACAGATTATATTAGGCACAGGAAAATCTACAATCACAGAGGCTTGTTATGTCAAGATGGGGTGTTAAAAGCTTGATCCCCGATACGGATAGTATAAATCAGCAGATGCAAAATTTTCCAACTAAATTATCTTTGAAATTATAGACAGTACAATTATAAGTCTAGGATTCTAGCCTTTGATAGAAATCCACATGTTATGATGAGGCCTGCGGAGAGTGACCTTTTTCGTAGCACTTGGGGCTTACCGCCTCTTCTTCATTTGTCAGTTATGTATGCACGCTTGGTGCTAACCTAGCTTTTACCCCAGCAGGATTGGATTTGTACCTGCCTCCCATGGGTTCACCCGCTTCGTCCAGTTTTTCAGACGCGATTAGCAGTTACCATACTCCTAAATTTGTCATTAACGAAGAGTCAGATGGGGATAAAATGTGTACAGAAGTGTTAACCTTACAACAGGGCCTAGAAATTACAACTGTGTATGGATCCTCTTGCTGTGAAGGATTGACACTTCAAAACATGTGTTAAACTAAGTGGCATTTCCATGGTGTTCTTAAAAGTTGCTCATGGATGCCCCACGATTAAAAAGAAAAGATGCTGCAATTTGAGATATATATGTATCACTAATGCTTATGAGATCGAGGGTGGATCTTAAGATCTGATTGGCATCGCCGCTTAGGGAAAATTATGCATTGACATTATGTTCATCTAACAACCAATTATAGGTTATCATTACCATACTGTAAGTGTTCAGAAAGTTAAGAATCTTAACCTGCCTATATATAAGAATTTATCGTTGAGAAAAATGTTTAACTTGAAAAGCGAGTTATAAGAGCCAGGTAAAAAAAAAACTGATTTTCAGTGCCTCTGGTTGGAGGCAGATGGGGGACAGGAAGTGGAAATAATTGTCTGAAATAAAGCTTGAAAATAGGTCAAAAATTACAAAAAATGTACATGGTGTTTGGGGTTAGAATGATTTCTTTTAAGGTATTGAAAGATTTAAGGTTTTCTGTTTTATGGTTTTGGAGATATTGATTGGAACAACCAAAGTAGTCAGTCACATTTTCAGAGGAGTAGATACACTTTTGGACCCAATGCTAAGCCTATGGGATGTTGATCCATGGATCAACATTCCCACCCTTTTTGACTGAGGTGGTGCAAATAGGCTAAGGTGGTGCAAATACATGCAAATGAGGGCCCACATTGAGGCAGGTGGTGTGAACAGGAGGAAGAGGAAGGATGGTGGTGGGGATGATATCAGCATACAGGCAGGAACTAGCTCCAAGCAGATATCAATTAGTGTAACCTGGTTATAATGTAGTTCTAATACCACAACACATCTGCTTGGAGAGCCAGTTAATGTCCATGTTGGTTAACAGCACCACAAAAGGGCAGGAAAAAGGTTCCCAAAGGTTTCCAAATGGAATGCATATACTTTAACATTGTAGCAAAGAAGCATCACCTTGCAATGATGGTAGGCATGCCTTAACTTTCTCACTGATACCAGCTTATCTAAGGGAGATAATACAATAATATATATACAGTTTCAATTTTCATGATATTTTTGCACCCCCCATAAAGTCTTAATTCAAGGTGGCTCATATAACTCTTCTTTTTCTCAAGCAAAAAAATATCGGCTTTTCGAGTTACCTGCAATGCCCATTGCTATCCTATGTTACCTTTATGTTGGCTATATTCAGTCTCATTTTATAGCTCAATATCATATTCATAGAGCCTCAGTTGTAACTGATGAACATTTCATTTAAAAACAAGTGATTGATTTTTGCTCAAAAATGTTGGTAAAACGTTGTTATTGATGTTAGGCTTCAAAAAAAAGGATGCACTCTCAACGGGGTATTTGTTTAAAACTGGGTATTATATCACAGGCTAGCTCTAATGTATGCCTAGAAATTGAATTTCCCTTTCCATTTCACAGTTTAGTTCACACCACATAGAGCTTGAAACAAAGTCTGCTTTTGCTAATTTATGTCCATTGTATGAAAAGAACGGCCTAGTTCAAAATTGAAATTAAATTTGGATAATGTGATATGGGTGTATGATGCATACATTGTCAACCTGCCGTATCACCATCTCTATCCTTGTGTCAAGTACACTTTTTTTTCCTTTACTACACAGAGGTCTTCTTACTTTGAAAGTCATGCATATTCATGAGTTGAGTGACTATATGAGCAACTAATTACCCTTAAAGCTTTAAAGAGTTTTTTATACCTCAACACAATGGTTCTGAATGGTCGCCCTGACACAAACTCATGTATCAAGTTTCAAGTCTTTTGCTTAACCCAGATGCATATAATACTCCTATGCGGTTTTCATAGCTGTCATCTTCGCTTCTTTAATTGTATGCTGACGATGCTTTAGCTATACGCGACATGAGAGATCTGCTCTCTGGAAAGGAAATGATCAGATGATTAACACACCTAAAGAAAATGACAGCGACCTTTCAATGTGTAGAAATTTCTAGCAAAATATATGATTTCCATAATATTATAGCAACAAAGTTGCTTTTCATCTAGGAGAAATATACACTCTCTCAAATATTTAGTATAAGTTTAAAGGTGTATCTGAGAGGATAATGATTCACAGAAACACAAAGATATTTGTAATATACATGTAACAAGCAACAACCATGATTCAGATGTAGATAGCATTGTTGTCATCGATCGCACTGAAGGGTATTCTTCTTCTTCTGCAGTTACATGTAGACTCTGCACATGAGGAGGTCACTTCACCCTCAGCGCATGAGAAAGAGGTGGATTTCTTCAAAGAACACCAGGAGGCTAAATTGTCTGACAGTGGACCTCAGTCCGAGCCAATCGCTACCAACGGTACCATTCCCCGACATATCCCAGGTAATGCAGCCAGGCAAAATACCTCAATAGCCACACATTCTTTGTGTACAGTAGACAAGTTAGATTTAACTTAGAGAGTAATACTGTCATAGTACCTCTGCGTATAAGGCTTGTCTCAAACAACCGAATTTGGATCACTGAAGAATTATTTTGTGGGGGACAAACCCATTAACGCTAGGTGCATCATGTATGCAGGGTCGCCTTAAAGTCCCATCTGCGCTGCAGGGCAGTGTATAAACAAGGTAAAATGATGGAAGAGTAATGAATGATGGATTCAGTCGTCAAAATGGCTCATGTATAAAATATATTGATCTTGTTTAACAGTGGCAGAGGTGGACCCAACATCAGGTCCCAGTGTAGACGCGGCCCTCAGCACATCACCCACACAAGCCGTGCTTCAGGCAGAACCCCGGAAACCCACCATTGGAGGCCGCAAACCCACGGCTGCCAAGAAAGCCAAAGGGGTATGCATACATGCCTTTGTATCAATTTAGAGAATTCTCAGAATTTTGGATAGAATTGCAGACATGCTTAAAAAAAAAAAGACTACATGGGACTTGTAAGAAGACCCTGGGAAGAGTGCTGTCTAGTGTAATGAGAATTTTTTTTTCAAATGCTGAATTCTATCTAACACTATGTTTCATCTGTTCTCAAGCTTGGTGCCAAGAAGGGAGGACTGGGAGCACAGAAGGTGAAGGCTAACTTTACAGAGTTGGAGCAGGAGGCTCAAGCACGGGACCGGAACCGGGAGGAAGAGGCTGCCAGTGTAGCCGCACATGCCGTACAACAAGAGCAGGACGAGGAGAAAAAGATGTAAGCTGGAATGTCCTATATATACTATGATTTTGACTACAAAAGTGGACAACAGTAAATTCGATATGAAATTATTTTTCTTTATGAGAGAAAACAACATAAATAGTTAGGAAAACTCAAACAATCGCTGAATTTTTGTGTGTATTCTGATCCAGGGCATCAATGCGTTTGGCCTATAAAGATTTGAGTCTTGAGTCTAAGCGACAAGAGGAGAAAATGAAGAAAATGGACCCTAAGAAGCGTGCACAAATGGAACGTTTAGGAATGGGCATGATGGGCAGTGGCTCAGGGTAGGTTTGCATAGGAATACATATTTATGTTTCATCAAATCCCTGGTATCTGATTTTATTCATTCAAATACCGAGATTTTCTTGTGGGAAAGTTCCTACATTTTTAATGGAATTTCTGTGATAGATGCCTAGAATGTTTAACATGAAATTATTTAGTGCTTTTTGTCAACCTGGTAGTGATATTTCAGTACTTGTGATTTCTCTTCGTCTCCAACAAACATGCTTAAATTGGGATCAGCCATAGGATAAGGTATTATCAGCAGGGGATAGGATTTAAGGAGGATGGGCAAAATTGATATACCAATCTTTTTACAGAAGAGGGCTAGGCTGGAATTTTGTTATGTACCCCATTTCAGATCACTGTAATGTAACTTTCCGCAATGAATTTATTGATCCTCTCGTGAAATACTTGTTAAGTTTACTAAAATGTGCACTATGATTTTACTTTTTCAGGGGCATGAGCCATTCACTCCTAAATGAAATGAAGACAATAGAACAAGAAGCACCTAGCAATGATAGGAATGAGCGTGACCGGGGAGACCGCTACTCATCCCGCAACAGAGACGTTGATGACGATTTTGAATTTATCGGAGGCTTCTCCTCAGGACCTCCAAAGTATGGATTTTAGCATACTTTATCAAAATCTTTAATTTGTATTTTTTTCCCATTTTCTACTCTTTTTTTTTTTTTTTTTTTTTTTACAAAAGACCATGCATGCTGTAGTGATCGTCCTTGTCATAGATTTACTTCATCCTACTGTTATCGTCCAATACTTCTGTGAAAGTCCATTATTTTATATGTTATATATGTATGTATGACAAGAAGCGCGACATTCCATCCAGCATGTATTAAAATCTATATTTTACAATCATTAAGATACAAGGAAAAATAATTTTGTAGAAAATACCCTTGTTTCTGAAGCTAATCCTAAAGTAAAAGCAGAATTTTGATATCATAAAAACTACCCTGGTAGCACAACTATGTACTACAAGTATATATTCGAGTGTGTATGAACAATTTCAAATAAAATTAGAAAGGATCCTCTCCCTGCATGGTTTTAACAGATATCATATACCGCCACAGAAAACTTACAAACCTATAGCCTATCAAACAAATCAGTAAATATATTTGCCGATAGTGAGGTACCAATATCATTTGATGTGATTAATAGTGTACAGATGACACTCAAATTACAAGCACGTCTGACTTTTTGCCATTCATTTTCAGTGCTAATAACACGGACAACCAGTAGGTGTCACCACTGTACACTGTAATGTCTATTTTCCCTAACGTTAGTGGTCAGTGGCTAATAGAATTTTGAAATTTGTCCCCCCCCGCTCCCAACAGACAACCACCCAAAATCCACTTATAAATTGGTCTAGTTTTGAGATCAAGATTTTGTCCTAGACCTAGGAAAAAAAAGCATTTAATTAAATCCCTTCTTGCTTAGTTCTCTTTGTGTTACTTTTGGTGATGGTATGAAGATATCCAAATTTTGGTTGATCCCTTTAACACTAGACTTTCTATGTTGAGTTGTGACCATGTGGTAATGTAGATGTGACGTTTTATGTCGACATCTGAGAATAGTGTGGCTGTGTGCTTGTGTAGAGCACCTTTGTACACTGCCAATAGTCACCTTACCCTTTAACAATGGTATGATGCCTCAACAGGGTTCCCACGCATCATGGAATGTCATGGAATAAAAAGTTGTCAGGGAAAGTCATGGAATTTCAGAAAATTTTATCTTAAGTCTTAGAAAGTCATGGAAAATGGGAAAATTGAATATTTATTGCAAAACTCAATGGCGTGGTCCATTTTTTCCTTAAGATTTGGCCTTAAGATGCTGCAATGCAGTGCCAGGGAAGAAGTCACTGGTGCTGCATTTAGCATTGCATCCTTCCAACCCCTCATGAGTGCATCAATCCTAGAGGATATATATAGGAATGATGTCTGAATGCAGCACCATCGAGCTCTTCACCATGCATAATCCACTATAAGAATATACAGTAGTTCATTAGAGCATTAGCCTGTTCTTAAACGGATAATCACAAAATTACTAGGTAGATTAGCTGACCTGCTCCGATGGCTAACTGGAAAATCATTCCTGACATTTAGCTTTTCTAAGTTGGGTGTTTAGAGTAATTCCCGTGGTACAAAAGTATGTGTAAATTTTAGATGAATCCCAGTCATGCGCCACTGATAATTGACAGTTGAGGGTCGAGTTTGGGTCAGCTTGGGGAGATTGGGAATTAACAATACCATCAAACTTTGAGAAAGTGCTCCACAGTATCATAAATTTGCTCACCAACACTACTGATCACAACCCCCCCCCCCCCCACTCTAATAGACTAGAGTTCACTAATGTTTGACAAATAACTTCTCTGAAACAATGCTGGTATTTACTGGGTGCCTCTACGGTTTTAAAAAAAAAGAAGATAATTATACATGTTTGAAAATATAAATTTCAAGTTCGTATTCTAGATTTACCTTTGTTTAATAGAAATTCATTTTATGTACAATAGTGATTTTATCCCTAGTAATTTGAGAGAGAGGGAGAAGAAGGGGTTTACTAGCCAATCTACATCAGAAACAAATGGGGAGGTTGCTTGACTGAGCGTGCATATTATTAATTGTGATAACTCTGCTAAAGAATGTATTTTCTATATGAGAGTGCCATGGTCCATTGTATCAAGACAAATAAATTTGAGGCATAAAACACGTTTTGTTGTTCAAATGATTGAAATATGTATGTCCTTATTACCCAATTTGTATGAACCTAAATTTCATTACCCTTTAAATTTTTAGTAACACAGAATCCTGGGAATCACTATTTTCTTTCTGAGGGGCACAAACAACGGGTTAGATATTGCTGTGGTACTATCAATCTTAAATGGAACATTGGCCAATTTCAAGTTCTCGGTAATTTTAAAACTAGGGTTTTGAGTCTTAACCCATGCACAATTTAACACATTGACACCAAAGCACCCCTTGCTTGTGCAATTGTTTGTTCACAGCATCTAACTTTTGAGACTTGAATGAATTTATAATGAACTTATCTTTTGATTCGGATCATGTGACTGGAGTTATGACTTTGGTCGGTATATTAAAAATGAGAGGCTACCTGCTCTTGTAGATCAGTTTTATCAAGAAAGCTGTCGTTAAATTGTTTTTGGAAATTTGTAAATACGTAGACTAAGAAGTCTGCTTAATAATACCTTAGTTAGAAACAAGTCTAATGCCAAACTAGAAAAAGTAAATGAGCCTGGCTTATTGAAAATTGCTGAATCATCGAGTTTTGCTATATGGTGTAGGCAAATTGATGGCATGAGCATAAGTATTTGTTAACCGCTCAAATATCCTTCTAAATAAGGGGAAAAGATTATTAAGAAATAATGGAAATTATTTAACGGAATATTTCAAACTATAATGAGATTGATAAGAGGCAAATGTTGTATATCAAACATGCAGTACGCAACCTTTTGATGAGTCGTATGGTCTTTTCGCCTGCATTTTTTGAGAACTATCATACTGCCGAAAACTAGATTAACCCTAGCATATCTTGTCAACCAGCTGATACTACGTTTGTGATTGCAGATACGTTGATAGCCCATTTGGCCTTAAGAAGGAAGACCGGTATAGTAGCTGGAGTAAGTCAAGTAAATCAAGTTCATGGGACACTGTAGATAGATTTGATAACAAGTCAAGTGTAATTGAGGATATTCCCACGGCAAAGGACGATGACAGGTAGGTCGACATGAAGATGTCTCTATAATGAATGATAAGTAATGTACCGGAATACCCCCCCCCCCTCCCTTGTAAGACACGGTTATTACGTGAAGATCGAAGGGCCCCTCACTTAGAAATCTTATCATATCAGGTTACCTCTGTGGATCTCAATATAGTAATTGTAACCTAAATCATAAAAAGTACCTTTTCTCTCAAAGTCTTAGGGGATATTAGAAATCGTTTTATTGATTGTTCATTCAGAGGAGGCCGGAGTCGAAAGGCCTATGAACCGAGCACAACAGACGATGCACAAAAGAAGTTTGGAAATGCAAAGGGGATATCTTCAGACCAGTTTTTCCAGAGGGATTCTGAAGTAAGTAGCTATACAAATGTTTCTTCTTATCTCCATGTTTTTTTAACCCATATTAAAGGAAGCATCCCTCTGGTCAAAAGGTAGGTCGGTCTGTATGTATTGATTCAACACCTGCATGATGTGCTTTCTGTCAACCATGTTTATTGACACAACAAGGGACATTTTAATTTGTGCACGCTGATTCCTCATTCTTCATTCAAACAGTTTTATGTGTACTTAGTCGTAAGTTCATGTAACTTGCTTGCCTGGCAAGAACTCTTGAATCAGCTGACAAATCGCATTACCGATGGGGATTTACAGATAAAGTGAAAAAAGGATGTATTACCAGCACAGCATTTAAGTTCCATTCATATCATTTTTAGATTTAGCCTTATTTAGAAAGTCAGAATTGTTCCTTCTAATACGAAACTGGCAAGGTTTCCAGCTGGTTTATGAGTTGTCACTTGCGTGTCTCAGTGGACCCCTGGATTGAGTTCATTTCTTCGCTCCTTCTCCTTGTGACAGTTTGAGACGCGCCAGAACTTGAGCAGATTTGAAGGTAAATCCAGCATCTCCAGTGCTGACTATTTCGGCAACGGGTCACCTGGCGGCGGTAGCGGCAGCTCAAGCCGGTATAGTCATGGCCAGCATAGCGGGGCAGGGCCGGACCTGGCTGAAATAAGAGAGGGTGTCCGGCAGGGCGTCACCAAAGTAGCTGGCAAACTGTCCAGTCTAGCCAATGGGGTCATGAGCTCCATACAGGTACGTAGTTGGACTGCTTGACCAAAAGAAAACCCCACTCTGTGATAGCCATGTGTATACATGTCACTATGTTTGAAATAACCCCCACTGTACACGACACAAGCTTGTACGGCGGGATGTGTAGCCGAGTAATGCTCATTCTCTGCTTCCACCCTCCCACAAGTCAAGTTTGACTCTGTTAACTGGTGAGACTAACAATAACCATAGCTTCATTTGGCCAGATGCTAGACTAGAAAAGGGGTGGGAACATCAGGGAGTCCATTCACCATGTATATTTGAAGGAACGGATGACTGGAGAAGAGTTTGAAATTCTATAGCACTGCATTCAGTATAAACATACCAGATGATATTTCTACGCAGAGTTCTAACTAGAGGATATTTTCAAAGTTCATTCAATAGCGGCATTGTTAGGATGATTAGTTCACTAACAATCCCTACAACTACTCAAGTATAGAACATCTGACAATTTTCCTTGTGGATATCTGGAAGATCATCTGAGGTGTAAGCAGTTATATCAAAATTTGTAATTTCTCCTAGATCAATTTCTTTTTCTATGAAGCTTGAAATTTATATAGAAATGCTGCAACCACCTTCGTTGATTTTACTTTGCACTTTTCAGGACGTGCAAAAGTCACGAGAGGCAGAGACACTTTTCCTTGTATCGTAGGTCAGTGACGTGTGTGCCCAAATTTGTAACTCTCTAACCGTAGGCCCTGGGGGACCTTGCCCAACCCTCATATCCACTCTATCCTACAGTTAAAGTGACATCATCATCATCTACCTGTCCCATTTTGTTTTACAACATTCCAGGGCTCCCTGGGACAAGTGTGTGTTTGTGTTGTTTTTTTTTGTTTTTTATAGTTGTACATGTAATAAAACCTAGTTGTCCAGGTTAAATTAACACCTTCAAAATACTTATAGTATATCTAATAGAATGTGCATGTGTGGAATTTAGTGATGACAGCAGCACATTAGAAATCTTAAATATGTGTATACACAGTCACTGTTTATGCGACGGCCACTCTTAATTCATGTACATGTACATGTCTTGCTACGTTTTCGGTCAGCATTAGTTGCCGAGACTGAAAATTAGATACTCTTAGCCTTAGCACTGGGCTATCATATCTAATAAAAAGTCCACAACAATTAAAAAGGAGTAAAAAGTGGTAAAACTCTTAATGTAGACGCGGCCTCTTCAAACTACATTAAATCCACACTTCAAAATTGTTAGAATCTTGGTAGCGTGGGAAAAAAATGTGAAAACAAAAATTGATACTTAAAAAACTAAAAAAAGAAAAAGGGATGTAGAGGCAAAGCATATTGGCTTTCAATCCATGGTAAGACTCCAGATCTGAAGTAAAATACTGCTTCGAGTTTAGATTGTAATGTGCTTGGCATCTAACAAAAATTGAGTTATAGACCAAAACCTGATATCCAATGTAGCTTTCTTGCCATGTATATGGCCTTAGCTGTCCAAATGGCATTAAACATACAAAGTATAGGGGAGGATACTAAACGGTAGAACAATACTAAACCACCCAAAAAATATGACTCCAGGTCTGCTTTATAGGACATGGACTTGTGTGTCTTATACGCGAGGTGCTACAGTAGCTGATGGGAGCGAGATTTAGAACGAATTTTCATTATAAATCCTGCATATTTAAACAGATGCTTAAACAAGAATCAGAGGCTTCATGTGACTCCTAGCACTTTCCCAAAGTCAGACGTGGTCATTAACAATTAACATGGTATTAAACAATTTGATATAAAATTAAACCTGTATGCAGGGATGTGATTTCTCCTACATCTGTAGGATTTCCTACACTTTAGGATAAAAAAGTTGGCCCTTATGATTTTCACAGATTTAATGGGAAAACTTTTCAACATCTATGGGGGGGGGGGCTGTCTTTGATATTTTGAGGCTATGAAGCACTAAATGAGCCACAGCCGTATTGTCTGATCAAGGCTCCTACTCATTGGCCAAAATGAAATCACATCTCTGGTATGAATCAAACCTAACTTGTAGTTTTAATGACTCTTCTAAATTTGTTGGTCCTACTAACAATACCTAACCCAGGGTTCGACAAATTCCTGTGTCCAGCGCCTAGGAGACAGCAAATTTCTCTTCGTTTTCTAATTTCTCTGCATTTTTTTCTCTAAGTTGTGCCCATTGGACACAATTTTCTCTGCCTTTGTTTCCAGTGGACACACCAGTTCCAATCTAACTTATCGACCCCTGTCAGTAACCTCCACTGACCATAACTGCTGTACCTTGGGACTGTTGCACCAAAACCTTCTCTTCCATATTCCACAGATGTTGTCACTTTAGCTGGCACTGTTTGGCGTGCATACATAATTAGAGTATATATGATGATACTTAATCCTGTATGGACCTTGTATATTCGTGTACAATCCACCTTCAAAAGCCACCTAGAAATCGTACACTCAGTATTGATTCTTATTGAGCACACAAGAGTAATGCTGCATCACCATTGTGGTAAAAATTATTGACAAACAAAGGAAATGCTTTTTTCATCATCCGATACATTGAATTGTGTTCATTCTTGTGCCTGGTTTCGCCTGAAGTTCCACAGTTAGAAAATATATATGATGAAAAAAGTTGGCAATATATTATGATGATTGACAAGTCTGTATTAAACCACGCCTAATGCATGCGAACGAACCACAGAAGGAGGTACTATAATATAAACCAATTTTCTTTTCTTGATTTGGTTTATTCCTACCGTAATCTCCCGCGTATAAGGCGCGTCTTATACGGGGGGTTTTAGTTCTCATTGGATCCACAAGGGGGACACCAAGACCATTCTTTTGATATCTTACATGCCCGCTTGGTCAAAATAGGACAAAATGAGGCTCAGGAGGGCCAAAGGTGGCCCAAGCTACCCATAGGTTTTTGAATTTTGCAAATTCATTCAGTAGAACCAAAGTTATGAATTTTTCATTTTTTTTGAGAATTTTCCAAAACTCTAGGTGTGCCTTATATGCGGGCTGCGCCTTATATGCGGGAGATTACGGTAGTATACGCTCAGAATGTTTATAGTGAATTACTTTAGTTATGTCCCTTACTCTTTCATTTTGCATTCAGTTAAATAATCAGATATGAAATATGTACATTTATTCAATCATCTTTCGTCGTCTATTGGTATTCAAGTTTTTCCCATAAATATTACAAATTTGGAAAGAAATCAAATCAAAGAATAATGATCATTTCTATCTAGTTTGAAAAGGGAGAAAATGAAATCAAACCCAAAGTACCCCCGATATTAAAGACAACCATTACCATGTATTTTTACTAGAATTCTAAATTGTTTCAAACTTCAGACATGAAATATTTTGCATGTAAAACGTCTAATTATATAGGATAGGCTATTCCTATTTGAGTCAGACCAGCAAAGTATCAACGCATGTAAATGCATGTAAAAAAAAAAACAAACAAAAAAACGCATGTAAATGCAAATCAATATATGAGAAGTTGGGAAAAAAGTAAGGACTTTTTTTTCTGCAAAAAGTGCATACACCTTGTATGCATTCTTCCAGATATCTAAATATTGTGTTCCTGTGTTCTCTACCCAATTTTAGTTCCCAGCATATGTTATATGCGTAACGATGATCCACCTACACTGTCTTAATGTCAACCCTCTGCGTGTGTTATGCCACTAATGTTTTATTTTCGTGTTATTTCTTTCTGCTCCATTTTACCTTCAGAAATAGGCCAGTGTAAGTAATTGAAGGTAAAAATACATTGGCACCCAAGTCCATTCCCCATAACACCCAGCCTTCCCTTTCCTCACAGCCATCACGAAAATATTAACTTTTTTTTTGCCATGTGCATTTAACTTACTAATTTCAGTTTGGACTAAGATTTCATTGGGAAAGCATTAATCAGTTACAGGTGTATGCATCTCTTGGGGAATGATATGCACCATAATCATACATGTCTACATAGTGCCTCTCTTTATTTAACACACCGTGACAATTCTCGTGTTGGAGGGGAGTGGCTTAAACACGAATTTTAGTTAAATTCTGTTGGGATAAAAAAAGACTAACAAAAGAAAACACACCCAAAAAACAGCGTTTTAGTGTGCTATTCACAGAAATGAAAAACAAGATTATCTCCGTCTATCCCATCCTCCATTCCAAAGTGTATACGTCAGACCTGCTTCAAGTTCTCCTCCTCCAGGAAACGTCAGGCTTTAATGCTGTTGTGTCAACTTTGGTGTTTAAATGGGACCAAATTCTTCCCTTATAACCTCCTTTTTGGGTTTTATTATTTAACATACATCTGCAACCATTTATGTCTGCAATGTATGTCCTTCCCTTGTTCCCCAGATACTTTATTTTCCATACCAGTCCTGGATGAGTATTTGGAGGTTCTGAACTAACTGCATTGACTGCATTGTTTCAGCGCAAGCAGTAAAGTCAGGTAATTGGTCTAGGTTGTATCAAAATATTGGGAACCCCGGTAAATCTGGTTGTAGGTAATTTTTTTTTTTTTTTAATCCCCTCCTATTTCTACGAAAACTTCAATATTTAGAAATGATACCTCCATTGAGAGCACCCAAAGATATGATGTAAAAAAAAAAATCTAAACAAAACGAAAAAAACAACAACAACAAACAAGACACACTCCTAGGAACACTATTCAAGACTTAATAAGAGAATATACCAATGAGTGGCCCATCATGGCAACAGTATTTTTATACTAGTATTACCTGATCAGCAGTCTCGTTACTTTATACGCCAGCGTCCTGTCTGTATATTGGGGACATCTATGTGCTCGCAGGCTACATGTAAGAAATGATCTGTCGGTCATCCTTGATTGATTGATTGATTGACTGGTCTTTATTGGATTTTTATTAGCTGTAGGATTTTGACTGCATACACTGTGATTTAAGATCCAAATTCTCCTGTATGTAGTGTAGTGGCAGTGAAACTGATCATATATTGCCTGCGTGCATGCACACACCCAATAGACATATAGGCCGCACGCGTTATTTCTTCAGTGGAGGTCATATTATGTATCGGTGTAGGGTTCATATGGGTTTCACTTTCTCTGTCATGACTACCCGGTATTCATAATTTGATGAATGTTTCCATTGATATCTTGTTATTGGATTAACCAAAAATACCCTTTCCCTTATTTGAGATTTGGGGTGGTATTTTTATAACTATGCTATCAAATACTAAAGCAAGACAGTTACGCTCTTGACAATCACCTGACCTGAATATTGAATAGCAGTTGCAAATACCCTGATGAATAATGCTTTTGGTTAAAGCTTGGTACACTTTGATTATTTCCCATGTCGAATACCCTAATTTAATCTTCCTCTTATTGCTCAATGGTGTTTCTTCTGGTAGTTTTTTTTCCATTTAAGAGCATCCCATTCCCAGGTGGTTAAAAGAACTGTTTTATGCATCATTCATTTCCAATCCAAGAAATCAAAGATTCACGCTATTATCAAGTTAATGTCCATTATGTTATGAACGCACTTTTCGGTATAATTCATTTCAAAAATAAAAGAACCATAGAAAATAGTAGTAACCATACAATGTATTGATGCTAAGGTTCACATGTCATCTCAGACAGCCAGTGGGCATAACGTAGTACATGTAAATACAAATATTAAATAGTAGCCATCATGGTATCATTGCAGGATAACTACGGCTAGGTGATGTGAACCGTCAACACTACGTCATGTCTATGTCACACATCACCTCATCTATCATATGTCTGATGTCGCGGTCGTCATTTACGGCGCCATTTATACGTCAGATACTCCACAGCATCACCCAACACCCTCTCCCGCTGATATGTGACCCGCCTAGCACCAAGGTGGATGATCATCCCCTTTGTATGCTTTAGTTCATAGAACCACCAAATGGATCTATCTCCCTGCCTGGCAAATGGGGTTCAATCAAGTGTCACCAGAGCAAGTAGTTCTTCAGCTATTTAGGACAACTGTCATTTTTTTTATTTTTTTTTCATGTAAGAATTTTCTTGACTTCAATGACACCTAAACTGCATTCGACCTACTTTTCCACTTGGTAAATCTACTTACAAGTTAGGCACAAGTTATTGGCGTTGTCGGCTGAACTGTACCGACTTACCGTAATCTCCCACGTATAAGGCGCACCCCACATATAAGGCGCACCTAGAGTTTAGAGATTTGACCAGAAAAATAAAAAAGTCATAACTTTTGTTCTCCTAAATGGATTTTGAAAATTCAAAAACCTATGTGGTGCATGGACCCCACAGACCCCCCCCTGGACCCCATATTCAGCTGATGAAGTTATATGGGAGTGTAAGATATCAAAATGAAGGTCTTGATCTCCCCCTTGCAGATCCAGGAAGAACTAAAACCTCGCGTATAAGACGCGCCTTTTACGCGGGAGATTACGGTAGCTGGTTTGATCATCAGGCAATGAAATAATCCCAACTATTCACTGCGGTGCTCTCGGTGGGCACTTGGTATCCATCTGATAGCTGATATCAGTGATAACCACTGGTAATCAGCTTCAGCAATGGCCGTGCCCATAGGACTATCGGCTACCTCCGTATAGGAGAGATATAAGTTGCCGCCCTACATTCATAGATAAGGAAGTAAAATAAAGTGCAGTATTTGAGGCTATACACTGTGTGGCTATACTCATCTTTTTTTATATATATATGTGTAGCTATGGTAAGCTGATGTACAAATAGGGCTTTGATTTACTTACCGGGTTGAAGAATTTGTAGAAATCTTCGATTTCTTACAACAATCTTATATGCTTCATGGACACGGGGGCATCACTAATGGGATCTTGGTTTCGTATTAGTGAGTTCAAGATTTGCCTACCTGGAACGTTTACAGCAACTACTAGCCTTCAGCGTTACTCAACATGTACAAGTTGCCGTGCATGTATTAATCTTAAACTCACTAATTTCAATTAAAAGTCTGCAGTAAAGTGGAGTATGCAGAATGCACTAAAAGGGCAAACTAGATTCAACCTTTTAAACCACCATTATTAACCACCCTTATATAAACATATATTATCTCTGTCTTCAACCTCTATCTGCAACTCAATATACTTTGGGGAAATTTTGAATATGGTATTTCAAAAAGAAAAAAATATGGTGGTAGTAGTGGTATAGGGAATGAGATCTTACCGCTAGGTCATTCTCGGGGTAGGTTTATATCCAAATCTAATCACTATTATGCTTGCTGTGATGCTATGTCAACTAATTAGTGAGAATAAAACCTGAAATCGGTTTCTCTGGTTTTAGTTCTCTGAGGGCGACTCATGGTGGTAAGAATGAATGTTATGTATAAGTGATAAAATAGATATGATATACCGGTAAATGCGGAATCATGTGCAGGTGATGAGAATATATATGTGGGTAGGATGTGCTGACTTTCATTAAAAATGTCATTTTGTACGCCCAACAGCCCAGAGGTTTTTCTGCCCAGTCTGTGATGAAAGTTCTCAGGAACTTCCAGGAAACTTAAATTTGACCAGATGTACTCCATACAATAGTTTCATAATGAACTCAAGTATCTACCACTTTCACACCCTGTCCTGGCTCGTCTTACAGTCACAGTTTCTTGATAACGATAACCTGCACTTTAAATAGAGGGTATGAGGGATTTCTCCCTATTTTCTTCCCTTTAGAATTTCAGTCAGAATCATACCCAGCCCTGGTGAAGTGTACGGCTGAACCTAGCACTGGACATGTTCTGAGAAGACCCATCAAGAGAATTATGCCCAGTGTGTAATTGAGTGTGGCCTTCATTCATATTTTATAACCGAAAATCAAACAATAACGAGAAGCTACTTTTGATTGTGATAATGTCTCTGTAACCCGTACCGAACTGGATCTTGCATGGAATTGTCTGTTTACGTTAACAAATCCTATGGGAGCTGTAACTGGGCTGTATTCGGACAACAATTTCTGTCTCAAGCCCTAGATTAAGCTAACACACAGTTGTCATCATTGGCTCATCTCTGATTGGTCATTTTATCTTCAGTCTGAGAGCTTCATCAGATTTGCAAATAGTCAAGTATCATTGATTTCACGCCAGGGGACTGGGGATTTTATTTATTATATTTGGCGGTTTCAAATGTTTATGCTGCCCATACATTATGTTAAATTTAGGTATAGTAAATATCCAACTTCATTTTAGAGACATTGCCTGTCTGGAGGGCGAATCATAACAATTGACGACCATGCTAGGTATCATGCTCGTCAGTTTTTATGAATCGCCCTCCTGTGGGTCTTTTGTTGAATGAAAGGTCGTGGGTCTTTTTGTTGAAAGGCCAGAACTTGAATGTGAACCACACAATTGTAATATTAGGGGGATCTATATGTATATGTAATGCCAGATATGTATCAAGAAAATATCAAGCTCCGATATAAATATAAGAGAAAGATTTACATATTGTGTATTCGACTTTCTATAGCAGTGATGCTACTTTTCCTGGTTTACCAGGAATTCCTGGTTTTCATTCAAAGATTCCTGTATTAAATTATATTAAATTCCTGGGAAAATGTGTCCAAAAGTCCAGTTTTCCTGGTTTTTGTCAGCCAGTGAGTGGCATCTCTGCTATAGTAAAGGGTTGAAAAAAAAAGGTTATACAACCATGTATAAATATAATGATACAAGCATGAAGCGGCGGGACAAATGTGTACGAAATATGATATTTTGCCATGGAAAGAATCATCATTTGAAAGATATACGAGTAGGAAATGATGGAATATGTTGATGTACATTTAAATGAAATCTTAGATACCGTAATCTCCCGCGTATAAGGCGTATCTTATACGCGGGGTTTTAGTTCTGCCTGGATCCACAAGGGGGACACCAAGACCTTTCTTTTGATATGTTACACTCCCATATGGCTACATATGCTGCATATGGAGCCCAGTGGGGTTCTGGGGGTCCAAGCAACACATAGCTTTTTGAATTTTGAGAATCCATTCAGTAGAAGAGTAGTTATGATTTTTTGATTTTTTTTACCATATTCTAAAACTCTAGGTGGGCCTTATACGCAGGGTGCGCCTTATACGCAGGGTGCGCCTTATACGCGGGAGATTACGGTAATATCGGTGTTACAACAATATCTTTTATATGATACACCCTAACTCTACAATCTTGCATCGAGAGTTAAGGATACAGTGATACACTGAATCTATCTTACACATTTATGATACTAAGGGATTGGGGTTATTAGAATTATTATTAGTGCTAAATCAAGGAAAAGATATTTGTATCTTTTCAATTCAGTGCTAATTGGGCGGTTTCCATTTGCTGTATTAAACTAGGGGAAAATCCTCACTTTGTGTTTGATCATTGTTTTAGTTGCGTTGCTAACCTGCTGTTTGAAATATGTAATTACTTGGACAGAAGCTGAGAGAGAAACTAATGTTAGAATCTTTTCAAGAGGTATGCATTGCAAAGTGCAACCACAAGATCTTATATACTGACTTTCTTTGGTGGGATGTCTTGTGCTTTGTAAAATCGGTGAGGTAATTTCCATTTTCGGCTATTACCGTGAGTTACATTTATACGACGTACTATCCAATTTGTATATTGGGATAATGGTGAAGATATCCTTTACCCATATGGGCCAAGCCATTATATGAATTGTCAAGTAAATATCGCACAGATAAACATATGAAATAAATGAGTAATGGTGAATATGAAACTCACGATTTCAGTTGATTATTTAAGGTACAGATGTTAATGTTTTTATTCGCAGAAGGAGGGATATTTCAGAGGAATTTTGGGCTTGCCATCTCTTTTCAAATGTCGCTTGTGGTTCCCTCGATATTCTAATGTATATATGATATATAAAAAAGAGATAATATATTTCTTGCAAAATATACCCTTAAGTGATTATATTACTCGGTTCATTCACACTACTGAGAAATCATGTAAATTACTTAGGAAATAAAGCCACATGCTCTTTAAAACAGTCCGAATCCTTGTTTCACTTGTGAACTGAATATTGCCATTGAAAAGCAAAATAATGACCAAGACATGCCAGTCTTTGAATCCGATCAATGTGCTGATCACATTGATATTTCGAATTGTAACTCAGTAATCTGTTGTTGCAATAGAACCATAAACATCACCATCTTCAAATGTTACGTAAAACCTCATGGCTATTGCCATCGCCGACATGGCCAGTGTCACTTTTTTTTTGTCTTTCTCAATTTAAACCCTTTCTGAACGCCCGCCCCCCCCCCCCCAACCCCTTAAAAATACATTTTCTTCCTCTGGCTCCATGGTACCTTGAGTTGCATTATATAGGTATCTGTACTGTAGTGCCAACTCCGGGACTATCCCTCTGTATTCGACCAGCATTAAATCATGACTAAAATGTAAAACTTAAGCAATATAAATGATGCATTTAACACAACACTGGTGTCCATAATCCTTCATGGTGACAGCGGCGGACAATTGGACATCAATAACAAGTACAGATAAGTTAAAAACACGACTCAAATTGATGTTTTGACCCTGTATTTGCCAAGTCACAGGGCCAGTCACATGGTCCCTCCTAGTCCATTCAACTAAGCTTGTCAAGTTGGAACTCACTAATCCTGCCAGTGGTTGTTGGTCACTCAATAGACAGTCATTTGTGTGTTAAGGCCAGCTTATCACTATTGTTGTCAAGACTAAACTCTCAAGTGTAGGACTCACTGACTCTACACCTAACTACACTAGCTTGTAGGCCTCGTATAGAGTGCCACCCAACCCATCTAGTGCCAGTTTGAACTTTGCAATTTGGTGTTAGGACTCAATAACTAAAAACATCTACCCAATATTTTGGCTCAGACTAGATAAATCTTGGAGTCAAACTCATCATGGGTGATAATGAGGGAGCTGCTACCTGTGCTGGTGCCGGTGTTGGCGGTGCTTCCGGTGAAATTCCCTTTTATCCCGTGTTTAATGAGAAAGCAGCGGATATATCAACAGAATGGGAAGATTGGCAGGATGGGTTGGAGGCTATGTTCGCTCTCCAGAAATTCACAGAAGGGCAGGAGGATCAGGAAAAATTTGCCAAGCTCTTCTGCTACCTCAGAACAACTCGTAAAATTCCTAAAAAACTAGACAACAATGGTGTGGCAACTAAAAGCTACAAATTGGCAAGTGAAGCACTCACTAAATATTATTGCCCAGGCAAAACTTCATTTGCTCTACTCCACAGACTTTATCACACAAAACAGGAGAAGGATGAGAGCATGGACATTTTCTATCATAGCGTGCGCGATATCATGGACTCGCTGGACCTGATGAAGAAGACGGTTCAGGAGATAGAGGAATTTCTAATTATCGCCCAACTTGTGAACTGGACCACTTATGTGGAACTCTGGCATAGGACACTGCGCACTCGCGGGGCGATACAACTCAAGAACCTCCTCGACCAGGCTCGCTGTGATGAGTCCGCACTCAAAGAGTCATCAGAGATTAGTGGCACCACTAGTGGTACAACGGCTACTCTGGCAGTGAACAAGCATCGTCCCAAGAATAAGTCAGGCCAATCCGCTTAACCCTCCACAGCTTCCGCTAAGAGGAATACATCGGCACCGACGCAATCGGGCAAGTGCCTGTTCTGCGGTGGTACTCCTCACAACCGTCGCCGATGTCCAGCAAGGAACTCTGTGTGCCATAACTGCTAGAATAAGGGTCACTTCATGAAAGTTTGTAGGAAACCCAGGTCGGTGAACAAAGTGGCCGGGAGCGAAATCCACTTGGAAGAGCTACAGACTCAGGAGACCTTCCATGGTTCAATCGACACCACTCAGGGACTGGTGTCAAAGAAGGTTACCGACGTCATCATAAATGGCATCTCGTCTCCAATGCGCATCGCCACCGGGGCGGAAGCAACGCTGATCGACAGTCAGCTATGTGCCGAGAAGTTCTCCTCTGAAAAGCTACTCGCCTCTGACTGCGTGTTACGGGGTGCTAAACAGGAACAATTCTCCGCTCTTGGATACTTCAACGCAGAGATCGAACATGGTAGTAACAAGGTCAAAGAACCGATCTATGTGATAGAGAACGCTTCCAACCTCTTCAGCTGCAGATCGTCGACTGCCCTCGGTTCAGTAGTGTTTACGTGCTCAGTCTCTCAGTACACGGAACAGTATCCTACATTATTCAACAGACTGGGGAAACTAAAGAAAAGCTACAAGATCCAACTCCGAGAAAATGCACAGCCCTACAAGGTGGCAACTCCAAGTCGTGTATCTATCGCGATGCATGACAGGTAGGAAAAGAACTTGAATACCTACAGAGCTTTGGCATAATTACTCCGGTCCATGAGCCAACTGATTGGTGTGCACCAGTCGTGATGGTTCCAAAGGCCAACGGTGATGTCTGACTGTGTGTGGATCTCACTAAACTCAACCAAGTGGTCAAGCGACCTAGGCACGTGTTGCCATCAGTCAAGTATGTACTCGGGCAGATCGGAGATGCTAAAGTATTCTCCAAACTTGACGCCAACAGTGGCTTACATCAGGTCAAACTCAACAAAGAGTCATGTGCTCACTACATTCATCACTACGCATGGCCTGTTCGCATACAACTGATTGCCTTTCGGAATAACCTCTGCACCCAAGTTCTATCAGAAACAGGTGTCCAACATCATCGCCGGACTTCCGTCTGATGGACAACATTGTGGTGTCAGGAAAAGACGAAGCTGAGCATGACGAGCGACTCCAGGCTACACTCAGTAGACTAGCAGCTGCAGGTATATCACTCAACAAGGACAAGTGTGCTCTCAAGCAGTCTTCTATCAGCTTCCTGGGACAGATAGTGTCCAGTGAAGGCATCAAGGCCGATCCAGAAAAGGTATCAGCTATCAGGGAGATGAGCGTTCCTGCAGATGTATCAGAACTTCGCCGATTCATCGGTATGGTGAACCACCTCGGAAAGTTCACTCCTGACCTATCTACAGTCATTCAGCCACTACGTGAACTCTTTAGTACCAAGTCTGAATGGTTTTGGGGACCAGCTAAACAGGAGGCATTCAACAACATCAAGGACCTACTCAGCAACACTCCAGTGCTTGCACTCTACAAGCCAGAACACGAGACCAAGGTATCTGTCGACTCGTCTTCGTACGGCCTCGGGCCGTATTGATGCAGAAACACAGTTCTCAATGGAGTCCCGTTGCTTATGCCTCAAGATCACTCTCTGAGACGGAACGACGCTGCGCCCAGATCGAAAATGAGGCTCTTGCCAGTACTTGGGCCTGCGAGAAGTTTCAAAACTACCTAATCGGAAGAGAATTCATGTTGGAGACACAAACCGCTTGTACTGCTACTGGGATCGAAAGAACTAGTTCTCCTCATGCCAAGGATCCAGTGGTTCCATATGAGACTCATGTGGTTCGACTATAATATTGTGCACATGCCGGGCAAATAGCTGTACACAGCCGACACCCTCCCGGGCACCAGGTACAGACCCTACAGAGGCAGACCTCAAGTTCCAGGAGGACACTGCATACGTCAACTTCGTATGCAAGTCACTCCCAGCCTCTGATCAACGTCTGGAGCAAATCCATCAACACCAGTGGGAAGACGACATATGTTACGAGGTCACACTGTATGTGCGCGATGGTTAGCCAGACCACTTACAAGTGAAAGGCCGATCTCAACATCATGGATAATCTTCTGCTGTTGGGCACTTGTATTGTCATACCCTCCTCTATGCGTCCAGACATCCTGAACAAACTCCACGAGGGGCACCAGGGCATCACTAAGTGTCGTCAACTAGCTCGTGACAGCGTGTGGTGGCCTGGATGTGGCGCTGATGTAGAGGAGTTGATTCAGAAATGCCATCACTGCCAGGTCAAAAACCCGAACTACGTGGAACCACTCATTCAATGAACCCTTCCAGATCATCCATGGGAGAAGGTTACTACTGATCTACTTCAACTCAGAGATGCTCACTACATCGCAGTGGTAGACTTCTACTCCAGGTATCCAGAATACTCCAAACTTGAGTCTACATCCTCTGAGAGCATTATCAATGCAATGAAGTCTATATTTGCACATCACGGTATACCGCTAGTAGTCTGCTCCGACAACAGACTACAGTACGCTAGCCAAGAATTCAGAGAATTCACAATCGACTATGGCTTCTTACATATCACTAGCTCACCGGGTCATCCCTCCGGAAACGGTGAGGCCGAACATGCAGTTCACACTATGAAAGATCTGATCAAGGCACCAGATCCGTACATCGCACTACTTAACTATAGGAATTCTCCTATTCACAATGGGTTCAGCCCAGCGCAACTACTAATGGGCCAACGACTCAACACCAAGTTACCCATCCTGCCATCCAAGTTGAGACTCATTCAACCTGAGCAGCATATCGTTAGACAGCGCGAGGAGGAATATAAGATGAAGATGAAAGAGAACTTTGACAAACACCACCATGCTTGAGATCTCGCACCTCTGAAACCAGGCGATGAAGTCTTCATTCCCAATAGGAAGGAGATGCTATCGTAAAAGAGCCGACACCGAGCAAGACTCTCATCCGCAATCGCGTGCAGATGAAGGAACTGCCGAAACAACCACAGGAACCACAGGCACCTCCTCAGCCTATTCCTCAACCCATTACTCAACAGGCAGTTTCTCCCAGAAAGACTGCACTTACGGCTAATACAATAACACCTCCTAATAATATCAGTCCAGCTGATCCCATCCGTACTAAATCTGGCAGAGAGATCTGTGTTCCAGCAAGATACAGGACTGAGTAGTCAGTTGCATGAACGCTGAAGGTTCATGAGTGGATGAAAGTGCTTGTAACCGCTCTCCACAAGTTTAGTTTTATATTCGTATTCTCCACATATGTATAAGCTTTAAGATTCTAAATCAGAGACACAGTATTACTAGTATCAGTTTAACTTGTTAATCATTATTATCTTTCAACCTCAAGGATCTGTATTATCATCTAGTCTGAAGACTCCATTCTAGTCTTTTGAGCGTAGTATCAAAATGTGAACACTCATTATATTTCCAACTCAAAGACTCATATCATATAATACTCAAAAGACTCAAAGAAAGGGAGATGTAGAATACGTCCGGTATTTGCAGTCATGCTGTTGCACGCAATGGGCTCCATATCAAATCTATGAGTAGAGTTTTTAGTATCCCTTTCAGTAATCGACCAGCACTAAATCATGACTAAAATGTAAAACTTAAGCAATATAAATGATGCATTTAACACAACACTGGTGTCCATAAACCTTCAGAAATGGTGTGGGTTCGTCTGGAAGAAGGTGAGGCACATATTTTGGTATCCACGAGTGTACCGCCCTATCAATCAGTTCTAGAGGGCAGCACCGTCCGGGAAGCGACATTCGCACGGGTATCCCTTAAGAATAACACTCCTATTTGCACGGGATTTTCTACACAGGAAGCACCACTCTTCAAGCACAGGTGCTTCAGAGAACACTAATATAGTATAATAAGGGAGTGCGGGCTTATTTACCTCTAGATGGCGCAACCATCAATATCAATATGTATACACCAGATGGCACTACAAACTGGCTTTCAGATGCGTGAACCCTTTCGAGGAGAAACGGTATGATCGGAAGTGTGTACCTGGTACCGGCGAAAGTTGAAAGTTTACTGCTCATATTTAACAAGCGAAAATGGCGCCACGTTAGCGCTTCTCCCCGAAAGACGTAACCTTTCAGATGTAAATAAACAATGGTGCATGGACATGTGGCATGTGTATGAATCTATGCATTTTACCTCCATGCACTTTAAAAAAATGATCTACCACATGTGCTGACATAATTAGACATCTGACAGGCTAAGAGATATGTAAACATGACCAATTGATGGAGCATATTGTCTGAATATCGTCATTTGTCCACATGGTCCATTTCACAGGAAGCAGCATGTGCCATGTGGAAAATGGTCAGGGTTTGTCTTTGTTTGTTGTGGCACAGGAGATTGTGCCACATTGAAATACTCTACTAAAAAATATGTGTCAACCTAAAATAATCACCATTTAATATAGCATACTCGTACTAAGATCTGGTAGCCCCAGTAAAGATTTCAATAATTTTATTTGAATCTGTTCCAGTCATGGGTATGGGGAATGAAAGTACCAGCAACATGACACAGGAGACTGTGCCACCCAGCCTGCAGACGCTGACCTTACATCATGCATCAGTCCATATGTACCGGAAGTGCTGATGCGCATGATTTTCTAGTACACAGGACATTGAATTCTGGGAAACAGGAAACAGGGCTCCTTGAGAAATTCTGGGAAATGGGTCTGCATAGCAATTCCGGGAAACCGGACAGGTTATTTTGGAAAATGGGACTAATTATTTGGGAAACGGGACTAATCATTTGGGAAATGGGACTGCAATTTACGAGATGCCCGCGCTAGTATCATAAGCCGCACCATCCTGCAAAGTGACTGGATTGTTTCCACGGGTCAGGCAGATTCACAGGGCTGATGTTAAATCACAACGATGAAACATTCCTGGGGAAAGATCCAAGGGGGCGTACTATGGAGCCCCTAATAGGACATACGAACAAAAACAGTTTTTCCCAGAAAAATATTCTTGCGGGTACTGAACAATTCTTGCGGGTACTGTACAATTCCTGCAGGTACTGAACAATTCCTGTGGACACAGAATCAATTCTTGTGGGTACTGAACAATTTCTTTGGACACAGAAACAATTCTTGAGGGCACAGGGATATTCTTGTAGGTACAGGGACATTCATGTGAATACAGGGACATTCTTGCATATACAGTAATAGTAGGCCTAGGCGTAGACCTAGTCTCTGCATGATGATAATGATATAACAGTGATTTTTTTCCAGAAATCATTTGTGCACACTTGAGAAGATTTTGTCTGCAACTCAAAGAATTCGTTATCTGATGAAAAATCTGGGAAAAATTTCTGCACCCACAAGAATCCTCCTGTTTATGCAAGAATCCTCATGTTTGTGCAAGAATGTTCCCGTTTCCGCAGAAATCCTCCTGTATCCGCAGGAATCTTCCTGTACACACAGGAATCGTCCTGTACCCGCAGGAATCTTCCTGTATCTGCATGAATCGTCCTGTACCCGCAGGATTACTCCTGCATCCATGGGAATCTTTCTGTATACCCACAGGAACCTTTCTGTATCCGCAGGGATCTTCCTGTGTTGGCAAGAATAATTTTTTTGCATGAAAAATAAATCTTTTTGGTATGTCCTATTAGGGGCTCCGTAGTACGCTCAACTCTGTTACCCATAAAAATAAAGTAGTCTCTTACCACTCTCCCCGAAATATGTGTTACTTTTAGAAATGTCATATCTGACTTTTCATGATTTAATATATTTGCAGTGATCCAGATCTTACAACTAGAAGGGTCAAATACATATTCTCACTAGGCCGATGTTACATTAAAACTAATCGCTACAATAGCATATTTCAACTACGATTCGTGTATAAAGATGCAAATGTATAGCAGGGGCGTAGGAAGCAAATTTTTATTGGGGGGCCCAGGGGTCTCGGTTGGGGGGCCTGCTACATTTTTATATAGGCTTATATAGGGGACCTCCTCATTATTGGGGGCGCCCGGGCCCTCTGCCCCCCCTTTTCCTACGCCCCTGTATAGTACATGTAGTCATAGATCTCACACTACCCCAGGCAGTCAAGACCTCAAGATGAAAAAAATGATTTCTCAGTGGATTTCAACCCTTTGATACAACGTTCTCATTCAACAAAGAAAAATTGTCTCCCTCCGCATTAGGAAAGCTCCCGAAATTATTTGTCAACCTAAAAGTTAAAATCCCACTACAATGTATAACAAAAGGTGTAGACGTGTCTGGTATTTGGGTCACTGGTAACGTGGTACTGTTGTTGCTTATATATTATACCAACAAGTGATGACAAAAGCAAGATTAGGCTACAGCTGAGCAAGGGCTCCGACTAGATTTCAGGCTACTTCAAATTATAATACTAGCCCCGGGTACTAGCCAAATCATATTTTATGATATTTTTGCTTTGTGGGTTTTCCCCAACATTTAATTGCCAGTTTAAGCGACCCAGCACATCAATTCCGGGGCCCTGTATGGGAGGGGGGGGGGGTCGCCTTGTCACATGTCGATTCTCAGAAACACTTATGTCACATAAATCCCTTTGTCACCCCTTAGGACCTATCATGTCCCATGTCGAATCCCCATGTTATGTCACTATTTTTCCCCTCATCTCATTAACATGTCACATGTCGATTTTAAGAAATGTCGATGTCACCATGTCGACTTTTTATAGTGGGCCAAACCCATAATTCCATTATCCCTACATCGTGTGGCCTTTTATGAGACCAGCACTCATTTGAGGTACATAATTGGTGCTTAAGAAAAGCTCCAATTTCTCCTACCCCTGGTCCATATTTGAGATTGTCACAGCATATTTGAGACCCTGGTGCCTAAAAGGTATGACCCTGATACACACCAACAGTTTGGCCCATGGCCACCTCAATGTTATATACACCGTCTCAGTGCTAAATAACAAAAGGCCCTCTGAGGTCCACTTCCAACTTGTTACATAATAAGCTTAGAAAAAGAACTCGATCTCATTGGCTGAATATAACTTCCTGGTCCAGGATTCAAACCAGTCACATGGAATTTAATAACGAGGTTCTCTCCCCTCTTTATTTTTAATTTTAAAGCACTCAGCCACATGGGCTGAGGTACTATGAGAAAGCTTTTATTTGAACTAGATTTACCAAATGATAGTTCCATGCACCAACTTTCACCTACAATACACACACCTTTTACCTATGCACATGGGCGTTGCATCAGGCAATGCACCATACTGAATGCTTTTTGTCCAGCATGTTACCAGAAACAGGGGTTTCCTGTGTTGGTTGCCCATGGTGTCTAAGGATACTTTCCCAAACACCAAGGCTTTTAAAAGGGCAGGACTGACCATTGCTGACTGCATACTGCTCCAAACATCATCTTCCATCTTTTATACGTATAGAGGAAAGTGCCTTCGCCATGGAAGTGACAACTACATCAGTCTATCTACTTCTGATTTTATGTGAGTTTCACGTTAGTTTACATGTACTACATGTTTAACCTTACTCAGCATCTGATATCAAATTGACTGAATTTTGCAATGGTCCCTTTTTTTTATTATTAATCGTTCATAACCTGTACAGGACAATTTGCCATGGTCTATACCCGATTAATTTTCCTACAGGGTCCTTTAGGAGTTCTATACACCCTGACTTATCTATGTTCATTTCAATTATATATTTTAGCTGCAGCAACAAACATTTGGGCAGGTGAATATATATTAGATATTCAATCTATTTCAATTATAATTCACCCAACGTACACTATGATGATATATTGTACCTGTCAAGTCTTGCATTCATGGATTTAGATGATATTTTTACCTTGTGTGTTTGGGTTAAAAGGAACGAAACTATTCTAATGCTAAGTATCATTAATATAGGCTATAAAATTCATTCTAATAGTCGATTGCGGGCATTATTGCAATTGGTACAACTTCAGTGAATAACTCAATGCATTCATTGGTGCTTAATGGTGAATATGAACCTGGAGATATCATGAAGCTCTTGTTGAGGCAAAACATTTACACAATTCATAATTTCAGAGACCTGCTATGACGGAGAAGCTCGCAATACAACTGAAACCAAAGTAGAACCGGATAGAGGTAGGCTGTACCTGTTTGAAGACCTGAATATCACCTGCTCCGACATCGTGACATCAGTTACCCTGTTCACACATGGAGTGGGGGACCTTTACTTGGATTTTTGGTCACAGATGTCTGAGAATGAATTCTACCTGCTACATAGTGAAAACCTTAATGTGACGACCGCAGGCTCCACCACCCTCCCGCTCTCTAACACGGTAGGTCTAGCTAATGGATGTGCTATAATGCTCAGAAAGTCCCAACTCTATAATTATTATGATTGTTCATGAAGGTATTTTAGAGCCGTTAGAAGAGAAGCAATTGCATTGTCGTGTACATCAGCAGCGGACCCAGGATTTTGAAAAGGAGGGGGCATGCCTTTTCTTTAGTCTCTATTTTTAGCTAAATTCGAGGCTTATTAAAAAGTAGGGGGAATAAATTCTGAACTACTACATGTAGCAAAAAGGAGGGGGGGGGGCGACTAAATACATACAATTTAGGGATTTCATTGACATCACATTCTTGTTGATTCCGATTATCACGATTTTGGGTCTCAACATTCCGAATGTTCCCCAATTTTATGATACAACGGAGCCTTGTTTTAACAGGATGGAAAACGTTTAGAATGTAAGGGAGAAATTTTGTCAGTGCTGATTCTATCGGCCTGTGGACAGAAGGCTATATGAGTCAAATGTTTGCGGGAGTGCATTGCTTGTTTATGAAGATGACGTTGGACGATAAAAGTGGTTCTATCGTCGGAAATGGACGACGGATTTTGTCGATACAAATTCTGTCGCCCTGTGGACACATGGGTTAGGATATATTTTTACATGGGTGATGCCAACCACAAACTCCAAAAATGTAATGAAATTCAGAGGGGTAGAAGGCAAATCTTCATTGGTGGGGCCTACCTTTCTCCGACCTCCAGAATAAATATTAATCACAAAAAAAATATAGGTAAATGTGTATTACAGAACTCGTATGCATTTTATAACTTCACTTGCTTCATAACAGGATGTGTTGATTCTAAATGTGTGATCATTGATCTAATGATCTCCCATCCCTATAGTACATGTAATAATCATCCTTTGGGTCCCAGGAAGGCGATTCATAAAAAAAAGTGAAGACATGTCTAAGCATTTGGCATTTAGTTTCTTAAAGTACAGAACAGTATAGAACTACCTTACTTTAAACATAAAATAATTCAAATATAATTCATAATATAATCCTACGTGCTTTTCTGTAGAACATTTCTCAATAATGTTTATCAGTACCGAGAAATGTACGCCAGCTTCAGCTCACTAAATAATCATGATATTGGCACATTTCATTCTGATATGTTTCATTTCAGGTTGCAGTTAACGAGAGCACCAAGATTGGTATTCACTATCACCTACAGCGTACTGCTGACTCTTATGACCTACAACTTTGTACTCGTACAATTGGATCCAGTAGAACACGAGTGAAGTTAGGACTCACAGAAGATGATTTTGATGGCAAAACACTTTACACCGAATTTCGTTCAAAGAGGGTGCGTTTTTATGATGTCACACCTTCAATCTACCTACAGCTTGGTTATGGTATGTAGGGTTTATCATCCTCACAATGCTAATTTGTGAGAGCAGATACTTACAAGTGTCAAAATCAGATGTAAAGGGTGTAACAGTTATTTGGGGGTTTATTTCAATAGTTCTAACCGACAGCTCATCCAAGATCCTATGTGATGATAACATAAGGCCTGCCATACAAAGAATGATCATATGACCACTTAGGCCTAGCAGTATGATTGGCATGAAATTATTTTTATAGTCATTTGACCACTTTACTGCATCTGACTTGAGATATGGGATAGGTTGATTGTACATACATTACATGGTTCTTTATACTGTAAACTACTTTAAAACTAGGAACTAAACGGTAAAGGTCGAATCCCACATGGCGAAATTGATTGTCTCTGCAATTTACCATCTGCTGCGAATTTGGGCACTGCCTCAAAGTTGCAACAGATATATGTAAAGTAGGGAGTATAGAACACAAGCACACTTTTGCGATTTTAGGTCAGATAATATGCAATACACAAATATAATATTATTAACATGAATAAAGGCATAATGTCTCAAATAGTTTATGAGAAAACACAACAGTATGCTTGTGTACATACTACCTCCTGTACCTATATCCGTTGAGATTTTGAGGTGTTTCAACAACGGATGACAAATTGTAGAGATATTTGAGCTCAATTTCGCAATGTGGGATTCAACCTTAAGTTCTAAAAGGCAATTGAAATGTGTCTGTCTCTTTGTTTGATAGTAACAACAACTACTACTGCTGCTACAACTACTAATTCTGCTGCTGGTAATGCAACCACCACAACTGGTAAGCTTTAATAAAGTTGTTTATTCTCAGTGAGACAGTGTACGAAAAAAACATTTTTAAGGCTTTGAACCCAACAAAAGTTTTATGTATTTTCAGAAACCATAGGGGTTTGTTGAAGTCTTTCGCAAACTATTGTGGATTTCTAAAATAGGCATTTATGACATTTTGCAAATAAATCTACACCTCTCCCCCACCCAGTCTACCAAGTTATAGGAGCCTACAGAAAACAGCTGAGCTACCTTGTAATCTGTAGGAGTTACCCACAGTCACAATGTCTGGACAAAGCTGTATTCTGTGTAGGACATTTGAGGTATCATCTAGTTTAGAGCTATGCATGGCATTATGGTTTTAACAGTCATAACGACTTTTAAGAAAATAATGTCAGTGCATAAATTCAAATTGGTGTGTCAACATGTACTGATCTAACACTTATGCTGCTACGTACCATTTACATAGGGGTCTCCAACCAGTCCACCACAACTACAAGTGGTAATACTGCAGGTAGGTTCAGTATAATCTCTGCTTTATACAAAATAAGTTTGCAATGTTTTCTAGGTGTTGATGAAAAGGGTGAATATCATCCTTAGAACTCTGTCTGTCTGTTGGACTGTCTTTCTCTGTCTGTCTGTCCGTTTCACTGTCGCTGTCTGTCTATCTCAGTGGGTTTTATTTTCTAAACAATTAAGGCTGCCATTACACAAGTTTACCTCTTAAAGTGAATTTGAAAGTATGAGAGATGCAAATGAAGAATCCCATATGAATCACTTTTTCACATGCACATTATTATATTCGTTTTAATGCTCCCCCATCATGGTCTAATATATGTCCATCTTTTCCCCTACAGGTTCCATCTATGGATCCTCCTCTCTGATGTTATCGACCCTGGTGCTAATCGTCTACACCTATTCCCGGTTAGCGGATTCCTTAGTAGGCTGACCCCTGCTTGAGCTGGGACCTTGCGAGATAAGGACTGATAACAGCCAGCATGTTGGGTACCAAGTGTTTTGTAATGTACCCTGAAAAATCAGCACTGAATGAAAGGAATATTCTCATTTGTCAATAATGTATCCCGCTAGGTCGGCAGCTAATGACCACCATTTTATGACAGCATATGTGATTCATCCAGCAAGACACTGTAGACATCCTTACCAAACCAGTATGGCAGCTGATTATTAATTTTAAACAATATTTAAATTAATCTGCACTAAAAGTGATTATGAGATCATTATTTTATTCTACATTTCACGCATTTCCATATGTGCTGGCTGATATCGATTGAATTAATCATGAGGATTGACCTGAAAACATTGAAAGGAAAATCCAAACACATGATTGATTTTGGTCTATTCCACCCAATTGTCGTTAATAAACATTTTAAAAACATAACAATGTTTGCTATCTTTCTTTCAAACGAATATTGACAAGTAAAATTAATGTATATTCTCATCCATATTATAAGTATATGAATATATAGGACTATGTGTAAGAAAATCACCTTCTCTGACACTGTGTTGTAGGCTGTAGGATATCTGTGCTCTTTGTGATCGGTCTCCGTGATCAACATGGAATTAGAGAATAATTATATTTGTCACTCTTATATTAGTGTGGACAAAATTAATAGGGTTTTTGGACATTTTGCAATGTCCGAAAAGTCCATAAAAGCCATACTCAGGTGTGACAGTGGGTTTATTTGCAGCAAGCCTACAATATCAACAATATTCATTGCAACAGCCAACACACTGGAGGGTCTTGCCAAAAGTGAAATGTGAACCAAAAATTAAAACGTGCACGTTTTCGTATTGCCAAAAGTATTCTCGTCATATCAAAAAGTGAAAATGTGCATGGATGCTTGCTCCTCAAAAAGTGCATGCCTGCTCTAATGTAGTCTTATATGGAGGGATTATTTGGCAATACAATGAAAACGAGTTAGACCATTCTCTTGCAAATCAGCCCTCTCTGAAAGATTTAAGCAGGTTCTTCCTCATTTTCTTTTGGCAAGACCCTCCTGGGCAAGTATAGTCTACATTTGACATTTTCAGTACAAAGCCACTCGGGCATTTTCAAGGTTAGCAGTATACTATCAAAGTCTATTGTGTGTGACCATTGATACAGATTCATGGCAATAGTGTGGAGCCTCTCATAAAACTATCTGTCAAAACTCTATAGGCACAAGTGTGATTTATTATACGATCAATATGACTCTACCTGCCTGTATTTTAGACAAGAGGCCATGACATCTGCATGGTGATCTCATACCCCCATGGCCCCAGTGCCGCCAAGCTTTTTTTTTTTCTTTTTTTTCTAAATCTCGTCTTGTTGGTTAGCGGTCCGTGACACCTCATCCACAGGTATCAAAATCTATCTATGAAGTTCTGCTATAACAGCATTCAGAAAAATCGAGACACTTCGGTGCCAATCCAATCCTTTCATCACAGTCATTCATCCATCTGTTCCTATATACGGCGACTAGATAGAGTCCCAATAATATTATGCATTCTTTGTATGACAAAAGAGAGATAGGCGGCCTGGGGGACACTCTAAAATTTATGGATACGATGTGTGTAGTACATCACAAAAACACTGGGGGGAGGTGTTGCACATGGAGGAAAGAGTAGTTCTGTCTAAGTAGCCCCCAAGTGAGCAGACCAGGAAGGACAGCGTCCTGGAGGGCGTTGCTTGTATGTTAAATAGCGCTGGGAGTAGGTCCCCTCCTTCCCAAAGAAGTTACACTCTGCTTCACCATTCAACTTCCACTCACAATATAAGTCTAAAAATGCACTTGCCTTGCTTGAAAATAGTGCTGCACTATGAGATACCTACTTTTGTCACACACTCTTTCAAGTGCTCTTGTGTTGACCACTTGTGTACAACATGATAAAAAAAAGTCAGGACTACAAAGAAAGAGACTGCTACAGGTGAGCCACTTCTTAGGCAAAACTACCTTTTCCCAAAGGAGCAACAACCTCCTGTTGTAGTAGACATCATTACCCATATATATATGGTTATGATGATAATGGTAACCATGGTAATTACAACACACAAATGAACTCTAAGCCCACACTCCACCTGATGCACATGCAGACCCACTCTCTCTATCATATCAACAAGGGTGTGCACAAAGGAATAATATCATAATGTTTATAATTCATAATTAGACCGTCAAGTATAGTATTCAGTACTATGAGCAGATTCCCATTCAAAACCGATGCATATACATTGTATAGCTACAACTAGATTGCATTATATTCTTATTTTGGAAACAAATAACTGAAAAATTAAGTAGGAAAACATTAACACAGGAAATGAGCAACAATGAATCACGTGAAATATTCTAGAAACAAGCATGAATAGTGACTAACATGATAAAAACAATTGATTAGGCCTATGCATATGTAACAAACAACATTATTTAGAGAAAAAGACAATACTTCTGAAATAAACACTGAATTACAATTAACCTGGACCAAGTTTATTTGAACAGAAATTGTGTACACCGATCGACATGTGTCCTCTGCCTTATTGATATATTGATCAGGATGTAGATTTGGCTTGTCATAAAGATTGCCAATAGTCTGCCACATGTTTTTTCACGTGAACTATGTGAATGTGCACCCTGTGATGAACAGTTAAGGCAACAGTAGGTCTATGTACCTACTGTGTTGGTGAAATATATGGCATACATATACATGTATCAGGGTGGATCCCGTTGGAGGTTTCATGTGGCACATGTGATACTGTAGCAAACACAGTGTGTATAGGACTCAGTATGGAGGCCTAGTGGAGCCGCCATTTTGAATTCTGCTGGTTGAGGTAAAACCCACCGATAACACATACCATGATGGGTACCTTGTCCCTGGTTAACACCCACTTCCAGGGATATGCTGGTCCCATCCTATCAGTTCTTATTAGTGTATGTCGCCAGAACCAGCTCCAGACCAGCTAGTGGCCAATACGTAACATTGTGTATAAACTCTGAGGCATTAATGGATATATTTCGGCAAGATAATACAGGCAAAACATTCTCTATAATTATATTGATATACAGGTATTATAAAATGCAGTAATGATCATAATGTTCAAGTCTTGATGTCCCTGGATAGCTCTTTGTATTCCTGACTGGGCTCTGATCACTCTGGCTATCACAAGCGATAGCTAGCATAAGCCATGTTGTTTAACAACAAATCTAAATAACGACTTACAAGGAGGGCATTTCTCCATTATTATCATTATAAGGCTAATGGGCATGGCCTTGGTTATTATAGGCCTATGTAATGCTTCCTTAAATTCTAAATCTACGTAAACAGATGTACACATACATATGTATAGTGACTCTATACCTCATACTCGCTTTTACAAAATTGGAATGTGTTAAATAAATCTATGTAGTGAATAATATTGTATCACAGGATGCAAATGTAAGTTAGATTAAGCAAGGCAAGTTTCTTGAGTCAAGATATGAATGTAAGACAACAAGGGTATGTCACGATAGTTTTCAAAGATAACGCAATTGCAGCATTTGGTTATCTCGGTACCTCAACACAGAAAAAAAGTAGAGAGAATGCCAGAGTCAGACTGAACCCATTTCCACCAAATGACTCACTTTGAAGAGTCTGTATCTCACTGAAACTCTCATAAAACGATAGTCAGGAAATGATTGTGTTCACCAGCCCAGCATAGCCTGACGCCATTAGGAGTCAAGTAGACCCAGAGGCACCAGAGGGAGACCAGCCGCTACTGTCTCTTGCGAATGTGATCACACTGTCAGACTGCGCCAACCATTTACAGTTGATAGCTTTTATTTTTGGAAAACAGTAGGAGCTGCTGTTAGTACAAATCTAATGACCCAATAGTAGGTTGCCCTGTACGCAGTACCGTGGTCTGTAAAGCCCATTTACAATTGGGGCTTAGAGTGCAGATTATACTGGGCCATCCCTAGAGAGTCCCCTTCTCTAATGAGCGTCCTCTCCGGGAGCCCTCCTAAGAAGCCTGACCCTGGAAAAGATGAAAATTCCTTTCCAAGGTATACATATTACTCATTAGCTGAGAGAGGAGAATCCCGTGTATATACATGTGTGCAGTTTAGACTTGGGTCTTTATATGTACAAAACAGTTAACAACCTAAATTAATATGTGATTCTAGCTATGATTCAACCTGCTCAATGTACAGATACACTGACAGAGCAAAGGCTGAATGGTGTAATAATAGATGTATACATTCATAGAAACCACACAATAACGGCACTTGTATTTAATCGAGAATTAAGTTACTCCATGTATGCAAATTAACCAACCTTGGTGCATCAATTGCATGAAAATGATGATGATAAAGATATCTTTATCATGACCAAGATTCTACGTCTTATCCATCCGCAGTCGCTGGATAATATCATCGCTACTCGGAAAATGCTAGGCACAATCTCAGGCAACATTGCATTAATGATGCAGTAATAAAATTCCTTATGATATGGACCATACGCGGCAGGGGTCCAGCTTGGGGCGCCGCTGTGCGGGTGTGAGGGGTACCACGGTGACCACCGTGGTCCTGTTGGAATTGGCCCATATCTTACACACTGTGGTGAACTTGTGACAAAAGTAGAGGAGAGCGCCCAGGTAGGTGCCCACCGATATCATCACCAAGGTCATCAACCCTGGAAAAGATGGAAAGAGGAAAGATAGATATTTCATTATGGGCATTGACAGCTTGGTGCGTTACAGTTTTAAATGTAATGGTTGAGGAACATTTTGAATGTGAGCATGCATGCTAAGGAAATTCCAGATGTGTTCCTAGATAGTCCTTGAGTCCAAAATGCGATGTCGATAGGTCCTAGGTACCAATATTGTGCAGTATACCTAACAATGCTTTTTAGGATCGCTACATGTCAAGTGAAACCATTTTGCTAGACACCTGGGGCACCCATCGTAGCATACTATAGGAGGACAAAATATACTACCCACTTGGCAAAAATGCATGCTTTGGGTTTAAAAAAAAATTTAACGTTATTTTTTTCAACATTCGGAAATATACATTTCAGAAATATTTGTATTCTGTATGATTAGGTTTCTTCATATGATATATTAATAAAAGAAAAAAAAAATGCTAGATTTACTGCACAAAATTGAAATCTTTTATCTCATTGCTTATGATACATACAATTGGTTTAAGCTAGAGTATAGATGTCTAGAGACAATGATTGCCAAAAGTTGTACCTGCAGTCTTCCAGGCGTTGTCGGGTGACTTAAGGTACTCTGCTATCTTCTGACTACACAGGATGATCCCACACAGGAGAGGAGGAGTCACAACACCCAGGAGGATGATAGTGGCCTCCAGCTGAGCCAGGTGTCTGTTCTTGTTGGGCCACCACCGCCACTGTCAGAGATTGGTACAGGGAATTATCAACAGTTTGTAACTTTCATCATGCTACACTGTGTCCATCTTTATCATCGGGTTATCTGTTCTAAAGTTTTATCATTTAAGGTCAATATGACGGCAACACGGGCCTCATAGGCTTAATAGAGCCACTATGTTGTAGTCAGGGATATTGAAATAGGCCCTGGTGGACAAAGTAACCTAGAGTTGGTGGAAAAGCTCACCTCTAATGGAAAACTTATCTCTTATAGACAATTTAACCCCTTTTGGACAATCTGATTTCTTGACTACAGGCACCTAGAGCTGGAGCAGCCTATTTGACTCACCTGTGCCAGTGGCTTCATCTTCCTGATAGCCTTGTACTGGTACCTGCACACTTCACAATAGGTGATCTTGGCGACCCCTAGCCACCTCTGGACACACGACTGGTGCACATGAGTGCTACAGTAACATGGTTGGATGCATTCTTCAGCCTCAACTCCTTGCCAGCAGATCCTACAGATAGGCTCGTCCATAGACAGAGCCAATGATGCCCTTTCCTCCAGGGATAGCGATCTCACCATCTGAAACGGTAGATAAAAATGTCAGGTTTTGGTGTACCTTTCTGACCAGTTTTCGGCTAGGCTTGGGTCATTTTGAATTCTTAAACAGGGACATTAACATGTACTATATTGCCATAATATCATACATTCTTTCTAACGGTTAAAGGGTAGCTGCCACAACATAGCCAATGCTAAAGGATACCTGTCAAGTTGCTCTGCATCGGATAGACACCAACAGCATAAGTTTTCTTTTATGGAGAAAAAGAAACTCGTGCCCTCGTGGGCCACCATATTTATGTATCCAATATATTGGGTAGATTTCTGACAGTGAACCCCATAAGAAATCTCACCTTCTTACGAATGGTCTAAACAATCGATAGCAAAGTCGGAAATTGAATCATACCAGCTGCCAGAAAATCTCTTTAATCCACGTCTTCAAAGACTATATATACGCAGAACTTAAATGCTCCACTGCTACTTTTTTCATATTTAAATGAATGGTCAATTATTGTAGACACGCCATCATTTCGCAAATGGTCTTTGTCTTCTTCTTGATCCAAAGTCGGCTATCATAAACACCATCGCAATCTTAATATAGCCATTGGCCCAATATTGAAAAAATTCTTGTGATGGCCAGATATTTGCTATAAAAAAAAATATCCACCAGGGGGTTTCAATGTTGTGTGGAGAGTTGTTGATAGGCGGACTCATGCGATATCTTATCAGCGGGTAACAAATTCAGTAAACTGTGCACTCTACAGGTTATGAAGTCCAAAGGCTGGATGTAGTATAAAAGTTTAAATTATTTCTTATCATTTTGGGGCTAAGTTTGAGGCAGAAATGGCTGTTTTTAATCTGCATGGTAATTGACAGTCCTGTCTTTAGGATCTTTACAAATATATAGGCTGTTGATAGACAGCTGCTATGAAATGTCTTCTCAAATGTCTAAAATGTCCACTCAATGTATACAAACTCTACACATTGAACACTAAATGACAATGAAGAAAATCACATTAGGTATCTATCATCATTTGCTGTAGGCCTATTGAGCCAGTATTTGAAAATCAGACATCATGCCAATATTTGACCAATATCGTAACATCAAAATGATGGGCCAACATTATGCCAACATAATAGTCAACATAACTTTTTTCAAGTTTGGCCCAATTGAGGGCCAGCAGTCAAGGCCTCCAATACCCAATATAAACATGCCATCATTGGGCCATTCTACTGACTAATATTGGTCCAAGCATGGTGCAATGCCCCGTTGCCGATTGGGATACTACATGTAAAAAATCTAAGTATAGACCAAATGCAGATTGCACTGCATCAGTGGGGAGTAAAAGCACCGTGATCATCATTTGCCAAAAAATAAATTCTCCCAATGGCCATGTGCAAATTGCGGTGAAGGTTCTGTCCTTGTGTCAGAATAAAGGGTAGAGCATTGATTTATCGACGTAGACAAAACTCACACACGATATGTATACCCAGAATTGTATGTCCCCAGCGTGGACCTGAGGCTTGGTCAATATACAACCGGTTTTTGAAAAAGATGTATCTTTAAGTTGAGATCATCTTAAATCACTACCGGGTACATACATTTTAGGTGCCAAATACACAGTTCACCAAGGCATTCGTGGAAGCAGCAGTAGAGGAGGTTGGTCCTTATCAGGTTTATCTCGTCAAAGATAAGAATGTTCCAGGAGGGTGTTGCTCCTATAGGAAAAGGTAATTTTGCCTAAGACATGCCTCACCTGCAGTCTCTTTCTTTGTAATACTAACTATTTTTGTGTTGCACAGAAGTGGTCAACACAAAAGCACTTGAAAGAGTGTGTGACAAAAGTAGGTATCTCATAGTGTGTAGCACACACTATTTTTAAGCAAGGCAGGTGCCTTTTCAGACTTATATTGTGAGTGGAAGTTGAATGGTGGAGCAGAGCGTAACCTCTTTGCAAAAGAGGGCACCTACTCCCAGCTCTATTTAGCATACAATCAACACCCTCCAGGAAATGTGCTAGAAAATGTGTTAGAATCCTTCTTATATAAAAAAAATCTAGACCCTCTCCCCCCACAGCAAAATGGGGTTTTCGGAAAGATGTTAAAAATTTGCATCACATAGTGGAAGTATTTTTTCTTAATCCTATAGTGTTAGAAAGGAAAACGACAAAAGGTGTACCTTTCCCAGTCAGTGCCTTTTGATCTGACTCTTTGTCGGGCCCTTCACAACCCGGGATCTGCTCCTTAGAATAAGCGGCTAGGGCCTGAACCCATCAGATGGATAAGTGGTCATTGGAGATTGGAGCAGCCGGTGAGTAAATGAATTGCGTTATAATGAAATGGTATTGTAAATATGCCCGAAAATTCAGTGTGGAGGTTAATCTTAATAAGTACCACGTTTGCACCCTCAAACTCTTCATAAAATCCCAATAGGAAGTGCATGGGTGTTTGAAATCGTATATAGGGTTGTGTGCGATCGTATATTATAGTAGGTGCAGATTCATGCTATATATTGATACGACTGTGACTAAATCTACCTCATATCATAGAACACTCGTTTTCATACATGCCTTGGTAGAATATTGAATTACTTTGTTAGATGGAAATGGACAAGAATGGGAATGCTGGATAAACATCAGCACTCTCATACATAACCAGCCATAAAATTGAATGTATATTATAGGCAACTCCCTTACTCATCTTAACAAGCAGTCTATTTCAGTTGGATGAGAACCATGTGTACTGCTGAGAGACCGACGCCAATTAGGGCAGAATCGTCTAGTGGGTATGTATCAAAATGGAGAAAGGGGATGGGGATTTTGTTATAGCTTTTAGAACGTGATAAGAGATAGAGAGAGAATTAATGAGAGAGAGGTATTACCGAAGTCTACTATTCCTCTGTCAAAGTGTCATCTATATTGATATAGGATTTGCATCGGTCAAGAAAAGAGGGAGAGGGAATGAAGAGAGAGAGAGAGAGAGAGAGAGAGAGAGGCAGAGAGAGGCAGAGAGAGAGAGGGAGAAACAGAGAGAGAGAGAGAGAGAGAGAGAGAGAGAGAGAGAGAGAGAGAGAGAGAGAGAGAGAGAGAAGGGGAAGAACACTATATAGAGAGTATGTCGTTAGCCAGTCGGTGGATGGGTTGCAGAAATCGTAGGGTGGAAATTCACCATGTATTGAATCATAGAGTACTTATGTAACATGGCAAACCCTGTAAAGGCTCCATACAGTGAGACCTCGATAATCTGTCCCCTGATAGTCTGTCATACACAGGATCCGGCCAAGCTTCTGCTAGGACATTCCTATGCAAATCTATTGTAAAAATGCTTCAATAATCCGTCAGTTTTGAGATCCGGCCAATATTTGTCTGCAACAGAGGTGGCTGAATTATAGAGGTCTCACTCTAACTGTATAGCTTTATCTCATTGTGTAGGCAGCTATACTACAGTCATGATTATAATGTATTATACATGTATTAGACCAAGTGTCATGCCCCCCGGGGTGTCATGCTAGATGATGGATACTTAGAGCTAGCCTGTTGTCTCTGAGACTGATACAAATGTATACTCCCAGCTACAGTGAGACCTCGATAATCCGGCCACCCCTGTTGCAGACAAATCTTGGTCGGATCTCAAAACTGACAGATTATTAAAGCATTTTACAATAGATTTGTATAGAAATCTCCCAGCAGAAGCCTGGCCGGATCCTGTGTATGACAGACTATCAGGGGACGGATTATTGAGGTCTCACTGTACCCCTAACAATTTCCTGGAGAATCCCACCAGGGATTGTTCAAGGCGGGCGAGGATTGTGGATTTGAGGGGGTAGGACACAATTTCATTACTCCTTTGATTTGAACACCAGGGGGAGGCAGAAACCACGTCTTTCGAGCAAAAAGTGAACTTGGTTTAAGATGTATTTCGGGCGGGGATGGGGGAGAGAGAAAATAGTTAACGATTCTGAAACGAGAGCGTACAACTGTCAAGTAGCCTCTTCTGACACTGTCTGGGAGGATTACATTATATATAAGAGCATTCAGATAGATCCTTTAAGCTATTTCACTGACGGACCGACTGGGAGGTTGGCTGTTTTGCACCTGTAATATACCTGGAGGGTGTTGCTCCTATAGTAAAGGGAAGAGCTGGCTAAGAATGCCCTCGTTTCCAGTCCTTTCTTTTCATGTAGCTATAACTTGTCCCTTTTGTTGCTCACAAGTGGACATTCAAGTACGGTGCTTAAAAAGGGGGATTTGAGTAGGTACCTAGTTGGGAGAAGTCAGTCAGTATAATAAACTATAGAGCATGTGACATTAGTAGGTACCTGATAGTGCAGCTCTCTCTGTTTTAAACAAGGCAGGTGACTTTTTAGACTAATGTGGTGAGTGCAAGTTGAATGGTGAAGCAGAGTGTGACTTCTTATGAAAAGAGGGTACCTACTGACAGCTCTTTTTACCATAGGAGCAACAAGCTCCTGTGCACCTGTAAAGTAGATCCTGCGTGGGAGGGCGGGGGTCTAAGGGCACACTTGTATCTACTGACTCCACCCTATGTATAGTTATACATAGATCAATGTTGCTGGAATGGCAGATATATTGGGACTTGAAAGCTAGATAGCTCTGGAGGCCATTTCTTAAGGCACCACGACTGCACACACTCACTACAATTTGGAAATCTAAACTTAGTGCCAGTGGTCGTAGGTAGAGCCCCTACAGATCGCCGGTTCTACAGGATAATAAGACAGGACACTATTGGATAGAGTTTGGTAGGACTGTTGGACAGGTTTTAGGTCTATTAGACTGACTTTCTTTTAGATAATTCTACAGAAACATGAGTCTCTACAGACACCCTCATTTCTATGAATTTCAAATGATGTAATATCTAAACAATACCCCACAAGTAAATGGTGTAAACATATCTCTGATTCAGGTAAGGGTTCGTTTTGCAATTGAAAATGATTTAAAAAAGAAAAAAAAAAGAGATTGAGGAAAGGAAAACATTTGAAAAAAATAAGGCAGCGGGAAGTCGGGGCGGATCCCCTGACGTACTCAATACCCTAGCAAAATGAACATCACATAAGACTGATTCACAGGGTCGTTGTGCAAAGTACCGGTATGTCAATACTGATAAGAAAAAATACGAATTAACAACCAGGCACTGCTATTTCAAAAAAAAAAGTTCAAAACAATATACTCCAAAAACCTTTCTACTACACTCTATGTACACGTTTCTACTTCTGTAGTTAAAACTCCTAACTTTGACGTATCCAAACCTTTCCCAAACGTTGAAAAACATTTCCGCTACGTTGTAAAAATCCTTATTTTCAGGATCTCAAGTTCTCCAAACGTTTGTTTTAACCAGAGATAAGTTCAAAACATGAACAATGTTCTCATTTAGTGAGAATGTACCAGGGGAGTTATTAATAATTGTGTGCATGCATTGTATGTCCAGCCCATCCCCCTATTACCAGTCTGGCATATCCATCTTTCTTTCTTTCTTTCTTTCTTTCTCTCTGTCTTTGTATATCTGCATGTCTGTCTGTCTGCCTCTGCCTCTGTCTCTCTGTCTCTGTCTGTCTGTCTGCCTGTCTGCCTCTCTCTCTCTCTCTCTCTCCCTCTCTCTCTCTCTCTCTCTCTCTCTCTCTCTCTCTCTCTCTCTCTATTTCTTCTCTTGATGTTAGCTTTATTATTGTGTGATGTATTCATTATGACCAGACGAATGAAAACACGAAAAGGCGAGTCTGAGCTGAGGCTTAGAATACATGTTCTTTTATGCAGCACATAAGACCCGGCTTCTGTTTAGAACTGACTATTCTTAACACCCTTTGTATAAGCACCTTATTGGACCTTTAGATCATAAAATTGCCTTTAGGGAACAAAAGTACCACGGTCTATGTTTCGTGAGGTGAAGGCAGTGTAATTTTGTAGGTTCCTCTTTATACATGAGGCTAATTACATGTTTTATGAAATAATGATGGCACAGAAAATGAGTTTGTCGGTCTTACTCGAATTTGATAAAATTTGCCAAGTAATTTCAGTTAGTATATCTGGAGGTTAATTCAAAAGGCTCTCCCATCACTACCTATGCGATGTTACTGATTTCCCTCCCTTATTCTTTACTGCAATGGTAAGGTCAGCCTGCCTTCCTTTCTGATAGCCAGCTACTTTTTAGTGAGTGCTGTTGGCCTCAGCCCTGCTTTCACTATTCCAAGCAGAACACACTTTGCACAGTGGCAACAGGTCCACAGAGAAAAAATAGCAGTGGAAGACAAAAAATAGCAGTGGAAAAACTTGTTCTCTCAAAAGTGGCTACACTGGGAGTAGTATGTAGGGGTAAACTCAGAGCATAGCTACAGCTACTGAAATCCGATTGAAATACTTATGAACTGGAAGTGACCTTTTGACCCAAACCCCTCGACCAATCACAGCATTTCACCGGAAGCCATGCCCATGACCATATATAGACATGTGACCCCGTTTCTTGAACTCTGATTGGCTAAGAGGTGGTTGCCATGGTAAGCGACAAACATGAACAAACTGTGTTGTCCTGGCAACACCTAGCGGATATTATTGGAACTGCTTATAGCTGGGTTTAGTGGAGACCCCTCCTGGTCTTACTTCCAGGGCATTAATGCTTATGGACACATTCTGGAGGGTGTTGCTCCTATTGTAAAAAGAGCTGTGAGTATGTGCCCTCTTTTCTAAACAAGTCGTGCACTGCTTCACCTAAGTACTTGCACTCACCACATTAGTCTGAAAAGTCACCTGCCTTGTTTAAAGTAGAGAGAGCTGCACTACCAGGTACCTACTCATGTCACACGCTCTATAGTTATAGCTACATGAAAAGAAAGGACTGGAAACAAGGGCATTTTTAGCCAGCTCTTCCTTTTACTATAGGAGCAACACACTCCTGGTATAAATCCCTCTCCTACAACCGCCGATGGCAGGGTCGTTTTGAAGAAAATAGTGAGCCAAGATCTAGAATTTCTTAATCTTGTTGAACATTATAAGTTTTGAATCTTATTCAGAAGCACTTAAACGGCATTCTGTGTGGCCACTCACTTCTCATCTATAGGCTCATAAAATAATCGATGTGTCGACATTATTGTCTCTGCAAAGGTGCCTGGAAACTGAGTAATTTAAAACTGAAAACATTGGGAAAATTTTGATTTTGTGTGAAGTTTTATGATATTATTTGAAGGAGTGGAGAGTTAACTACTACATTGTACAATAGAATGTATATACTTCCAACGCCTATATAATCCCTCTCAACTCACCATATTCATGTACCTGTACCAGGTACCCGCCCCTCCCCATGGACATAGATCTATCAATTATGGCTGGAATAATACATAGACCCTTTGCTGTTCTTACAGTGATCAGGTATATTCAGTATGGCTCAATCTCACCACACCCATACACCCCATACACCTTACATACCATATCAGTTTCAAATGGAAACAATTAACCTTTTTTTTCATATCACCACGGGCGTGGCGACCACAACTCTTGCTATGGCTTACTATGGAGTCACAACGTTTAGACTGCCGTTCATAAGGGAGGTTAAACTAGAAATTCTCAGAAAGGAATGGTCATGCCGTATTACGAAGCCCCTAATAAGACATACCAAAAAGATTTTTTTTTTCATGCAAAAAAATATTCCTGCGGATACTGGAAGATTCCTGCGGATACTGGAGGATTCCTGTGGGTACTAGAAGATTCCTGCGGGTACTGGAACATTCCTGCAGATACTAGGAGATTCCTGCGGGTACTGGAACATTCCTGTGGATACTGGGAGATTCCTGCTGGTACATGAACAAATCAACTGCATCCTGACATGATGACACGATAATATGGAATTTATCTTGTAAATCGGTGATTTAGGCATAGATTTTCCCCTACTGAGCGTACTACGGAGCCCCTAAAAGGACATACCAAAAAGATTTTTTTCAAGCAAAAAAATATTTCTGCGGGTACAGGAAGATTCCTGTGGATACAGGAGGATTCTTGCAGATACAGGAAGATTCTTGCGGGTACAGGAGGATTCTTGCAGGCATAGGGGTTTTCTTGCGGATACAGGAAGATTCTTGCAGGTACAGGAGGATTCTCAAGGAAAATTCCTCCGGGTACAGGGACAGATGTTGTGGGTACTGAGACAAATCTTTTGGGTACAGGAGAATTCTGGCAGGTGCAGGAACGTTCTGGTCGGGACAGGGACAATTCTTGCGGGTACAGAGACAGCACAATCAAAAACCAGAGAAGAGAGTGCAGGGACTGGAGCTAAATTGGTAATAAAAGTAGCTGCATGAAGTCCATCTTATAGGCTGAGCATGAGCTCAGGGTGCACATTTTACACATAATATTGCGGTAATAATGACACATACACTGTTAAAAAATTCCGTAGATTTTACAGAGAATCATTGTTAAATTTTACGGGGTATCACCGTGATTTTTATTACAATGAAACACCCTTAGATTAAGTGATTTTACTGTGAATCTGTGTAAAACACTACGGAAAAGTACTGTTATTTCGCAAACGGTGAATCTTTGTCTTTTTGGAAGTTTCATATCTTCCCACTAGGTGGCCTCAGGGCTCACTTTGAGACTTTCTTCAATGTCCTAGACCCTAAACAGATCAAATTGTTGTAAAATTTAAAAAGTATACACTTTGGTTTATGTACCATGTTATCAAAATGCATGTCTACATTGTAGTTTCATAGATTTCAGATATTCAAAGAAATAATCAATCTTTGTGTAGCAAAGGAGAGTAGCAGGGATATCATAAACACCCATTATGTGGTAATAGAAAATAATACATAGGCATACCACTACAGTTTTTAATTTATCACAATTCTGAGGTAATCTATGTTCTTAGATTGTTACTCTAATGTTATGAAGGGCAAAGACTCATTTATAATCATAATGATTATGATGCCCCCCCTCCACTATGATGTCTAGATGAGCTGCATATGCAACCAAACCATTATATAAATACCACATCCATTTGTGATTAACAGTGGAAGTTCTAGAATGTCAAGCCAGAGGTTGAATATACACATGAAAAATTAATGCTGTAAAGCATTGAAACCAAAACAATCTGTAATTAATTATCCTTAGGCATTGTTTAGAAATAACAGAGAAATTCCGTAAAAATTATGGTGACATTGAAAAAACGGTGACCGTTAAAAAAACGGTGAAAGATTGGCATCCACTGTTGCCAATGATTCTTCGTTTTTTCTACGGAAATCTTTTAACAGTGTAGGCTGCTCCCCCTCCCTTTTCAACATTACATTGAGAGATGATGATAAAGGGGGCCACTTCAGAATTCTTCAGTACCCGCAAGAATTCTTCAGTATACCCCCAAGAATTCTTCAGTATCCGCAAAAATTGTTCAATATCCACAGGAATTGTTCAGTATCCACAGGAATTGTTCAGTACCCGCAAGAAATTTTTTTCTAGGGAAAAAAATATTATTGGTATGCCCTATTAGGGGCTTCGTACTACGCACTATGGGGGTATTATTTGAATTCGGAAATTATGCTCTTCTGTTTACCCGCATCCCATAGGATTTCGCTGGGTGGTCGATTTAAGGTTACGTACATGGAAATGTTCTACATTCTCATTCTCTCTCTCTGGCCCTTTTCTCTCGGGCATTTGCTTATAGTTTAAGCAAATGAAGCTTTGTAATTGTATTATTAATCCCAATAAAAAAAGCTACTACATGAGTACTAGTGCGGTGTTTCACAACCCAACGATACTCATGGTCATAATATAAACAAAGTGTACTATAAGGACCTTTATAAAACACCTTTTATTCTAAGCTTACAAATAATCTTTGAACTAATATCCCGTCTTGTTATGACCGGTGGTAGATATTGCCAACTTGTAAAATACCGCACAGTAGTACCCCATAAATGCAGCTTATAGATCTAAATGAAAACAGACCAAGTGCACCTTATACATGTAGAGGCCCAGGCTTGGCCCAAAGCTATATTGTCATTTCTTTTTACCAAATTCCCCATCTACTAGAAAAAGCCACTGTACAGTGTCCAAGTGTACAATGTTAGGAATCACAGAGTTCTCCTTTGCAATATCAGCTAGTACATTGGGATCTGAAGTATGTGTGTGTGTGGGGGGGGGGAGCGACAACCCTAATTGTATTAATACTGGCAAGTCAGTCGATATCCGGAAGGCCCTTTGGATTGTTTTTGCATATTGTGATTGAAAACAAGATGTTAAACCACAGCATTTTTGCTCCTTTCATCGCCTGGATAGATTCAACCTTTACTTGATATTTGGGCCGTTGGCCCTACTAGTATGTCCAAGCTAGGAGACTTGTTACCTGTCGATTTTAAGACGAAAATTCTGAATACTGACATCAAATTCTGATTACCATTTAGCCTTGAATTATAATAAATTTCCGATGGCAGGTCGATCCCACACCTGTCCGATATTCTCTTTTAGAATAGGATATAAGAGCCTTTGTAGACTGCTGACGTCTTAAACTCTATTCCCAGGGCATTTACAGGTGAGCCCATGTCTGTGCATTCTATTTTTGTAATAATCTTACACCCATAGTCCACTAGGCCTCTGTCGCAGGAATTGATATAGGAAATGTATGGCTCAATCGCGCGACAGAGGCCAAGTGGACTATTGACATACATTCTCATCGACACTGCAGTGTCACATAGAGACTATAATAGGATGTTTAATGATCGTTCCATCTTTCAGACCCCTCCCCCTTAATCATGTGGGTGTCGTATGGTTCTGTATGTGGACTTGCATGGTTCTGTATACCCATTAAGGACTATCCTCTTCTTTTTTTCTTTTTTCTTTTTTTTAGTTTTGGAGGGTTTTTACTCGTTTATGCACCGCACTTCAAAAGGGTGCCTGACATGTCAGTGAGGGAACAGCGGGGACATGTGCCTAGGGTTGGGGGCCATGGGCCAAGTATTTGAAGATCACTGCAAGGGGGGCACAGCCCTCTTTTAAGCCATTGGATAGAGAATAGAATAGAAAAAAAGCACATGAAGGGATACATTATATTAGCTATGAGGTAGGTTGAAGCAATTCTGTACTTTGTGATGTAAAACCTGAACGGGGGGGGGGTAGACTTAGGAGATATCTAAGGAATTAAATGGGTAATAAGTAGACCTAGGGAGAAAGATTCTCCTTGAGATAGACCGTCGTGGCTGGACAGGAAGAATGTGGCAAGAAGGTGAAGATTCTGGACAGCAGTTACCAATGCATGTATAGCTGATTAACATTATTGTGAAATGCCATTATAATTATTTGGGTTACGGGACCTATACTTCAATAATTACAATGAAATATTTTAGAATGCCTAAAAGTACCGACATATAATTACCACCCATGAGACAGAGAGTTATTGTCTTGAATCAACCTACCGCAGCAGTCTTAGGGCTGACAAAACAGCTGAGTGGTGGCATGGGGTACGGCGACAACATTCTCAGCTGGTCTAACGACGTCGTCCTCTTCATCGTCAACGGTGGTGCCGGATCCTCCATCGTCGGCGTCCGGTTACTTCCCGGCAGCACTACCAGGGGCACTGGACACTCCCCAGACGACGACGCTTTCCCGCCGACGCTGAACATGGAATCAGCGCTTAAGCTTCGCCGCACGCTACCGCGCTTGTAGGGCGACGCTGACGACAGCAACGTGGTCTGACTTCCGGTTATGCTGACGCATGATCCAGCGTAAGACGACGGGATCTCAATGTCGACCAGCGCGCCGGATGCGATGCTACGCAGATCGGGTACAAATCTAGAGTCGCTTCCGGTTCCGCTTTCCACGGAGCTTCTGGTTCCGCTGCCCCCTGGGCTGCACTGGATGGACTGGATGGTGCGGAGGGTCCCTGGTGACGGGAACCAGAAGGGCTCTCCGGCAGACTGGTGCGGTACTAGCTGGCGGGAATGACGCCCTCTACCGGTCAGCGCGGCGGAAGTGGTTGGGTTAGCAGCAGACGGGGTAGGACTAGCAGCAGTCAGGACTAACGACGTCGGCGGTGGCTGGAAGTCGGTGGCAGCCATGTCAATTCGGGATGCCCCTTCCGGTTGACGCGATGCAGTGAATGTAACGGGAGTTTCCGGTGGACTGAAGGTGATCATGTTGTCAGGTCCAGCCCCCGACATCTCCCCGTGCTGTTGTTTAACCCCACTGAACACGGGCGGCAGCGGCGGCGCTGGGGGCGCCTCCGACGACACTGTCCGTCGTCCACCAGGGGGCTTTGAGTTGCTGCTGCACCACCCCTCAGTAGCGCCACTGCGAGCAGCTCCAGAACGGACCGGAAACGGAAACGGCGGTCTTTGGTTTCCGGCGTCTACTAAACCTGCGCTAGTAGTGGTGAAGACCGTCTCATGGCTGTCGGCGGTGTTAGTGTTAGTGTTGGTAGGCGGGTTACGATTCACGTCCTCCAGTGAGTAACTGGTCAGCAGGGCAGGGTTGGTACACATGTCACTCATGGAGGTGTTGAGCTGCTCAGCCGACATGAGGAGTTGTTCCATGGTGAGCCAGCAGCAGCTGATGCTGCAGGTGAGCTGCTCTACTCACTCAACCCTGGAGGCTCTGGTTGTTGTTACTCCAGTAGCCACAGACTGACTATCTACCTCTGAATACTGTACACTGTTTCTACCTGTGTAGCACCACAGCACCCGCCTCCCTCCCCCTCAATCAGTCTGCATCCTACCTCCATCACACATCCACCACGCACCTACCCACCCTGCATGGATCAGCCCACCTGGCTGTAATCAGGTGCTACCTGTCTCTATGGACGTCAAACTAGGTATACCACACTCTCGTTACACATACCCTAAACCCTCGTGTGTAAGGTATGGCATAACCCTAGCTCCTCCTCAAGTAATAGGGAGGCTTAGAGGCGGGGTATGATAATACACATGTATTTGATACTAGTGAGTTGCTCAAAATCAAGACACACTCGCGCTTTATAGGTCTGGCGTCAACTCAGGGGGCGCCTAATATGCGAGGTGCACCTTATATGACAGGTACTACGGTAGGTCAATAAACCAGGGACTGCTGGAGGCACAGTTATCTAAACCCTCCCCTCCTCCATTCTCCAGTGTCACTAAAGGGTATACCAGGGGTATGATGTCAAAGTCCCCCCTCACCTCTGTCATCCATGGCTATATGTATAGGACATAGTTCAAAGGGTATATGCTAGAGGGCAGCAAAGGCTCTTGAGTGGCCAACCCTCTCTTAGTATATGGATAACACCTACACAGACTCAACTTGGTAACTAGTACACGCCCATGGGTAAAATAGACCTAATTCTATGTATCAAAGAGAACCATGCCTGAGCCCATATAGTTATATCCGACTTCCAAAGTATAGGTCCTTTCACCAGAAAGGTTATCAGGTGTGATTACAAAGCGCCAATGATATATGACAAAGTACAATCGATCTCGACTTCTCCTTGTCACGAATCTAGTAGTTTGCTTATATTAAGAATGGACTGGAGGAATTAACCCCAAATCATATCAATTCTTAAATTCTTCTTAATTTCATAGCCTATACACTAGCAGTTCCCGAGACACACAAACTCATAAGAAAATGGGGAAAACTAATGTAAGTGGGTCCTGTCTTAACTCAAATGTCTGGAGTTGCAGAACTCATAGGATCGAGCGGAAGTGGTCCTTCAGAAATAGACTACGACGACAAGCATTTCTCTGAAGTCGCAGTTCTGGAGTCACAGAGAGGACAACCACACCCAGCCACCTTGTTATGAAATAGAAAGAGGTTAAATGTGGTTATAATATCATTACCCTTAGAGTGCACCACTCGTACACTGAAGAGGCAGAGAGGAATTTAAAGCTGTGGTCTTCCTCCACCCTCACACATCTATCAGTTAATGTCTATTTTATGCAAACTGTTATCAGTGATAAACGTTGGTAAGCAACTTCAGCAATGGCCGCGCACATTGGACAATTCGCTACCTCGATTTATGACTAAGGCGCACCCTGCGTTGACGGAGATGCCGTATAAGGCGCATATGGGGACTTGATTGCCTATAGCTTTGATCCTATATGGCACACTCCATCCTCGCGTATAAGCTGAATCTTATACACAGTATAAGCCGAGTCTTATACACAAGAAACTATGGTACGTTTTATTCGCTTTACCCGATTATTCATGTCGCATTTCCCATATATATATATATATATATATATATATATATATATATATATATATATATATATATATATATAGGCTTGATACCTTTATACTTTAATGCAGAGTAATTATTCCATGGACTGAATCAATATCACCAGATTCTTAAATATTGGGCCATGAAAAGATATGTTGACGATGTATTGATTAGGGGATACCACCTTCCTTCCTTGTGTATACATGTATTTTGTGAAGCATAAGTACAGCTACCAGTGGAATAAGGAAAGACCACCCACATGGGTTAAATTGAATAAATGTCATAATATCCACTTTAATCATCTCAATATGGGTAATACTTATGAATGGTTTTCTATGGTGGGGTCTTTGACTCTGAAAACCTCCTTCCACTTAACTCACGGTATTCACCAGGTTATCGCAGAGGATGCAACAGACCTTAGAGTCATCTGCAGCGGTTTTGCTTATGCAAGCCTAGATTATCAGTGTGGGTATAATTTTGACTTCACAAATCAAGGAATCGTGTTACAGAACAAGATTACTGATACATTTCCCCACTTTTCCTACCACACATGTGTTAGACCCAATAGCAGTCTATAGCAATTTGATATGGTTTCCCTTTTGAATTTTAGCATTGGATCTAACTTAATTACACTCGTGCACATGTTGAATTACATGGAAGTCTGGCCATTCCGTAAACATGGCGCATGATGGCCCATAACCTGCCGGATAAGTAGGGAATGCTCATTGATTATCAGTGATCCTGATCATATTTAGCGATTACCCGACTAGTCACACTCTGCAGCACGTGCCAGTCCCCATCCTCCCCTCCGCCCACTCCACCCCTCCATCCACAAAGCTGCCGTGCAGTCTTTGAAGAATACCTACCCATACATGGGCATATATACATACACACGTAGCATACATATTGCAAACTTATCGAATGGGTGGTACATTAGGTATTACCTTAATGCAGATATTTATGGGACCTGCGGTAAGGTAGTAATGACATTTGTAGTAAAAACACGTAAAAAAACACTCAATGGTCTATTTATAGAAAATATCTCTAAAAAGGTGCAAACGTTTTTCTTTTATATTCAAGAGATCATGGTATGAACATCAATAATGGACCCTCAAGTGTGTGACATGTCTTCCTTCCAAAAATGATATAATGCACGTTCCATTCAAAGGGGAGGCCCACAAAGACACCCTCAGTACAACCTCAGCAGCAGAAAGGCCGCAATCTCCATCGTGATACTTATGAAACCCCATACATGGTTAATTCAATGACCCGTGGGTACATTAGTGTCAGTTATCTATCATAAATGAAGAAGCGTATCGGTATTTTGTAACAGTGAGGGCCCGTGAGGGAGTCAATATCTTTAAAACCAATATAAATGCCTATTAACAATTAAGGTGGTAACTGATATTCAACTAATATTGTCACAGTGGGGTAGGGGGTGCTCTCCTAATTCTGTGGAATTCACTTTAGCTTGTGAGTATGGTCAGTCCGTGATGTGAGTAGCATAGTGACAGTGGTGTTTTTCTCTGTTGAATCTTTTCCCGTGATTAAATGTTGTGGAGATCCCATGTGATGTCATAACATCAAGAAGCTTGATAAAATGGTGAGGGGCAGCCGTAGTGATGGAGGGACTCTGATGGAAACGCTACCCAAGCTACCATAGAGAATGCACTGATACTATCCACTACTCTCTACAAAATCCATATTTTCTTATGAATGCCGGGATCAAATACCCCTTATCCATGAACAGATGCCGATTAAGCGCCTTTATGATGTTGAAATTGATCAAAAATAAGTATCATAAACGTTATGTGGAAGTGGAAGGTTTTGCTGTGTGGGATCGGAAGTAGGGTTGGCAAATTAAGTCTGAGGTCGGTTGCAGAACAAACCAGGAGAGCATTAGGATATCACGGGAATTGAGTTGACTAGTATAAACAACCAGTAGTTATTGATAGTTATGTATTGGTCACTAGCTGGTCTGGAGCTGGTTCCTGCGATACATACTGATAAGAACTGATAAGATGGGACCAGCATGTCCCTGGAAGTGGGTGTTAACCAGAGACAAGGTACCCATCATGTAATGTGTTATCAGTGGGTTTTATCCCAACCAGCGAAATTCAAAATGGCGGCTCCACTAGGCCTCCATACTGAGTCCTATACATGATTACAATGTGATGGTTATATTTTCTAATTCTAATGATACCATTTAGCAATACACAAATATTCTATACTTTTAATTATTGTCTTTTTGAAATGGTTTAACTGACATACTATTGTGTAATCTCGTGAATTAAGCATCACTGACTGCTGTTGATATTTGTATTATACTCATCAATAATGCAAGGGGGCTTGGCTTAACTACCACAATGCGTGGGCGCCAGGTTTAATTGCACTTACTTTGTAAATGTAATTACCAAATAAACAACCTAAAAAAACTTGTTGGCAACAATATGAACATAAAACAATGTTCCATTTCGTTGTGCATTGTTACTATAGGCTTCCAACCTGTTTAGGAAGTCGCAGACTATATGGAGGGAGTTGCCGAGGTCGCTGCAAAACACCCACAGAAAGTATAATGATTACCCCGGATTATATTCAGCATATTAACCAGAAGGTAAAGACAATCACTCGGTACTGCCTTTTGCCCTTGTTTTGCAGAAGGAATCATTCTAACAATAGCAAAGGCCTATACCACTGTCCTGCAATGTCAGCAATATTCATCTTACGAAAACCACTCTTCTTCAAAAGACCACTGACCTGTAAAGGCCCTTGACTAAGAATAGGTGCGCATGCTGTAAAGAATTTTCGTATATTTTCCCCTCAGTTATTTGGTGGCAAGATAAACTATTTCATCTGACGTTTGAGACAGGTCATATATGCATTAAAAGATACTTCATTTGCTATTAAAGATGGACTTAGAAGAAATCGTGGAACCCCATGTGGAAGAGGAGAGTATTGCCATGCAGTAACGGCACTGGCCGTACGTTTTAGCTTATGGTGCAGTAGGCAGAGGTATGTTGGTTATATTTGATACTTCCACAATGGCTGCGGAAGCATTGAATACATTGTACACACTGAAAACCTGGAAGATCCGAAACTAGTCAGTGGTGACGACTTTAGGTCCTCAGGTTGACAATACCTAAAACAACTACCTTAGGTGGTCAAAATGACGACTTAAGTTGTTATCCTGATGACCTAAGTCATCAGTATGACAATACTGACAATACAGAGTCATCATACTGATGTCTTAGGTCATCAGGTTGACGATCTGAAGTCGTCATTTTGATCACCTAGTGACCTAGGTAGTTGTTTTAGGTATTGTCAACCTGAGGACCTAAAGTCGTCAACACTGACTAGTTTTGGAACTTCCAGGTTTTTATTGCACATTCAGTGGGCACAGTCTATGGGGAAATGGACTATAACGGTAAAACCTACACCTCAGGTGTGCAAGGCGGTATGGGCGACACATGTATGTTTTGCTGTTATTTTTACAAGCATCTTAATCGCTGATAATTATATGCAATCTTTATGCAACCAATTTCGCCGTATCAATTGTCAGCTGGCAGACTGCTCTCTAGAATGGTATTATTTATAGCTTACAATTTTTCCATGGGGACGCCTACCGTGTGGTGCATACAGTACCTCCCCCTGGTGTCAAATATGTGAAATCAATCAGAGCATCGAACAACAGTGCAGGGTAGCAGGGCTACAATTCTACTTTTTAAAGAAATGAAGCTAGGTGTGTATAGGCTAGGTCTGCTGGACAATTTCTTTTCTAAGTATAGCTGATCTAATAAAAAATAAAAAAATAAACTTCCATAATATCTCACGTATAAGGCTGGTAAGGAATAATAAATAATATATCAATAACTGGAAGATATGCCTATCGGTCAAAAAGTCTAAATTCATGTATATCTTAAGTACCATGCTGTACATAAACACACAGTCTATATTTACTCCTAGAGGGCAGAGAACGTTGAATTAACATTGAACTGAGCATTCATGATCAACGTTCTTTCAAAGTTGATTAATCGTTCTCTGCCCAGGGTTCAATCACACGGGTTTAAAGAACGCGTATTTCCCATCTTTTCACTGTCTGGCAATGGTTGATAGCCTGTGGTATCTGAATCACTCACAGCGTGGTAAGCAGACTCACACACAGAGCGCGATACCAATAAAGTGGCGCGAGATGGCAGCATCATACAAATTATTGCCGGGATTATTGCCGAGCCAATCTGGCAGAGTATTGGGTGGATTGAATATACCATTTACCTACAGAAATATTGAATACATATTTAAACAGATGCCGGGTATTTTCTGCTAAAGAATTTTAGATCTTATTATTGATGTTTGAAAAATGCCAGAATCTTATGCAAAGAACTTTAAATAAAATGTTCACCGAGATGTAAAAGTGAACGTGAATCCTGGCCATGACTGATGGTTTTCATGACCAGCCCTTGGTAAGTAGTTCATACGAAGTCCACTAGATGAGAATATGGATCTCCAAGCTGACGCCTGTCGAGGAGAGGCAGGTCAACCATTGGACGATAGGGTGACCTCTTGTGAGTAAGGTAAAACAGAATGATGATTGACAGGTCAATTCTTAGCAACCATGCAGGCAGTCCGCCGACCAATTATCAGTTAGATTAGATCTTTTTTTTTTAATGCACTCCATGATATCAAGTTTCCCCACAGTTCGTTTCCGACTGTGGCAACCAGATGCAAAACACCACTTCCACATACTACTCACACGTAGGCTAAGCCGTATAAGTAGTATATGGAAATAGTCAGTTGGTTCGGGCGTAACACATGTTATTTGCTAGAATATTGTATTCGTATAATATGTCTCTGACGTGTTAAACTCTCTTTACATCTCTCTCTCTCTCTCTCTCTCTCTCTCTCTCTCTCTCTCTCTCTCTAAATAATGCTAGTTTATATTTGGAATGATCAATCCCTCCTCAGAAGTTGATGATAATTCAAAATGGTCTTTATTGATACAAACGTCAGTAGTATTTGACATCAAATCAGTACTATCCCTGAATATGGATACGTACGCCTACAAAACGAAATCTCTAAATGTCATGTGTGGTTAACATATTTGAACGCCATGGACGTGTTTGTCGATTAGTTCAGGTTTTCATAGAGCACATGCTGTGATACATTATATAATTGATGCCCATAGAAGGTTCAGTTCATGAAAGATCAAGTCCCACGCTCTGCCTTCAAAGGCTGTGTCATTTAGCGCGTTGTGACCTATAGGGATAACTCATACCACAGAATATAGGGTTATGTATTTTTGGGGCTAGGCCCACTCCCAGGAGAAATTTTGCACTCAATATTTGGCTTCTTTTTATTTCTGTGCAGACATTCCATACTTTCATGATACACTTATAACTATACTAAATGATCATAAGACTGACTGATCTGGATGATAATGCAATACTTCAAATGTTTCAAATATAATTTACCTAATGTAACATGTGGACAATAGTTATTAACTTTAGGCAAACCTTTGAATTCAAGAGGTACGTTGTATACCCGACGTCGATAACAATGATGATCCATTGGTGTTCAATTGAGGTCGGATTTTATATATGATTTGCCGATATGCTGTGTAAACTTCTGTGAATGATGGGCTAACATTATGCAAAGTACCCTATTCAAATAAAAAAGCGTAAGTTGGTCGAGCAATCTTGGACCGTTTGAAAGTTAGGCAATACCTGATTACCACTATGGATAGCCTCTGAGGGCAGAAGTGGTGTCAAATGGGCTTAGATGTACACTCATATACACCAAGTGAAATAATCTCACAATGCTTTAGTGGTAATCCTTCCTTGTTCTGCAGTTGAGAATTCAAATATTACTGTCTCTACCATTGAATATGATCGAGTCCTCCTTTGCCCTATGCAGCTACTTTTTACAAATATTATTGCGATAAAAACTCCGAGCATTATACTAAACCTTTTCTACTATTCAGTGGCGACTGCAGGCAGTCCTAGGGGTGGTAACTTGGGCAGATAAGGGGTTGCTTTATTCTTAGGCTTTTCTGAAATAACCCCCTGAGGGACCACTTCCCTTTGTGCATTCTTGAGTTTGTCGTTCTCCTCTCTGAGTGCGGCAATTGCTTTTTGACAGTTAAGGTTCTGACACTCCCCATTCCCTGAGGATGACGCATTGAATACATAAGCAAATGTCAACGAGCATGGGATATTTTTGCATCGTATTCACCAAGGTGAGGCTGTCCGTATTCAACGAAGCCTTATAGGCTGAGTTGAATGCGGACAGGCCTCACCGAGGTGAATACGATGCAAAAATATCCCATGTGAGTTGACATTTGCATTTATGTCATGGCCTAGGGGGTTATTTTGCTTTTAAATAAAGAAAAACTGCCCAGATCTGTTAAAAATCCAAGATGGCGGACACCCATTGAATACAGCCACATTGTATTCAATGCCCCCCATTGAATACGGCAGTTCTAGTACTAATCTATAGTGACGTTCGTATCAGCCATGACATAAATGCATTGTTGGCGCTTTCGCCATCGTTCCAGTCTCCTCGTTCTCTGACACATTGCCCACCTTATTGCGGAGTTGCCAAAATGTGTAAATCTGAAATGGTATTTAAAAAAGTTGCATTAAGATTATATTCAAGAGCCTTGAAAACACAACCTTGTTATACTCGTAATTTATACCTCTGGTCATACCCTGAGACGTCCACCTCAGGCTTATGCTGAGGCCAAATTAAAAAAGGTTTGTTTCCAGTAATCCGACCGACCCTAGCAAAACAGGACAAGTATGATTTTTTGATTTTGAAGAATTTTGTCATATTTTAAAGAAATGCTTCATTACTTTTTGAGGATATTTCCTGTATGCTTTCCGTGTTCTTTCCCTCTCTCACAGTTGTCAACAATCAAATGTTGATCCATCATAAAATCGATTTTTGAAGCCAGTGGGGTTGAGTTGAGTTTGAGTTTATAAATTACAATATATGGGGCACTTTTCATAAGATGTCAAGATAAAAAATTTGAAACAATCTGTGAAAATGTGGGTTTGTGACAACCCAAGTTCAGGGGCGTAGGAAAAGGGGGCCCAGAGGGGCCCGCCCCCCCCTCCAATCATTAAGGAGGTGGGGCCTGAGTATGTCTGGCACCCCCCCCCCCCAAAAAAAAAAATGTCAAGAATTCATAATAAATTGAACAAGAAGCTACAACTTTGCATCTCAAATTAGAATGATATAGTAATGAGATAGGGGAAATGGGGGTCTGGACCTCAATTCAGATGTTGCACTTGAGCCGACAATTCAAGGAAGTCGAGGTTGGCCCCCACTGCCCCCCCCCTAATAAAGATATGCTTCCTACGCCTCTGCCAAGTTTAGACATTTACACCAATAATGTATATCCATTTATGGGAACAAGGTTTACATCAGATATTGATTTGATGAATTCATCGATTGTGGCCTTGTTTTGTTGGTCTGTGATTAGTCCATTCAACAGCTGCATACTACAAATTAGTGGGCTTTTTGAGGGTGGTAAGATGTGTGCGCGTCTCAGAACCTACTGAACCTACCTTGGGGATGAAGATAGTGAGCTGGGTTATGGAGACTCCGATGATGAGCATTGCATTCACCAGAACATACTTGAGCGTCACCTGGTGATCAAGGACAGAAGCCAGCAGCACAGCAACAAGGCTCAGCAGCACAACATCGTAGATGCACACACCAATGAATTTGGAGTCGTTTAATGCCGGAATCGTCACCTTTTAGTAGTCATAGTTACAGTTATTACCATACACATATCATGTGATTCTCTGAGAGCAAACGTAAAGACCAAAGCATAGGTGAAGAATAGAACCAAAATTATAGGAAAAACAAAATTTTCTTGCTCAATATGCTGCGAAATATGGAAATAAGATTGTCCTCCTATAGCCAAGTCGAATTTGTAACAAAAATGACGTTTCAGTTAAACCCCCCAACAAACGTTTCTGAACGTTAAAACCGATGAAAACGTCATTAGAACGATGAACATCATTATGCTACAATGCTGTGTGTGATTTCTAAAGTGTACCTTGCGTGTCTGCCATGCAAGAAATACACCAAAGATGAGAAGCAGTCCCTTAACAGTATAGTTAACTGCCATGAAGTAGATACCGAGTGATGAGCTGCATTCATAGACAGTTCCCTCTATCAATAGGTCCCCATAGTCCTCCTCCTGTACACCATAAAAAAACATGCTGTTAGACATCAGGTATGCAGACAGTTCCCACCTGGTCACTGAAAGGCTATAATCTATTATGGAAAAGCCTTTTTAGTATAGCTCCAGGCCGGCAATGAGGTTTTGTATTCTATCAGACCATGATTATTTTCATTTTACACCCTAGCATTTCGGCTAGATTCTGCTAAGCTGTATTGCAAGTCATTTTAGAATTTAAAAAAAAAATCATTTTATATGTAGCACCGCCTGGTATTTTCAGCTTAATTGAGGGTAGTATGTTCCCACTAAAAATGCATGACCAAATTTAAAGTATCCATAGATTGATAATGATTTACCCTCCTGGAGATAACAGTTTCCACCACTGAATGGGGATCAGCAAGTAGCTGACTTCCAAATATGATCAAGTCAAGTAGAACTAGGACAGCTACTATTCCAATCAGCTGTATGTCATGTAAGACCTGCAATAATCAGAAGGTATAGCTCTGATGAATTGAATATATATATTATATACAGTCAACACACCATCTGGCTGTGAATTTAATATATGCAGTCAGCATACCATCTCCGTGTGACTGATCTCAGGAACCTGAATAGTATTATCATGATTGTTATATAAATGAGTTAAATGATTGACATGGTAAGTTTCTCCTTATTTGTCATAACTTCTATCTTAATATTGTTTGTGGAACATCTTTATGAATATTATATATATATATATATATATATATATATATATATATATATATATATATATATATATATATACCAGTCACAGAGAGTGGATTGTTGACCTTTAGGCTGATTATCACTTCAGCATATCACTGCTTTTAGCTGAAAGGTGATACCATGGCAGTGCACTGCGTGCTTGTCATAGGTAATAGCGAGATAGGTCAGATAGCACACAGCACATTATGAGACCGTTTTTTCTATATAGTTTCAATAGTAATAAAATCCAAATACCTTCTTCTTTGTTTTATTGGTGAAGATGACGTAGACTCTCCATGTTTTGGCGAATAGAGCTCCAAATGACATTGAGAACCCAACCATAATCGTAAATGAGCGCACCTAGAATTCAATTTATAGAAATCCTTTATAATGCTGTTTATTGACATGACCTTTATTGCTTTTTGAAAACCTGGATTGGAGAAAAAATAAAGGACAGAAGAAAATAAGGGACGATGTCAATTCTCTTGCTTTCATTTATGCTACAAATAGACAAACAAGTCAGGCATACTGTATCATTATGTCTAAAGATGTCTGACCACTCCCAAATATCAGTTCCTGGTTCATTTGCATTATTGACAATTATTCGACACGGTACCGATGCATTTGTCCTAACTGATGATAAGGAGTTGACATGTACCTTACACAGGACCTTTGTTGTTTCTACTGCACGCTCCTGGAATATAACGGTTGAATAACTGATGACACATCCCACCAAAATAATGTTGTTGAGCACTGGGGAGGACATCTTGATGAGCCTGTGCATGACGGTAAAGATGTTATATATTATAATGTGCGCTTATGAGGGCACTGTCAAAGATGAGATTTTATGTATTTGTGGTGTTCATATGCTGTTGCAATAGTACCATGTACAATTTAGGACCGATGGCCACTAGAGTCAATCGAACTTATATATTTCTTGGGTACACCATTAAAGGCTTAGGGAGTAAAATCTTTCTTTATCACAATAGGCATGGTGGGTAGTCTTTGAAGAGCTTGCTGTTTTATATTTATGGTTGAAAATGTGTAAAATGTTTTGTTGTTGTTTTTGTTTGGTTTCTTTTTTTTTTTTTTGGGGGGGGGGGCAATAAATAGAAAAGATAATCAAATGTAACCTCAATCAAAAGTACAAGCAAAATTGAAGTGGTAAAGTACAGATGAGAAGTAAAGAAATGTTATGGATGAAGCATCCCTTTAAAAAAGATCCTAGCCTAACGTAGCCCTACCTTTCGTTACGATACGTAACGTTGAAGATGAGTAAGAGAATAGCTGTAACTACTCCAACTGCCGCTAGGGTGACCATTGTACCATAGGCAGCGTCTGGGACAAATATCTGTTCTACCAACTTCCTGGTAGAGTCTTTAGGTGGACGCCCATCTGCCAATCAGAAGAATTAGAGCTCAAAAGCCGGGGATATATATTAGACACAGCCGAGGAATTTGAATTAGCAAAAAGCAGCCTTTTTAATGGTACAGGGGTGTACTGTTGAGCCATAACAGATTCAAATATGAAATGTCATTAGATCTTTATGAATTTATGGGCTGGGTTGAGGGCGTGGACTGATCCTCACCCAAATAAAGGCTTCTTGCTGTTACCATGGACAAATAACCAGGTTAATGTATATATGTGTGAAAGCATAAACCAAGGCTGTTCATCAAGTTACCTTTCCATATGATAGGGGTCTCTGGTATCCAATCTATGCCATTATCAGTGGATGGCTGGTGGTAGGCCACCACTGGGAGAGCATCCTCTATAAGCAGAATTGAGATCATGAGCTTCATGAAGCAAGGCTAATAATTTGTTTTCCTTGTTTTGACTAATCATTCGAAAGCCCACCCATTCGATGGACAAATCACACTTCGAGACTCAATTCAATGATAAACCATTCAGCTAAATGAATTACTTGGTTTTCAATTTGCCTCGTGAAATACGGAATTATATCCATTTCTTGGAGAATGGCAAAAAGGAGTACCTAAATTGTTACAACCCCTGTGTCTATTCATTCAGTTTATTAACGGAAGTAGCATTATCTATGATTGATATAACAATTGCTTGCGGCGATAGAGTCTCAGGCGATGTGTTTAGATGCATGTAATGGCTTCAAGTTATGCTAAGTTCATACAAAATCTACCTTGGAATCTCATTATTCGAACGTTATCCAAGCAGTCTCCTTTACTATCGTAGAACATCCTGCCCTTAATACCCTGGAAATCAACTTTCCACATGTTGGCAAAAATCAGGTCCCCTAGCTCAGTATATGTGTAGTTGAAGTCGTCCAGACTGAACTGCATTCCTGGAATTTGATAGCATATTTATCATTTATTCTGACGGGAGTCATCATTACATCGATAGTCCACTAGGCCTCTGTCGCAGAAGTTTACATAGGAAATGTATGGCCAAGTGGACTATGGACTTAAGACAACTGTGCTTAATACATTTCATAGAGTATACAGATGTTGCCACCAATGAAGCAAAACTACGTGTGTATTTCTTTCAGATACATTAGGATATCACCTAAAAGCTAGATCTGTAGAACCAATCTCATATGTACATGACCTTACATACGTACATATGAACGACCATTTCACCGGACTACATACACAAATTTTCCTCAATTGATCACAAACATGAAGGAGGAAACCTACCCTTTTCATTGATCTCATTTTGGGTGTAATTAAGTGCCAGTGCCACGGCCCATGCAGCATCATATCCTTGGGCGGCCACATAGGCACCATCCAGGTTAGGGTAGTCAGATACAGCAGCCATCTCAGCCTCCCATCTGGACGGGGTGTGACCAGAAATACCCATCACCTGAAATAAAATGTAACTACTGCAGTTTACATATGATATTGTCTCTAATCATTCTCTTTTGGGAAAGACAAACAACCAGAACGACCATACCATAGTGCATGTGTATACATGTGAACACGTTTTATGCAGCTGAATGGCTTTACTCATTATTTTTTTTTTCTTTTTGGCAAGACCCTTCAGAGCAGGTCATCAAGGAAGACGCTGAACCTTACATGTGCATGTTTTACACATGCAGACACTGCATGTGTAAAACCTCCTTCTTACAACGTTGGACTTTATTTCTTCACTTGTAAGTGATTGCTTCCTCCACAAACCTGCTCCGGTGTGACTATGTATCGTTAAAAATAGCATTCCCTTTAATAATTATAAAAAAAAGATTATATGTGATTGATGATTGATTATCGTTTATTGTACGAAGAATCGTCCTTAGAAGTGGCATTCTTCCGTGTACACTAGCAGGGGGACGGAAGATATGTTGTTTAACCCAGCCATGGGTGTATGAGAGATTAGTAATTATGTGAGATAAACTGTGTACTAGTATAGAGAGTGGGCCCATGACTGATCAGGCAAAGAAGAAAGGTGTGTCCAGTTTCAAAAAGCCATCTAGTGGCAGTACAACAAAACAGATTCACAATCATACTACTGCATGCTGCTATACTACAGCATTGGCTTTTATCTTCGATTTAAATGCTGATAGGGTATCAGATTTCTGTATTTCAGAGTCCCAAAGCTTCACGCAGTTGGCCACTTCATCACTTTCATCATCGCTTTATCATCTCATGATAAACTATGATTGCGTGCTGGGTCCTCTTATGACAGCTATGTATGAATCCTCCATGTATACCTGGTTAATGACAGATATGTGTGTGGTGCATTAAAATGAAACAGACTGTTTGTATTATACATTGGCACCGTGTAATCTACACCATTACATGAACTCATCATTCATCCCCATCTCATTATGTGTTATATTACATTGTGCAGATATAACTATGAGTGGTCTCTATGTGACATGTAACATTGTGTGCCATTACACTGATTATTAAATAGATTGAATAAGTCACCTATAAAGAAGGCCCGAGCATCATAACGGCTTTGCCGAGCTCAGAGACAGGTTATGTTTTTACATAATTTCTGTGAACCTTAATAAAACACTTTAAAAAAATCTCTATAGGCACAGCTACTCCCTCATGTGATAGCTAGATTTCTGTACGGGATGACTGAGGGTTAATTATTGCTTTTAGTTCACTCCAGTAGTGGCGAGGGTCGTTACGACAAGCATCGAGGGTTCTCATGGTACCATCAGCCTTAGCATGCATCAGCTGCCGTCTAATTTTATGGGTTAGTGTTTTAGCTCTTCTGAGGTACATTAGGTTGCCAGTATCCTGGTGGTTATATAACATTATGTGTCTGTCGTTAATAGATTCAATTATCTCTCTGGTACAATATTCTCTATCCCTTTTCTTTAAGGTGATGATTTTAACAGGACATTTTGCATCTAGGTATTCTAGTATAAAATTTGTATAATTATATCGACCACTGGGTATTGGGGTCATTACATTCATGGAAGCCACTCCAGTCATAATCAGATAGGTGTTCATAAAAATCATGCACATTGTAATTCTTGTAAGATCTACCAGTATAAGTATGGAGAGTTCTATATTCCCTTTCCTTCTTTCTTACAGCAAATACAGGAAGGTGGTCTGAAATTAATGCTAACAGAATCCCTGATGTGCTCACAATAGGACAATCAGTCAGTATATAACCTATACATGTGCCAGGTCCACTGGTAGGGTTAGGCCTGGTGACCCCCTGTATATAAGACTTTAGGCTTGTCTCCCTACACATCATTTAATTCTTTTCGTGTCAGGGTGATTTCTCTTTTTCATATCAATATTTAGATCACCTGTGACCCAAAGCTCCACGTCCTCGGATTTCAGGCTGTCAATAACATCTTGTAGTGTTCTAACACCATTTGCTACATCAGTGTCAGTGGGTGGCCGGTAGACATTCATAACATGGATATTACGGTATTCAGGTTTTTCAATATGTACAGTGAGTATTTCAATATCGTTTTTCATTCTGCAATAGTCATGCAGTAGGGGCTGATGTAGTCGCTTACATATGTTATCAGTCCCCTATATCTATCAGCTACACGGTCTAATCTATAATATTTTTTGTCTGTTAGGCTGATTAAGCTCTCGTCCGACCTGTCGTCAAGCCAACTTTCACATAAACATAGGATGTCTGCATCCTTAAAGTTAACCTTGACCTCACCCAAATTACACATTAGACTCCTTAATATTGTATCCCACAATTTTTATACTTTTGTGCTTAGATAGGCTGTCGCCAACATAATTTTTATATCATTGACCGCGCCTGTTAGGATTAAGCATAAAGGGACTGTGCGAGGAGGGGGCCTGGAGGCTATTGCGAAAAGAATCGGAAACGGATTCTCACTGACGTAACTCACCTTTCAGTTCCTGGCTATTCTGCTGCTCAGAACAAACTTCTCACCTTACACTCAGAATCAATCTTCTTAGTGTGCTTCATACTGGAAAGCATTCCCCAATTCATGGAAACTTAAGAATCAATTCTATAACCTATTACCTTGCTGCAAAACAGGGGAGAAGTCATTGCCTGGGGGTAGTCAGTTCCAATTTGGGAATAGCACCTCCGACAGAATTGAATTCCTGTCCTTTCACAACACCCTCCAGTTCTATAATGTTGGCCACAGTAAGGTAGTTAACTAGTTGCGGGGGTGCTTTATAGGATCTCAGTGTACATTCACAGGGTTTCCAGCAGGAGGACACTATGAGTATTAGCTGAATGGCATGTATGGAAGGCTGGGTTTGTGGGTTTGCAAATGTGCATTTCTAATGGTTAAGCTGAAAACCACCCCGGGTAGCAGTACTGAGGGTGGGGGAAAGATATACAGGTAGAGGTGACAACTCGACCCTCTGCATATCCATAATGATAATGCGAGAGACATATGGCATATACCCAGCAGTCCATGCAGTGCCTGTAAATAATAAATCAGCGCATTATTTGTATTGTAGTTCATATTAATACCATTCCCAATTACTACATAATCAGGGTGTAACATTGTACATAGGGAAAAAACAATCAGCAACGTGAGTGAATAGAAACATAGTTCAGTTGATAATGAACAGCTGGACGGCATCTCAGTATCATCAGGCAGCACGGCATCTGTCTAATCAAAGGATGGGTCCTACCTCAGTGTGGACAAGCAAGTCAGGTCATTATTAATCTCCCAGCGTAACCCACTATACCAGCAGTAATGGGGATCCACCATGGGTCTGTGACAATAGGCGACCTGGAAAGGACCGGCCTGGGACAGACTTAGGCATGCTGGGAGGCAGTCATCAATTTAAGGCGACCTGGAAAGGACCGGCCTGGGACAGACTTAGGCATGCTGGGAGGCAGTCATCAATTTAAGGCGACCTGGAAAGGACCAGCCTATAAGATGATGGCAGGTAACATAAGCTCTTTACAGTGTGCATTGTAGATAATCCGGCACAATGTGTATCGCATGGTGATAACCATTAGTTACCAATGTATTACCAATTAACATGACAAAATGCTACCTATTAAATATGGCAACTGGTCATTCAGACGATTGCAGCAATAGGCTTAAGTGTAGGTGCAGGTTCAATGTACAGGCCTATTATATGTGGCAGTTAAATTTGCATCAATAGGCTGGTGCGTATAGTGACAGGGCAGTGTGTAACGTATCTGTTCAATATGAAGTACAGCAAATAATTCAAATCAGTGCATGCAGGTCATTCATCCTATCAAATGTGGCAAATTTAGGACTGCATCAATAGGGGACAGGTATTGGCAATTGGGCCTGTTCCATTTACACTGTTTACCAATTGTAAGAACAGTGAATGCGCTGCCTTATGGTATAAAACACTCTGCCAGGTGGGGTTATGGATCTGTGACGATTAGTGGCCATAGCATTGGCAATGCTGCGGCAGATTGAGCGTGTGGTAGTGCCATTAGGATGGACCCCATCAATCAGCCGGCCGTAATTGTTCAAATATATGGGCGTTCTGGTTGAATGGCCATGTATGTAATGGTCGGAGCGAGGTGTTATAACACCGGCCATGGTGTTCTTCATGCACACTATTTCAGAGTTAACTATAGTGGCTTCGCCACTAGAGTCTGATGCACCATTATCACTCCCAAATTGTACCTTTTTGCAATTGTTCCCCATTTGCATGGCAAACTGTGTCCCATTTGCATGGCAAACTGCTGCCCATTGATGCTGCCTACTGACATGACTTTACCAGGTTACATGACGTTGCTATGTTATGTGATGTTGCATCAACAATCATGATAGCAACATCACTCTCTAGAGATACTCTTGGAGGTTTAAGTTTTACCATTGACTTCTCTGCAATTACTTATCAGATATTAACATATGACCTATCAGATTAAAGCTCTCAGCGAGTAAGATCTAGATCTGCAAAGATATAGATATTAACACTATATATAAAAATGGGTTACTAGATCGCTGGTTACAAACTATGTATCAGGTCGAGTTAGCTGGCACTTTCCTCACTGGTTCATGGCATGAAAATGTTGCTTCAGCTGGTACCCCAAGGGTACTCTATAGCCTAAAGCAGTAAAAAAATCCGAGTTTGTAACCAGCGATCTAGTAACCCATTTTTATATATAGTTTAATTACTCTCACAGCTCTGTCTAGAATCTCTTGGTGAGGATGACTGTCAAGATAAGCTCCTTTTTTTTGTTTAGGTCAAGCCCATACAGTGTACACACCACAAATTGAATGTCAGGGAAATCACGCCTTAGTTAGTGGACTAATATTTTCAGGGCCAGGGGGTTGCGGCACGAGGTCAAATTTTCCAAGTTCAGCCCAGTTGATATTCAAGGTGCTGGGCTACACTCAGTATGAAAAGTCATAGTGACCATAAACACAATGGATCAGATGACAATAATAAAAGGACGGTTTCTGTTCTTTCTACGTACCTTGGGACACATAATACCCAAAATCAATGATACTATAGTGCAGCATACACAGATTACACGGGATACCATATTAAGGTTTATGTGGTATGTTGACATTATATATATACGTGGCAGTACATGGAACAAAGTCGACCCTCCATCTCATAAGTGAATACGATTATGAACCGTTAATGTATTCATCAATAATGCTATAGTAAGCTAATAGATGATGCATATTGGGGCCCTAGGGCTGTATATGCTGTATATACCTGAGCCGCGGAGCGGCGAGGGTATATACAGCATATACAGCCCGTGGGGCCCCGATATGCATCACCTAATAGGTTTATACCACCATTTCCTCCATTTTGTATCAATTTCTTACCTGAAATCCAAAGAATATAGCCAGGCGAAGACATTTTGTAAAAGCAAGCGATACGGCCCGGGTCAGCGCTCTGCGCGAAGCCATTGTTTTTGTTCCTTGCCGGGACAGGTACCGCTGTGTATACAGTCACTTTTCGTATGGAATCCAACCATGACACGTCTTCAAATTAATACATACATATCCTTAGACATTCTAGATGAGTACTCCATGCTTGATATGTCCGATATATTCGAAATAAATAAGAATCCATTGATTTTTCCATCGTAAGCGAGTCGCGGTCTGCCATTCCCACCCGCCTCCTTGTTCGGCGAAAGTGTGTCAGTGGCCCGGATGTAGATATAGGTCAAGGAAGAAAAACAATGGCTTCGCACAGAGCGAACCGGGCCGCGACTCGCGTACGATCGAAAAATCAATGGATTCTTATTTATATCGAAGAAAATGGAGAAAATTAGCACGCATTACTCGTCTATGGATCGAAAACTTCTTGGGATTTCAAAATTATAACATGTCGTGGTTGGATTCCATACGAAAACTGACTGGAAACATATCAGGTTAGAACTTGTTTACCTTCGCATAGGATTTCATCACCGTTCAGTGTGGCGCTATGGCTAAGGCCTTCGCCTACCACCACTGCGGCCGGGGTTCAATCCTCATACGAGTTTGGACGATTTTTCACAATGGAAGATGGCTAGACTGACTTTGTATGTCCGCCACACATTTCCCAAAATATTCTAAGTCCAACGTGACCTCGAAAAAGTATATACCAAAAATTTCAAAAATGCACAAGGGTGGTATATGCAGAATAATGCACGGCTAAACTGCATATAAACCCACCGGAAGTGCCGAAATCGTGGTATAAACATTAATATGGAGTGTATAGAACAGGTGCACATGACATACCGCCAAAGTAAAGAGCTGGAGATTAGTGTACCCATGAAAACAGGGGTTTTCTAAAATGGGGTGGGGTAGGAAAAATCAAATACACGGCCAAAACAAGCACATGCTTAAGATTACTTTGGCAAGCAGCAGGTCCTTGCTGCCCATCACAGACACGCGTATACATGTTGACACACGGAGAGACAAATAGACAGCCACTTTCTTAGACGTGCATGCTTGCTGACAAATATTCTATGCACAGACGTGTTTAACCACATGGCGTAGCTACATGTCCTGGACTATAGTAGTTACCTGGTGGGTGGGTTAATATAGACAATGCATAAACCCTTGGTGTTTGGGTAAATGATGTATTAGACGATGGCACAGTTTCCTGCCGGGGGCTGATATAGACAGTGCCTAAACCCTTGGTGTTTGGGTATATGCTGTATAAAACAATGGCACAGTTACCTGGTGGAGGTTTATATAGACAATGCATAAACCCTTGGTGTTTGGCTAAATGCTGTATAAGATAACGGTACCGTTACCAGGTGGGGGTTGATGTAGACAATGCATAAACCCTTGGTGCTTGCGTAAATGCTGTATAAGACAATGACAGAGTTACCTGGTGGGGGTTTATGTAGACAGTGCCTAGTCCCATGTAGCCCTCGGCTACCTGTTGAATCTGAGCTGCTGTACATTCAGTGGATCCATCATATGTGGCTTCAGTCCACCATCCTGCCTGGTACCACCCAGGCAGCACCCACAGATACCGGGGACCATAGAGCCCCTCTTTATATGCCTGTGAATCGACAGGTTAGTTTATTTGATTAAAAGCTACATATAGCATTAGGAAATACATTGTCATAAGACGAAAACACACGGTTATCTAGGTGTGATCAGATTGATAGGTTACCCACGTTATCTGTAGACTATGAGAAAATTGATGTATTTTTAGAATGGAAAGGACCAAACAATACTTACTGCACACATTAATCTATACAAGGATCCATAACTGACACCGGCGAAGATGATGCGGGCATCGTGTTTCTGCAATATACAATCAAATCGTACTTCATCCAGTCTTTTATCAATGTAGAGTTGATTAAACAAGACAAAAAAGACCAAAATAACTACCTTAAATACCTCGGGATGAAAGCGGAAAATTAACCCCAGCTCTGTCTCATTCCAGTGGGCACAGAACTTTGAATCAACATTGAAATAACATTGATCAACCATGATCAACGCTTTCAATGTTGATTCAACGTTCTATAGCCTACCTTCTATAGCCTTCAGCTGTTCCCCAGCAGGGTGTGAAGAAACGAGAACCCATTCTTCATGGCTCCATTCTCCACTGTGACATCATCAAAATAGCCTCAAACCCATTCTCAAAAAGGAATTTCTGGAAGACTGTTTCAATGAGCTAACATGAAATAAATAAAGAGATGCACTTAAAGGTGTCTCCACTCCCAGTTTCTTCACTAGCGGAGTTGCTGCGTGAAGAACTGGTCGTGTTCACGCTTTACCGTACAACTCCGTCTATTTCCCTGGAACCAGATCATGCACATAGGCTAAGTAATACGGTATCAATCAAGCACCTACATAGCATTGGATTGGGTAGATATACTGCACCAGGAGGGTGTTGCGAAAGGATAGGAATTCAATTCTGTCAGAGGTGCTATTCCCAAATGGGAACTGACTACCCTCAGGCAATGACTTCTCCCCTGTTTTGCAGCAAGGTAAGAGGTTATAGAATTGATTCTTAAGTTTTCAGGAATTGGGGAATACTGGCCAGTATGACTCACACTAAAAAGATTGATTCTGAGTGTAAGGGGAGAAGTTGGTTCTGAGCAGCAGAACAGCCAGGAACTGGAAAGTGAGTTATGACAATGAGAATCCGACTCCAATTCTTTTCGCAATAGCCTCCTGCAGGTCTGATATACCTTTAGGTTTGCTACTTGTACGGAGGGATCACCACTGAAGATCTCTGAGGTAATGAGTGTAATGTTATGCTGTGGTAAAGCCCGCACTAAGTCTTCAGTCACCTGGATATGAAACAGAAGTCTACTTGAAATTATCAACTTAAGCATCAACGTGTTATTATATATGTATGCCCTGTAAATCAATTCTCTCATTGAGGACATACGTTATGTGACCCCCAAAGAATCAATGCCATGAAAGAATGTAATTAATTATGGTATGTTCATGCTGCATTTATACTTGATGGGACACTCTAATCATTGGTTCTCATCTATATCTTGATACATTTGTATGTGTGCTGTGTCTTGTACAGGAGGTGGTTATAATCACAAAACGTACACGTGATCACATATATTTGGAGTAGGCTATGTGTCAAAATTATATTATCAGTTACCTGGATCATCTATTTGTTTCCACGTGAATTCCCAAAAAGAAAATTAAGACGAGTGAAAATAAGAAACGACAAACTTACCAGTGAAAAAATGTTTATAGATTCATGTATGGTTGCCACCTTGCTCCAACCAAAATATTTCATCATCTCAATCTTGGTTGGGTTAAGGGCGAGTTCTGAGGCTCCAACTCGGAAGAACCTGGGAAAGTTAACCTTGTTGGAAAGGGCAGGAGAAGCGCTGACGTACGATATCTACAGAAAGTTATTTCATCAAGTTAGACTTAGAGCTGTCTTATCATGATATACTGTGGTCTAAGAATAGGAGGGAATTCAGCATGGAGTGTTGCCAAGTGCAAGTTATGGCCTACTCCTCAGGATCCCAACCCCCTTTAAGGGAGTGATCTTTTTTTTTTCTTTTTTTAACAAAAGGGGGGGGGGGTGGCTGGGGGACTGGTGGGTTTGAGGGGTGGTCAGATTTTTTTCAACCCCTTGACCGGGGGGTCAGACTTTTTCAACCCCTCTGATTGGGGGGGGGGGGGTCAAAATAATTTTACCTGTTTCTAGTGGAAAACGCCGTGCATTACTATTGGTCAAAAGGGCACATTTGCGTGCAATTTTTGTCCCTTACAGTGGGGGTCAAACAAGTTTTACCAACTGGAGAGGGGGGGTCAAAATAGTTTTTGCGGATCCCCGCGCAAACCAACCAAACCAGTGGCGGATTTAGAGGGGGCGCCCCCCCCCCTTTTCCCTGTACTTAAGAGTTTACCTAACTCTTTTTACCCTAGAATTTAGCAATAATTCGGGGCAAAATGAGGGGCGCCCCCCCCATTTTCAAAATCCTGGATCCGACCCTGCAATCCCCCCCCCCTGTTGTTAAAAGATGATCACTCCCTAACTGGGAAGTAATTAGCTTAAATCAAAAGAGCCAGTATGGTGTGGTTCTGGAGATCATGTCACCTGTTTCTCAGCATCCAGGTAGGTGACGCCTTGTTACTCCTCGGTATTAAGGAGAATACCTGTCATATTAATGATGAACCTGAGGCCTCTAATTGCAAACTATATACATCTCTCTGCGGCACTGTCTTTTGTGCGTTGTCTTTACTTTGGTTCCTTCTTCTGTTCTTGGCACAATGCCGCACAAGTGGCGGGATTCACCTTCATATCGAGCTTTGCCAGGAGTCATATTTCATGTCACCTCTAATTATCTTTTTTCTCAGATTCCACTAAGATGCTCTAATATGAATTATCTGATGAATAACCGTCCATATACTGGATGCCTCTATGGGGTCGTCCCTTGCACAGTGACTGCTTTGTATCACTGCACAATGAGAGACCGGGAGGGTGTTGCTCCTATAGTAAGGGAAGAGCTGGCTAAAAATGCCCTCGTTTCCAGTCCTTTCTTTTCATGTAGCTATAACTTGTCCCTTTTGTTGCTCACAAGTGGTCAATCAAGTATGGTGCTAAGAAAGGGGAATGTGAGTAGGTACCTAGTTGGGAGAAGTCAGTCAGTATAATATACTATAGAATGTGTGACACGAGTAGGTACATGATAGTGTAGCTCTCTCTGTTTTCAACAAGGCAGGTGACTTTTCAGACTAATGTGGTGAGTGCAAGTTGAATGGTGAAACAGAGCGTGACTTCTTTTGAAAAGAGGGTACCTACTGACAGCTCTTTTTACCATAGGAGCAACACGCTCTAGGGTGCCCCCAGCCCGGGAGCCACACGAGAGGGGGGGGGGTGAATATATCTCTGGGTCCCTCCAAAATACACCGAGACTATAGTAAAGATAATAATTATTAATCAACAAAGGTTTATTTGGACTGATCATGGATCTCAATCAGGACTACAAGGCGCCGGAATATGTGTCTGCAGGAAGCCATCTCAATCATAGAGTGGAATGTCTTGTTAAAGTGCAATAAGATATGTTTCCTGTTATTTTCTAAGTGTTTTATTGGGTCCAAGAAACAATTACAATTAAGAATTGTCCCTAACCTAGCCTCCTTGCTTTAAGGCTTTTAAGCTAGTCCCATAACGCGCACAATTGATAACATTATCCCATTCAAATAACATATATACGACTTCCTCCCTTGTATCTTAGCCTACTATGTAGGCCCTTTTACAATGGCCTAAAGATTTTGCACATCAGTGGATTCACTCCCAGAGGGGAGGTGGGAAGGGGGGGGGGGTGAAATGAGATGAAAGGGTGAGGTGTTGGGAAGAAAATCATTTCAGTATTCTTGTTGATTTGATGTTTGCATATCAGAGCAGCCCTATACTGATAATCCTATATCTTGACAAGGAATCTGTGTTTGAGATAAGAGATGTATGCTTGCAGAAATACTGAACAAATCTACCAGGATCCCTATGCCACGTAAAAACATCACCCCAAAACGTAAGTAGTAGATGGAAAACGTGAATTTTCGCGGGCACGATGACAAACACTGCAAAGCACAATGAATATGACCAGCAGGGTCTTTCAGAATATCTAATGAACTTGTTTGGAAATACAGTCTGCAGTCTTGACATATGAACATATACTTACCTCTATATCCCCCAATGATTTAGCATTACACAAAAATGTGGATTGGATGTTTTGAATATAGGCCCCTGTACGAGCACTGAAGTAGAAAGTAGGTAGGCCATTAAACCGTTCTACAACGTTGATCTTGGGTCAAAGGTAAGAGTGACTTGTCAAAGGCAATCATGCCTTCCCGACACTACATTAGTCGTTATCGCCCGTGTCTTCAATATCAAATAACTGGGTGGAGTGGGGCCTTTGGGAATTTTCTCAAAATGAGAGCGTAACCACCATCAGCGGCCTATGTGGAAACCGTTTATAAAAGAGGCTCGCAGATGTTTGAACTTTCAATTTGACTCAGTGTATACTCTATCCACAAGGCGTCTGTTTGACATGAACCAGTGGTGTTCTATACTAACGTATAACATGTATTAAGCAAACATCCAGCACCTTAACGATTAATTTAGACATGGTGAAAAGGGCAGGGGGTTGCTGCAAACTACGTCATCTAAAGCCATATGACAATAGCATGCAGTTTCACTTTGGCCAACTTAGTTAATATTTAAAAGTAAGACTGACAGGCAAATTGATAGGGAACGAAGTGAATTGTTCGGGCGAAAATAATGGGTGTATTTGTCCTAGGAATTGTCTCTATAGTCAAACGATGACAGCGATGGGGGCGTTCGGGGTGAGTTATGGGGGGATGGGGTGGGAAGTCTTTGGCGACCTGAGTATTAAAATGAAAAAAAGAAATTGAAGGAGTTAACATAACATATAAAGTGATAGTAATTATTACCTACTGTATTTCATAAATAGCAACCCTGACGCAGTGACCATTATCGGAGATGAAACACTATGAGACTTAGTCACTGCATTGAGTGAATGCTGCCCAGCAAATGTGGACATGTATCAAGGACTATGCCGGAGCACTTATACATACAAAGAGCAGGGACAACCTCCCAGCAAGGCAAGTGTTCGTAATGGCGGGCACCAGCTGTTATCAAACAAAATAATGTAAGGTACTTGAATAGGAATGTAACACTATCAAGTGGTTAGGACTAGTAGTGGAGTCATTATGTGAAATGGTTTGGCACATTCGGCAGAAAGCACAAAATTTGGGTTACAGGGGTTTTTGGGTATGCTGAATCCAAATTTAAGTGGATACATCAATTCTTATGAAGGTTTCTACTTGTAATGTGGTATCAAAAATATGAAGTATAAAAATGCTGTTTAGTTCTTGATAAATACAAATCAATTGTATAGCTAAGATTTCTAACCTGATAAATAAGGTAGATAAAATGTAAAATAAACATTTATTCATAAAGAGTCTAGATAAGTAGTCAATAATGATGATTTGCATAAAATCTACATAATTTACATATCATAATCAAGTTACAACACATTAACTATTTTAGCAGTCTCAGGTATTGAACACCACTTTAAACCTGACTATAATTCTAGTTCATTGATTAGAGGCCTTAAGTTGCATTTTTCAGTCATTTGCATTGTGCCTAATTATCATAATTTATGCAGTATTGTGGAATGGCGAAGTAGAGAGTTCATCAGAGGTCTGCACTTTTAACAAATCTTTTTCAACATTTATAACAAATCTAAATAAGTTGTGTACACTGTGCATGATGGTTAGAAGAACTGTGACTAGGAATTTCAAACTTCCTCATAGCCATTATAGTACTGTGTACTACTTTCATGTATGGTCCTGTGTTCTACCCTTCTGAAAAGGAGCCAAGTGAGATGCATTGTTGACTAATCAAATAATTCCCTCTATCCACTACAGAATCTTTTGGGTATATGTAACAACTGGTAGCCACCATGCTGGTTGATATCAGTCCTTATCTTGCCAGATGCCAGCTGAAGCAATGCCCAACCCACTGGGTGTCCCTAAAAGCTATAGTCCTGTGTACTATCCTCATGTATGGTTCTTGACTCATGCTAGCTACTCATCAGATGTATCAGATGAGCATGCTGTTTCCCTCTATGGAGATATATATTTCACCAAGTATGCTAAATATTTTTATTGGATATAAAGGTTATCAAAATATGATATCACAAATTTTGGGTACTGTTCCCCTTTAAAGGAAAAGACCACCCCAGTGTCATGATGACTTCTTTTGATAGTTTCTATATTGAATAAAAAAAGTCTCATATTCTTGTAAGCATATTTGCTATTATAAGAACAGGGAGTAGGTCTCTCTGATGCGGATTATGACATCACAGTAGACCAGATGCACCTGAATGTAGACAGCACAGCAGGAGCTACTTTCAAATGATTACTGCTGATAGCTCAATTTGGCACTAGTTGCATATTTTAGTTGAGTATTAGTATCCTACTAGCCCCACTGAGTTATCCCATAAGATATAATGATGTTGTACACTTTAATTTTATACAAAGAAACATGATTTTGCAACAGTCTCTGTGGTTTTACAATGCATCATCTGGTGCATTTGGTCTTTTGTGATGTCACAGAATGCACCAGAGAAGCCTGCTGCCTGCCCTAATAGTAGCAGATGTGCTTGCAAAAATCTGATTTATTCAATTTAAAGACAACGGAAAGAGATCACGTTGGCAATAGGGTTGTCTTATCCTTTAAAAGAAGATGAAAATCATACCTGCAGTCCATATATTTGTCTGATGGACCTATGCATGGTGATTTTTTTATGGAAGTATTTCTAATGTCAAAAATGATATTAAGAGCTAAACACTGCTAATTGACAACATCATGGCCAAAGTACACAATGCCAATGCATTGAAACATGCAGAATATGTCCTTCCCTTGAAAAACAAATCTAATGATTAACCTTTGCATAGTGGTGGGACTTATTCATGGTGACGTTTTCTTACTAGTCATTATATGCATATACTGATTGATTTCTCATAGCTGCTAATGTTATCACAAAATATTGAACCATTGTCAATTGAAGACTGACAGAATGATAGTGATGACACTGATTATCACTGTATATTTTTGACACATCCTTTAATCATGGACCTATACACAGTAATCATATGTCCCAATGTTTCTTTCTCCCTGAACCTATAACCCTCTCAGTGTCTATGCCCCTTCCTTTCCCCTGTACTTAGGAGTTTATTTAGCTCTTTTTACCTTAGAATTTAGCCAAAGTAAAGTCCTGGATACGACCCTGGAATTGGCCTTGAGAGGGGAACTGCCCAATATTCTCTCTCTTGCCCCCCTCATTTGCTATGCGAGTTGCAGATGGTTATTGTTTGTTGGGTTAGTTTCACAGTTGACCTATGATACAATCCATTTCAAGGATGTCTGCCAATATGTCCAGGCCTGGATGGAGATCCCAGAGGTTGCCAGGACCCCCAGAGCCACCCCTCCCCCTCTGGATCCCCCTGGATACAATCATGTAGACATCCCTCCTGCCAGGATCAGTTTTGTATACAGGTCTAGGCTAATACTACACTGGATAATACTTACCTCTTTGTCATATGCAAATTAGGTCATTATTATTGGTGTTGCAATTGAAATATTATAGTATGTACTTATTATGTTTAATTCTATGTATGATAAATAATTTCCATGGGTTAGTTTTACTAATTTAACTGCCAATGATAGGAGATTTTTCATAAAATTATTCCATTTTCCATACAACCTATATTCAGCATCAATTTTAAAGGGGAAACACTCTTCAAATTCATGTTTTATGATTTCCGCCACATGTGCCAAAAAGCACCTGGAATATGTTACATAATAACTGCACTATAGTGAATGCAGGGTCAAATAGGGAGTGCCCCGAAGAAGTGCACTCGGCCCTATCCTCCTCCTCATATTTGGTAACGATTTTATGGGCATGAAACAAGAAACTAAGGTATGCATGCTGATGATATCTACTGTTAGCAAGTCATTAGGATGTACATAAGCTACCTACAAGTTATGCTACAAGAATATGTGAATAATATAGCATCATGGTTTAAATCCAATTGCCTGACAATCAATATATATGTACCTGTAATTGAATATATGTGGATGTACTAGTTGCCAATGCCGATGATGAACCTCTGAAAGCCTTACAAAGGTACCAAAGTAAATGTATAAAGATAGCTTTAAAAATTCCTATTAGAGCATCTACTGATCACATTCATGCCAACACCCATATGAACAGTATTCATGAGAGAAGAGAAACCCATTTACTGATTGAAGCATATAAAAGGTTGTGAATTGATATGTGTACACGTGGATCATAGAGCACTAAGAACAAGGTGCTGGGACCGTCCAGTCCTTGAATGTGACTGGTCGAGACTAAAACTCTACCAAGAAAGCATGGAGTATACATTAGCCAGGGTCTGGAATAGACTCAACCCAATTGATAGGCCGACTCCCACCCTAGACCTCTTTGAAGAGACCGGAAAGTCTAGTCACCATGACTAAATCCCTAAGTTCCCCATTAAATTGGATATTTTTGTATTAGAATGTCATTAATGTGACATATACTGGGAATAGGAACCTTAATGCACCCTGCACTAAGGGCCTTTTTCGCAGATCCTGTTTCTTTTGTTATTAAACATATTGAAGTACTCGGCTATACATGACCTTTTACATCTTACATTATAATCTTAAGTTTCACTTTTTGTTGATGGAACACTGATGTATCAATTATCTTGGGGAGCTACATGCTATATGTCTACAGTATACAGTGTGTTCCTACCATGCACTATACTAACCAATATTGGTATACTTAATTAAGTTAGGCGTGTCAGAAATACATACAAGTGTGGACTCATTGACCTAAGGTTGCCGCCCAAAACCGGTATAGAAACCACATTTTCTATACTGAAACGTGACCTGCTTTATTACAATGTGATTGATACTGTTTCTCCTAGATGTAACTGTTAACTCAATCAGTAATAAAATAAATTTTTTAAAAACAATATTAAAAAAAGGCAAATACAATGAATTTCACGTAAAGCTGTTGATCTTGTTATCTCAAATCTCAATATCAGTATAGGCAATCAAAGCTTAGTCAAAGTTGATGAATATAAATACCTAGGCGCTGTCATTAATAACCACAATACATGAGCTTTAAGCCACATGTTAATGAGTTGATTAAAAGCTGAATGACAAGCTGCAGTTTTCAGCAGCTAATTAATATAACACATGTAGGCCTACAAAGACTATGAAATAGGGGTATGTGAACCTGCAGGTATCGGAACATGTACAAATGGATCAACAATGTTCAGCCACCAAGCTGCATGAAAACACTGCTTAAAAGATGCCTGAGTCAATTGCTCTGACAAATTAAAGGGATACCTAAGGTTGAAGGTTCAAACCAAACCACATTACAAAGTTGAAACTCAAAACAATGCAGCACAGTCCTTATTGGTGGGGCGTGTGGGAGTAGGACGGGCTCACAGCTCCCACCCAAGTAATTGATAAAAAAGAATCCTTTAAAAGCAGAAATTGAACATGCTAAACATCACCTTATATGATATTGAACAAGTTAGGAGCCCCTCTGAACAGAATGTAAGCCGCCTCTAGCTAGCACCACTGATCCTGTAATGCTGTGGGGAATGAGATCACTATGTATTGTTATACCATGGTTATCACATTGTTGAACAATTTTACGATGCCGGGAGCGGATAATGAAGTTCGAATAGTATGCGCTAAATGAACCCATGCTGACACTTAAGATGAGACGACATGACAGCAAGTTGACATCAAAGAATTTAATTCAATATTAAAAAAACTATATAGCAATAGGAACTTAATGCATCTAGAGGATGAATCTAGACATCTATCACCTACCTTTAATTTACCATGATTTGACATGTATGTTTAATAGGATTGATGATAGAAAAATCGAATCGAGCGAAATTTTCACAGTCGTGTTGACTGCATAGCGGACAGATTGTTTACCGCGGCGAGACAAAAGTTGTTACGTTGGCATATGCTCTAAGGGTATTCTGTCGCGCGCACTCCTTACCAGCGGTAGCTCTATGAAAATGCCTGTAGGACACAGGCAGTCTTGTTGTCTTGCCGAGAAACCAAGATGGCGGAAGACGGATTATGTCAACTCGCAACAAATAACATTGATTTTCATGGCTTTATAAGGTAAATATATTTAATCTAATGGTGGAGACCATGGTATAAACGCCATAAATAATAAATAGAGGTGCACTCGGTGATTCTAGCAGCTAGATAAGAAGGCACTCGGCCTTCATCCTCGTGCTTCTTATCTGCCACTAGAATCACCGACTGCACCTCTATTTGTTATATATGCCCTTACTATAGGCAGGTGATCTTATCTTTGTATACACAACAAACTCTCGGTTCACAGCCAACTGACAGCCGTCAGTCACTGATGGACGGCGTAGGGACAGTATCATTAGCCCTTTAATTGTTTCTAGCTATTAGAGCTTGGAGCATGATTTTTTGGTTTATTATTAATCATTTTAATTCCACTATCACTGCACACTGGCGGCTGACTCCAGCTGCCAGCCGGCCACCATCACTGTGTGTGACGTCATGACATCATTACCTAATTGGATCTGAAATGAGGCTCGCTCAGATCACCTGCCATCAGGCTGATCCAGATCAACTGCCTATAGCACTACAAGTGATCTAATTCCCCATAGCATTATGGCCCTCATTGGATCAGTGGTGCTAGCTAGAGGCACATGGTTTCTGTTCACAGGGCTGAGTTAGATCAGTCTGCATGGTTAATCGGCTGGAGCTGTTAATTACATATGGTAGTCTAAAGGATATAATAAGGAGAACTGAGATACAAAAGAAATAGATATAAGCAGTGACATTGAGTGCTTGGGTGTTGGATGTGTAACTTAGCATTATTGTGGGGATGCTTTTGTGATTAAATGTATTCCTTGTGTGAAAACAAATGGCTTAAAGTCATAGAAATTTATATTATCTTTATGACCTCTACTGGGAAAAGGGACCTTATTCCCCCTGAAATAAGGTCCCTTTTCGCAGATCCTGTCACATATTGATGACTTCCTATAATTATTATGTGCATGCACTGACAAAATATTACCTGGTATATTTCTTTTTTTTTCCAATTTCAGTAAGCCTGAGATAAGGGCCTGTAAAAGGACAGATATGTAGATAAGACTTACCTGTACAAGATTCCACAGGTGGGAGGCTCTAGCCGTGGTCTCTGTTACAGGGGAGTAGCCCGCCCCTAACACCATAACCTTGGTGGGTGGTGAGTTGAGCAGCTCATACATAATGTTAACTCCCACACCTACGTCACACTGAAAGGTAAAGAATGGCATTCTACCCTTTCACCCCTGAATTTCTGTTACTCTATGGGATTTGCGTGAAAATCCTGCTTTATTGGGTGGAAGGGGTAGATTGTTTTACATTGTTCAAATAGTGGATTTCTAAAATATGGGGTCTAGGTCGCTCACAAAGCGTCTTTTCTAGTCGACTGCTCAGGAGGGCATTTCTTAACAATGATAATTAACACTGTTAAGAACTGCCCTCCCGTCATTCTTTCTTTATGTGATAATTGATGGTTCCATCGAGATGGCTATGCAAATTTTGCTGCATCAATTGAACAATGAAGGATTCTGTACAGTGCTACTAAACCAAATGAGCACAACATATGGATTTTTTTCATTTTTTATTTTTCAGTCAACCTCTCTAGCACATTGCTTTACAACACTTGGTCGATTTTCTAAAGCTAACTCAGAAATAGAAAGAGCTGTTAGATGGAAGTTTACGAGAGAAAACGCGATAGGCCATGCTTCCGAGAACGATTGCTGTAAATAATTGCATATTAAACCCACCTCAGTAGCATGCATGGAAAGCTTGTGTTCAACATTACAACTTCTAATTATCTGCACACATTGTAACCCCGATATGCTAAATGACTCTTTCCTCTTCATCAAATTGGACCCAGCCTGTTTAGCCACTCACCTGAGGTAATATTTATACAGCAATACATAAGACTCCTTCAACATCCCCTAACTTCAACCCATGTTGCTTTACTTGCAACCCACACTGCTGAAATTGATCTTGGGCTCACCATGAAATCCACAGGTCTTTAATATTACCTCCTCTCCCCAAACTGTTGCAATTGGAGGCCCGGGGCCGTGAAATATGGGTATAATAGAGGTATCCATCTGTGGCAACCATCCTAAGTGGAAGTCCCATGTTGAAGGCGAAAGTCTGACACGATTTTGAATTTTCTGTTTTGTGTGGAAGAAAAACTCAGAAAATCTCCTGCTCTCTTACTCTCAAATTCTCTCTCATCCATGCTTTTGTGATATATCAAGTACTTTTCCTTTATCTGTTGCTTAAAAATAATTTACAGGGGGGATTTCATTTTTCACCTTTTTAACGAAAAGAAATATCCCTTCAGAACTTTGCAGATTCCTCTGAAGGAGAATATAGTGCCCATCTACCTAATTTCTTTTCTTTTCCCTTCTTCAGACCCCTTCTCTGTCTGTTTGTGCAGTCTTTTGCCTTCTTGCTAAGATATTTACTTTCTGTATGCAGCTCTACCCTTATCTCATCATCATGTCAGACTTTCGCCTATCGTGTCAGACTTTCGCTTTCGTGTCAGACTTTTGCCACTTTCCTGTATGTACCAAAGAACAATAAAAAACTTCAACTGTGTTTCATGTTATGTTTTTTATTCACATAATATTTCATCTTCTCATGTTTTGGGAATAAAAATTACCTTATCAATCACCCTATCACATGAATTCATTCAACAATATAACAAGAAATCTAATTTTTTTGAACACCACTCAGTCTTTCCCTCATATCTAATTTATTTCCCACTGCAAATTATAAAAAAGCAGACTAATAACATGGGGAACATTTTTCTGTTCCTTTTGATTGTAGATATATCAAACCCAAAAATTCTAAGCACAGGGCTACCTCTTTTTGGCAGAGAACTACCGTGTCAGACTTTCGCCCATGGTGTCAGACTTTCACCTACTATGTCAGACTTTCGCCATACCTATATACTTGTGAACATGGACCTCAGCAGGTGAAAATTCTTCTATATACAATGAAAATTCAAGTTATATTAGCTTACAACAATGTTGGCTACACTATGACACATAAAAGAGGCAGAAGTCTCTTTAATTTACCTTGCAGTTGAACCACAAAGTCGAAATTCTCATGAAAATCACAATAAATTTCTGTTTTCTCTCCCCCCCTCCCCTCTCTAATTTGTTTTTTTTATTTCTTTACTTTGAATTTAAAGTAAACTGTATGGGTTCTTTCATAAATTGTTTGATCTAGATACTGATCCTTCTTTTGCTCTCCCTTTTCTGCTCTAGGATACATTTGTATTCCTCAGTTCCTTTGTCAGGAAGGAAAGCCTGGATTTTAAATGAGGAACAAATTTTAAGTATCAAATTGCGCTTAAATATTAAATTAACTAAATAGATATATAACTTACTAAGGCAGAAAAATTATGGGTTAAGGCAGATCTTCTTTAAATAAATTATAACAGATAGATGTGATTTATTTTAAGAGGAATTTGTATTAAAGTTATTAACTCACTCTTGCTTGTTTGTATCGTTTTTGTGGAATTTCTTCCCCTTCTTGGGATCTGTTGCAGACACGTTGAAGTTTTTGTTACTAGTCTTCCTGGAGAGGACCTTTTTGTAGACTTTGTGGTTGTTAGAGTTGAGTTTCCTAACAAAGGGCTCCCTCTCTATAAGCCATGCCTCAAGCTCATTGAAAGGCGCCCCCCCCCCACTGCGAGGTGGAACGAGGGGTATGCTGAATGGGAAGGTCTCCCCATAATCAGACTCGTCTGAATCTAACTCACTCGACATCTGTCAGAAAAGAGAAAAATGAAACCTTAGAGCTGACTGTGTCAGACTTCACCATGTCAGAATTTTGCCAGACAGAGGGGGCAAAAGTCTGACACAGTATGGATTAGAACGACAAGAAAAAAGGAAACTGAACATAAGGGAGGGCAAGGAGGCATATAGCAGGGAAGGTTATACTATTTACTCCCCCTGGATGTGAACAAAGATGAAAAAGAGGGCCTGGATAAGTTGTATGACAAAAAATAACGTGCCCAATGTGAAAGTCTGACCTGGCGTTCTATACAGATTAGAAAACTTGTTGAGGTTACCCAACAGAATTTACTGACATCGAATACAAGAAAAAAAAGAACAGCAACATATTTCTACGTGTTATGTGGGATCTACAGCTACTCATTTAGCTTTTGACACAGTTTTTAGAGCTATGCAAGAGAGAAAGACTGGTATTTTTGGACGTTTTGTAAGTTATTTACATCAACCAGTACACACTTACCGTGAGGATGGTCCCAGCCTGCTTTCCTCCGGATGCAGAAACCAGCGTGGGAAGGGAGACGCCGGGTATGGTTCCTTAAAAGCCCGCTAGGAGGAAAAATTTCCCGCCGACTTTTTCCTGCCACTGTGTGTCAGTCTTTCCCATATCGTGTCAGACTTTTGCCCGGCCGATTTGTAGAGGGGTACTAAGGTCACCCCTTGGACAAGAACACTTACAGACATAACAGAAATACTAAATAAAGATGAAAAGATCTTTTTCTTTAAGTTTAAGCTTCTCCCTGTAGGTTAAAAAGATGCTTCAGGGAGGAGTTTTTCAGCGTGTCAGACTTTCGCCTGTCATGTCAGACTTTCGCCATTTGTGTCAGTATTTCGCCACATGGATTTTCCAAGAAGGAGAAAAGGAATAAATACATGGAGTGAAAAAAAAGAAGTTACTGTAAGGTTGGTCAGTCATGTAGAGGAAAGGGACATATAGGAGGGGCTAGTTAAATATGTAGCCTTCCTTGTTTTTTTCTTCTTTCTCCTGAAAACTTGCTTGTGTGTCAGACTTTCGCCTTTGTGTCAGACTTTCGCCATTTGCAGAAAGAGACTAACATCTTAAATGTCCATGGGGGAATAAAGTACACCAAAATGTTGGAGATAGTTGAGGGAAAGGGGCCTCATTAAATGGGAAAAACAGTTTCCCTGTTGGTTTTGAAGGACAAAACTTATGAGACGATGAACAGCTCCGTGTCAGACTTTCGCCACAATATTGTGACAGACTTTCGCCCGATTCAAATGCATCAGTTTGGGGAGACAAGGTGATATGAAGTACTATGAACGTCATGTGTCCATTGTGCAATTTTGGGTGACCTCAGTTATTAATCTCTTCCTCTCCTGGTTCTCAAATACCATATTTTTGTGCTAGTGTTTTTTATGGTGTTTCTCTCAAATTTATAAGAAGACTCAGGCATGGTTAGTAGAACATGTCCCACTACAGAGGAGAGCAACAGGACTATCTAGTGCATCTGATGACGTTATGATTGTCAAAATGAATCAGGTGTTGCATTGTTTATGCATGGAGGATATTGCAAAATGTGTTTTATTTAGAAAAGTGAATGGTATAGTACTCAGGGACCTTCTGTTGTTCTGTTGGGTTATCTATAGATATTTTTCAAAGGGAAATAACACTGTTTGTCAACAAAAGGCTACCAATAGCACCTGGATGCATCCCCCAGGGGACGCATGGCATAACCCCTCTTCTGTTGATATGACTAGGAGGGTTTCCTTGTAATTAATATAGAGCCTAAAATATTAAAAGAAATTTCATCCTTTCCTTTTCTACTGTTCTATTTTTTCTCTTGATAGGAATGGCACTGCTATTTGCTGTTGAGGATTTCAGCGGAACCTGCTGAACCTTCTGTATCCAGGACCATTCTATCGATTTTCTGCGCGTGGTGTCCCTCTTTGATTCCAGGTCTTTATAAACCCAATTTAGGATGTACATTTCCCATGTCTTCATGTCCTTTATGCCCAGGACGATTGAAGTGGTATGCTACTTCACCTTTGTAGTATTCCATGTGTTCATTGATACACGTGTATTATCACATCCCTGTAGGTTTCACCTCAAAAATATATGTAGGTTTCATCTATGTATCTTTTGTGCAATGTTTGCATTCTATGTCATATATATATATATATATATATATATATATATATATATAGTCATATATATATATATATATATATATGTGGTGGTCGTCCTCAAGGAACATTCGATATATATCGATGCTCCTCATTGGCGACATCGTGAGCACCTCTCTTACCTGACATCTGGGGCGCTGGAGTCCAGCGCCATGTCACCGTTCGGTCACGTGGCCCTCGACTCCAGTGTATATAAGGCTGTTTCGTGGCCATCCTCGGAGTCATCCTAATTGATGGTTAGCGGCTGCCCGACTACCATGTTTTAGATACTTCTCTGTGTTGCTGCACAGAGAAGGTATATGTTATTGGCTTTTTACTGGAAACTAGAAGACTGTGCTAGTCGATTAGTGTCGAGTTTATTTGGTGGTTAAACACTACTACTTTTGAACTGTATTCGAGAACGGCTGGTGCCTATGCATTGTTGACAATAAAGTTTTAACTGGAACCTTATTAGTTGTTCTTCGTTGTCTATCGAAAGATTCGAGTAGCATCGAGAGGTAGAACACTACATTTTTTTTGCAAGCTTATTCTGAAGCTACTTACTGACGCATCTTTACAAACTAGGGCTCATTTTAACAGGCTTGGCTAGACCTTTAAAATGAATATTTTTTGTACAAGGTTGAATGCAGGGAATTTTGAAAATGGTTCCCACTTCTTCTATGGATAAAAGTCATCTAGAAAATGTGTAGCTTTTCTTTTTCAAAGGGGCTGCAGTATGTTTGACAGACCCTGCAAACCTTTTTGGCGAGATTATTTCTGGACACTTGTCCCAACCTCCCTCATGTTGGGCACTTATCTATCAATTAAGACCTTATTGTATGTGTTTTATATGGTGAGAAATTGATAGCTGTGATGAAAATAAGTGGTTTTGCTTTTTGATTGAAGTTTTTATGACAATTTAAATGGAAGTTATGATCATTCAAACATCCTGAGTCAAAGACGATATTCTGCCATGGTTCTGTCAGAGCGCAAAATTCAAGGGAAAAGATGACATCAAAAATTTGCTTTTACAATGTTTGATTTTGATAAAATGTATCACTATTTACATTCTTGGGGGTATATCTTGCTTATCTGAAAAGAAAATTGCCTAAAATAAACATTTTAGTGATCTAGTCTACCTTGGATTCATCTTGCTTGATCACAAAATTGGATCCAAATTAAACTCTTAACTATGGCAGAATTATGGGTCTGGTTTGGTACCTTTGACCAGTCATAAATCCAATTTAAATTGACATGGAGACTTCATTTAAAAAGCAAATCCACTTCTGTTCTCAATATCTATCCATTGCTCATTAGATAAGTTTAATGGGATAAAGTAAGGGGGGTATCATCCATAGAAATTTTTTTTTTATATACTCCGGTAATTATCCATGCCAGGTACAGATAAGTGATTTTCAATGCACATGACAATCAGTATAGTCCCCGGGCATTTTGCCTATAAATAGAATAAAATAGGTCAAATACATACAATTTCCATAGTCTATACCCACTTTTAGGGTATATGCATCATGCCTGAAAAAGAATTCCGGCCTAATTCCTTCTGATTTGGCTGTATGGGGGGGTCTCTTGGTAAAATGGGGACTATACTTATGGTCGGCGGGAAAAACAGCACGGGAAAAGAAAAACAACTTCCTGTTAACCTGGCGGAAGTACCCACTTGCCTTGCATGCCCAAAGCGACTCAGAGGTTCCCCTGTTGTGCAACAGAACGACCTGCTGCAGTTTTCACCTGCACCAGGAATTCACAAAAAGGTAAGGAAATTTGAGAAAATTCTTGTCAAATATTGTTGGAGATAGGTGTGGGGGACTGTAGATCGTTTTTTGTGTACCGAAACGATGTATTTTGTGCGCTAGGGGGTAAAATCTGCCACCTGGTGAAGCTTTGGATGCGGCCTGGGACCCTGGGGGGACGCTTTGGCCAGCACGGGCTGTTTTTCCAGAAATAGGCGACTATACTGATCCTCCGCTCGGCAGGCAGAATTTGCCCTCTCCTGGCTGAAATGATGTACGCTTGTGTGTAAATTGATGATATTTCTTTAGAATAGGACCCCCTATGTGTGTGGGATACATTTTTGGCTATGTTTGGGTATTTTGAGACGACTCCCCACCCCAATTTGGGCCTGAACGGTGAAATTTCGGCCGCGTGGTGAATTTTTAGGCCCTCTTATAGTCAAAACTGCCCTTTCTCCATGGTTTTTGGTGGTTATATTCCTTCTCCTATCGGTATTTGATCATTTTCATGTGTTAATCCTCCTGTGGGATCAAAAACATAGCCATAGTAGCCAAATTTAGGGGGTAGCGCTCGAGAATCAGTATAGTCCCCCCTTCGGCAAGATGGCTGTGCAGTGGCCGCCATCTTGGATTCAGGGGAATGTTTTATGGTGGGTATGTTAGATATGTCCAACCTCTGTTATATTATATAGATAAGCTAACCATTGCACAAAGCCCTCACTGCTCTGTGGTTATAAACCTTTACCATCAGTATAGTCCCCATTTTGTATTTCCCTCACAAGGGGCACATCCGGTGCACATAGCTCCATCACATTCTACCATGACATGCCCCTATGGTACCTCTAACTCACACAACTGCCATTGGTTAGATCCTGAATAATTTATTTTCAAAGAATTTTTGTGGTGGGTGTAATTCTGCATTTCTCTTATATTCGGTCCCTATAAATTTCCATATTATTAATAAATCATCTGATTGAACTTTTGGGGGGTTTGTACACCCTTTGTCTGCATATATAGAACATGATGAATTACTGTTTGCCTATTTATTTATGTATTTCTCATCAGTATTCAAACACTAAAAAGGTACATATTATCTTAACATCTACTGATTTTGTCACTATAAATTACTATATCATCATAAAATCCTCTGATAAAGATTTTGAGGCTGTTGTGCATCCTTTGTCAGCCTATAGGAACATGTTGAATCACAATTTACCTATTTATTTATGTATTTCTTCTCATTTTTGCAGATGGATGAAGTAGCCCCTGGCGGTGGTGGGGGTGACCCGCCTCTACGCCCCAAATGAATCATAGCTAACCCTCCAGGAGATGCACCACCACAGCCGGACCCAGACCCCTCAGGCGAGGCATGAGGACAAGATGAGGGAGGAGTTGGTTGTGGGGTACAGGGCCAACATCGCCAAGAGGCCGCAAGAGCGGGACAAGCTCTGTCTCGTTGAGGACCCAGAGGAGGACCGGCACCGAAAGGAGATGGCTGCCACAGTGGTCAGACAAGATGGGTCTTATAAATGTTTAAATGACTCTAGATAGGTAGTACATTCTCTTTTGTCATTGTGTGTATAAAGCCAATGGTATATGATGAAGTATAGATGAGCTGTGGCCATTCTTTGAATATACTATACTGACGGTTATGAGCATAAATTTTCACATGGATAAAGTAAAAATTCTGTATAGGGAGCCTAAGTCTCGCGATAAACTATGTTGTAAAAGAAAATCTGATTTGGAACTAAAATTACCAATATTTGAATTGACCTGGAGGCCCACCATATATGAAATTTTAAGGCTCAACTCTCACTCTTAAAAAAATTATGCTAGGCCTAAGATATTCCCCTATCCTTCAAGCCTGCGGGCGATAATATGCTGAGCTCAGAATCCGCTCGCACGTGACGTGACTTCACCTCCCTATTGTCAACCAAACATGTTGTATGGCATGTCTAGTATTTTTATTCAATAGTAGACCTACCTGAGTTATCAAAAAAAAGAGTATTTAAGGTATGTAAAGGTGTATTTCTGTACCACATGGCACGTGATTTTTTTACTTTCAAAGTGATATTGGACAACCAGGACAGGTGTTATATATGTTTGAATGATGCTAGATAGGTAGTACAATCTCTTTTGTCATTGTGTGTACGAAGCCAATGGTATATGATGAAGTATAGATGAGCTGTGGCCATTCTTTGAAAGTAATTCTAACGGGGTGCTATACTGACGGTTACGAGAATTTTCACATGGATAATGGATAAAATTCTGTATTGTCAAACTATCACCTCGTATGGTATTTCTAGCATTTCTATTCAATAGTAGACCTATCTGAGTTATCAAAAAAAGAGTATTTAAGGTATGTAAAGGTGTATTTCTGTACCACATGGCATGCACACGTTGCTAGAAGTGTAGAAATTTTGTGGTTTTTTTTTTATTTTCAAAGTGATATTAGACAACCAAGATTGGCCTTATGCATGTTTAAATGACTCCAGTTAGGTAGTACAATCTCTTTTGTCATTGTGTGTGTGATGCCAATGGTATATGATGATGCACAGATGAACTGTGGCCATTCTTTGAGAGGTTAATGTATAGGGGACTATACTGATGGTACACGCGATATAATGGCCTTTATGCAGGCACTGACTATGCAGTACAAGTATCATATATCAGGGGAATTGTAATTGTTCTGTACAGTAGGTCTACCAGAGAAAATGGACAGTTAATATAGATATGGTAAAAAAGGATTTTGAATGAACTAGGCTAAAGTTAAGAAATAGGAGAATAAATTCCCAAATTTTCAAGGTTTCATATTTTTTCCGCCAATGCGTAACTTCGAGCCACACTTGAGCTTTTTGGTATACATAAAGTCATACATTGAACCATGCTGGCCACAATAATTGGTATAGTATAGATCAGTATAGTACCCCTTTTTTGGAAGGTTTTATGGTATCTGCGATAAAAACTGACATGTTAAGAATTGGATCCTTGAATGAAACTTTTTAATAAGCCAAGATATAGGGCTATCAATAAAATATAATGTTATTAAGAAATACTGAGTTTGTTAATTCCAGATCCAGGCCCCCCATGTACAGTAAATCTTGGAATGAGCCATATGGGTCAGGTCGTCAGAAAGTGTAAGATTTTGCCCTTGAAGGCCCTGAAAAACTAATTTTCTAATTACTTTATATAACCTTAACAAAATTGTCAAGGTACATCTCCTCAGCTCAGAAGACCAAAAAATACCGATCTAGGCCATCCGGTTCCATTTTTATTGCTTGTTTTGTGCCATGTAACGTCCGGTACCAAAATAATGAAATATGGAGGTAATTGAAGTTGCTCTCAGTAATATAAGAATGTCCCATTATGCATAACAAACACATGAAATAACAAGGCCAATATGTCTTTTATTGACTTCAATTACAGAATGGAACAAAATTTGAGTTATGCATGCACAGTAGACTGCCTCCTACATGATGATAAAAGTACCGGACGTTACGTAATATATATATATATATATATATATATATATATAATTCAATATATAATTTGTGTATGGACTATGATGTCATTGGCACACCAAAGGGAGGCCAAACCCCCGACTGTGAGTGGCGCTGGGGTCGACGGCAACCCTCTAACCGATGTTGCAAGTGTACCAGTGGATGCTAGTAGCATGCTGGTAGTGCATGTAGGTGTGACTGCACTGCAGCCACCAGCTAAGGCCTAATTAACATGCATTCTCACACGATTTGCAGCTTCAGGGGTCAAAAAGCCATTCTATACATGGGTGAGAGTCGGAGAGAGTGGATTCCCACCAGTATGACGTCACTGGCCCCTACAACCAGCATAAAGGTACATGCTGATAACCAGCTTCAGCTTGACACAATGGCGCCACCTCTTACCCGCTAGGTCGGAATACCCCCTGACCATTGCGCGTCTCAGGCTGTACAACTGAGTTTTAAGGAGCAAAAACTGGTTTTAGACCTAATCCGGTTAACAGACAAAAAAAAAACTGGTTTTCCCCCATAAAACCTAGTTAATCAAAGGTTTTCCTATTCAGCTTGCCGTAGGAATATGATAGAGGTACGGGAAAATGGATGAATAAATGGTCAAGTCCTCGAAGAGTAATGAAAAAAAAAACCTGGGAAAAAAAATAAAAAACTAGGGTCGGCCCTGTTTTGCTAGGGTCGGTCGGGTAACTGGAAACACAACTTTTGTTGGCCTGAGCTGGCTGAGTGAATCATTCTTTGGACGCCTTTAAAAGGTAAAGAGTGAAAGAAAGACACGAAGCTATGTAGGTGCATTTAACACAGAACAGAACATGGGAATTTTTGAAGGAATGGTACAAGGGTGTATTTATAAAAGCCCGACACTATCTTAATGTACGATTTATGCTTTTTCCTCATGAATTCAAGAATGTTTTTAAGAGTTTCCTGGTTCTCATTCTCATAGCATGGTGCTTTTGTTTTGATGGGAATTATGAATGAACAAAATAGCTAGAAGGGTGAATGGTATATGTATAAATAATCAGGCAAATGGTTACTCACAGCAGTGTCTCCCCACACTAGGTCAAGTGTGTAGTTGGCAAGGATGTCCTGTCTGGCGTTAATATGATCCAGGGCGAGCTGGACGGCAGGCAGCATGGCCCTACCTCCTGGCCACTGTCCACCCATGGGGAACAGACCCAAAATAGTCAAATTCTTCTTAGTCACCAAAGTTCCCACTGTGCTGGTAACAGCACCTTCATTGGCAGATGTGGTAAGACTTGGCGTGGTAGATGTCACTTCTGATGTCACATTCTGGAGATATATTGAGGGTAAATTCCCCCAAATGAAGGACAACCTCAGGAGCAGGAAGAGTGGCAAGTAACCCTTCTCTGATAGAGTAAGGGACATTGGCATGTTGACCATGGTAGCTGCACTGGAATAGCTCAGTGGCAGTGAGTTGCTCTCACAGCCTGGAGACGTGGTGAGCAGGTGAGTGGCTTTAAATACCTGCCACCTCTCATATACATGTGTGCGACACACAGGTGACATCTAGTGGGCCCATGTAAAAGCACTTAAGATACATAGTTACCAACTCACTATTACATATCAACATGGGCATCGCCAGTTGTATTTTACTAAGTCCCATTTAAGGTTCATATTGATAAAATTAAGCAAATTGCCCGTGGCTAATTGAGCACAGGTACATTTATAAGTGCTATCCCATATACAATGCGCCATTTGTACATCAAGAGGCCATTTCTTAATATGCTACGATTACACATATTCAAATCGTAGTGGGAAACTTTAATCTAGTGACACTAAGTAGCACCCAAGACTTGTGGTCATGCTGTGTCTGCAGTCCTTCAACTGTCCTACCAAATTCAAAGTAATTTATTAAGTGCGTATCATGCAATTACACAGCTTCCTATAAAATCTACTCACAGATATCCTTTATTTCATCCCTAACTCAGCGTCTGTCAACAACCATGAGACCAACAACTACATGTATAAGACCAATAACTACATATATAGGACTCACCAAGCCAGCACACCCACATGGGCCCCAGATGGGATTCCTCTGGGCTTTCTTGGCTGGCCCAGATGGGTTAAAGCTGTTAAATATTGGGGCATCAGGACTCCCTATTTGATGTGATGTAGTGATAGTGCCTCCCCTCAGCTATCCCTCTAAGATTCTAATTACAACTAACACAGTTGCCAGGTTAGCTCAGTAGGAGGAGCTCTGGACTGTTCACACGTAGGTTGAAGGACCTAGTCCGAGCACGTCCTCACCATTTCTCAGCTAGAGACCAAAGCCCACTTATAGAGAATAAAACAAAATGATTTTTCACATTTCTGTGTTTTATTTCTTTTTATGTTCAAGTTAAATTGATCGACATATTTAGGAATATTGGCAATGCTGTGATAGGATGGATACAGTAGCCATCACATGTTCAGACTAGATCCAACAACTATCTGATCATACAGTAAAACAGGGTTTCTAGGAGAGCCCACGTGGGCCCTTTTTGTCAGCCCAGACATTTATCAGCTTTAATTCATCTGGGCCAGCCTATAAAGCATAGAGGAATCCCATCTGGGTCCCATAAGGGTGTTCTGGCTGGACATATATACTTTTCTTATGGCTTGTATTATTTTGCTGAAAGTCGCTTTCATCCAGGGGCTCTCAGTCAACGGCAAATGGTGGTAGCATCAAGACAGTTTTACCAAAGCAAAAGACCTAAGCCTCTTATCCACAGGTAGTAAAAGGAGATTGTAGCCCCTTTTTCCGATGTGGTCCTTTTTTCAACATTGGAAGACCATAGCTCAAAGAATCCTTGATGGAATGATAAAAAAATGTGTGTTTTTACTTGCCCTACGCCCTGGTCAACCAGAATCATGGAAGACTAGCTTGGTGGGATAAGGCTTGAAAAGACCTGACCCAAAATTTATCGGGGGGTTAATTCAAAACAGTGGTAAATTAGCATTGTTTTGAATTGACCTCCAGATGTATACATGTGAGTGTACGGAAGATACCAGCTAAAAATAATTTTCTAATCCAAGAAAATAAACTTGATATAAGAAATCTTTTCTAGTTATGAGAAAATTTCTGGTTATAAGATTCATCAGTCATCTTGTCTTTAAGAAAAATCAAGTTTAGAACAAATCTTGAGCTGCCTTCTTGATTTGAGTTTTCAAGATTATTTTTCTTAAGAAAATTTCTCAAAATTGGTAGTTTTGTCCACCAGGTAACATTATTCATCTTATGTCTTAAAATAAGAAAGTCTTATTTCTTAATATGAGATTTATTAAACTAGAAGTGTTTTCTTAAATCCAGTAAAAGGTAGAACTAAGATCTTGTTAGAATTGACCAAGGAATATTTTCTAACATGCCAGATAAGTATTATTTTCTTAAAATGAGGAAATTATCTAGTCTGCCACTAGGTGCCAGCACTACCTGTTATGGTGAATTATTTGCAATACAAAGTACAAATTCCTAGCTTAAACTCGGTCCTAAAAAATCAGATGTGGTAAGATAAAGTGAAAACTGAAGGAAACTTATTTGGAATTAATTTAGTATCAGGTCCATTGTTCTGATAGTTGATTGAGGGAAATTCAAGGCATAAAGAAAGCTAAACACCTTTTGCGTAGTTGATATAATAATGTAAGGGTGGGATGTGCCACAGCCTTTCATTTAGTCAAAGACTTTGAATAAAGGTCTTATTCACTTAAGAAAATGTGGCTTTAAAGAGCTGCATGTAATCTGATGAACCTCTGTCACTGAGCCACCTATACTGATAACCTTCTATTCGATCTAAAGCATTTTCATAATAGATACAAATCATATCCACTTTACAAACAAGGAAATTAATGTTTTTTGAAATATTGGAAATGAGAAAATATAACTTATATTAAGAAAAGATATGAGTAAGTTTATCTTGAAATAATCCTCTTCCATGAGAATTATCTACTTCTTTTAAGAAATATTCTAGAAAATTGAATCCTGATTTGAGAATAAATTACTTGATTCAAGAATTTATATCTTAAGATTGTATTTCTTAATTCAAGTAAGCTGGACATATTAAGATTTCAAGTAAAATTTTGTTACCTGGTGGACAAACTTGTTTTAAGTTAATTTTACTTAAAATGAGAAATAATTTCTTAAAATAAGAAAGTTATTTTTGGCTGTGTGCATATATACCAAAGTTTTCTTTTGTGAAAGCTTTTTCAAGCCTTATCCCACCACGCCAACACCCCTGTTCGTTATTACATCCCTTATAATGAATATGCCATTGTTTGGAGCATTCTTAAAGCATGTGTGTTTCTCTACTGGATAAAGCAAGTTCAGTTAGGCCACCCTATTATAATCAATCAGGCCAAGGTTATCATTACTGCAGGAGCCAGACACACATGTGTACCAATTAACCCACACACGCAAACCTCCAATTTGGAGTGGGCATAATCTCTTTAGAATCTGTGTAATCCAAGACAGAACACTTCATCACCCAGCACAGGATACATCATCTGTCTATATATTGTCTGAACCCACCGCTGTCATTAGTATGGGAATCAATTCCTATAATACACTTTTACTGAATCCAAAGTCACTGGCGAAGATCACGAGTCATTTCTTGGGGTTGATATCTGTGATTGAAGAGGATAGTGATTAAAAACAAAATCCGACTCACCGAGCCAAAAGCTTTGGGCAATGTAAGCTGATACACACATTTCCTGCCTTATTTCCTTTCACAAGCCTTATAATAGATATTTACAAATTGTTTTCTTATACGTTGTCATGCAATGGGAAAGGACAGTGAGGAAAGTGAAGTATATATTTACCATCATAGATTATGCATTTCTGTCTTTTTCACATGAATGTCTGATAGATGCACACCCAAATCAACAAGGTAGATTCACCCTTGAACCAACTACTTATGATTTCGATACCTGAAATAGAACGATACGCTTCTAGATAGATAACGGTTTTAATCTGACGTCCTCGAACACTTTGCCATGGACCAATTGGCATACCGTGGTTGACTCTAGGAACACAAACGGCATGTGTCCGAGTCTAGGGCGGCCTACCCTACAAACCAGGGTGTTGAATGCCCTTCCGTTGCAGCAGCATGTTGGCCTTGTGCCTGACTGTCGTGTAAAATACCCCAACCCCTTTACCTCAAGACCACCCATGACTTACCTAAATTGACAAACAAATAGTATATATGGGCAGGAGGATTATGTTCCTGCAATAAACACCATTGCAAAATGCATTGGACATTTTGTCATTAAGGCGTTACCCAACTCTCTTGCCTAATCCTTCTTAACTTTAGAATGTTGGTAAATTAATGGAGTAGGCCTACCTTGCTATAACTTTAAAGGTCCACTGTTTTATACATGACCTCATATTTATTTACATCGTAACCGGTATTCCCTTGGCCATAGAGGAAAACAGCATTACACTAGAAAGGCCCGTGATCGTGAACAACCCACCCACTTAATCCTTAAAGCTGCAATTGAACATAAGGGTTCTACCCTACATAATGTACTGTACCAAACTGATCGCCAATTTGTGTAGAGTTGCTGGGGTATAATGCTCTGCCAAGGGCACTCAAATGGACCCCTTGTAGTTTACCTTACCTCCAGGACATAAAGCAGCCATGCGATAGAGCCATTCCCATAATACCTATAATAGTGTTATTGAGTTGGAAATACATAAATGTAGCTCTAATGAGGTATTGGCCCAGCTGTGATGTAGCAGGAGAAAGATGAAGAAGAATACTATAGCATGAAGTAACCACTTACTCAGTTCATTCATGAGTACATTTTGCTTAGTCGGCTTCCCATAATACACTAACAGAAGTAAAATCTCCCGGGACAGATGGCATGCAATAGTCTTGTTGTCAGCAGTTCCAAATACGCTCACAGGGGTAGCTCGATAATCCAGACCTTCTCCACAACTCCCTGCAGGTCTAAATCCAGACCCCCTTACAGGCACACTGGAAAGAGACCTACAGGAACACTCTCTCGGTAAAATCACAGGTAAGAGGCACTTATATTAATTGTAAAGTTGTTTTACCTCCTATGTAGAACTAACTCATTTAAGGATAGGAAAAGAGTGGATTATTTCGGACATTTTAGAGCTTCATTAATGCTGGAAGATATGTGATTTAGGTTACTGAGTATAATAAAGCACTCATTGAAGAACCCCTGTTAATATGAACCTGTATATATCTATATGCTTGAAGTGGTGGTGGAAATCCAAGGATATTTAGAAAGTATCTTAAATAAGTGCAATGTGTCGTATCATAGCTTTAATATATTACTGAAATTGGGCCTGGGCTATTCGGACGAGATCCTCGTCCAAATAAGCTTTTTATTCGGATGAGATCTTCTGGGAAACGGGAATATGAGAAACAGGACTTGTTCTGAGAAACAGGACATGTTATTATGCGGATGAGATATTCTGGGAAACAGGATTCTGATAAACAGGACAATCATTTTCCTGGTAGACGGGACCTATTATTATAGGTCCTGTTTACGAGATCATGTACAATGTCCTGTTTCCCAGTTTCATGTAGCCTGTCCTGTCTCTCAGAAAATCTCGTGGGAATAATTCCCAGATAAAGTCCCGTTTGTCAGAATCCCGTTTCTCAGGAAATCTAGTCCGGATATCATCGGCCCTGAAATTGACGTTATTTCCAAGGCTATAGAAGAATACTAGGCATGGGCTAGCAGGCAGGGAGACAGCTCTTTTGCTCTATGCTCTATGGTTATGCAGGTCACAATACATTATTTGTGATTGTCATTTTTTTTTTTTTTTTTTTTTACAATTACACCCTTGATTTCTCTAAAGGGGTTGGGTAGAGGGGTATTTGTTTATCAAGGATTACTGATCCCAGCTCTGCCAAGGTGATGGATTTTCTGTGTTTTTTTTGTCTATCATTATTCTACTTGATCTATTTTAAATTTAGCAAAAGAAAACGTTTAGTGCTGATTTACCTGGTAGTAGGGTAGGCTACGGCAATATAAGTTACACCATAATACCTCGCGTATAAGGCGCGGCTTGTATGTGAGGATGGGCTCATTGTGCCTTTTGGTATCAGCAAAATTCGGGATGCGCCTCATATAGGCGAAGATATTCTACATTGAATTAATACTAAACTCGGCCAAATCAAACACTAGTTGCAAAACCCCTCAAGGTGGAGGTGCGCCTTAAACGCGGAGTACTACGGTCGTGCTTAAAGCTAAAGGGGGCAATTTCTTACTAAGCACTTGTAAAATTAAAGTATCAGGGGCGTGCTTAAATGACTATACTAAAGCTCCCCCTGTCGGATTGGGCCAGTTTACATGCTAAACGAACCGGTCTTCTGGCAAAGTTAAGCCATCTAGCTTCTGGACGGCACCGTATATAGTTGAGGTTAAAGGCCCACATAAGGCGATAAACCATGCATTGTTTTGACTCAAATCCAACCATGTAGGCTACGTTCTGTTTTATGTTCCACGTGCCCAGGCACAGGTCCAGAAATTTAACATAGTTCACTTCACTCAAAATATCAGATGTATTGAGTGTACTGTCTCAGCTAACCTTGTCCACCTAATTAATTGCCCATTTGTGGATATTTTCGCCGCTTCCTGCTCAGTAGCCATGCACTGCGTCGACTTCATGAAGATATGGCTGACCTATGATAAGGTGAGTAGATAGCAATGGCTTCTTAATTAACATAAATTGTATACATGTTACCATCGTTAATCATTTTCTGAGATTTTACAACGCTTTCTCCCAGAGAAAGTGTACATTGATTCCATAGACAGTATTTTTTTTACTTGAAGATGCATACGATGTGTCAGAGTGGGGGGAGGCAAATTTACATGAGGGGGCAGGGGAGGGGGCTTGGAACTTATAGCTGGCTACTTCATTTAGGAAGGAGGCAGTCCACTGGTCCTCTCCAGGGCCCCACCTTTCCCTTTCCTAGATATTGGCCTAATGATTAATTGAGCTGGCGCTTTACCAAGGTTGCCGAAGTGTACATAATGACGAGATATTAAGTTTATAACAAGGCACTAACTAGTTTATTTAGTGAGGGCAAATAGGAGAGTGTAGAAGTTCATAAGTTCCACACATTAAAGACATTAACAGAAACATGGAAATGCACATATAGATAGAGTAGTATAATGGATGACACCTCGTGAGAAACAGGGTAACAGGGCGAGTGGTGCAGCGTGTAATTGGCCATTTAAAAACCATGAATATGTGCATCCTTGCTCATTCAGCTTGATAATATTCCCTCTGATAATTCTTGTCTAGTTGGTTTGATTGCTCGAATCAAATGATTCCCATTAGCTTTTAATGAATCTCAACCGCGTGTCTGACACTGAAAACAAACCTAACCCCTGCAATTGTACACCAGGATCGCAGCGGGGATATAGAAGAGCATGAGTTGGAGGCGTTTCTCGTGGATTACCTAAAGGGGCGTGGCCAGGTAGGCATATTATAAACATGTAATCGTTCTCTGACTGTATGACTGAGAATTTAGTTGAATAACATCCAGGCTACTGTATTTTGGGGTAGTTAATTGTGTGTTTGGTCTAGTCATTAGGGTTCTTTCTAGGTGGTGGCTTTGATTACTATATGTGATGAAACAGGGAAAATGATGACATTAAGGGAAATACCCACAAATGCTCTAAATACAATATTTAAGGAGATATGACCAAAAGAGTAAAAAATTAAGCCAGAAGAATCTGATTATGACCTTATTTAGAATCCAAAAAGAATGTTTCCCCTAAATTTAGCACATTTGTTGACATTCGGTTGCCATGGAAACCAAAACTTTGTTCTTTGTAAAAAAAAAAGGTTACTCTATCGTATTAACCTGTCCACAAGGTTTTCATAACTGAAAACAGAATTGCATTATCCCTTCTAGATCCAAAATAATGAATGATTATGTTTAAAAATTGTTATTTTTTTCCAATAATGGCATATTTTATACATTATGCCACAATATTTCAATAGGCAATTGAGTTGAGGGCTATCCTAAATTTCTCCATGTTACTGATGTCACATGTTTGAGATCTTATATTTCTGTAGCTATTTGGAGTATTTTACCATGCAAAGTTCTAAGATGTAGCTGAAGACATGAATTTGAAAAAAGAGATTTTCCCCTAATGTTACGATTTCCCAAGTTTTGTCACATATAAAGCTGTATTTAATTCGTGCTATTTTTTCTTTGTCATACATGCCATCAGGACCACACTAACAAGGAAACCCTAGCCAAGCTATCTGAGAGTATCATGAAGGCCGTAGACATAGATTCCGACAAGACTATCAGTCTAGCTGAGCTTGCACGGTGAGTTACTCTCAACACTATATATATAGACACTCCATTATCAGCGTACCGGGGGATCTTGATTTAAAGTGCACATGTGCCCTAATTTAAACGCATGGGTCCACACAGCATTTTTTAAATTCCTAGTCGAATGGTCTTAATGAAAGCATAAAAATAATAATGAGATCTCTCTTAAATTACTCCAAATTAAATACTTGTATTTTTTTCAATCGTTATCCATCCCAAAAATGTATCATCTTAAGGATATGTAATCTTCTTATGGCTATATACAAAGTTTAAGTATCATGTCATCGATAAAATCCAAAATGACGATGCGATACTTTGCAAAATGTCCTTGATTAATGTAGTATAAATTTCCTCTTTCAGCTTTCTCAGAGTGGAGGACAACTTCCTTGCAAAGTTTGGTCGGCGGGTAAATACCTTAAATTATCGCAATGGAAATCATTCGATGAATTAAAAAGTTAAAAATGAGATTAATCAAATTTTGTTTTCTTACCGCGGACTGAAATGATAAGATATTCAATTCATTTTCAGGTGACTCGTAAAGAGTTCCTGGAGGTATTCGATCATTATGACAAGGTATGTGCAATATCATGGCGAAACTGTTTAATGACTATTTAAAGGCCTATGACATGAGGAAGAAGGATGATGTGTGTAAACTTAGATTTGCATTAGAGTGACATCAAAATTAAGGACATTCCATCAAAGTCTGCTCGGGCCCAGTGGTAATGGTCTAAGCTTTCATTTGATACCATGTGACCATTGCTACTGTTGGGGTGCAACGAAATCAAATTTTCAGGGCACTGGCTCCTGGACTATATGACGTTGAATCAGTGTTCGACATTTGTCTCATCATGGTTAATCAACCAGTTTCAAACATTGATTCAGCATCCCCAGCCACTGAGAGATAGAGTATCAAACACGAAAGGTACCCAGTACACATGTAGTAGTTATTGTGAGACCGAATTTAAATAATAGGCTATACCCCCTGTTATAGATTTTATCAGTAGTGCCTATTCTTCAGTGTTAACACTTTTGTCTGACAAAGTACCGTAATTTAAGTGAAACATAATAAGACTTCTTCCTTTCAAACTCTACAGAATAAAGATGGCAAAATCGAAGGTGCTGAACTATTAGCCTTAATGAGGGACCTTCTCATGCGGGAAGGAGACGTGAGTTTCTTCTTTTGTCTTATTTACGTTATAAGTGTTAGGTTTATTAGGTCGGTTTTTCATGTACCTTAAAGGATCACAGCACACATGTTCACTCTCTCAAAATTCTAGTTGGTAATAATTTAATATTCCAACGGTAATGGATAATTATGTTGTTTGTGAAAAGACAAAGTCGGTTTTGAACTAACGAAGCGGGTCAGCCACTCGTAAGGTACAGCTGGAAATTTTGGATTTCTAGAGGTAGTTTGTCCCATATAGTCGCTTCTCTGTGATAAGGGCATTAATTTCTGGTAGAAGAATGTTTACCCCGTGCATTGATGGTCTTTAAGAGGTATCTATCTTTGATGATTTGAATTTCTCTAACCAGTTCCTATCTATCATCGATTAGTTTAATAATTTCAGCTTTCACCTAGGGTTTGGACTTCCTCTTTATAATAAAGTTTAACAGGACAATGGGGATCTAACTAGACTATTAAGAACTCATTAACCCATTATTGAGCTGGGTATCACTGTAGGTCTAACCAATCATGGTTTCTGAAATATTCTTTTACATCTGCCTGATTGTAATGTCAGTATGAGCGCCCTGTGATGGTTAGGGTGGTGTGTTTTTCTTTATCTTTCTTCCAAGTGCAATAATGGTTATCTACCATTAATTCCAGCACACTTGTGAGCCAGCAAGCAGAAAGGACAGTTACTGCGGGATTTAGTACCAGATTTAGCCACCAGGGGGCACCACTATGGACTAGAATAGGAAAAATATGACTAAAACTGTTATAGGCTACTTTTTTATGGAGAATTCAATGGTTTTTGATAAAAGGTTCTATTTTGGGTGGAAAGGTTCCAAATTTGGCATGTAAAAAGAATGTTTTTGGGCCAAAATAGGCATTTTTGTTGATTTCTGTTGCCATAGAAACATGATTTTCATTCTAAATAGGAAAATCAATGATTCCATTTGAAGGAACATCCCACAAGGTTTACTATGGCGAAAACAGAATGAAAATACCATTTCTAGATCAAAAGTTATAGGCAAAAGAATAAAAATTTATACGATTTAGCTAATTAGCATAAATTATGCTAATTAGCTATATATCTCATGACCAATTAGACATAGAACTTATTAACATTCTTGAAATGGTCATACCTACCCATATCTAGCAAGCCATTTCTCCAAAACTAACAGGAGGCTGTTGCGAAAAGATTGAGTGGTTGCTTTTCAGGGTAGGTACCTCACTTCCCACTTCCCTCCTCTACTTAACCACTCAGAATCACTTCCGGCACTGTAGTCCAGAAGTAGTCACTTTCCCACAAATCAAACTGTGTTGCGAAAAGTGGTCACACCTGAGTGCCTCCAGGACTGCCCACGCCTATATACTTATGTGACAGAGTGTAGGGATCAACTTCCAGTTGAGGGGTTGTTACTAACCACTTCTGGACCACTTCTTTTTGGGAAGTCCCATTTGGCAATGCAATAGAGAAGAGACTACCAAAGATGAGTGCCTTCCATTTTTGGAAGTACAATACTGACAGAAGTGACTTCCAATGGTTTAGCAACAGCCACCTGGAGTATCTTCTCATGCTATGTATCACTGTAAAGCTAGTGATTTGAATTTTAAAGTTGACTTTTAGCACGGAGCACCCTTTCTCCTTGCCTCTACACACTTGAGGAACGGACAATATTGCATTTAATTTACGAGATAATTATGGTCGCTGCCGGTACAATCACTGTCAGTCTCATTTGGTAATGGCATTTATAAGGCGAGTGGGGCTAAGTTACCTGGCCAAGTCAAATAATTCGTTGGCTGAATTACCGTTTCTATTCCGAGTATTGATACTAAGGTCACCCACCACCCATGAGTTGTACTTATCCCTCTCAATATTACGTAATATTTCTGTAAAGGTAATCAATGAATATACATGGATCCCCATTTGGCGCTCTATGCACATTTAGGGCCAACAGACTCTTGCACTTTGGCTACTCAATGCTATAGTAATGGCTTCGACTCCAATGGAGCTCTCCATTATCTAATGGACACGTATGATACTAAAGTAGGGACTTAGAGAATTGTTGATGTAAGGCCACATAAAAAAATTATAGCTTTACACACCCGCCCACACCATATAAAAAGGGCCGCAAACCAGCATTTTATTTTATATTTCCTTTTTAAAAAAAGTACGAAAATCCCGCATCCACAGATGACAGCTCTCCCCAAGACAAAATGGTTCATATCTCAGCTACCGTTTTGAGTAGAAACATAAATGTGACCCATCTGGAGAAAACGTGCATCTGGGGGGATTTTTAGTTCTGCATTTGGCCACCAAGGGCAATGTATGAGTAAAACACTGAAAAATATACCAAAAAATGGCTTAGATCAATTTTTTATGGGGATTTCAGTGGTATGCTTAAAATTATTCAATTTCTACTGAAAACGTTCCATTTATGGAATGCAAAAGAGACATTCGTTGCCATGGAAACATAGATAATTGTCAGATATGGCAATTTCTGTTTGCCATGGAAAACACTTCATTATTCTAAAAGGTAATTTTTGCCAAAAATGTGTTGGATATTTCCATAAGGAACTCAGAACCGAAAACAGATTCCCCTAGAACCAATTTTATGATAAAAAAAAATCACATTTATTTGTTTATTTTTCCACAAAACTGTATTTCTTGCATTATCACTATTTAAAACTAGGATATAATGTATTTAAAGCTTATTTGCCTTTTTCAATTGCTCACAGCAACCTAGGTTTGACAAGCAATTACAGAAGACCTACCTGGAATATTTTAGCTCAAGATATCTCATTTTAAAGCACATGACTTCAACTTTAAAACCCATTTCCCCCTGGATGCAAGTTTTCCCCCATCTGGTCACAAATTAAACAGCATATTAATCCCCATTCCTCCATCTACAATGGACTTGTGTTATTTAAATGGGTCAACGTCGATGATAATACTTCGAAACAGCTTTTCAGATTAAAAAAATATTTATTGGTTAAATGAGAATAAAAAAAGCCCTCCCTCGTCACTCTAAACCCAAATAAAAATAAATTTTAAAAAGGCCCCCACCTGCACCCTTTTTTATAGAAAAGTATCTGCAAAGCTGATTTTTTTTTCAAGTGGCCTAAGCCCGGGGGCCTAAGTGACTGTGAGTCCCTATCATATATTGTCTCTAGATGCCCCGATGCATGATTTATCACAGTCAAGACATGATTTTGTGATTGGTGCTTCTGGCCTTACAGCTAACAATGGTTATGCCTTTACAACTATCTGAGAATTGTTGGCAATTTACTATAGCTTCTCTCGTCGCAATGCATCAGTAACCCAGCTAGCACTACTCGTGTAATTTACGTCATTCTTACGTGAAACTGATCGTTTTTACGTAAAAAAAGACATCATTTGGATGAGTTGTGCTAGCAGGGAAGTGGCATGGGGCGTGATGTTAAGTGGAATTGTATAGTGGGAAAAAGAAATGAAATGTAACCCTGAGTTGTAGCATGCACCATGGAGGTGAGTGAGAGTGAGTAATAGATGTTTAACGCCATTTCGACAGCTAAGGTCATATTCATGGCGAGAACGACATTACACAATTTCACAGAGGAATGTGTCAGTGCCCGCGCATATGTGCACCGCACACGTCCTGAGGGATAGGAAAGAGGAGAAATAGACCCTTTTAAGTGGGCTAGGGAAGCCTGCACCATGGAGGTTCACTAGGGGTTGGAGCTAGAGAGCATTGATAAATTTTATTTCATCATGCGTGCATTATCTATTGAATGGTTTTATCTGATCATTTATGCATAAAACCCATGGAACCAAGCATGAAACATGAGGAAATAATTGATACCTATGAGAAATGAATTTTAGTGGCCTTTACAGATTTACTGTTACATGTTTGTGCTATTCCACTAACAAGTTAGCTAATCAGCCTATTACGATCTGCCAAGTGTGTGATGGCTACTACTGATTATACCCAGCAAATTGTCGTCATCTGTCGTCATGATTGGTCATCAATGGTGACTCCTTTTTGAGTGATAACTCATTCCGTCATCTTTTGCCACTATGTGTTAGACTCACGTGGCATAGCAATTGCTATTCCTGGTGATCTTGTGCTATAACGGTGTCGTGTTCCATCTAGCGACATGTGTGAGCCACTTCACACAGGTTGACCAGGACTCACAACAATTTGCTGGGTATTGACGTGTAATAAGCAGTGTAAGCGTTTTGCCTTTTTGTATACACGTGTCCATGATTATTTAACCTTGCATTTAAGTTACTTTTTATCGATTTCTTTTTCTACAGAACCCAACAGCCAAGGAGCTTGAACTCTACAAAGAACACATTCTCAAAATATATGATGTCAGTTTGGACAAGGCACTTGGCAAGGAGGAGCTATCTCTTTTAATTCCCATCAAGAAATAATTCCCATCCATGACGTATCATTGGTTGACTCGAATTGCATTTCAAACTTGTACTTAATCCAATGCTTTGTATTTACGTAATATCTATGTAGCCCTGTCTTTGTATCGGTTATGAGACGGTAACCATATGAGGTGATGATAGCTAGTGTAGGCATAATTATATGATATCTAGAATATACAAAGATTATATTTTTCATATGCATCTTTTCTTATTGTCATAAGTCTAACCACAGGAAATTCCCGTGCTGCATTGTTTCTGCTACACGTTCGAGGCTCACTGTATCATGAAATATTATTTTTTTTTGTTGTAGCAGCTTGTTTTGTTTCCAATGTGTGTTGTTTCAGAGCGTATCATATACTATTGTATATGAAAACAGGATTATGATAAAAATACACAATAAAGAAATGGAGGGAAATTACTAATAACATTTAACAATCATTATGCCATTGCATATTATGTTCAATGACCACTAAAACAGTGGACAAGGGAAATCATATTGTCATTCATAAGTGTCAATGTTGATTCAGTTTTTGGAGGCGACTCATCAATGTTGATCAACCAATTTTCAATGTTGAATTACTCCTAATGTTAGTTTGGTACGAGCACAACAAATAAATACTATATCATAATAAAGAGAGTATCACATTCTGTGCATTGCCGTCTTTATTGATAATTATGTGAGTTTACATTCCGAAGTTTGCAATCATTATACATGGGGTAATAAAATGAAATTACCATTTGGTAAAAATCACAGAACGCTTTTATAAATTCCTCTCAAATTAATCAAATTGATAACCAAATTTGATTTGGAATCTTCGACTCTAAGCCTTAGCTCATATCTCAGGGTTCTATATATCACATCACTGTCTACAATGGTAATACGTCACGAAGCACAATACAAGCGCTCAGTAATACATTGGAGCTGTGCTGAAACCTTGCTCAAAGGCCTAAGACCCATTGGCCGATCGTTGAGTAGACCAGTCATATAGATCTCAAGTAGATTCCAATAACCCACGGATCATGTATGTGAGAGGGGGGGGGGGAGCTCTGAATAGCCTGATTGTTGTTCACACATATAAGTGCTCTCCTTTGGATCAGGCAACCTACTATATATAGAACTCTACGGAGCCCTTATTGTGTGGTGCATTGTGGTATATTTACTCTAACCTAGGGTGAAAACTACCCAATCGCGGCACTTCACATTTGCTAAAATTATCATCCGGTATCTCTAATAGGTATTAGGTGCAAATTCTAAAAATCAAATTCTTTATGTACTGATTGCAAAGTAAATATGTCGAAATTCGATGGTTTGTCAAACAAAAACATACATAATTTAAATCTTGTGTTTTCTATCGAATGGCATTAAAAATAGGAACGAAATTCAGAGAAGCATTATAAAAAATAATATACCTTATGATGCTATTGGGTTCGTATTGTATTCTCACATTCCTAAGCCACGACCTTCATGGTTCGGAGCAGATAAGCTTATTAACACTCATTGTGTACACAGTAAAAATAATTTCACTAAAAAATGTGTGATTCATTGGCACCCGCATTGCCAGTGAATCACCATAAAAATATGGTGAATTCCTGTTGGAAACTGTGGAGAATCACCATACAGTGAACCTTAGGAATAGGAGGGTGAAACACTATCATTATAGGGGGAATCCCTGTTCCTTTAAATAATGATAAATCACCATAAAATTATAGAGTTTCCATGCTAAATTCAGGGAATCTTTTAGCAGTGCAATCAAGTATGTCTAGTTAATATTCAACAACATCCATTTAGTCCTGGTTCTGTGGGTGCAAGGAATATGCTTTTCCATAAAACGAAACTCTTTTCTTTTCAGCACAAATCGACATTCTATGGAAATACTTATCTTTAAAGGGAATATTGCAGTGGATGGAGGTCATCACAGACTACTCATCAAACCAGGAGGGCATTTCAAAACCATAGCTATAGATATCATTTTGAAATGCCCTGCAGACGTAGCTTATAGTGTCAGGCATTAATTAAAAGCATCATAAACAAACCAGAGTCGAAATAATATGTATCCGTCAGTGACAGCCTATATAGGATGGACATTTATCATTAATGAGAACGTGACATGTAGCGTATTCTACATTGTTTGTTTCTTATATTGTTTCTTAATCACATCTTAGACCCTTTTAGTCGTACCACCAGTAGCATTACGCGACTAGGAACGGAATTATAAATAACACAGGCATTTGCAGTCGCTATGCTTCAAAAGTTTGATCGTGGGATCTTAAAACATGACTTCCAGATCAAAGTAACAGTTCATGAGTTTCTGGAAGTTTTCTCCCTATTGTTCTACGCCACTTGGGCCCATACCATGTGGCCTATAATGTAGTATGGTTTGTTTCATATCATTTACTCTGTCAGAGGAGAAAAGGGAACTAAATGATTCCTCTCAAAAATTGTATGACACACAGACTAGATAGAGACATCACATGGAGGAGCGATTCTGAGGCATCTCACACGAACCATTAATATTGGTATTGTTAGCCACAATACAGCCCACCAGAATAATTTCACAATAGTATGCTTATGAAATACCCACCAGTTGTACATTGCAGGAACCTCTAATCTTTTATTCTTCTATGAGACATGGCTCAATATTTTGATATCAAATCAGAGCGATGGAAACGCATGATGGAAACACAGGATTGTCCCAATTGTAAAAACCCGATCCTGATTACGTTCTTGTTTATTGCACTTCCGCATTGTACATACATGCTTATAATAGGCAGGAACACACGCAGGCCTACATACAAAACCTTTTTTTCTACTAAAGGAATTCAGTTTCAGGCAGTGTGGATTATACACGAGATACAGAATAGCACAAACCGATACAACACAAGACATCAAAAGTGCTGGCTATATAGCCTACTTCCTTTTTTCTGATTGAGTGGTTACTCAGAGAATTTTTAGTAATTTTGCACGCCATATTACCATGTTTAGAATGTGCGAAACAGTGCAAACAATCTTCAAATGAAAAAAAAAAAATCACAAAAATGGCTTCACTCTTGTGTTGACACATTGTGCATAGATCATCTATGATTATCCATTGGCCTACACTGCATGGGGGCATACATGGTCGTATTTTGATAATCCCAGCATCATAATCATATATTTGATTCATTGGGCCCAAATATATATTATAACATATTCTGTCACAATATGCAAACCTTTTCTGTGTGATACAGTTTTTGGAGCTCATACGCCAGGTCCACCAAAAACACAAAAGCGAATTCACCGGAAGTAGGCACAAGATACAGTGTCTTGTCCACTCATTGGCTCCCTCAGAGCACGTGATACCTGAGATAGCGTCTGACGTCATCGTCTACATTGAGGTGCTCTATCTTGTTGAGCTGATAGTCTATGCTGTGTACGATCCTGGCCCGACACACCTGCTTTAAGGTGGGTGGTTGGGAGATAAGAGACTTCAGGACGGGGACAACGTCCTTATGCACTTCAAAACGCTCGTAGGCCTCCCCCAGAAGACGTTGTATCTTGGGTGGTACCTTGCAGCCTGCTCTCAGGAGGATCTCGGCACTGTCAAAGAAGCCCTCCTCCACGGCCACCTCCAGGGGGGACCTTGGAGAGTCATAGACCACACCGTCTATGTGATCCAGGTTATGACCTTTAAAGGAATATATCATTCGTTACAGAAATTGGTACAAAAGAAATATGCTTAATTTATAAAATCTGAATTCAAAACTGTATCTGCATATTGCCCATTCCAGGGGCCTAAGTATTATCTTTATTTCGATTTCATTTTGTTTAATCCAACTGCGTTCATACTGACACCATCGTCACATTTAAATTATATTCTAATATCACTTTGATAACAGGCACTGGTTCAAAGAATTTCAAATATTCAGGTTTTTTTCAGAGAGAGGATGGTGTTCTGCTTTGCTACGAGGTGGCAGCACAGCCCGGGGATGAGCTCGCCGGATGAGCTGCTGTATTACACGTACACTGAAAACATGTTTTAGAATATAATAGATACATTAAAAAAGTAAAACATCGTTTTAAATCTGTCCTACCAATATAATGTGAACGGTCACATGTGATGAATTAACTAAAGCACATCTAATTTCATCAAAAGTGATCAGGAGTCCATTTCCTAATGCATTACGACTGCACACAGCCACTACAATTTGAAACCCCACTAGCCTACTCAGTGTTAATGATCTTAGTTACTGCCCTCCGACTGCTCTGTACGATAGACACTTATTTTGTCAATACATAAACCTTGCTAGGGCAGTCGTGGTACTGCAGGTACTGCATGACCAATGCTATTGGCCTGTAATGACACTATATGTATTATAAAACTGAGGGTCCTCACGACGATCTGAAGGTGAGCAATCGTAGTGTGTTAAGAAATTGCCTCCTGTGTGAACGTAGGCCTAATATTAGTAACGCATTCCACATATTTGGCATTATTCAGCACCTCTTACACCTTCGCAATGCATATATCAATTTTACCATCAGAGACCACTGTCTCTAGGGGTGTGGATGGGGGGGGGGCGGGGGGGTCACTCATGTCACATATCGATTTTGAGAAATGCTCATGTCACACGTCACTTAAATCCCCATGTCCCCTGTCACCTCTAAGATGGCCTGGACCCCTAAAATCGACAGTGTGACATGGCCTTTTCTTAAAATCGACAAAGGACATGGAGCTTCAAGGGACAAGGACATGGGTCAAAAAAGATAGTGACAGGGGAAATGGACTTTTCTTAAAATCGACATGTGACATGGAGCTTAGTGACAATTAAGGACAGAGGAAAATATAAATTTAGAGACATTTGACATGGGCTTTTCTTAAAATCGACAAGGGACATGGAGACCCCCATCTAGACCCCCTCTAAGAACCTATCATGTCCCATGTCGAAATTAAAAAAGGGTCTATGTCACTTCATTACTGTTTTCACCTCATGTCACTAAGGCCCATGTCATCATGTCGAATTTAGTGGTTCAGACCCATTCTCTAAGGCAGGCCTGGGGCCTGCGCGCATCATATGGATCCCATCATATAGAATACTACCATTGATAATGACCCACCTGAGCTCTGGATATTGACGTCGGCGCCTGCCTTGATGAGCAGTCTAAGCACGTCCAGGTGACAAACACCATTCCACAGAGGGGTAGCCCCATAACAATTGCGTTTATTGACGGCAGCTCCAGCAGCCACCAATGCCTCCACACTCTCCACACAGCCCCTATAGGCTGCATAGTGCAGGGCAGTATCTCCATACTCACTGCAGCACGTCACGTCATCGTGAGCTAACAGTACGTCAACTACGTCAGGGTAGTTATTGTAGGCGGCTAGCATGGTGGGAGTCTGGTTGTCACCTATCATCCAGTTACTGGATGGGGCAGGTAAAGCTCCACCTGCCAGCAGGTGCTGGACACACAGGAGGTGGCCATTAGCCGCTGCCACATGTAATGGAGCCTCTCCATCCTGATTTAACACATTGGGGTCGGCGCCCATCTCTAACAACCGCCGCAGGCAGGCTGGGGAGCCCACTGCTGCCGCCTTGTGGAGGATGGAGGAACCACAGTCAAAGAGCAGCTCATTGACACCTATGCCGAGCTTGTCAAGCAGGGAGCACGCCAGGGAGACGGCGTCCTGTGCTAGGGCGTGTACCAGTAGTACCTGTTTGGTCTGGACGTCCAGGGCAGGCAGGTCTGTCAGGCTGTCCAGCATGGCGCTGATACATGCCTGGTCGTTGGATTCTGGAAGTAGAAAAGGAAAGTGCGTGAACAAAGATTTATACAACGTTATGCATAGAGATGTGAGGCAAATTGTCAATCTTTCTGGGATACATTATACAGCCATGCGTTTGAAGGAAAAGACCACCCTATTTCCAACATAATGTCATTTGATAGGTGCTATATTGAAAAAAAAGGTTCCGACTTATGCTATTATACGGGAAGAGAGAAGGGTTCTCTGGTACATTGTGTGTGTCACAATTGGTCCAACTGCACCAAGTGATATATTGTTGGGGGCTGTTGCAACCATATCCTTAATTATGATAAATAGGTGTTCATCATCGCTATATCACATGATATAGATCACATGGGTTATCAACGTGAATTTGCAAGCAATATAATAAGGCACATATGAGTAGCATGTATTTGTAGATGGGCAGTGCTGTGCAGTGAATACTGTGATATATTTGGCTAATTGTGACGTCATACAATGCATCAGATAGGCCTGTGTCCTTCCCTTATGCTAGCAGATATGGTAAGTATGCCTGAGCCATTTTATTCAGTAAAAAAAACTACCAAAAGAGGTCATCATGAAAATAGGATTGCCTTTACGTTTAAGAACAGAAAATGATGAGAGTTTTAAAATGTTTCTTGTGGTTTCCCAATGATACCCATGCACAGAGAGAAGAACAATGATCGCTTTGATGCATACTGGACACATCAGGATTTGTCTCCCACATGACATGTATGAGGGCATGTCAAATGAGGTTGACACTCTCACATTTGATTTGTTAACTCCACTTGACAGGCCTAGTGAAGACACATCACATATGTCTGGTCCATGCACCTGAGTGCTAGGTAATACTGTGTGAAAATTATGAAAGGGTCAAGAGCCAGAGATGTCACTCACTGGCTGACAAAAACCAGGAAAACTGGGCTTTGGCCACATTTTACCCAGGAATTTAACATAATTTAATACAGAAATCTTGGAATGAAAACCAGGAATTCAGAGATGCCACTTTTACTTATTTTATTGCCAGTAAAAGTGGCATCTCTGAGAGCAGTCAAAAGCTATGTACCAATAGTTCAATCAAGGTAGGCCTATGATATCAAACCCCCACAGGCCTTCAACAACAAGGCACCTTTTCTTATTTACATAACTTCTTCTTGACTGAGGACCTCTATGCAGTCCATAAGACAAGGGCATGGAGGTGCATGGCAATGTCATATGTCTCCATGTACTGTAGATGTTATGCACAGTTTGAGAATTTGCGCAGTTTAAGAAAACTAAAGCAGGGACAATATTCCTCATAAAAAAAACTATCTGAATACAGAAATTTGTTGATCATGCATTTTTTTTTTATTGCCTTTACCACCCTCAAGGTGTGATGTCTCTTAGAGAGTGTGGCCAATGCATCTTTACCCTAACTGTAGGTGTGAAAAAAAGTTGTGAAAAAACACATACACATGACATGCTATACAGTAGCTCCCGGTACAAGTAGGCTTTATTATCACTCTCTAAAACTCGGATGTCCATAGATTTAAGGCATAACCATCCTATAGGGCTCTTTATAATGTCAGAATGTATGTTCCATTCGAATATTCCTCAACTCTGCAAGTCAAGAGGGGTCAATTCCGGAATTGCACAAAATAAGTGAGGGACAATTCCGGAATAGTGCCATTTACTACATTGCGCGTGACATAGATACATAGATAGAGATTATAGATTGGGGTTAGCATACCATCTTCTGTTATTTTCACTGACCCACACATAAGGTGTCTAACCTCTACTGTTGAAGTATTCAGGGTTGCAGGTGTCTATTTTGATATTCAATAAGAAATGCAAAGCTAACAATGAAATAGAATTCACTACCATTCACTGATAATATTTACAAACCTTAATGATCTATTCTTCATGAAAAAAAAATGACACAGATACATCCTCTTGGTAGTGATTAATCCAAATGTACAAAGGTACCAAATGGCTGTTTGCCCCACCTAGTGGTATATCCCAGAACAATTATATATGTCAAACCAGACATATCATCACACATCAAGTGCCTCTGACATGGCTGTGACCCTGGTCAACTCACAAATGACATGGCATTTTAAGGCATGTCAAATCATATGAGGATTACTGTGTGCTACATCTGTCATGGTGACACATGTGCACATTTCCCAATGACATATGCTCTCTGTGTCAAATCAAGTTAACGTGGGTATACATGTCATTTTGTCAGAAAAGATTGTTCAACTACAACTGGTCTGCGTCTGGGCCCTGATGTAACAGAATAGACTAGAACTATGTAGGTAGTAGAAAATAATCTCTATATATATGAAGCTGTATAAAAGATTATATTCATATTTAAACTGGAAATTAACCTCTCTTTGAGAGTTGGCATAAACATATAAAGTTTACAGAGAAAGTGAGCCAAAACTGCTCTTTCGGGTGACTTGATTGTGAGGCTTTGCTTTAAGTGTTAATGTCCAAAACAAGATCTCCTTCATGTATCTTGTTTTAAGAGGCGTAACATTTAGTGTTTCAGGGGAATTCTCTGGCGTGCTAGGTATAGGGTTTGGTAACCTAAAGCGACCATTTTTTTTATTCTCCCATGTATTCTTTCTGTTCTGAAGGAAATAAATGCATCATGGACCATTGTCCTTATATCATGCATACCGTTTACCACCTCTTTTCCTGGGCCAGCATCTTGGGGTACAATACTGGCTCTCAACGTGTTAGATATATCTAATTAATATAACGTTTTAAAGCCATATTGCGTTGCTGAAACTCAAATTAGACCTATGCTGATTTGATTCATGGAGGAAATTATATTAATTAAAGTCTGTCCCATCACGAAGCAGGCTAATTTAATGTCCCCTTCACAGCGGCTACTGTCCCTCCTCTTTAATTGATGTGGACACGTTGTGCTGTGCTATTTTGAATGTGTCCTGACTTAAAGTTGGCACATGGCCGATGACTGGGCCTCAAACGTGATATCATAAAACCTGGATGATAACATATATTTTTTTCCATTTCTATCTATTCTGCTCACTCATATTTTCTAAACTCTACATTTTATTTACCCTATAATGCTAATTTTGGAATGCAGGCGTCCATGGTCTTTCACCATTGAACACACGCCGTATAAAGCATAATAATATATGTATATTGTTCATCTCTCCTACAATATCTGGAGGTTATTTCAAAAGAGTGGTAAATTAGCACTGTTTTGAAATAAAGTCTAGAGCTCCATCTCCTTATGTTATTCATTTTGATGGTCAAATGAAAACATTCTAACTTAATGTTCTAACTTTAAATGATGTAATAGTCAGTCAAAACCATTTTACAGACTATAGCGGTAGCGTTTCATAGTATGACAGACAACAAAACGCAAATTGAAGACAATCTTCGTTGATAAGAGTAGCTTAGGAGGAGGCCATGTATCATCACTTGTATGGATCTAGATATACTAGAGAGAGTGACAGAAATATTAAAAAAAAAACACTATATAAGGCAATACATGTATATGTTGATGTGGCTTGTGATGAGATCATAAATACAGGCAAAAATTGTAGACTTCAGGTAAAAACCATTAATTGTCTCAATACCATTGCGTTCACACTGTGATACCAATAACCACTTCAAAATACGACTGAAATCAACAGGAGACCCTCTACAATAATACTACAAGACATGTACATGTAGTAGACAGACAGTGGCTGTGTTGGAGATGGTAAAAAAAAAACACCTAGAGTGCTGGTGCTCAGTGTTTGAGAATGGGGTGAAATATAGATTTTCTATCTATTTTGGTTGAATCTAAATTCTGCAGCACGAGCGCTCTGTCAGACGGTATGCCAACCTTATCATTGGGGAAGTATGTTCATGAGTATACGTTACTCTGAAATTCTTGTATGTTCTATTTAGAAAGAGCACACATATGGTAAGCTGTATAGCTTGGTACGGTACCTTCTGACAAGGGTGGCAAATTGGATTAATGTTCAACATACATTATCTACATTGTTGATGCATTTGGTTCTGGCATAATCATTAACAGGGCGAACAAGTGGGGCTTTCTATTGTGAGAGAAAATCTAAATCATAAATGATTCCATGGATAGATAAAACCGTAAAAGTCCATGTCTGACCCACCATGGCACCTCTATGATGCCAACAATTAAATCCCCCCTTCGTCCCCATCTATACATGTATGAAGTCAGGTTGAGATTGAATGCCAGGATGAGAGGGCACTTTGCTCAGTCATGATGGCGGATCCAGGATTTGGAAAAGGAGGGGTCGCGACTCTGAAGGGAGGGCTGCCCCCCCCCCCCACCCATTTTTTTTAGGGTAAGGGTATTCCTGGTTTAAGCGGGGTCTATAGTGGGGTGACCCCCTGCCGAATCTGGTACCTTGAGAGATAAGGACTTATAACAGCCAGCATATGATGGGGACCGTTTGTTACGTCATGCACCCTAAAAAGTCGGCATTGAATGAAAGGAATTTTCTGATTGGCCAATAATGTACCCCGCTAGGTTGGAATATAAACTCTTAACCTGCCAGAAAGGAGGGGTAGCACCACCCCCCCCCCCGTTGCTTCTGAACAACATAAAGTTATCAGTACTGATTACTTTCTACAACCTTGTGTTTTCAGTGCATGCTTCTCTGCTCCAAGTTGCTCTGTTCGCTAAAGAACATCAACTGACCTATTTCCGAGGAATTTTTCATTTGTTCTGATTGCTTCATTAACTTCCAGGTGCTCTTGCTTACCTTCAAATTACAGCTTTTTCAAACCAGTGCTTTACTTGCTATTTTGAATACTATTGGAGGATGGTGTATTCTCGTTTTTCATATGGTATTCGGGTCACTCCAGCTGGCTCTGGGCTGGCTAAATTAAACCCACCTCATCTGATTTCACGATGTGCACAAAGTTCCTACCGAATCCACTGTAGAATTTTATGTGTGCGATATAAGATTGAAGCTACTGCAACTGATAGTTGGGGAGCCAGTCTGGAATCAGGTCGATGTCCTGGTGTGGAGAGCAGCACAAGGTTTGGAGGTTGGACTAGGGTAAATTGAGGTTGCTGATTACGAATGTGGGCTGCATATCTTCATATCTAGGTCGGAACAAGGTCAAAATAAAGGTCAAGGGTCATAATCTGATATTCAATATAGAAGAGAGAGAGGGCTTTCTTCCATTTATTAACACTAGAGGTCCTTAGTGCACTGTGAATTCCCCCGTGAACCCTTTCGAGGAGAAACGGTATGATCGGAAGTGTGTCCCTGGTACCGGCGAAAGTTGAAAGTTTACCTGCTCATATTTAACAAGCGAAAATGGCGCCACGTTAGCGCTTCTCCCCGAAAGACGTAACCGAATTCCCCACCCATGTGTGTCCTGAGTAGTTTAGGATGCATAGCAATAGCATTGTGACCGTTAACCTTTATTTTGACCTTGTTCCGACACAGATATGAAGATATACAGCCCAGATTCGGAATCACCACTATCAAATTACCAAAATCCATATCTCATATCTCGTGTTGCTTTCAACACCAGCACTTTTGGAAATAATGACATTTGAGCGGTCTGGCTCCCCAGCTATGACTGGTCGAGCACTCCCTTATAAATACATACCCTCCAGTCCCGCTCTCGTGGAGCATATAGAACCTGTCCTCCTTGTGCATGGGGACTTCAAAACTTCGACATCATCAACTATATATATACCCGGCTGATGTTTTTCCTCTATTATTTTTCACGTGTTTATAATAAATTGTCACATTCATCTGAACTCAGCTATGGAACAGACCATTTTTGTCTAACTATTTTTCTATATGCTGCATAACTATATGATGGCATCCCAATAAAAATTGGCATAGAGCCAGCGAATCTCCTGAATAGATACATTGGCAGATGGCTGTGATCAAACAGCATACTATCAGGGTGCGGTGGAGGGGGGGGGGGCACACCTGCCTCTCATGGTCATGTGGATCAATACCTCAGGTATAGATAACATTAACTCAAATAGTAACTGTATAAAGGGTGTACTGCGAAAAGGGATCAAAGTGGATTCCTCCCTTAGATATATGCACAGGGGTACGTATATATATATATGGGGCTCCAGAAAATGTCCAATTTTGAGAAAAAATGATCAAATTTTTTAATTACCCTTAGACTTCTATAGTTTTACATGTCTGTGGAGGAGGTGATAAGCCATAAGAATGCTAAATATTGTGAAGTTGGGATTTTTCCATCATTTTCTATTTTTTAGCTCAAAATGCATATATTTTAAGCATTAAGAGGGGTGTTACGTTCATCAGATTTGATTAAATGAGATAAAATTGTGGAAAAATGATTTTCAAACAATATACCATTATATATTCACTGGAACCTGGTAGAGATGTATCTCTTCTATGCACAGAATATCATATATAAATTTTTCCTTCGTTTCCACATATCTTGTGTCATGCTTAAAATATCAGGTAAATTGAGAAAATGATGGATTTGCTCTAAGTTCATTTAAAAATTCTTGTAAACAACAAAAAAAATATAAAATTGAACAATGTTCCACTAACTGACAATTGGAAATGATTGTATTCACTTTTATTAGCTATACCTAAAAATATTTCTT